>CP141153.1:12742500-14105000 GCA_035233585.1 Antiaris toxicaria | reverse complement strand
TTTGGTTTTGAAAACAAAATATGAAAATACAAGGTTCAATTTTAGTCGTTTTTAACTAAACCTTGAAAACGCTTTTCAGTCGTTTTCACCATTCTTCCTCGACCCCCCTATACACAAAACCCAATTACCCCCCTCCAAATCTCGCTGACGAAGGTCTCGACTCCACCACTCTTTATCTCTTTCTCGTTCATCGCCATCGCCCGAAGCGGTCTCTCCTCCGTTGGGCTAGATTCAGCTCTGTCTCACCACTGGTCATCGGCCTTGCCTAAGCTCAGTCGCCTTTCATTCGGTGGTGGTTGCTGTGTAATCAATCTCTTCCATCACGGTCACCAGCAATAACTCCCTTGTTTTGGTCGTCTTCTGCACAAGAGGTAAGCTTCTCATCAATTTGGACTAGTGATTCGTTGTTTTTTGGACTGGTGATCTGAAAATCTAATCTGACCTAGATTTAGGGTTTTTTTTTTCAATTGCTCAATGGTAAACTAATCAGATGTCATAATTTTTTGTAAATGCCTAACAACAAAATTTCTATCGAATTTGAGTTGCTCTGATAATTTTTGTTTCATAGATTATGAATGTCATGATTTATGAATTTGGGAAAATTCTTGAGTTGATATTGATGTCATTTTCATTGGTTTGTGTTTGCTCTTATTTGTCGTTTTTCTGTTTGCTCTTATCTGCCATTTTTGTTTCATGGATTATGGATGTCACGATTTATGAATTTCTGTCACGTTTTCTTGTGTTTGCTCTGATAATTTAAGAAAATATTTTTCAGTTGATGAGTTCAGTTCAGTTTAGTTAAATTCGAGTTCAGTTGTGTTCATTGAGTGATGATTGATGTGTAGTAGCATACTAGTGTTTCAAATTTCATCAATTTAAGAAAATCCCTGAATTCTTGAAAGAGTTTCCATCTCCTTTCTTTTTAAATCTAAAATGCTCAATTTGATTATCTGTTGTCTTAATTTTGGTTTGATAGTCAGTTTAAGCCTTTTTGAAAGAGAAATTTTTATGATTTTAGTGAAACCCCGAATTTTGTTCTTAAGCTATAGTTTTTTGACTCTTAATGAGAAAAATCTAAGGCATATTACAAATCATTATTGTTTTTCCTCTGATTATCATGATATGATTAAACTTATTGTTTCACTAAATTGCTAATGAGACATGTTTTTGTATTAAAGTTTGTGAAATTGAGGAAAAATCATGAGATACGGTTTGATAAGTTGGAACTTGGTTTATGATTTCCCATTATTCCTATGGGATGTTTGATTTTATGTTTAGTTGAATATGATTTCTGAGGTTGGTTATCATGTCGAGTTTTGGATGATTGTGATTTTTGAAATGGCTTTTCTTGTGTATTTTTTCATTTTAGATTTAGGTGATGACCATGGTGTCATAGTGGTGGGTTTTGGTGCATGTGATTTCTTATTACAGGTTGTTAACATAGAAACTATGGGAATCAAGTAGAACCAAGGAAATTCTGCCCAATTCCGTAAACCTGTTGACAGGACGTATGCCACCAGTTAATCGGACCCTGTTTAGTTGTCATTGTAAGCACCGTTTTCCTATGTAAAATAGTATGGTGTCAGAATTTGTTCTATGGTTGAACAATTGATGACAGTTCTTGAAAGTTGTTTTGATACTCATTTGTGTTTTAAGGATGAAATGTAAAAATTGTCTAAGCTAGCAGTTAAATTAGAATAATTCATTGTTATGAAGTCTACATATACTTAATATGCTTTAACATTGACTTTTGGTGTTATGTGGTGTGGTCTTGCATATTAATCATTTTAGCATTTTGTTGTACATGATTTCTTTCTGTTTATATTTGATATTTAAACCGTCCATTTTAAATGTCATAGAAAGGGGAGACAAATGGTATTTTGTGTGTCTAAGTAAATATATATTATATGAGAAATATATGAATATTTATATATTTTTGAGAAATGGTTTTAACTTAGACGTGTATCATTCAAGTGGTATAAAATAATTACAAATCCCAACCGGTTAGAGATCTAGGGTAATTTCTATGATATGGATCCGTGATTAGATTTTGCATATGACTTTCATCCATGTTTTCATCTCTATGATTAACTATGTTGATAACCCTTACTATTTGATTGATATGTGACACAAGGACAGTAAAATTAAATAAGGGAGATCAATGAGGATAGTACTATTGAGGATCACGTCACATGGGGAGAAAACTTGGAATCCTTTTTTATTGCGTTGCTATATGAGGAGGCAAAGAAAGGAATTCAATCATCTACTTTAGACGAAAAAACATGGATGAAAATTTCAAATAAAATACATAGTAAGTTTAATAAGCGACTTACAGTAACACAACTTAAAACTAAGTAGAATAGGCTTCGACGTAGCACTAGAGAGTTTGAAAGCTTGTTCAAACCACTAGATTTGGATGGGATTCTCAAGCAAATACAATTACAGTCTCAGAAGAAGTTTGGGATTCCTATCTATAAGTAATATACCTATTGTTTAATGGCATTCATATTGATCTACATAAATTAGTAATCATTGGCTTAACTAAATTTATTTTCATTATGTAGCCCAATCCAAAAGCTAAAAAGTACTAGAAGAAGGGTCTAACAAACTTTTCCCTCCTAAGGGAGATCTTTGGTGGGACTATTGCAATAGGTTGTAATGGCATAGGTTCGCAAACGACTGGCAATGTGCCACGTGCAGCACCACCAGCTTCTGTGAATCTCGAAGCTAAAGGAGAAGGTACGAGAGACTCACATGAAGTCCAGATAGACCACAATCGTATTCAAAATGCTGAGGCCAGTAGTGGCCGTTCCAAGAAGAAGATCAAAACTGTAATGGAGTCAGCAATGGAGCTGTCGGCAAATTCTGTGAGTTTGCGAAGTGAGGCATCAATGCAATGTACTAATAACTTGCAGCAATATCTAGCGATGAAACGAGCACATCTTCTGGACATAAGTGAGGCTGAGACCTTAGCTGAAGATCCCAGTAGTATTAAAATTTGTATTGAGCTGTTGGATGAAATGGGAGACTTACAGGATGGCAAGACATACAGGATGGCAATTAAGACGTTATCAAAGGACAAGGACTATAGGAGGTCATTTGTAAAGATCAAACCCGAGCATCGTCCTGGTTTCATCTTTAGCTTAGTAGAGTAGTCATTGGTTAATAATTAGTTTCAAATTCTTAAACTCATTCAATTTATTACATTCTTTCAATTTGTTGTCCTATTATCTACTGACTGGTTTGTTGAGTTAGATTGTTTTATGTTATTTACTTTCGTAATTTTAGTTTATTGAACTCTTATATAATGACTGGTTTGTTGATTTATATTAATTATAAGATATTTACTTCATTGTACTATTATTATTGGTGGCAAATAGGAATGAATTGATTTGATAATCTTGTATAGGGTATTATGGAATCAAATGGTTTAGATACTGATGAAGAGTTGGCTTTTTTTGAGTCATTTGAGTCATCTGATGATGAAGAAGAGATCTTATAATTATTATTAGATCTTATACCAACTATTACTGAGTAATCTCGGCATAATGATGAGCTAACAAGACGATAATATGTATTAAATATGCTGGAAGGGCATACTGAAGTATTCTATGAAATGTTTTGTATGTATAGAAAACTATTTTTGACATTAGTTCGGCTACTTGAAGAACATCAATTGTTACCTAGAAGTCGACTATCAGTGGAACAAAGGTTAATGATGTTCTTAAAGATTATTGGTCATTCTGATCGTAATAGTGTCATACAAGATAGATTTTGTCATTCTGGAGAAACAGTAAGTAAACATTTTGATAGTGTTTTTAATGCCATTTGTGCATTGGCCTCGGAATTTATCCACCAACCAGACCCAAAATCATGCCTCCGGAGATTCAAAATAGCGAAAAGTATTGGTCATGGTTTAAGGTATAACTCGCATTATTTTTAAAGTTTGAAATAGGTGGTTTTTACTTTCATAATACGGTTTAATAAAGTTTAAGTTCTTTACTTGTGTAAGGATTGTATTGGAGCTATTAATGGCACACATGTGATGGGTATTATCGGGGAAGAAAACATACTTGCACTCAGAATATAATGGCAGTATGCAGTTTCGATATGAGATTTAACTATGTTTATAGTGGATGGAAAGGTTCAACTGCATACTCTAGAGTATTAGTACATACATTATAATATTAAGAAAACAGATTTGTTAAGCCACCATGGCCTAAATATTATGTTATTAACTCCGGATATAGTAACATGTGAGGATTTCTTGTACCGTACCAAGATTGAAGGTACAATCTATCAGAATTTAGAAATAATGGACAGCCAACTGGACTTACTGAACTATTCAATTACAGATATTCATCATTACGCAATTGCATAGAAAGGTGTTTTGGTGTTCTTAAAGCATGATTTGATATTTTGAAGAATATGTCTAACTTCCTTTGTAGAAACAAGCCCAGATAGTAATTGCATATTGTGTTATTCATAATTATATTAAGATGTATAATGCAAATGATGATTTGTTTAGAGATTATGACGTTGACGAGCCTGAAGAAGATATTGAGAGGCGAAAAGGAAATCAACAACATACAGATTATCATAAATCTGAACTGTCTTTTGATGTTAGTTCCACTAATAGAGACCGACAACGTATGAGCCAATTTAGTGACCAAATAACATAAGCAGTGTGGGAACAATATGTATCATAATTGTTATGATAGTTATAATTTGTAATTTTTTAGTTAAATATTACTTCTACTATTAATAGATATTTTGTAATGTATTTGTAACTAAATATAATGGTTAATTATGTTTTAATTGATATAGCAAATATTTAAACATTATGGTTATTAATTTTTTTATTTATTTTTTAATTAAAATTTTTATTAATTTTTATTTTTTTGTATTCATAATAATGTATTTAAAATTAAACATAAATATGTTTTTATAAAGTATTTATGAAATGACTAGTTTTCAAAAATATAATCAAACACAGTTTCATTTTTGATTTTTGAAAACATATATTCAGAAAATATAACCAAACACATTTTTAAAAACGATCTCAAAATAATTTTCAAAATGATTTCTTTTTTAATTTTTTTGAAAATATAACAGATTTCAAAAACAATATCAAACGCTACCAAAGGATTTTTTACCATTGTTTTTATTAGAAGAAAAAATTATGTAGTTTTACTTCTCCATGTTCTATAGAATGAATATGAAAAGTATTGAGTGTTCAAAAAATTTGAACACATGATTCCTAAAACAGCTTAAAGGATTGTTGAATATTTGATTGCTTACGTTGCTATATATACTCATTTGAATTCAAAGTAAGAATATAATTTTTGGGGTGTGTGGTTAGGAAAGTTTTGTAGCCTTTCTTTACATGAATAATTTTTGGTGCGCCGAAATTCCATCACAGTGCCAAGTAAATGTTCCAATCTAGATCTAGCCTGTTTTATAAATATATATATATATATACACACACACATATATGCGCGTATATACATATAATAACCAACTGTTAAAAAAATAGAGAATCTTGTTGAATAAATTCTTTGTATTTCAAAGTATTAGGGAGTATTGATAATAGGAAAAGTTATTATTTTATATGTAATTAACTTTATTAAGAATTTTTTATTTATTTATAATTATTGTAATTTAGAATATGTTTTGATGTTAGTAGATTGTTTGTATTAGATAACTTATTTGATTTTATACCTGTAAACTTGTATTTATACGAGAGTCTATTCATAGTATTTCTTGCATTTATATGAGAGTCTATTCATAGTATTTCTTGCTAGTGAATTCTTCTTTTGTTTTTAATCTATAAAAATAAACACATACATACACGTTAAAAATCATTATGTTCTCTTCTTCTTTCTCTTATTACCTTTTATTATTTTCTTAATTAATTTCTTTACAAAGTTTTTCATTTGAATTCAAGTCCACTACAAGAGGCAATATAAATTTATACTACATAATTCGAGCTTCAATCGACTTCTAAAGCAAATCCTGTACCCCATAAATTCCTTTCTTTATATACGTCCATGGAAGTATTCTAATATCATTTCTAGTGTATTTATCAATATCAAAATTATTTTATCATTTGTGGAAAAAAGAGTGTGAAAAATATCATATTTAAAATTTATACTCCAATATAATCTTTTGTCATTTTCGTTGAACTGTAGAATTTGTACTATTAAAGTTTTATTAATTTAAATAATTTAACAGTTAGAAAGTGATTAGATGGAAATGTTGAGTTTGAGAACGAATATTTTCACGAATAGAATGATATTGCATACTAAAGATGAAACAACATATCTTTAGAGAGAAAGAGTAAAACGGCACCATTCAACAAATATAAAGGATAATAGAAGGTTTAGGTCAGACTGAAGATTATCAGAAGAAGAATCATATAGAAGAAGAATCGAAGGTCTATTGTGAAGCTAACATTGCAAATTAGAAATAATAATTGGAAAGAAGCTCTAAAAAAAACCTAGAAGCTTATAAATAGAGATGAAGTCTCATGATTTAGACATTCGAAAATTCATTAGAAGAATTTTGTTCTAGATTTCAAAGAGAGAACAATTCTTTAAGAGCTCTGAGAGAGTTCCTTGAATTGAGAGAGAGAGAGAGAGAGATAATTTCTATAAAAAATTGTATGGGTATTCTTAGACATTATTGTTGAGGAGTTTTCAAAGTGGGAAAAATCATCTCAACAATTGATGCCGCCTGTGGGAAATCGAGAACAAAGAAAAAGCCTAAGAAGAAGAAGTCAAAAGTTCATACGGAAGTAAATTAGAATGCTGAGGTCCAAGCAAACGATCCAGCGAGGTGAAGGAAGCCAAACTACAAAAAGAGATGTGCCTGAGTAGACGACGATGAATGTTTAGTCTAATTTGAACGTCAACATGCAATCTTCAGACCTAATGTACTCGCTCCAAAGTATGTTGGCCAAACAACGACAAACGGAAGAAAGATGCTAGAAATGGCCGAAAGACAAGTTTAGTTGGAAGAATAGCTGGTCACATCCAACAAAGAAAATGAAGAGCTTAAGAGAAAAGAGCAGACACATAACGAAGCGGGTTAGAAATAAGTGAACAAAACAGACCCAAGAGAAGTTAGTTTAAGGATCGAAACTCAAGAAGTAAAAGAGAAAAAAAAATACCAAGTTAAGGAAAGGATGGAAAAAGATAGAGCTGATAAATGAAATGTTTCACAATTTACCTTCCCAGGAAATTGGAGTTCCAAGGAAGACATACTAAAATGAGTAAAAGAATCTATGGATGTACAAATAAGGGAGATCAAGAATATGTCTCATATGGACTTACATTAAAAGAAGCCAGAAGCATGGCAAAATCACCATTCTTATAAATGATTCTAAAAGAACCAAAGCCCGAGTAGTTCACAGCTCTGCAGATGAAGACATTCGATGAAAGATTGGATTTAGTGAATTTTCCATATCTGTTCAAACAAATGATGATGTTGGAAACATTGAATAAGAATTTTCTCTGCAAAGTCTTCCCTAGGGTACTATCAGGAATAAAGATGATAAAGGAGAAGCTTTACAGTTTACCTTCCCAGGAAACTGGAGTTCCAAGGAAGACATACCAAAGTAAGTAAAAGACTATGTAGATGTACAAATACGGGAGATAAAAAATATGTCTCCTACAAACCTGACACTGAGAGAAGCTAGAAGTATGGTAAAATCATCATTCTCGAAATGATTTTGAAAGAACCAAAGCCTGAGAAGTTCACAATTCTAAAGATGAAGACATTCAATGGAAGATCAAATCTAGTGGATTTTCTCCATCTATTTAAATAAGTGATGATATTGGAAATAGCAAATGAGAAATTGCTCTGCAAAGTCTTCTTCAAATTACTATTGAGATCAGCTGTCATTTGGTTCAATCAACTAAAAACAAAATTTTCCTATAGAAAGGAAAAGAAAACCATGGCATATCTAATGAATGTGAAGATGAAGGCTAATGAAAGTCTAAAGAACTTTCTTGATTGATTCACTCACAAACTGAATCAAGAAAAGGTTGTTGGTGAAAGAGTAGTGGAGAATATTTTCAAATATGAATTGCATGAGATGCTAACTCAAGATCCGCCAACATGTATGGCAAATGTGACCCTGAAAGTGGAAGGAAGCATCAAAGCGGAGGATGCCAGATGTGAAGTTTAGTCCTAGTTTTCTTGGACATATAAGAACACCGACAACTAATTCATCAAACAACAGGTATCATAAAGTGGCAAATAGGAGATTATGCATAAAATTTACATAGCCATCAATGGGAGAGTATGCGTAAACTTTACATACTTGAATAAAGCTTGTCCGAACAACATTTTTCCCTTGCCTAAGATAGATCAGATGGTGGATGCAATGACTAGCTACAAAAAACTAACATTTCTATACACTTATTTAGGATATAATCAGATTAAGATGAGAGAGAAAAACTAGGAAAAAATAGCGTTCATTACAGAAAATGGGTTATACTACTACATAATGATGTCGTTTAGTCTGAAAAATGTCAGGGCAACTTATTAAATACTATTAAAGAAAATGTTCAAAGAACAGTTGTGAAAGACAATGGAAGTCTACATAGATGATATGGTGGTGAGGAGCAGAAGAAAAAAAGATCGTGTGTCTAACCTAGCAAAAACTTTTAAAGTCCTGAATAAATATCAAACAAAGTATAACCTAACAAAGTGTGTGTTTGGCATTTCCTCAGGCCAATTTTGGTCCTTGTGGTGAGTAAGAGAGGAATATACACCAACTCGAGTCAAGTCAAGAACATATTAAGTGCTAAGAAATTGAGAACAATGAAAGAAGTTCAATCTGTAGTAGGGAAAATTGTGGCTTTGGGAAGATTCATTGGGGAAATTTTTAACAAGTGTAAACCTTTGCTTCAATGTATGAAACGAGCCAAAGAAATAGAGTAGGGAAAAAAACAAGATGAAGCTCTGAAGTAAATCAAGGATTATTTGACCAACCTACCAATATTGTCAATGTCAGAACCAAGAGAAGAGTTATTCCTGTATCTAGCAAACTCAGAAGTCTCAATTAGTGCAATCCGATTCAGAGAAGAAAATAAAAAGCAAAAGCCAGTTTTCTACATGAATGGTGTTGGCATTGGTAAATGCAAAAGGAAAGCTCAGACACTACTTCAAAAGCCATCCAATAACAGTTTTGACAAATTAAACATTGAAGGCTGTTATGTCAAAGCTAGACTTAACTGGAAGATTAACAAAGTGGGCAATATAATTCGAAGTGTACAATATTCAGATTAAGCCCAAAATGTCAAAGAAAGGATAGGTCTTGCTAGATTTCATCTCAAAATGTGCAAAGCTAGGAAAAGAAGAATTGGAAGAATGACTGGATGTGAAAAACCAGACGAAGGAACAATAAGAATTGCAAGTAGATTAAGCACGTAATTAGTGTAGACCTGGCATAAGAGTGACTTTGAATAAAGGTCTGATGAAGCTAGAGTATTTGGTGAGATTAGATTTTGAAGTTACAAACAACGTGACAAAGTATAAAGCATCATTACTTAGTCTAAAGTTAGCCAAAGCCCTTGGAGTGACACGTGTTAAAGTCAAGAGTGACTCTTACTTGGTTGTGAACCTGGTCCATAGAGCCTATGAAGTCAAAGATTTCTAGAGTGACTCTAAAGCTAACGTAGTAAATTAGAAATAATGATTAGAAAGTAGCTCCAAAGAGACCTAAAAGTCTATAAATAGAGATGAAATCTCATCATTTCAGCATCCAAAAATTCATTAGATGAATTCAGTTCTAGATTTTAGAAGAGAGCAATTCTTAGAGAGAAGTTCTGAGAGAGTTCATAAAATTTAGGGAGAAATAAATTTTGTAAAGAATTGTGTAAATATTCTTATAATTTATTGTTGGGGAGTTTTAGAGAGAGAAATCATCCTAACATTGAGGTATCACCAATAGCAATCAAATTTCAAGTTTAATATTTGTAATATTTTGATGAAAATTTTATCCTAAAGTTTAACATATGAAAAATTTGAAATAAAATATAGAGAAAATTAGGTAGGGTGCCCTTTTTGGGAAACTTCCGTGTAATTTTGTCGACCTTAGGTAAGAAGATTATATCTATGCCATTTTAACTTTTCCTATTTTTAATTTATTATAAATTCCCTTTTTTGCCTTTAGTTTAATTTATTTTTCATCCGCAAAACAATTAATTTTTTTCTCTCTTTCATTCTTTAACCAAACTCTTTCTCTCTCTCATTCTTTCTTCCTAACTACCCCCTCTGAATCTCTTTCTCCTTCCCTTTGATGACCGCCTCTCTCTCCTCCTTCTCTAGCCATTACTATCTCCTACTCCTCTCCATCTTCGGCCGATCTTGGTCACTATGACAAACTTATTCCAAACTCCTGCAGTCACTATTGCGAATTCTTTCCTCACAATCTCGTCGAGGCAATGTCAGTGCTTCGCCAATATTAGCGGTTTCATCAAGGGATGAAGTGGAGATTGCTTCATAGGCCTTCCTTTGGGACGATGGTCTAGCTCTATAGTTGTCGTGTAGATCGTGGCTTACTCAGAGTAAAGATGACGAAGCTAATCATGGCTTCTGGTGATAGCAAGTTCTAATCTCCAGTCTCCCACGTGAGCATCAATGCCGATCTGCTTGTCTTTTCCCTAGACATCATTACATTATGCCCACCAAATTGCAACAGTAACAAGTTGTGTCGTCCTCAAAGCGTGATTCCAATGAGATTGTGATGCTGAAAGACAAAAACTGAAGGGATCCGAATAATGACAACAAGAACCACACCAAACTCCAACGAGCATAACCAGATCTCTTCCTCATGTAGCTTCTTTCATTAGTGCAGATTCAAGGAAACTAGACCGATTACAAGCAATTAGTGATTTTGTTGTGATTAGGAACAATAAGAAAAATAAAAATATTTTGGTGGAATTTTTTGTCTCTAATCACAATTTTTTCAAATGATTTTGCTCTGATAATGATGATCTCAATTGATTTTGCAATTGATTTTTTGGTATGAATATGAATCTTTTGGATATTGCGGATTTGACATAAATCTGTTATGGATTTGGTTTAAATCCGTTGTGAATTTAGCTAGAATCTCCATTGAGCATTCAAGAAGAATCTATCATTCTTTTGGTTATAAAAAAAGAAGCCACCGAACCGATGACGGCATCTAGCCACGCCTACTGGAAAAGTTAAAAAATTATTTCAATAAAAAAAATAAAAATGAAAGAAATAGGGGTATTCTTCTCCATTTGTTTTTTTTTCTTTTAATTATTTGATAAAATGTTAAAAAAAGGCAAAATACATAACTCTTAACTTATGATAGGCATAAATATAAGAAGCACTATTACAAATATTAGATTTCATTATTGAGATTTCACTATCGTTTTTAATGTTAGATTCCATTACAAAAATTGCACTACTATTTTAAAAAATGACAGTGGAAAGTATGTTGAAAACACGACATAAAAGATGAAATCTGAAAACGGTCATGAAATTAGTAGCTTCCAAGACCATTTGCTGTAATTATCGTGGAAGCGTGATTCTCCACGACTATTTTTTAACAGTCATGGAAGCTTTTTGTCAAAATCAATTTTTATACTTAATCCTAACCCTCATTTTGCAAAAACCGAAATTGTAACAGCCAAAATTGCAGCAGACCACATCTACCATTCTATCTACTCTTTTTTTTTAATAGATTATTAATTTTTTTGATCATTAACGAATCATTGTAACAAATCAAAATTGTTTAATTTTGTTGTATAATGAGTATTTGTTCAATTGTTTCGAAAACTTGAGTATTTGTTTAATTCCAAAAACTTAATATTATTAAATATTATTAATTTTTGTTTTAGTGGTTGCATATAAACAGAAAATAGATGTGGCTTAACAGATTGAGTAAAAGATATGAAAATCATGTTAAAGAATTTTTGTTATTTGCCAAAATGATCATATGGAAAGTGATAAAATTTATTATCCTTATGTTAAATGTGAAAACCATAGATTTCGTTCAATTGATGTGGTTAGATTATATTGCATGCATATGGGATCATTTGTTCTTATCAAATATGGTATTTACATGGTGAAACTTATTTCAATAGTAATCAAACATCAACGAGTAAAAGAAAAGATCCTACTATTGAGGAAGATGTAGGTGATACTATGTTTGATATTAAATGATTTAGAAGAATCCTTTGTACACCATTTGGAGTTATTTGAAGCAACGATGAATGACACCGAGACGCCCTTGTGTGATGCCGTACAAAATATACAAAATTGTCAGCATTGGGTAAATTATGAAACATGAAGGCATTGGGGAGGGTGTACAAATTCTAGTTTCACATCTCTTTTAGAAATTATAAGAGATGTTCTTCCATAACAAAATGTTGCCAAGTATGTATGAAGCCAAGAAGGCATTAAGTACTTTGAGAATGGAATATGAAAAGATACATGCTTGTCCAAATAATTGTGTCCTTTTTTGGAAAGAGTGTTAAAACTTAGATGAATGCCCGGTTTATAAAGAGTCAAGATGGAAAAAGGGCAAGAAGCCATCAAATGATAGCAAAGGAATGCTAGTGAATGTGATATGGTATATTTCATCACTCTGCATTTTTAGCGTTCATTCAATAATATAGAACATGCCAATAATTTGACTTGACACCATGATAAACATGTTGACGATAGTATATTTAGACATCCAGTCGATTTGCCACAATAAAAAACCTTTGATGCTATTTGATAACTCTATAAAATAAAGTTATTTTACTACTTTTTTATATACAAAAATTAGCTTATCCTTGAAAATTTTAATTTTTTTTATTTGTATTATGTACTTTAATTTAAATTTTTATAAATTTTTGTGAGATTTTTATTTAATTTTTCTATATTTCATCTTATCTTTTTCATTTTAGTAATAGTATATTAAATATTTCTAATAAATTTACCTATAGCATTTTATTTTGAAAATATCTAATTTTAACACTTTGTTTTTCTATATTGTTAGATTGTGGTGAAAAATTCATGTGTTGAAAGTCGGTCCCACCTGACGTCACTATTCATGTTAGGAAACTATGAGCTTGACTAATCTTATTTAATCCTCTTATCGATATAAGCATTTAAAAAATGAATCACTTCAGTTGGAACTCGTATAAAGAAATTATGATAATCTTTAAAATTAGATCAATAAATAGACAGTGCACCTAAAATCACATGAGTTCACTTTTTTTAGTCTAATAAAAACGGGACACCTGGCAGAGGCTAGAAAGGAGCCAATAAGAATGTGATACGTGATATTTTTTTGGTTTCAGCAAATTAAAACAAAGCATAGCATGCACCCAATCATACTGAATCTTTTCTAGTCACATGCACTGGCACATAGTTACTGTAGCAAAGTTTGAAACTATGCACCGACTACTATAGCTTATTATAGCAAGTTCAAACACTCTACACTAACTACTATAACAAGTTTGAAAATTTTGTGTTGAGATTAGGTGGAATAATACAAAATTATACCTAAAAAAAGGCATTTTAAGAAAGGCTTGAAGACACACAATAAAGATAGAGAGGAAATAGAGATAAAAGGGTAAAAGTTGTATTATGCAAAATAAAGCTTCTTATGAAGCTAAAAAAAAAAATTCTTTTCTTTAGTTTTGTTTTATTTTAGTATCAATAAAAGAAGGAAATTATAGAGGTTCTACCAATATAAAATCAATAACTATTTTAGACTTCTCTCTTTTATTTATTTTGTCATTATATTTAATTTATTTTATTGTGTTATTTTATTTTTCTTTATGAATTAAATAAATTTTTATTGGAAATTATGATATAGTTTGATTATGATAATTTAATTAAATTAAGCATGTTGTTATGATTGTCGTCCTTATGGGGATATTTATTCTCAAACTTAATGCTTTCAAATTTCTAGCCAACCTTTGAATGATTTGAGGAGCAAAATGAAACTAAGAGGATATTTTTGTGACATGGCTCTAAAATAAATACCATAAAATATGGGATAGAATAGAGATATATTTATCTATGTTTGTGCGATCATATTATTAATTATCACAGATTTCTCAACACACATTTTTTATAATTGAATTCGGATTCATATTTTTACTGTTCTCATAGAATATAATATTCATATATACAAGACTATACATACAAGACTATTCATAGATATGATATTGTTCATTTTGAATTTTAATTCACTAATCATTTATGTAAATTCAATTATAAAAAGGTAAAACTTATATATAACTTAAGAAATAGTATATGAAGTAAAAGGGTAGTTGACCATTAACAAATATGAACACAAAAATCATAATAATATACTTACATAAAATTAAGTACGATTAATTATGATGAAGTCATAATTCCTAACATCTATGTGCTTAATTGTTTTATATGTTCTTTTTTTTTGGAATTTTATTTATTTAAAATTTCAATTGTAATATTTTTTGGTTACTCAAATAAAATTAAAATTAACTAATTTTGATATTTAATAACACTATTCTGATGGAAATGATAGTTTTTCTCATCACTTTATTATTTGTTTGATTCGTACACTTATGAAAATCCATAACACTGTTCATCCAAATTTCGATAAAGAACTAAGGAATCTACATCTCGGTTTGTCAGTGGACGGAATAAACCCACATATTAATATGAGTAGTAGGCTTAGTATTTGGCTAGTCATACTTGTCAACTACAATCTCCCTCTAAAATTTTGTATGAAGTAGAAGTTCTTGATACTAACTTTATTGATATCCAGTCCTCAACAATCGAGGAATGACATTGACATATACTTGGCACCATTAATCGATGATTTAAAAAGCTTATAGGAAAATGGGATAAAAGTGAAAGATTCTTACCATCAAGAGACGTTCAAACTCTATGCAATGTTAATTTTGTCTATAAATGATTTTCCTGCATATGACAACTTATCCGATTATGTGATGAAGAGTTCAATAAGTTTTCCTATTTGGATGAAGAAAACATCTTCCATCTGATTGAAAAAGTGTAAGAAAACCGTTTTTATTAGCTATAGAAGATTCTTGACAAAAAAAATCATTGTTACCACAAACAAAAAAGAAAAGGCTTTTGATGGAAATACCGAAGAAAGAGCCCCTCCTCAGGATTTGACTGTAAAGATGTACTGAAGATGGTTAAAGATGTGAAGGTAATTTTGGAGAAGAAAAATGAAATAACAAGGATTCAACAATTAATGGGCCTTGGAAAAAAAGGTCAATCTTCTTTGAACTTCCGTGCTAAAAGTCACTTTACATTCGCCATTGCTTAGATATTATGCATATTGAAAAATACATCTGTGAATCGATAGTTGATACAGCGCCTGACATTCTGAATAAAACTAAAGATGGTGAAAAAGTATAGTTGGATGTTAATGAAATAAAGATTAGGCATAATTTATTATCCAAAAAGAGAGAGAACGGCACATACTTAAGTCCAACAAAAAACATGTTATTGAGATAAGAAAAAAGAAAGCTTGTGAATGGCTTACGTCTATAAAAGTACCGAATGAGCATTCTTCTAATTTTAATAGATTAGTTTGATGAAGGATTTTAGGCTCGTTAGAATGAAAACGCATGATTGTCATGTCTTGATATAATAATTATTACATTTTGCCTTGTAGGGAGTTTTAATGAAGGATGTGAGATTTGTAATTATTAAGTTATCCTCATTTTTCAAATTGATCTACTCCAAGTTAATTAATTCACTTATGTTAGATTTGCTATAGTCGAACTATGTGAAAACGTTGTGCATGGTTGAGAAGTATTTCCCACCATCCTTTTTTGACATAATAATTAATATAACGGTGTACTTAGTTTAGGAAGTTAAATTATATGGACAGGTGTATTTAAGGTGGATGTATGCTTTTGAAAGATACATGAAAGTTTTGAAGGGTTATGTGAAAAACCGTAATAAGTCAGAGGGATATATAGTAGAAAATTACATAGCGGAGGAATTTTCTCCTAGTATTCTTCCAGTGCAGAGTCAATAGGTTTGCCAAAGATAATAAACATTGAGTTAAAAGGAATATCTATCGGCATTCCTTTATTGGTTAATCAAGATAAATGGGAGCAAACATGTATTTATATTTTGCACAATGTTAGGGAAGTGGAAATTTTTATTGGTGTTCATATAAATGAGTTAAGAGATGCAAATCTAAGAAAAAGAAGAAGTAAAAAGTGGTTGTAAGATAAACACAATAGGACATTTCAAAAGTGGATAAGAAGACAGATGTTTACAAAAGTTAGCTTTTTGCAAGGCTTAATAAAGCTATCTAAAGGACCGTTGTTGATAGTTATAAGGTATATATTATATTATGTCAATGGCTATACTTTATACACTTGTGCAAAAGATGAGAAGCATTCCATCCAAAATAGTGGTCTGAGCCTCTGTGCCAAGGCTATACATATTTCCTCTGTAAAGGACAAGAATTCGGTGTATGATCTAATAGATTACTGTGGCTTTATTAAAGATATTTGAGAACTTGATGACTATGATTTGCAAATAACACTCTTTTCAGTGTAAGTGGGCCAACAATAATTATGTTAAGATTGACAGTGACGGCATTACAGTGGTGGACTTTAAAAGATTGAGATACAAAAATGATCCCTTTATTATGGCATCGCAAGCAATCTAAGTATTTTGTACTATAGATCCTAACAATTTAAAGTTGTCCTTAGTTATACCAATAAAGTCAAGAATGATTCATGATTGATAACTCGAATTTCTCGAGTTATGAAGTTACATTTTCATGCTTAGATAGCCCATTTTAGGAAGTTAAAATCACAAAAGTCATGGTTCTTGGCACTATAAATGTGAATTATCAATTTTTGACTTTAGTGGCCATTGATGAAAGTTCATTCTTAGCAGCACATGGGAATCGATCTTTGTTAGAGCATTTTGAAGTCTTTTAACATGTGATATGTTTTTGGAGGTTGGTTTTTGTTTTTGGTGAATGGCAGGACCTTGCAACGTAAAGAATGCTGAAAATTGGATGTTGCTATAGCATTGCCACAGCAAAGCTGAAGCAGGCGTTGGCTGACGTGGTTTGCTGAATGTGCACACATTTTAATCCACGCTGGCTAAATTTGATGATGTCAATCAAACCTCCAAATGTCAGCATCATTGCCCAGCACTACCACAATGTACACGGCCAGCCAGAGGATCGTCCGCATGTCACAAGTAGGGTTTAAAATGTTCCTTTTTTTGTACTATAAAAGCTGAGCTGAAAGAAAGAGGACAGAGGGGGATATACAGAGAAAGATAACAGAAAAAGAAAGAGGGAGAAATAACAGAATCGGAAGAGAGAAAAACAGAGCAAAAAGGAAAATCAGAAAAGAAATATAAAGTGGAATTGAGAACAACTTCGGTCGGATCGTGAGGAATTCAACATCTCAAGAAGGAATTCGTCTGGGTTCATTCTTCACAGATCGCATAAGGCATTGGAGCTGTACCAGCTTGATTCGAACCTTAGAAAAGGGGAGATCATTACTGCTTAATTCTGTTTTGTATTGATTTCAGTCTTTCTTTTTGCATAACAGTATTTTGATGTTTAATCAAAGTCGTTTTGCGATTTTTACTGAACTCATGGGAGCTTAATTTAGCTGAGTTGTGAGTCATGAGTACTTGAACAGAATTTGAGATCTGTACAGTTTTGCTTAGTATAATTTTTTTTATTGTTCAATCTGTGCTTATTCTATTTGATCTGGTATTAGATCTTGGAAGGGAATCTGATATCAGCAACTGATTCGTGAATGTTGGGAAACGTTTAATGAATTGACTGAGATTGAATAACATGTGTTTGGTTAATTTTCAGAGTAAAAATTAATCAAATCTGTGGGTAAGTTAGGAATAGTCATCCAGTGCATGGTCTTTAAGGATAATGTTCTTAATAGATTTTCTCAAATCTGAATCTACATAGGAATATTCAGACTTAGATTTTGAGAGCTAAACGAATATTTTGATATCCTGACTAGAAAGAATGATGCTATAGCAAAGCTGTAGCACGATTTCAGAACTGTGAAAGGAAAGTGACTTGCAACTTATTTTTCTCAATTGTTTGTGCAGATATAAACCCTGAATTTTATACTTGGAAATTTTATTTTAATTCTTGTTAAATTCTGTTTACCATTTTATTCTTCCTCCATAATTGAATTTCATTTAGTTACTTGTCTAGTTAAGTATATTTTCTTGTAAAAACAATTGCATTTGAATACAAAAGCACTTTCCTCGTGGGTACGACACTCTTTCTCATCATATATTACTTGGATGCGATACGTATACTTGCGTTAATTTGCATATATCACAGAAATGCAAACAATGATGGTAAAGATGATCAGGAAGATTGCATCAACATTCCATCCTTTATGAAAAGGATTGCCACTGGTTGAAGAGATTGATGAATTTGATGATGATTTTTCCCACTTGCTCTATTTAGATGTTGAATAGACACAAGTTGAAAAACCAAAGAAAAAAAAGCATTTAATTTTGTATAAATCATTTTATCTGTGTAAATTATATTAATAATCTTATGTATATATCATTTTATTTATGTAAATTATATTAATAATCTTGCTTATAGATATGTACATGTTGATCAATTAATTTTACAAATTAAGAATTTCATTTGTCGTTTTTTTTTTTTTTATAATTACATGGTATTTTATTTGGATAACACACTTGATTGGTCATCCATGAAAAACAAAACATAAAAAAAAAAAACAAAAATTTTAAAAAATAATACCATGATAGTTTTAATGGAAAATAAATGTCATATCAAGAAACCACTATCGTTTCTTAGGAAATGATCATGGTATCCCTGAGACACCATGAAAGTTTTCAAAACTGTGCCATTTTTTGTTTTATTTTTTCTTTTTTAATTTTTTTTGAAAACCCATAACCACCTCCCATTTTACTTGAAACCTCTCACTTATCCCCCTCTCTCTTCCTTCTTCACACCACGCCCTCTCTCTTCCTTCCTTACACCACCGCATCCTTTTTCCTCTTTCTTTCCTCGAAGCCTCTACCATCATCCTACACCTTAAAGCTGCCACCATTGTCCTTTGTAAAGTCATTGCCGCTCCATCACTTTCCTCTACCACTCAGATAACTTAGGTAAGCAAGAATTAAGAGAAAATATTTGAGTGCATGTGGTTTTTTTTGTTTTTAAGTGTGTTTTAGGTTGGTTAATGTGGGTATGAATTTAGAGAAAATGTGTTAATTTTTTTTGTGATTTGGTTGATATTGTGCATACAAGGTGTTTGAAAAAAAATTTTGAAATTGTTTGGTGACTGTTGGTACAATTTTTTGTGAAATGTGTTTTAATAATGATTTCAAATATTAGGGGTTTGATGAAATGCATGAATGTGGATATGTGTTTAGAATTTGATTGAAAAGATGTTTGATTTTGGAATTTTAATTGATATAATGTATGTGTTTAGGTGATTGTGATTTTTGAAAAAATATGAATATGTAATTGCTTGGATATGTGATTTGTTGAGCATAGGCTCTTTTGTGGGTACATAATTTGGTTAATGTGATTTTTGCCAAAAAAAAAAAGTTTTAAATCAGTTATGAATATATTTTCATTTTGGTGTTTTTTTGAATGTTTGATGTATAATTTGGTGTTATGTTTGTAGTTTTTGATATATGATTTGGTGAGTTTTCATTTTGTATACTAGGTGTTCGAGAAAATGCTTGAATGTGGATATATGTAAATTATTTTGATATTTTGTTTAAGATTTAATAAAATGTTAATTAATTGAATATGAGTTGATTATCTGGTTATGATTTTTCTTTTTTTTTTTTATGGTAATTGGTTGAAGTCTTGATTTAGATTGATTTATAATGTCTCAAGAGAAAAGTGAGAGTGTTCCAATGACTTCTAAACATGAAAAACCATGGAGAAAGGTTGAATTTGATCCCAAATCCGATGCTAAACAAAGAGCAACTTTAATGAAATAGGTGATGAAATTATAAGTTGGATTAGAATACTTACTCGAGAGTACATTCCTATTTGGATAGCCAATTATAGAAACGGTGATCTAATCCAAAATAAACAAAGAATTTGAACAGAAATCATAACTTCTTTCACTATGGATTCTAGGTTTATAAAAGCAACTATAAAATCATGTGGTTTAGCTATAAAACAATTTCGACATGATATATATGTAACTTTGTTGAGGGTCGTCTTCATAAAAATAGTGCATTTGTTTGGCTTCTCAAAGTAGCAGAAAACTATCCTTCCATAAATGAAAATAATTGGATCAATTTCATTCACTATTGCCATTCACTGAGATTCCAACTACTATCAACAAAGGGATATAAACTAAGAAAGAAAAACATATATGGACCAATGAGAGGTCAATATGGATATAGGAAACTTGATCAAGAAGAGGTATATAAATTATTTAGTTTGTGCTTTCTCCGTAATAAGTACATAAGTATAATTATTATACTATATTTTTTCTAACCATAGAAAAAAAAAATAGTTTTCAAAAATGGGAATACATCCCTAAAGAGATGTGCTGTGGGTGTGATAGTTGGTTACACTTGTTGAAGAGTTTGAGGAAGAATTAGTTTATTATGTTATCGAAAAATTAAGAAGTTAAAATTTTAAATTATTACTAAATATAGTCTTTTTAATGTGTTATTATTTAAGAATTATGACATTTTTTTTATGTATAAGAAGAGTGTAACTACGAAAATCCTAAGATAGTTTTGATTTAGTTGAAAATGACGAAAAGTTGACTAAAGCATTAGGCAATCCCAAACATTTGGGTACTGTGTATGGTTAGTTGAAATTTGTAAGCTAGTCCCGATACTTCAACACTTTGGGTTTGAGATCAAATGCTGAAATGGTGGATTTAAAATACCAACTTCGTGAGTTACAAAAAACTATTAGGGATTTGTGTGCAAAGTAAGATGTCGAAGTGATGGAAGAGGGTAATGCTCCACCTACTATTGACCAACACAACAGCTTCAAGGCCAATTGTGTCATCCATGAAAGAGAACTTGGGGTATCAGATCCGCAACCTATGCCGAATATAAGTCAAGAATGCACCCTTTTCCTTGATGATTCGATTGATGGTGGACATAAGATTGTTGCAGTTGGCCGGGCATACATAAACTATCTTGCAATTAGTACAGTTCATGGGAATGCATTAGGTGAAAGAAATAGGCGTGTGACAATTACTATGCTGAAAATAAATAACGCATCCCTCCCTATTACAATAAACAATGTAGCAATCGTGGAAGAGGCTGTTAATGTGTTTGTTGCATAGCCTAAAAGCTTAATTAACCTAGACATTTCTACAACTAAGGCCAGTTGAGTTCCTAGTCATGTTCTTGATCAAGTAGCTGAAGGAAATAGACGCATAAAAAAAGATAGCAGGGAAGAAAAATTAAATTCACAACCTATAGTACAACAACAAAATGTGATACAATAACTACCTCTGTTTAACTTTAGTAATGTAACACCCCCTGCCTCGTGCGGGGGACGTCACCTGAAAACTCTGCTACTTTAATTCTTCTTTTCAAAACATAACAAAATGGATTGCAGAAATATATTTTTTTTTAAACCATCGATATACGTAGTATTACAATTTTCTAAAACTAAGTTATCATAGTTGGAAAACTATTTTATATTACTTGCATATACTACTGTCATATTGTATTAAAAATAGTTAAAGTTAAACATAATAGTGTACTTTATACAATATCATACAATTGTATTTTTCTTTATTCTTTTCTTTCTTCTTTGCGGAATTAGCCTGGCAGGTCCATAACCTTTATCATGATACTGGCACTTCGTTCCTGCAGTCCAATCCATACACTGTAGCTCAGGTTACAGGTTATTTACCTCGATTACCTGAACAAGAATAAACTGGTGAGCTACATGCCCAGTAAGTTCAGACATAACATTTAAAATAATAAACACTATAATGCAACTCTACACAATGCATGAGTTCATTATGCTCAATTTACACTTTGCATTGTTCATTTACTATGTCTATGGGCCCGGTTTGGTCGTACCGTGTGCGCGCTGTAAGAGGGGTCTGGGAGCGACCCGGACTCTCCCTCAACTATGGTATATCTTTTGCTTCGACATAAAGTAACCTCCCATCGCGAGAGGCCGGCACGCCAAACATTAAGTCTTTTTCATTACCCTGCTATTTACTGTGCGATGTTACTTACTATGATGCCTTAACTGTTCCAGTGTACATATTCATAAATAATGTACTCAATGTTATGCCTATTCAGTCCAAAAATACTGTTTAAAAATCATCATCCATGCACTTAAACATTAGGGCGTGATTGGAACTGAAAATAAGGCACAAAACTTTAATTATACATTTTTGGAACAGTTGGAGCACTTGGCACTCATCCCTGAGCGCCTGGCCCTTCATCTTATTTTTCTGCAAAACTTTGGACAGAAACTTCAGCGCTTCGGCGCTCTCTTTACAGCGCTTGGCGCTTTTGAAATCCGGTGCAAGCGCCTGGCGCTCATACCCTAGCGCCTGGCACTTCAGACAGCTTTACACTAGCGCCTGGCGCTCATGCTGATTTTTACACTAGTGCCTGGCACTCATACCCTAGAGCCTGGCATTCCTACTGGATTATTTACCCTAGCGCCTGGCACTCATACCCTAGGGCCTGGCGCTTCCACTAAATTTTACACTAGCGCCTGGCACTCATACCCTAGCGCCTGGCGCTCCTATTGAATTTTAAACACCAAATTTTGGCCGAGAGCTCAGAGCCGGGGCGCTCTTTGGCTAGCGCTTAGCGCTTGGCTCAGGTAAAAATAGGTTTTTAAACACATTTTGACACCAAAGCCATTTCTCATGCATACATTCAACCCTAAAACATATTTTAAGCATTCTAGGGTCAAAATCCATAAAACACAATCATATACACGTAACACATCACTGCACACTCGCATACTTACCAATTTAGGCGTTTTAACGAGTTCACAATAACATATAACATTTCTAGCCAAAGAATTTAGGCTATTCATAAATTGACATTCAAGAATAACACAGTGTTTTAGTTGTTCATGTTCAGACATTTAAATGCCAAAACTTACCAGAAATCTGCTACTGTTTCCTTTCCTTAGTTTTCAGTCGTTGCCCTATAATGAAACAGTTCAACGTTCAGTGAAATGTTTATAGGTCAACACTAGAACATTTAAACATTTCTTCTATACATTGTCATCCTTAAACCCTTAGCCTTGGTTATAAGTCTGAAAATTTCGGTATTATAACGGCTTAATTTTTCATTTTCCCACTGTGTCAAAACCGCTTAAATCGCGTTATTGAACACAGTTTCCATCATAACCCTACTCAAAATAAAATTAGTTTGCCAAAAATTAATTTAAAAATCTTTTGGAAACCCTAGGTTGGTTTCCTAGTCAAATTCCGCTCAAAAAGTCAACAATTTGAACTTCAAAAAAAAAACCCTAAAACATTCGGCCATCACTTGGGATTTTAAATTAAAATTTAAATTCCACAAATCCAAGAAGGATTCAAATTCAAATTTCATTCCTTAGATATAAAGAAGAAATTCGGCCATAAAGTGTAGGAAATAAAGGAGATTTTATTTGAATTAAAAGCTAGGTTAAAACTCAATTAAAATTCAAATTATTTTTCCTTAAAAACTAAGGGATAATTTTCGGCCACTTAAGGGGAAATAAGAGAGAAAACCCTAGCCTCAAAACAGCACAAAAACTTTCCCTTTTGCCCCTTAAAATTTTCAGCCAAACAAGGAAGAGAAAGGGAAAGAAAAACCTAGTATAAAAACCCCCTTTTAACTCTCATTCACCCCTCCTTTCACCCTCAAAATTTCGGCCAGCTTTCCCCTCTCCCCTCTCTAAATTTGCTCTCCCAAAACACACCCAAAACAGCAAACAAAACCTACCAAAAGGCAGCTCAAAGATTCAACAACTTTTGAGACAAAAACAAGGTGAGAAATCAAACTTTTTCCTTCCTTCTCCTTTTAATTTTAAATCCGAAATTTATATGGTTTTCTCCACTATTTCCATACTGTTTTGAAGACTCCAATACTCACACAAATTCAGCCAAAAAGGAGACCAAGCATCAAAAATAGTGCAGCACAAACAAGGTGTGAATCTCTCTCTCAAATCCTAAAAATTTTACCTCTTTGTTCTCTTTCAAAAACCCTATTATCACATGTGTAAATTTTATGATTTTTGCCAATTTGATTCTTGGGTTGTGTTAATGACATATAAATAAGGTTTTCCACAAAATTTCGTGATCATTGGATGAAAATTGAATTGGTTTGAGGCAAATCAAAATTCGGACACAGAAAAACGGAAATCTGGAAAATTTCCATATGAACAGTAAATTTGTGTCAGCCATAACTTGAGTTTTAAAAACGATTTTTGAGTGATTCTTGAGCCTAAAATTAAATTCAAGATGTCCCCTAAATTCCTGCAAAATTTCAGAACCAAAATCCTCCATTTTCCTAGTCAAAATATTTTTCTAAGATAGGCAGACAGAACTGCCAGGTTTTGAACCAAAACTGAAACCCAGATTTTTATGCCTGAAAACAACCCTCGGTTTTTGGCCTAGTTGAATGACCAAACGATGTCCAAAAATTATAAAAATTATATGGAATTAAAGCTACGGATGTCTAATTTAACATATTAAAAATTTAGAATTTTTGGTATTAAAAATGAATTGATATTGATTTTACAATCAGCCTAGGTCAGTCTGCCCATGACCAGAAATATCTTAACTTAGAGTTTTTCAAAAATTTTAAATCCCAAATGTTTATTACACATTTTGAAATCTTTTGTGGCACACTAAAATGATTGGATGATTATGTCTAGACCTAGACTGATCATATGTTTGATTATATGAATTATTTGACGTTCTTACTTGATTGGTGGATCACATTATCGCAACGCTTGTGCGAAAATTGAGGTAGGACGTTCAAACCTTTTCTGGGAGTAGTCAAGTGTTTTAAATTCCCCTGTTTTATTGATGGCATGCTGTTTTTGATTTATGAAATTATTATACTATTTTTGATGAAATAAACGCATGCAACGTATTTTGTAATAAATGTGTATTTTAAAGAGTGTTTTGATTAATGGCATAATATAACTTGGTAAATACCATCTTTTGAATAATCCGGTGAACATAATTGAGCTCTAGTTCACGATTATTGTAAATGATGCGTGCGTCCCGAAGTTGACGACATGGGGGAAAGTCCCTAAACCTGTGCAGGGTCGTTCGGCCTGTTTAGACCGTAACGAGATGATCTAGGATAATTCAAATTCGAGGCATGTATATTATAGCTACGACAAGTCCTCACTCATAATATGATGGTTTGTTTTAATGATTTATTATTTTAATATTGGGGCACGTATATTGCAGCTACGCTAAGTCCTCAGCAGAATAAAACTTGTATTAAAAATGTCTTTCAAGAAATTGTTGATTATTTTTTTTGTTATGATTATTATGTCATGTATTTTTTTAAATTGTTGATTATTTTTGAAAACGAATATTATGCCATACTTTTAAATGTTATCTGTTAACCCACCCTTGTTTCTGTCCTACTGAGCCAGCGCTCACGTCCCTTTTTCTTTGTGATTTCAAAATGACTACTTCCAGGTACGGGAGGTAGCAGTTCCGAAATCGTTGAGCTATCCGTTTCTACTGAGGATGATGCTATCCGTTTTCTCCATCTTCTTCTTTCTGTTTCTCGTTCTGATGTAATGAGACATTAAGTTTGGACTTTATTTCACGTTATTTAAATTCTATGCTTGGGGAATATTTATGGTTGGTAATTTCTTTTGAAAACCGATTTTATGTTTGATTTTCGCATTAAAAGGTATTTATATTCTACTTTATTTTATTTGGTGGTTATGATGCTACTTTATAAATAATTAGGCTTAGCTAAATTATAATGTTGACCCGTTTTTCGTAATAAATTTTTTCTTAAATCTCGGGTTGATATTATGATTTGGCTGCCGTGTCACGTGTCTAAATTTTGGGCCATGACACAACCCTAAATTTTCCTCTTTGTCTTTCTTTTATTCAACACTCAAATACCACATCAAATTCTTTTCCACTTCATCATACATAATTATCTCTATTCCATAAGGATTTTCACCCTCCTTTCACGTCAAATTTCTCTCCCCCATGTAACACTTTTGTTTTCAAAAACTAACCCCACAAACACATCAAAAACAAGTTCAAAACATATTTTTCCACATGATTTTCATCCAAACACTCCAAACTATCTTAAACCCATTTTGTTCCACTATTCACATAAACACAAAAACACTTAAAATCAAGCATTAAAATAGAATTTTGAAGAACTTACTTGAGCTTTAAGGTGAATACCCCTCAACTTGAAGTTTTCACACACTTTTTCTTCAAAATTTGCAAGTTTTGAAACTTTGAAAATTTTTGTGAGCAAGGGAACATGGGAGAAGAAGAAGAACAGAAGAAATGGAGTTTTCTGCTGTAGGGGACGTGAAAAATCAGAGGAAAAAGTTTATACAAATCCTTAGGGGTATTTTTGCAATTTTTTGAAAATTTTGGGGTCAAAATGAAAATTTCTTGGGGGCATTTTTGCAAAAAAAATTTGGAACTTTTTCAGCTGAAATACAGCTGTTTCTCCCCCTTTCTTCCACGTGCATGAGCAGATCAACATGCATTTAATGTAATTTTCTTTCTAAATTTGATTTTAAAGGAAATTCCAAAATTTCCTTAATTTTGATAGCCTTTGGATCAAAAATGATGATTTGATCTCATCCATTGATTCTTATATTAATAAGAAAATATTATTTGTTTATACAGTATAGGTTTTTCTTTAATAACAGTATAATTTTCATCTGTCGAAATTTTGACCGAAAAGCTATACTGGCCAAATTTCGCAGTTTACCTCTCAAAATGCTATTAGAGCCTTTCGATGCATTTATATCATTTAAAACACTCTATAAACCCTAGATATTTCATTATTTTCCATCTGGGTCTATGTTTACCACATTTTAAGTCTCAGTAGAATTTTGTTTTTTGATACCAAAAATGCACTATTTGAGGCATTTCGATTCGAAAATCGTTACATCTATAGCCAATAAAGCATTTATCAACTCTAATAAATATATTTATCAACTCTAATGATGATTTATTAGAGTGAAATTTATATATTTTCGTCACACTAATATATATAAATTTTCACTATACAATGATCCCGAGAACGATCAAAAATCTCGGCTGTTATAAGTAACATCCCTATAGAGTTGAAACCATTGGCTTTTTATGCACAACGATTCATGCATCAAGGTGTGCATATACAATACCGATACAAGAGGCTATCACTAGTATTGATATGCCTATCTATCTTGGATTTGAAGATATTTATCATTTCATTAAATTTGAAGAAATTTGTGCAAATAGCCTGCTGGCATACATCAGGTAATAGATTTATGTTTATGTCGTGTTTACTTTATCTTGCTAATCTTTTTTTTTTTTTTGTAACAAGCTTTAAATTATTTTACAGCTATTTAGTAGATATTTTGCCAAAAAGGCCCTTGATCAACAGTTCAGTCTAATTTCTCCATCGCTTGTCTCACCAATTTCAGGGAGCCTAAGTGATGGTGCTAATATTAGGGAGCGAGCCGATAATATTTTATACACTATGGAAAATGCACTATAAGGAACGCTTTATCTCATGTCCTAAAATAAAAGTGCACATTGGATCCTACAATATTGATCTTTGGGATGACTTAGTGATATATCTTGATTCTATTGGAAACGAACCACTTGATGATTTTCAAAACCTAATTAAGTTGTAAGTATAGTTTTATTTAAATTACATATGATACATTATAATTTTTTTGTTTAAATTAAAACTTACTAAATTATTTTGTACTTTCCTGTCAAGATACTTAATGATTGGAAGATTATAGTTGTACTAGGGCAAACAAGGCAATGAAGTTATGAAACAATAATCAAGACCATTAAATGTCCTCAATGATGGAGTACCACCGAGTGCATTTTTTTTGTGTTGGCTACACACAAAATTATTTTTGTGGTTCATGAATTATCTAAGCTTAAGAATAAGGATTTTTATACAAATAACAATATTGGCAAGGTTAGGAGAGAATAGGCATATTTTGTAATGAACTACATGCGATATGAGAATATGTAAATTTTGTAATTAATATTATACCTTTGCATTAATTAATTTGTCAACAATTGTTGTAGTGTAATTTTAATTTCTTATTTCAAATTTTGGGCTGTGTTGATATTGTATAGGATTTGTCACTCACGAGAAAAAAAATGTGTAAATGAACTTTCCACGAAGTTTTAAAAACGGTCGTGGAAAGTTAGGTGACATTTGGTATTGGTTTCGAAATGTTTTCTATTTTCAAAAAAATTGAAAATGGGAATGTTTTAAAAACTGTGTTTAGATTATTTCTGAAATTGTGTTTAGTTATGTTTTCTAAGTGTATATTCTGAAAAGCAAAAAAATAAAATTTTGTTTAGTTATATATTTTGAAAACTCATTTTATAAGTGAGTATCTTATAAAAATATATTTATTTTTAATTTTAAAAAAATAATAAAAAATAAATTATTAGTCATAATTAAAAAAAAAAAAACTTTGATGATAGGTTTTGCAACGAGCGATAGGGGTGGAAGAAATTGGTGGTCTAAGCTCTAAGTGGCGGTAATGGCTAGATTTAAGTCATGAGTAGATAGTCATCATCGCGAGGAGACTGTCGTCATCGTCGCAAGAAGACTGTCATCATCGTCACTAGCTCATGGTCATCAGCCTTCATTGGAGATTGATGCTATCATTGGACATGATCATCACTGACACTAACAGAGAGAGAGAGAGAGAGAAAACGAAAACAAAAAGTGAAAACAACTTTTTTTCTTTTTCAAAAAACCAAAAAAAACAACATAGTTTAAATGATGTTTTCGAAATGGTTTTAAAAACGTTGAATAAACAAACGCTATTTTAAGACCATTTTCATTTTCTGTGTTTTTGAAAATAGAAAATCATTCTCAAAAATAAAAACAAACACCCCTTTAGATTCTATGACCGTTTCTTAAAAAAACAGACATGGAAAGAAAATGATCGTGAAAAGTGAAAGCTTGCTTTTCACGACTGTTTTATAAATGGTCATGGAAAGCCTTTTTTTTTTTTAATTTTCCATGACTGTTTATTAATGGTCGTGAAAAATAAAGGAACCACGGTTATGGAAAATGAAGGAACCATGACTATTAAAAAACAGTCGTGGAATCTTATTACTTTCCATAACCATTAACGAACAATCGTAGTAGTTTTTCACAACTGTTAAAAATGATCGTGAAATCCTCTTTTTCTACTAGTGAAGGTACCAAAATTAGGACAATCTTGCAAATCACCCTAAAAAATAACTCCAAGCATCATGTTAGAATTATCAAATTAAAAAAATTAAAAAAAAAAAAAACACTTCCCCATCTGCATTTTTTCCCTTTATTTTATACATGAATATAGTGTGCATATTTATCACCATATTGTCATGATTTCTTGTCACAATCTATCTACATATGTAAACTCAAATCTCTTACTTGATTTAATGTTTTAAATAATATCTAATCAATGTATTATATTACGTCATTTAAAGCAGTTATAATCAAAAAAAAATCATATAAGATAACATAATTAATTAAATAACATGATATAATATAATTGATTAGATATTATATAATTAATTAGATATTATCTAAAGCAATTTAAATCCCTAATTTACATATGTAAAAAATAACTCGTACGTTTTAGTTTGAAGGCATTATCACATTTGTACTACACCAAGATGTACATATATATTTATATAGATATACATATTAGTGTGAGAGTCATGATGATTTTTATATAAGGAATTAAATCTAAAAAAAAAATTATGCATTTACAATATCTTTCTAAGTTGTAGAGAATATCCTTCGAATATTCAAATTGCAAAAATAAAAATAAAAAGATCTAGGGAGGGCTATTTGGGTAAATGCAAAAATTCATGATGTATTAATATGGTATGCTGGCAGACTATATTTACGATGAATATTATGAAGTTATAGTACATTATTATGTATTAATTTTTGTACCCAGTTTGTCTAATCAATTGCTGTTTTATTCTCTTGACTCAAAAAAGGAGAAGAAAAAAGACTTCACGATTTTCTTCAGTGGCTTGTAACGTTCTTGAAAATACTAACGAATCGTAAATGAAACTGTGATAATAATTACAAGGGTAGCATTTTGAGAGAGGATATTTTTTGAATTAACTGTGCTTGAATCAATCTGAAAAGTGTTTCTTGGTCTCTTATAGGACCTTCACTTCCTTTTTACACCATTGAGAGGTCAAGAAGAGCCCTTAGAAAGTAATTCTGTTATCAAGAGTATTGATCTTATCTATTTTCATTACGTAATGTTCATAGGTGCGTTTGGTATATTCATATTCTGTATTGGACTTCGAAATATGATGAATTTAAAGTAAATATTGACCGAAACAATGAGAAAACATTTTCATTCAACTGTCTTTTCTTTTCTCTTGAACCTCAACATGAGAACTCGAATTTAAGATCTTAATATTAGAGTACTCAGGCGGCCTTTTGAATTGACCAATATGTTTACAAAGCCATTTGTTTTTTTTCTTGTATATCGGATGTCCTATTAAAGGTTAATCTGCATATATTCCTCTTTTATGATAACAGAGCGCACTTGTTGCAATTTACATTTTATTTTCAGATATTATTGATAAACACGTATCTAAACTAAAAATCACATAATCCAACCCAGGGTTCGAGATGCAACTGTAATTTTCCAAATTCTCAAGATTCAGATCATAATTAACCAAAGTCTCAAAAATTAGATGACTAAGAGAATAAAAATATAATTCCAAGATAATAAGCTTAAAAAGATGATGATAACATAAAGTAATCCCAACTTATGTCATAAGGAGAGAAAGGGAAATCCGCAACATGAGGTGGTGTCCACAGCTTCATACTAAAGCATCAATGTAGAACATCCATATGCAATTATAAGATCTAAAGGTCCTACTTTAAAATAGACAAAAACATAATAGAAATAGACAAATAGACTCAGATCTCTAATTTGAGGGAAAAACCCATCGTTGTTCCTCACAGTTCTTCAACAAGTCCAGGAACCACTGCGGTCTGCCCGCCTCGAACTCAAGGTGCTTACCATCCGCCGTATGCGCTGCCGCCACCACTGCACTGCTCTCTCCACCGCCACTCCCCGGAATCCCCTCCCCCGCTGGCTGCTGCTGCTGCTGCCGGTGCTGCACCACCCCATCAAGCTGCAGCACCGGCCTCCCAGCACCGAGCCGCTCGATCCTCTTGTCGATTTCCTTCAGGTTCTGGTCGATCACCCGGCTGAGATCGTTCAGGTCCTGGATGTTCAGACCCTGCAGGACCCTATCTCCTCTCCTCAGGCCCTGGAACATCAGCCGGGTGATCTCCTTTTCGCGGTTATCCTTGCGCTGCTTCTGCAACTGCTCGGTCAACTTGTTGATCCGCTGCTGGAGAAACATCTCCTGGTTCACCATCTTCTTGGTCTGGTCCGTCTCTGGCATCGTCCTGAACCTGGTTAGGACTTTTTCGACACCCTCTTGTGTAGGGAAAACCTCCGGCTTCTGGTCATAAGGGCTGTAGTTTATCGCGCAGGCTTCAACACCGCAGAGGGTGGTTATCTCCCCATCTTCTTTAGAAATCCCTTCTTTCTCTTCTTGAAAGTGGCTTTCCTCGTCGCATCATTGGTGATGTAAGCGAGTTTCACCTTCCTTCTCGTCATGGCTCGAGAAAAAAGGAGAGGAAAAAAAAAAGGTGTATAAGAGGAGAAGAGAAGAGAATTGTGTGAAATGGTTGAGGGGGTGAGGGGGTATTTATATTGCTTCAAGTCATATTATGTTTAATATTTGTTTTTTTTTTTTTTTTGAGAAGTTATTTATTATCTAATACATATCATGAGATCGTGTGTGCAATACTGTTACATGAGAAATTGTTGGAGAATTATGCGACAAATACTATATGCGAGTTTTATAGTTTTTTAAATATTGTTTCTATGGGTAGTGAAAAAAGAGTGCTCATATTAAGTGACAAATCCTTAATATGAAACTATTTAATTAATCTTTAAAAGCTGAGAGACTCTTTTCGACTGGAATGAAAACAAATTAAGCTTTAGATGTTTTAGCCTAAATTACTAGGATTTAAAGAATAAGGTTCGACCATTTTAAACGGTAAAGCAAGATTAGACAATGTTAAATACTCTCACAGTCTCGTTTGAGTGAATTCCTAGCGTATCCTTAATCGTTTAAACGTGTTCTTGTTGTCTATAGGTAGAGAAAAATGTGTGCTCACCTTAAACAACAAGTACAATATATATAGTATTGGAACTTCTGAAGTTTTTAGATTCAGATGATTCACCGGAATGAGAAATGGGCATTAGAGAACAAGTTTGAACATTATAAGGTTTGGGTTTAAAAGAAGAAAGATACATATATATATATATATATCTTTTATTTAAAATTATAAGACCACGTTGCATGGGCGGCCCGACGCGGCATATATGTTATTTATAATAATAAATAGCATTAACAGACCGAGACGGAGCCAAAAAATCTTTCAGTGGACGCCTCTACCAAAATTTTTTTTTTTTTAAATTAACAGGGGTTATATGAAAATTTTTTAATTTTAATGAATTTATGTGAGAATTTTTTACTTAATGAGAATAAAATAGAAAAATCATAAATATTTTTTTATAGAATTAATTTTAATGAGACAATATGAGAATTTTAATTTTTAGTGAGAATAAAATAAGAATTATATGAGAGATTTTTCACTTTTAATAGGGTAAAATATAAAAATTATAAAATTTTTTATTGTAAAAATAGAAGAACAAAAAATGCAGTGTCGTCTGTTCATATGTAATTATCAAATTATAAATAACATTAACTTAAATTACAAAATAAGCTTCTTATCTAATTCGCCACCCCATTGAAGATCATTTTTTTCATTTTTAATTTAAGTTAATGCTATGTATGTTGTGGAATTATGATGACAAAAACTGTCTTCACTAGTATTGGGAGTTCTAGTGGCGTGGTCGTGAACACAGACAGCTGTAATATATATATTCATTAAAAAGAATAGAGAGTTCGAATCCAATCATCTTAATTTAAAAATATATATATATATATACATCATTTAATGTGGATGGGTTGTTTGTTATTAGTCGGTATTAATTGGGTTAGTTTCTTTCTTTCTTCTTTTCTCTCCTTTTTTTTTTTTTTAAGGAAATTGATTTAGTTTCTAGTTGAACAGTTATCCTTATTTTTAGTTTAATTTATTAAGTTCAATATTTGAATCATAACCGTTGGTATTAGAGTGATGCTTGTCTGTCTTTCATCCATTTAAACAACTAGTGAAGCATAAAACTGTGGTGGCTTATTAATTCATTTAACGTTTTCTTTTTTTTTTTTTTTTTTAAGGAATTTGAAGTAACATTTTTGTCTTTGGTTAGTGCTAATAAGGAATTAGTTTAAAATTTGCAGTGTGTAAATTAGAAGCAGAAAAACTCTAAGAGTAAAATGCTCTAGAAAATTCTACTCGTTCCTTTTTTTTAAGCCATTCCATTGACTACTCATAACAAACTACCTGCATTGGATTACTAAAATTTTTATTTATTCTTGAAAGGAATTTTTTTATGGAATATTGAAGTGAGAATCCATATTCTCTATCTTTATATAGAGTTAAATTTGTAACCCAAACAAACACTAATTCAATAGTTTTGAGTTGTTAATAGATATTTATCATTTTTCTTCTTCTATTCTTTATAGGTGTGAATCTAGCTGGCATACCGGTTAACAATAATTATAATGAATATTGGGAAGTTATAATATATTGTTATGTCTTAATTTTTATCCCTAAATGCAATTTGCCTAGTTTGTCTAATCATTTATAGTTTTCTTCTCTTGACAAATTTCAAGCCGTTAATGCAGCAACAGAAAGATAGAAGCCTGAATTTTTGTCCTTAATATAATTATAATGAATATTGGGAAGTTTTTTTTTTTTTTAGAGGAAAAATGAATATTGGGAAGTTATAGTATATTGTTCAGTCTTAGTTTTTATCCATATATGCAATGTGCCCAGTTTGTCTAATCATTTATAGTTTTCTTTTTCTTGACAAATTTAAAGCCATTAATTAATGCTGTAATAGAAAGATAAAAGCTTGAGTTTTTTTTCCTCATTAATCATATTTGAAAGGACTCACAAAAATGATTTCTTGTTATTATTCCTCAATGGCTTGTAACGTTCTTGCAGAGAGAATAAGGAAAACATATAATAAACTGTATAATTACAAGGGTGGCAATTTAAGAGAGGATATTTTGCTAATTAACTGTGCTTGAATCAATCTGAAAAGATTTTTTTATCTTTTGGTCTCTTCTATTATTTACTTTTACATTTGCTATTGGACATTCATTTCCTAATATTTACACATTGAGAAGTCTAGACGAACCCTTTGAAATTCTCTCTCAAATCAAAGCATTGATCTAATATTCAATATGTATGTGTGTTTGGTTTTTGTTGAGTTTCCGTTTGGTACACCAATTTTCATATTCTGGATTCAACTTTAACGTATAATGAATTTCAACGTAAAAATCGACTAAAACATGAGAATATTTTAATTAAACCGTTTTTCTTTTCCCTTAAACTTGACGGTGTGGCGTATAAACTGAAAAACCTAAATATTAGAGTCAAGTGCATTTGGTATCGATCAATGTTTTTAAAGTTTAGTATATTGTTCTCCTATATTGGATGTCTTATAGACGCAATCTATGTGTTCCTATTTTATAATAACAGTGCGTACTTGTTAAAATTTATAATTTGGATACTCATGACTCGGATCAAAATTAACCGAAGTCTTAAAAATAAGATAATTAATCAAGAGAACAAAAATGTAATTGGTCATAAGCTGAAAATTAAACCACTTGATATCCAAATTAGTTCAACATCAAAATATTCTCATAACATGAAGTACTTTAAACTAATGGCATAAGAAGAGAAAAGGACAAGCACAACATGAATGCTAAAACATCAATGAAAATTAGAAGACATATAATAAGACTCTCCAACTCCAAAATAGACAAAACGGCATAACATAATAAAGAGAAACAGAGTCAGATAGATCTTTTTCAAGGAAAAAACCGATTGACCCATGGACCACTCTCCCCAAAGGGCAGCATCACTTCCTCTCCACCAAGCCCCAGGTTCTGCTGTTCTTGATAATTCTTCATCAAGTCGAGGAACCACTGCGGCTTCGCCTTATGCACGTCGTCCACGTTGGCCGCCTCGAACCCAAAAAGCTTACCTGTTGGAGCCGCAGCCACAGCCACCTGTGTAGTGCTTTCTATCCCAATGCAATTACCCGGCATCCCCCCACTTGCCAACTGCTGTACCGCCATGTCAGGCCGTAGCGGCTGCAACTTGCAGTCATCCTGCACCGGCCTCCCACCGAGCCTCTCGATCCTCAGGTCGATTTCCTTCAGATTCTGGTCGATCACCCTGCCGAGATCATTCAGGTCCTGGACGTTTAGACCCTGCAGGATGCTGGCCCCGGCAGTCAGACCCCGGAGCATCAGTCGGGTGATCTCCTTTTCACGGTTATCGTTCCGTTGTTTCCTCAGCTGCTCCGTCGCCTTGTCGATCTGTTGTTGGAGAAAACTCTCCTGGTTCACCATCTTCTTGCTTTGCTCAATCTTCGGCATCCTCCTGAACCTGGTCAGGACTTGCTGGACGCCCAAGGGCGAGGGGAAAACCTCAGGCTCGGTGCCGTAAGGGCTGTAGATTATCGCGCAGGCGTCGATACCGCAGAGGGTGGTTAGTTCATTCACCTTCTTGATTAGTCCCTTCTTTCTCTTCTTGAAGGTTGCTTTCCTCGCCGAGTCATTGCTGATGTAGTCAAGGTTCACCTTCTTTCTCGTCATGGCTTGGGGGAAAAAGGAAAACGAGATAGAAACAAAAGGGAAAAAACAGGCGTATGAGAGAAGAAAACAAGGGAATTGTGTGAAATAGTTGAGGGGAAATAGGGGATATTTATATTGCTTCAAGTGATATTGCATTTAATATTTATTTATTTATTTTTTTTACGATAAGTGATTTATTGCCTAATAATACTATGAAATTTGGGGTAGTACACGTCCTTGCAAGAAATGATAAATATAAGCGGAAGTCAAGCTTCTGCACATATAAACACCACGACTCATTAGCTTAACAATGTGACACAAATCACTACAACAAATATGGTTTTTTTTTTTTTTTTACGTAAACAAAAGGTTATCACAAAAAATAAAAAATAATTGCAAATGTCTGTTTTGTTGTCTTGTTATCGTATATAAATCAACATTAATAACCGATTGTAAATGAATTTTTACAACAGTAACACATTGTTACAATTACAATAATGATAACAGTCATCCCTAAAAAATCATTGCAATTACGACATTAAGAGATCAGTCGAGACTGACATGGCATATATTTTTTGTAATCACAAATTCAAATTACAAAAAATATCATCATAAATATGTGTGATCTTACTGACATGACACCAAATATTTATGACGACTTTTTTTGAAAAGTCATCGCTAATAAATATGATTTTTATTAGTATTTGTGACAATATATGTCATCACAAAAAATTTTTCTTTTTTTAATAACATTTTTAATAATTTATTATTAAATATTAAATATTATTTTTATTAATAAATTTTATTGTTATATATTTAAATTTAAAATTTAGTAGAAATATGTGAATTATAATAATGAAAATAAATTATAATTTTAAAAAAGATAATTAAAAATAAAATATTTTTTTAATAAAAAAATAACTAAACAAATTAAATATAATATGTACAGCTAGTAATTTATTCCCTTAAATTAGCGATAGCATTATTAGCGTTGTTGTCGTCGTTATCGTAGTCATTAATATTTAGAGGAGGTGGAGAATTTAGAAGGACATATGGCTTAGGCTAAGTAATAGGCCAGAACTTTACTATTGCAACGATATGTCGTCATAAATATTTAAATTAAGAAGATGATATGTCATCATAACTTAACAATTATTAGCGACAACAATAATATTATCTCTAAAATCCCTTTTTGTAGTAGTGAATTCACAATAATTGAGCCATATAAAATAATTTCACAATGTAACAAATTGTCAGCAACATGCAAGGAGGAAGGAACAACATCGGCAGAGAGAAAGAGAAAGAGATAGCCAGGGGCTAGGGTCTTTTGTGGTTATTTTGGGAACAATATTAGAGAGCAAAAGTGATATCCATTATAACACACTAAAAAGTTTTACAAATATATGATCCATAAGTAGGACCTACTTTTTATCGGAGTAATATTTAATATCATGATCATTTTTTATTTTTTAAGTAAAAAAATAGTCTAAAGCGGGAGGTTATGTTAAAAAAAAAAGAAATTTACATACCAATTAGTGCTAATCATCAAATTAAAATGTAATTATAAATATATTCTAACTATAATAATACACGTGACTTTTTTTAAAATAGGAGGTAGAATCCCGTATTCTAATGATAAACGACAAGTTACCAAAACAACACAGTATCAAATAAACGACACAAACCATCGTCTTTATGCTTTTGAAACCCGACCAACCAAAGCGGCAGAGTTCTCAGTCTCGGTCTCGCTCGATCCACAGCCTTCTTGGCAGCGAAACCGATACTCTGCGGCTGCGCTTTCGATTTCGTGCTTATCGCTAGTTCAAGCGACATCAAAGGTTTTTTTTTCTTTTTTTTCCTTCTGACATCTTTTAGCGCCAAATGGGCAATTAGTTTCATTTATTACGAACTCCGTAAACGAACTCTGAAAACCCAATTCATGGATTTCCCTTTCTCTGCACTCAGATTCATTGTTCTCGTCTTTTGTCAAGATTGCATTGTTTGTTTTCTTGTTGTGAATCGTAAAGTCCTTGCACATTAACTGTTTGATTAAAGGCCTCATACACTGACTCGTTACTTTCCTTGTGTTAAGTTACATTTGGATAGTCAATTTTAACTGGGTCGTGTTGTTTTATGGTTTTGGAGGAAGTGAGTTTGTTATTGAGCTCGCTTTTATGAGTTATTGAATGAAGACATACTCACTTGGTCACCATGTGATTAGTGTGATTTGAAATGTGTGAGCTCAGTGTTTTAATGATATGGTAAAGCAAATTGTTCATGTTGAAGAATTTATTTTGCTTTGTATTTCCGCCTTCTAGGCAATAATAACTCTGTTTCTTTTCCCTGGTTTTGCAGCAATTTATTCTAGCAGATTGCTAAGAATGCAGCCTTGACAAGTAGTGATAATCTAACTGTTTCTTTCCTTTTTCTGGTACGCAGATACGTCGTTGTTTGCTTCCCACAAAATTGGGCGCTGGAGTTGGAGAATAGCAGGATGAAAGTCAAGATCTTGCGTATCCTTATCGCCATAATCAGATTCATTTGTTTTGTAAAATTTGTACTATCTAATATGTTTAGCTCTCTCTCACTCTCTCCCTTGCCAACACATTACCAGTGTTTGAATCTCTTAGACTTCATAATTGCACATTGTAAACTGACGAGCTTGAAGAATTCAGAGATTCCTTTTTGGAATGTCTTTTTCTATGTTTGCTTTCTCAATCATAGAATGATGAATGGAAATGCCTGGTGGGCAATTTAGGAAAAGGAAAAATCCATTTCCAACTATTTATTTTAATAGCTCCTCTGTAGATTGGTTCACTTTCGGTATCTTGATTTTTGCATTAATTGTCAGTCTCTACAAATTTCTCTTTTGCTTTATCCATATCCTAGTTGCCGAATTTTTTTGTGTAAACATGAAAGGCATATGTATTTTTTGTACATTCAATCTCAATTCTCAGCTTCTAGGAATCAGTTTTCACTTGACTCAGTGCTCCTTGAAAATATCCGCCATGGTGTCAAACAGAGTAGGTCTCTTTTATCGATCTATGACTCATCATTTTATAAGCATGCCAGAACTTTCAAATTCTAACAAATTACTATTGAATCGATGGGCTGAATGATTTTTTTCTATTGAACATACTTATTTCACTCACATCCAGTGCTGTTTCTGTATTAAAATAAAATGTTGGCGTGTTCTGCTCTTTGTTGTGTTTCATGGGGACCATATACGTATATAAGTGGTATTTTTTTTTGACTCGTAGATGGCATGCTGTTGCTTCATGGACTTGGGATGCACAGGATGAAACATGTGGGATTTGTAGAATGGCTTTTGATGGTTGTTGTCCTGATTGTAAACTCCCTGGAGATGATTGCCCATTAAGTAAGCTGCCACTGCTAACTGCACACTTACATTATTGATTTAATGCAACTTTATCATCTTTACATACCCATTGTCAATTTTCATTTTCTTTTTTGGTTCCTCTGATAATATAAGATCGTGTGTCTTTTTCATGTGTTTTCAACTTATTATATTACTAGTCGTGACTAAGAATATCTCGTTTGAAGTTGCAAATGATTATTGGTTAGAATCTGGATTTAATAGTCTCTATTTGAAATAAGACGATTGGTGGTTGAAACAAACAGATGGATTGTTACATGAGAATTATTTTGTCGTGTGTGTAGCGAAGTTTTTTATAGAGATCAGATAAACAACCCTTAATCTCTCTGATAATCATAAATAATTATATGAAACTGTTACAAATATTAATTTATAAACACATGATGGACGAATGAGAATAGGTGTTATTGCATTCATTTTCTTGTGCAATTTTCATTTGCATGATCACGGTTGAGAATGACATCAGGACTAGATTCTGAAATTACCCATTGGCTTTTACGGGAACATAGGAAGTAGAATCAGCATTTCCTTCTTGTTTCAAGCAATTTTCATGAACTAGATTATGGAGAGAGAAGGAAAAAAAAAAAAAGGGCTATCGTCCTATTTGAAAAGCAATTTATGAGAACCTACACGATCCGAAAATTTATTATCTAATGATCAAAAATTGGCTTGTTATTGCAGTATGGGGCGCATGCAACCATGCGTTCCATCTTCATTGCATCTTAAAATGGGTGAATTCGCAGACTTCTCAGGCCCATTGCCCCATGTGCCGTAGGGAATGGCAATTCAAAGGATGATAACCTTTTTTTCTTCTCTGTCTCTCTTGAACTTATGTGAACAAGCATATTATTATTATTATTATTATTATTTTGGGATTTTTCAGTGATAATGTTGATGTCTAACTGTTCTATGCGTCATTTCATAATTTGCACAAGTTTTCTTCTCTGTGTGTGTGTGTGTGTGTGTTGTGTATTTATGTTAGTAGCAGCAGAAGGATTGATAAGGATGGATAATGCAAGTTTGTATGAGTTTGGACAAAAGCTTTATCAATTTGGATATTGCTTCTCATCATACGGTCTAGGGATTGTTTTCATGAACTCTTTTGACGGGATATTTTACTAACAAATTTTGGGATAGGAAAGCTCAGTTTGATGTCGCTACTTTTTCCACGCGAACTATAGTAGAGACACCCCAACTGTACCTTTCGGGATTTTCTTATCTTATTATACTTGTGACACAACGAAATTTCCCAAATGTTTTTTTTTTTTTTTTAAATATAGATTAAAAGCGTGAAGAAGTTTCTCGTTTTATCTTATGTTTGTAATGAAGTACGTGGATGGACGGTTGGCCCTACCAAATCCATAAAAAAATAAATACAAATCTTTTACTGTTTGACCAAGGAAAGTAACCCTTGAAGATTGGTGCTTCTGCATGTTTGGACGGTTTAGGCTTCTACGGCAGTTGCCGTGTTTGTCTTGTACTTTTGTTGCTCTTAAAAAATAAAACTTACAAAAAAAGGAAAAAAAAGAAGAAAAAGAGATGATGATGTGGGAAGGGGCCGAATTTTAAGAGATGAATCGAAAATGGCCTAATTTTTAGGCTTACCGATTAAAATTAAATGCTTATTTATTAATCAATAATTCAATTTGAAAAAAAAAATAAGTTTTCAAGTTTAAATTTTAGTGTTTATTTTTGTATTTGAGAGTTAAAATGACGTGAGTCTTACTTCAAAATAGAGAATTAAATTCTTTAAAAAAATTTGTCTCCTATTTAATGCCTATAAAATTCAATTCCTTTTTTTAAAAGCGTAGAAAGTAACTAATTTTTATATTAAATATACTCTTATTTTTATTTAATTATTCTTTTATTTAAGAATAATTTTATAAATATAGTAATTCTATTCTCAATCTTTTTAATTTTTTAGAAAGTAAATAATATAATAGAAATTTGATTCTCTAATAAATTAATAAACACATTACTTAAATTCTGAAATTTAATTCTAAAATTAACACAAAGAAAGAAACATGTGTTTAGACGAATAAGGCTTGCTCATTTGGTGGCTAGTGGATGTGTAAGGGTGTTTTTTATGTATTGGGCATTTAGTCCAGGGCCTGTTTAAGTGACGTCTGAAAACAATATTTTGTGGGTTTGAGATGTTTCGTTTCAAAAATATATGTTTAAGAAAAAAAAAAAAAGATTTGAAGTGAAAAAATATAAAATTTTAAAATATATTGAAAAAAATCATTTTAAATACTATTTTATTTTTTTTAATTCTATATAATTTAAAAATAATAATAATCTCATTTGGACTAAAAATTAATAAAGTTATGAATATTTTAGATATTTAAAATGTGAGTCTATTGTAAATATTTGAAGATGCAAAAAGTAAAAGTAATTGTGAGTTAGAATAAAAAAAAAAAAAAAAGTAAATCTTGAAGAGGTAGTTTCTAAAATATCTCCAAACAATCTCCTAAGTTTTAGGATACAGTGAATTTTTTTCCACCCTCTGGCCATCATGATTAAGAACCTGTCGGACAATTGTGATTGAAACGCTAGCCTGTTTTGCTTGTGATTTGTCGGGTAAGTGACCCTTGATGACAACAACGGAAAACAGATTTATCAAAGGGAAAAAAAAAATTGAGAAATTACACCACGTTAACATTTTTATAAGAATAGAATTGAAATACAACAATCTTTTTGAACAATTTTAAAAATAGCAAAATCATGTACTAATTACCATAATGATTCTCAGATTTTGTATTACAAAACTATATAGTGTGATGTGAAATTTTGCTATTTGTAAAAGATTCTTTTTTTTTTTCTTTTTTTTTTTTTTGCCGTTAAGTTTGGTCCCGACCAATGACAGAATCGGCAAACTTGATTAGGTTTTGTTGAACTTTATAAGAGAATAATGATCTAGACTACGCATAACACCTAGTCATGATTGACTAAATATCAATATAAAGTGAACCACTTGGGGACATTTGAGATGCTTTTCTTGTTGTTGTTGTTTTTCATGATCTTTCGCCAAAAAACGTACTTTTAAAACTCGTTTGAATGAACGTTTTAACCTTTTAAACATAAATTGAGTTTTTATCATTTTTCTTAAATTTTAATTTACTCAATATTTTTTAATATCTCAAATAAAAATTTGAGTCTTCATTAGTTTTAGATCAAACTCACTTTTAAACAAAAACTCACACGCAAATGGTCGCACTAGAGTTTGTTTTGTTGCATTAGGTCTCGTAGATATTTTAGCCCGTTCATAGAATAAAATCATAATAAATTACAAAAACGTTATTAAAATAAAGAAATATTGGTTTGTCTAAACGCCATACGAGTCTTTCATCTGTGATACCCATATCTTTGATGATATTGTTATATATATGTGTGTGTAATATGTCTCCTTTTCTTAATTCGTGTATTTATATATATGTATAGTCTTAAAGTAGAATAAAGATATATATATATATATATGGCGTCAAAGAAAAGGCAGGTTGGTAATTCCATTTGCTTAATAAGAACGCTACAAATGATATAGACGGGGATGAATCATGGTTCTAAAATGCAATTATAAACTTGACCCTCCCTTCAAAGCGAATTGAAGAGGATAATAAAAATCCAATCACATTAAAAAAAGGAATTAAAAAAAAAAAAGGAATTATGTTCTTAGAGACTTTCACAATGACAATTGACACCCATTATCTTTAGTCTAATCACAAAACCAACCACCAAACTTTACAGAAAATAAATGGAATAATAAAAAAGAAAAAGATGAAATTTTTAGAGACTCAAACACACTGATGAAGAATCAACCGTCCACCTGGCTATAACACCAAATCAATACTAGCCATTGAACGGTTAAAGACGCGACGAGAACATAATATTCCAAAACGACAAGACAAACTAGGCCTCACATCCTTCCACCTGCCAAATGAAAGATTAAAAAACAGATTAAAGAAATGAACAAATCAGTAAAGGAAGCAACCTTACTCAAAATCAGAATTATTGATATGACTAGGGAAAAGAAGAAGTTAAAGGAAATCATTTCAAGTATCTGCTCCTCCCATACGTGTGATAATCTATAAGATGGCATGCCCCTTTTCGTTACATTAGTCATCACATCGTGTGAGTAGGACGGTTTGGCTTTGATGGGCCACGGTAATCACAATAAATGCTTGTGGATTTGTTCAACATTTGTCTATTAATTTGCATATGACCTTATCTTTTGTGATTTATAAAAGAAAGAAAAGTAAATTAAAAAATATATATATATATATATAACAATTATTTTACACACATGATGTAACGGCTCCCCACCTCGAAAGAAATAGGGTGGTAAGCCCCACACTAAAGTGGGTCCCAATTTCTATCGTTGGGACCTCGGAACCCCAAAATAATTGTGCATTTTTGGAAGCCTCGAAACATCTAAAGGTTATGAACATTTGGTAAGAGGCCATGTATTGAGTCATTTTGTTTTGGCCAAATAATTGTCTTACATAAAAGAAATGGAAAATTTTCCTAAACAAAATCAACTATTTTTCCCCTTCTCTTTTTTTTTTTCTTTTTTCCGGGGGTTTTTTTTTTTTTTTTAACTTTACCGTGAAGCAAAAATCAACTAATAACTTGCAACCCTAGCACTACATGTGAGGGAAGGAAAAGGGCACTTACAGAAGTGAAGATTAAAGCTTTTATCACTTAGTAATGGCATAAACAGCATAGATGATCCCAGGAATATATCCAAGCAAAGTCAGCAACAAACAGATCCAGAATTCCGCCTGAATCATCCAACAAAACGCATGATTAACAACACAATATTACCCAAAAAAAAAATCAAATAATACAAATAAATATTTAAATTAAAGTTAAAGAGAGAGAGAGAGAGAGAGAGAGACCTTGCAGCCAAACTTGAGGAAGACACCAAGGGGAGGCAGGATGATTGCCAAGAGGATGTCTAAGCAGGTTGCTGTGCCCTCACTCGGCATTTTCCGTCACTTTCTAGAGAAACTCCCTTTTTTTCCCCGCAAGAGAAAGATAAAATACCCCAGTTGACGTAACTGCTTGATTTTGCGAATGAAACTACAACAAACGTAGTGCGGTCATATATATCGAGAACTCTAAGACACACGTGTTGGATTCTCATTGGTTTACTGTATATAAGAAAGAATACAATACGCGGTTCCTTAAGCCTTTAAAGTTTTGCTACTAGATTTTACCTTCTTCCTCTTTTTTTTTTTTTTTTTTTTTTTGTGTTGGATTCTAATTGCTCTACTGTATATAAGAAAGAATACAATACGCGGTTCCTTAAGCCTGTAAAGTTTTGCAAGTAGATCTTGCCTTTTTTTTTTTTTTGGGTTTTTTTTTTTTTTCCCTCGGAATCAAATACAGCTCATTCTCATAAATATGCCACGTGGTCCACACATCATATACCATGCATGTGCTTTGCAACTTTCCTTCTCAAGTTTGATTGGAGCACGTAACCCATAATTATTCATAATAAATTCTTTTTGGTAGATATTCACAATATATTCTTACGATACATACATACATACATATATATACATAAGTTTTCTATATATACAAACATCTAAATTACACATACATCTCTTCACATGTATGATATCTCATTCCCATGCTTGCATGGCTTAAGTCATATATTCCCATCTCCTTTGCCTACGATTCTATGTGGTACTAAATATAGTTTGATTTCTTTATTGTTCTTCTTTCTTCCCCCATGAATTTATGCATTTAGACCATAAATGAATAACAGCTAAAGAATATGTGATAAACAATAGTTCAAAAGATCCACGGGCGAAAAATTTTTCTCTATTCCGATGTGTACTAAAATTGAGTTTTCGCTGTGTTTTTTACTAAAAGATTTATGGTTTGAATCTCTCTATCTCTGAGGATCTTTTTAGATTAGAAGTTTTTTTTTTTTAGAAAATAGAAAATTTTTAAATATGAAAAATAAAAAGTTGTTTGGAATTTTTTTTAAAAGTGAAAAGTTATTTGGGTAAGTGAAAACTTTTTTTGTCTAAAAAGTTTTTTTTTTCCATTTTTCAAAAATGAAAAATTTTAGATGTTCTGATATAAAAATTTAAAAAAATCCATTTTTTTTAGAATGGAAAATTTTTTATTTTCCAAATTTGAATGTGTCAAATAAACAAAGGGTAAGTTTTAAAAAAAAGAATAAGAAGAAGAATTTTGACTTTTAAATAGGGGTGTTCATTGGGTGGGTTGGGTGGATTTTTGGCATTTTTCAACCCACCCAATTAACCCAATTTATAAAATCAACCCACCCAATTAAAGTTTGGGTGGGTTTGGCGGGTTTTTCGGGTTCGTCGGGTTTGGCAATTTATAAAAACAAAATAATAAAATATGATTTAAAAATTTAATCACAAATCAAAATACAAGCTCAAATATTCAAATAAAGAATTCATATAAAGACAATAAGAACTAATTAAAACATGTTTTTAATGAATACTAAGAAACATCAACCACAAACAATCAAATCTATTTCACAAGAATAATCTCTAACTCCAATGTGTGTAGTAACAAGAACTAAAGTCAAACAAATTAAAATAAACTTGAAATTTTGTTCCTAAATCCTAACAGAAGGGAGGATCAGGGGAGGCTAGTGGCAAGTGGTGGCTAGGGTTGGGCAAGGGCAATGCATGAGACAAACACGGGCTTGGGGAGACAAAAATGAATACGTCGAGGGGTGACGGCCGATGGTCGAAGAAATGGACGATTGGAGGAGGCTGGTGGGACATCAGGTTTGGTAAGGGCAAGGCACGAACTTTGGCTTGGGGGGAGGCATAAATGGGAAATGACAGTCGGATCAACAAAATTGGCTTAGGTTAATCATTATATTTTTTCTAAATATTAAAAAAAAAAAAACACACATTCATTGGGTAGGTTGGGTTTTGATCGGGTTTTAGAATTCCAACCCGAACCCACCCAATTTGACATTGGGTTGGGTGGGTCAACCCAATTTTTTTTTGGGTCTGACGTGGACCCAACCCGTTGGGTTTTCCTTGGGTGGGTTGGGTGGGTTATTTGGGTTTTCGGATTTTTTGTTCACTCCTACTTTTAAATACCTTAGAATCTCAAAGATATTGTAGGGGTCAACCTTCGTTCACCCAATAATTGTGCATGTAGGTGTTATGTTATCGAATATTGAATATTTATAAGTGAGCCAATTGCCCTTACAAGACATTCATCTGATTACACAATCATCGAGTATCGATTACCGAGTATCACGCAGACTATGTTCAATATGCTTAATTATATTTTCAGTAATCAATCACTTGAGTATCAAAAATATCATAATCATCGTTTGAAAACCTATGTGACGAGCTTTGATGCTATCTTTGACCAACATCTAACAATCGTTTGCTCATTCATTCAGCATTTGAGTCCCGTTATATAGAACTTTCTTACCACTTATCAACGTTCGATATGGCGGTAAGTGCCACACAATTTCTAAGGGGCCACATCCTTAGGGATTTGGCCACCATATTAGATCGTGTCCACGTAGAGCTCACGATCTCAGTAATTTAGGAAATGGATTCATGATCTACTAAATCCCTAAATTTTATGAACTATCACCAATTATTTTCCCATCATAAATAGGCAAAGAAATCCCAAAAACAAAAAATCTTTTGGACATACCATTATTCTGCTAAAATCTATGTCCATTTCTTATCATTCTTTTTTAAAATAAAAAGTTATTTGAAATGATAATAAATGATATTAAGAAATATGTATTGTGAGAGGATTGAAAAAAGAATCATTTTCTTTTTTTAAATGTGTATTGTAGAAATCATGTTTTGAAAAAAAAAAAAAAAAAAAGGATTGTCCTTCCTTTTCCATGATAAGAAAAATATAGGAAAAACTTGAAATAAACACTTTTTACTAAACTTTTTCTCTTAAACCTCCTAACCCAAACAATCCCAAAAAAGTAAATTATAATTTTCCTTTCTTCTTTTAATAAAAACATACAAGTAATTACAAACATAATTTAATAATAATTTCATATTTGACTTCATTAATAGATATAAAATTTAAATCTATATCTTTTTTTTTTTTTAGTTTAGGACATGAAAATTCAAATATTTCATGTTACAATGGATATAACAAAATCAAATATAAAATTATTATCATAATATTCTGTTTTAAGTTTAATAAAAAATTAAAAAAAAAGTTCTCCATGGTCATGACTCGTGAAAAGGGGCGTGATGACTCAGAGTTGCGTGGAGTCGGATCAACGGCTCGTATGTTTGCCCGGACATGAGAACCCGGGACGCCAACTAACACTTATCTTATTTCACAACTGAAGCACGTGGGAAAACCGCCCAAGTCAGAGTGCAGGACACAACCCAACCGTCCCCCACGTGTCACAGATATGCAAAATGTGCCTTTGAAAGCACTTTTTAGTGTTTAGTGTTTTCTTTTCTTTCCTTTTGAAGGAAAAGCGCTTTTTAGTTATTGTGGACAAATATTTTTATTATTTTTCTTTGGGACCGTCATTTTAAGTTTTTTCATTCTACAAACATTTATATTGGAAGAAAAGTTTAGGGCACCATGTTAAATCATCACTAATATAAGGATTAATTATATATATGATCAAATTGAAGTCATGATTTTAAAAAAATTCAAAAAACAAACTTATATAAAAAATTGAATAAAAAAATTAACTAATCACGTTGTCTTGGGGGAAAAAAAAAAAACTCTTACTTCCAATTTAAATTAAAAAAAAAAGATTCTATCCTAAAAAAAGACTTCAATTATATCATTTATATTAGTTACTTAAAACACATTTTATTCTAAAAAAATATCTCATTTACATAAAACACTGATCATCTATGTTCTATTATTTGTTGTTATTTTTTATATTTATTATCAATATCATATTGATAAGATCAATATGCTATAAAATTATATTTAATGAATACATTTACTTTTTTTTTTCATTTTTTTCTTTTTTTAACGACACACTCAATATATAAGTGATGATGATAAAGCCTAGAATATACTATATAAAGTTATCCTGTAAAATAATTTAATTATTGTCATATAACCATATTATTACTAATTAGAATTATGTAATATAATGATAAGATCCTTATAATGCAACTATCTTATGACAAGTATAATCATCAAAATGACAAAGTTATTACTACATGACCATATTTCTATTTCCAGCACATCAAAACATTAATCATAGTAATAAGGTTATTATCATAATAACCACAAAAATCCGGATATATAAAAAAAAAAAAATTGAACCCAGATATGTAAAAAAAAAGGTTTTTTTTTATAATAAAAAGACAATTCGTATATGTATATATATAAACATATCAGAAAAATATTGAAGAATAAAGGTGAAATAAAAAGGGGTGAAATTTAAAATTTGTTCAAATTAATATATAAATTTGTTTCTATATTTTTTTAAAGGAATGTTCAAATAATTTCCTTTCATTTAAATACTTCTTAATATAAAATAATTTATTTATAAACCTGAACATTAATTGACTATATTGAGCAAAAATAGATAATGCATTTTAAAATGGGCCCATTATAATACCTAAAAATTATTGATATTCTTTAATATTATTCAAATTAATAGTGTTATTATTTTAGTGTTCTTAGCTTATTTTATATCATTATATGTTTTGTCCTGCCGACACTGCTACTATCACTCACCAATTGCCACGTGGTTTTGTTATTGTTATTGTTTGGATTTGAGGGATGCGTAGCTTGATTACCTTTTGGAAGACATGGTAAAAATTTTGTACGAAATTAAATTTTAATACAAATTCATTAGATAAATAATCAGTTTATTTTAAATAAATAAATTATTTATCGAGGTACTGCTATTTATTATAAACTTTTTAAAAAATAATTTATTCTAATTATTCAATGTAAAAATGCTATTTATTCTATTTTTGTAAATTTTAAACCAAATTTTTGAGTATTAATTTATGTGAAAATGAATCATTATTTTTTTGTTGATAACTATAATTAATTAATATAATAATGTTTATATTGGTAATCAGAAGTTGAAAGTATTAATATCCATTTTTTTATGGTTTAGTCATAGTGCATGGAAGTGCCGACTGACCTTGCTGACATAAACAAGTGGTTTTTTGAGAAATATTAAAAAAGAAAACATATTTATGAAATATTACTCTATTTATAATAATTTTAAAATTTTTTTATAATATTAAATAAAAAATAATCTTAGGATAAAAATCTAATATACAACAAGAATAAAGCGCTATTTCTATTATTTCTTCCATAAACACCATCAGACCGACCAGGCTAAAGACATGGCCCAAGTAATTAGGCCATGTTTTGTCGAACACCCAACACCGTGTATTATCGATCTCAGGCCCAGATATTAACAGGGCAGTCCGGCAAATCTGCAATTTGGCAACATTTCCCTTCCATCTTCCTAATCACGAGTGGAGGGAAGTTAGCCAATTATAGGGGAATTGAAAAATTAATGATTAATGAGGTGTTTGGAAGAGCAATATAAATCTAATTCTTCTTTTTTTTTTTTTTTTTGAAAAGTTAATAAAAGGTTTCGTTTTGTTTGATATATCACCTCCAACTTAAAATTTTCATATTATTTTGTCCTTTTATAAAAAATCAACAAAACTTAAAATTAATTTTTGAAAAATCAAAAACTCTAATTTAAAATTTTCATTTTACAACTGGTGAACCAAACAAAATTTTTAACAAATTTTTGAAAAATTAAACAATCCTAACGCAAAATACTTAAACTCCAACCTATAGAGTATAGACCAAATGCACGCTATCTTAATTCAACGAGAGATTCATCTCTAAAGAGGAAAATTTTCTTATTTTAAATGAAAAAGTCCTTTCGTTTTAAAAAATGAGATGTTATTTAAATATATAAAATAATTTCCTTTTTAGAAACAAATGATTGCTTGAAAATTAAAATGAAAAAACTAATAAAAAAAATATGGATTATAAGATGGTTGAAAATAGACTTCTTCTCTTTTTTTTCTAAAAGTGTAAAATAGATTACATGTTTATAACAAAAATTCTTTTTACTTTTCTGAAAAAAAATAAAAAATAAAAAACTTTAAACAAACACCCTTTTTTTTTTCTTTCCAAAAATAAACCCTATGGAAACGACTACTCAACAATCAAACCCCTTTGATTCCTACGTACAAATAGCATTCCCATTGAGCCAGTCCTTTGTGTTGCTATCATACTACTATGTTTCTTCGTTTCCCTCCAAATTCCAAAACCAAGCCGTTCCTTTCCTCACCTTCTTCTACTTCTTCTCTCTTCAACCTCTTTCAAACATCAAACTACTCCAAAATCTCACCAACTTCCACTCCAACCCATCTCAACAATCTCCTCAACGCCACCATTCAAACCAAGAACCTCAAACATGTCTACGAAATCCACGCCCACCTCATCACTACCCGCCTCATTTCCCTCCCTTTTCTCTTCAACAACCTTCTCAACTCCTACGCCCAATGCGGCCACATCGCCCGAAGCCTGCTCTTATTCTCCGCCGCTTCCGATAAGAACCTCGTCACCTGGACTACTCTCGTCGCCCGGCTTTCCCACTCCGACATGCCCTTTGAAGCCTTGTCTTTGTTCAACCGGATGATTTCCTCCGCCCTTGTGTTGCCAAACCACTTCACTTTGTCCGCGATTTTGCCCGCCTGCGCCGACACGGGGATCGCGGTCCATGGAGAGCAATTGCATTCTGTGGTCTGGAAGCTTGGTTTTCAGACCCATGTTTATGTTTGCAGTGCGTTGCTTGACATGTACGCAAAGTGTAATAACATAGTTTCTGCCCGGAAGGTGTTTGATGAAATGCCTGAGAGAAATCGTGTTTCTTGGAATGCTATGATTGTTGGGTTCTTAAGGAACGAGTTTTACGAGCAGGCGGTTGATTTTTTTAGGGAAGTTGTTAGGGAGAGTTCGGTTTCTCCTGATCAAGTGAGCGTTTCAAGTGTGTTGAGTGCTTGTGCCAACATGGGGGCTGTGGAATTCGGTAGAGAAGTTCACGGTATTGTTGTGAAGCATGGCTTGGAAACCTTAGCTTATGTTAAGAACTCTCTAATGGACATGTACTCAAAATGTCAGTGGTTTGACCACGCTCTTAAGTTGTTTCGGATAATGGGAGATAAAGACAGAGATATTGTTACTTGGAACGTTGTGATAAGTGGATGCGTTACTAACCACAGTTTTGAGGATGCTTGTAACTATTTTTGGGGTATGAGAAGGGAAGGTATAAGACCTGATGAAGCATCTTACTCTTCTGTTCTTAGTGCTTCTGCTAGCCTTGCAGCTCTTGATCAAGGCACTTTGATCCATGATCAGATAGTAAAATCTGGGTTTATGGGGACTTCGTGCATCACAAGTTCATTGATAGCAATGTACTCTAAATGTGGAAACCTGACTGATTCTTGTCGCGTGTTTGAAGAGAATGAGGACCGCAATGTGGTTTGTTGGACTGCTATGATTGCTGCTTACCAACAACATGGCTGCGTGAACAAAGTTTTTGAATCGTTTTTGGAAATGTTAGGAGAGGGAGTCGAGCCTAATTACACAACTTTTGTTTCTGTTCTTTCAGCTTGTAGCCATGCTGGGCTTGTAAAAGAAGGTTTCAAGTACTTCTATTCAATGACCGAAACACACGGTATCATCCCTGGGCACGAACACTACGCTTGCATTGTTGACTTGCTTGGTCGTGCAGGTCGATTGGATGACGCCAGGAGGTTTATAGAATCGATGTCAATCAGACCAAACTCATCAATTTGGGGAGCTTTGCTTGGTGCTTGCAGGAATCATAACAATCTTGAAATGGGCAGAGAAGTTGCAGAGAGGCTCTTCTCCTTGGAACCAAATAATCCAGGAAATTATGTGCTGCTCTCTAATATGTACACAAATAATGGAAGGTTGAAAGAAGCAGATGAAGTTAGGAGGTTGATGGGGATTAATAGGGCAAGGAAGGAGCCAGGGTGCAGCTGGATTGATGTCAAGAATAAATCCGTTGTGTTTACAGCCCATGATAAGTCACATTCTAGGACGGATGAGATTTACGAGATTTTGAGGAAAATTGAGGAGTTAATGGAGATTGAAGAGTATGTGTCTGAAACCCAATTTCCAAATGGTAGTGTTGAAGCATCTAGAGAGAAGAGCTTGTGGTACCACAGTGAAAAATTAGCCCCCGCATTTGGGAACCATTCCTATTAAGGTTCCCATTAGGATAAAGAATAATCCAAGGACTTGTCAACACTGTCATATGACACTTAAGTCTGCTTCTCGGATCTTTGGGAGAGAGATAATTGTGAGGGGTATCAATCGGTTTCATCGGTTCAGCAATGGTTCGTGTTCCTGCAGAGATTATTGTTGATTCGGGGTGGTGGGGTTGTGGTGTGGTGTTGTTAAGAAGCCTTTTACCTTTTTTTTTTTTTCAAGTGATATTGGCGTCATTCACATAATTTCTGAACAGGTAACTTAACACCGTACCTTGACATTTTCATCTAGAACAGACATGATTAAATGAGTATTCTTCGTTTCACTTTATTACAAATTCAAAAACTATAGCAAGATTCTATATTCCCCCAAAAAGCATGAAGCATGGTATTATTCTTCACATGCTTTTCTGTCTGCTATTCTGGTGGAATTCCTTGAGCAATACTCATTCTATTTTTGGTATGCTTGTCCTAATCTAATCCCAGTTTCTTTTTATCTGGTCCCGCCAGGAAGAATCGGGTAATTCGGTACACTGAAGAAGACCTAGATCAAATTCTAACTGAAAAATAATAACAACAATAATAATATTAAAGAACAACAACGCACCAAAGAAGACATGATGCAGATGTTTTGCTAGTTTAAAGTTTTCACTTGCGTTCTGTTTCTTTTCAGTCACCCTTGATATTTTTGACAGGAGATATGCAAAAAGCGCTCACCGAGTTTCGGTTGTGCACATTCTGGACTGCTTATTCTGTGGGGTCCATGTGAACTTACGGTCTAGAGTGTGTATAATCATGACATTTACAACTGCATTTAGCTCGATAATTAAAACCATAGAAAGGCATTTTAAACACCTTCATATGCTTGAATTGGTTCCTCTTAACTATTTACTTTAAACACCTTAGACCCGATCAGCAATGATTTAACTGTTTATAGTTTATTTTCTTATTTTCTTTTCCGATAAAGTTTTGCATAGTACGAGTCTCTTGTCCTTAAATTTTGACAGCCCTAGTCGTTTTAGGCTGCGGTAATATGTGTAGACAAAACAGACCTCATGTCGCATTTAAGTCTGTTTTGCAAAAAGTACTTTGGTCTTTCGAGTGAAGCCAAAGACTCAGCTCAGCTTCATATATATTAGATGCATGCACTTGTGTGTGTATGTGTGTGTGTGTGTGGGTGTGGGTGTACTCACTGCAAAAGGCACATGCATTTGCGTAAGCCCCATTGATAGTGACGCATGAAACGCTTGGTTCCCAAACCGAGTTAGTCTTGACTATTTTTGCAAAGTCCTTGTCCAGCTAAGGTATATGATTAGAACAAAAACAGACTTGTAGACAGATCTTAGAACGTTTTCTTGGAGGGAAGAGAGGAGCGGGAGGAGACATTTTCGAGTCTATATAATTGTAGACACTGATATTTTTGGTCAATTTATATTTTAGATCAATGATCAATGTGATGTATTTTGAAAGAAGCTTGTTAACGAATAATAAATTAAAGTGTTGAAAGTAAATGAACACATTTAACGTTTATAAAGGTTCACTTTCGACGGTATAATTACATTCTTTATTATATTATGGTTTCATTATTTTGAGAGATAAGTATAAAGGATGGTAAGAATGTAAATTGAGGTAACACAAGTACAAATTTGATGAACAATTCCCCATATATTTACAGGATTGGCTCGTCCAAGCCAAGCCATCTAATTTCGGATAAGGCTCAATCATTTGAATTCCAAATGTATAAATGGCTCCGATTGGTAGAGGTGTCCATAAGCAAGTCAATTCTATATTTCTAATAGTTCGAGTCATTGCATGACCTTTATAAATATTACTCCGTCTCAACTAACTTGACACGTATATGATTACAATTAGAAGATGGGATTGATGCCAACAATGAGCTAATCCTTCTAATAATGGAAGGATACACCACTTCCATCCCCATTCGTCTTTAAAAAGATTATTTACCCTTAAAAAATTATTAACAAATAAAAACGGTATGTTTAGAAATTAAACAAATTAATAACTATGTACAACAATATTTTCAAAGGATGATTATAATTCTCTTTTATCATTTACATTCCCCTTTCCTCGAATACTCTGGCATCGATTTTTCATACTTTCAATCCCTCCAAACAAAAAGGAATCTTACATTTTTCCATAGTGCAGGACCAAAAAAAGTGTCCCATGCACTCGTCATCAGAATTTTTATTAGCTTATATGTATATAAGTTTCATGAAACACTACATTCCATAATATATTTCTAAATTTGCAGGAAAGCAATCTAAGCTATGGTGTAAGTTGTTACATGATTCTAGAGATTTTCTGATTTTAAATCTTGTCTGTCAATCTGATTACCGTCGAGCTAGCAGTGATATTTTAGAGTGCAATCACCGCCGCGCATAAACACAAACCATGAGCTTCATTGCATTGTGACTAGAGAGAAGAGGGAAAAATAAAAAATAATAATAACAATCTTCGTGGTATAGTACAAAAAAAAAAATATCTACAGTGATTCAAGATGACATAATTTTAAGCCGTGCTTAATGATTTTTGGGACTTGATAAAGACGTGATAGTAAACAGTCGTAGTTATTAACATAAAGTTTTCATAATAATGCTAAAGTTATTTCGTGGCACTGAAAAAATACAGAGACATAAACACACCATGGGGTTTGGTTGTTTCACACCACTCAGCACATGCTGGTGAAGTTAAGTGGTAAAAATAATTGAAAAATGTAAGCAAAGGTAAAAGACAAGATGCAGTTTCAGTCCATCCTTCACAGAAGAAGAAATAATGAATCACAGGTGAATAATGCAAAGGACATGACAAGAAATCTCTCCTTCTAGCCAATCATAATGCCATTTAGTGTATTATTTTATTCTCCACCTTGTATCGTTTCACATTTTTATTTTATTTTATTTTACTGCTGGGCTTTCCCACCACGTAGCTAAGATTTTGTGGAGTGTATTGTTTCACACACACAAAGGACTATGTCAAGGGTGTTTGGAGAAGACTTTGGAGATATTATTTTTAACTTTAAAAAAAATTGTTTTAGGAAACATGTTTGGGAGAAAAAATTATTTAGGATAAAAAAATAAAAATTTTTAAAAATTTTTTTAGAAAAAAAATATCAATATAGATATTATTTCGTTTCTCTCAAAATTCTATGTAATTTTAAAAAAATTATCTCATTTGAATTTATATACACAAAACTATAAATTTTTAAAATTTAAAATTTATTATAATATTTTAAAATTATAAATAATAAAAAATAATGAAATTAAAAAAAAATTGATCATAAAAATCTCTAAAATCGAAAACAAACGAGTTCTTATTTTTAGAAAGTAAATACGGATGTGTACTAAATGATATATTCACAATGGATGCTTGTCAGTAGTACTTTGATACGGCCAAGTGGTAAAATTAATTTCCTTTGTCCTTTTCTTTTTTTCATTTGGATCTGTCCTGACTGTGCAAGAGAGCTGGATTATCAACTTGTACTGCTGATTCTAAAAAATAAATAAAAGCCTACAACAACTTGTACCTCTTAAGATAAAATAACAGAAAAAATAATATAAAATAAAGATTTTTTTTGTTCACAAATTTGAATTTAAGTTTTGTTTTTCAATTTTAACATTCAAAATTTCTGTAAAATAATCATATCAAATTAATTTATTAAAGCTCGTTTTCTAACATAGATGTTGAAACTTCTTCTCCTGAGACTATGAAAGAACTCGGTAACGTATACAAATTTATTTTCTCATGTAAATAATGCTTATGAGAACTTTAATGCTAAGTTTGGTTTAATATTACATTTAAATACATGTAATTTTTATGTAAATACAAAAATATTATATTTAAATATTAATTAAATTACAATTTAAATTTAATATAATTATTATTTATCATTTTATATTTTTTATTATTTTTTATCAATTACGTCATATACTCTCTTTCTTTTTCCTTTTTTTTATCTAATTTTATCAATCACTTAACATACTCAATTGTAAAATCCATTTTAAATACTTTTTATCCAAACATATATTACATTTGAATGTAATATAAATACTTTTCATATAAATACATATTACATTTAATACATTGTAAATACAATATCAATGCAATGTTGTATCCAAACACACCCTAAAGATGAATTGGCAATTACCAAAGTTCACACTTGTTGGAAAATCTAGAGTGGTTACCAAATTTGATCCTCCTTTGATATATGGGTGTATATGTATACATACATACATATATATATTTATCTATCTGATATGTTGTTTAAATCATGCCATCAAATTGCACATCTTCATTATTCTGCCATATCTTTTGACAACATATCCTCTCATCTACCATCTAAATCTTGTTCTTCCCAATGAATTCATTCAAGTGGATAAAAATCTGTCCCACAACCTTGAGAGTGAGAGAGAAAGCATATAACCAATCTTTAGAACTTTAGAGACATTGCAATGTCAATGATTTTTAAGCTTTTTTTTGTTTTTTTTTTTTTTTTGTTTTTTTTCAAAAATCAACTAGATAGCCTATCCACCTCATTTATTAGTTTGTAACTCAAGCCACCCGAATTGTACAGCAAATTATCATTATCATTATTATTTATGTTATTGTCATTGTCATAATAATTATCATCATTATTTGAAATCGGGATCTTGGGATTTGAATCCTACCCCTTTTACCGTGGAGTTATTGTTGGGCTATTAAGATATTAATGTGGAGTTTGGTAAGTAGTTTCGTTTAAATATAATATATTAAATATATTTGATATTTAAATAAAAAGTATTTATTTTATATATAAATATAATGTGTATTTGGATAAAAAAATATTTAAATTATATTTTAGAGTTAAAAATTTGATGTAATTAATAAAAATAAATAAAAAAATGAAATAAAAAGAGAATCTGATATAAATAGAAAAAAATTTTATTTTTAAAATATTTTAAAATAATAAATGTATTTAAAATATTATTGAAAAACATTATATTTAAACATAAAATTTTTACATTTGAATAAAAATTATATTATCTTTAAACATAATACAAATACAAAACTGTAACACGCTGTCATAGATAACTTCTATTTTTTAAGGTTCTTAAATTTGTTTGTTGTCTAATCATGGCCTTATGGAAAAAACACTGAACGCCCCTGTTAATGTTCCTAAATTCTGTTGGTATGTCATGTATTTCTCGTCAATGTTCAGCAATACCTCCGAGGAACATAATAACTGGTCGGTCATTTTTTATATTGTTTTTTGTTTATAAATGCGTCCAGGTGTTACAGTGCCATTTCTACATACTGCCTTATATTTGTACAGTTTTCTTGGCACGACACAGTCATGTATATTAAATACTACAATATTTTGAATAATATATATATTTAATATATATTGATACACATATATATTAATATGTAAATATATATTGGTTTTATCCTGAACTTAGAGAGCATCATGGGCAGCGTTATATAATAAGCATTTGTGGGCTCCTCCTTAAAACCTGAACAATGATATGCTTTCATCATAGCTCATCATTTTAAAATTATATTTAAAAAAGTCCCCACAATCTGTCTACTCCCTTGCATTCTCACCGCTCAAGTGTTTTAAAACTATGCTATGTGTTTTGTAAACATAGCGTATGAATATAAAATATATACATATATATCATAATAAATAGTATAATATATAGTCAAACTACATTCTTAATAATGTCTAATACACATAATTAGGAGGAATATTCGAGTTATTTTAAAATGTTTTTAATGACTGAAGTGTTTCAAAACAATACCATGCGTTTGCAAAGATATAAAAACATTAATGAATTTTTTTTTTCTTAAACATGATTGAGAGATTGACATCATTGATCTCCGAACTTGAACCAATGGCTTCGAACTTTTAAGTTGGCATAATTAAGTTCCCAAACTCCCAATTTAATAGTAAAAATCTTTAAACAGACGGACTTTGTCAAAATTAAAAATTTGTATACCAACTTTTCAGTACTTGATAAAAAAAAAAAAGAAAGAAAGAAAGAAAGAAAGAATCAAGAAAAATGTTAACATCAATTACCCGATTTGAAAACAAGGTACCATATTCAACAGAGCATATGTGTTGGAAATCACACTTCCCCTAAACATAGCCAAACAACATTCAAAACAAATGTCTTGTACACATAGTTAGGAGAAACCCTAGTTTTGTTCTATGTTTTGTCTGCTGCATTGCACCTGCTATGTGCATGAGCAATTTTTTTAATATATCGCAAATGATATCACAGTCTATATATATATATATTGTTACAAAATTAGTGCGAGAATAGACAACTAAAAACTAAAATACGAATACACAGATTTATATGAAAAACTATAGATGGGAAAAAATCACAAGTAGAGGAGATAAATTCACCAACTCAAAAATTGATGAACATTTGAGAAGAAAATGTGCCGCTATTAAAGCATAATACTAATACTCTAAATTACATTATAGGTATGTGTGTGTGCATGACAATTAAGATAGATCTATATTCTCCACTATCGTAATACAGTCTCTAAAAATTCTCATAATATATTTTAAGCTCTTCGAATCAGTTAAAATAAAATTCGGATTTCGCATTCTAATATATAATAATAATAATAATAATGACGATGATGGTGATGATGATCTAAAGGCAATATCAACATGGACAATAAAGAAAAAAAAAAAAGTCTAGTTGTTGTTCACAGCAACCTGGTACTGTTATTTACAGAGCAATGGAAGGGACTCTATGAATATATATATATAATTTATATATAAATGAATTATATATACATATATATATGTATATTTATATATGGGCATGTTAGATAGGTGTAGTGGTCATGTGCAGATTGCAGGAAAACAGAGACAGTGGTCTGCAGAAACTGTTAAGCATGATTCATGTTTGGGGTCCAATTACTAAGGCTCCGCAGCCAAGAAGGGGCATTAAATTATGGGTCAAGTTTTTTTTATTAATAATGAATTATTCTTTTAGTTTTTTAGAGTCCCACATCCATCATCCCAAGAGGGGTCACCTTGCATTTATTTATATCATCCTCTCTTCTCTCCCACATCTTTGTATCCTACTAATTCTATATCAAGCAGTTACAATACTCTATATAATATTTCTGTTTATATATAGTTGTTCCCAATAAACAATTAATGTATAGCTTTGTCTAGGATTAATCTACTTGGGATCTTCAGGTCGATTCCAACATGCTTACATAGTAAACTAATTGTGGTGTAATAAGGCGGTGTATATACAGACACACGTAAATATATATATATATATGTGTGTGTGTGTGTGTGAGTTTTGCAACAATTTGGAGCGTATTACTCATGTGCGGTTTTATATATGGCTTGTTTTGCAAAAGTAAAAGTAGAAGAAAGAAAGAAAATGCAATCATGCAAAACGCATTGGTTTGAAACTAGGTATATATGTATTTATATATAACTATAGAATTAGAGGATTGTGAAGATAGTAGGTTTCATTCGAAATCGGGGGCAGAATCAGGTTTTTTTCCTTTTTTTTTTTTTTTTTTGAGACACAACATAGAAAAGAATAAAATTTTTGTTTAATTAAATGAGGATACAGTCATACACCAAAGCATCTGGGTTCGAAAACCCACTTGATCGGACCAGTGTTTATGGTTTTCTAAGCTTGCATTTAGTTTTAAGGTTGGAATCTAAAGACTTAAATGGTCTGTGAGTTGAGTCTAGAATAAAATGAAATTTTGAGTTTACACTGATTGACTTAATTATAATTTTTGTTGACTTTTTATAAAAAGACAAAATTAGAATAAAAAATTTATATTTGAATCACTGAACCATTCAGATCTTAAAATTTTCAACTTAATTTTTATCTATCTCTTAAAAATTCAATTAAAATTATAATTAATTTTTAAAATATCAACCAAATCTAATTTAAAAATAATTATATTCCAAACTGGTGCACTAAAGTATCCATAATCTATTAGCTTAATATAATTTGTACATCAGTTACAAAGTAATTTACTTCCTCATAAACTAGCAAGAAAACAAGGAATTTAATGCAAATTTCACTGCATATATATATATATAAAATGAACATTCAAGTATTAGAATTAATCACTCACGTTAGTGATTATAAGTACTAGAATCAACCAGTAACTTAACTGATTATTCCTCAAGAAAAATCCTATAGGTAACACCAAAACGAAAAATCTACATGGAACTGTAATATCTTTGGCAGTGCAGTCACATGATTGATTAGAAAAAATGGACTCATGTGAAAGGCATATATATATATGTGCATATATATATATATATACATACAAAAACCCCATCTCTTTCACCCCCTATTATTCTTATCTTCATTTTTTTTTTCCCTCTTGTACGTAACTCATGACTAGTCTATTTTTATTTTTTAATTAATGTTCACGCATGTTACAAATTAGCTTCTAAACTGAACTTTTTTCCTTCCATCTTTTGAATCGTTTTCTTGGGACAAAAATATTGAAAACTCAAACCACGTTCATTTGTCATCCACACACATCTTGTACTTACACATGATATATATATATATATACATGTATATATATGGACAAACACACACATATATTGACTGAGAAAGCACGAGGAGGAAATCGTCGACTCGATTACGTCAGGCAAAGAGAAGCGAGCAGATAAGTTAATCATTTTTCATAGACCAACCAAACCCTATCCTACTAGGTTTCCATGGGAGCAAAGCCGTCATTATTTTTTAGCAAATCTCTCATCTAATAGGACGAATGCATTATTATATATTCATCCTTTTCCTTAAGTCATCAAGTGATAATCCCGTCATTTACGTAATTTTTTATCTATTTTATACGCACGAAATCCGTGTTAGCCAAATAATAATAAATACATAAAAATTAAGAACACACGTAATCCACAAACGAACGCAGCTAAACCTCGTTCTTAGAATTAGAGCCCCATTTCGATGCACATGATAAAACGTTCGCTTCTTCTTGTGATGTGAAATAATGTGAAACTTTGTCACTTTGCATGGATAGAAATTTGGACGAAGTGTGCTTGGAAACTCATAAAACTCAAGAACAATCCTCGTATGCTTGATACGTGGATAGCATGTCATCCATAGGCTTATAAAGGCTTCGATATAGAAGGGAATAATATTTAAAGACATTACCAGTACTAAACATCGTCGATAATAAAAAATAAGTCCTATGTGTGAGTCACACTATAAGATCTACTTTATAAATGATGTTTAACACTACGTTTTAAGCAATACTCATAAAAAGGGGCTTGAGGTCAGCTAATGTGACATTGGACAATACACAACAAACGACCAAAGTTACATCGTGACACCGAGGCAAGGTCACGTGAACTTCACACACGCACGTGAAATTCCCACACCATCTAATTCAGTGTTCTCTCCATAAAATACACACACACACACACACACACACACACACACACACACACATATATATATATCACCCTCTCCCTTGTCTTATTGAAGTGTCAATTTTTACAAAGGGAGGGCCTCAAAATTTTTCTCACCCCACAAATCAAAAGGTGAAAAATAAATAAATAAATAAAAATAAAAAGCAAATCACATTCACGTCCTCCTTTTGAGATAACATGTAACATGTAAACACAAAGGTTGGGCGTCTATTCAGATGGGAATAGGGAATTTGAAAAAGATGCCACCAAGCCGACTTGGGGAGCGGGGGCCCACCATCGATTTGGTTTGAGCCCCTGAGGGGGCCCACTTCAGATGGTTCCAAATCCCTTACTGAGTCAGGAAGGGTCCACGTGGGAATTGCTCATTCCCCACAACTAGTGGGGCCCATTTGGCGGCCCAAATCCTTGCGTTAAGACGATTATATTAGATTAGCTGTCTCAAATCAAATCCAACAATATTTAGAGTAGGAAGCAAGATTAGACAAAATCTAATGTTCATTGCAGCAAAAGCATATTTTCAATAATAAGTAACAATAAAAAATAAATAAAATTGGTGAGAACCACGTCGACATAACTGAAACTGTATCAAAACTTTTAGTTTTACTTACATATATTTTATTATTTTAATATGATTTTAATCGGATTTAATAATCATAGATTAAGCAAAAGAAATACTAGTATTACAAGAAGAAGATGAATCCAGTATCAAAATCAACTAAAACATCTCAATTAAGATGATATTTAATACACGAAAACTTTATTTGTTAAGAACATTTCTCTGATATATTAAAGTAGAAAATTACAAAAACTAATAAAAACAAGGCAGACATCCCAATTTGAATGAGAATTACCTAACCAATTTAGGAGAAATTTGGTAAGTGCACTACATTTGTATTACATTTCAATATAATATATTGAATGTAATTTACATTTAGATGAAAAGTATTTATATTAAATTTGAATGTAATATGAATGTAATTTACATTTAGATGAAAAGTATTTATATTATATTTGAATGTAATATGTGTTTTAATTAAATTTGAATTGTATTTAAATAATGAATATGTAATGTGATGTATAAAAATAAAGAGAGAGAAAAAAGAGAGAAAGAGAATATGTAATATGATTAGTAAAAGTAATAGAAAAAATGAAATAATAAATAATAATTATATTTAATTTAAAATATGATGTTATTATTATTTTAATATAATATTTTTATATTTAGATGAAAATTATATTATATTTGAACATAATATTAATGCAATATGATAAATGAACAGGCATCAATTTTCTAGTTTTGCTCTCTAACTGAGTTTTTCCCTCATCAACATTGATATCTTATTTTAATTACTTTAGTTAAATTATTGTCTTTTCAAAATTCCATTTTTTATTTTGTTACTTTAAAACAGAGGGTCCTACATCTTTCGAAGCCGAGTCCCACAAGTCCTGGCTTTTATGATACATCGTGGGAAAAGGCTATTTAGACGTTGATTTAGTGAGTTATGGCCCTTCAAATTCAAGGGCAACCTAGACATTTTGATTACCTTAATCAAGGGAAGTACACTAGAAACAACAAATTATATAAATCGGTGATGATCTCATAGATTCTACTCAATTAGGAAAAAAGATCATGATTTTCCAAAGCAACATTGAGCGTTGTGTTTTGTACTTATAAATTTTCTATTGATCACGTTCAACATTTCTCATCTCAAATCCCACCAATATTTTAGTTAGTGAATGGAAAAACCTTAAGACACATGTAAATCTTTATTGAAAATGTTTAAAAGCACTCTCGATACTGAGCATTATAACTAAAAAAGACTGATCTTTTAAGTAGTGCTATGTATAAATATAGTATTCTTTAACATTGCTCTATCTTTACAAGATTGCTACACCAATATAGCAATGTACACTACCTTTTCTCATATATGTACTAAACCAAAAAAAATAAAAAAATAAAAAGCACCTTACAAAAATGAAGGGGAAGAAAATTTTGGGATGAAAACCCTTCATAGGCAAGTCAAACACTTTATTAATTCCTTAATCCATGGTTTTCAAAAGCTTGTATGATTTCATGAGTTGAAAAAAAAATGTGGAGACATCCTCCAAGCATGCCATAATGATACAATAGATATGATATTGTTGTGTTCTCATTATGAATTGGATAAACTTTTGAGGAAAGATGATAAAATAAACAAATAAACAAATAAATAATAAATAGATACATACTTACACACATAAAAGCCCACAACAACGTTATCCAAAATACATGGATAACATAATATAATAGCGAAGGATAATATGCTCTGTTCAAATTAGACAGTACAAGGACACACTTAGCAAAGTTGGACCACCATCCATCTTCCCAAAAATGTAGGGGCTATTACCCCCTTTCACATGGCGCGTAACTGCACGCCTTAAAGGAGTAGGCCTAAAGTCATCATACGATCAAAGGCACAACAACTTGAGATATTAGACGTTGGATTAGTTTAACGGTTATGATTTGGCCAAAGTCAAAATTACGCAAAACCTAAAAGAACAATTGTATGCAGAGTATCCACCCACTAAAAAAAAAAAATCTAGAGTATCCAATTATAGTTTGACTTTTTATCCCTAAACTTTAGTTAATCAGTGAATTGTCTTTTAAGGAGACATTTGATAAATATTTTTGTAGTATTATTGTATTCAAACACAATATAATTTTACATCAAATATAAAATTTTACATTTAAATATAATTTTTTTCAAGAGTGCTATGAAACTAATTACTATTCAAAATTTTTTTAAAATAATTACGTCAATTTTTTAACTTTAACTTTTTTTTCTTTACTTTTACTAATCACGTTAACTTTTCAATCATAAAATACTTTTTATCTAAACATATATTTTATTCAAATACAAAACAAATACTTTTTAACCAAATATAATATTTAAATAATGAATTATATTCAAATGTAATTAAAATACTATAGGTTTACTAAACAATCTATACATTTTGACAACTTATCTTTAGATTTCGTTAAATGTTATAAAATCCCCCAAAAGCCAACCTAACAAGGAGGTGGGGGCGATGAAGTTGTGGCACCTGCGAGATCTAACTAAAGATAAGGAACTCCATGTCGCAGATATTTCACTCTGCTGCGGTCTCATGAGCTAAACTTCACCATCGTCCTAACCCAGATATTTAATATCCACGAGATCATATTATTTAGTTGAAGTTGAAAAAGCCCTTTTAGAGGTTTCAGGGGTTTTGGTGTCCATCACCCCATAGCAATCTTTAAAATAAAAAATGCCACAAAATGACTCCAAATTAATTAAGAACAATAAAATTTTGAAAGAAAACGTACTCATAAACGTAATATGAAATGTTCACATAATTTTAATTATCAGATTTAACGTTAATTTCTAATTAAATCATGGTATTTTATTTAATTTAATAAACTTTAAAATTAATTAAATAGTTAAAAAATTATATCTAAGCCTCCGTTTGGATGGGATGTTTGTTTTTAAAAAATGAAAAATTTATAGATATGAAAAATAAAAAGTTGTTTGGAAATTTTTTTAAAATATGAAAAATTATTTGGACGAGTGAAAACTTTTTTTTGTCTAAAGAACTCTTTTTTCATTTTTAAAAAATAAAAAATTTTGGATGTTCTGATACAAAAATTTAAGAAAGTTGTTTTTTCTTAAAATGAAATTTTTTTTTATTTTTTAACTTTAGATATATTAAATAAATAGAACCTAAATTTAATTTGATAATAAAAAGCTTTTACCTTGTGGATAAGATATATTCTTTTTATATCTCATCTTAGAATTATCCAAATTTATATCTTTTCTTACCTAGTTTAAAACGTGACAAATCATCATCATGTACTAAAAAGTTGACAAAAGAATTGGTTAAATTAAAGAAAGAGTTGGGTTTATGTGAGAAAAGATACACTCAAGTTATAATTAGAAGGGACAATGAAAAAAGTTACGGTTTTGACTGAAGTAAAATTTCCACAAAGCAGGTCCAAGGCCTCCTTTAGATACACATAATAATATAATTATATTTAAATATAATATAATTTTTATTTAAATATAAAAATATAATATTTAAATATTAATTACATTATATTTTAAATTAAATATAATTATTAATTTAATTAATTATATTATTTTTTAAATTTTTATTAATTATATTATATATTTAATATTTAAATATAAATTAAATAATTTTTATCCACATAAATATTATTTTTAAATACAATATAATTATTTTTTAATTAAATATATATAACATTCTGTATACAAATATAATATATAAAATATAAATATAATGTGATATTAAATGCTCCGAAAAGCTGAAATATTTGCCCACTTCAAGTAGGCTGAAAGCCAGTTTCTTTGCAACTTCTCTCTCTTCTTTCTCTCTCCTCTTTTCTCACTCTTAAATCCACAAAGGCATTTGGTCCCCTGCAAGCTGCAGCTCTGCTAGGCTTTCGCCGTCTTCTGCGTCCACTTTGGCACTCTCTCTCTTTCTCTTTCTAAAGTCGGTTCTCTCTCCTCGTGCTTCACTCGGTCACTGACTCTAAGATATTGCACTTTTGTGAAAAATTTTTACAATCAGCTTTCGCATTATGTGGATTAGCATCCTCTTTAACTAAGATCGAGAACCACTCCTGATTTTTCCCAAAACTTTTGGTTTGGACTTTGAGCGGGGTTATGAACACTTCTACAGGGTCATCAAGATTCTGATGTTCTTCGTGTTAGTTGGGTTTGGAATTATTGATAAAGTAAGCAAACCTTGGTCTGGGTTTCTGGGTTTTTTGTTTAATGATTGGAAAAGTGTAAAAGAATGAGTTTTTAAAACTCAAACCGGCTTAAATTTGGTGGTTTTTGTTTGGGGAAATCTTACGGAGCAATAAAGAATTTGTTTGACTGGTACTTTATTTTTATTTTACTGAATTTTATATTTCCATTTAACTCACTGATAAGGACTTTAGTATTTAAAAGATAGATTTTATTCTGTAAATATTTTAACTGTAAAAGGAGCATCATTTTCTTTTCTTTTCTTTTTCCTTTTTTTTTTTCCTTCCCCCCCCCCAATAAGTTCAACTGGGATTGTCTGATAGTGGGGTTTTTTGCCTGGCTTTTGTGGGTTTTCTTTCTGTTTTTTTGGGTTCTTTGAACAAAGCATTTAGAGTCAAGAAAACACTCAAAAGGGTGGTTTTTCCCTCTGGAAAGCTACCAATAATGAACAAGCTCTTGGATCTCTTTGGGGGCATTTATTTCTAAGTAACAACAAGAAGTGATCTTCCAAACTTTTTCCATAATTTTCCATTTCTTCATCATGCCTTTATCCGAGCTATATCGGTTGGCTAAAAGGAGAATGGATTCAAATCAAGATTTTGGGTAAGTTACAGTGAGATTTTTTGTTTTTTTTTGTTTTTCAGTTTATTATTTTATTTTTTAAATGCCATTGAATTAAATTCTAATCTATTCTGCTTTTTCATTTACCTCTTATGGGGTTTGTTTTCTTTTTCTTTTTCTCTTTTTGTTTTTCCTTGTTTGCAGACCTGGGAATGATGTTTTTGAGCTTGTGTGGGAGAATGGCCAGATTGCAACACAAGGTCAGTCCAGTAGAGTTAAAAAGGACCCAGCTTGTTACAGCTTACCTTCTCACTGTTTACCATCTTACACCCCAAAGTCCCGGGACAAAGATTTAGGAAATGGCACAACCACAAAGGCGGGGAAGCTTGCGACAGTGGAGTCTGTGTTGAATGAGATTCCGATGTCGGTGCCGTCCGATGAAGTAGGTTTGAATCACGACGATGACATGATGCCATGGTTGAGTTATCCCATGGAGGGATCTTTACAAAATGAATATTGTCCTGATTTCTTGCCTGAATTGTCTGGTGTCACTGTCAATGATATCTCAAAGAGTAACAATTTTGCATTAAACGATAGGAGTAGTTGTAACCAGCTATTTAATAGGGACTCCAACACCAATTCTGTAGATTATGCTGCCAGTTTAGAGCAAAGGAATACTTCTAAGGTTGCTTCAGTTGTTGGAAGTGATGTTACAACCAGACCTAGAACCGGAACTAGTCAGTTATATCCATCGTCGTCATTGCAGCAATGCCAAACGTCGTTTCCGTCTTTTAGATCAAGTAGTGCAGCTCACCATGCCGTTTGTAGCGACTCTGCTCGAGTTTCTTCTGTTGGTGGTTTCTCTAGCTTAAAAATGCAGAAGCAAGATCCGATTCCACCAAGTAATAGCTCCAATGTTCTAAATTTCTCTCATTTCTCAAGGCCCGCTGCCCTGGTAAAGGCTAATCTTCTAAATACCGGTACTATGCTAGGCTCGAATATGCCAAATAAGGACAAGGGTTGTGCTGCTAATGGGACTAATCCTCCTAAGTCGGGACAAATCGACACGGGCAGTGGTTTAAGGAAGGAAACAGGTGCACATTGCCAAGTTGTGGCCTTCTCTGGGGTCAATTTCAAACTTTCGGAGGCAAGGCCTCTTGAGGAACCATGTGCTGCTAAAGATTCCGAGGCTGCTTGCCGAGAAGATGCCATTAAGAATGACGTAAACAACAGCCTTGCTTGTGAGAGTACAACTCGTGGCCTGCTGGATGGTGAGAAGAATACGGAGCCTGTGGTTGCTTCCTCTTCTGTTTGCTCAGGCAATAGTGTGGAGAGAGCTTCGGATGATCCTACACACGTTTTGAAGAGGAAATGTGTCGATGCGGAGGATTCGGAATGCCATAGTGAAGTATGTTAGAAAACTGGTTTTTACATCATAATCTCAATTTTTTTTTTCCCTTTTCCTCAATAAACTTAAAGCAAAATCATTATGTCCAGGATGTTGAGGAAGAATCCGTTGGCGTAAAAAAAACTGCACCTTCTCGAGCTTCGGGTTCCAAGAGAAGCAGAGCTGCAGAAGTGCATAATTTATCTGAAAGGGTAAGGTGATTTGTTGCCGATAGTGTTCTGTTATAATAAGAGAATGTGTTAGTTCCTGGTGCAGTCTTTACTTTGCTGATCTTTACAAATTGTAAGATCTTAAACTGTTTTTCCGTTTTGGACTTCATTTAACAGAGGCGAAGAGATAGAATCAACGAAAAGATGCGTGCCTTACAAGAACTCATACCAAATTGCAACAAGGTTGGCTACTTTGTCAATATTCATCATGAAAATCTGCTAACTGGATATTTTAAATCCTGAAAAGTTTCTTATGAAATCAAGATAAAATATAGCGGCTAAAGTTTGGCCTTGTGGGGTGGAATCTCTTTGAAGCTCAAATGAATTTGTCCTAGATTTGAAACTTTAACTTTTCCCCGATATTGGGTTGCATCATTTTTCAAACTAATTACTGTGTAGTCATGGAAGTTGTGAAAGCTTACTTTCTAAAAAGTATGCTACTATTAGTTTCTATTCAAAGATATATGTTTTTCTGATGTTTTTATTCAATAATGGCCTTACAAGGTTGACAAAGCTTCAATGCTTGATGAAGCTATCGAGTATCTGAAGACACTTCAACTTCAAGTACAGGTAAATGCTCCACCGCATTTCTATATGACTAATCCTTAAAAAAAAAATTTTTAATTCAATCTTTGAAATGAATCTGCATATCCAAGTGTAATATGGAACTGTTTCCAATTTTATGCCAGATTATGTCGATGGGAGCTGGTTTGTGTATGCCACCAATGATGTTACCAACGGGGATGCAACCCATGCATGCACCTCATATGGCACATTTTTCGCCCATGGGAATCGGAATGGGCATGGGGTTGGGCATGGGTTTTGGTATAGGCATGCCTGATATGAATGGTGGCTCATCTGGTTATCATCCTATGATTCAGGTCCCTCCTGTGCAGGGAGCACATTTTCCTGGCCCGCCTATGCCGGGACACACTGCTGCCTTGCATGGGATGTCAGGACCTAACTTTCAGGTGTTTGGGCTTCCTAGTCAAGGACTTTCTATGCCAATGCAACGTGCGCCCTTGGTTCCCGTGTTGGGAGGGCCGTTTATGAAGTCAACAATGGGTTTTAACGCTGGTGGGGCAGGTGGGTCTATGGAAAATTTGGAGTCAACTCGGCCGTATACCTCAAAGGACCCAGCGCAAAATATGGCCTCTCAAGTGGTGCGAAATTCTGGAGCCGGTAGCTCTATGAATCACACGTCTAGCCAGGTTTGTGCATACAGTGTCAAGTAACTTTTTCTAGAAAGAGGACTGTGAGGTCTATAATTTAATGATTTATTTCTCTTACCTCCCTCGTAAATCTTTCTTTCTTCAATAAAATTCTACTCTCAATAAGAGAAATAAAATTAGCCCAGTGGAACTCCAGTTCTATGATAATATTATGCCTGAGGAAGGGCTTGTGTCGATTAGCTAGTTGGTGAGGTGATAGCTTATCAAGGCAATAATTGATAGCTGGTTAGCACTTCATATTTTGAATGTAGCATTAAAGATGATTCATGTCTGTAGAAGAAAGGCATGCTAGGAGTCTCATGTTCGCGACACATTTTAGTATAGGGAAGCTAAAATATGTCAGTGTCTTCATACTGCTATTTGGCTCCTGCCTGCTCAGTCTTTCTTGGTTCATGTGCAGCTGAAAGATTATGCATTATTTGCCGATCTTTTCTGGAATCTAATGTCTTCCCAGAAAATGCTCGAAAATAAACTTATGCTAACCTAATAACCTGTTCCAGATCACTGACTAAGTTTGCTGTTTTACTTTCCTTATCTCTTCCTTTTTAGTCATTATTAAATCTAGAGTATTTTCAGTTAGCCAAAAAGATAAGAAAACTACGTAAAGATGTCAACAGAGAAATCTATAAAGATGCAGAATCATTGACTAGATAAGAAGACATGGTTGTAAAAAATACTTACTGAGAACTGAGACTTCTTATTTATAAAAGGATTTGAATTTGGAGAAGTAGTCATCAGTTCCTTTTAATACTAAGGATTGCAGAATTCCTCTTAGAGAAACCTTTTTTTTTTTTTAATTATTATTATTATTTTTTTTTTTGGGGTGCTGCTGGAAACAAACACGAGTTAATTGATTAGACATATTATGTTAGATTAAATCATTCAAGATTTCAGTTCTTTTTTGTCCTTTGATTTCTATTGTTTACTTTATTCGGTTGCATTCTGCTGCACGATTAAAGGTCGACCTTTTTTTCCCCCTGTAATGCAGTGCCAAGCAACAAATGAGGGATTCGAGAAATCTGCTTTGGTGCAAAATACTGTTCAAGCATCTGATGCAAATGGCAACAAAGCTTCGGCCCCTGCCAATGGAAATGATGTTGGGCCTAATACAGCAGCTAGTAAGTAATTTTTAGCAATTCCAAGTACTTAAAATAGGAGTTTTAAACGATAAGAGTATCCCCAACATGCATCAGGTAAACTGATGTCAAAATAGTAACGTATGAAAAGCTAACAAACGATAAAGATCTGATAATTCAAAACAGAATCTTATGAAGTAGGTTTGCTCTTTTTTTGTTTTTTTTGTTTTTTTTGTTTTTAATATCTGCAATAGAATTCTCAAATATCTATGCATCCGAAGATAACACAAACATATTAAAAGAAAGCTCGCATTTGAAGAGGTGCAAGAACTTGTTCTTTATTTCTGTTTCAGGTTATGAATGACTTCAGTGCTTTTCTTTGTGAATCAAGGGAGATAAATCTATTTTGCAACCTTTCTTCTTGTTGATTGTGATCTGAGAAAATTCAACCAAGAGTACGAGAAAAAAGGGTAAACTCGGGTAAATGAGGTTCGAACCTGTACAATAGAGTATGAATTTTAGCTTCGAGATGGCACAGCATATGGCACAGATTTTGGTGTCTTGAGAAGACACACAAAGCTTTTCTTACATTTTTGTAAATTCACCTAGTGACCCGTGCTGTTAATGCAATGTAAGAGTTCCATATACCGCTACTATGTATTCAAGTTTGTGTTTTCCGAACCTTCCATAACAATTCTTTCAAATAGTCAAGTATAGTTTTACGCTCTCCAGACACTTGTGGCAATCTCTCTCTCTCTCTCTCTCTCTAATCTCCTTATCTCCAACCATTCTGATGCATCATTACATAATTGTATAATTTTTTTTTCTATTTGTTTTCATTTTGGCTTTAGTAATAGATTATTTTTACTTTCAAGAAGTTTTTGGTTTCCTGATGTTATGGTTGCATATATAGTCTAATTGTAAATTCACATTTGATTCCATCGTAAAATGAAGAGTTTGAATTCTCATCTTCAAGTTATTTGTAGGGATGATCTCAAATCTGGTATTGGATGTGATTTGACACTACTTTAAATGTAAATTTCAGTAAATAAAAATATGAACTTACATAATAAGAAATATAAAAATAGAGATATTAAAAAATATCATATGAATATAAAAATTTTTATGTTTATATTTATTTGTATATAAATTCATATTTTTACTAGTTTTAAGTCTAATTCACGTCGGTATGCTACATCACATACATTTAGAATTGTGTATATGTATACATTCAGAAAGTTTTGGAATAGCCAATGGGCTACTGCGGAAATGGAATCTCATAATTTCTTTGCACTCGACTAATATATATATATATATGTGTATGTATGTATGTACATATGTATATCAAAAAATAAACATTAAACATTTTCTAATAGGCAACTATATATCAGACCGATTAAAAGCTACAAGCAAGAACTAGGCAGTTTTCTGAATGGCCGTTTCTCTAAAAGCGAAAGGCGGTCATATGAATGACCGGGTAACATGACATGCACAATCAAATCATTGTCAAAAAGAATTAAGAATAAAATTTCCTGAGTCACAAATTATAATCACAACTGTAACAACTAACGAATATATATTCAAACCAAAAAGAATAATGATAAGAGTAAGTATACATGATTCACAGAGCAGACTTATTTTCTGTTCTTTAACGAACGGCAATCAAAAACCACCAGACAGACACTACTCACAACTGAAATCAATGGAATGTAAGACAGAATAAAACCACCAAAAAAAGGGAAAATAACAACGTCCTATAGTTTTACAATATAAAGTATTGCATACTTATACCTTATATATACACATCCCCTCACCACCAAGAATGAACTGCAACACAATAATCCAACCGCTGCATATTATGAAAACGTCCAGGATATGCTGATAGGTACAACATATTTCTAAACTCAAATCTTTTTTTTTTTTAGGCTTCAATTATTTGACTTTGATATCACCCTTGGCTTCAGATGGAGGCGTTTTGCTGGGAGATTTCCTGATAATGGCTTTCTTCGCTTTGACAAGAGAGTTCTTCACTTTTGATATGATGTTGTTTGACTGCTTCTGAGCAGGCTTGGCTGGAACATCTTTCGGCAGGTCTTTGGTTGGTTTTGTTTCCTCACCGTCTTTCAAAATTGACTCTTGTTTCTTATCAGATATCGCGGCGTCTTCAACTTTTTCCTTCTCCAATTCATTTGCTTCTGTTTCTTCCTTTGCATGTTCTTTAACTTCGGAATCAGTTTGCTTCTGTAGTTTTTCAGGTGCGACTCCACCAACGGCAGTAGTTACTTCCTCATCAGACTTTTGTGGCTCGACATTTTCACTTTCCTTCTCTTTTGCTTCAGTCTCAAGTTGTTTGGACTCATCAACTTGTTCATGAACGATGGTAGCTACTTCCTCCTTGGATTCAGTTTCCTTAACTTGAGGATCGGCGTTCCTGGATTCTTCAAGCGCTTCATTCACAGCAGTAACTACCTCGACCTGGGATTCATTTGCATCAGTTTGTTTAATTTCTTTTTCCGTAGCTCGAGGCTCAGGCTGCTTGGACTCATCAAGTGGTACTTCCACAGCAGTAACCACTTCATCTCGGGCCTTACTTTCATCAGTTTTTTCAGTTTCCTTCACTTTAAGTTCAGTTTCACTTTTCTTTGGTTCTTCAACTGGTTCATGAGCGGCAGTAACTGGTTCATTGTACGACTGAATTTCTTTGGCCTTTTCAGTTTCCTTTTCCTGAACTTCAGTTTCCAGTTGCTTGGATTCTTCAACTGGCTCACTAACGGCAGGAACTACTACATCCAGAGACTTTTCTACATCGGCCATCTCGGTTTCCTTCTCTTTAACTTCAGACTTGGGCTGCTTGGTTTCTTTAACTGGTTCACTGACAGCAGGAGCCACTACATCCTGTGACTTAACTACATTGTTTTTCTCAGACTTGGGCTGCTTGGTTTCTTTAACTGGTTCACTAACAGCAGGAGCCACTACATCCTGCAACTTAACTACATCGTTTTTCTCAGTTTCCTTTTCTTTTACTTCGAACTTGGGTTGCTTGGTTTCTTCAGCTGGTTCACTAACAGCAGGAGCCACTACATCCTGCGACTTAACTGCATCATTTTTCTCAGTTTCCTTTTCTTTTACTTCAGACTCAGGTCGCTTGGATTCTTCAACTGGTTCACTAACAGCAGGAACCACTACATCATGGGACTTATCTGCATCAGTTTTCTTGGTTTCTTTTTCTTTAACTTCAGACTCACGCTGCTTGGATTCTTTAACTGGTTCACTAATTGCAGGAACTACTAAATCCTGGGGCTCAACTGCATCGTTTTTCTTGGTTTCCTTTTCTTTAACTTCAGATTCAGGCTGCTTAGATTCAACTGGTACATTAACAGGAGGAACTACTTCATCCTGGGACTTATCTGCATCAGTTTTCTCGGTTCCCTTTTCTTTAGCTTCAGACTCTGCTGGCTTGGATTCTTCATGAGCTTGTTCACGGACGGTAGTAGTTACTTGATCCCGCTTTCCTTCTGCCTGCTGCTCTTTGTGGGTTTTAACCGAAGTTGGTGTCTCATCTTCTCCTTGCCCTACAGTTTTGTTTTCCTTAGCAAGAACAACATCTCTGTCAGCTACACGAGATGAGTTCTCAGTAACCCTCTCTGTAGACATCAATGTGTCGACACCTTCCTCTTTGGCTACTTCAGCTGAATCCTCGGTCAACTTTTCTCCTTTTTCTTCTCCAGATTCCGCATTCTTTTTGGCGACATCTTTGCCATCCTTCTCTACCTCAACCCCTGCCTCTTTTGTTATCTTCTCTCCGGCATCAGCCTCACTCGTATCCTTCTTTTCGTTTTCAACAGCAGCCTTTTCTGTGACGGTGACACTGACAGCCTCCTCTTTAATCAGAGGAGTTAAACCTTCAGTTTCCACATTCTTTTCAGCATGGCCCTCTCCAACCTTCCCTATTTCAAGCCCTGCATTGTTCGGTTTCTTATCCACAACTTCACTTTCATTTAGATCCTTCTTCTCCTCCTCTGCAGCAGCCTTTTCTATGACAACATCAGGAATTGACACTTCTTTGGAAGTTTTAACTTCACTCGGTTGCTCATCTTTTTCTGTTTTTCCTTCACCTGATGATACTGAATGCATTGCTGCATCACCCAAAGACTCCTCATTTTTTGCTGTTTCAACCTCCACTCTTACCTTAGGCACAACCTCAGGATCTTTTTTCTCGACTTGTTCAGCGGTTTTGATCAATTCTCTTGGTTTCTCCTCTACTTTAGAAACTTCAAGTTCTCGTTTCTCTACTTTTGGAGGCACTGCTTCTGATTTTTCAACCTCTTTAACCACCTTTATTTCTGATTCTTGGACAGCAGTATTCTCCAATGGCTCCTGCGGTTTCTCAACAACTTTATCTGACGGTTTAGGAATGTCAACAATCTTCCGTTGCTCCTCTTGCCCTTTTTCCACAGCCTCGTTGTGTCCTTCCTTTGGCTCTTCTTTAACCACAGACTCAACAATGACTTGATCCTCAGATGGGGTCTTCTTAACCTCAATTACTGGCTCTGGAACAACACTTGTCCTGTTTTCCTCAATTTTGTCCGTCGATGGAATGTCCAACGACGGAGCTTCGGGAGCCTTTTCAACCCCAAGCTTATCGTCTCCGCCCCAAAATTCAGTGGAAGACACTGCTGGGGTTGGCGACTCCTCCGCTTTGGCCTTTTCTTCTTCTCCGCTTTCCTTGGCTGAAGAAACACTGCCTTGTTCTTCTACATGCGGTTCACTCGGTGAATCCTCAACTTTGGATTTTTCTTCTCCACTTTCCTTGGATGATGAATAAACTGTATCTTGGTTCACAGTCTTTACTTCTTCTTTCATATTCTTCTCAGCTTGCTACAAAATGGGAAAACAATATATATATATATGTATGTATTTATCATCTGTTAAGTTTATGAATTTATTTGTTAAAAATCTAGATGAAAATTGGACAGTAGAAAAAAATAAAAGAGCACTAAAAGCTATATCCTTTTCATGTTATGTTGCTTTGGAACAAACCCAAGTATTTCATCCAAGGAAAGTTATTTTAGTCACATAGAATAAATATGGTGAGAAACTGAGGATTACACTTGATATTCTGCAAAGGTGACGCAAACTAAAACACAAGCTAGTTGTTCATAAAAAATATAACAAACAATAACTATAATTATTGTAATAATAACACAGGCTTATACAACAATAGAAGAAGAAAAAATAGTTGGCTCCTTCTAATGCATATTGATCATGTTATATTCCATCACCAGGGCGAGAGAGAGAGAGAGAGAGAGAGATCATATTATAACTTGATTTTGAACCTTCTTTTTTTCTGAGTTTTTATAACAAAAATTTTTATTTCTTAAAAACTTCAGATGCAGATGATCCTTTATTTTGCTATCAGTCTATACATGATTCGTATAACATGTAGATGCAAAGAAAACTATGAACTGGCTACCATATATGTTTCCTTATCTAAAAGGGTCTTGACTGAAATATAATAATAAACCGTAATCATCATAAAGGATCAGCCATGTCCATAAAACCAGAGAGAAAACAAAAATATCTACCGAAGAAACATCAACAAAAGTACTATCTATATAACTGAATTTCAACAACATAGTAATAGAAATTACTAACAAAGAGAAAACAAGATCACTAACCTCATCGGTGATAGAAGTTTGATGTGGTCCTAAAGTCTCAGTAGTAGCCATGAGAATCAGTCAAGAGCAAACTAGAACTTGGGAAGTTCTTCAATGATTTTTTTTTTTTTTTTAAATTTCAATGATGAAGAGGATCATAAAAAAGGCAAAGAATGATATGGTTGGCAACAACCCAAGTAGCCCACCTGAAACTTTATTTTTAGAAGTGAAACTGTAGAGGAAACTACCACACACAACACTCACAAAGGAGAAAAAAAAAAAAAAAGGGGAAAAAAATTAACCAAAAAAAAAATGAAACAGGTTGTCAAAGACAGGCTATGTCACATGATCTGGCATGCTTGGAATGATTAGCAATTGGATTCCATCAAAATTTTTATGTAACAGCAAAAAATAAAAATAAAAATAGAAAAGAATATTATGTATTTAAATTTAAAGTGGATAAGTTGTCATTGCAAAGTGACAAACTTTAATGGGGGAGTAGGGGGACCAAATACTTGATAATTTTAACGGTCTAAAATTTAATATAAACTTGATTGATCACCTAGCACAGTTTTAGTGGATCCCAGCCTAGAAGGTGGGTTCTATTAGAAATTATATGGAAAATTAGAAATATCACACACACACACACACACACAAAATAATTTTTCTTTTTTATTGTCAAACTAGTTTTCCATCTTGTTTTTGGTGATTAAAAAAAAGGGTTTGAATTGGTTTTATATTCATGTAATAAAAATTAGGTGATTTAGATAAAGATGGTGAAACGATGTTGATTAAGTAAAATGAATGGATACATTGAAAAGGGTAATCAATCCTTTTCTTTACCCAATGACATTGACATGACTTTGATTCTTCGAGAGCAAGGGTTGGGGATAACCATGGGCCTGGAAGCCCATTTCCAAAAAGTTATCAGAAAAGGCTTTACTGTCACATGGGAGGCCCTGCCGTGATGGATAGAGTTTCTCTTCTTTACGCAAAAAAGAGGAGAAAATTTGGAGAGGGCACCACTTTTTTCTTTTATTTCTTTCTTTTTTCTACGAGGAATTCAAATAGTGCACAACTTTTGAGCATGATTTTTTATTTTTTCCTTTTATCTTATCAATACTTTTTTATTTTTTAGTATATCATCTTCGAACATTTCTATTTTTTCTGAAAGAGTTACAGCCCCATTCTAACGTGTCAAAGTTTTATAAATTAACAACATTTTTTAATTTTATGTTAAAAAAATCAGCCCACACATATAAATATCAGCTTAAAAAGAATTGAATTTTTTTAGTGAATAAAAAGAACAGATTTTGAGTAGGAGTATGATTGTCTAAAACATTTTCTCCTTCTAGACTTCCACTCTCCTTTCATATTTTTCTCTTCCTATCTTTCTCCTCTGCCGTTGTCGGCACCTTGAGACTAAAGGTCATCGAGACTTGCAGCCAGATATTGCCTCAAAGATGCTTGTCAACTTATTTTCGCTACTATACTAGTAGGGGATAAGAATAAGAATATATGTCACATTGTTCGAGTTATTAGTTGATGAATATGTGTTCTGCAAGTATGTAATAACCAAGCAATATAAATATATATGTATCACATGACATTGATGGACCAGTTATATGGCGAGTGTCGAGAGCAAGGATGAAAAATCATTATTTATCAGTAATTCATCCTTTTAATTGTTAGTAATAGTGAATTCTAAATCTAACACTTTTTTAATTAAGAAAAACTTGGTACGTTTAAAACTTTCCCTTACTTCCTTCTTTGATGCTTCAAGATCAATATGTAATGGTAAATAACATTATGATTCCCCTCTATTAAATCCATATATAGACTTATTTACCAAAAAAAAAAATCCATATATAGACTTGTGCAGTTAAAAAAAAAATATTCACTCGGTTTCAAAGTGACAAGAATGTAACAAAACATATATAAAGCTCCTTTTAGCAAAGAATATATACATATACCTTAACACATTAAAAAAAATAATGATTGGGTAATTGCGTGCATATCCTCTACATTATTCTATTTACAATCACCGGCATTGAATTTTTTTTTCCTCGATATCTTCAAACTTAAATTGGATTTATGATCATATCAATGTTACTTGATCTCCAACGTAATGTTCCACATAAGTTAGTTTCTTTTTCTTCTAAACCACAAATCTCCACTCAAGCATTTTATTTGGACTACAGTCATCCAAAGAAAGAATCGTGTTTAGTTTAATAGGAATATTTCTAATAGATTTCTTATCCCTACAATTCAAATCCCTAGGTTTCTTCTCTCTTTTAAGTTTAATAAGAATATTTCTAATAACCTTCAAAGGAAAGAATCAAATCAATTGTATAATAAAAGAAATAAGAAAATTTCTTGTTATTGTTCCAATAAAGTAAATGTTTGACAACTTGACAGAAGATCCTAAAATTTCATGAGAATTTTTCGGATTTCGAAAAAGATTAATAAACCTCACTCGTCTTAACTCTTCAACCATGATCAGAAATGAAAAAATTTTACTTTTTTTTTTCTTGATAATCTATTATTATATTAACTTCTTAACTTTTTTTTTCCCACTATAGAAGAACACGGATCAAACAAGAGAAAATAAGTAAATAAAAATCATTTATATGTGTTTATATATGATTTTTTTTTATGATAACTGTGTTCGTAAATTATGGTTTAAAAACAGTACCAGTTGCAAGACTAGTTTCATGATTAAAACATTGACTAACACCATTTCATATATAAAAATAAATTAACCAACACAAAAAACCAATTTAATAAACCATTAACGGACAACCCTTCACTATAGAGGTGACGACAACTCAATAGCTGTGGAAGAAGTGAACTTTATTTATTTATTTTTTTTTTCAACTTGAAAACAGATAATGTAGGCTTCAACTATAAAGATTTAATTAGTTATCCTACATCAAGGCAGGAAAGATAGAATTTAAATAGGTTGAATTATTTTTTTAATTAAAATTAATTTTTTAAAGATAAATTTGAAGAAGGTATCTTTTGGTATATTTCCAAGTTCTTGTCTTTTGGTATTTTTCCAAGTTCACCAAAAAACAGGCTTTTACATTAGTTGTGTAACAATCGACGTGAAAGGCGCACTCTAACAATCAACGTAGAAAGTCAATTATTGCCCTCTTTCTGTGTCGGTTTTTGTTTGATAAACGAAGAAAATCTTCGACGTCGCTCAAAATGCCAGTCAACACGGAACCTAAGGAAGTGCATTGTGAATTTTTGTAGTGGTGATGCCTCCTTTACTTGGGGGTCCAACAAGCCTTTTCCACCACTACAAGTAATTCTTGATCCACTTGTTATCTTCTTCACATTTGCATGTAGGGTTGCGAGCTAACTTGTCCCTAAGGATAAAATGGCGATACCCCACTTGAGCAACGTTGTGAGGAACTTTACTCTGCATGGGGATCTCTAGTAGTGCCGCGAGATCCTCGGGGCTGCCGACGATTGCCAACGCACACACTACTGAGATTCGGCCAAATCTTTTGCCACTGCACGGCGTGTTTTCTAGTTGGATCAAGCCTCTGGCAGTGGTACTTCTCACAAGTGCTCAAACTGCCCTTAACCCAAAAAAAAAAAAAAATCGCAGAAAGATATCTCCGGTAATAGAGTAGACTGGCATCGGTAACAAGATAGTAAACCGGTTACCTTCGGTAATACAAAAAGCTACCGTTGGTGACTGGCACAATGACCTGTAAAATGACCTAGTGGAACACTTGGACAACTGGTATTGTTGTGGCATTGGGCGTAATAAAAAGAGACTGTGATGATATAAACCAATGATAGTGATCAATACTTATAAGAGGAGAAATTAAATCTTTTTCTGTTCCTTATAAGGAAATGAGGACCAATTAATTATTTGGGTTCTAAGTGAGCTACACTTCTGATCCAAAAACGTTGAAATCCAACGCGAACCCAACTCCATGTTACCAGCCCTTTATTTTTTTTATTTTTTATTTTTTTTGTTTTTTGGTCGAATGAGACTTTGAGTGGCTGCACCCAACAATTTTTTTTTTTTTTTTGGGGGGGGCTAAAGGAGAGTTTGAGTTGTTGATTTCATGCACTCTGATGATCTCTTGCGATTTCCGTGGGCTCACGGATGGGAACCACTTAAGTGTTGTCTATTTATTACTGATTAAGATACTCCTTTTTTCCAAAATTTTCTATTTTTCAAAATTTCAATGGATAAATAGCTGAGTGTTTATTGAAATATCATAAAAATACTTTATCAATTGTGGATGTTATGAAACTTCGTTTTCCATTAAATTTGTTAGGTTTATGGAAAATTTAGCCATGATATTGTTTGAGATGAAAAATTGACACGTTCTATTGTAAGAGAATAAAAGTAAATCCATTTTAAATATGTAGTGATATAAGTGATAATTGAATATATCTTTAAAAAGAATTGAGTCAATGTTATGATAAAAAGGACGAGAACAGGATTGCTAATTCTCTTTTTGATTAAAAAGTAAAAATAAAAATAAAAATAAGAAAGGAATCATGTATGCTTGGAGATGATGAACATATGGAGAAAATTTCTTCTCAAATAATCTTTAATCTTTTCAAGAGCCTTCTTTGACACCATTTGGACCGTGCCCACCAAAAAGCTACAGGCTATTGCCGTCAACGTCCTCTTTGCTGCTTTTTCTTTTTGAAACTTTTACTTCTTTTTCTTTCATATTCAGGAATTTCTTTGGTAAGACCTTATATTTTACATTATCAACCAAAATTATTATCTTAATTTTTGGATTAAATTTTTTAATGATCTAATTATTATTAGAACTGTTATAATCGTGCTATATATTTTTAAAATAGACATTCATGTTTCAAAACTGTTAAAATTTATCCAATAATTGAAGTTTTTACTAATATCATATTGTAAAATAAATAAATACCCTTTTATATTTGTGGTTTTAATGTCAGCATAGCTTCAATAACACTCTCTCATACTCACAGAATTCGATAATTTTGTTTTTATGAGTGTCTATAGTAATAATTCGATTTCAAGTACTGAGTCTGTCTCTTTGTAAATGAAGTAATTAATGAAATAATTGAAACAATTTCGAGTAAGAAAAATTGTTTCCCAAGTAAATATAGACAATTTTCTCGATATTATCCTGCTGTCTACAACATGGGTAGTCAACATAAGTAATACAAGTTTTAGCCAAAAAAAAAAAAAACCTTTAGTGGGTGTTAAATTTTAATAATACTATCCAAATTTGATATTTGGAATAAAAAAATCATTCTTCAAAACATAAAATTTGATTATATAAATTTTAAATTCAATGTTAAAATTTACATCAACTATAACATTTGTTAAATTTTAGCATTTAGCTCCAATTGATTGATTCAATGACATTTTTACTTAATAATTACAGCAATGTATTTTAAAATGAAATAAAAAAATTACTAGTTTCAAGACTTAAAATTAATTATAAATGTAGACAAAACATTTGAAATTAACAATAGTGTTGAAAGACAAAAGAGAACAACAAATCAATTGCATTTTCATATATATATATATATATTTTTTGGTTGCATCAATTCTAGTATTGATATTGCTATTTGTATTGAAGATGATCATATATATTTTTAAAATATGGATATTCCACGCGACATAACATGTGTGTGTAGACTAAAACATAGACAAATATTTTCCAAATTCCCACATAAACATGAAAATCTATGATTATAAAATATCTTTTTGGGTGTAAAAACTACTGAAAAAAGTGGGTGAAATTTCGGTATGTAACGAAAAATATAAGTTTTGTTCTGGTTGTGGTGTACGTTTTGTGCAAATTTTTTTGAAATACCGAGGAAGTATCGGAAAAAAGTTGGGAACTTTCAAAAAAAATTGAGAATCGGCAATCAATGTAGTTTTATATATTTTTTTAATTGTCAACCATATAATAGGTGTTTATCACTGACACAAACATGTCATGATAATAATGCTTAAACCATGATGAAATTCCAATCACATTTGAATCTTATAAAGTGTTTTTATTTTAAGTTATTGAGATTTTAATCCAATATACATAAAATGTTGTGTAAAACTTATTTATTTATGTATTTTTTTAGTTGTCTATGTTATCTAAATTATCAAAAAGAAGATTTAATTTTTAAAATATCTGTAGTTTTCAGAAATTTTTTCTTAATGTTTCAATCAATATTAATTTTTTTTTCCAAAATTATTTGAAATCCGACCTATAAGCATGTATATCAATATTTTTATTATTTAACATTAATATCGATATCGATAGTTATATTATCCAATTACATTTCCACAAATTCAAACACCCCCATCCCACTTCTTCTTCTTCTTCTTCTTCTTCTTCCTTTTTTTTTTTTTTTTTTTTTTTTTTTTTTTTTTTTTTTGATGCCTTCTTTTCAGTCCCACCCTACACCACACCAACCCCCCCCCCCCCCCCCCCCCCCCCCCCCCAAAAAAAACAACCTCTCTTTTTTTTTTTTTTCCTGATGCCTTCTTTTCAATTATTGCTTTGCCCATGTAGTAGAGTGGAGATTCGGGGATTTTGATTTTTTTTATGCAATTTTGCTGTGTAAGTTTATTAATAGAGTAAATTGTAATTAAGAAAATTGGTAAAAATATGTGGGGGGAACCAAAGCATGTGTGTGTGGGGACAAGTGAAATCCATATAATGAACAAATGATCTCTTTTGGATTTTAAATAATACCAATTAAGGATCACCTTATGACATAATATCACCTCATAACTCAATTCGAGAACAATCTTATCTAAACTTATGGTCAAATTGACAAATCCCTTCATTGCATATATAATCTTTCTTGATGGTGAGAAGAATGGGAAGTTGGAGCTTAGGTTACGTTTGGCAGAAGGAGAGAAAAGTAAAAGGAAGGAGTAGTACATCATTTAGATGAGGAAGATGAGAAAGAAGAGAGATCATTTTCTTCATAATATTTGATATGATAAGAGGAAAACAAAATAAAAATCATCTCTCTTATTTAGTATAAAGATATAAGGGAAAAAAAGAAAAGAAAATTTATTATTAATAAAGGTACTATTATAATTTTAATCTATAATTAATACGTCATATTGATTCCCTCCAAAAATCTATTTAATTTAGGGAGATTAAAGTTGTAGTCTCAAAAAATAAGAATCTCTTTTCTAATCTTTTCCTTTCTCCCTCCTTCCTATCAAACAATCATGATTTTCATAATCTTTCCATAAATCCCTCAAACCCCTTTCCTCCCTTCCATATTTCTCTCCTACCAAACTTAACCTTTGAGCTACAAACATTTAGCAAGTTGGTAACTGTAAAAGACTATTATTTTTCTTTCCTTTTCTTAGGGGAAAAAAAATCCAATTATTTTCTTTTAATCAAGTGGTTTGATTTTCCCACACTATGACTGCTAATTCTTATGGTTCGTATAATCTTATACAGAGAGATTTGATAATAAGGTTTTAAGAACGTCTGACATTAAGAGAAATAATTAAATATTTTCCAGCAACCGAGAGAGAGAGAGAGAGAGAGAGGAGAGAAAAAGAGTGGTTAAGTTAGTTTTCTGACAATTAATCATGAGCTTTTCATCATAATTCTGCTAAACAGTACTGGAAGTACAATTCCGAGAATAGGTTTCGTTAAGCAGTTCAGTTGCATACACAAGCTTGCAGTCGTAAATGCGCCTCTGCTTTATAGACTTCAGTTCAACCACGAACTTAAGAAACATTTGTATTAGGAACTGTAATTTTGTTCTATATATATAGTTACTGTTGTTTTTATCATTTGATTAACTTTTTGATGAAGTGTTGTGTTAAAATTTCGTAGTGAGTGAATGTTAAACTGCTCTTAACTATAAATTAGTTGTTTAAAAGGTAAATTAAATGACTAAAATTATGATATTTATTAGTAAGGCAAAAAAAAAAAAAGTTTTTTTCCAAAAAAAAAAAAAACTAAATCAATTATCAAAAGAACTAATTACTAATTGCCTCTGTTTCTAATGTCTGATGGAGGGAATTTAGAAGATGATATGATGACATTGTGGTACATCAGGGACAATTGAAGAAAAAAAGAATTAGTTTGAAATGTTCTGTGAAGGGTACGAGAATATATAAATAAATAAAACCTTTTCAATTGAAAACAGTTCTGAATTAGAACATTACATTAGAATTATATCATTTAAAAAGAAAGAAAAAAAAAGGAGATAACTTAATGAAATTAGATAAAGATTTGATAGTTAGAATTGTGCCATACCCAAATAAGGTTTTTTTTTTTTTGGGCTTTAATCACAGAAATAAGATATCTTTTTCTTGCGTGGTTGGCTTTAAGGAATGTGTTTATTTGTCCCTAATTAATTTGATGGATTAGATATTGAAATGTCCAACCCTTAGTCCCTTTTCCCCTATATGCATGTCCTCCTTTTTATATATCTGATTAGACACCTTTAATCAAAATCTGTTATACGCAGCCTTATGTTTAGAATATCATACAGTTCATTTAAGGGCAGAGGCTCTCTCCCAAAATTAAAAGTAATGATGTAAATGAGGCAAGAAAGTTGACTATCATTTCCCACTATAAAGCAAAAGCTAAGGTGTAATTATTTCAAAGATGGGGTACAAAGAGAGCATTTCAACCAGACAAACCTTTTGATAATTGATGGGGTTAAATGGGGTTTCAAACACTTTTCTTTATAATGTTGCCTTCTTGTTAAAGTCAATTCCCCTCCAAAATGTGTCATTTGCATTCCCTAATTCCTATCTCTTGAAACTTCACACGCATAAATCAAAAGACTACAAAATAAATAAAAATAAAAATTGCTCTTAAAACGCACTTTTTTATGTCTTGCTAATACACACTTAAAAAATTGGTATTTTATGGGATTATTGGGGAAGGAACAGGATTGTTTAACTTATTAATGATTGTTATTGAGATCCTAAGCTTCCACATATAGTAAGCAAATGTCATGATATGCTCATGTTTCCATCACTCTCTATCACTCATTGCTTTTGTGACAAGATAATTAAGTTTAGTTGTGATTTAACTCATGAGGAAACCATGTGCTTATGTTCCCAACTAGCATTAATGGGCCAATTGAGTAGGATACATTAAGGTCATCTCAAGTGTAATCTTTAATTCCATGACCAATTAGATTCCAGTCCTCCAAACCAAAACAATGTGGATTGTTTCTAGCAATTTATTTCCTTCACACTTGCTTTTATCACTCCCCATAGTCATGAAATCCTGAATAACGATTTGGTACTTTGCACTCTCCAATAATAGCCACACAACCTAAAACTAATCACAAAATTAAATATTGGCAAGTTATTGTAATGCTCTAGAGTTTGTGTTTGCTACAAAGGCATGAGAGAATTAGGATTAGTATGGTTTATAGGTTGAGTTTGGAATGAAAAAAAAAAAATTTAGGTTCAAATTAGTTGATTTAATTATAATTTTTATTGATTTTTTAGAAAAAGACAAAAATGAACAAAAAAAATTTTAAATTTAGACTTGTGAACCATACGAAACCTTAGTTATAATGTTAGATATGTAACTAATACAAAAGAAAACACAAGAAATTGATGTTGTTTGTTCTAAAGTTTATATATTAATGCTTAATCGCCATATTGTTGGAAATTAAATTCCATTAAAGTACAAAATTTACTCAACAAGATATGGTTTAGAAAGTAAAACTTAAAGCGACCCTGACACAAGAAAAATATGCTAATGATGAATGGCTAATCTTCCCAACTAAACAGATTATATTGATAATTAAAGAAAACAAACTAAAAACCTTTTGGAAAACCAAGTCTTGGTAATAATGATTCTTTAAAAACGATCGAGCTCTGACCCTAAGCGGAGAGAACTCTTTCTTGCTTAAAACTGAGATCAGCAAGAAGCAAAATCCCAACATCAATCTACATTCGACTTTGACCATAAGTCTAAGCCGCACAAGTAATACACAACTTGGTAGTACTTTTTACCAATAACTTCTATACTAAAACGGGAAAGTGATCGCTTCAACTAGAAATCCAACACTTGGTTTAAGTTTCAATGGTTTTGTAAATTAAAAAAAAGTTTGATGTGACTCTAGCTAGCTCTAATTATCTAGTATACGTCCACAAAGAAAAATCATATATAAAAGATGAAGAGAGCATAACATGGACAATACATGAAATCATTTTACAACACCATTTCTACATGAGCCTCAAAATGTGGCACATAGTTTTCTTTTAATGTGGTATTAGTACATTAATGATAGAAAAAGGAAAAAAAAAAAATCAGCCCTTATGTGATTCGGTAATGCAAAGCAACAGTTGCTCTTTCTTGTCAATTAGTTGTCTGTTCTGGGAATAATAAGCAGATGAAAAGACGCTTTTGAGGATAATGCAAAGAGGGCATATTATAATTATCTCAAATTTTCAAGGGCATCTCGATTATGTTTCCCTCTCCAATTCAAATGCCTTTTTGATTATGTAATGGTCATCTTCCAGATCATGATAATCTTTTTCATCTTTTCTCTGCTCAAAATTTGTGAATTAATTTCATTTAAACAAATTTCGATCCCATCAACTCAAATAGTGTTACTACTAATTTCATTCACATTATATAGGCCTCTCTCCAAGCCTTTTTCTCTTTTTTCTTTTTGTTCTTGGTCCAAACTCCAAACTGTAATATATATGGCTATAAATTTTGTTACCTCCCCTAAGATGTGTCATAATTCCAAATTGTTTTAAATGATGAAAATTTGTTAAAAAGTAGTACTTAAAGTTTTCAACACCCCCCAACTTGATTGGTCGCACTTTTACTTAGAAAATATATATGTAGAGAGAGAAAGAGAGAGAGAATGTTCATCCATTCTGATAAGATTGGCTTCTTTCTCCTGAATATCATGTGCCACAAGTCCTGAAAACATACCCAACTGAATGATTTCTGAGAATAACTCAATAATTATATGCTATATCAAAGCTACAAAAACAAAAAAAAAATTATGATTTTCTTTTTCCAAGACAAGAAGAAAGAGATGCTACATTTGTTAGGTCACTTTCTTGAAGCACTCCTCGTTTTACAGACTCCAAGTAAAATTTGGCCCGTATTGTTCATCACATATCTGGGAAATGAATCACTTAGACTGTGCAATTCTCAAGTACTGGTCTAGTGTTTTTCTTGTCAAGGGGCCGAGGCCTGACATTTTCATGACATTTTAAAATGGCTGGTCTCGAAGTACATCCCAGCCCTAGTTATGTTGCCCTTGTCATTTGATTTTGACTCCTCGTTTTTGGGTTTTTATTGTACCATCTGATGATGGTAAGCTGTAATTTCAAGACATATACATACATATATCATGTCTATGTATGTATAAATGTAATACAAATATAGGTATAATTTATACCTATAATCCCTATACATGTACTCTTTCATTTCATGGTTTTCACATCTCGTAACTTGTATTTCTATGCTCGTAGGGTTTCATGAAATCTTCACATAATATCCAAGTGCACATTTGCATGTATATGTCCAAAATAGGTATGATAAGCGAGAGTGTAACGAAGAGCACCTTTAATTATTCAACCCGATTTGGTTGGATGACTTTCTGATGTAAAATGAAATATATTAAGAAACATCAGTAACTTTGAACATCATGCATGAACAATTTAAAAAGAAAAAAAGAAAAGATCCCATGATATAAGACCCAATAATGTTTAACATCGGTGTACTCTAAATATTTTTTCATAGAATAAGACTTATGTCTATTACGATGGATCACACTTATTTCAGAGAAAGATTTGTATATACATATATAAATACACCTATTAGTGGATCCGAGAAATGAAAATTTTGAATCCTGACGTTAAATATTGACGTGATTAATATCTATAAATGGACCAAGCTAATAAGTTTATCACTACAATGTGAAACCAATAAAACAGGCCTCCCAAATGTAGGGAATGGAAACAAATTACTCTGTTCTGTTTTAGAATTCTTAGCTCTTGTTTGGTGTAAGGATTTATATTGAAAATTTTGGATTTGGATTATGGTTTAAATTGAGTTGTGGTGACGTGTGTATAAACTATTGGACTCAAAAAGTATAAAAACTTAAAATATATTGAAAAAAAAATATTAATATAAATCTTGTTTTATTCGTCTCGAAATTCTATACAATTAAAAAAAAATCTCATTTCAACTTGTATATATAAAGTTATAAATTTTCAAAATTTGAATTTGAATTTATAATTTTAACTACTGACCAGTGAAATTAATTAATTTTTCAAAAAAAAAAGGAAAAAAATCAAGTCATAATTTTCGAGTTAGAATCGTGGCACTAATCAATAACTTAGTCATTCAATATTAGTAATTTAGTGGACTATATATTTTAACGTTATAGTAAAAAGAATTCTTTTGAGTAATTACTCTTTAACATCCAAGTATAAATTGGATATATGATTCAAAAACAAAGTACCGACTCCTCTAGTACTCCAAAGGTTCTCTCAGGAAAATTCTGAGGGCAACCATTCTTTGCCGGTGTACTGCAGATTCTGTAACTATATATATATATCAGATATATCTAAGCCTCTAAGGAGTCATGTCCATTGATCCAACGGCTGAAAATTGAAGAGAAGCCAACAAAAGAGGCCTAGACAATTGCCGTCACCACTGTGCGGTGGACCTAAATCATAAGCTACGCTAATTAATAAGGGCATGGCCCTTCTATATTCAATCACATATACTTATTCGCTATGCCCCACATTAAACCCCTTTCTTTTCTAGTTTTGTTTTTCTTTAATTAACTCTCTAGCTAATCTTGATTCTCCTTCTTCTTCATTTTTTTTAGGTTAAATCTTGCAAATATATATATATATATAAGACTTCAAAGTTTATTAGTGTGTATTACATTTCTCTATGTTGTAGAAAATAAAAATTACAACATGATATTTATTCAACATAATGTAACACAAAAAATTTTAATAAGCAAATATTATTGTTATTTTTGTAATATCAATATTATTGTGAATGCTTTTTATATATTATAAGTACGGACCATAAACAATGTAATTTATAATTATATATAAAAGCACGAATAAAAACTTTCATCCTTACCTTAATATTTGTCATATCATCGCTATGATCATCCAATGGTGTTACATGGCATTTTTTTACATACGCTTCTTTGTATATTCCATATGTGCAAAGCGTGCGCTATTTAACTAGTGCTCTTTAAAAGAGCCATTAGCTCTTTTGGTCATGGCTTTTCCTACTTATCACATGATAATCACATGGTTTCTAAAGCATATCATACTGCTAGTATATATGTACGTACACATTTAATCTAGCTACGGGCTAAATTTATTTTCAAAGGTAATAAATTCAATCAACCAACAGCTAAGCCAAGACACTTGTTATACTAGTAAATATACATGAGCTCAAACTCCGAATTTTCATGGTAGACAATGTGGATATTAGATCATGAATGTGTCCCAAAGCATTTGTCTGGCTATAATTGTGAAACGTGTTAAAGAGCCCAGCGTATGTACAATCTTGGCCTTTGGTGTTGAACTAGACGCTATATATGCGGGGTCGTTCTACTACTATTCAAAAACAGCATATGGCAAGGACGCCAACTGGCCAATTTTCTGCGCGTCTCTACAAGTATAGACCAACATATTGTACTTCTAAAAACACACACACGCACAGACAGATTGTAGTAAGAAAAAAAAATAATTTGGCAACTATGTAATTACAAATGTGATATGTTAAATTAGATTTGTTTTTAATTATTTATCAAATTTGATTAAATATTAAGTTAATTTAATTATCAAAAATATAAATAAATAATAAACATAGGTAATTTATTAAGGTTCAGTCACACTCAGACCTTAGGGTCAAGTTCAAATATTGAATAATTTACTAATTCTTAAAAAGTTATAAGTTCATAGGTCTTATACAACTTAAAAACTTCTTTTTCTTATTGTCGTCGATCATCTTGCATCCAGTTAATGAATCTATTCAGCAAACATCACTCGTCTTAATATTGAAATCCCTTCGATTGCAGACATCTTCTCTCAAAAACTCCAAATCTTTCTGCCAAAAGAAGATAGATTATTGAACTCCCTTTAGCTATAGAATGCCTTCTCCTAAAGACTACAAATTTCTGTTTCGAAGAACTCACAAATAAAAGCTCAAAAACCAAATATTTATCTCTAAAAGCACATGAAATTCAAAAGCCAGATTTATACACTCAAAGCTCAGGTCTAGTTTTTCCTCCTATAAACACAAATTTATCCTATGTAAAGCCCATTTTAAATGTTTAGTCCCTACCTCCTATTTATAGTGTTTAATTTGCAATCCCAATCTTCATATATAAGAAACATAATCTAATAAGGATATTAATTGAATGTTTATCCCAATTTCATATTTGCACGTTTATCAATCATAATCTAATTAGGATTTTGCTTTTATCTTTACTAATTCGAACTCTAATCTTTAAACTTTATTTTTAGCTGTTGAAATCTATTTTGAATTTAATCGCACAATGTTTCTAATTCTACTCAAACTCAAATTATATTATAGATTTAGACTTAGATATTGTTGTAAGATATCAATACTAAATTACCTAACATGGTTTTTCCATGCTAATTGAAGTGATAGGTTAGAAGTTGAGGCTTCTTTATTTTACAAAAAAAAAAAATTTTTTGTTGAGGAGGCTTCAGCGTGGCAAAAGATAAAAAGTTCAATTTCAATCATTGGGAGACAGAGATCCATTCCCTAGAATGGACCAGCTTTTTACAAATTGTACGCGTAATGTAGTTGCTTAACGTGGTTTTATAATGTTTAATAATGGTTGTAATTAAATAAAAATTAAAGAATAAGAAATAAATGGAATAGCTTAACATATAACGGAAAGCCACAGTTTCTCAAGGGGGTGGGGGAAAAAAAGGAAGGAAGGAAAAAGGGGTTCCAATTAATTTGATTCTTCATCGAATTAAAAAAAAAAAAAAACCAAATCCAAATTGATCGTGATATATTGTTAATTATTAGTGCATAGAATTTGACTTTATGTGGAGGGGAAAAAAAGAAGAGGAGAAAAATTAACAAATGCAAATTGACTAATATAAATATATATATATATGGAAGAAAAAATGAAGAAAAAAGAAAAAGAACAAATATTTACAGCAAAGCCGATACGTGTTTAAACATATATATAAAAACAAAATATAGTAAAAGATGGGAAGGGAATAAAACATTAAATTTGTAAGAATAGTTGACTTCATATATATAGAACAGCTCATATGGGGATTGGGTGGTACAATAAGATAAGTTTAGAAGCCCCATGATTAGGCATGTATTACAGAGCATCTTCTCATTTAATATTCAAATGTCGTTTATTGAGATGTCTGAATTAAGACATCGCAAAGGTCAGGGGCAGCTTCATAATGTTAGAACAAGCAGACTGCAGACAGGCTATTACAGAAAGGTATGATAATAATTAATAATAATATTGTTTTAATTATTGTTATTGTTATTATTATTATTATTATTAATTCTTATTATTACAAGTATTATTGGGACTCAATAGTTTATTGTATTTAGTTTTATTATTAACATATATAGTATTTGGATGAAGCTTCTTTCCAAAGTTTGGAATTAATGTGTTTTAAGGAAAATTGATTAAATATTTAGGAATAACTGTTTAGTCTGCAATGCATTGTGAATATAATATCAGATGTCTTACTCCGTGCATGCATTTATCCGCATTAAAATATTTTTGTCCAGCTCGGCAAAGGAGATTCTAGCTAGGGTGAAATTTTCACGGGTCCTCGGATGACATTTTCTACCAAAGTACAAACATATATATATTCTTATAAAAACATTAGGGTTCAGCTTGAATTCATTTAAAATATCTTGGAGACTTGATATATATTTAAAATTCAGTTGCCATAATTTAAGGTAGAAGATAATTATTGAAAAAAAGACATGATCAATGGTGTGGTTGTTTCTGTTAAACATCTTCTTCTTTGTCGTAGTGAGTAAATGTGCAGTAGTTGAAAATGGACGAAACCATGGTATTAAGAAGAACCGCTATAAATTTTGTATGTATATATTCTTGCTTGTTTACTTTCTCTGCGGTTTTGTTACTTCTAATAAATTAATATGATATAAAATCTTAACACTTCAAAGATGAAATAAATAAATAAAGCTAATATATATATATATATGTCCCTTTTAATTGTTTTGTTTTACTCATGCATATTGATACCAAAGTGATCATATATATATACATATACACACACACATCCTAGCCAGTTTGTCACCTAATTAATTTGAAATTTTCTAGCAGTGCGTTTGAAATATTGTTGCAAAAATCCAATTTTCAATGAAATCTTGCTTGATGACTATTTATGGCTTTTTCTTGCACGATCAATATAGTAACTTACATATATTTATTAAAAAAAAAAAACAATGGGGAAGGAAAACGATAGAGCCGGGTCACGTAGGAACTGTTTAGCAGTAATATTATTTGGAAAATATTAAACGAGTTGTCAGGGGAAGATCATTGGCCTATTGAAGAATATTTGTACCTGTATTTTGTTGAAACTAATTCTGTGTGACAAAAATTGATCAAGAATATTCAGGAATACACCGACATATATAATTTAGTCTCAAAACAAACTTTTTTTTTCTTTATTTATTTCTTTCTCTCTCTGTATGTTCTAATATTTTTACTGATGAGCTGTTTTGTAGTGGCTATTCGGAATTGAAAGTCATAATGAATGTGACATAAAATTGACAGAAACACTAATCGGAAATTAGTGTTAAATCGGTGAATCATCGATTTTCTTACGTTACTGAAATTTACCGTTGCTAATTTTAACGGGAAAAAAGATTGGAAATTACATTTGTGCATCGTTAAATCTGGAGCATATTTTATGCATTGTTAGTCCCTAGTATATGAATTGAAACTCTTCGTACAAAATTCATGGTATTTGCTAGCTATTGAATTTATATCATTTAGTTAGAATATGTACTTCGTTACCATTGAATGTGATGACCTAACAATAAATGATAATTATAGTTGAATTCATGATCTAAAATTAGTGATGATTCTTTTGAGATATTAAACATGAAAGTTTATTTCTTTCAATTCAATGCTTGATTTAATGTAACTACAATCATGTTAGATGTATCCAACCACTAACTAACATAATCGGTAGATTGTCGATGTGATGCACTTCTCATCGAAAGAAAAGGGCCCGTTATGAGTAAGGCTTTTTGATAAACATTCAAGAAAGTATAATTATTAGGGGTGAACATCATACGGGTAGAGTGGATTTTTGTGATTTTTTAACCCACCCAATCTTTATTGAGTAGGTTGAAAATATTTTTTACTTACCTAATTAACACAATATAAAAAATCAACTCATCCAATTAAGATCGGGTTGGGTTGAGTAGATGGGTTTGGTGGGTTGTGTATTTTATTAAAAATAAATAAATGATACTAAAAATTCAACAACAAATGAAATTTAAAGGGGAAAAAAGAATTAAACTCATGATAATTTTCAAATAAATTATATCACAAACTTTACACAAAAAAATTTCTAATATAATCTCATTAATAGTCAAATTTAAAATAAATATAAATTATAAAAATCACTAATAAAAATATAAAGATACTAAAGAAATTAACAATATTTTTCACAAAAATATCAAAAATTACATCCATATTGAATATCAAGTAATGCATTTTATATATTTAACTAATTTAAACAATACTTAAAGGTGAATGTCATTTAGCAAAAAAGAAAAAATATATATAGGTGAATATTTGGTGAGATAAATGGGTTTTTGGTATTTTTTTAACCCACCCAATAAAAATTGGGTGGGTTGAAAATTTTTTTTACTTACCCAATCAACCAAATATAGCAAATCAATATGTCTAATTCAGATCAAGTTGGGTAAATTGAGTAGATTTGTCGGGTGATTGAGTTTTTTATTTACTCCTAATACTTATGCTAGCCGCCTCCTTTATAGACTTTTCTTTATAAATAATAAAAAAAGAATACGTGCTTCATTTATGTTATAAATAATAAATTCATATTTGCATGTGTATATGGCAACAAAGAAATTGTGTTAAACTAGTTATAAGAAAGTTCGAATTTATATTATATCATTAATAGCTATGCTTCGTTAATTAAAAGTTGTAAACAAAAGATACCATTAACTTTGTAATGATTCCTACAAATTTGTCATCTCAAACTAAATAAAAAGGACCACTAGATATTATAAATGTGATTATTGTCGTATTGTTTGTACAAGAAGAGTAGTGTGCCAGTTTACTTTTCTTTTTTGATCAAGTTTTAACAATGCAAACATTCCTACCACTTTCGTGATAAAATGAGGAGATCAGATTAAAATTTTCGTTTTTTCCTTAAAAAAGGGAAAACATCTAAGAATCCACAACGAATTGTCAAATTCAAAAACAAGGATGATATGTGGAAACGGAAAGAATTCGTGTAAATTCTTAAGAGATAAGAAATTAATATCTGCACCAATATTGTTTCTCAGTTGTGCTTGATACATTTATTTTGGTGATTGCATCTAGTTGTGAAAACTTTTCAAAGTAATCATGGTTTGGAAGAAAATTAGCCAAAAGAATAGAAGGAATAAAACTAACAAAGGAGTTGTCAATTAATTAAAGGAACGACCTCTACAAAATTAATAATAATAATAATAATGATAATAATAATAGTAAAAGAAGTTAGTCAATAAAGGGGACAGTACAAAAGTGAGTATAAAACATTTTTATATGCCTTTTCCATTAAAAACAAGAGAATGTAAATGGATTATTGTTATCCATAATCTGTTGCAGGGATGCCACAATTACACACATTTACTAGTAATGGATATTCCTTTTCTCAACAAAAATTTTCCCTTTTCCAAATCTTGTGGCTGGTTTTGGATGAGGAATCTTGAGGTAGAATTTGGATGGAATTGGGTATTGCTTAAATCCCAATACAAATTTTTACCCAAGTTGTCATTTTCCCCTTTTTTGAATATTCTACTGTGGACTACAATTGGTTCGTTTTCATCACCTATAACAAACACACACAACTTTAGCTGAAACTCTCAAGTCCATGAGTTTCATTATCAATCAAATATCTTTTTGCAGAGAGAATGAATGAAAATAAATAAATAAATAAATAAATAAACATTATTAATTCCAACAAGCGATTCCGAAGTGTTTTGATGAAAAATCCCCAAAACTTTGACGGGACAACAACAATGTGCAAGTCAAATAATGAAGAGCTACCATTTTTGCCAAATAATAATAATAATAATAATAATAATAATAATAATGTACCCACAATAATCTCTTGTCTATCATACTAGAGGCGCGTGGGGCGCGTGGGGTTGCATCAGGACCGTTCGCTAATGATGGAAAGGCACCCACTTGGTGGGACCTCACGCTGACTTGAATTAGCCATTGAGAGCAAGCCAACTTCTAATAAAATGAAACTATTATTATTACCCCTTTTTATTTAAAAAAATTTTCAAAAAACAAAGGTCTTCAATCAGCTTCACTCACTCTCTCTCTCTCTCTCTCTCTCTCATCTCTCTTTTTCTTGAGAGATGTGACGTCTCTCTAGGAGGCTCTCTCCCTATTAATTTGATTCCCCACCAGGCTGCCAATTTCATTTTCTTAACCTCCCTATCCCCTTCTCTCTCTTTGTCTATGTTCTCCCTCCCTCTCTCTCTCTCTCTCTCTCTCTCTATCTTTCTCTCTCTCTCCACAAATTCCACCAATATCCCACATCGCCTAGGAATTAAATCCGGACACCAAAACCCCCATAATTCTCTGTTACTTCCTTTTTTTTCTCCTCTCTTCTGATCAACATATCACGTTAAAGTGTTTTTGCCTATTTTCACTCGCTTTATATCCACACACACAAAAGTAATCAAATAATCTGCCAAGCAGCATTGTAGTTTTTTTTTTGAGGGTGGGGGACAATTTGGAATAGTACTACTCACACATGGGAAGACACTCCTGTTGCTACAAGCAGAAGCTGAGGAAAGGCTTGTGGTCTCCCGAGGAAGACGAGAAGCTTCTCAATTATATCACTAAACATGGTCATGGCTGCTGGAGTTCTGTCCCTAAGCTAGCTGGTACTACTATTTATTCCACTAGCACTACCATATATAAATATATATGGTAACTTTTTCTTTTTGTTTCACTCTCTCTCTCTCTCTCTTCTTAGTATGATTGATGCATAATCATATATATATATATATATACACACACACATATGTGTGTTTGGGCAGGTCTTCAGAGATGCGGGAAGAGCTGCAGATTAAGGTGGATAAACTACCTGAGGCCTGATTTGAAAAGGGGGCCATTCTCTCAGCAGGAGGAGAATTTGATAATAGAACTTCATGCAGTTCTGGGCAATAGGTATACACACACACACACACACACACATATATATTGAGTTTATTTTATTTTTTCCCTTGTACTTTTGTGGGCATTTTGAGATGATCTTATAAAATCAAATTTCTCTGTATACAGATGGTCACAGATTGCAGCTCAGTTACCGGGAAGGACGGACAACGAGATTAAGAACCTGTGGAATTCCTGCATTAAGAAGAAGCTGAGGCAAAAAGGAATAGACCCCAACACTCATAAGCCCCTCTCCGAGGTTGACAATCACGACAACAAAGACAAGCCAAATTCTGCGTCCACAAACAAATTGCTTATAACCAATGAGAACAAAGCAAATTCCGTCGGATCCAACGAGCTGAATCTCTCCGCCACCGACGCCGCGAATTCAAAGCAGCCGCCGCCGCAGAACGTCGCGGTAGTGGATCGATACTACACACCGGTAGTAGTAGTCGATCAACTCTCGTCGAGTACCGCCGCCAATTCCAACTTGATCAGCAACCACGTCCACAGCAATAATGCCGCCAATTGCAGGCCTAATTCGGATATGTCTAGCTACTTCTCATTTCACCAGTCTGATCATAACAATTTGGCCAGCAATTTCTGCAGCTTCATCAGCCAGAACTCCTGCAGACCTTCTAGTAATTCCAACAATTTGTCACACATGATAAGTAGTACTTCCACTCCGCTCCCGCCGAGCTGCTCCTCGATCTTCTCTTCGCCGCCGGCGGCACCGTCGTCTTCCCGCGTAAAGCCATCGATTAGTCTCCCCTCCGAGGATCATCACGTGGTCAACAATGGAGGGAATTGGGAAGCGAGCACCTTCAGCAGCAACAATGGAGGAGGAAGCACCAGCAACGGAAGTAGTAGCAGCATAGAGCTGCAAAGCCACGGAAGCGGCGGCTTCTTCGACAACCCGAACAGTGCAGCTTCCTTCTCCTGGGGAGGGCTTTTGGATCATCATCAGACTCCAAAATCCGATCATCACCATCAGAACGATCCGGATCAAGATATTAAATGGTCAGAATATCTCCAAAGCCAGTTTCAGCTCTTGGGAAACAGTATTAACAACAGTATTACAAGTACTTCTTCTGCACACACACAGAATCAAACCTCTTCTTCTCAAGCCCACATGTATAGTACTACTAGTAATACTACGAGTAGTAATATTGTGAAACCAGAAACGCATTTCGTTATAGCGAGTGGGTCAAGTGCCACTTGGCATCATCAGAGCGAAGCATCGGACCATCAAATGTATACCAATAAGGATTTGCAGAGACTGGCCGTGGCATTTGGACAGACACTTTAGGCTTCATGTATACATATATATATATATGTATGTATATGATATTGTGTTTGTATTAAAAGGAGGGGGACAAATATGATTTTTCATGGGGGATCTAATTGAAGGAAAATGGTGGACGAGAGAGAATTACGGAAGTTTTTTTTATAAGTTCAGTTTGAGATAGAGAGAGAGAGAGAGAGAGAGAGAGAGATCAGGACTTTGGGAAAAAGACAGTACTACTTCTCTTCTGGGTTACAGGTGTGTGCCATAGAAATTAATGGATTTTTTTTATTATTTTTCTATAATTTTTTTTTCTCTTTTGATTTTTTGTAAATGTGTTGATGATCATACCCAACTTTTCTCGAGCAGTTCATGCTTTGTTACCGAAATATATAAAATGTTTGTGATTTATTTTTAGGTTTATTTATGTACTTATTTATTTGTTTGTGTGTGTGTGTGTATATATATATATTTTCCTGATTTGTTTCCATGAAACACAGTAAAATTACCCAATGAGGATAAGTTTTGTTGTTCCAATTATATTACATACATACATACATGTTTGTAACTGTCTGTTTATTGTATAATTTTTTGTCGGTTTTTTTTTTTTTTTCGTATGCTGACCAAATATTGTAACTTCACTTTTTTTATATCATTCAAAAAAAAAAAAAAAAAGAAAGTAGGATGTGGAATTGAAGGGGGAAAAAAAATGATATTAGCACCAAGATATGTATTCAAACCAGTATATAATTTGAGCTTTGTGGTTCACTTTTTTCTGATCGCAAATCCATGGTGATGGCGACTTTCTCTCTCTAGCTAGCAATATCCAAATGTTTTTGGTCTCCTGGGATTTATGTTTCTACTTTAATGTATGTCCATCTCTTTACTGACTTAATCGTTTTCACACAAATATTGAAACAAATTAGTATATTGATCTCTCTCCCCTCTCTCTCTCTCTACACACACACGAGTTCTCTATACGCCCTCTCTCCTCTTATCTTTTTTATGCAAAAAAATGAAAAAAAAAGAAAAAATCCCGGGACCATATTTCTTAAATGGGTGTCTATCAGTGTCTCCTAACGATGGAGATGTTTTTTACTTTTCACTGTCTTTAAGTCACTTCCCCCACAACACCACCCCGCCCCCCCCCCCCCCCTCTCTCTCTCTCTCTCTCTCCCCCTCCCTCCTTTTCTTCACCTCATCATCGTCGGAGAAAAAAGACCCCAGTGGAAACACCGATAAAACTCATCTTTAGTTGATTCATTCTATCTCAGCGATCGAGAAATAAAACGAAGAAAAAAGTTCAGTGTAAGATTCCACAAGTGTGAGCTTGGAATCCTACTCTTATATTAAAGTGTCTCTTCACGTTAAATTATATTATAATCTCTTAGTAAACCATTTAAATTGGATTATAAAGCGTTATACTGGAATATATTTTATTGTCTGTATGTTTCTTCAAATGTTAAATTCAGTCAAAAATCATATTAAAACTTGAATGAAATGAAAAAATGACGTCCAAATTTACTAAAACGTACCCTACTGGTAATGAACATGATTTTGAATTGTAATATTTATCGATCAGGCTAATATACTAAATCTGTTTGATTTCGACAATTGACCTTGATAAGCTGTGCAATCAACCACGGAGTCAATTAATTAGACTTAGTGATTTGATCTTATAATCCAACTAAATTTTAAATTTGGTATTTCTGACTCCGTCGCTCAATCTAATATTGATAAGTAATATCTATTAGACGGTGTAACAGGAGCAAATGAGATATTATCATTATTATTATTATTATTATTCTAAGTGTAAAGTTTTAGAGAGAGAGAGAGGGGGGGAGGAGAGAGAGAGTGACAAGATTTGCAGCATTATCACAAGGGGGAAGGAAGAAGTGCATAGCGTGTGCGGTGTCCCCTTGGAGTGGGGCCTCAAACTTTTACTACTTGTGTGAGGAACAGAGCCATTGGGGTCCCTCCGCAGATGCTGAGACTTCGTGAGATAAAAAGGGAAGAAGAATTCGATGTTTCTGTAGAACATGACAAAAAGACTGAGAGGATGTTGATAATTCGCCATGAGGGTCCTCAAATACTCCTCACTTAATTCTTCCCCTTTAATTTTCTCTCATTATGAAGATTCTTTTAATTTAACTAACCACTATTTCCACCAAAACAAATATATATATAATTTATATAATATAAGTAGAGAGAATTCTACCATAACATCATAAACAAAGATTATATGTTTAGTCTCGTCATGTTTTACTATGTTTTTATTTTATGATACTAATCAAATCCAATGGTTAAAAAGTATATATATATATATATTAAGAAAGAGCTCTTATAACCAAAGTTTTTAAGATAAGACTTGTTATTTTGTACTCCCCATATTAACTATTTATTGTATCAATTTTTTAACAATATACTTTTAGTGTTACGCTAAAACTTAATAATGAGACACACAAAACCACTCAAGTTAAAGATTGAAGCTGAAAAAATAAATATAATGATTAAAATAATAGTTTTTATTGATAATATAAAATAAGAAAATCTCACCATTACGACTGTGGAAATAGGACCTTTTCATCTTATTGTAAATATTTTTCACCACAACCGAAAAAAAAAGACATGAATAAGACATATGGTAAATTAACAAATCATTGTTTGAGGGAACGGGAAAATGCACAGATCGAGTAAAGGCAAATTATTCCCCTGAGAACTCAGTTGCCCATAAGAGTGAAAGTTATATATAAATAGCTAGCCGCTACGACCAAGTACTGCACAAAATATCCCACGTTCTTTCAGACATGAAAAAAAAAAAAAAAGGTGTTATCGGAGAATATTCCTCTAGAAAAAAAATATATATGAAACTGATTTGTTTTCTTTTGGTTTATTACACGTAATCGAAAAACAACGTTAAGCTAGAAAAACATACAACCTGAAAAACGTTCTGTGATTTTGGTACCCAAATTTCAATTATATATAGAGATTTTTAAGTTAACATGTGTAGTTTTTCTTCATGCTGGCATTTAAAAAAAAAAAAGTATGAAAAGGAAATTATTCTTGTTATTTCTTTCTTTATTTCTTTCATTTGTAGTACAAATCTTAAGATCTACTAATAAAACAAAAATGATCTTAGCCTAATTCCACTTAAATAATAAGCACTGCACACATCATTAGTTGAATATTGATCATATCTTAAATTTATCCTTAAAAAGAGAATTACAAAAGGCATTCTAATCGTTACGCTACCGGTGGTCTTGAAACAAGTACTTATTCAAGGTTTAAACGAAAGGATATTCTTTTGATATAGGACTTACAAAAAAAACGTTACCAATAAGGTTTTTAATTTTTCATGCATGTTTGTGTAAAAATCTGTTTGTTGCCTACGTGATTTTTTAGTTTCAGTATGCGACTTTTATCAGATTCAACATCAAAATCGTGTAATGTTAATTTGAGATGTCCTAGAAAAAGAAAAATGTGCATGCACAATTGTGATGGAGAAGCTCTAATGTATCAACACCAGTACTAATCCTTGGTCACGTAACAGTGACCAATCATAATTAGACGACAAAAAAGGAACAATTTGAAAATTAAGCAAAAGCACAACACACACACACACATATATGACGGATAAGTAATTATATAATATATATATATATAGTTGTTTTATATTTAAAGGATAGGCCCATTCAAGTACCCATTCCTTTCAGCTCTAATATATTGGCTAAAGGTATCGCTTTCGCTTGTCCATGTGCAAGCTACACAACAAAATATAGTCTCCTTATTACAATAATATTTGTTCAACTCTTAATTAGTTTCTTATTCGCAGGCCAAGGCTAAAATATATATATATATACCAATAAAATTATCACCTATATATATACACATCCATTTATATACATATAAATGTAGCTATATATACATAAACAATGTGTATAAATGTATGTATGCATGTGAACTAAATTATTGGGTCTACTCATTGGGACCCTGTAATCAGTATAGAATCAAAAGGATTGTGGAAAAGAACAAAAATCCTTGCTTTTAAAATGGCGTACTGAGGAGGAAATGATGAGATGGCAGCAACAAAGTCTCAAGTTTTGATTTCTATTCTATGCATGCACATTTTTAAGAACCCTCAACTTGATAAAACAATTGGTTTTTTAAATTTGGAATCCCCTACTTTTGCTTTTTGTCTCTCCATAATTTTTTTTTTATATTAGCAGAAAAAAAAAAGGAGTAAGAGAGAGATATATTCCAATATATTAGTATTTTTGTGCAATTTATCAATTCAAACTATTCAATCCGACAAATCATTGTGCCTATGATGAGCGGTGATGATGATGATGATCATGGTATGTAAATAAAAAAACTAAAATGCAAAAAAAAGTTAAAGAAAAATAAAAAAGGAATTAAAAAATTAGTACGTTGGAAGTTATTGTTCTTAATGATATCTGTTATCAGAAATAAATGATGATACATACAGGTAATCAAGATGATTAACAAAGACTTTAATTAGGTACAACTGGTGGAGATAACGTTGACAATTAATTAGCAGTAAAAATATATAAAAAAATTTTTGATATACTAATTACTGCTAAATCTTAATTACAAGTTGAAACTTTCCAATATTATTCATAAATATATATGGTCAAGAGTAATACTTTTTTAAACCCACTAATGTTGTAAAAAAAAGAGAAAATTGGATAGATTTGGCAATTGCACCAGCAAATTATAATAATAAAAAGACATACACAAATCTACACAAAGATCAACACTGTTATAATTATCGAATATTTCAAACAAATTCCTGAAGTTCAAAATTGCTCGCCATGATAAAAGCCTAAAATTCCTAATGGGATTACTTACACACGCCGACTGCCAATGAAGGAGAGACAAAGCAATATAGATATGATGAAGAATTAGAACAATGTTAAACCCAGTGATTAGTTTACTGTTTATGCCTAATTAGTGACTAAACAATTAGGGTTCGTATGAGAAAGACTGGAATCTTTATTTAAATATTAGAAATGATTAGAATAATAAAAAATAGAGTAAAAAATAGAAAAAAAAAAGAAAAAATTTTTAATAATGTATGAAGAATCAACTCCTATATAATTTTAAAGAGATCTTTTGAAATTATGAAACATAATATTGATGACGGAAAAATAATATTTCAAAGTGTTGAAAATCAGGAGAGAAATTTGCCAAGTATATAGTTAGTTTTTATGAATCAAATATTTTTGAAAAGATGTACTCCAATTTCATATGTACATATATAGATATATATATATATATATTGATTGGTAAAGAGGCTTCGTGATTGAAATTATGGAGGTCCCCATGATTTAAAAAAAAAAAAAAACTGTTTGATTGGTCGCTTTCGATGTCCCATTGGAACTACGTACGGATTTATAAAAGGTCAATACCGATATGTTTATAATACATCGATGACCAGTCAAGTTTTGAGCCAGTAATATTAGTAGTAGTACAGTAGCACTAGTACCATACTTTGATTAGGTCGCTTTCAAGTTATGTAGATTGGTCCCTCTCTCCCTCTCTCTCTCTCTCTCTACATTTCACTAAGATGGTTTTAGATCTAAATAATTTTGGTAACGCATATGAAAAACAAGTATTCCAAAATATATATATATACGTGTGGAATCTGTGAAAATGTACAACTATTTTTGGAGAATTTTTTGGTTGGTTGAGAATGAAAAAGAACCCTATCTGTATACATATTCAATTATAAACAATCAGATATTTTTTTCGAATTCTATCATGTTTCATACTTTTTCTAATTATGATATGATTTGGATTGCGTAAACTGATGGGAATTTACAACTGCATCGTGGTGGTAGATTTTTTTTTTTTTTTTTCTTTCTTTCAATGCATGCCACGGAGTTGAAAATTCTCCTTTGTTTTTTCCATTTAAAGAAAAGAGTGAAAAGCAAAGAAAACACTGAATTCCAGTTGTACTACTGAATAGTGAACCAAAAAGAAAAGCCAGCTGATCAGTCTTTCTTTTTTTTTTTTTTTTTAATTTAAGACAGCGTTTCTGTGAAATAATTGCACTTGCCTTGTAGTAATTAATATATGATTGTGTTGACATGACGTGATTCGTATAAATTGTATTTTGTGACAATGTTTTAAAAAGCCTTAGTTATGAAAACCATGACCTTTCACAACGATCCTTCCACAATATATGACGTGTTGATCTTGAGTTTTATTTCCTCTAATATTCAACGTTTGAATACTACTTATTTAGCCCTTTCCACGTTCATTGTAATGTGTCTTGAAATTAAGGGCAAAGAAACTTTAAACACATATGTAATACACACACATGTGTGTGTGTATATATATATATATGTAGATATTTAAATATAGTTTGACGAAGTACAGGAATATTACAAACACACCAAAGAGACTTTTGCACTACTTCCCCACTTCTCAAACATGTTTTTAACCTCTTCTCTTTCTTCCCTTTATTTTTCCCCCTCTCTTAGAATCAAAGAATTAGTTAAATGATAAGTTTTATGAATTCCTCACAAATTATTTTAAACAAGTCCAAACTCTTGCCCCAATCATTGATGACTTTATGCATTATCAGTTTCTCAAATCCCCTCAAACTCTAGTGTGAACTCAGACTAACCCTCCGTTTGTTTGACACCTCCAAATTTGAAAAATGAAAAATTTTTCATTCCAAGAAAAATAATCCTTCTTAAATTTTCGTATCTAAACATCTAAAATTTTTTATTTTTGAAAAATAGAAAAAAAAGCTCTCTAGAAACAAAAAGTTTTCACCCACCCAAACAACTTTCACTTTTAAAAAAAATTCCAAACAACTTTTTATTTTTCATATCTAAAATTTTTTCATTTTCAAAAAACGGACCTCTTATCCAAATAGAACCTAATTTGTTTCTAAATCATATGTAAGATAAGACTAACTTTGTTACATTATAATAACGTAGAAATTGAGGGTAACATGGAGTGGAAGTAGGACTATTAAACCATACAAAACAAAAATAATAATGTTAATGAGGTTCATGTTAATAGACGATATTTATGACATTAAAGTTTTCTTTTCTTTTTTTTTCCAATCCATAATTAGAAGTTAAAAAAATAAAACTATTATAACTAAAACAATAATTCGAAAATTTACTTTCCAAAATCAATCTTACAAATTGTCTTTTTTTAAAATATTATACTTGATTAAAATCATATTTACTTAATAAAATTGACAGAACTTACTGTTGAAAACAAATCTAATAATTAGGTTGAATTTTCAAAGGAAAAAAGCAACCATTCATACATGCAGAAAACATTCTTAAGAACGTGTGGCTGATGATTGTGGACTGACATATGGCCCTAAACAAGAGCTGCTGGGTCATCGAGGAGGAGGTACGTACGGTCGAGGTCTCAAATGGAGGCTATTCGCCGTGGGCAAATAAGAGAGTCCCACTCTTTTCAGTGGAAGACTACCATCACAACTTTTGTGGAAATGTCAAATTGTTTTATTATTGAAAAGCTAATGGGCATTTGCTTTAATAAAGGGAAGATGGTTCCATGTTAGTTGTTTTCTTGTTATATTTGTTGAGAATACGTATGTTTAATTTTTATGTTTTCCGTTATTTATTGATATAATCTAATAATAATTTAATATTTAATCATATTATAAGTTATGGAATTCAAATCTAAAAAATAAATAAATAATTGAGTTGTTACTTGGCATATACGTGACCGACAATGAATTAACTTTAAATTAGAATTAAGAGACTGAGGGGGAGTTTGGGGGAGGGTGTTGGAGATGTTATTTTTGGGTTGGAAAAAAGTTGTTTTGAAGAATGTATTTGAGAGAAAAAACTATTTAAGGTGAAAAAATAAAAAATTTTAAAAATTTAAAAAAAATATATATCAATATGGATATTATTTCGTTCCTCTTGAAATTCTATGTAATTTTAAAAAAAAAATTATCTCATTTGGACTTGTATACAAAAAGTTATGAATTTTTAAAGTTTGGAGTTTACTGTAGCGTATTGAAGATGTAAATAGTGAAAAGTAAGAAAGTTTTGGAAAAAAGTGAAAATTTGAGAACTGGAGACAGCCCCAAAATGAGCCCTGATTTTGTAGCCAGCATAACGTCTAAATTACTTATTTCTTATTTGAAAAAAAAAAAAAAGGGGGGGGGGTGTCTAAATCATGGTGCCGATATCGGGTTCTATTTTGCTATTCCAATGTTCCGGTTTGCAAATATATAATTTCTCTAACTTAATTCACGACACCAACAATTAAAAAATATAACGAAGAAAAGGGTTGAAAGTCTGCAATTTGAATTTAAATATAACGAAGAAAAGGGTTGAAAGTCTGCAATTTGAATTTTAGGAGAAAAATGTAAAAGGAAAAAAATATCGAAATAATATAAATTTAAAGATCATTGTAGCAATATGATATAAAAATTACAATAATCTGACTTACAGAAGCATGATAGTTATTAGCTACAGTGATAATGAGATTTTACCCATATACTATAAAACAGTATTTGAAGTTTTTTGCTGAAAGCATACTTGCACTTATCAGCAGTCTCCAATAACATTCTTATTGTTCTCCGCTATTTGACAATTGAAATTTCAATTTGAATTGTAAAGATCTTTCCAGTATCGGAAAGCAATACAAATTGTAGAATATTACTCAACTAGCTAAAGATTCTGGTCGTGAGAAAGCACCAATTGATATGCATGTAGTGGAAGTCGCCAGACTCATCGGAAAACCAGATGGTGGCAAGTGTTGTCGCAGGGGTAGGGACAATCGATGGACTTAACAGCTGCTCGGTCGAAGTACCAATCACCGACGGCAAGCGCAATCGGCTGCACATTTTGAGCCACAAAAAACCAGGATTGAAATTACACATTTTGAACCATTTGTTTTTGCTAAATCTAATGCTATTATGGAACCCTGGAGTTTTGTTTGAGCATGAATGTGTCCAAAAGAGTGACTAGTCAGGAATAAATTGTCATCCTTTTGACAACAAGAAAATACACAAAAAACATGGTGTCCACACTCCACTATTGAAAGCGACCTTGGACAAAAGAAAAAGTTATTCCAAAGTTTTTTTTCCCCCTTAATATTTTTGAATGCGAATTTCGCAACTAGCAACAGTAATAACAGCTTAAGATGTGGACATAAGTGGCTTGTGAAACATTGTGAAAAATCCCATGTTACAATGTTAAAATATATATATATATTCACGTTGTTTTTTCATGTTGTTGTATCAGGACAAAAGGCACTTTCTTCACTAAAATATCTGTTATTAGAGTGAGTACCTTGTTATGGAGAACAGGAGAGTTATCATCAAACCATGTGTCCTGCCGCTCAGTTTGGCAGTGCGCAAAGCACGAATTTATAAATAACCCGTTTTGACGAGACATCGAGAATTGTCTGATCACGCTCAGCATTTGATTCCTAAATCCTGTTTCCAGAGAAATAAAATGACAAAAATTGCCACATTAAGTAGACAAGATTTATGTTATGATGAGGCAGCGTTCGGTTGCCCAATGAAAAGCTACTAGTTAATGAACAGGCTTCAAATATATGATATGATCACCTTGGAGAAAGTGAAGTTGTGATGGATTACACCTTGCATGATTTAATCTGCAGTCATGCCAGTATCCATGAGGATCTGCTGACGGCGGGGCTAAACTGGATTGGATCTGATCATAAGACGGGGAGCATATGAGTATCTTCGAGAAAAAACCAAATGAATAGTTTGATCGAATTCTTTCACTAAAGCAAGTTATTCATTGCACAAAATCGTATCATTTTCAATTACCTGCCAAGTATCGTATGCGGCATTAAGAATGAATAGAGGGGTCCTAACGCTGTTGATTAAATTCTGTGGGAAAAAGCACTGAAAGGAAAATTGGGAAAAACACAAACAGGCACAGAACAAAATCAGCATGATGGAAAAGAAAAAGAATCAAAATTGCTTCTTTGCTTCAAATCATTGAGTAATATGATTACCGATGTTGGATCAAGGTGGTTGGTGCAAACGCGTGGCAGACTCTTTTGCACACCCTGCAATAATTTCAAAAAACAACAACTTTTATTCCTATGAACCTAATTGCCAGAGCAAACTGACTTGTGACATCACTAAGTTCATGGTTGCAACCTTCAAGAATCTCTAAGAGAGATAGATTGTTGTACTTGTTAAGCTGCACAGAATTTAGTGCTTGTTTGGCATTGCTTTTTAGAAGCTGGTTTTGGCTTATTGAGTGCCGCTTCCAGGAGTGTTTGGATAAATTTTCAAAGAGGTTTGACCCTCTAGAAAGGCAAATATGGCATCGCAAAAAAACTCTTCGATGAAGAATTTTGAAACTTGGACCAGAGGTTTATTTAGATGTTATAAAATTCACACTTTGCTCGTTAGAAAGTTTAAATGTCATTTTTATCCCATTAAACACTTTAAAAATTTTATTTCCAAACATCAACTGAAAAGATACAGTTTTAATTCTCCTCTTATACAGCCTAAAGCATAAGCAAAAGCAATGTCAAGCAGGCCATAAGACAACCAAATCAGGATTATCGTTGTTATCAAGTGATGCTTTTGGATGAAATCAGAATCTAAGAATACTTAAACTGAACATTGCAATTGGGCTTCAAATGATATTCTTTATATCGAACTTCATCAGCGTGAACTACTAAGCTATGCAATTTGCAAATGAAGGAAGAAGGCTCGTTTTACTCGATACAAAGCAAAAACTTAAAAATTCTTGAAGCAATGCAATACCTGCAAGCCCACCACACCATTGTACATATTTCTAAGTGTTCGTCCACCAGAAACATCAGCCCTGAAATTGAAGAGAGGACCATCGGTGCAAACTCAAAATACTAAAGAAACCTGCTTAAAAAAAAAAAATACAGGGAAAAAGAGAGAGATGTTGAAAATAGTAAAGTCATGAAGTACAATACTTACGCATCAAGAAACAAACCAGCATCACTCAGGCACTTCACTCTGGTGGTTCTTGGAAATAAACCACGGAAGTCGTCACAGTGTAGAATAGATGCTAAACCCCCAGCAGAGCATCCAGATAGAAGAGCCTGGAGTTCAATTCAAAGGACTAATTAATAACAATCTTATGGTTATTATTGCATCAGAAAAGGATATAACTAAGCAAGGATCTAGAGGTGATCGGTGATCTCAGAGCAAAGAAATACTAAACCTGATGAGCATACCGCATTCCCTTGGTCATTAAATCTTCCATTCCGGCCCAAAATATGCGCTCTCCTCTAAATTGCAAGTTTGCATCCTAGAAGAACACATAATACATCAATGACAACATTTTAGAAACGAATCCAAAGACCATAAATACCCCGTATGTCATCAAATAATTAGTCAAGGTTGACTCTTTAACAGAAAATGGGAAGAATTTCCCACAAACCTTATGTTCACTGTCCCCGGTGAAAGATGCACCATCGCAGTAACGAAGTTTTATTCTATTCCAGTTGTAAAAATCTGAAACCCCGAAAGGAGCAACATAGTTGTAAAAGAGCTAAAACTTGAAAAGACAGAAACAAATAATGGCAGAATGTTATGTTCATTAATAGTTCTTGTTCTGTTTCTTCTAACTTATTCTTCGATATTGGGTTTGAGAACAAACCAGGATTTTCTTCAGCCTTATCGCTGAGTATTCCTGTAAACGGTATCTGCTTCTCCATGTACGTTGATGATCCCCGCCGTGTTGTTTTGCGGTAGACACAATTTCTAATGCTGTTACACCAACCGCCACCCTGCCACAAGATGTTCATTCGAAACAAGTTTCAGTTTAAGAAGACTATGCATAAAGAAGAACTATCGAGCCATCTATCACAGTCGAACAACTAGATTATTAGCTTCTCTAGACCTATAACTTGTCATCCGTAAACCCCTTTCAGAACATTACACTTGAAGGACTCTTGAAACCAATCTGTTTGATATACGTACTCCTAGCTCATTGCTAGGAAACAGAAATTGCGGTTTGTAATTTACATTTTGTGCCTTTGAACATCAGAAAACTGCACAGTTGCAAAGTAAATTTATCCTATATCTTGTAATATCCCATGGAAAACAAAATCCTCAAACATGAAAAAATGATAATAAACAAAAATTAACATAGTTCAGTTGCTATGTAATTTTGCACAATTCTGTGCACCAGACAATGCTAGAATAAATACATTAGAATACAACTTAAGTTAGTTATTCACACGTCAACTAACTCGAAATTGACAAGTCAACTGACACGTCGCTTGGTGTAAAAATAAAATTGCTAAACAATCCCGCGTCCCAGGCGTTGTGAAAAATTTTTTGGAGTATCCAAGACGACATGCAAAATATTTACACAGACTAAGCATACGTGTGTATGTATATATGGGCATTTTTACCATCCCTTCGATAAAATGGTCCTGTTATAACTTTTTTCTAAACAACTTGTAACAACTAATTAACTTACTTATAATTTTATATAAAATTATACATAACATGATACTATTTCTGTAATGAACTACACTTCAAGACTCCACTAGAGCTCACCCTACTGATTTCATAATGTATTGTTCTCTTTAGGGCTCACCCTCAAGGATTTCTATTACATCCTTAACTCAAACCTTTACCTCATCTTTATGAGATTCTTAAGTTCAAAACTGGTACTAATTGATCTCTTAAAAGTGAGGTCAAGAGGAAAACTAATAAATCAATTAATACCAGTTTTGAACTTAAAAATCTCTTAAAGTAAAGTTAAGAGTTCAAGCTGTTGACGCAACCGAAACACTTAAAGGGGTAAGAACAAAAAGAACAGTACTTTTTGAGTAGGGGATGAGAATAGTGTTTATTGTAAATTAAACAATTTGAATTTGTAAAAAATAGTATCATGTTAAATTACAAGTAAATCGATAAATAATTATAAGTGTTTTGAAAAAAAGTCATAGCAAACGGACCAACCGGAGGGACGGCGGTCTTTGCCCATCTATGCGTGTGTATTTAGAGAAAGATTTGTGTAAGTTATTTCTACATATCCACAAACCTCCAATTGAATGAGCCAATTATTTGCTCCTGATCCATGTCCACGGTGCCAATGGTAGCCGGGCAAGGTGCCATCCAAGCACACTGCAAAGGTCAAAAAACAACAGCTCCGATTAGACCATCATATGAGACAAATCTTATTACCAACCACGTTAAAATATTCTGTATGCCACTGTTTTTGTTTTTGATTTTGGCCGAAATTTTATGTTACTGATAATTACTGCCTGTGTCACGATTAATAACAACCAAAAACAAGATCTACCATGTCAGTTAAAAGGGTATGGACATGCTGTTTTTCAAAAAATAGAAAAAAATAATCTATTTTGAAAAAATAATCTTCGGCATGGACATAAAAAAAATTTTTATTTTTAAATATTAAAAAAGACTTATTTTCTTTAAAGAAAATATTTTTTTTTTCTCATTTAAATAATTTTTTACTTTTAGATAAAAAAAATTTTTAATGTCAAAAATAATAAAAAAAATTCATTTGTTAAAAATAGTCGCCCCGTTTAAAATTTTCATTTTTTAAATAATACTTGAGAAACACAAGAGAGTGGCTATAAAGATCAACAGTTCATTTCTCCAATACAAACAAATAAGGGCATCTAAATTTCAAAAAAAAAAAAAAAGTTTGTTTGGAAGACTAAAGAGTGGTTTAACAGAAAAGAATAATCTTTTCTTCTTTCTTTTTTCTTATAAGATCTTCAGATGAGGAGGAAAGGATTTACAGAGAAAATAGTGAACAAAAACAAAATGCAGACAACAAAATCAAATGCAAGAAACCTCGGTTAAACAAAAATCATTTTTCTGGAAACTCCTTTTTCCCTCCTAACTCACCAAAAAATAAAGGCAAAAAATAAAAAGAAAGAAAGAAAAGGAGTACCAGCTCTTTTTGCATTAGCACCATGAATGAGGGTAAGTCCAACCAGCAAAGGGTTAGCAGAGGCCTTGGAAACTCCATAGCCTTGTTCCATAAAAGAAATCTCTGTTTCATTCAGACTAAACTCCACAAACCCATTTCCCCATTTCCCCAGAAAAACCAACATTGCAACACCAACCCACCAAAACTTCCTCATATTCATTGCCCTCCTCTGCCTCAAACTCTCTGTCACCACAATAAATATATTTATATATATATATGTATATATCAAATAGAAGGAAAAAGAAGAAAAGAAAAGAGCTAACTTTCGGTTAGCCCAAAAAGAGCCTGAAACAGAAATGCAGAAATAAATATGGGAAAAAAATCTTCCAGTTTTAAGCTTCAAAGCTAAATCTGGAAGACAAAATAGCAAAGAAATCTTAGAGAGAGAAAGAGAAGGAGATTTATTTTATTAACTTTTGAACAGAGAGAGAGAAAGAGAGAGCAGTGTAATGGTGTAATGTTTGCCGGGCTTTTTAAGATTTTATGACAGTGGTCAAGTTTGGAATCTTATAATTCTGTGTTTATGTTGTTATTTTGAAATGCTTATTAAAGGGCTAAGCTATAGAGACAGCTGCATGTGGGTGGGTGAACTCACAGGCGAATTGTCACCGTTCCTTTAAAGTTTTTGAGCGGGGATTATATAAATGTATGTTCTGTCACCCGTGAAGTGCAATAATGAAACTCATTTATTAAGTTATCATAATGATTTACATAAATAAGTTGTATGTAAATCAAAGGAGGAAATCAGATTAAAATATTTAATTTTTTTTTTTTGAAAGAGATAAATAAATAAATAAAGCCTCAATGGTTCTATATACGGTTTTAATGCTAGCTTTTCAACTAGCAAAAAATTTACTAGGTTTACAATTTAGCACTATAGAGATCTCTTGTAAGTAAAAAAAAAAAAAAAAATCTAATAAAAAGAAATGAATCATGATGGTTGAGGAGTGCTACCAATTTCATCACACCATTTAGCCATCATTTTAGGTGGCCGCCTCACTTTGCAATTGGATAATTAAATATGTTAGAAACTATAAACATATAAAAATAAAAAGAGATCCCTCAAAAATGAAAATATTTAAAAGAACATGTAGATATTACAAAGCTGTCCAAAGATGATGAGAATAAAATCGAGATGACACCAATAATATATTTTTCAAAAAAAGAATTAATAAAATTAAATAATAAATGAATGGTAGTTCACTTCATAAAAAGAAGTTATTACCACAAATATTACTCAAGTATAACTATTTGAAAGTATTTCCTACATGGTAGTTCAAAATAAGTTCACCGACCGTTAGTTCTACCTCCTCTTTTTTTTTTTTTTTTTTTTTGGATATCTTACCATAAATTTAAGTTTAGAGTGAAGGTTAAGACGAGTAGTTGGTCTTGTGAAGAGAACACAACGGTGAAACACCGAAAACATATGTAAAGCTGTTAATGGCTTTAAATGCTGGATTTTGGGTTCTCTTCTTTGTTCCTACTTTTTATTTTTTATTTTTTATTTTTTTTCGCTTTCCTGTGGTGAGCTTTTATAGCCTTCGGTGGAACCCATGATGCTTAAGGCATGGTTTACAGCTGTTTACGTTTTGCTGTGGTACGACTGCACATGCATGCGCGACACTAGACACTGATTTTCTGATTTATTTACACATAAATTTCACAGTTATGAGTGTTCGCTTTTGTTACATCTTTATCCATCTTGAAGATGTGATTGTGTATACAATATGTGTGTGCATACATATTTATATATACATGAGTTGTCTCTGTTGGGTCGGGGTGATGTATTAAATGGAAACAATAGTACTAAATAAAGGTCCTCCAAAAAGTTTTGTGACATGAATCAGCTTTGGTCCTCTTGAAGCATTATAGCATGCAAGCGCGTACGCATGATTCAATTCTATGTCTAAACATTTTCAAGCAAAAAGAGGGAAAAAAAATTATATCTAAACATGAAATGTTTAAATAATACATAAGTCGAATCTAGAATTAAATAAAATTTTAAATTTAAACTGATTGATTTAGTTATAATTTTTATTGACTTTTTAGAAAAAGATAAAACTGAAACTAAAATTTTGTATTTGAGTTTAAAAACCTTTCACACCCAAAATATAATAACTGTAAAATAATATTCCTTCAAAATGGCACAACCTAATAAGGCATATATGTACGAATGTATATGTAATAAATAAATATATATATGGAACCTATCAAAGATATATAAAAGAGGCAAGTTGTGAATACAAATGGCATTACAAATTATAGATTTAAGGCATCTACTTTCCCCTTCTTTTTCCTCCAAATTTACTTTGTTTTCCCTTTTTTTCTGCTAATGTCATCGTATATGGGTTCCTTTTTCATAAAAGACTGCTAACCTAATTCTTCAAGAAAAAGCTGTTAACCTAACCATAAAATGATGGAAACCAAACTAAAGTTCAGAGAATATTGGAAGTGGCTCAATTCAAAGTCATTTCTCTTCTGGTAGTGCAGCTAACTCTATGATAAGGTTACGGTTAAAAAAAAAAAAAACGTTTAGGGAAAAATAAGAAGTTGTTTGAGGTAATTTCAAAAATAATATTTTCAAAACAATTTTTTTTCACCTTATCATTATTTTTTATTATTTATATCTCTAAAATACTATAATAAACTTTAAATTTTAAAAAATATAAAATTTTTTATATATAAATCTAAATGAGATGATTTTTTTTAAATTACATAAAATTTGAAGGGAAACAAAAAAATATCCACATTAATATTTTTTCTTAAATTATTTTTAAAATTTTATATTTTTTCATTCTAAACAGTTTTTCTTTAAATATATTTTCTAAAATAATTTTTTTCGATTAAGAAAAAACATCTCAAAAAAAACCTAAATGGGTCCTATATAAAAAATAATGCGAGGGAAAAAAAAAAGTGCCGAGGGGGAGAGAGAGAGAGAGAGAGAACCCTCAAGGCTGCCGACAAAGGGGAAAATACGGAAAATGTCAAATGAGATGGTTTAATTCAGCAAAGGAGAAAAAGAAAAGAAAAGGTCGAGTGTAGTGCGAAATACGAAATGGGTACACATACTCTTGCTTATATAACTTTCCCATTCGTGGAACTACCAAAAAAAAAAATCCACCAAAAAAAAAGAGTGGATTTTTTTTAATCTTACGCTTCGTTTGTCATACATATTTAATTTATATTATATTTAATATAATTTTTTTTAAAATATAAAAATATTTTATTTAAATATTAATCATATCATATTTTAAATATAATATAATCATTATTTATTATTTCATTTTTTTTATTATTTTTATTAATTATATTATATATTCTCTTTCTCTTTTTTTTCTTTATTTTTATCCATCACATCACATATTTATTATTAAAATACAATTTAAATACTTATCACCTAAATACATATTGTATTCAAATATAATACTAATATTTTTTTTCAAATATAAATTATATTTAATATATTATATTTAAATATAATGTGTTCAAACGAATCATTGTTTTTTTAGAATTTAAAATTGAGGAATTTTCGAAAATGAACAAATAAAAGCCCATGTTAATAATTCCCCTTCCATCACGCAAACCGATAATGAGCTGGCGGACTTTAATCCCTCGTCTCGTTAGTGATGTCTACACTCTTTCAATCCATAACAAATAATAAATAAGTAAATAAATAAATATAAATATGCAATATATATATATATATGTTCGTGTAGAAGATGTCAACCAAAATGAGTAGAAGTGTCACCTTTTTTGTTGGGTCTTTGTTTTACATTTTTTTTTTCAAAATATATAGAAGTTTTAAAAATTGATAATGTTGAGACTCCTTCAACCAAAATGCATGTTTTGGTTGAAATGTGTATTTTGGTGGGGTTTTTTTTTTTTTTTCCTGTCTTTGTCTTACTCTTTTTTTTTCTTCCCATCAAAATTTTATTTCTTTCATTTTAATCCTTCTTTTTTTTTTTGGCTTCCTCCTTGCAAGTCTCTATATTTTTTAATATGTCATTCTCTTGATTGGACACTATAAAAATATTTTTTTTTTCAAAAATATCCTCTCTAATGTTTTTTCATACAAATTTATTAGTTATTATTTTCATTAAATGTGATCTTTATAAATACCTTTTTCTTCTAATTTCTTCATTAAAATTATTTTTTCAAATGTGCCCCTTTAAAACATCTTTTTCCTTCTTAAATTATCTAATTTGCACTGATTAAAAATTATTTTAATTACAATAACACAAATAAGAAATTTAACAAGTTAAATACACAAGAGCATAATACGTTTTTTTTTTTTTAAACTAGTATACATATAAATAGAAAACAAATAACAAAGACTTTAGTAAACACACTGATAAAGATCGTGGACAAAGTCCATTGCGTTTACGCAACAAAGTCTTGTAATACCACGTCGTTCTATATCATGTCTAATCTGTTGACTAAATTCCCAAGCTACACGCAAACATACATTCAAACGTATATTGCGGGACGTAATCAATCTATCATTATCATGTATCTCTGCTTTCTAGTATCCCTCAAATTAAGCTCATATGTCATCCTCGTGCGTAGTGTATAAACACACACTCACATATATACGCGTATTAATTTATATACACCAATTGCATGGAAGTGATCAGTGATCAGTCACGTGCATGAGGGTCGTGTATTAAAACGTGTAGGCATATAATAGTGATTCAACCAAACGTATTTTCACACTACGCTCATGATATATCTATCTATCTATTATTCTATATATATATATATGTATATACACACACACACACACTAGTACTCCTGCATATAATAATGATGATGTAATATATATATATATATTTGTGTGTGTTTTTTTTTTAAGGAAAGTGCGGTTAACCGATATGCTAAATATTGTCTGATCTGAATCTTTATTTAATAAATTGTTTATTTGCGACAGAGGTCAATTAATAAATTATCATTTTTCCATTTCAGGAATATGATTTTTTTAATTAGTATATGTCCTTTTTTTAGCTAGTAAGTTTTTCTGTCGCACAAGTCTCTTTTTTTTTTTTTTTACATTCTATTTTTAGTAGATTATTTGACGAGTCTTATTCTTAAAGAAGTGTTGATTAGCTTCTTCTCGAAGAGAATTATCAATTCCTTAAAAAAAATAAAAAACAATTTTAAGTGCGTGTAATAATTGATATTTAAATTAGAGAGACTGTGAGTTTATAGATCTGCTCTTACATTGTTTTTTTTTTTTTTTTTCCGAATTACATATACCACTTTTTTTTTTTTAACTTTATGTGACTGCCTATATATGGGACTTCTAACCCTATTAGACTAATCTGACGGAATGACAAGGAGGAGTTTGAGTAGTTTTCTCATGTTCGAAGTCTACAAATGTTTCATTTTCTTAAAAAATGAGAACTAGAGATCCTCATAAATTATATATATATTTATATAAACCACTAATGGTAGTGGTATGGCAGCGAAAGGAAACCCCTCTTGTTGTTTTTATTTCTATCATGTCTAGGGTTCTAGTTAAGCATCATGTACACGTCACTCTTTGAGCCCTTGGCTGCTAGTTGATGTCTTTTGCCATTTCATCTGGACCATATACTGTCACGTTGGTCATGAAACATTTTTTTTTTCTCTATCAGCATATGTATATATACTTCGAATCTTATTTCATTAATCATGCAATTTATTTACACGAGGTTAGTTTATTTCATTAGCTTTGAAAAATAACAAGTCTATTAAAGTTTACATATTGGTATGGATACATGCATATAATATATGATGTATCTGTTATTTAATTTTGAAATATAAAAGGCAGAAAGAGACATCTCTCAAAATTCTAGTCAATCCCATATTATTGTTAGTTATGATCTGGTAACACATCATAATCTTTGCACTTATGGCTGATCGTCTACCCTTTTCTCATTGAGCCATAAGGTGAGGAGCTAGATTCTAACTAAATTAAGTTTTTCGCCACTAACTAATTTATTGTCGCATACTTCGTTATGCTTGACCAATAATATGAGAAGATCTTGAAAAATCAAATCATGTAATTAAGAACAAGCCGAAAACCAACAACATTTTGCTTTGGAAGAAAGCTATAGCAAGAACGGCGCGTAAAAATCACACTTTACCTTTTTCAATTAGTTGTAACGAACTAACAATTTGTTGAGTGACATGGTTGGTAAATCAGAAGATTAGTCCAGAAAAACATCATGGAAAAAAAAAAGTGATTTCTCAGTCATTAACTTATATGAAGATTTTTAGAGTGGGATATGAAAAGTACATTATTGATAAACTATTTATTTTTATCAAAAACTATTTATTATATATATACTTTATTTTGATATGTGATTCTAATCTTATTTAATGATATAAAAAAAAAACATACATTTCGGTAGATTCTATTATAGAAGCAATTTGGGGGGTAAAAATTCGTGATATCATGTATGTTTGTATTCCCCTGTCACTGACACAATAATTATATTGAGGAAAGCCCGGTTATGGTTATGATGTAAACAAGAATTGAATAAAAATAAAAAATCTAGAAATTGTAGTGCATGTATGTGAGAGCAGCTGTCCCACGTAATCACATGCACTTTTCGGGGCTTGTTGGTGCGGTCCGGACTTGGCCACAATCCACCAATTTCTGCCATGCACCAACTCATGATCTGAAGCTCATGCACCAACACATGGCTCATTTTTTATTTAAAAAAATAATTAAAAAAGAACCTTATTATATCAATTATGTTATTATTTTACGGGTAAGCTGTCGAACGAATTTTAAAATAATAAATATAATAGATATTTTTTTAAACTGTTTAAATATAATTGAATAAATACGATTTACTTGTTATAATACACTAGTCTCGTAGAATCATAAACTAATAAATTAAAAAAATTCAAGAAACAAAAAAATAAAAAAACCTTTAGGGGTGATTGCTGGTTGGGATGGGTTCGTTGGATCCACAAGGAGGGCGATTGACTGGTGGTGGTTGGGTTGTTTGAGTTTTTTTTAATTAATTTTTCAAATTTTTTAAATTTCTTATTTCATAATATTATATATTAAGGTGTATTATAATTATTATAAATAAATAAATTTTAACTGTTTAATTATTTTTAAGCGGTTTAAAAAGAGCATCTATTATATATATTATTTTGAGGTTCTTCCTATAATCTTCCCTTTTTATTTTATTAGTAAATATAGTTTTTTTAATTATTCAATTAAAATTTTAGCTATTTGATTTATATTCATTTAAAAAATCTATAACAAACAAAGTGTAGATTAGATTTTTAAAAAAATTAATATATTAATATTTATTGATAGAATCAAAATACAATCCTACCAATTAATAGTGTGAGTACTTTTTCTAAATTAAAAAAAAGTCTTTTATTTATTTTTTGTTTACAGGAACATTTTGGTCAACTCACAATTTGCTTTGTACAGATATTGATAAAAGTTAAAAGGCTTATTATTACTATTATTATTATTATTATTATTATAAGGAAACGATCACTGAACATTCGCAGAACTAGAATCACTGTCAGGTTTGTGCCTCAAGGCCCCAAAATCTAACACCAACCGGAAGAAAATTTAGTTGCCTAACAATAATAGAAGTGCTCAGTGTGTGTGTGTGTGTGTGTATATATATATTTCTCTCTGTTGGTATAGATGTTAATTGGTTAGGCTTTCATGACATTGACATTTGACGTATGATCTGAAGTCATAATATTGCATGAATATTTCTCATACACATTTTGTTCATTTATGGCATATGATCTTCCATTATGTTTTATTAATACTATTTACTGTTTTAGTTATTGGATTAAATTTTTAATCATTTAATCATAACTGAAACAATTATATATTACACATTACAAATTTTGAATATGAATGCTTATAGATCATATTAAAATAATTAATCAAACAATCAATCTTATTGATGTCTCTCTTTCTCCAACTCTCTAATGCATGAAAGTTGGGGTTTCTTAATCATTTTCCACTCTTAGAGCCAAACTCCTGTGGTAGTCTTTAACCTATCTCTGGTTTCCCGACCTTGGGAATTGAGGTGAGAATCATACTATGAAGATCTTGACAGAGGTGAACCTTTGGAAGACGGGTGGATGTTGTGGAGAGGAACAAGACAAGAATAAGATAGTTGACAGTAGTGCGTCGTTGTCAAGTGTTGAGAAAATCCTGTGGCCTCTCAACATCGGTAACATATTTCTCCAAATGATGTGTATCATTTTATCGACAATTACTCTTTCTGTGTGATTTTTTTTTGTCTTGTTTAGGTGTGTATGTAATAATGGTGATGTTTTTGTTATCTTTTATTTAGGTGTTTTATTTTTGTTTATTGTTTTTAATAATGGAGTTGGTTTCCTTATTTTTCATGTTAGTTATTTGTTTGTCAGATCTCAGTCTTAGTGATGTTTTGGTTCCGCTAGAGTTGTTTTTATGTAGAGTTAGAAATAGTCTTTGCGCTTTTAAGTCTTGTCCTTGATTGATCGGGGAAATCCCACTGGTTGTTGAGGTTTTATTAAAAAGAGTCTTATATACTTCAATGTATTGAGTTATATACTCATTTTTTGTCTTCAAGCAAATATCTTTTCCTTTAAACGTCATCAGACTTTACAGATAAATGTATTATTATTGAAGGGTTTTATCTCAATATATTATATTTGCTGTTTTGATATCATTTTATTAAGTTTAATATGATATTTCTACTTAAAAAAAATTAATCAAATGATTAAAATACTATTCACACTGACAATGCGTAATAAATGAACCTATGTTTAAATGGAGTGTGTAATTTGTGTAATTGTTAGTCAAATTAAGGTTCCAATTCAGTTTATGATTGTGCTGTGCCACTAATACTTCTCTCTTTTCATTTATTTATTTTTTTATTTTTTTAAATAAAACAGTACTTCTCACGTATGTAATACTATATCTTTTGGCAATTTGTATTTTGCTAAAGCATGATGGTCTTCGTGTTTATTTATATTAATTAAAATGCAAGCTGGCGCAGTATTGTTATGATTCTTGTTCTTTTTTTTTTCCCCCCTTACTTTCTTAAAGGGTTTTTTTCACCCTTTAATATGGGTTTAGTGGATTTGAATTTAAGAGCCCGTTTGGGAATTTTTAGAGGAGTTTTAGAAGTTGGAGATGGAATTTTAGAGCTTGAAAGAGAGATATGAAGATTAGAGAGTTTTGAAATTAAATGGTAAAATACTGCTTGAAAACAGAGCCTCCAAACAAATCCAAGACCTCATTGTTCAGGTACGTAGGTGATAAAATATATATATATATATATATTAGATTAAGCCTGCAAACAATATTATCGTGACCAAAAGAGTTTATTTTTTTAATGTACATTTTTGCCCTATTCTTTTGTAGAATTATTGGAATAATGTGTTAACAGAAAATTTATAACTTTCCTTGCTTGCTCCCTCTTTACAGGCATCGTCCAACTCAAACAAAGACGTTATAAACGAAAGGCAATCTAGTATAGTTGGAACAACCTTTTCTTTTCTTTTTACTTTTTTATTTTATTTTTCCTATTACTTTGTTGGCAACATCATTCACTGCAATTTTTCATTTTTTTTTTTTTGGTAAACTGCTTGGTTTTTAACTTTTCATTGACCAATTGGTCTTCACTGCTTTTTTTTTTTTTTCCTTCGGTAAACTGCTTGGTTCTTAACTTTTCATTGACCAATCGGCCTTTAAACGCCATCCAAAAACACCCCCCACCACCCCCACCCCCCCCATCCAAGCAGTTTACTTTTTTTGGTAAACTGCTTGGTTCTTAACTTTTCATTGACCAATTGGTCTTCACTGCTTTTTTTTTTTTTCCTTCGGTAAACTGCTTGGTTCTTAACTTTCCATTGACCAATTGGCCTTTAAACGCCATCCAAAAACAACCCCCCCACCCCCCCCCCCCCCCCCCCCCCCCCCAAAAAAAAAAAAAACAACCAATTGGTTCTTAACTTTTCATACCATCACCGACCCACTACGACGACCTCTCCCTCAACCCATCTTTTTCCCCCCAATCCTCGACAAAATCCCTAGTACCGATTTGGTCACCGTGGCCCATTCCGGATAATGCTTGTATACTTTGTATTACCGCAGCTGTTGGTACAAAGTTAGCCGATACTTATTCTCGAGATACCATCATTACTTCTTCTCCGGTAGATACAGATACCTTATATTTATTGGTGTAAATTTTTTTTGTCTCACAAAGCACCCACCGTTGCTAGATCTAGTGCACCATCTCCCTCCGAAACTTTGTTTTGGACAACCTGTAAGGACTAGGGCCCATTTGGTTGTCCTTTTAGATACTTTTTTTTATTAGAAAAAAGTTATTTTGAAAAATGTATTTAGGGAAAAAAATTATTTGGAGTGACAAAATATAAAATTTTAAAATTTTTTTTAGAAAAAGATATTGTTTTATTTCTCTCGAAATTTTATGTGATTAAAAAAAAATCTCATTTGGACTTATATACGTAAACTTATGAATTTTTAAAATTTAGAGTTTACTGTAATGTTTTGAAAATATAAATAGTAAAAAGTGATGATGAGATGGAAAAAAGTTGTTTTAAAAACATATTTTTTAACCCCTTAATTGCTCTGTAAAAAGGTTTTTTGTTTTGTTTGATAAAAGTAAAAAAAAAAATTAAAAACTTATCTAAAAAAATTAAAAGAAAAACTATATATTTGGTTTATGTGTTGAGATTCAAATAAATTAATATTTTATTATTAAAATTAATTGATCTAATTATAATTTTTATCGACCTTTTAAAAAAGATAAAACTAAATCAAAAATTTGAGATCTGAATTCATGGATCATGCATACCCTTAAAAAATAAAACGTAAAAAGAAAAACAAAGGAACTCTAAACTCACATCAGTGATCTAACTAGTAACAAATCTTTGAGCTTGCGAGGTGAGTGACAATGGCAGGGCTGGTGACGTGGGTGGAGGGCAACTCATGCTCGCGCTGGAAGTTGTCGACGAGAAGCATGAGATTCAATCACTGCGAGTCACTGGTGACGCTCGCACCCCACTGACTGACTCTCACAAACACCATTAATCCATCAGTGCTGACAAATCGCAAGTGGTTGTCCTAATACAAGTCACTGCAAATCTTGTTTGGTTCTCAAATCTTGTGGTTAGCCATCCCCGCCATTGAACTTGAAAATTTTTTAGGTCGCCTAAATCTCCTTAGTAGATGAAAGTTTCAAACTTGAGTTTTTTTTTTTTTTGAAACATTTGAACTTTAATACGATGTTATAAAGAACACATGCACTCTCACTTAAATTAAATAGTGAAAATTAGATTTTTTTTAATTAATAGGATAAAAATTAAAGAGATAAAAAACCTTACTCTATTTTAGAATTACCCTTTTTTCATAGTTAAGAAATAAATATTTTCTGAAAAAAATAAAGTATGTATATTGACTGAATTGACACAACAATTAAAGTTGAAAGATATGTTTATAATTTCTACATTTTTCAACAATTACATTCCAAATTTAGCACCAAAGGCTGCGAAGAAATTAAGAAGCTATTTTAAAAAAAATAAATAATAAAAAAATAAAATATTACTAACAATCAAAAACAAGAAGACGGAGAATGGTCTCACTGCACTGTCTCACTCTCATGCGTATCCCACTTGGCTTTTCTCCCTGCGTGTTGTCAAGTTATATAATCCAGTAAAACGACCTCAATGTTGTTCCATGTGCCTGCCATGCTGGTCAGTGATCACATGTGGCTGATATTAAAAGGCAGTTAGATATGTTATGGCTGATCAGTGATATGATCTGCCCAAGCACTCAAAATGACTCCAAATATAGTAATTGGCATTCCCCTTCCACCAAGTTTCCAAAAAACTACAAAATTCTTATCTAAATATTAGAGCCCTGAAATTGACATCTAATTTTTTTTTTTTTGGTGGCTGATCATTTGGGAGATTCTTCCCTATCGTAAAAAAATCTCAATGGACAGTAGAGATTCACAATATATATATAGATATTCATTGGATATGATCAATGAAATTTTTGGAAAAAAGGCCATATATATACTCTTTCAAGGCCAATGACTGCCAAAATGCAAGATGCTATCCACATTATCGAAACAAATAAAATAAAATAAAGAAAGAAAGATGGCATCCACTTTTTTGGTAAGATTAATTAAAATTGGCTGCAAGCTTTTATCCATCTCATGATTTTCCATGTAAACCAATGAGAGAACAAAGTTGTTTTGTTATAATCAATATTACAATATCTATACATATATGTAAATGGTCTAAAGTATACACACGATTGATGAGGAACTTATCATGATTTTTGCCAATTTATGACAAACATAATGTAGTTATCTTTTGTTCCTATCCCCTTCTCTTCAGTGGAGAGGACCATGGGGACTGGTTGAAAGGTCAATGTCGACAATTTTAAAAAGGCTTACCCTAATGAAATGATTAGAAAACGACAGCACATGCGAAAATTTGTGCAAAATTATATAAAGAGGACTGTGCCAAACAATTTGATGCTTTTTGGAGAATCTAATAATTTTTTTGCACAATTTTATAGCTGAAGCTAGTTTTGTTTTCTAATCTGACCATAGCGGCAACTCAGTTTATGTGCCATCAATACATGTCTAATGCTACCAAGCAAGGAGGGAACACTCGTATTAACGATAATCGTACAAAAAATGATGTTAACAGATAATTAATTATATGCCACCTGAATTACTGAAATTTTAGGATAGGAATTATATTTTTAATCTATCAATAGATTATTTGTTTTAATTTTTTAGCAACCTGATTTATAAATAAGAGTTGTAGTATGTTACAAATTTTTTAACGTGTACACTTACAAATTAAACTATTAAAAAATAATACTTGTTAAATAAAAATACAGTTTTTATCATTCTTTTTTTTTAATATAATATTAAGAATCTCCTTTGCTCACAATCTTCCTACTTGTAAAAGCAATCCAAATTATATTAAAATTGATAAATATTGGTAAGGCTGTCTTATCACCTAATCTTATGGTGACAAAATGAGATTTTATTTTTTTTAGAAAAAATAACAAAACAAAAAAAACTTCAAGTTGAACATCCAAAGTTCTATTGAGCGCAAACAACAACAAATACTTTTTATAGTAGCTAATGCATACATATATATATATAAATGTAATGTATATATAACTTCCCCCAACTCAATATTCGCCCTCTAATATTGCACTAGTTCCTTGTGGAATAGTCCATATGATGTAGGCTTATATCAAAAATAACAACCCTTCTTGACTTCATCAACTCGTCAATTTATTCTCCTTTTCACCTTCTGTCATTTGATCAGAACCTGTGGCTCCACTAGCAACCGTGGGCGAAACTATTTTGAGTTTTGTCTTTCGTTACAGGCGCAGCAGCAGTGCCACTCAAATTATTATGATAATCCGTGTTCTCTTCTGATTTGTACTTGTAACTCAAGGCAGACCAAACGTAGAGCAGAAAATTAAGACAGCTAAGGATGGCCAAAAACCAATAAAACAAATGCAATTTGCTCTCGTTTAGGTTTAGCCCACTAAGCCAACCCTTTTTGCTTGGTGTCACTCTTTTGGTCATGGCGTTTATGATATCAACAAATATGGTGCTCAAAAAGTAACCAAACGACATAGTCAGCCAAGTAAACGACGTGGAAAGTGACTTCATCCCAGCCGGGGCTTCTCTATAGAAGAACTCCAACAACCCTACGTAAGTAAACATGTCAGCAATCCCAAAGATCCCATACTGAAACGATAGCCAAAAGATACTTATGGTCTTTAGTGGGCTTTTATGGGCATCGTTCCATCTCTTGAGCTTCACAAGCCCAGCCACGGCCATGGACAACGCCGAGAGGATGAGCCCAACACTAACCTTCTGGAGTTGGGTTATGCCAGACGGGTGTTTGGTGATTTTCCTAGCGAAGGGGACAAAGAGGTACTCGTAGATTACTATGAGGACTGACATGAAGGCCAAGGGGATGATGGGGACTGATGGGGCAGGGATTTCGATGGAGCCCATTTTGCAGTCCATGACTGTAGCTACTTGTTGGACTGAGAATGTCTGGAGTTGGGTCAGGCATGTGTTCATGAGGATTGTGCTGGCCAAGATTGGTAGCATCCTTGTAAGGACCTTCACTTCTTCCAGTTGTTTGACTGTGCAAACCTCTCATGGATTTGGGTCCTTGTTTTGGGGAAGTATGGCTGCTTTGTCTAGAAGCCTGCATCATTGTGTTATAACAATATAAAATTCATTGCATGAGAAGGCGTTACAAACATCAACCCGTGACCTCCTACTAGAATAATTACGAGACACGACAAATTGACCGATAGTTTGTCCTGCTAAGTTATTGGATTATTGTGATGTTATATGTAGATATGACACTCTCTTTCTCTACAACTAATTTTTGAAAACAAGTTCTATCTAAGACTATTTAACATGATATCAAAATCAAATCTACTAGTTTATTTATATGACAAGCTAGGTATGAGAGAGCGTGTTAGATTTTAACGACATTACTAAGTTACTTTAACTATCTTTTAAAGATTAGTTCTATCCAATTCTATCTGACACAAATCAATAATTTAACTCAAAATGATATACTTAGGGAGAAATAGTGTGTTTTGAAACCAAAATAAAGCGTTCAAGGTAAAATAGTGTTCTCCTTAAGTACACCACTATATTGTATATAAAATTTGTAAGTTTAACCCTAATATCACTATATATACAGTACAGAGGTATAGTTTGACCTGATATCTGCACTTAAACTATACTTGTTTTAATATTGTATATATGAGATGCAAAAATTTGTTTTAATATTTACTACTCATAAGTCCTAAGCTTGTAGTTCAATGTCAAAATTCCACGCTTCCACTTCCACTACATTTGTAAGAATTGGTTCTATATAAAGGTTTATTTCATTCTTTTAATCAAGTGACCATTATTTTTGTTTTAATTTGGATGAAAATTCAAACTTCGGATCTTATATTAAAATTAGATAAGAAATTAGTATTAGATTATACTTGTAATCACACAAGACTATTCCATTTTATTATCACATACATGACCTGTTTAGGTGATATGGTCTGATAGGCTTGCCAACTTTTTCATGCAATACATGTTTTCCCTTCGATGCTCTCTAGGCTTATATGGTTAATAATAATACAAGTTTTAACTCTACTGTTCAATGTCAATCTTGCAAATTAAAAAATTCATAACTATTCTATCATCATAAAGCACATGCATTAACATTTTATCACCATACATTGATGCATATCCAGCACATGGAATATCTATATATATGATAAGTAATTTCACCTGAATTCCTTTGTGCGTGCTATTCTCTCATCTGCTACTAATTGATTTTTGTCATTGATCTCATACAGCTCACTAGGATCCTCCGGCAGTGACAAGCCTCGGTTTTTAGTTGCCACAGAGATAACCTTTCACAAACAAAGCACACCAAATCAATTTTTGTTTAATTTTGAATAAATAAGAAATTTCCATGTCAACTTCAAGATTAAACTCTCTATTTGTTTCACACGTCCATTTTTAAAAAGGGAAAAGAAATAATAAAAGAGTGTTTTTCCCAACTTTTTTTTCCATCATTTTCTCTTTTTGAAAAAGAAAAACTATCTTTTTTTTCAAAACTTACTTTATAGTCCTATTTTATAACCTTTTTGAAATCTGTACTCAATACACGGTTCTCAACACCACTTCTATCTCATTTCCTTTTTTGGTTTTAAGACAGAAATTTTTTTACATATTTATACGCCATCTCATTTTTGAAATGGAATGACTTTTTTCATTTTAAATAAGCAAATTTTTCCTTTTGAAAATGGACATACGATCCAAATAAGCCATAAATTGTCCACAATAGAAGAAGCTGTATAAATATAATGAAAAACTACATAGATTTACATGGAAAATTCTAAAAGAGTACTAGTCATTGGCAAACCCACTAGCTTAATGAGTGGCAGCATAAAATCTGAAAATTCAATTACCCCTAAATTTCTTCTAGAATTTCAGTTGTGTCCTCATTACATAAAAAATATTATGACCGTACCCCATTGAGAAATTAAAATTTGCAATTATATTCCTATTAAGTAGAGAATTATCTCTATTTTTATCTATAATGTACTCACTAAAAATAAAATTCTTTGTTTGGTATGAGAGAGAGACCTGAATGATCCTCAAGAGGGGACTATTACGATCTCAGAGGCGATAATATGGCTTGCCGAGGGCAAAAATAACAAAACCAATAAAGGCAGCTACAGTAGAGACTAGAAAGCCCTTATGCCAAGATATATTAGTGCTATAATACACTATGGCTGTGACTCCCACCATGGCCCCAACTATTGCACTAAGCATGAACCAATTAAAGAAGGTGGCAAGAGCCTTGGCTTCCTTTGGATCCCTCCGATCGAACTGTTCAGCACCAAGCGCCCGGAGCGACCCCCTAACACCACCAGATCCCATCGCCAAGAGGTACAAGGAGAAATAGAACATGACTTTCGCACCACCTTTGACACAACTTGACTTGCCACAATACTGTGGCTGCAAATGGTGTGCGGCTACTTGGATTGTCATTAGCACTAGAGCCTATACAAGGAAAGTGTTAATTAAGTAAGCTTTATGAAATGAAACTTGGTTCCCGTCTGAATCATAAATTCGTATCACAATTAAATTGGTTATTTTTACAATGTTTTCTTGCATAAAAATTTGAATTTTTTTGTTCAATCTTTCAAGTCTATTATTAAAATGGATCATTGGATTTACAATAAAATTATACACATTTTTGTATGTGTGGTTTTTATTATATGTGTACCAAATTACAATATTTCAAGTTATCCAGAAATGACCTTAATGAATTTTTTTGTTCAAATATATTATCCAAATAGCTAGTCATTGATTTTACAATAGAATTGTACATATTTTTATTTGTGTGGTTTTTATTATAAGCATGTTTACCAATATTTTGATTAATCAAAAAATGAGATAGGTTGTGAATCTGTTCAAGAATGTGTCAAAGATGAAGCTGCTGGCGAGGGAGAGCAAGAAGTTGTTCTCATGAAGTTGGTGAGAGTGTTGGCGGCGGGGTGGTTGTGGAAGAACATCACTGAAATGAAGTAGACTACCAAGCTCACCATGTTGGCCACGAAACCCAAGTTCTCCAATGCAGCCAACGCTGTGGTATAACCAAAGAAAAAAAAAAAAGAAAAGAAAACAGGCCATAAAAATTAATGCTTCAAAATGGAAGGAAAATACAACAGATATGTTTGATAACTACACTTGAAATACTAAAAGCCACACAAACACACACACACATACATAAAATCACTTATTTGGTTATACCAAAGACGTATTTGCGAGCATTGGGTCCGCCTTTTTTGTAGTTCTCTCCCTTGATGAAGCCATAGTTAGCTGGTTTGGCCTCTTCTTCCCTCTGTGTATAGCAAAGATTATATATACACACACACACATATACATATAAACAATAACGTCATAATAAATGTGCATGCATATTTAGACATATATATGCAAAGAGAGAGAAAGCTAATTACCGTGAGAGATATAGTTTCGAGAAACTAGAGTAAAAGTGCTTTAAGGACGTGGCTTTTGTAAGTTAGAAATGGAAATGGTGATTGGCACGTGGAGTAGAATAGAAAGTGGACTTGGCAGATATATATATATATATATATGACTCACCACTCATCAATATGTTTATAAATTATAACGTTCATGACATTAGATTCATCACCGTCTTGCTCTTCGCTTTTTCCCTCTCTAACGAACAATAGTACCGCATCTCACCTTTCACTCTGGGCACACTCTCAACTAGTTGGAAAGTTTTTTCTTTTTCTTTTACTTTTTAAAATTATTTTCAATAATTAACCAATGTGTTTTTTTCTTGGAATCTAAGCTATACAGGGCCATTTCATTAGGAGATGTTTGGATAACACATTACTTTCACATTACATTTGAATACAATATCTTAAATATAATATGCATTTAGATAAAAAGTATTTATATTGCATTCAAATGCAATTTTTGTTTAGACGAAAAATATTTAAATTGTATTGTATGTGATGTAATTGATAAAAGTTAAGAGAAAAAAAGGAGAGAAAAAGAGAGTATATTATATGATTGGTAAAAGTAATAGAAAAAATAAATAATAAATAGTAATTATATTGGATTTAAATTATGATGTGATTAGTATTTGAATGTAATATTTTTGTGTTTAAATAAAATTGTATTGCATTTAAATATAAAGCGAAAGTAATGAAGTATACAAACGCATTCTTAAGTTCTATTTAATAAAAGTATTACATTTGAATGCAATGCATTAAATATATGGCCGTTTTGGGGCCTTTGTTTTAGAGACTCCAAAACACCTTTTTTCCAACACTTCATCATTTTTCACTATTTACATATTCAAAATGCTACAGTAAATTCCAAACTTTAAAAGTTCATAACTTTGTGTATACAAGTTCAAATGAGATGATTTTTTTTTTAAAATTACATAGAATTTTGAGAGAATTTCGTTTGAATGCAATGCATTAAATATACGGCCCATTTGGGGCCTTTTTTTTTTAGAGTCTCCAAAACACTTTTTTTCGGAGTCTCCAAAACACTTTTTTTCTAACACTTCATCATTTTTCATTATTTACATTTCTAAAACGCTACAGTAAACTTCAAACTTTAAAAGTTCAAATAAGATGATTTTTTTTTTTAAATTACATAGAATTTTGATAGAAACAAAACAATATCTATATTGATTTTTTTTTCTAAAATTTTTTTTACGCCAAATAGTTTTTTCTCCTAAACATATTTTTTAAAATAACTTTTTTCCAACCCAAAATATGTCTCCAAGCATCCCCTAAACACCCCCATAATTTGCATTTGAAAAAAAAGTATTTGCATTGCATTTAAATACCATATGTGTTTAGGTGAAAAGTATTTGAATTATATTTTAATAATGAATATATGATGTGATATGTAAAAGTAGAGAGAAAAAAGGGATACAAAAAGAGAATATGTGATGTAATTAATAAAAGTAATAAAAAAATAAAATAATGAACAGTGAATGTATTAGATTTAAAATGTGATGTGATTGGTATTTAGATAAAATACTTTTGTATTTATGTGAAAATTATATTGTATTTGAATGTAATGCTGTCACTAAAGAGGGTTAGTTTTAGTTTTAGTTTTAGTTTTTTGTTTTTTGTTTTTTGTTTTTTTTTTTTTTGGGTTGAAGTGACGCCTTTCTTCATCTATTTCAAGTCACAATGAATTATTACTTTGCACAAAACACTTTTGAGCGTGTAAAGATCCTTTTGATGGCGTAGAGAGGTAGTCATTACAATAGTTTGTCACTAAACACTTCTTAAAATAGATTTGCCTTCTGTTCCACTAATAGAAAGCATAAGAAAAAACCGATTAGAATCCCTACTTTGAGGGAAGTCGTCCGTATGAAAAATAATAATAAAAGACGATCCCCTTAAGCAACGAGCGTCTCTTAAGGCGCTAATGTCAACAAGAAAGTTTGCTTTCTTCTTTATGTGTGTGTGTATATATATAATGGGTGGATTGCAGACTGAAGCAAGTTCATCATTATAGGGCAGTTTATGTTCAGTTAGAAGGATTTGCTCCCCAATGAAAAAAGGAGGCATAAATAAATATATCAAAATTGACCAATTTATAATTAACTTCTCATATATAACTACTCTTTATATTTGATACATCTAAACATGAAAAAATTCACTGATCGATATATACATAATACATTGTTGGATTTAAATGGGCCGAAAATGTCCCAATAACAATTGGAAATACAACTATTAGGTGGTGCTCTTAGTGGTACTACCGTTTGCGTAAAATTACGTGCCATGGAAAAGGTTGGGGTTTTTTTTTTTTTTTTGACTTTGGAAAAAGTAGGTTCTGAAAAATGAGAAATCATCATGCAACTTGTGAACTTTATTTAAAAAATTGTGTGAAAACATTTTAAAGAGATTTAAATGGGCTGTCAATTTCAATTTTTATTAATACTCCGTTTAAATGAGAGGCTTTTTTTTTAAATAGAAAATTTTTAGATATGAAAAATAAAAAGTTGTTTGCAATTATTTTTAAAAGTGAAAAGTTATTTGGGTGGGTGAAAACCTTTTTTTTTTTTTTAGAGAACTCTTTTTCCATTTTTCAAAAATGAAAAATTTTGGATGTTCAGATATGGAAATTTAAAAAGGTTTATTTTCTTAGAATGAAAATTTTTTCATTTTTCAAAGTTGGAGTAGTCAAACAAACATAGTATATATGAATACAAAAATAAATTTCAAATCTCCATTTCATCTCACTCACTTTCTCTTTCCTCCCAGTTCCCAACCCCTCCTATCTCTCAAAAACTCCATCTTCTATGCCCCCCAATGCCCTCCTCCTCTTCATCTTATTCTTTGAACGTGCTCTAATTATTCTCTTCCATAATAAATCAAGTGCTAATATTTTAAGATTTTATGGTTATTTGTATTCTTTTTCTTGTTTCATTTCTAGGACTCGACCTTTGAGTTTGAAAGGAAGCACAACGGACCAGAGAGATACGATAAGAACGTTATGAGAACACTTTGAAGTCCACTAAGAAGAATAATAAAATCAGACATGCTAGGGCGGAGAAACACGTTACTGAATGGTAATTTCTATGTTTTTGCTTTTGATCAGTTCTTGGAAAAACATGAAAAAGTGTCATCGTCCTATATTTGATTGAAATCTTTTACAAGTTCAAAAATAAGAAAGAAAAGGCACTGCATAAGGCAAGGAAGGAACCGGAACAAAACATCAACCTTGTCAAGCCTCCATCTCTTCTCAAAGAAGACCCATCATGGACTCAAGCTTGTCCCAGGGAGGAAGAAGCCCTGCCCATGTGTCGAAGATCCTATCAATTTAGTGTGAGCGATCTACTTTTTACGATTTTTTTTTTACCAATACATTCGATGATCGATAAAAAAAATTTATGGAAAACGAGATACCACGCCATTTTAAACATGATCGTGAAATCCTCTTATTTTCTACAATTGTGGATTCTAGGGCTGGCAATTTGGGTCACAACATGACAACACGACACAAAACCCGCACGAAATTAGAGGGTTTTCTTTAAATGGGTTTGGGTCAAAACGGGTCGAATCCGTCAAACACAATTAAATAAAGGGTTGAATCCGCACGAACTCACCAACCCGCAATTGACACAAAATAACCCGTTTAATAAATGGGTCATATATGGGTTAACACGAACACGACTCATGAATTACCCATTTATAATTTTTAATATATATTATATAAATTTTTAAAGTTTAAAAATTTAAATATAAAATATGTATTTTAGTTTTTATATGTATATTTTTAGTTTTGTATTTATCTTTTGTGATTTAAATTTAGATGTAACTTGATTGTGAACTTAATTTAATTTTTATAACTTGATTGTTATTTAGGTGTTTAATAAGTTTTTTTAATGTTAAAATTGATAATATGTTAGTTAAATTGATCAATAATAGGATAATTAAATAGGTCAATAACAAGTTAGTTAAATGGGTCAATAATATATTGAATGACCCGTTTATGACCCTTTTAGTAAGTGGGTTTAGCAGACATGACACGACACGTTTATGACCCATTTAATAAACGGGTCATAAACGTGTCATGTCGTGTCAACCCATTTATTAACGGGTCGTGTTCGGATTGTGATTTTTGACACGATTATTAAACGGGTCATGTTCGTGTCGAGTGTATTCGTGTCAACAAACGGGTCAGATATGACACGAACACGACCCGCTGACATGATTTACCACCCTTAGTGGATTCCACAATCGTTTTTAAATGGTCCTGATTATTAGGAAATGCCCTAAGTATTAGAAACATTTTTATGTATTCATTTTGAACTAGATAATAAAATTATACATAGAGGTTATTCATTACATTGCTATCTGTCCTTATCTTATTTACATGTTAAAGTAAATGTAAGCAAATATGGCTCACTGACTGCTTGTGTTAAAACTGTTAGAACGTTGCATGCAATGGACTTTTGTATGCGAGAAGACAATGTTCTAAAGTTAGCAGTCTAAACTGTGGTCTGTAGTCTATGGGGTTAGACCGAGCATCTAACTCATGTTAAGACTATTATGTTGTCTAAAGCCTTAGAGGGGACGGTTTGTCTTGACTGTCTGGAGCTGGACTCCCAAGTAGAGACATAGATATGTTGCTTGGAGGTGACATATTAGACCGGGACTAAAGCGTGATTGATCTACGTAGTCCGCTATGAGTGGATCAATCTGCTTTTGACGTTCATTGTGCAATAACCTTAATCCTGAGTAAATGAACTACTTCATGTATATGACTTGTGTACTTTGATGTTCCAATGGCTAAAGCGTCTCAGAGGTAGTAAGCTTATAGACCGGTTCGTTGGGTGCATGACTTGTATACGATGAAGGGTTTGTTTGCAGATATCGGAATCATAGCTCTGAGGAGTTAAAGGTATCCTCTTAAAGGCATTATACTGAATGTGAAAATGGACAAGGCCTTGGGTCGTCTGCTGGGCGGATGACTTCTTATTCACATATGGTGAATAATCATTTTCTTGATTCGGTAGTATAATGGAACTTTAAGATAGCCTGATCAGTAGGATTAAACGGACTTTGACCTAAGGCTGATCATGGATGTCATATGAGGGTTTTGCATATATGACAAGGTCATTGGATAGTAGCTCGTCACAGGCTTACGTAATACGGTATATAATTGGGAGTTCAGTTTCAGGTTTATAGTGGTGTGACTCTGAAATTAGTGATCATATGATTGAGTTGTTCGGTACAGAATGATGATCATATGGAATCACGAGAGCCCGATTATATATGTCCAATCAGTCCCTCTACTAGCTCCACATAATTCCTTAACGTTTGGCAAATTGATTTGTGTATGCTATTGGCTAGTTTATTATGCATGGATGGTGATGACACAGGATTAGGATGGTAGACAAGATTCTCTCCGGTTGGATTCAGATTTTGTTTTGGATAATAGAGTACACAATTATTCGAACTCCAAATAAAGTTGCCATGATTTTATTTGAGATTGGATTGGAGTTGTAGAAAATTATCCATGAGAACAAGAATTTGAAACACAACCGTTTTGTGGAATTTGAAATTTGAATTTTGAATTTTGAATTTTGAATTTTGAAATTTGAAATTTGAATTTGAAATTTGAATTTGAAATTCGAATTTGAAATTTGAATTTGAAATTCAAATTTGAAATTTGAATTTGAAATTCGAATTTGAAATTTGAAATTCAAATTTTGAATCACAGTCCAAATAGGATTCGAATTTGTTGTGGAAAATCCACAAGGTTTGAAATTCGAAATTGAGTTGGATTTGGAGAGGATAATCTTGTTAGAATCCTACTTGAATTTTGAATCCAAATCCCAACAAAAGTGGACGAAATTTTTGAGGATAATCCTCATGGAAAAATTCGGATTTTTGTGGATAAGATTCAAGGGAATAATTCAAGTTTCAATCTCAGTTGAATTTGGATTCTCTCCTCCCTGAAAAGTGGCCGAAAATTTGGAGAATCTCTCCTAGGAAATTCGGTTATTTTTGGATAAGGTTGAGATAAGATTCAAGCTTGAAAATCCTAGTGGAATTTTTGATTCTCCCTTATCCATAATGGCCGAAATTTATGAGGAGATTTTCTCCAAGAAAAATTCGGATTTTTTGGTTGAAAAAGGGAGATAAAATTCTAGTTAAAATCTTGTTTAGATTTGGATTGGATTTTTCCTAAGAAAACCGAATTTTATTTTTGGATTTATCCATGGAAAAATTCTGATTTTTTGGTTAAGGATAAGGGAAAATATCTTTTCCTAATCCAATTCCAATTCAGAGAATCACCTCATGCAGGTCTATAAATAGAGGTCCTGCCACTCCAGTTCTCTTAGACCACAGACTCTCAGGTGAGCAGGCTTATTGTTGCACAGCTCATCGTGACAATAAAGTTCTTTAGAGATCTGGGTGGTCGGAAGAAGACTAGCAGTGCTAGCATACCGATCGAGGTTCAGAGTGCCCACACACTCAGCCATTCGGGAATTGGAGAATAGTAGAGAAGACTAGTTGGTTGAAGCCTCCGGTCATTCTCCTCCTGCAAGATTGGCGTCCTTGAGGTATGAGTTTTAATTGTTGTTGGTTTATTGTATATGGCATCATGAGATATTTAACGATCTAAAAATTTTTATTGTTCCGCTGCGCCACTCTGATACGTTTTTACCTATTTATTTTCCTACACTGATATATTTCCATAATCTTTAAAAAGAGCTGTAAAATCCTCTTTTTCTATTAATGGTTTTAGGCACCTGTTTCATACGTGTGGATTAAATATGTTGATTTTAAAAAATATATACATATATAGAAATGTTAGGATTTTTTATAAAATAATTAGTAAATGTTAAATTTTTGAAAAAATCAATATGTTTTCCTAGTTTAATTATTGTCTCCTAAAGAGTTTAATAGAATCAAACAACCATTGATTAAAAGAAAATATAATAATTTAAAGAATTATAAGACAAAATTTGTTGAGACATATTTGAAAAAAGTAATTTTACGCAAGGGAAAATTGAAAAAAAGAAAAATATTTTAAGTGAGTCAACTATAAATATGTAAAATATTTGGGGAGAAAATGTAAAACCCAAGAATAAAACAAAGAAGGAAGTAAACAATGTCAACAATAAAAAGAAAAAAAAAGTATAAAAAGATAAAATAGAGAACCAAATTTTTATCATCTCAAAATAGTAACTTTCCTTTACAATATAGTTATAGATTATAGATTATTTTAAACATTGATTAGCTAAAATGTAAGTAAATAATTTTTGAAAATTTAAAAATTCCTAAAATAATAATTATAATAAAAACTCAAGATGTAAGACAAAGCAATTTAGAGAGAAAATTACATAATAGAAAACAGTATTTGAGAGAATTGCAGTAAAAGCTAATTATAAGCATATTTGAGAATGTAGAAATAGAGAAAAATTATTCGAATAAAGCTATTAGGATTAAAAAATATATATTTATAAAGGTCACACCTGGCTACGGGAAAGTACTAAAATAACACAAATTTGGACATCTCTTTATTAACTTGGCTCCAACGGTCATGTGACAACTCCTATTGCTTGGATTAGACGGCAGTGACGCAACGGCGGAGTGGGAGTTAGAGGTCATCGAAGTAAAAGAAGGGGAGAGGGAGAGAGTTTTGTTGTGTCAGGTAAGGGGGTGGAGAGAGAGAAAAAGAGGGAGGAAAAAGATTAGAGAGAGAAAGGAAGGAGATGAAAAAGATCGAGAGAGCATTATGGAGAAAGAGGGATGAGAGAGAGTGTGTATCGAAAAGGAGGAAAAAGTCTGTTGGGGGTAAGGAAGACAAAGTATCATAAAAAATTAATCTCGTTTGATTGTAATATTGTATTTATATTATATTTAAATATAATATAATTTTTATTTAAATATCAATCATATCATATTTTAAATTTAATACAATTATTATTTATCATTTCATTTTTTCTATTACTTTTTCTAATCATATCACATATTCTCTTTCTCTCTTTTTTTTTTCTCTCTCCTATAATCCATCACATCACATATTCGTTATTAAAATATAATTTAAATATTTTTCATCTAAACACACATTACATTCAAATGTAATGTAAATACTTTTCCTTCAAATGTAAATTGTATTTAATGTATTGCATTCAAACGCAATGTAAATATAATGCGTTTATCAAATGGAGCCAAACTCTTAAAATCTGATGTGACGCCCCCCACGTACGTTACCATACCAACCAGCCGAGCTCTGACGCCGACCGCGATGGTTGGCAACCTCGTGGGTCGTCATCCTCTTACTTAACATACTTAACTTTCCATTTTTAACATTCTCATTTTAAAGCAGAAGCAATTTCTATAGCAAATTTTTTTTAAACTTACATACTATGCTTATAACTCTATCATACTCTTATAACATATAATTCATAAATTTCTTTCTTTCATCTTCCTTTTTGAACGCTCAGCGAAAGACTCATGGTAATACCATACCCTCGCCCAGTCCCTTGGCACGTGCAGATCCGTCCGTTGTCCATCATATTATTTTAAACTAACAGGTTGCTTATCTGCAACATATAAACAACTAATGAGCTAGATGCTTAGTAAGTTCAAACATACATTCATTAACTTATAAATACTAGTAATATATGTTATTACTAGAATATATGACAACATATATATGCACATCGTCTATACATATCCTCAAAACATAACATATTATGTTAGCCTCTTCATGCTCATTTATCTCTTCGTTCGTCGTTCTTATCATTCTATCCATCATCTCTTATCATTCTAATCTAATCTCTTCATTTCTTTGCTTTTCATTCCTATCATTTCTTAATTTTCTGTTCTAAACCTTTATAACTTTTCTATTATTTTGTCCTCATCTCTTAACTTTTCATATCTTAAAAACTAGTAACACACACACTAGCATAACATCACGTAAAAACGTGTCATTCACATCATACACATAACATTAAACACATCACATCACATATATAATTCTATTATGTTCTTTTAAACTTCGTTTTATTATTTATTTATTTATCGTCGATTTCATTATGTCATTGTTTCATATCATTCGTTTCTTTTCTTATCGTTCTTTACTTTACTTTTCTTTTCGTATCATTTCTTTTCTTTCCACTCTCTTTTCCTTTCTTTTCTTTTCACTCTCTTTTCTTTTCTTTTATGTTCACTCTCCTTTCCTTTCTTTTCTTTTCACGCACTCTCTTTTCCTCTCTTTTCTTTTCTTTTCTTTTCTTTTCATTTTCCTTTCCTTTTCCTTTCTTTTCTTTCCTTTTCTTTTCCTTTCTTTTCTTTTCACTCTCCTTTCGTTTGTTTTCTTTCCACTTTCCTTTGGTTAGGCCCGTTGTTGGACGTACCTATTTGCGCATGGACAGTGGGAGGAAGGGAAGCGACCCACCAACCTACCTCACAGTCACATAAAAACCGCACCTTCGGGGTTGGTCCATCCTATAATCTACCACACCTTCGGGGTAGCACCACATCTACGCGGAGGATATAGACCGGAAGTCTCGACCTTGTAGGGAGACCAGTACGCCAACAACTTAAATTTTCAGTCTTATTATCTTGTATGCTTTTATTTTTCTTATATTGATTTTTCGTTGTACATTTTTTTCACGACATTCATAATCTTTCCTTTCTCATTTTTCATAAAACATTTCATGGAACATTTGTTCTTTCGTTGTTTTTCTTTTCTTAATTCTTTACTTTACTTGTGTGAATTATGTTAATCACACTTTAGCATAGCATATATAATACATATTACTTATTTATCATCACATCACATCATAACAAACAAAACACGTTTAATTAAGTGTAGACAATTATTCTCCGTTTATTATTTGTATCCTCCTATCTACCGTATTTTATCATCATACTCCTATCGATCATAGCCTATCATTCTATTCCATTAATCACATCTTACCGTTATGTTCTAATCCTTTTATCATACCTTTCATCATAACTTATCGTTGTTTCTCTTTCTTGTCTAACTCTTTGCTTTCATATCATTTTTCATAAAACACCTATCTTTTCGTTATCATAAAACATACATTTTCTTAATTCCTTTCATCACCGATCATCGTTGCTCTATCAATCATAACTTAACTTCCATAAAACTTTTCATAAAACATATATCCTTTCGATCTCATAAAACATCCTTTTCTTAATTCCTTTCATCACCGATCATCGTTGCTCTATCAATCATAACCTAACTTCCATAGAACTTTTCATAAAACACATATTCTTTCCTTTCATACCTCATTTCTTTCTTATGCATTCTATAATAACATTCTCGTTCTTACTCTTTTCATTCTTCTATCTCTCTTACTTATATCTTTATGCTCATAAAACTTTTATAATATATTTCCTTCGTAATTCAATATATACATATATATATATTTTTTAAATTATTTATTAAAACATATCTTTTAACATCATCATAACATTGCTATAGCATTACTATAGCATCATCATAAATTACATCATGACATTTACATATAAAACATATAAATACTATAAGCTTGTTTATAGTTGCAGACGGGTAAATGTCTGAACTTACTCGTAGCGTGCTTATCATCTTCTTAGAATCCATCGACGTCCTTTGTCGCGTCTGGATCGGGTTCCTACAGTTAAATTTTGTAAGTCAATCACATTTTCATTTATAACTTTTATTTTATTAAAAAGCTTAATTCTGATCTTATAACCCTTAATTATAGTCTTAAGACAGTTTTTTAAACCTTAATGGCCCTTTTCGAATTTTTCTCTAACTTTTTGAAAAATTACGATTTTACGCCTAACTTTTGACAAAATTACAATTTTACCCTTGACGTGATTTTTCATAACTTAAACCTCAATTTTGGCTTTTACAAACTTCATTAACCTATTCCGAGGTCATTGGGGCTCTTTTCCCATAATTTGAGAATCTTTGGGCAAAATGACCATTTTGCCAATGATGGGTCGTTTAACCATAACATTTTCATTTTCATGCTTAGACTAGATTTTCTAAACTCAAAATCATCTAATTTACTTTTTAAATCTTATCAGACCTTTTCCGGATCAATTCTTATCATTTTACTAATTTTTCATATTCCCGGCCCTCGGGAAGTACTATTCCGACCTAAGAGTCGGTTTCATGTTTTTCTTACGTTCTAGGGTTTCAAAGGGTCGGTTTACTAATCGTAACTTGCCCATTCCTTTTTTCCATGCCCTAATTCCTCGAGGGAGCTCGGGTTACCTTCCCGATCATATTTTTACCCCTCGTTTCCCATATTACCCCTAATATCGTTTTTAGAAATTTCGGCAGAGTTTCCCCTTAATTTTTGAGATTCCAGCGCTTAGAAAACGCCTGAAAGCCATCTATCATGATCTAATTCTATCACGTACTATACTAGAGGCCTAGATTTTACGTAAAACTCATACTGTTTACGTAAAATCGTTACATTATCACATATTTTTCTTTTTCTCTATTAAAGCCATTTTCTTCTTTTTACATACATTCTTTTCCATAATTTTCATACCAATAATTATAAAATCATACAATAATCCTAAACAATTAAATTACGGAATATAAAGAGGTCGGGATTTATACCGAATTGCAGTCCGGTCTCGACGGCATAAACCCTAATTCTTCGTTCTTCATATCTGAGGTCCCGTCTTGAAATTCTGACTCCGCGGATGCGTCCAGAACGTCGAAAATAGGCTAACGAGCCAAACTTCCAAAATTGGTCAACGGTCGCCATTGACCGGCGGCGATGGTGGAAAGTGGGTAGCCCATCTTGAAGATCTCGACGAGAGGAATCCATTGGTGGTCTCAATTTCACCATTCGACACCTCTATCACTGGAAAACCTCCTCGAAAGTCACGGCCACGGCGGCGACGGTGGAACTCCGCCGTGCCGGACTTTTTCTCCGAAATTGGTTGAGGGCTTTTGCTCCCCTCAACCCTGTGCGATTCCGCCGGTGTTAAGGCGATCCACCACATGGGTTTTGTAGTACTCTTCACCACGAACATTTTGGGACCGGTTTCGTGGCAAATGGTGGCCGGAGGGTGAAGATAATGGCGATCGAATTCTCAGCTCCGGCGAGCTTCGGGCGGCGCGTGCGGCGGCGTGCGGCGGCCGTTCTGTCGCGTCGACCCACCGTTGAACTCAGCTCGGCGAGAGCTTTCCAACGATGCCGGCGGTGTCATGAACGGAGGCCTTATGTGAAAATTGGTTACTGTACACATTCGGGTAGAGAGAGAGAGAGAAATGAGGAGAGAGAGTTTATGTGGACAAATGAGGACATTTCATTTTTTTCGCCCTTTATATACTTTTTCGCCCAAAATTTCAACATGGGCTTTCCTGACTAATTTGGGCATCCTGAATCCAAATATATCAGTTTTATTTTCATCTGAAGTCGTTTCGACCAGTTTCCAATATTGCGAATTTTCGATCAAAATTACCCTTGTGCTCAATTATCAAATTTGAGCGTGCTGATACGCTATCCTGACTAATTTGGGTGTGCTGAACCCAAATTTATCAGTTTTATGTCAAGATAATATCATCTTGACCTACTTCTTGATACTGTGAGTGGCACACACGTGTACACACATAATATCACTATCAATCATTTTTTCATCCTTTAACATTGTTAGAACATTTTATTTAGTTCTAAACAATATTAAATCACTTAATTTCACATTTTAACGCTTAAATTCATTGTGTATTTATTTTTCGAGAAATATGAATTTTCTCGGTTGTTACATCTGAAAAGTAAAAAGAAAAAAATTTTGAGCCATATTTGTAAAAATAGAGGATTTTGTATTATGTTATTTAATGAATGAAAAAAAATGCAGTTTTTTCAATAATTATCTCTTTGATTGAATGAATTTTTGAAAACTACTATGTCCTATTTATTTATCACATTATATTCGTATTACGTTTAAAAACAATGTAATTTTTATCTAAATACAACAATATTGTATTCAAATATTAATCATTTCATATTTTAAATCAAATATAATCGTTATTTATTATTTTATTTTATTTATTACTATTACTAATCACATCATATATTCTCTTTTCCTCTTTTTTTTTTCTTTCTATTTTTATCCATCAAATTATATATTCATTATTTAAATGCTTTTTATCTAAATATATATTATATTTATAAATAATTTAAATAATTTTTATTAAATATAAATTATATTTAAATATAATATAAATATAACGTGCTCACCGAACATCCTCTAAAAAATGTTCGCTTAAGACGAAGATGTACTTGAGAAAATTGCTTTAATTGAAAAAAAAAAAAAGTTTCCTTAGGTTAAAAGGAAAAATACTGTAATGGATTATCTGAAAAAGTACACGTCCTCTTTTGGGCTTTCCTCAATACTACGATACAGTTCCAAAAAGAGAGAGAGAGAGCAACATAAATATGGACCAAAAAGGCAAAGGAAAAGTTAAAAAAATAATAATAATAATAAAGAAATGCAAAATAATAACAACCACACCAAAAGATAACCCATAACAACGCAGGAAAAGAACCAAAAAAAAAAAAAGCAAAACGAAAAAATAGAGAAACCAAAAGTTTGAATAGGAAAATATGTGGAGGTCTACAGTGATCAAACTCACATTAATATATACTAATTAAAAGGCACGTGTTCACACACGTGTGTATATAATTTATTAAATTTCTTATACATTTTATTTTGATAAAAAAGATGATTAAGAAAACACTTTAGCAAAAATAATTAGTACGAATTTAGAGGAAATAAGTATTTTTGAAGATCATATTTAATAAAATGATGTTTTATAAAACTGTTTAAAAAATATTTAAATGGGAAAAATCTTTGAAATAAATTATTTTAATAATGACAAATCAAAAGAAAAAAGTATTTCAAATAAGACATATTTTAAAATATATACAGTTTTAAAGGAAAAAAGAAGATCAAAATAAAATAAATTAAAATTTAGAGGGTAAAACAAAACAAAAATGTAAGGACAAGAAAATAAAAAGGAAAATACCCTATAAGCTAAACTATAGAGCTATAGGAAAAAACAAATATTACTTACCAAAAAAATAAACAACATTTCTCTCAAACATAAAACTTCAACTTCATAAAAAAAAAAAAATCATAAAACTAATGTCTTGTCTATTGTATTTATATTACATTAAACGTAATGTAATTTTAATCTAAACATAAAAATATTGTATTCAAATATCAATTATATTACGTTAGAAATCTAATATAATCACTATTTATTATTCTATATTTTTTACTACATTTATTAATTATATTACTTACTCTCTTTTTCTCTATCTTTTTTTTATATACTTTTATTAATCATATCATATATAATATAATTTAAATACTTTTCATCCAAATAAACATTATATTTGAATATAATATAAATATATTTTATCTAAACATATATTATATTTAATCTAAATGTCTCGTAATCTAAATAAGTTATAATAAATAAAGAAGGAGAAGAAAAAAAAAATCAAAGAAATGTAATCCCAAATCCAAGTGTTCATATGGGAGCCACACCCAAGCCCAGTGTTCATGGACGTGCTATTTTTTTTAAGAAAAAAGTTTAATGAAAGAAGACCTACAACCAACACGTGGAAAGAACAGTGACAATCCTTTAAAACAGTGGTAAAAACGGCCCCATAATGGAACGAATATGAAAAAAAAAAAAAAACACGTGTTTCAATCAAAACGCTCGTTTTTGTTTAAAATCTTGAATAGTGCAAGCTTTCGTCACTTCTTATATATGTATAGATTTAAGAATGTATTAAATAAGGAAAAATGATTTAGGGGGTGTTTGAAATGTGTATTATATTTATATTATATTTAAATGTTAGATGTTTAGATGAAAAATGTTTAAATTATATTTAAATAATAAATATATAATATGGTAAGTAAAAATAATGATAAATAAAAAGAAAAACAAAATATATGACGTGATTAATAAAATAATAAATAAAATAAAATAAAAATTAATTAATATATTAAATTTAAAATATAATATAATTAATATTTAAATATAATATTTTTATATTTAAATTAATATTATATATATTTAAATATAATAAAAATATAATACCATAAATAAATAATATATCAAATAAAACTATTAGGATTTTAAAAATATATATTTGTAAAAGTCACATTTGGTTAAATGAATTTTTGAAGGCTATTAGAAAAATGTATAGTACAGGTGAAGATATCTATGAAAAATTGCCTTAATTGGAAAAAAAAAAAATGGAGGCTCCTTAAAAAAATTATTAATATTTATTGTTCGGATAAAAAGTACTCCCATTATTAGTCCAAACAACAGAAAATGCGAGCATTTTTTCTGAATAAAAAATTCAGCCTTTTTTTTTGCAATAACATTTTTGGTCAACTCACAATTGCTTTGCGCAGATTTTGATTGAAGTTAGAATGCTTCCATTATTATTATTACTTGTAAGGAAATATTTATTGAAGACTTGCACTACTGGAGTCATGGTCTGGAGTGTCGTCCAAGGCCCCAAAGCCTAACACCAGCCGGAAGAAATATAATATACATAAAAAAAATATTAAAAATTTTAATTTTTAAATATTAATTTTTATAATATATAAAATATTAATTTTTATTAATAAATATTTAAAATATTATCCTATCAATTGACTATTTATATTAATAAAAATTATAATATTTGAATTAATATTTAAAAAAATTAAGATTAAAGTTGTTGTTTGTAATATTACTTAATATTCATATCATCATCAAAGGACATATAGAAAATTTTTTTGCCTAACAATAATAGAAGTGCTCTTGTTGAATTAAATGTTATTTGGTTAGAGAAAAACGATTTAAATAGAACATTAGGATTTAAAAAAATATATTTGTTAAAGTCACATTTCGTTAGATGAAATTTTGAAAGCTATTAGAAAAACGTGCAGTGCAGATGAAAATATATTTGAGAAAATTGCTTCAATAAAAAAAAAATTAAAAGCCTCCTTAAAAAATATTAACATTTATCGATGTGATAAAAGTACTCACATTATTAGTCCAAGCAACGAGTAATGTGAGTTTATTTTGTCTGAATAAAAAATTCACTCTTTTTTTTTTTTTTAACAATAAAAGTTTGGTCAACTCATAATTGCTTTGCACATATTTTGATTGAAGTTATTATTATTATTATTATTTGTAAGGAAATTTTTGCTGAGGACTTGCAGAAATAGAATCACTGTCAAGCATGCTGTCCAAGGCACCAAAACCTATCACCAACCGGAAGAAAAATAATATACATAGAAAAAATTAGAAACATTAACTTTTTAAATAATACCCATTATCCATTACATAACCACAATACATACATTCATATATATATATATATATAAACGTAATGTATACAAAACTTCCCTCAACTCAATATTCACCCTAATATTGCACTAGTCCCTTGCGGTACAGTCCATATGATGTAGGCTTATATCAAAAAACAATTACCCTTTTTCTTGGCTTCGTTAACTCGTCTATTTATTCTCCTTTTCACCTTCTTATCATTTGATCAGAACTTATGGCTCCCCTAGCAAGCATAGGCGCTAATTAAATTGTTTTGAGTGTTGTCTGTCGTTTTAGGCATAGCAGCAGCGCCACTCAACTTGTCATGATAATCCATGTTCTCTTTCCATTTGTATTTGTAACTCAAGGCAGACCAAACGTAGAGCAGAAAATTAAGACAGCTAAGGATGGCCAAAAACCAATAAAACAAATGCAATTTGCTATCATTTAGGGTTAGCCCACTAAGCCAACCCTTTTTGTTTGGTGTCACTTTTTTGGTCACGGCGTTTATGATGTCAACAAATATGGTGCTCAAAAAGTAACCAAACGACATGGTCAGCCAAGTAAACGACGTGGAAAGTGACTTCATCCCAGATGGGGCTTCTTTATAGAAGAACTCCAACAACCCTACGAAAGTAAACATGTCAGCAATCCCAAAGATCCCATACTGAAACGATAGCCAAAAGATACTTATGGTCTTTGGTGGGCTTTTATGGGCATCGTTCAATCTCTTGAGCTCCACAAGCCCAGCCACAACCATGGACACGGTCGAGAGGACGAGCCCAACACCAACTCTCTGGAGTTGGGTTATGCCAGAGGGGTGTTTGGTGATTTTCCTAGCGAAGGGGACAAAGAGGTACTCGTAGATTACTACGAGGATTGACATGAAGGACAAGGGGATGATGGGGACTGATGGGGCAGGCATTTCGATGGAGCCCATTTTGCGGTCCATGACTGTGGCTCCTTGTTGGACTGAGAATGTCTGGAGTTGGGCCAGGCAAGTGTTCATGAGGATTGTGCTGGCCAAGATTGGTAGCATTCTTGCTAGGACCTTCACTTCTTCCACTTGTGTGACTGTGCAAACCTCCCATGGATTTGGGTCCTTGTTTTGGGGAAGTATGGCTGCTTTGTCCAGAAGCCTGCATCATTGTGTTATAACAGTATATAAATTCATTGCATGAAAAGGTGATACAAACATCAATCTGTGGCACAATAAACTATTAGATAGTAACTTGGTCTTGCTAAAAAACTGGGTTGCTGTGGTGTCAAATGTGGATTTGGCATCCTCTTCTTTTAGCTAATTTTGAGAATGAGTTCTATCCAAGTATATTTAACATGTTATCAGAGTCAAATGGTCAAGTTTATTCATATGACACACTGTATGAGAGAGGGTGTTAGATTTTGAATATGTCATATATATTACTAAGTTAGTTGAGTTAGTTTTTAGAGACGAGTTTCACACAAATCCATTAAACAAAAACCAATAATTTCAGTCATAATGAAATACTTAAGGAGAAGTAGTGTGTATTGGGACAAAATGAAGGGTTTAAGGAAAAATAGTGTGTATGAGTTATGTCTGTACTTTAATTATACCACTATATTGTATCTATGACGTGCAAAAATTTATATGAATATTTACTACTCCCAAGTCCTAAGCTTGTAGTTTCATCAAGAATCCACACTTCCACTTCCACTACATTTGTAATAATTGGCTCCATATACAGTTTTATTTCATACTTTTAATTTCATATTAAAATTATACAAAGAATTATTGTTAGGTTATACTTATAACCACACTTAACTATTTTATTTTATTATCATATATACGATGGTTATGATTAAGAGTTAGAGAGCTCATCCGTCTGTTTTGGTAATATGGGCCAATAAGCTTATCAACTTTATTAGAGATCATTTACATAGATAGTTAACTTAGAGCTATAATTTTAAAATATATTCAAAATTAAATTTATTTACAAAATTAAACAAAAAAAGAAAGCTAATTATTTTGTGTTGATCAAAATACCCATACATCTAGTTTTTTTTAAAAAAAGACATTAGATTCTTTCGTAAAAAATAAGCTCATTATTTTTTGAAATTTAAAAAGTTAAAACCACTCCCCTTAATACTACGTTTTTAGAATCCAAAATTGAAAAAAAAAAAAAAAAGCACATATTTAAAACTTAACATTTTCCCCCTAAATCAATATCAATATGTTATTGGCTCAGTCATTATATGTATTGATTGGATCAATAAACAAAAAGTCACTTGGTTTGTTATTACATCATAAATGACCTAGTCATTATGCATACATATATATACATGCACGTATATTGTTGATAGGATATTGACAATGTCAATATATTGTATATATGTTTTTTTTTTTTCTAATGACAATGTCAATTTGATAATGATTCAAATTTTATGTGCATTTATTTTAAATTTTGTCTCTTGATTTTGTTGTCAATTTTGTGTGAATATAAAAAAAAAAATCACCTTGGATATTTGATAGAATCACAAAATATAAACCTTTTTTAAAACATAAAAGCAAAAAAAATGTCTCAATTCAAAATAACAAACTGTCCTAAAAAAAATTACGAACTCAAAAAACGTAAAAGGCAACTTTTTTAAAATATAAAAAAAAAAAAACAACAAACTATGCATTTTCAAGAAGAGAAAAGAAAACAGTCAAACATGCAATAATCACCATGAGTTTTTTTTTTTTTTTTTTTTTTTTTGGTTTTGGTTAAACCTGCAGAAATGCAGATTATGCAGAATAATCCCACGATTATTGTTTAAAAAAAAAATCTGAAAAACGCAGATTGTGGAAGGGTGTTTGTGGACCGAAAAACTATTAAAATTCAAAATTCATTCATATTTGTAAATAAATTGAATTGTAGACATTCATTAAAATGGGGTGGTTAAAAATGGTCATTTTGTGTAAATACTTCATGAATGATTAAGTTCAATTCATCTTTGGATGATTTGTTTAGATAGTCAAATTAGGACCCTACTTTTAAAAATTGTCTACAAACTAATTTATTTACAAAATTGAACAAAAACTAAATATTTAATAATGACAAAAAAAAAATCCATATGTTAGAGATTAGAATCCTTCCTATAAAATAGGGCCATTACTCTATAAATTCAAGAAAACTACAAACAACTCCCCTTAATTTCGCAATTTTGAGATAGGATGTAAAAAATTCCAAAAGGAGCGTTCAATTTCATTGACTTCCCCCTTTTGTTCCTCTCTCTGTTTCTCACCCACCCAATTACTCCATAACTCGTATTCTTCAACGCGCCTACAAACTCCAAAGCCGCAACGACCGCTGCTTCCCAACGGAAACGAAGAAAGCCGGGAGTAAGATGCTAAGAATTAAAGGCCCGTTTAGGACAACAACCTGGAGACTTTTTTTTTTTTTTTTTGTTGAAAAAAATTGTTTTGAAAAATATGTTTAGGATAAAATGCTGTTTGGGGTGAAAAATAAAAAAACTTTTTAGAAAGAAATATCAATATGGATATTATTTTATTCAACTTAAAATTTTATGTAATTTATAAAAAAAATCATCTTATTTAAATTTGTATATGTAAAATTATAGATTTTTAAAATTTAGAGTTTACTGCAACGTTTTGAAAATATAAATAGTGAAAAATGAGATTCTGTTGAAAAAGGTATTTTGAAGAAGGTAAAATACTTGTCTCGGGACCTAACTATGTTAGTCATCATAGTATTACTCATAGGTTTTAGTGATTGATCATTTTGATTTGCAAGTTGTATAGGCATGGTCTTTTTTTTATTACACTGGTTTATGATTTTATTAGCCTTGTCATTGTTATGAGTTGTTTGTTCTATTTTTTTGTGTTTATTGAATTCATGATACTTGTAGTTAGCAAACGTTTTTGATGGTTAATGAATATATTAGTACGGTGTTGATTAACATTTGGTGAAAATAATTTTTATTTTCATTTTTGTAGTTATCAATTGAAATTTTATAATAATTAGGTCATTAACTTATATTTATCTAAAGGACTTGATATAATGAGTTAATAATTTCAGAATTTCAAACCGACTTTGGGTTAATTGCTTGGTCAATTTTATGGTAGATTAATTCTTGGATTTGGATGGACTTTTATTTTTATAAATATTTGAGATTGATTTGATTTTATATGAAATAACCATGAATTGCAATATAATAATGGTATGGTCATTATTGTAGGTGTCATGTAACATTAGACATTCTCCAGTTTAAATAGGATTTTGTATTTTTTTTTAAATATTTATAATAACTTACGTAATGCATTATTATAGAAATCGTGTAACAATATAGTGATTGTGGACTTATTTAGAAAAAAAAGAAAAAAAGAAAAAGGTTAATGATGGTGGCGTTTGGTATTGTTTTTGAAATATTTTCTGTTTTCAAAAAAATTGAAAATGAGAATGTTTTGAAAACTGTGTTAAGATCATTTCTGAAACTGTGTTTGGTTATGTTTTCTAAGTGTATATTTTGAAAAACATAAGAATGAAATTTTATTTGATTATATTTTTTCAAAACCTATTTCATTTTCAAAAAACCCAAAAAACACAATATTTTTTGGAAATGAAAATAAAAAGTGAAAACAACTTTTTTTCGTTTTCAAAAAACTTAAAAAAAACAACATAATTGAAAACGGTATTTTCGAAACGGTTTTAAAAACGTTAAATAAACAAACACTATTTTAAAATTATTTTTATTTTTTATGTTTTTGAAAATGAAAAATCATTCTAAAAAATAAAAACAAACGCCACCGATATTGTACTTGATTGGGCAATTCTATCAAGTTTCGGTCAGTAGATAATGGTTATGTTCTTTTCTCGTAAAATTCATTTCGCTATTTTATTGCAGAGAAACAATCAAATCAAATCTAGGGACACATGGGCAGTTGTCAAAATTAATCTCCAGTCAGAAACAAGCAGATGACACTAACAAGAAAAAAAACTCAAAAAAAAAAAAAAAAAATGAAAACCTTTGCGCCATCATTCGATCATTATCCTAAGGATATGAATGTTGTACAAATGATATTTGGAACGAAACTAATAAGTCATTTCATAAACGCATTTTATTTAATTATATTTAAATATAATTTATTTTTTAAGTGTTATATTTAGTTGAAAAGTATTTGTTTTGTATTTGAATAAAATATGTATTGGATGAAAAGTATTTTAGAATTGAAAAATTGATATGATTGATAAAAATAAAGATAAATAGTAGAGTTAAAAAGTTGATGTGATTGTTTTAAAAAACTTTTAAATAGTAATTATTTTCGTAACACTGTTGAAAGAGATTGTATTTAAATGTAAAACTTTACGTTTGGTGTATTTTTTCCCTAAAAAGGCGAATGATATATATTTAAAAAATAATTAGAAAATAATAGAAGGGTATATATAAAAAAAATGTGAAATTCAAATTTTGTTTAAATTTATAAATATAAAAATGTCTATTTTTTAAAAGCAGTGTAAAAAAAAAAGGCATTTTGTGTAAATTCTTCCCTTTTCATTCATACATGTTTTCCCCTGGATACTTTCCAGGCTTATATGGTTAATAATAATAAAAGTTTTAAGTCTGCTTTTCAATGTCAATCTTGCTAATTAAAAATTCATATATATTTGATCATCATAAAGCACATGCATAATCATGTTATCACCAAAGATTAATGCATATCCAGCACGTGGAATTTCTATATATACGTTTAAGTAATTTCACCTGAATTCTTTCGTGTGTGCTATTTTCTCATCTGCAGGTAATTGATCTTTGTCGCCAATCTCATACAGCTCATCGGGATCCTCCGGCAGTGATAAGTCTCGGTTTTTGGTTGCCACATAGATAACCTTCCACAAACAAAGCACACCAAATCAATTTTTGATTAATTTTAATGAATCAGAAATTTACAAGTCAACTTTGAGATTCAACTCTATATTTGTTTTGCATGTCCATTTTCAAAAAGAGAAAAGAAATAGTAAGAATGTTTTTCACAATTTTTTCCATCATTCTTTTCATTTTGAAAAAAAAAACTATGTAATTTTCAAACTTATTTTGTACAGGAACCTTTTGGGGGCCTTTTTGAAATCTTCGTTCAAGGCATTATTTCTAAATACCATTTCTATCTAATTTTCCATTTTGTTTTAAAAGAAAGAAAATTTTTTACATATCTAAATATCATCTCATTATTTAAATGAAATGACTTTCTTATTTTAAATAAGCAAATTTTCCATATTGAAAATGGACACGTAATCCAAACTAGTTATAAATTGCCACAATACAAGAAGCTACACAGACGTAACGAGAAATTGCATAAATTTATATGAAATTTTCTAAAAGAGTATTTGCCATCATTGCAAAACCGACTAGCATAATGAATGGCGGCACAAAATTTGAAAACTTGTTTACCCCTAAATTTCTTTTAAAATTTCAGTTGTGTCCTCATTAGATAAAAAATATTATAACCGTACCCATTAAGAAATTAAATATGCAACAATATTCCTATTAAGTAGAGAATTATCTTTATTTTTATATATAAGGCACTCACTAAAAATAAAATTCCTTGTATGGCACAAAAGAGAGACCTGAATAATCCTCAAAAAGGGACTATCGCGACCTCGGAGGCGATAGTATGGCTTGCCAAGGGCAAGAATTAAGAAACCAAGAAAGGCAGCTACAGTTGAGACTAGAAAGCCCTTATACCAAGATATAGTAGTGCTGTAATACACTATGGCTGTGACTCCCACAATAGCCCCAACTGTTGCACTAAGCAAGTACCAATTAAAGAAGGTGGCAAGAGCCTTGGCTTCCTTTGGATCCCTCCGATCGAACTGGTCGGCGCCAAGCGACGGAAGTGACCCCCTAACACCACCCGAACCCATCGCCAAGAGGTACAAGGAGAAGTAGAACATGACTTTCACACCGCCTTTGACACAACTTGACTTGCCACAATACTCTGGCTGCAAATGGTGTGTGCCCGCTTGGATTGTCATTAGCACTAGAGCCTGTATAAAGAGAGTGTTAATTAACAACGCTTTACGTAATGGCTCTAGTTTGAAACATAGGTTCATATCACAATTAAACTAATTATTTTTATTGTGTTTTCTTTTATAAAAACTTGAATTTTTTGTTCAAAATATTATTAAATGGGATCTCGTTGAAGTTACAGTAAAATTGTACACATTTTTGTATGTGTGGTTTTTATTATATGTGTACCAAATTCTAATATTTCAAGTGATCTAAAAATGAACCTAGTTATGAATCTATTAAATAAATTTATAGTTCAAACTTATTATCGAAACGCGGTCGGTCATTGATTTTGCAATAGAATTGTACACATTTTTATTTATATGATTTTTGTTATATATTTACCAATATTTCGAGTGATCCAAAAATAAGACAGGTTGTGAATCTGCTCAAGAAAGCGTCAGAGATGAAGCCGCCAACAAGGGAAAGCAAGAAAGTTGTTCCCATGAAGTTGGTGAGAGTGTTGGCGGCGGTGTGATTGTGGAAGAACATCACTGACATGAAGTAGACGACCAAGCTCACCATGTTGGCCACGAAACCCATGCTCTCCAATGCTGACAAGACTGTGGTATACCAAACAAAAAAAAAGAGTGCAAAAAAATTAATGCTACATAATGGAAGGAAAATATAATAGATTTGTTTGATATCTACATTTAAAATACTAAAAGCCACCCACACGCGCGCGCGCGCACATATATGCATTAAATCACTTATTTGGTTATACCAAAGATGTATTTGCAAGCATTGAGTCCGCCCTTTTTGTACTTCTCTCCCTTGATGGAGCCATAGTTAGCTGCTTTGGCCTCTTCTTCCCCCTGTGTATAGCAAAGATTTTATACACACACACACACATATATACATATAAACAATAACGTCATATTATATATATATATATTTATATATATATGCAGAGAGAGAGCTAATTACCATGAGAGATATAGTTTCGAGAAACTAGAGTAAAAGAGCTTTAAGGACGTGGCGTCTGCAATTTAGAAATGGAAATGGTGATTGGCACGAAGGGTAGAATAGAAAGTGGACTTGGAAGATATATATATATATATGCACACACATATGTATGACTCATCACTCACCAATATGTTTATAAATTATAACGTTCATGACATTATATTCATCGCTGTCTTGTTCTTTGCTTTGTCCCTCTCTAACGAACAATAGTACTGCATCACACTTTTTTGCTCTGTGCAAATCTCGGCTAGTTGCAAAGGTTTTCCCTTTTTGTTTGCCTTTTTAAATTATTTTCAATAATTAACCAATGTGTTTTTTCTTGGAATCTAAGCTATATCTGTTCATTTCATTAGTTTTTTCTTTCTTTTGGGTTGAAGTGACGCCTGTCTTCTACATCTATTACAAGCAACAGTGATTTATTACTCAGTACAAAACACTTTTGAGCGTTTAAAGATTCTATTGATCGCGTAGAAAGCTAGTTATTACAATGGTTTGTCTCTATACTCTTCTTAAAATAGATTTACTTTCCATTCCATTAATAGAAAGAACAAGAAAAAACCGATTAGAGTCCCTACTTTAAAGGAAGTCGTCCTTATGAAAATAATAATAATAATAGAAGATCCCTCAAGTAACGAGCCTCTCTTAAGGCGCTAACGTCAACATGATAGTTTGCTTTCTTCTATGTGTGTGTATATATTTATATATATAACAGGCGGATCGCAGATCAGTGCAAGTTCATCATTAAAAAAAAAAAATGATTTAGTTTGTGTTCAGTTAGTAGGATTTGCTCATCAGTGATAAAAAAGAAGCATAAATAAACATATCAAAATCGACCAATTTCTAATTAACTTCTCACATATAACTATTATTTATATTTGATATATCTAAACATGAAAAAATTCACTGATCGATATGTACATAATACATTGTTGAATTTAAATTGGCCGAAAATGTCCTAATAACAATTGGAAATGCAACCATTAGGTAGTGCGCTTTAGTGGTGCTACTGTTTGTGTACAATTACGTGCCAAGGAAAAAGTAGGTTTTTTTTTTTTATGAGTTTGAGAAAAAGTAGGATATGAGAAATGAGAAATCATCATGCAACTTGCGAAACTTTACTTTTTCTAAAACACTAGTTCTTAGACACGCGCTTTGTACGTGTGGATTTAATATGTTGATTTAAAAAAAAAATACAAATGTTAGTTTTTTTATTAAAAAAAAAAGTAAATGTTAATTTCTTTAAAATTATTATCTTTTCCTATTTTAATTATTATCTCCTTTTCACAGAATCAAGTAATCATTGATTGAAAAAATATATAATAATTTGAAGAATTATAAGGTAAAATTTGTTGAGACATATTTGAAAAAAGTAATTTTACATATGGGAAAATTGAAAAAACGAAAAGTATTTTAAACGAGCCAACTATAAATATGTAAATTTTGAAAAAAAAGGGTATAAACCAAAAAAAAAAAAAAACAAAGAAGGAAGTAAAAAACATCAACAAAAAAGGGAGAAAAAAGAACACAAAATACAGAGACCAAATTTTTGACAGTGTCAAAAAAGTAACTCTCCTTTATAATGTAAGTAAATAATTTTTGAAAACTTAGAAATTCCTAAAGTAATAATTATAATAAAAACTCAAAATGCAAGACAAAGCAAAATTACGTAATAGAAAATAGTATTTAAGAGAATTGCAGTAAAAGCTAATTAGAAGTATACTTGAGAATGTATAAATTGAGAAAAATGATTTAAATAAAGCTATTAGGATTTAAAAAAATATATTTATAAAAGTCACATTTGGTTAAATGAATTTTTGAAAACTATTAGAAAAATGTGTATTGTAGATGAAGATATATTTGAAAAAATCGCTTTATTTGAAAAAAAGTAAAAGTTTCATTTAAAAAATTGATTAAAAGGAAAAACATTTTAATGGAACATTAGAAAAGGTACAAGTCCTCTTTTGGTCTTTCCTTTTTTGGTCTTTCCTTGACAGTATAATACAGTTCCAAAAGAAAGAAAGAAAGAAAGAAAAAAAAGAAAAAAGAAAAGAAGAAGAGAGAAAGAGAGCAGCAGAAAAATGGACCAAAAAGGAAAAGTAAAAATAATGATAATTAAAAATAAAAAAGAAATGCAAAATAACGACAACCACACCAAAAGATAACTCATAGCAACGCAAAAGAACTAAAACATAAAAAGCAAAACGAAAAAAATAGAGAAACCAAAAGTTTGAACGGGAAAATATTAGGAGGTCTAAAGCAACCAATCTCAAATTTCTATATAAAAGATATTTATAACTCACATTTGCTCAAATGAATTTTTGAAAGCTATTAGAAAAATGTGTAGTGCAAGTAAGGGCTGCACAGAACCCAACTTGCACCATCCTGTCCCAAATTGCCCACCCTTTACATACACATGTTAGCAAACCATCCACCGGCGTGTTCAACCTGGCTGCCCATGTGTTCTAATGGGCGGGTGGCGGACCGAGTATATTTGTGTCGTGTTCAACCTGACCGGACCTAACATGGCATATATTTATTAAAAAGATTAAAAAAAAATTATAATCTGAACTTAAAGATCATAATTGTCGTTAGACCTTCTTCAGCTTGCTATCCTAGCTCATAATATATGCACTATTGTTGGGCTTTCTTCCACGTGTTCTTTTCTACATGTTATTTGTCAGATTCAAGGCTTCAAACTTTGAAAAGGGATACCAAGGGTTGCACTCACCGGCTTAAATTTGAATTTGTCGTTTTCTTTTTCCCTATCCGGTGGGATTTTGCGGTGAGGATTTGACGGAAGAGATAAATGCTTTAGTGAATCGTCACCCAGACAAGCTCGTTTTATGCATGTCTTTCCAAGGGAATTTTCTGTTCTAATCATTATATATGCTTGAATTTGAATCCGATTGTTTATGTTTGTAACAAATTGCCGGAGAAGTTAAGAGAGTGACGACCGTTTCAAGTTCCGGAAGTTCTCCAATCCGCCCACACCGGCCGTCTAATATCCATCAACCGCCAGCCCATGCTTGGGCGGTTGGCAGTTTTGATATCCCAAAACCCAACATGGAAAAGCCCGTTCCGTTCCGAAACCACCAGCCGCATGTGTAACCCTAGCACAGATGAAGATATAATTGAGAAAATTGCTTTAATAAAAAATATTTTAAAAGTTCTTTAAATAAAATATTTATATTTGTGTTTAGGTGACGTCTGCTAAAAAAATTTCATTTTAATTTTACTCAAATACAATATAATTTTACATCAAACACAAATTTTATAACAGTATTATGAAAACAATTACTATTCAAAACATTTTTAAAACAATCATATCAACTTTTCAACTCTACTATTTATCTCTACTTTTACCAATCATATCAACTTTTAAACTCTAAAATACTTTTCATCCAAACACACATTCCATTCAAATACAAAACAAATACTTTTCAACCAAATACAACATTTAAAAAACAAATTCATTCAAATACAATTAAAATACAATGCATTTATCAAACACCCCTGGATAAAAAGGCATTCACATTATAAGTCCACCAACTAATAATTGAGTACTTTTTCTGAATAAAAAAAATTCAGTTTTTTTTTGTTTGTTTTTTACAACAACATTTTGGTCAACACACGATTGCTTTGCACGTAATTTGATTAAAGTTAGAAAGCTTTTATTATTATTATTATTATTATTATTATTTCAAGAAACATCTACTGAAGACTTGCACAACTAGAATCACTGTCAGGCATAGAGGTAAACAAAATAATCTAATCATCCAATAGACCCATTTAGGTCTCATTTGATGAACGCATTATATTTGTATTGTATTTGAATGCATTGTATTAAATATAATTTGTATTTGGAGAAAAAGTATCAACATTGTATTTGAATGCAATGTGTGTTTGGGTGAAAAGTATTTGAATTATATTTTAATAATGAATATGTGATGTGATAGGTAAAAGTAGAGGGAGAGAATATATGATATAATTAATAAAAATAATAGAAAAAGTAAAATAATAAATAGTGATTGTGTTTGATTTAAAATGTGATGTGATTGGTATTTGAATGAAATGCTTTTGTATTTAGAGGAAAATTACATTGCATTTAAATGCAATGTCAAAAAAAAGCGTTCACCAAACGCATGCTTAATCTACCCAATCTAATTTTAATTGGGTGGGTTGAAAAAATTTTAAAAATCCACCAAACCCACCAAATATTCATTCACTTACTATTTTTTTTTTTTTTTGCTAAATGATGTTCACCCCTAAATGTTGTTTAGATTATTTAAATATATAAAATGTATTACTTAATATTCAATATGGATGTAATTTTTGGTAATTTTATAAAAAAATACCACTAATTACTTTAGTATTATTGTATCTTTTGGTGATTTTTATAACTTATATTTATTTTAAATTTGACTATTAATGAGATTATATTAGAAATTTTTTTATTTGTGCAGAGCCTATGATAGAATTTATTTTAAAAACTATATCATGAGTTTAATTTATTTTTTTCCTATTAAAATTTTCATTTTGTTGTTGGATGTTTAGTATCATTTATTATTTTTATTAATAAAATATACAACCCACCCAATCCACCCAACCCAACCTGATATTAATTGAGTAGGTTGATTTTTTACATTTGATTGATTGGGTGGATAAAAAAAAATGTTAACTCACCCAATATTCATTGAGTGGGTTAAAATTCACAAAAACCCACTCAACCCACCCGATGTTCACACCTAGTTAGGCATGTTTCCCATGCCCCAAGATCTAACACCAACAGGAAGAAAAATATTATACATAAAAAAAATATTCAGAATTTTAATTAAATTAAGTATTAATCTATATAATGTATAAATTATTATATTTTTATAAATAAGTGTTTATTATGTTATAATATCAATTATTATTTCTATTAAAAATAAGATACGTTAATTAATACTCAAAAAATTAAAATTAAAATCAGTGTCTTGACATTATTTAATATACATATCCCCGTTTAAGAGACATAATAGAAAATTTTGTTGCCTAATTATAATTGAAGTGCTGTTGTTGAATTAATTGTTAGTTGTTTAGGCTTTCATGACATTTACATTTGATGTATGATCTGGAATCATAATATTGCATGAAAATTTCTCATAAACATTTTGTTTATTTATGATATAAGATCTTCTATATTTTATGTTTTATTAGTAAGAATTATTGTTTTAATCACTGAATTAAATTTTCAAATTTGATCATAAATGAAGCAGTTACATATTGGACATTATAAATTTTAAATATAAATACTTTAAATTGATCAAATGATTAAAAAACTATTCATACCATTAGTGCGCAATAAATGATCTTATTTTAAAACTAACGAATATGTAATTTGTGTAGATGTTAGTCAAATAAAGGTTCCAATTCAGTTTATAATTGTACGGAGCTACTAATAATTCTCTCATTTCATTTGTTTATTTATTTATTATTTTGATTAAAAAAAACGGTACTTCTCACATATATACTACATCTTTTGGCAATCTGTATTTTGCTAAAGCATGCTAGTCTTAATGTTTGAATTTGAATTTATGACCATATTGTTCAGGGAGGTGTAAATAACCATTAGACTAAGTCTACAAACACTATTTTAGTAACCAAAAGAGTATTTTTTGTTTAAAAAATGTATATTTTTGCATATTTCTTTTGGTAAAATTATATATAGAAATAATGCGTTAACAGAAGATTTATAGCTGTTGATGTGTAACCAAGAACTCTATGATATCGACTATCATGATATGATCAAATTCGCTGGTCATCATAATAGTGTCTGAGTATCTTGGAGACTCGACTTTGGATATTTGAATCTTAAATTATCAATTCACAAGATCTAATATATATAACAAAATCTATAATATTTAAGATTATTTATATTCAAATATCAAATATTTGTATTTTTAATATTCGTTAAGGGTTATCTCTTAAAATTCTATAAATATATGATTAAAGGCCTTCGAAAATCCTAATTACATTCTACACAGATTATATCATGTGTAATTCCGAAAGATTGTTAAATATCAAGAACTAAAAAAAAGATGTAATCTTCTCGTTCAGGGCGAACGTCCATAAATTTCTATGTTATCTACTTTTTACATTTTAAAAGTTTTGTGTTATCTTGTGTCAATGATAGTTCTAGAGTAATATTTGTCAAGTGAATTTTACCCAATAGTATTAACTTTCCTTTACTTAATCCCTCTTTATAGGTATCGTCTAGCACAAATAAAAACATTATAAACGAAAGGCAATCCAATCTAATTAGAACAACCTTTTCTTTTCTTTTCTTTTCTTTTTTCATTTATTTTTCTTTTTCCTATTACTTCTTTTGGCAACATCATTCATTGCCATTTTTAAAAATTTTTTTTATCTCATCTCACAAGCTTGAAGATGATGTTAATTATTATCCCATATTCTCATGGTAAAGAAATAAACATTTTCTTAAAAAAAAAAAATTTACGTCCACAGGCTAAATTGACACTACAATTAAAGTAATTCTAATTTCTACAATTTCTAACACTTGCATTCCAAATTCAGCACCCAAGTTGAGAAGAAATTAAAGGTTCATTTGGTGTATGAGTTGAGTTTGGAATAAAATAAAAATTTTAAATTTAAATTAGTTGATTTAATTATAACTTTTATTGAGTTTTTAAAAAAAGATAAAACTGAATTAAAAAATTTTGATTTAAACTCGTGAACTGAAAAGCTCTTAAGAATTTTTTTTAATAAAAAATAAAATAAAATATTACTAACAGGCATAACAACTGACAAGAAAAAGATGGCGATCAGTCTCACTGCACAGTCTCACTATCAGGCATATATCCCACTTGGCTTTTTAATTTTTCCTTTGTGTTGTCAAGTTATATAATCAAGTAAGCCGACCTCAATGTTGGTTTGTTCCATGTGCTTTCCATGCTGATCAGTTATCACATGTGGCTGATATAAAATGGCGCTTAGATATGCTGTGGCTGATCAGTGATGTAATCTGTCCAAACACTCAAAATGACTTCAAATATAGTAATTGACTCTCCTCCTCCACAAAGTTTCCAAGAAACTACAAAATTCATATCTAAATATCAGAGCCGTGAAATTGACATCTAAGCTAAAATTTCTCATTTTGGAAACCAATCATTTGAGAGATTCTTCCCTATCATAAAAAAATCTCAATACATAATAGGGATTCACAATATAATATGTATATATATATTTATATTTAGATATTCAATGGATATGAGAGATAAAACTTTAGGAATAAAGGCCATACATATACTCTTTCAAGTCCAATGACTATCAAGATGAAAGAGGCGTCCACATTATCAAAATAAATAAAATAAAATAAAGAAAGAAAGATGGCATCTACATTTTTGGTTAGATTAATTAAAATTGGCTGCAAGCTTTTATCCATCTCATATTTTCCATGAAAACCAATGCGAGAACAAAGTTGTTTTGTAACAACCAATATTACAATATCTATACATATATGTAAATTTAATGGTCTAAAGTACACAGACGGTAGATAGCTATGAGTTTTTTTAATAATAAGAAAAAGGTTGATAAGGAACTTATCATGATTTTGGGCAAGTTATGACAAACATATTGAACTTATCTTTTGCTCCTATCCTCTTCTCTTCAATGAAGAGGACCATGGGGTTGGTTGAAAGGTCAATATTGACAAGTTTTATACCATAATGAAATGATTATAAAACGACAACATATGGGAAAATTTGTGCAAAATTATGCAAATAGTACTGTGCCAGATAATATTTGATTTTTTTGGAGAATCTAATAATTTTTTGTACAATTGTATGGCTTGAAAAAGTTTCGTTTTCTAATCTGACTTTAGCGGCAAATCATTTTATGTGCCGTCAATGCATGTCTAATGCTACCAAGCAAGGAAGAAACACACGTATTAATGATAATTGTACAAAAATGATATTTACTATTTAAAGATTTGAATTATAGAAAAACTTATGATATGAATTATATTTTTTAATCTATTAATAGATTATGCTGTTTTAACATTTTAGCAGTTTGATCTGTAATTAAAAGTAATCTTGTAATGTGTATCAAATTTTTAATATGTACACTCACATTCAAATTATTAAAAAATTAATCTAATAACTAAAATTATAGTACCAATTAGAAAAGTCCTATCTTTAAGCCTTTTTCTTAATAATATTAAGCCAAGCTGGCTAATCAACCTCCTTACCCTTAGCTCACACTTTTCCTACTTGTGAAAGCAATCCAAAATATTTTAAAATTGATAAATATTCATAAGGATATCTTACCCCATAATCTTACATATTAATTACCATTATCCATTATATAACCACAATACATATATATACGTAATGAATATATAATTTTCCTCGACTCAAAATTCACCCTCTAACATTGCACTAGTCCCTTGTGGAATAGTGCACATGATGTAGGCTTATATAAAAAAAACAACTACCCTTCTTGGCTTTCATCAACGCGCCTATTTGTTCTCTTTTTCACCTTCAGTCGTTTGATCAGAACCTGTGGCTCCACTAACAAGCATAGGTGCTAAACTATTTTGAGTATTGTCTGTCCTTTCAGGTGTAGCATCAGCACCACTCAACTTATCAAAATCCGTGCTCTCTTCCGATTTGTACTTGTAACTCATAGCAGACCAAATGTAGAGCAGAAAATTAAGGCAGCTAAGGATGGCCAAAAACCAATAAAACAAATGCAATTTGCTCTCGTTTAGGGTTAGCCCGCTTAGCCAACCCTTTTTGCTAGGTGTCACTTTTTTGGTCACGACATTTATGATATCAACAAATATGGAGCTCAAAAAGTAACCAAACGACAACGTTAGCCAAGTAAACGACGTGGAAAGTGACTTCATCCCAGCTGGGGCCTCTTTGTAGAAGAATTCCAACAACCCCACTAGAGTAAACATGTCAGCAATGCCAAAAATCCCATACTGAAACGACAACCAAAAGATACTTATGGTCTTTGGTGGGCTTTTATGGGCATCGTTCAATCTCTTGTGCTCCACAAGCCCGGCCACTGCCATGGACACGGCCGATAGAACGAGCCCGACACCAACCCTCTGGAGTTGGGTTATGCCAGAGGGGTGCTTGGTGATTTTTCTTGCCAAGGGGACAAAGAGGTACTCGTAGATTACTATGAGGACTAACATGAAGGCCAAGGGGATGATGGGGACAGATGGGGCAGGGATTTCGATGGAGCCCATTTTGCGGTCCATGACTGAGGCTCCTTGTTGGACTGAGAATGTCTGGAGTTGAGCCATGCATGTGTTCATGAGGATTGTGCTGGCCAAGATTGGTAGCATTCTTGTTAGGACCTTCACTTCTTCCACTTGTGTGACTGTGCAAACCTCCCATGGATTTGGGTCCTTGTTTTGGGGAAGTATGGCTGCTTTGTCTAGAAGCCTGCATCATTTTGTTGAACAATATATAAGGTTATTGCAGTAAAAGGCGGTACAAACATTAACCCATGACCACCTACAGGAGGAGGTACCCGGCATGACAAACTGTTTAATTGTGAATTTGTCTTGCTAGGTTACTGGGCAATTTTGGTGTTATATGTGGATTTGACACTCTCTTTCTCTTTAACTAGTTTTTGGAAATGAGTTTTATTTAAGTCTATTTAGTATGGTATCAAAGTTAGATTTTACATGCAATGGGGTTTAGATTTTAGTTCATTTACATGATACAGTAGGTACGAAAGAGATTGTTAGATTTTAAATTTGTCCTATATTATTAATAAGTTACTTGAACTAGTTTTTTAGTTCAACACAAACCATTAATTCAACTCGTAATAATATATTTAAGGAGAAATAGTGTGTATCAGAACAAAAATAATGCGTTCAAGGAAAAGCAGTGTGCATGGAGTTATATATATCTGCACTTAAACTATACCACTATATTCTATATATGATGTGCAATAATTTGTATGAATATGTACTACTCATAAGCAATAAGCTTGTAATTTGAATGTCAAGAGTCTACACTTCCACTTTCATTACATTTGTAAGAGTTGGCTCTATATACAGCTATATTTCATTCTTTAATCACATGACTTTTTTTTTTTTTAATTTGTGTGAGGATTCAAACTTTGCATCTCATTGTAAAATTAGATATGAAATTTTTATGTTAAACATGCAACCACACGTGATTAATTCAATTCTATTATCACACATATGATGTTTTACAATTAAGAGCTAGACAGCTCGTCTGTCTGTTTTGATGACATACTGGGCTGATAGGCTTGCCAGCTTTTTCACACATGTTTTCCCTTAGACCATACTCTATAGACTTGTATGGTTATATCGTGCAAATTTTTCTCTAATGTTCAATGTCAATCTAGCTAATAAAAAATTCGAACATATTTGATCATCATTTAGCACATGCATGCATGATCATTTTGTCACCAAACATTGATGAAGTATCTATATACATGTTAAGTAATTCTACCTGAATTCGTTCGTATGTGCTATTTTCTCATCAGCTGCTAATTGATCTTTGTCGCTGATCTCATACAGCTCACTTGGATCCTCCGGCAGTGACAAGGCCCGGTTTTTAGCTGCCACATAGATAACCTTTCACAAATAAAGCACACCAGTTAATTTTTAACAAATCACAAAGTTTACATTTCAGCTTCGAAACTTAAATTGTCCATAATACAAAAAGCTACACAGATGTAACAAGAAACTGGATAGATTTATGTAGAAAATTCTAAGAGTACCAGTCGTCATTGGCAAAACAACTAGCTTAATGAGTAGCGGCACAAAATTTATAAACTTGATTACCCCTAAAATATCTCATCTAGAATTTCAGTTGTGTCCTTATTAGATAAAAAACGTTATAACCATACTCCATTGAGAAATTAAAATATGCAATTATATTCCTATTTAGTAACGCACTCATTAAAAATAAAATTCTTTGTTTGGCATGAGAGAGAAAGAGAGAGACCTGAATGATCCTCAAGAGGGGACTATCACGACCTCCGAGGCGATAGTATGGCTTGCCAAGGGCAAGAATAATAAAACCAAGAAAGGCAGCTACAGTTGAGACCAGAAAGCCCTTATACCAAGATATAGTAGTGCTATAATACACTATGGCCGTGACTCCCACACTAGCCCCAACTGTTACACTAAGCAAGAACCAATTAAAGAAGGTGGCAAGAGCCTTGGCTTCCTTTGGATCCCTCCGATTGAACTGGTCTGCACCAAGCGCTGGAAGCGACCCCCTAACACCACCAGAGCCCAACGCCAAGAGGTACAAGGAGAAGTAGAACATGATTTTCACACCACCTTTGACACAACTTGACTTGCCACAATACTCTGGCTGCAAATGGTGTGTGGATGCTTGGATGGTCATTAGCACTAGAGCCTATACAAAGGGAGTGTTAATTAAGTACGCTTTATGAAATGAAACTTGGCTCCCTTTTGGAATGGATCATATAGGATCGTATCAAAATTAAACTGGTTATTTTTACAATGTTTTCTTTTATAAAAATTTGAAATTTGTTCAAACTTTCAAATCTATTATTTAAATTTCTATTTAATTTACAAAAGAATTATATATGAAGTAAGTTGTGAATCTACTTAATAAATTTTCTGTTCAAACCTATTATCTAAACGGACTATTAATGTTGCAATAGAATTGTACATGCTTTTATATGTGTGGTTTTTATTATATGTGTACCAATATTTCGAGTGATCCAAAAATGAGACAAGTTGTGAATCTGCTCAAGAAAGTGTCAGAGATGAAGCCACCAACGAGGGAGAGCAAGAAAGTTGTTCCCATGAAGTTGGTGAGAGTGTTAGCGGCGGTGTGGTAATGGAAGAACATCACTCTCATGAAGTAGACGACCAAGCTCACCATGTTGGCCACGAAACCCATGTTCTCAAATGCTGCCAATACTGTTGTGTACAAAAATGGTACACATACAAAATTATGATACAAAATGAAGGAAAATATAGTTAGCCACGTTTGAAACTAAACGCCCCATACACACACACATATATGTAAATGACATTTTTTTATACCAAAGATGAATTTGCAAGCATTGAATCCGCCTTTTCTATAGTTCCCTCTCTTGATGGAGTCATAGTTATCTGCTTTGGCCTCTTCTTCCCCCTGTGTATAGCAAAATGATTACACACACACACGCATATAATATATTAAATAAACTATATACATATAAACACATAAAGAGAGGGAGAGAGAGAGAGAGAGATGGGGTTTGGTGGCTTGAGCTTACCATGATAGAGAGATTAGGAAGGCTAGACAGGGTATCTAGATGAGTATGAGTTGAAGATGGAAAATGGAGATTGGCACGTAGTGTTGAGTAGAAAGTGGACTTGGAAGAGATATATATATTTACACACACATATATAACTCACCAGTAGAGGCCTTGTATATTTATAAATTATAACTTTCATAGCATTAAATTCATCGCTGTTTTGTTCTTCACTTTGTCCTTCTCTAACACATTCTAGTTTATCTCGCCTATCACTCTGCTCGTACTCTCAACTAGTTGGAAGTTTTTTTTTTATTTAATTTAATGCGGTTTTTTCTAAGAATTCATTTCGTTAGTTTTTGGTGGGATTGAAATGACGCCTTTTATCTCCTAACAAAGATTTATGAATTCGTATAAAACATTTTTTTAGTGTGTAGAGATCCTTTTGGTGGTGTCTAGTGGTTGTTATTACAATGGTTTGTCTCTACACTGTCCTTAAAACAAAAAAAATTGGTTAGACAAGCATAAATAAATATAAAAAAACCGAACGTTTTCTAATCAACCTTATTTATATAATACATACATAACAAGTATTTGTATTTGATATATATATATATATAAACATGAGAAAAAAAAAAACTTTACTGAGCAATATACATTGTTGAATTTATACTGGCCAAAAATACCCTAATTAACCAATTGAAAATCCAACTATTAGGTAGGGGCTAATGCTCTTAATGGTGCTACACTTTGCGTACATACAATTACGTGCCATGAAAAAGTATGTTCCGAACAATGAGAAATAATCATGCAGCTTTGTGAAACTTTACTTTTTCTAAAACATTACCAAAAAATAAAATATTTTTATCAAGAGCAGTATTTAAAAAATACATAGATTTGATATTACAATATGACAATAGTTGTTATTCCATGGATAAAGTCTTTTTGCTTCGAATTAACACAAATTTTCTCTCTAGGTTTCTTAGTCTTGAGTTTGATAATAACCATGTAGATACCCTTTATTGAAGTGAACATCTTGATCCAGCTAAGAAAGTGACTAATTTGGATTTAATAATAATTTTATAAGCATGAGAAATCTCTCTTGATCGTATAAGAACTTCTGAGTTTTTCATAGCTTGGACGGATAGAACAAGGAAATGTTTCTCTCCAACAAAAATATGTTCTTTGGCTCTTAATTTGGACTGTTTTTAAGGTATATAAATACTTGTTTTTGCAAGTTGTCTCCAGAGATGATAACTGCTTTGTTTCATTCTTCACCAAAAAAAAAGATTGTCAAATTTTATAAAAATAATATAAATATAGTAGTTGCAAGCATGATCTAATGGTAATACCATAGTTGATTTCATATAAAAGTATAGAGTTCGAGTCTCTTTATCCCTAATTTTAAAAATATATATAAATATAAAAGTATTAAACTTAACATCGGTACAACAATAGTACGGAATAACTGAATTTCTTATTGTTATGCCGGAAGTGGAAAGTGTTGTGTTGAATAATTGTTGTGTTACGTTCTTCATTTTTATATATGTCATGAGAAAAGATGATCCATTGATACTAAGACATAGATGAAGCTTATATATTGTTAATGTATAAGTATGTATGTATTTATTTATTTATTTATATAGAGAGCCGATCGAATACAAAGTTCGGATCATATATAAGCATCTTCCTTCGATTTAATAAAAGGTTACTTAGGTAGCATTTGACATTGTTTTTAAAATGTTTTTTATTTTCAAAATAATTGAAAATGAGAATGTTTTGAAAATTGTATTAAGACTATTTTGAAACTATGTTTGATTATGTTTTCTGAGTGTATATTTTGATAAATATAAAAATAAAACTTTGTTTATTTATATTTTAAAAAATACAATTTATAAGTGAGTATTTTATGAAAATATATTTATATTTAATAAAATAAATAAATTATTAGTCATGATTAAAAAAAAACCTATTTGGTGATGGGTTTTGCGATGAAGGATAGGGATGAAAGATATTAGTGATCTAAGTCCTAGGTGGCAGTAATAGCAGCGGCATCATCGTTTGGGGTGATATGATTGCAGCGATAATCCTAAAGACATGAAATATTAACGCTGGCAATAATCCTCAAATTCGCGACCTGATGGTCTTTGTCTCTGTCGAAGATGGAGGCCATTGTAGTGGGTTTCTTGGGCATTGTCTTTGCATGATCTGGATCATGAGTCCATAGTCGTTGTCGTTAAGGGTCGTCAGTTCATAGTCATCGTCCTTTCACCTAAAATGGGGGTTGTCATAATAGTTGTCTTCGTGAGTCGGTGGTCTTTCTCGCGAGGAGTCTGTTGTTGTCGTTGCTTGTCTGTGGTCGTTGCCCTTCATGGGAGATGGAGGCCATCATCAGTCATGATCGTTATCACCGACGCTACATAGGTAGAGAGAGAGAGGAAAGGGAAGGAGAAAATTAAAACAAAAAGTAAAAATAATTTTTTTCGTTTTTAAAAAACCTAAAAAAACAATATAGTTGAAATTGTTGTTTTCGAAAGGATTTTGAAAACTTAAATACTATTTTAAGATGGTTTTCATTATCTATGTTTTTAAAAATGAAAAATCATTCTTAAAAATAAAACGAAACGTTGCCTTAGCTTTTACGCTGTAAACTTTTGATAGATAACAAATATATGACAAATATTTATTTAAAATACATTTTTGACGGTACTCCGTAGTAAGCTTGTATTTTCCAGTTCACTAAAACAAAGAATGGTGCGTGGCCAACAAATGTTCATACCATGAAGATTTAAATTACCTTGTAAAAATAAAAATCTAGCAGACAATTTTGGTCTGTAAAAAAAGGTCCGTTTCTACAAAATATTCGTGGAAAACTAACCAGATTCTAATGAGAAATCTCCAAAAATGGGAATGTTCTGGACCAATTTGGTTGATGGATTGATATGTCAATTTCAACTTTAACAAGGCAAATTAAGACGAGTTATTAATATGAGAAACTGAACAAAGCCTCCCAAAGGCTATGGAATCCATAAACTTAATCGGCCAAATTGCCTTGCTATTTATTTATTTATTTATGTTGCTTAAGTGGTTTTGTAACAATCGGGAAAATTCACATTTTTTGGAAAATAATTACACAATGAATTTAAGCGTTAAAATGTGAAATTTAGTGATTTAATATTGTTTAGAACTAAATAAAATGTTCTAACAATGTTAAAGGATGAAAAATGAGTAATAGTGATATTATGTGTGTGCACGTGTGTACCACTCACAGTATCAAGAAGTAGGTCAAGATGATATTTTCTTAACATAAAACTGATAAATTCGAGTTCAGCACTCCCAAATTAGTTAGGATAGCCTATCAGCACGCTCAAATTTGATAATTGAGCACAAGGGTAATTTTTGACCGAAAATTCGCAGTATCGGAAACTGGTCGAAATGACCTCAGATGAAAATAAAACTGATATATTTGGATTCAGGACGCCCAAATTAGTCAGGATAGCCCGTGTTGAAATTTTGGGCGAAAAAGTATATAAAGAGCGGGAAAAAGTGGAATTTTCTCATTTATCCACATGCTTTCTCTCTCATCACTTCTCTTTCTCTCTCTACCCGAAAGTGTACAGTAACTGACCATCGGAAACGGTGTCCGTTTTCGACACCGCCGGTGTCATCGGAAAGCTCTCGCCGAGCTGAGTCCGATGGTGGGTCTACGCGACGAAACGGCCGCCGCATGTCGTCACACGCGCCGCCCGAAGCTCGCCGGAGCCGAGAGTTTCGAACGCCGATTTCTTCACCGTCCGGCCACCATTTGCCACGAAACCGGTCCCAAAAGATTCGTGGTGAAGAGTACTACAAAACCCATGTGGTGGATCGCTTCAACACCGGCGGAATCGCGCCGTCCGAGCTTCGAAAAATCCGACGAAACGCCGCCGTGGAGCCGCCTCGAAACTGCCGATTCCGGCTGAGTTGAAGCACGCCGTCGGTACAGAAATGCTCGCCGTGAAGAAGGGAGCAAAAGCCCTCAACCAATTTCGGGGAAAAAGTCCGTCACGGCAGAGTTCCAAAGCCGCCGCCGTGACCCGAGCTTTCGAGGGGCGATTTCTGGCGATATAGGTGTCGAATGGTGAAATTGAAGCCACCAATGGATTTCTCTCGTCGAGATCTTCAAGATGGACTACCCACTTGTCACCGTCGCCGCCGGTCAACGGCCGGTCAACGGCGACCGTTGACAAAAAATGGAAGTTTGGCCTGTTAGCCTATTTTCGACGTTCCGGACGCATTCGCGGAGTTGGAATTTCAAGACGAGACCTCAGAGATGATGAATGAGGAATTAGGGTTTATGCCGTCGAGACTGGACTGCAATTCGGTATAAATCTCGACCCCTTTACATTCCGCAATTTAATTGTTTGGGACTATTGTATGATTTTATGATTATTGGTATGAAAAATATAGAAAAGAATATATGTAAAAAGAAGAAAATGGCTGTAATGGAGAAAAAGAAAAATATATGATAATGTAATGATTTTACATAAACAGTATGAGTTTTACATAAAATCTAGGCCTCTGGTATAGTACGTGATAGAATTAGATCAGGATAGATGGTTTTCAGGTGTTTCCTAAACGCTGGAACCTCAAAAATTAAGCGAAAATGCTGCCCAAATTTCTAAAAATGGCACCAGGGGTAATATGGGAAACGAGGGGTAAAAATATGATCGGGAAGGGAACCCGAGCCCCCTCGAGGAATTAGGGCAAGGAAAAAGGAATGGGTAAGGTACGATTAGTAAACCGACCCTTCGAAACCCTAGAATGCAAGGAAAACATGAAACCGATCCCTAGGTCAGAATAGTACTTCCCGAGGGCCGGGAATGTGAAAATTGGTAAAATGATAAGAATTGATCCGAAAAAGGTCCGATAAGATTTAGAAAGTCAATTAGATGATTTTGGGTTTAGAAAATCTAACCTAAGTATGAAAATGAAAATGTTATGATTAAACGACCCATCAAGGGCAAAATGGTCATTTTGTCCAAAGATTCTCAAATTATGGGAAAAGAGCCCCAATGACCCTGGAATAGGTTAATGAAGTTTGTAAAAGCCAAAATTGAGGTTTAAGTCATGAAAAATCACTCAATGGCAAAATTGTATTTTTTGTCAAAAGTTAGGGGTAAAATTGTAATTTTTCAAAAAGTTGGAGAAAAATTCGAAAATGGCCATTAAGGTTTAGAAAGCTGTCCTAAGACTATAATTAAGGGTTATAAGATCAGAATCAAGCTTTTTAATAAAATAAAAGTTATAAATGAAAATGTGATTAACGGACAAAATTTGTCTGTAGGAACCCGATCCAAACGCGACAAAGGACGTCGATGGATTCTAAGAAGAGGATAAGCACGCTATGAGTAAGTTCAGACATTTACCCGTCTGCAACTATGAACAAGTTTATCGTGTTTATATATTTTGTATGCAAATGTCATGATGTGATTTATGATGATGCTATAGTAATACTATAGCAATACTATGATGATGTTAAAAGTTATGTTTTAATAAATAATTTATAAAAAATATATATATATAAATATATGTATATATTGAATTACGAAGGAAAGGTATTATAAAAGTTTTATGAGAATAAAGATGTGAGAAAGAGAGATAGAAGAATGGAAAGAGTAAGAATGAGAATGTTATGATAGAATGCATAAGAAAAAGATGAGATATGAAAAGAAAGAATAGGATGTTTATGAAAAGTTTTATGGAAGTTAAGTTATGATTGATAGAGAAATAATGATCGGTGATGAAAGGAATTAAGAAAAGGCATGTTTTATGATAACGAAAGGATAAGTGTTTTATGAAAAATGATACGAAAGCAAAGACTTGACAAGAAAGAGAAACAATGATAGGTTATGATTGAAAGGTAGGATGAAAGGATTAGAATATAACGATAAGATGTGATTGATAGAATAGAACGATAGGCTATGATTGATAGGCTATGATTGATAAAAATGTGATGATAAGATACGCTAGATATAATGATGCAAATGATAAGACGAACAGAGAATAATTGTCTACACGTAACAAAACATGTTTTTGTTTGTTATGATGTGATGTGATGTAATGTGATATAAGTAATATGTGCTAAATATGCTATGCTAAGGTGTGATTAACTTAATTCACACAAGTAAAGTAAAGAATTAAGAAAAGAAAAATAACGAAAGAACAAATATTCCATGGAATGTTTTATGAAAAATGAGAAAGGAAAGACGATGAATGTCATGAAAAAGATGTATAACGAAAAATCAATATAAGAAAAATAAAAGCCTACAAGATAATAAGACTGAAAACTTAAGTTGTTGGCGTACCGGTCTCCCTACAAGGTCGAGACTTTCGGTTTATATCCTCCGCGTAGATGTGGCGCTACCCCAAAGGTGTGGTAGATTATAGGTTGGACCAGTCTCGAAGGTGAGGTTTTATGTGACTGTGAGGTAGGTTGGTGGGTAGCTCCCCCTCCTCCTACTGTTTGCGCGCAACTAGGTACGTCCAACAACAGGCCCAACCAAAGGAAAGTGGAAAGAAAACAAACGAAAGAAGAGTGAAAAGAAAAGAAAAGAAAAGAAAAGAAAAGAAAGGAAAAGAGAAGAAAAGAAAAGAAAGGAAAAGAGCGTGAAAAGAAAAGAAAAGAAAAGAAAAGAAAGGAAAGCAGAGAGAAAAGAAAAGAAAAGAAATGATACGAAACGAAAAGAAAAGTAAAGAACGATATAAAAAGAAACAAACGATATGAAACATAATAGAATTATATATGTGATGTGATGTGAATGACACGTTTTACGTGATGTTATGCTAGTGTGTATGTTACTAGCTTTTAAGATATGAAATGTTAAGAGATGATAACAAAGCGATAGAGAAGTTATAAAGGTTTAGAACAGAAAGTTAAGGAATGTTAGGAATGAGAAGTAAAGAAATGAAGAAATTAGAATAGAATGATAAAAGATTTTCAATAGAATGATGGGAATGATTAGCGAAGAGATAAACGAGCATGAGGAAGCTCACATAATATGTTATGTTTCGAGGATATGTATAGACGATGTGTATGATGTGTATATATGTGATGTCATATATTCTAGTAATAATATATATTACTAGTATTTATAAGTTAATGAATGTATGTTTGAACTTACTGAGCATCTAGCTCATTAGTTGTTTATATGTTGCAGATAAGCAACCTGTTAGTTTAAAGTAGTATGATGGACAACGGACGGATCTGCATGTGCCAAGGGACTGGGCAATGGTATGGTACTACCATGAGTCTTTCGCTGAGCGTTCAAAAAGGAAGATGAAAGAAAGAAATTTATAGATTATATGTTATAAGAGTATAATAGAGTTATAGGCATAGTATGTAAAAAAAAAAAAAAAAATTTGCTATAGAAATTGCTTTCGCTTTTAAAATAATAACGTTAAGAATGAAAAGTTAAGTAAGAAAATGACGACCCACGAGGTTGCCAGCCATCGCGATCGGCGTCAGAGTTCGGCTGGTTGGTATGGTAACGTACGTGGGGACGCCACAGGTTTTGGAGTATTATAATAAAAAGCAGCCATTAAAATGGTCCACAGCTTTCTATTAGAGAAACGTATTGTAATTATTCTGTCAATGCTCTTCCTGTTTTTCCCCAAAAGTAGGACTTAAACTTACCCTACTCTCCATTTTCTCACTTTTATTCTGCTTTAATATGAGATTTGACTTTTAACTTCTTTCCAACAATTCTCCCTCTTCTTTAGTTGAAGAATGCAAAGTTGTCGGCCTCTTGTCACATTCCCATTTTCATTTTGTATGTGTTCATAATTTATATGGTTACAATTCATTAAAAAAAAAATTTTGGAGAGTTAGATAACCCATTTTCTTTTTCCCTTCAAATCTCCCTTGTCACTAATGATAAGGAGGGGAAAAAAGTACCAATGAACAGTTATGGATCCAAGATTTTCAAATGGGGCACAAACAAGAACACAATTTAAATTAAAATAATTGAAAATGCGAGCTTGCTCAATACAAATCCCCAATCTTCATTTACCTATAAATCTCTTGTTATACCGTGCAAATAACTTTTTATAATACTTATGAAAAAACAAAAAAAGTTTCTCCCTTTAATTTTACTATGCATGTTTTGGTATAATTTTATTAATATAAAACACCACAAATGCCGACATTAAAGTCACTTTCGTAAAGTTAAAAAAGATCATAAATCTCTATCATATTTTACCAATAACACAAATTTAACTTCTTGTAGCTTAATACGTTAATAGTTAGTCTAAGACAGGTGAAAATTGATTACACAAAAAAGTATGATTGCTGATATTTGGAATAAAGAGTTTAACAACAGCCCAAACAAAAGGGAGAGTTCAAGACATAAAGAGGGCGTTATTAGCCTATTTCAAATTGGAGGTATTAAGTTAAAATAATGTCAATTTTTATTTATTTATATGAATTTATAAAATAATATTTTTAAAAACAAAATTACCCTTTATAAATAATTGAGAATTAACATAAAAAAATTAAAAAATAAACAAAAAATAGAAATAAAAAATATTTGAATAAATAGGTTAAGATTGATTTCATGGAATTGGTAATTATATTTTATATAAAAGGAAAATTTGACTTTTTATAATAAGATGTCTAAATTATCATAATTTTTACATTGTTATAAATGGTATAACATTTTTATAATAATGTTGTGATCTTTACGATTCTTTATGGTAATTTCGGATGTTTTATGGTTATATTAAATGTGATATTTTGATGCTTAAAATATGTTTGTCTTGAAAATTTCTGATTCATTATGACAATTTCATATTCTTTGTGACAACTAAATATAAATTATGATTAAAATGTATTTAGATTTTATTAAAAATATTCATATTTATCAGAAAAAAAAAACTAATGTCAAAAAAAAAGAAAAATAGATAAATAAAAAAGGAATGGTATCATTTATGATTAAAGGGCAAAATAAACATTATATACATTTGTTTTCTTAAAAATAAGTATTTACACAATATAATTAGAAATAGATATATTTTAATATAATATCTTAAAAATGACTTTTAGTGTAATTAGTTCGTATTAGAACGTGTTTTCAAAATGAAGTCCAACAAAAGCCTAATATAGTCATTTTTTGTTTTTTCTTAGGGGCAAGACGGTGAGGCTCGTCTTTCATTGTTTATGAATATAAAAAATAATAACTCTGTTACCTTAATTCAATGGCGCAGGGACATGAAAATAAGTAGCGATTGCCATTCATTAATTCAACAGTGCATGGTTTATTTGAAAAACACCTTCATTATGTATTATATTTTAATACAATACACTATGTATTTAAGTATCTTATATATCCTATGTAAATATTATATATTTAAACTGTAGATCAACTCAAAATACTATTGATTTGTTCATTTTTCTATCTATTTTTACTAATTAAATCATATAATCTTTTTTTCTTTTTCTCATCAATAATCTTTAGAAGGACAATTTAAATATATACAATCTAAACATATATTATATTTAAATATAATATATAAAAGTAATATCTAAACATATATTGTATTTCAGGTATTACATTAAATTACAATACAAATTAAATGTGTCTTTCAAATAAATCATAAGTTTAGCTATAGTTTGGGACACTAATCCAAACTTAAAAAATTTATGTGATGTTTGTTTTTCGTATTGTGTTCGCATTACGTTTAAATACAATGTAATTTCCATCCAAACGTAAAAATTTTACATTCAAATACAATACTGTTCTACAGTGTCTTAAATACATTTACTATTTTAGAATATTTTAAAAATAAATTTTTTGAAATCCATTCACATCATATTCTCTCTCTATTTCATTTTTTCTATATACTTTAACCAATCATATTAACTTTTCAACTCTAAAATACAATTCAAATACTTTTTATTCAAACACATATTTGCATTCAAATACAAAGCAAACACTTTTTATCTAAATACAAAATATATTCAATGTATTACTTTCAAACACAATACGAACGTAATATGTTTACCAAACACCTTATTATTATATTTTTATTTTTTTGAGAAAAGTTAATTTTAGTTTCATTCTTTACAATTATTATTATAATTTGTAATTCATATTTTAAAAGTCCATAGTTTTATATATACAAGTCTATATGAGATGAATTTTTTTAAATTACATAAAATTTCAAAACGAAAGAAACAAATTCTAATTTTTTTTTCTGAATATATTTCGAGTTTTTACATTTTTAGGCTCTAACTATCCAAATTTAAATTACATATTTCACTAAATACATATTTTAATTCAATTTAAACTCTAGTTTTAGAATTCAAACCAGCTCTGTGAACAAGTGCTCAGAGTTAGATTATCCCAACACTACTTTAACCATCAACCATCAGCCGTCCAGCAGTGACGTAACATTCTAGCAAAGTTGACCCGAACCAGCTTGACTTTACTTCCAGCAGTACAGAGAGCCCAGAGTTGCCCATAATCATTTGGGTCCAGAAATATGGAAGCCCAAAACAGGCCCAAAACTAACAGCGAGGTAAAAAGCGAGGGAGTAAGGGAAGTAGGCGGGAAGAAGTAGTGTCCATCATCATCTCCAACCCCCATTCCATAAACCTTTTTTCTCTCTCTCTCTCTCTACTTCTTTCTTTCTCTGCGTTTTATCAAGAATGGGGATAAAGGTGTTCCATTTCCGACACAAATCTCATCCTCCATTTTCTTGGCTTTTTTTTTTTTTGGTATATTTTTATTGAGATGATTTATTCCGTTTCTCGTTTATGGGTTTGGTGCGTTAGGGTTTAACGAAGCTTTTGGCGGACAATGCTCCCAAGGCCATGAAAGAGCAGAAATTCGAGTCCTACTTTGGCCGTAAGATCGCCATCGATGCCAGCATGAGCATTTACCAGTTCCTTGTACGCACATTCTTTGTTCCTTGTCTTTATATATGTATATATATATATGCAAACTTATGTATGTGTGTGTATGTGTATCATTTCTTATCCCTTTTTTTTTTGGCTTAATTTTGATGTCGGTGTGTTTTTATCGTGGTAGATTGTTGTGGGAAGAAGTGGAACTGAGATGCTGACCAATGAGGCTGGTGAAGTTACTAGGTAATGTTTTAAGCCTAAGTGGGGTTTTAACTGAAACAAACAATACCCATTTTTTTTACTGAATTTTTTGCGAAAATTTAGTTGGTTTTTTTTGGTGGGAATTTGAGGATTGGGATGGTGATTCGAACTCCACCTTGTTAGGTGTCAAATTACTATTAGGATATGCTTGCAACCACTCTGCCAAGGAGGAATTTGCCAAAGTGATGACCTTAAAAATTGAAATTAGTAAAATAACCTTCTTTCATTTTAACATTGGAACAACCGACTAAAAAATCGGTTTTTCTGGGTCATTCCGAAGTCATTTTGTAGTAAAAATTTTTAGAAGACCGTCTAACAAATAAAAGAAAGTGATTGAGTTATTTTACTAATTGACTCTTCTGCCAAGTGGGTTTTATTTGTTCAATTTTTTTGGAATAAAGGGATAGGTTTTCACTATTTTTTTTTTTTCAGTCATTTGCAAGGGATGTTTTCAAGGACAATTAGGCTTCTAGAAGCTGGAATAAAGCCTCTGTAAGTTTGTTTTTGCTTTTTGTTTGATTTTGAACTGATTGGTGTTATTCCTGGATTTATTCAATTAAGTTTGTGATGAATTGATTGATGTTCAATCTCAGCTATGTCTTTGACGGTAAGCCTCCAGAATTGAAAAAGCAAGAGCTGGCAAAACGGTATTGTTTATTAACCCAATCAAGATTACTTATTTCTTGTCGTTTGAATCCTTCAAGCACTCCAAAAAGAACAAATTCCAGATGCATTTTTTAGCAATATGTTGGATTGCGGTTCTCAGGTACTCGAAGAGGGCAGATGCTACTGAGGATTTGGCACAGGCCGTGGAGGTACCTTTGTATTTCTGACTTCTTCTTGGCATTCTACTGAATTGTTTTAGTTTTATCAGCATTACATAATATGCCACTTTTTATTCTTGTTGCCGCAGGCTGGCAATAAGGAAGACATTGAGAAATTTAGTAAACGGACAGTAAAGGTCGGTTCTTTTTCTTGTATTGCTTTCTTATTAGCTTCTAGGACTTCAATGGGGGAAAAAAAAACTTAAAATCCCCATTGAAAAGAATGTGCGAATTTTTACATGCCTTTTTGGCTAAAGCACTTGTAATTTTGGCAGGTGACAAAGCAGCACAATGAAGACTGCAAAAGGCTTTTGAAACTCATGGGCGTTCCTGTAGTTGAGGTGACATTAAGTCATATGAAAGTGATTTCTTGCCGGGATGACTTTTAAGTTTATGTGCAAATATGTAGTTGATCATGATGTGTTGGTTTTCCCAGGCTCCCTCAGAAGCAGAAGCACAATGTGCTGCACTTTGCAAGTCAGGGAAGGCAAGATTCTCTTAGCTTGATGACAAGTTACTTATTTCATATACTTCTTTGGTCTGTTGGATGGACGGACAAACGTGATTATAGCAAGTTTAATTGTGGTATCTATAACTACTGTAATTTGTTCTCTACAGCATTTTATAAGGATTTAAGTTTCCATTTCCTTTTTGAGGATACAACAATAGTTTTTTGCTCGGTTATTTTTGAGAATGTTCGGATCATTCTTGTTTCTGATGTCATCTGCATAATGACTTCATTGTGAGGATGAATGCATTCTGGAGTCAGTACACTTTTCAAGGCTTGTCCTTGTCTGAACGTGGCAATAGGGAATAGTACATTAACTTTCCATTTTGTTTATTTTAGGTTTATGGTGTGGCTTCTGAAGACATGGATTCCTTAACATTTGGAGCTCCAAGGTTTCTTCGTCATTTGATGGATCCTAGCTCAAGAAAAGTCCCAGTCATGGAATTTGAAGTTGCAAAGGTGCATACTAATTTTAATACCACTTAATGTTTGTTGCGCTATTTTGATCATGATCTCTCTCTGTCTCTGTCTCTGTCTCTCTTTCTCTTTCTTTTTCTTTTTCTTTTTCTTTTTTTCTTTCTCTGCAGATTTTGGAGGAGCTAAATCTTACCATGGATCAGTTTATTGACTTGTGCATTCTTTCTGGATGTGATTATTGTGACAGCATTCGAGGTACTTGAACTGAAATCCAGTGTCTAACATGATTTTTTTCCGCCCTTGTTCTTCTCCTTTTCGTATGAAGCTGAAGTCAGAAGAATGCTTGAATTCTAATGAGTGGTTCGGTGTTGAACTATTGATTACCCACAAATCCATGCATGCTACAGGTATTGGAGGACAGACTGCTTTGAAGCTCATCCGCCAGCACGGCTCCATAGAGAAAATACTGGAGAACATGAACAGGGAGAGGTGCTTCACTTGCTTTATGATGCTTAGACTTCATATTGTTGATTTTAGTTTTTCTCAGTCACTAACAGTTGTTGATGTAATAAATTGTGATAGGGATGAGAATCGTAAGTGAAATATGAAATTTAGAGCCGGAACCATACAGTCCATAGCAAGTGAACAGTCCATTGCCGTTCACGTTTTGCAATTAAATTTTTTAAACATAGAGAGCACGTTTCTTATGGAACTTTCTGATTTTTAAAATTAGGGTTTTCTGAAATTCCTTTACCGTTACCTTAGTGCATGTAATGTAGGTTAATGGTTGATGAATAACGTTCCTTGGTGTAAGATGGGAGTGTTTCTTTACATTTATATTCTTGCCATTTTTATTCAGCATTTTTTTTTTCAGATACCAAATACCAGATAACTGGCCATATGAAGAGGCTAGGCAGCTATTTAAAGAACCAGAAGTCTGTGTTGATGATAACCAACTTGAAATTAAGTGGAGTGCTCCAGATGAAGAGGTAACTAAAACTCAATACTATTTGCGTTTGCTTATGCAGATTACAAAACACACATATAAACTATTACAACTTTTTAGCCCATTAAGTAGTTATAGTTGTTGCATTTTCATGTCTTTTCACAGGGGTTGATTGCTTTTTTGGTGAATGAAAATGGATTCAACAGTGACAGAGTGACAAAGGTGTGTATTTTAAGTTTGCTTTCAATTTGTGTTTTGTTTTTTGTTTTTCCTAAAAAACACCACCCCAACCCCCCCCCCCCCCCCCCCCCACACACACACAGCGCTCTCTCTCTCTCTTTCTCTCTGTGTGTGAGATAGTAACTGCTTTGTTCACCTTTGATTTCTCTAATTACTGTAGGCAATAGAAAAAATTAAAGCAGCCAAGAACAAGTCCACCCAGGGCAGGTAAGTGATGCTTACATGATGGATGCAACTTCATGGATTTTGTTCAATTCAGGATTGTAATGCCCTACCTTTCCTTTTACAGATTAGAATCATTTTTCAAGCCAGTTGCTAGCCAAACAGTACCAATTAAGCGTAAGGTATGTTTCAATTAAACAATAAGCATCCTATGCCTGTCATTAAGTTTCCTTCCTGGGTCATTATTCGCTTTGGCTGCACTCTCCTATTAGAATGTTGGACACGGATGATTCATACCCCAATAAAATACACTTGCATCAAAGCTGCGTAATGGTTATATGCAGGTCGAGAATTGTCATTATTCTATTCTCTTGCTTGTCTCTTTCTTTTCTTCTGTAATTTTTCCTTTTTACTTGGTTATTTGGATTTTTCTTTACACTAATCATTATAATGATATATTTAAAACATAGATTTCAAAGCAAGTTGCATCTGCTGTATATATGTACCAAGCTGACGAGAAATAGTTCTCTTTGCTCATCTTATATGGAAAGTTCATATGAAATTATTCAAAAATTTCTTGATAGACCTTGTGAGTTAAACTCTGTAAAATATTACTTTCTACACCATGTTGGATTTTTTTTTTAGGGAAAAAAAAAAAAGGGTGTAAAGGTCTGTACAACTGCTTATTGAATTTTATCTTTTGTGTGAGAACAAATTAAGGAAGGATCCCTTTGTCCCTGAATCTTCGGCAAGTCTAGACCTGACAGGTTACCATGATTTCTTACTACATTGGATGACAGGGAAGCAAGTGTGTGCTTAGATCACCCAAACCAGCCCCGAGGCATAAGATGTTCTCTCTGGAAGCTTCCAATTCATCCAGGGCCAAGATCATTGGCAATATGAACTTGCCAAAATTAGATATTGGTTCCAAGCACCACACACCACTATCCAAAGGCGTCTGCTTTGGCATTTGAAGTTGAAATCTGGTGACTTTATGAGCCACCCTTTGTTAATTTTTCCCCTTCAGTTAATAACTCTCAACATCAGAATGGTCGTGTTATTAACAGATTGAATATCTAAATTTGACCTTTCCCCCAATTTCTACTCTAAGATATAATATTTTAACAAAAAAATGTAAGCAAATAACTCTACCCTTTTGAGCTTTAGCGGGTAAACGTGTACTTAGCAGAAATAATTGTTTATATAGCTCTACCCTTTGCCATTGAGTCCTATTAGAAAGTAGCGAGCATGCTGTCCTGCGAATCTCTGTTGTATTGTTTGCAGCTCCGTGTGCTTTTTTGTGTTGCTGCTTTCAAAATTCTCATTTTTGTAGATTTTGTTTTGGCAGGTGTATTGGTTTTTCCTGCAAAGTATTATATGGATTTTTCCTGGATATATGTTTCATTTGGCCTTTGGAGAGATTAGGGAGCTAGATTTGGTAATTTTTTCCATACACAAGTTTCATTTTGTTTTGCCCATTTTATGCAGGAAACAGCCGAGAACACTGCTAAGGATTCTAGTAACAAAAAGGCAAAAACCGGTGGGGGGCGAAAGAAGAAATAGTTTATTTGGCACCGTTAACTTTATTACAGGCTGGTAGAGCCAGATATATACTGATCAGGTTAGTGTTTACGTGTAACAATCTGCAGTTCACAATTATGGGTTCGATATTTTCGTGGGTTTTAAGGCCTAAAATGAAAAAGCAAAAAACCACAAACAAAAAAAAAAAAAAAAAAAGAAAGGGGAATGATACTCATAATAATATGGATGTTTGTCATCCAGCCTCCTAAGAAAGGCATTTCTGGAGCAAATGCATGATTTTATAGCTAATATTCTTCTTCATTATTGTCTTTTTTTGTGGGTCTTAGTCTTAGAAGGTACTAATTTTGTGGGAAGTATAATTTTTTTTTTCTTTGGTAATTTTCTTGTAGGAAGAGAACACACAAGCACATGTGCTTCCACCAGCTTGACTCATGTAGAATTGCGAAAGTTGAGGCAGATTGATGGAACTTTGTACTTGACCTTGTTTTTATCAAAATTTTTTTATGTTCAGCTAAGTTTTACTTGAACTAATTCTGTGAAATATGCAATCTGTCTGCAACTCTGCCTCAAGAATTCGAGGTGAATCCAAAAAAAAAAACAAAAAAAGATGACCAGTTTGTTAAATTCAAATGGGTTTGCTTCCTAAGTAACTAAACCAGTATCTTTTGAGTTAAAAGAGAGAAGCAAAAGCAAGTTAAAACCGAAAACAAATTTATTGAGCAAAAAGAATAAAAATGGAAGAAAAAAATGTCCAGAGAATATTTTTTTTTTCCAAAAAATTTAAATCCAATATACAATGGTAGGGATGCTCCGATCTTCATAACATTGTGTAGAGTTGAATGTACTAGAAAAATGTGTATGATTTGCTAGAACAAGTAATCAGCATCAAACTTATAGAAAATTTGCTAAATAATCATATTTTTGTTGAAAAATGTTTTGCGGTTTATTGTTGTATCTAAAATTATAATATAAAATGTCAATCTATACCTTCGAACAAGTTCTCGTTAGGCGTATGAAAATCTGTCTAAATTTTGACTATTCTTTCTCATTAAATAAATGAACTATTCTTATTGATTTAGAAGCAAATCTACAACAGCTCGCTCAATTCAAGAAACAATTTATTAAAAATAAATAAATTTGGCACAAACTCATTACGCGGCGAAAAGTACATTGTGAACATCACTGGTGTTGACTGCCATAATTATTTATCAAATTAAAAGTGAATGAAAAAATAAAAATAAAAACTTGTTGGGGCCCTAATTTTTTTTACAAAATTATGATTTAGTCTACAATCTGTATTTTTTTATTATTAAAACATGTTTAAATATTTTAAAAGGGTGTAATTTAGTTATTTTTACTTAAAAAAGTTAAAAGTTAAATATAATATATCAAATGCATAATATTTGTAAGTTGGATCATGTAAATTTTATTTTTTGTAATTATCCTTAAATTATTGTTATTAACGTGACCTTTTTTGTTAAATTTTTATTCTTTGTAAGTAAAAAAGGATTATTTTTTACACTTTTAAAGAGTCTAGAAACTTTTTGGCCAAAAAAAAAAATAATGAAATTATTTACCAAAATCCAAACCTCATAAAAAAAAAAAAATGCACCAAATGATCGGTTTATCCAAAAATTATTAATAGGGTATTTGGATAACGCATTATATTTGTATTGCATTTGAATGCAATGCATTAAATACAATTTATATTTGGATGAAAAGTATTTACATTATAATTAAATACAATGTGTGTGTGGATGAAAAATATTTGAATTGTATAGTATATGATATGATTGAAAAAAGTAAAGAGAAAAAAAAAAGAGAGAAAGAGAGTGTGTGATGTAATTGATAAAAGTAGTAAAAAAATAAAATAATGATTAGTAATTGTATTAGATTTAAAATATGATGTGATTGATATTTCAGTGTAATACTTTTATGTTTGGATGAAAATTACATTGCGTTTGATGCAATATAAATGCAATACGGTAAATTTTGATACAATATAAATGTAATACGATAAATAAACAGAATACAAAAAATACTAGAGTCACTCTCTTTATCACTCACTAACTTCTCCTTTTATCATTTGTCTACTCACTTTTCTAGAATAACTAAAACTAGAAACCACCCTTTGCTTTGCCATTTGTTACAAGAATGCCATTCTTTCTTAATCCACCAATTATCTTAATTTAATTTCCAATTTTGAATTATCACTTCTTCTTTTTGTATCCTATACTACTAAAAAAAAGTCCTCAAAACTGAACTATTTGTTAATTTAGGAAAAAAATTTTTTTTTTTTCATCTTTCTCCATCCACTAAATACTTCCTTATCATAACTTTGACACTTTTTTCTTTTAATTTTTTTTTTCCCACGAGAACCTTGCACTATATCGGTTTTCGCATTTAATTGAAGTACATACATGAACTCAAATACAATGTTGTGTTGCATTGTTAATTTTGTGACTTTTTTATTGGTTGGCTTCAGTTTTCGTTTTAGATAGCATTGAACTATGAAAATTTTTTTAAAAGTTCATAATCATATATTAGCTATACATAAAAAAAAAAATTTACGAAACATAAAAAACGTCTTTTCTTTTTAAACGTGGCTTCATGTCACCTATTGAAACTACCGAGTGTTTTTTCCTCAAACAAAAACAATGTCGTAGTTAAGAAAAATAGATCAAGTGGCTTCTTAGGCAAATTTTAAGCGACTTCAAATTTTATTTTCTATATTTTTAATGAAATTTTTTTGAAATGACATGTTTGTAATAAATAGTAAAAAAATGGTTTGGAATTTTGGTTGTTTCTTAAAAAAAGGGGAAGACAAATGATAAAATAAAGAAGTTAAAAAATAATAAAAAATAATGATAAAGAAAGTGACTCAAAACATTTTCAAAATTATTTATCGAGCGGTAACAACTACACCGAATAATATGTCACTTTCCTATTGCCAATAGCACTTGGTGCCAAGCAATGCCATTGTTCTATTGCTATATAGAACAGCCGCTTCCAATAAAAAAAAAAAAAAAAAAGACACACATACATAAAGCAGCCGCCAAACTCAAAGCTTTGATTTTTGGCGGCCTCGTTCCATGCAATCACCGCACTCTTCATCATTACTCGACACCAAAGCCAAAATTATATTGAGTCTCCTTCAAGGATGCAACAGCCGCAGAAAGCTTCGGAAGATCCACGCATTCGTCCTCACCAATGGCCTTCACCACCACCACCCCGCCATCTCCTCCAAGCTCCTCCACTTCTGCGCCGTCTCCGTCTCCGGCTGTCTCTCCTACGCCCACCTTCTCTTCCGCCACCACTTCCCGAACCCCCACACAGACGACTGGAACTCCATCATCCGAGGCTTGTCCCAGTCCCCGTCGACGCCTCTACGTGCCATCTTTTACTACAACGACATGGTTTCGGCGGCTGATTCCGAGCCATGTCGTGCTGATGCCTACACTTTCACGTTCGTTCTCAGGGCCTGCGAGAGAGCCAAGGTTGAGAGGAAGTGCAGAGAGGTTCATGGCTCGATAATACGATCTGGGTTTGATGTAGATCTTGTTGTTTGCACGAATCTTGTTCGCTCGTATGCTGGGAATGGATTGGTTGACACTGCACGGAAGGTGTTCGATGAAATGCCTGTGAGGGACTTGGTTTCTTGGAATTCGATGATTTCTTGCTATTCTCAGACGGGTTTCCACCATGAGGCTTTGAAGACGTATGATGTTATGAGAAAGGCAAATGTGGGTGTCGATGCTTTCACGGTTGTCGGATTGCTTTCATCCTGTGCCCACGTGGGTGCGCTGAATATTGGAGTTGAAATGCATAGAATAGCTTGTGAAAGGGGGTTTCTGAAGAATGTTTATGTTGGGAATGCTCTCGTAGACATGTATGCGAAATGTGGAAGCCTGGATGCTGCTCTTTGTGTCTTCGATTCCATGATTAAGCGAGACCTTTTGACTTGGAACTCAATGATCGTTGGGTATGGAGTTCATGGTCAGGGCAACGAAGCAATCCAGTTCTTTGAGAAAATGCTAATGGCGGGAGTCCATCCAAACTCCATTACTTTCCTTGGTTTGTTATGTGGATGTAGTCACCAGGGACTAGTTGAGGAGGGTGTCAAGTACTTCCACCAAATGACCTCAAAATTCAACATCAAGCCCGGAATTAAGCACTATGGCTGCTTGGTGGATCTGTTTGGCCGAGCAGGGAAACTTGAGAAGGCACTTGAAGTCATAAAATATTGTCATTCCCAGCATGATCCGGTTCTTTGGCGTACCCTGCTCGGTTCTTGCAAGATTCATAAGAATGTCGAGATGGGAGAGATTGCCATGAGGAGTCTGGTCCAGCTAGGGGAATCAAATGCAGGGGACTGCATACTTCTTGCCAGTATCTATCTTGGGGTAAACAATGCCGACGGGGTTGCGAGAATGAGGAAAATGATCAAAAGGCGGGGAATAAAGACAACCCCAGGTTGGGCCTGGATTGAAGTTGGCAATCAAGTTCATAAGTTTGTTGTGGATGACAAGTCACACCCTCGAACCAATGAAATATACAATAAACTGACAGAAGTAAAACAAGCCTTATCTCAACTTGGTTATGTGGAGGAAGAGTCGTTTTTGAGTGTGAAAGGATTTGGAGCTGAAGGGAATTTGGGAACTAGTTCGGCATTTCACAGCGAGAAACTCGCCATTGCTTTCGGGCTTGCAAGAACTCCTGAGGGAACATGTTTGAGAATAGTGAAAAACCTGAGAGTTTGTAGAGATTGCCATTGGTTTACAAAGTTGGTTTCCAAAGCGTTCAATCGAGAAATAGTTGTGAGGGATCGAGTGAGATTTCATCACTTCAAGGGCGGGTTATGCTCATGTAATGACTATTGGTAACAACATATCATGCTTCGCCACCGGAACAAGCAAAATTGAAGGTCCTTTTATTTCGTTAAAATAAAACGACATGTCGTTTTCTTGCTGAGGATGATTGACATTGTCGGTTTTTCCTATGAAAAGGCACTAAAATAAAACACCTCGTTTATTGTTGTAGGAAGGAGAAACAAAATTGAAAGTTTAGTTCTTGCTTTACTATTATTTGTTAATTAACAAAATTAAAGTTAAACATAATAAACATAACGCATGTTATTTCAAAAGCATTTCTTTCTCTATTAACTTAAAATAAAAATAAAAAAAAATCATCTCTCCCTCTTACAGAGTTGGTGATACTGAAACAGCTAACTAAAACGACATGTAATTATATCTTCAAAACAAACGCATCGTTGCAAAGAAGCGACATATGACATGTAAACGTTTCTTTCTCTTCATATGGTACGAGTTTATGCCAAAATAAAATAAAATAACACTGTTTAAAATCAGAATTCATACTCAAATCTCTGTTGTCTCATCCATTGAACTAGCCTTTTGGATGACATGAAACATTTATGTGATTTTCGTTGTCAGGACAACATTTTGTCCTGTGACAAATTTGTCTCAAAAGACTACATGCTGTTAGTTAATATAAGGAATCAACGACAGAAAAATCAGACTAAATTCCGTTAGGTGCAGAGGAATGTATCTTGTTTTTGGTTTTTGTTTCTTGTTTTTTGTTTTGTTTTTAGTTTTTAATTTTAGTTTTTAATTTTTAATTTTTTTTCTTTCTTGTTACGGCCTCAAGGGGAAATCCGAAACACAGATGTTTCCTGTCCGGAGAAGAAAAGAATATGTCGTTTTTTTGTGAAAGAATAAACGACGCCAGAAAAAAAAAATTTTTTTTTTTGGTCTAAAAAGTAAAGCCAACATTCTCTGCTACATGCTTTTCAATCGTTCTATCTTGCAAAATTGATTGTGAAACGAGATGTTGTACTCTCAGCCAATTAACGGAGTGGCATTCTTTTTAGGGGATGTTTGGGGTGCCTTTGGAAATGATACAACACTGTTTGGTTTTCAGAGGCTTGTTTGAGACTCAAAGGTAGCGTTTGGTATTATTTTTGAAATTTGTTGAGATTTCAAAAATGGTGAATTTGAGATCGTTTTGAAAACTGATCTGAGATCGTTTCTGAAACTGTGTTTGGTTATATTTTTTGAGTGTATGTTTTTAAAAAACAATTCTGAAACTGTGTTTGGTTATATTTTTGAAAACCAGTCATTGCATAGTAAGTCAATGAAAATATATTTATATTTAATTTAAAAAAATTATTATAAATACAAAAAATTAAAAATTAATAAAAATTTTTAATTAAAAATTAATATCAATAATATTAAACAATTCATAATATCAATTAAAACATAATTAATCATTATATTTAGTTACAAGTATATTACAAATTAATTTTTAGCTGTAGAAGTAACATTTATCTAAAAAATTACCAATTCTATATACCATAACAATTATGATACATATTATTCCCACATTGCTTGTGCTATTTGATCTCTGAATTGGCTCATACGTTCTCGGTCTCTATTAGTGGAACCAACATCAGAAGACGGTGCAGATTCACTGTTATTTGTACGTTGTCGATTTCCTCTTCGTCTCTCAATATCTTCTACAGGCTCGTCAACGCTATAGTCTCTAAATAAATTATCATTTGCATCATACATCTTAATACAAGTATGAATAATGCAACATGCAATTACTATCTGGGCTTGCTTATGTAAAGAAAAATTGGACATATTCTTCAAAATACCAAATCGTGCTTTGAGAACACCAAAACACCTCTCGATGCAATTGCGTAATGACGAATGCCTGTAATTAAATAGTTCAATTGGTCCAGTTGGTTGTCCATTGTTTCTAAATTCAGATAAATGGTACCTTTCACCCCGGTACGGTGCAAGAAATCCCGGCATGTTGCTGTATCCAGAATCAACAACATAATATTTAGGCCATGGTGGCCTAATAAATTGGTTAGCTGGATCTTGTAATGCATGCAGTAAAACTCTAGAGTCTGCAGCTGAACCTTCCCATCCACTATAAACATATGTAATTATCATATCAAAACTGCATGCTACCATTATATTCTGAGTACAAGTGTGTCGTCTTCCTCGATAAACTCTCTGTGCTGTCGCAGGGACAATAGCCATCACATGTGTGCCGTCAATAGCTCCGATACAGTCCTAACACAAGTAATAAACCACAAAAAATTTTAAACCATATTATAAAAGTACAAACCACCTATTTCAAACTTAAAAAATAATACAAAATTTACCTTAAACCACGACCAATACTTATTGCTATTTTGAATCTCCAAAGACACAGTGTTTGGGTTTGGTTGGCGGATAAAATCTGGGGCCAATGCATAAATTGCTCTAAGAACATTATCAAAATGTCGACTAACTGTTTCTCCAGAATGACAAAATCTGTCGTGTATGACTAATGATCTTCAAGAACATCATCAACCGTTCTTCCACTGATAGTCGACTTCTAGGTAATAATTGACGTTCTTCAAGTACCCGAACTAATGCCAAAAAATGTTCTTTATACATACGAAACAATTCATAGAATACTCCAGCATGGCCTTCCAGCATATTTAAAACATATTGTCATCCTGTTAGTTCATTATTATGCCGAGGTTACCTAGTAATAGTTGGTACAAGATCTAGTAATAATTGTAAGATCTCGTCCTCGTCGTCAGATGACTCAAGTGAGTCGAAAAAAACCAACTCCTCATCAGTATCCGAACCACTTGATCCCATAATAACCTACACAAGAAAATCAACTCAATTTATACCTATTTGCCACCAATAATAATAACACAATAGAATAAATCTCTTATAATAAATATAACTCAACCAACTAGGCACTACATAAAAGTTCAACATACTAAAATCCCGAAAGTGAACAACATATAAAGAAATCTAACTTAATAAATCAGTTACTAAATAATAGTTCAACAAACCGAAAGAGTTTGACAAACTGGAATGAGTCTAATAAGCTAAACCAATCATTAACAAATAACTACTTCGCTAAGCTGAGGATGAAACCACGACGACGCTCGTATTTAAGCTTCACAAATGTCTCCCTGAAGTCCTTGTCCTTTGCCAACGTCTTAATTGCCGTCCCATATGTTATGTCATCCAAGTCTTCTATTTCATCCAACAACTGAATACAAATGTCAATACTATGGGGATCTTCAGTCGAGGTCTCAGCTGGATTTGTGTCCTCAAGACGTGCTCGCTTTGCAGCTAGATATTGCTGCAAGTCATTAATGCGTTGCATTGACGCCTCACTTCGCAAACTCACAGACTTTGCCAACAGCTCCATTGCTGACTCCAGTGCAGTTTTTTTCTTGTTCCTGGAATGGCTACTGCTCCCCTCAACATTTCCCAAATGGTTGTTGTCTCTCTGGACTTCATGCGACTCATCCGTACCTTCGTGTAGAGCTTCGACATTCACCGAAGGTGCTGGTGCTGCACATGGCACATTAGCTGCTGTTTGCGGACCTATGACATTACGGCCTGTTACAATAGTCCCAGCAAAAATCTCCTTTAGGAGGGAAAAGCGTAGTAGACCCTTCTTCTGATACTTTTTAGCCTTTGGATTTTGCTGCAAAATGAACAAATATTTAGATAAGCCAATGAACTAACTTGTGCAAAAAAATTCTGAATTCCATTTAGAAAAAGGTACATTACTTGTAAATAGGAATCCCAAACTTCATTTGAGACTGTGACTGTGTTTGCATCAGGATCCCATCCAAATCCAGTAGTTTCAATCAAGCTTTCGAACTCTCTTGTGCTACGTCTAAGCCTATTCCACTTAGTTTTAAGTTGTGTCATTGTAAGTCGCTTATTAAACTTACTATGTATGTCATTGGAAATTTTCATCCACGTTTTTTTGTCTAAAGTAGAGGTTTGAAGTCATTTTTTTGCCTCCTCATATAGCGACTCGATAAAAAAAGATTCCAAATTTTCTCCCCATGTAGCATGATCCTCAGTAGTAGTATCGTCATTCACATCCATTATGTTAATATTACTGTTGTTGTATTACATATCAATCAAATAACAAGAGTTATCAACATAAGTGATCATAGAGATGTAAACGACAAGCAAATTAAACATATTTGATTGTTGAAGATGTGATGTCGGATTATACAATGCCAATAGGTAGCTAGGTTCATTAAAACATGTTATGTGTATAACTGCAACATATGAGAATATTAATTGTAACATATGAGAATATCTTGTTTCATTGAGTATCACTCAAATATTTGAACAACTTATTAAAATTTAAGAATTCAACCACATAATAAAGACTATTGATTCTAAAGGGGAAGAAAAATAATTTTCGCTAGTTAGAGTCAAAACCCATCAACTAATCATAATAAAAGGCTTTGTCTCTATGCAAAAAGGAAAAGAAAACTATGGTTGAAAAAAGGATATAGAGTGGTATTTGGTGTTTTTTGTTTTTGGATAATGGTAAAGTGGTATTTGGATTTTTTGAATGGTTTATGGTCACGGACTACCTAGCTAGTTAGACTAATTCGAGTCACACTGAAAAGAATTTGGACTAATTAAGTTTATAAAGTATCAAATCAGTTTTTTTTTTAATTTATGAAAAATAAGAAGAAAAATCTATCATTACAAATCAAAATTTTTGTTTATTTACTAATGCTATATCTGGTGAGGTGGAAAAGAAAAAGACGGAATGAAAACTTAGCTTAATGCTTATGTTATGTGTTCATCGTTCTATATTAAGCTCTTCAACCAAGTATTATAAATCCAATGTCTAGAGCAAGAAGGTAAAAAAAATTGATAAAGGAAAAAACAAAGGTTGGTAAAAAATTTGGCTCAGTGCTTCTATCATTTGTTCATCACCATACATCAAGTTCTTCAACCAAATACTCCAAGTCATATGTTTAGAGTAAGAAAAAAGAGGAAAAAATTATCAAAAAATATTGAATGAAGTATGGTCAAACTGTGAACTTGATATATGATACATAGGCAAAGTAAATATTTACTGATTTTATTAAAGCAAAATATATATTTTGTTTAGTTACCGAACAGAAAATGCCTTGAATCATTTTTTTCATGAAAAGAGAAAAACAGAGAAGCCAATAGAGAAGATGCAAGATGCAGAAACACGGGAACAGTCAATCAGGTAGTGGCTATATAAGGAGAGAAAATAAATGAAATTCTAAAACAGAAGATTCAAGAAGTAGAGCTAAAGGCAGCTCTCAGTTAAGCAGTGACTGAACAGAGGCAACCCTAAGGTACTTATCATAGAAATAAACAAACAAACAAACAAACAAACAAATAAAGGAAATAAAAATTCAAGATAATATCAAGCTTTGACATTTGGTTAGAAAAAAAACAAACAGACAAACAAACAAAAAATGAATGCTTGAATATCAAGCTTTGACATTTGGTTATGGTATAATGATCAAGTTTCAGGTGTAAATGCACAGTTGAACTCTCAGTTGGGCTTAGGCTTAGGCTTTTTTTACCATTACCCTCTTAATTCTTCGTGATTGACAATTCAATTCATGAACTTAAATTCTTGACAACTGAGCCTTTAAACTTCAAAATACATTGCATCAGTATTTTTTCATGTACATAAATCTGTCCTTCCTTTTTTATTTTTAATGGAATTGACATGAGGAAAGCATTATGAGCAGTAAATGAGGGGAAAAAACTAGCTAAAATTTAATGAACACATAACCCTGCCAACATTATGAGCAGAGTTCTCTGCCAACATGTAAAGACAAAACAAGCATAACCCTGATACATGTCTCCACCATACACAAGAAAAAAGGCTTGATTTTTAAGAAAGTCTCGGGAAACAATCAGAAAATGTAAGAAAAGAAAGGATTGAAAAGAGGAAATGACAGTTGACATTTGTGAAACATTCAGACGACTTTTTTTTGTCTTTGTCCAGCCAAAACATTCGGTTCTTAAGATCAAAATATTAACAACATAATCAGATTTACTACACGGTAGAATGCTGTCGTTAGTTGCAATCTGAACCATCATACACTCGTTTGCAGAAGGCAGAAAAACAACAAAGTTTCCAAATTGCAATCGGCAACATTCAAAAGGGCAAAAACAGAGATTCACAAACAAATGTCAAACATAATACATGAGATGAAAACAAGAGCAGCATTACAACAAATTAGCCACACAATAGCAAGTCTGATTTATCATTGAGTCACCGGTTGAAAAATTCCCAAATTCTAGGGCACGAATTTATCAGACACCAATCCAAAAAACAACATAAAAGAGAGAGCCAATCCAAATCGAGATGAGGAGCTTACCTCTCGTGAAGCAGACGACCGAAACCCTGTGATGGCGACCGCGATGGGGGAGAACGAAAATGCCGCAGCTACAACCGATTGAGGATCCACGGAGCTCGGTGACGCCGATGAATGAGGCCAGGGGAGGAGAGACAGGAGGCGGAGTCGAGCGCACGGAAGGAGAGACAACTTCGGCCGACGGCGATGAAAAAGAAAGGGAGAGAGGGGTGGACTCGAGATCGTGGAGGCGAGGCAGGGGTCGGGGGCTTCGGCGCTGTGCACACACGGGGTCGACGAAAAAAGGCAGAGAAAAGAATGAAAACGATTCGAAGTCGTTTTCTAAGTTAAGTGAAAATAATTTGTTGGTTTCAAGTTTTGTTTTCAAGATCGGTTACTACCAAACGTGTTTTCAGACAGATTTCGAAAATAATTTTTTTGGAAATCGTGAAAACGGTTTTCAAACCAAAAACAAACACCTTCAAAACTTCTTCGTTCGTAGTCTGATCAGGATGAGAAGTTGACACTTGGCCTTCCGACTGCGTCTTTTTTTATTTATTTAAATTAACCAAACAAACGTTCTCAAAATATTCCCTTTTTTCCAATTATTCTATCATCATATATAAAAGCCAATAAAATACACTTTCTCAAAATTTTAACTTAAAAGGCATACTTTTAAAACTCTCCTCGTTTCCAAAGGCTCCAACGACAGAATACCCCTTACAAAAGTACTCCCAAACGAGAAATTAAAAGCAAGATTAAAACCACAGGTTCAATAGAAGTTATTTTCTTCAACTCATCTAGTATATAAAATTGGTCGGTGGTATTTTAGCTGTGAACCAATAAACTGTGAAATCGTAAATAATTGAAACATTTATGTTAATATGTTTATTGCTGCTTACTTGCAAAATAAGGCATATCTTTCATGTGCGCAGAGATTCCTAGTTTACAGTTTATGATCTCCACAGTTTATTCACTCCTTTTGTGTTGAGACATGAAGGAATGAATAGCTTAAGGTCGAGTTTTTTTTTTTAACACGATTTTTGTTCTTCAAAATCAAAACAGTGTGTTTGACTAATATTTTTTTAAATAGTTTTTAAAAAGCAGAGTTACAAAAAAGTAGAAAATTCAAAAATCAATATTTTGTAGTGTTTAGTATTTTCTTAAAAAAAATGTGATGTATTTTTATTAAAAAAAAATTACTCCACTTGAATTTAGTTGCTGGTTAGGAATTGGAACTGGGGTCGGGATCGGGTTTCAGGACGAGGACGGGGTCAGGGTCGGGGTCAAGTTTTAGGATAAAGTCAGTGTCATTATCAGTGTCAGGTTTCGAAACTAGAGTCGGGGTTGGGTTTCTAGATCAAGATTGGGATCAAGATTCGAGAATGAGGTTGAGGTTGGGGTTGAGGTTGGGTTTAGGATGGGGGTAGGGGTTTGATCTTAGACTTGCATCAGGGTCGGGTTTCGAGACCGGGTTTGGGGTTATGATCAGGGTTGATGTTAGGGTTGGGTTTCGGGACTGGGGTCAGGGTTAGGATTGGGGTTAGGTTTTTGGATTGGGGTCGGTGTTGGGTTCTAGGACGAGGATTGGGGTTGGGGTCAGGTTTCAAGACAATGACTGGGATATAAGGTTGGGTTTTAGGATGGGATGGGGGTCAAATTTCAAACTTAAGTGCGGGTCGGGATTCTAGACTAGGGTTAGGGTTGAGATTTAGGACTAAGGTTGGGTTAAGTTTCAAGACAAACGTTGGGTTTTGGAATGAGTGTCAAGGTTGAATATTAGAATGAGGGTTGGGTCGAGTTAGATTTTAGACAGAGGCTAGAGGCGGGTTTTTGGACGAGGTCGAGTTTTGGAACAGGTGTTAGAGATTGATACCGGTACTTGGACTGGGGTTGGGGTTGGGATTCAGGACTGGGGTTGGTGTCGAGATTCCAAACCAGTGTTAGGGTTGGGTTTTTGGATGGGGGTTAGAATTGGGTTTCGGGATGGGGTAATGTCCTAAAACCCAACCCCAACCCCCATCTCAAATCCTGATCTTGACCTAAGTCTTGAATCCCAACCACGACCCCAATCCTGAATATTGACCCCAACCTCAACCCCAATCCTAACCTTGGTCCTGAAACTCGACCCTGACCTTGGTTCGATTCTGAGTCCCGAAACCCAACCCAACCCATATCCAGCATCTTGAACAAGACCCCAGTCTCCAATCTTAACTCTTATCATGGTCTTAAATTCCAACTCCGAACTCGACCTCAGTCTTAATCCTAAATCCTACCCTAATTCTAGTTCTAAAACTCGACCCGAACTCAACTCTAACTTAGACATTGACCCAGGTTACGAATCCTGACCCTTGTCTTGAATTTCGTTCCCAACCCCCCATCTCGAAACCCTATCATGACTGTCCCAAAGCCTGATTCCAACATCAAATCTCGATCCTTGTCTTGAAACTCTGACTCGTATTCGAAAACCTGATCTTGACCTCAATAAACAATAATATTATAATTTAATAAAAACGTTTTTTAAAAACCACTGTTCTTTTGTTTTCATTTCTATAAATCTTTCAGAAAACAGTTGTCAAATACCATGTATTTTTTGAGAATATGTAAGAGTTGTTTTTGTTCTCATATTTGAAAACACAATTTAAAAAACTAAAACATAAAACACAACTAAATATGCTTTTTATTTCTTATCTTTTCCCTTTTCTAACTTCCTTTTTTTTAGGATACTTTCATCTTGATTCAACAATAGGTAATCTAAATACCTTAACTTTACTCTCTCTTCTAGTTTTATTATGTGTTGATTATTGTTTCCAATTCTTTCTACTTATTTATCATTTTAATTGTAGGATCTACAACATTTAGGCAATTGGTAGCTAATTCCAACCTTGAAAACCTTCTAGTAGCAGATCTTTTTCTCAATCTAGGAATGTAAAAAGAGCTTTGATTTACTAGCTTTTCTCTCATATTGACAGAGAGATTTGCCATACTTTTGAGTTTTCGGTACGATCTTGATAGACTTATTTAGCATCATACTAAAGATGGAGTTTACCAAGTTATCATTTAGCTTCTTCACTTAATGATTGGTCCCTACATCTAAGCTTTAATCCTTGTAGAGATGGTGGAAAAATTTTGGTCTCTCTTTCTCTTCCTAGTAAAGTTAATTCTTTTGCTTGGGGAGCCTACTAAGAAGCTTTTTTCTTTGTTGTTGGTCTTTTCATTTGGAAAATATTCTTTTTCCAAAATGCTCTCTATATTCTTAGGATTGGGAATCAATTGGACGTGTCCTTATCCATTGCAAGTTTGCTAAACAAGTTTGGAATTCTTCCACCTTTTGCCTTAATTTCTCTTCCCTTACATTTTCAAAGTTTTTTGAGATCCTCCATTTCTTAGCCTTGTTTTTTTTTTTTTACTTCCTAAAAAGGAGTTAAAGCTTTTTCCATTTATAACTTGGGCTATTTGGGAAGAAAGAAACAAATTCATTCATGACACTCCTTGTAGACCTCTTTCTATGCTAATAAACTGGACTACTCAATATCTTGTTGACTTTTAAATGGTGAAAAATAAGACTCTTGGAAGATTAAACAAACTTCCCTCCCATCGAGCTGCAAAATGGATTCCCCCTGATTGTAACTGTTACAAGCTTAACATGAATGCTTCTATCTCTTTTTCATCAAAGATCATGAGAGTTAGTGCTGTTATTTAGGATTCAAAAAGTTTTGTTATGACAGCTTTTGCTCAAAAGCTTAATGGAGCTTTCTCTATATGTGAAGTAGAAGCTATTACTATTTATGTCAATCTTTCTTGGACTCGTGATGTTGGTCTTAAACTCAATTATGTGGAGTCGGATGCACTGATAATAGACCATGCCATATAGAATTCATTTTCTTACTATAATGAGTTTGGATTTCTTTTGTCAGCAGTGTTTAACTTTTTATTATCATTTTTCAGGAGTTAAGTAATGTCATGTTTATAGGAAAGCTAATAGAGCTATCTATTACTTGACCTCTTATGCTCTTAATATTGATGATGAGTTTGTTTGGTTAGAGGACTCATCGCCACCTATAGAAACTGCTATTATATCAAATGTTTCTTGTTTGTAATAACATATTCTATTTTTCTCAAAAAGAAAAAAATATTAAGGCTATGTTTGGTTTATGGGTTCAAACTCAAAAAATTGAGTTTGAACTTAATCTTGCATTTGGTTTGCTAGCTCGTTTCATATTTTTTTGTCCATAACTTGCATAATGTTTTAAACTCAAAAATATTGTTTACAAGAAAAACATAATTAACCAAACTTGAATACTAAATACAAACACTTGCATAATTTTTTTTTTGTTTTAAACCAAAAAAAAATATATATTAACCATATGAAAAAGTAAAGACAATCACAATTTTCAATGCAAGTTTAAACTCAACTTTTATCATCTAAATATTTTTAGTTTAAGGTGAAATTCTTTAACTTAAATTTAAATACTAAATACAAGTTTTATTCTATGATTAACTCATTTTAATCTTAACTCAAATTTTCTATATCGAACTCGTAATTTAAACGAACCTTAAAAATTAAACAGCAAACAACTTGCATTTTATTAAGGTTTTTTTTTTTAAATTTTTTTTGTCATCCTATCTGTGTGGAACTAAACCCAAAGCCATAGATATCATTTCTTATATGTCTAAACATTATTATTATTATTATTTTTGGTTGGTTGACATTCCTTTTCACTGTTATTATCATTATTATCTATATTGAATATTTTCCTTCGTACATTTCAAAAAAACAAAAATAAAAATAAAAATCCTTCGTTGTTACAACAATCAGAAAAGGAAACTCTGAATTTCTATGCACTATTTAAGCTTTTCTTTTCTTTTTCTTCTTCTTTTTCAATTTTTTTTGGGTAATCTCACTCTTCAAGAAAAAGAAATATAATCTCTTATAATGCTTCACTAATAACCGTTTTTATCTATGAGCATTTGTATTTTTTCTTCGTGGGATTTTAACTCCATCCAAAATATATGTCACATTCTGATAGGTTAAAACACTTCTTTTTTTTTACATAAAAAATAATAATAAAACACTTCTATTTCAACTCCTTAAAAAAAAAAAAAAAAAAAAAAGCAAGGCTATGAAAACATATCAACTTAAGAGGAATAGGTTTTAACTAGGATTTGAAAAATACACACTACTCCATATTCGTCTCATTAGGTAAACTCTTCCTAAGGTATAACCTTCCTGCAAAAATAAAATATGTTGAAATTTGTCAATTGTCAACGTGGAGAGAGAATAAGAAGCAAAAAAAAAAAGGCACTTATCTTCTGAAAATCAGGCATGGAAAGAAACAAATAACAGGGTAAGAAATATAATGAAACGAGAAGAAAATCACTTGCAAACTAGTCACTAAGCAGCACTAATGTTAAACAAGTACTAATTAAGCCCTGTATGTCTAAACTAATCTTAGAGGACGGTTGGTTTGTCATTTTGTTTGCAACTAAATTGTACTTTCTGATTAGACTTTTATCTTTTTCTAAAAAATCAACAAAAATTATAATTAGTTTATGAAAAATCAACTAACTCCAACCAAAAAGCTTCCAAATTCAATTGGTAATCCAAAGAAAACCTATGTTGAGATTTGAGTACATGTTCATGCTTTCAAATATTAAATTTTTATTCACATGAGTAAACACTCTAACAACCACCCTTCCTTTTAGAATAGTTAAAAATATATTATGATGGTTCTGTTGTTTATATATATATGTATATAAATTTTGTCTATTATTTAGCAATCACAAATTTGCCATAAATCTTTGTTGAAAAATTTGCCATAAATCACGTAACGAGTTTGTGCTAAATTTCCTTTTTTTTTTTTTAATAAATTGTTTCTTGAATTGAGCGAGCTGTTGTAGATTGCTTCTAAATCAATAAGAATAGTTCATTTTTTTTAATGAGAAAGAATAGTCAAAACTAAGGGGCTATTTGGCAAACAAATTGTATTTTAATTTCATTCAAATACAATACAATTTTATACCAAACACAAATTTTACAATAGTGCTACGAAAACAATTACTATTTAAAACATTTTTAAAACAATCACATCAACTTTTCAACTCCACTATTTATCTCTACTTTTACCAATCACATCAACTTTTCAACTATAAAATATTTTTCATCCAAATACACATTTCATTCAAATACAAAACAAATACTTTTCAACCAAATACAACATTTAAAAAACAAATTTCATTCAAATACAATCAAAATGCAATGCGTTTACCAAACGCCCTCTAAGACAGATTTTCATACACGTAACGAGAACTTGTTTGAAGGTATAGATTGACATTTTATATTATAATTTTAGATATGACAATAAACCGCAAAACATTTTTCAACAAAAAAATGATTATTTGTTCTAGCAAATTTTCTACAAATTTTAACTCCCTTTTAGAGTAGTTAAGATCTCATAAATCTTGGCTATCATGATGTGATCATATTTGTCAATTAGGATACTGGTGTCCGATTATCTAGAAGTAGAGTTTTCAGATATTTAAATTTCAAATAATTGGTTAAGATTATCTTATATCTATGACAGAATTTACAATATTGAAAATTATATCTACATTCAAGTTCAAATATCAAATTTTTGTATAAAGAGTATCCCTTAGAAGCCTATAAATACATTAGAACAGGTCTCTAGAAACCTAACTCATAATTTAGCAGATTACACTATTTGTAACTCTGAAAATATAATGAAACCTTAAGCACCTAAAAAATGACGCAGTCTTTTCATTTACAGTGAACCTCTATAAATCTCTGTGTTCTCTATTTTTTACACTTTATTTTTACTGTGTTTTGTGTTGTCTTGAGCTTGTGATAGTTCTCAAGGATCCTCATCGCTACGGATTTGTAGATGAGTTTTATCAGTCAACAATTGATGTTAGAATGAGGGTCTAAACCTTCAAACCCTAATTAACCAGCAAAAAACCCCTTTAGGAATAGTCTTATAATAAGACATTGAAACTTAATTGCTAAGAACAAAAGGTTCCCATAAGGAACCCACCACCAGCTCATGGGTTGGGAAGGCCAACTACTAAGACAGCCTACCTTGAAGGTTGCGTCAAAAAACTAGTGATTATTGTCTAAAGAGTTGTCAACAGCCTTAATGAATTACGGGAGTAGGTCATGTGGTTGTACCAAGATCTATAATAATAACAAAACAACAACAACTGCAATGAGAACTGCTGATCATCAAGAGATCCCAACTATTAATGATTTAGGCTAGCCTCCTGTGGTAGCTGAGAATGCTCAACAATAGGACACCTAGAATGATGCCCATATTGAGGTGACTGAAGTGACCCATAATGGAAAAGACATACGACCGTGTGAGCAGAGACTAGTAAGTGATCTGTTAGTAGTTAACAAAGGATGAATTGTAGGAGGAACTCTCTGTAGGATAGGAGTCAGACCATGTAACAATGAGAGATAAGAGTTGATCTACCTCTGAGCTCACTAGTAATGAATCCAGTTGTTGACTCAAGGATAACCCAAAATTTGGGCCAGTCTACCCTAAAAAGTAGTGACCTTTGGGATCATGTTAGGTCTAGGCAAGTTTAGATACAAGAAACCCTTGTTGTCGCCTCCACCCTAGTTTCTAGATCAGAGGTAATCAAAAACATCTTGAGGTGTCTGAAGCAGCTAAAAACTCAAATGAATAGGTAGTCAAAAAGAAGAGGAAATTAATCATGCGTTCACTCTTGAGGTGATGACAGTACCCTTACTTGAGAAGTTTAAAATATCGAAGATCCTCACATATGACATCATCATGGATCCTAATGATTACTTGATGAAGTATGATTCACACATCAACCTTTATGGTATTTCTGGTGAAATAGCATGCAGGGTGTTTGATTCAACCTTAACGAACATTGCTAGACAGTGGTCCGAGAAACTAAAACCAAACTCAATCTCAAGTTGAAGAAAGTGTTCTGGGGACAACATATCAAGGTGAAGAAGCTTTCAACCCCAAAGAAGTGGCTATGACCTTGTACCAAAATCTAAACGAGACATTAAAAGATTGTTTGGCTAGATATAGCAAAGAGGTAGTTTGTATCAGAAATTACTTGGAAGAGGTATGCCTATTAGGGGTAATTAGTAGCACAAGTACCAACATCCCTTTTAGAAGTGACCTGAATGCAAACCTAAAAAAGAATTTGAAGGAATTCCTTAGTCAGGTAATAAAATTCATCAATATAGAAAAAGCCTAAATTTTATAAAGTTGTACATTGCGCTTAATCACTGTCACCAATGGTAACAATAGCAGTACATTGCGCTTAATGCAAAAGGATCTTGCTAAAAGAAATTAGTCAAAATACTACAACTTCTATAAAGAAGTTGGTCATCTCATCTCATAATGCAACAACTTGAAAAATGAAATTGAGAACCTAATCATGCGTGGCTACCTTAAGAAGAGGTTATTAGCATGACGACTGTAGTAGAAAAGAAGGTTGAACACCTCAAGTTCTATTATCAATAGCCGTTGCTATTAAAATGCCTTTTTCTTCATTATGATATTCTGTTAGAATATTTGTTTTATTTTGTATTCAACATGCCATTATTATTAATAAAAGTTTAACTTATTAATTTATTCAATTTTTTTGTTTTTGTTTCATGTGTTTTGGTGCTGACTATGTTTTCAAAACCGATAAAATGTATTGGCAACATACTGGTAGCTTGCAATAATAAAACCTACAAACTCTATTAAGTATAAAAAAAGCTATAGTCAAGCTATAATAACTGTCAAGTCATCAAACAATTCTTTCTTAAGAGGAGAACAATAAGGTTGATGTCAAAAGGTGACTCATATACTATGCAATTATGATTATGACTATTGTTAATGAGATTGTCCAAAGCTAGAGCCAAGGCTCAGCCAAGGACAAAGGGGTACTATCGACTGTCAAAAATCCTTAAACAATTTCTAATGGAAGAACGAGAAGACAGGTACCAAGAAGTATCTCAAAATTGAAGAAGCTCTATCAAAGTTCCTTAAATAACTCCTACGAAAAGATTGAGCGTGCGGACGCAAAGAAATACCCTAACATTGAAGAAGTTCTACAAAAGTTCCTCAAACAATTCCTAATAGAAAAAAGAGAGAACGAGTATCAAGAAGTTACCTCAAAAATTTCCATCTTTAAACAATTCCCTCTTAAAAAAAAAAAAAAAAGACAGTTGTCGAATAGCCATCCAACACAAGTAAGATTCCTATCTTTGAAAAATTCCCTCTTTAAGGTAAGAGCAAGAAGACAGTAGCCAAAATGTACATCTAACGACTCAATGTTATGTGGTGAATCAACAACTAGGACAATGATATGGGAGCTCGAAAGAATTAATTGATTGAGAATAAAAAAAGTCTGAAACAACGTGGTAATGTTTAGAAATAGCGTGACTGTTCTAAAACCCGAGGCACGTGTCAGTTGCAAGGAAATCATGAAAAAACCGTTAAGTTTAATAGCAAAAAAGGCCATTAGTCCTAATCGCCAGTAAACAGAATCTGAACCACTTTTAGATACGTAGCTTAAAGCACTTTAAACTGGGGGGCAATTGTTATGAGTAGCCAATATCCCGTAGATTTTGGCCATCATGATGTGGCCATATTTGTCAGCTACGGTATTGACGCCTAAGAATCTAGGAGTAGAGTTTTTAAATATTTAAATTTCAAATAATTAATCAAAATTATCTAATATCTATAATAAAATTTACAATATTGTAGATTATATTTACATTCAAGTTCAAAAATCAAATATCTATATAAGGGTCATCTCTTAAGTGCTAATAAATATATTAGAATAGGTTTCTAAAAACCCAACTCACAATTTAATAGATTACCCTACTTGTAATTCTGAAAATATAGTGAAATTCTAAGTACCGAATAAACGATGTAATATTCCCATTTATGATGAACTTCTATAAATTTTTGTATTCTCTATTTTGTGCACTTTATTTTAATTGCATTTTATATTGTCTTACGATCCTGATAGTTCTCGGGGAGGCAAGTTTTACCTATCAATAAAAATAATATATATTATATTATTAAGAGTTTTTGGTGTAAAAAACAAAAAAGTTTATGACATTAAAATAGGTCTCCTACTATATCCGATAAAATGAGAAATACCATTTATCTCATATTACTCTTTTGATACATAATGGAACGAAATGATTTTGAAAAAAAAAAAAATCTCATATTGAGTTCAAAGTGTGATGCTATTATTACTTATAGCTCGTTTAGAGGTTAGGTTCCAATCTACCCCTAATGGGTTATTACAGTGTTTTTTTATCTTTTTATTCAGTTTTTATTCTCAGTTTTTACTATTCCAAATAGGTTTCCCTCTACAAAATAAAAGTTCTAATCTTCCCCCATATAAGGCCTTAATGTTCATAATTAAATATAGTGCAAAGGAATAGTTTTTTTTTTTCTCAAATCAAATAAAAAACTCATTGGCGCTAAACATAAGAGAATGCTAGATGTTTGGTAATTTCTCCTCCGACCAAAACAAAAGTTCCCATTGAAGCAACTAATCCCATGTCCATAAAAAAGGACAAATTCTGTGGCTTGAATTTGAATAATATAGTAGTGTCAAAGCTTTAGACTCAACATTAGACCATCTACAATGTATATATCAATGTTGATGTCATGTTTATTACAAAAAAAAAAATTGAGACTTTGTACTCTAACATATAAATACTCATCTCTAATACTATATCTTTATTTTTTTATAATCATTCAGTTTTAGAAATTGTAAAAGTAAAATTATAGTATGCCAATAATTGAACAATGACAATTGTAATAATTGGATGAAAAAATCAAATAACAAATTATCAATAATCGAGTACCAAAAATTTAAGATTTGCTATGCTTGAAGGTAAATAAGCTATCAAGGTTAGTATTTGCCAAATTTATCATCGAAGATAGTACTCTATTAGAGAGTAAATTTTTTTTATACAAACAAGAAAAATTGAAATTTGCACATTTATTTAGCATTACATTAGATATTCGCTTGCCCTTCCGAATAAATCACCAATTAACTACATAAAAAATGGAGATAAGGTGGAAGACTGATCATTATACTTCACAAGATTTTGGGTTAGAATCAACACCTTCACAGTAGTGAAGGAACATGGACTTGTTGGAAAAAATAAAATAAAATGAAAGAAAAATGAAATATCAATTAAAGGGTCATAACCAACATAATCTTTGCAATTGCACCTAATCATAATTATTGCATATGGTAAATTGATTGATCTTCTCTTTAAACAAACTCGAACTAACAAAATCTTTGCAATTGCAACCAATCATAATTATTGCATATGGTAAATTGATTGATCTTCTCTTTAAGTAAACTCGAACTAACTTAATAATTATTTTCAATTATGGTACGTGCTTTCGCCTTGCTTAACCTTAACCGAGGCATAAGTATACACTCCAAATCTAGTACCAAATTATATGCTTCTATCGAGAATAGACCATCTATTCTCGAGGTACTTTGGAAAAAAACAAAATTGTTGGCGAAAATTAGGGCCCATCAGAAAATCTACATGAAAGTTGGTACATTCACGGGTTTCCAAGTTTTCAACTACTAGATCATTAACTTCTTGGTCAAATTATAAGGCAGCTTTATCTCGTTAAATTGAATAAAAGAATCTTGACACTTACCAGAGGATTCAAAACTTGGATTTCACGTTCTTATTTTGTGCTGATCTAAAATGTGAAACCAGGGAATTTTTTTTTTTTCCAAAACACACTCGCACGCACGTATATATTTGTCTTACAGCAGGCTAATTCAGAACTGAACAATGACATAAAGGATTTAACCCAAGTACAAACCAATCAAGATAGGAAAATAGTTGAGGCTTAACAGAAATAGATGAGTTTTTAAGACAAGGGTACTAAGTAAAATAGCATCTCTCTTCAAAATATATATGTATATATATATATATATTTTACCATCATGCAAAGAAAATATTTTGTTGCAAATGAACAAGATGGGTGTAAGTGCTTGTAGGTGGCTTTTTAAATGCATCGTTAAATCCCAGAACTCAACCCTGCACATGCGGTAAAAACTACCAACTATAACAGTTAATTTATCTGCTTTAAGGACAGATTATTCAGGTTTATGTTTTGACAGAAAAAAGTAATAAAAAGAAGGAAGATGCATAAAAACATATATATATATATATGTGTGTGTGTGTAATATGACAACTTGGCTCTCTCATTGGCTATTGTATTTGTAAATAACAGCAAATGGTAACTTCGTATAAACGATCAAATCGCTAAATACAAAACTTAGTATAAATATGTCGAGAGTATTGGAGATTTATAAAAGCTAAAATAAGTAATAGCATATTCATAAAATTTTTATAATAAATAACATATTTATTAGTACAAAAATTTTTTATCTAGTAAATAAATTTATTTACCAAATCAATAATTTATATATTCTTAATAAAAAAAGTATTTCTTGGCAAATATGTGTTTTATTTTAATAGTTTCATAAATATACTATTTTCTTTTTTAAGCTTCTATAAATAATTTATTTCCCTCTTTCTCCCAAATATATATATACATATATATATATATGAAGTCCAATGATGTTAACACTAGTCTAATGCATACTGTCAAAGTAGTGGCGTGCGTATACGACTGTGAAAAAAAACATTTGATTGGGAAAAAAATGGCATCTCAAACGACAATCATTTCTGACTTTGGGACTCCAGCCATGGTTGTTTGGGTTGGAAGAAGGAGTGTACGTGTCTCTTTTTATTTATTTTTTTTTTTTTTAAGGTTTTTTCCTTCTTTTTTAATAGGGAGATTCTATTTGTCTTGACTTGGTAAACATTCTACCAAATTTTCCACCATCTAATGATGATGATAATAACCTTTGCATGGCCATATAGCCTGGTGCAACTTTTTTCATTTTTCCTTTTTCATTTTTTTTTTTGGCCTTTCACAACAACTATAAATAAGGTAATCTATATGTTCTGTACTACTCTTTAACAGAGCCAATCGCTTTTTCATGTAGTAATACAAAAGATGTTAACTTTTATTCTACTTTTTTAAGTAAATATTACCTTATTTATTATATTTTTATTATAAATATAATTAAATAATATAATAATATTTTAAATATTTATCAATAAAAAATAATTATATATTTATTATATGAATTGATATTTAAAAATTTAGATTAAAATTAATATTTTTAATATTTTTTTTTAATCTCATCTTTTTTTTACATGTCACTTGATTACTATATCATCATCATGTTATGATCGATATTGCCATGACATCAAGACATCATAGCCACTTTTTTTGCCTTTACAATTTGCTTTATTAGTCCATTCTACGTACGGATCATACAACTAGTAACTCATAGGTAAATAAACAATTCCCTATGAAGCAATTTGTAAACGGCCCTCCCTACATTCCAATGGTTAGAAGTTTGATCACGTCAGAAATCCTATTTGATTACTTACCCATTCTTTATTATAATATAAAAGCATATTAGCAACAATATAGTCTTTTTACATAATTTCTAAAGTTATTTTTGGTTTTTTGACTCTAAAAATTGCTTCTTAAAGTGTTTTGAATAATCTGCCATTTGTGTTTAATTTTTATTATTAACAATTAAAACCACAAAATATGACTTCAAAAAAACCTCTGCCAAATAAACTTTGAAATTTGTATATATGAGTTTTAGTATGCAAGACATAAAAACTTCATCAAACATTGTTACTGATTTTTAAACTTTTAAGTTTTAAAATAATTAATTAAATAAACTCTTTTAAAAATATATTGTTAAACGTTTATCTTAAAACTATATGTCTGGTTTAAAATAACAGTTTAATTTAATTTAATTTTAAAAAATTGATTATCTCTTTCTACATGCTTTCCTCTCTCTCTTTCTCTCTCTCATGTGTCTCTTTCTCTCTCCTTGTTGACAGACTATTGTGAACTTGTCAACACTGTCGCGATCATTGGAGTTCCCTAAGTGACAAGCAACAGTCTCCCTCCTCCCCCTCACGATTGCCGACCGTGAAATCGTGAGAATCGCGGTGAAGCAACCAATTTTCAAACATCTCTCTCCATTGCCGGTGAGATCGAGATTTAGCACAAGCTATGAAGGTGGCAAGATGGCGAGCGACGACTTTCTTTCTCTCCATTCTTTGATGAGCTACCATTGGCTTTATTTTTTTTAGTTTCTTCACCGATGGTGGCCGGCTCCATCAGAGGTGTTGCTTTCTAGATCTGTCACGACTCTGGTGCGATTGTAGTTCAAGTCACCGTTCTAATTCTGATGCTGTCATTCTAATATCGATGCCATCATTGTCGCAAGTGTGATATCTAATTGACAAGAGAGAGATGGACATAAAGAGAGAAGAGAGAGAGAGAGAATTAAGAGTAATTTTAGGTTTTTATTTTATTACTTACCCTAATTATACTATTTAGTTTCAATATTTTAAATTACGTTATAATTTTACAATCATAGGTTATGTTATGCTATTTTACCTTCTCTCAAACAAAAAAAAAATCCTCAATTTTCATGCCTCCTACTCATTCCCAACCAATTACGAGACAACTAATTAGTTTTGAAAACATTATGTCCCCAACCAAAATATATATTTATAAATACCTATATAATTCTTAAAATAGATAGATAATATACGTATATGTATCTATAATTTATGCACAGCTAAAACCGAGTAAAGGCAACTGCACAATTTGGGCGCACGCATTTGTTGGGACCCAAGGACAGAACAACTATGAAGGATGCTTCACTGAAAAAGGCAAAGCTAGATGCATTTCATCAGTAAATCAATAAAGTGAATAAAGGATGTGAACAGATTCAAACCATTATTACGTGAATTAAAGTTACTCTCTGCTCTACTTTTTCTTTCCATTTGTTTTTATTTCCAACCACTGCACAAATGTCCTTTTTTTTTTTTTTTTTTTACTTGCTCTTAATACGTTCTTATTTTGGTCAAGAATTAATAAAGTTAAAAATTCAAAATACAATGAAAAAGAATAATGATACATTAGAAGAGTGGCATTGGTTATACGCGATTGGTTTAGTTTAACCGTTCATTTATAGTTAATTCTTAGGTAGGTCTTATGATTATATTTAGATGGTCGTTTTTAACTTATTTACCTTCTAAACTTTTGGTCATTTGAAAAATTAACACTGAATTTTGAGATTTTTAACAATTAATCCCCTAATTTATCAATTTTGACAATGTGATCCAAATTAATAGCACCGTTTATATCGACGATAACAATAAGGGTTAATTACAAAGATAGAAGGCTCATGGGTAATTCACTAAAGCATGAAAAGCTTAGCTTAGTGGTAATTTACTCCTGGATTTTAAATTTTGATAATTAACCTCTTAAAGTTGTTTTGCAAATGAGATGTGGCCCAAATTGATAATGTCATTTACTTAACTGGGGAAGAAAAGATGTAGTTCCTTGTAAAAGTGTAGTTATGTAAAAATTAATAAAGTCTATAGTAATCTGCTAAAGCACAATAAGTTTAATATTGCCAAAAAGATGAGGCACACATGGATTTTTTCTGTTTATCCATTTAAACGACATTACAAATTTACATCACATTATAACAATTTAATAAGTTTAGAAGGTAATTAATTGCTAAAGTTAAAAATTTAGGTGAGGTAATTCATCAGAACACGAAAAATCTAGAGGAAACAGGGTTAAAAACCGCAATAGAAGAATATAGTTTGTTACACTTTTAACCATTCATTTTCGACACAATTCTTGTGGAATTCTCCAACCACACGCACAAAATGGGATCAAATCTAACAACTAAACGGGTGGTCCAAAGAGTAGAGGAAACAGCCAAAGACCAAGTCTTAAACGATGACTTTGCTTTGTGTATAATGTAAGTAGGCATGTCCCATGCTTTACACTCACAACAACAAACACATATCCATCATCTTTGTACGTCTTTTTTACCCTTCCAAAAGTGTCTTATTATTCACTTGTCTCATGTCTCTCTCTCTCTCCCCTTATAAATAACACACACCCCAACCAAAACTATCTCATCATTCCACAATTTTTCCAAACGGCACACGTTTTCCCCTTCTCCACGCGTAAACAAGAAAAAGCCTTCCGTCTCCTTCTTGGTCCTCTTCCTTGATCTTCCTCTCCACAATTACACCTCAAACCCGGCCATCATGACGGCAACGTTGGCGCTTTTCTTCACGGCATTTGCCGCAGTCTTGAGCTCCTCCTCCGCCGACCCCGACTTGCTTCAAGACGTTTGTGTCGCCGATCTCAATTCCAGTATGTTTCTCAAACCTTTTGTTGTTTTTCTCTTCATAAATTGTGTACTTGGAACACTTGAATTTTAATGTCTTGAGATAGAAAATTAAGATTAAAGCTAAAAAATGTAGTACCTAATTTCTTTCTTTAGAAGGTTAATTAAACAAACAGGAACTTAATGATTCTGGTGAGCATCAAAAAAGAGCTCGTAAATTTTTTTTTTCTTATTTATTTGTACTTGTTTCTTTATTGTAATTGGTAAGTAATTAACTAACAAGTAATTATGCTTATTGGCTGCAATAATTGCCCTCTCTGTCTCCTTCGCTGTACCCAACAATGTTTCTTAGCTAATTAGCCTTGTAATTATAAGTGCTTTATCCAATTTGATTTTTTTTTTTTTTTTAAAACGTATAATATAATCCAAAAATCTGTTGAATTTTATTAATAAAACAAATGGCTGTAAGATTCTCATGACGAAAGAGAGAGAAAATAAATTAAATAATAATTAAATAAAAAAAATAAAACTTTCAATTCAATCCGGAAGATTTACTGATTTTCTCGGGAACCAAACAGAGGTTCGGGTGAACGGATTCGCGTGCAAGAGCTCGGCGAACATAAGCGCGGACGACTTCTTCTCGACGGCGCTGGCGAAGCCCGGCGCGACGAACAACACCTTCGGATCGCTGGTCACCGGAGCGAACGTCGAGAAGATTCCGGGCCTGAACACGCTCGGCGTCTCCCTCTCGCGGATCGACTACGCGCCGGGAGGGATTAACCCGCCGCACACGCACCCACGCGCCACCGAGATGGTGTTCGTTCTGGAGGGGGAACTGGACGTCGGATTCCTCACGACGGCAAACGCGCTGGTGTCGAAGACGATCAAGAAGGGAGAGATCTTCGTGTTCCCCAAGGGACTGGTTCACTTTCAGAAGAACAACGGCAAGGACTCGGCGGCGGTCATCGCGGCCTTCAACAGCCAGCTGCCGGGGACGCAGTCTATCGCCACCACGCTGTTCGCCGCGTCGCCGCCGGTGCCGGACCACGTGCTGACGGCGGCGTTCCAGGTGGGGCTTAAGGAGGTCCAGAAGATCAAGTCCAGATTTGCGCCGAAGAAGTAGAGAAGAGCTTGAATCCGTTCGCTGAGAATTTGTTTGTATTTGCTGTAAAATAATGTATGTGATCTGGCTGTGGCCCCTTCTTGTGGGCCCTGTTTTTGGCCTTTTGTTATCACTTTTGCCATTCAACGTGGGGATTTGTACCTAATGGAGAAAAAAAAAATTAAAAAATAAAAATAATTCGTTTATGGAATTTCCTCTCTTTCTGAAAAAGAAAAACAAAAAGAGTAACAATCACCTCATGCATTACAATCCTATAGTTTTTTTTTTTAACTTATTAATTATTTTTTTTTTTTGTGTAAATTGGTTTTCATTTACAAAGCAAAATGTTTACTTTTACGAAAAGACCTAGAAGACTTTTGATAAACATTTTTTTGTGTTATAAATATTAGTTTTATATTAAATATAAAGTTTTATATTCAAATATAATCATTTTTAATAATATTATGAAAATAATTATTATTTAAACGTTTTTTAAAACAATCACATTAATTTTTCAATTCTAACTATTTATTTTTATTCTTGTCAATCACATTAACTTTTTAATTTTAAAATATTTTTTATCCAAACACACATTTTATTCAAATACAAAACAAATACTTTTCAATCAAATACAATACTTAAAAAAAATTATATTCAAACATAATTAAAATACAATACGTTTACTAAACGTCTCCTTAAAATAAAAGTAAACGATGTCCATCACACCAAATTATCGAACAAAGTACAACAAGCTAAACAGTGGTTGAAAGAAGACATCGAATTATCGAAGAAAGTAAAACTAACTAAACAATGTGTTAGAGAATTTTCTTTTTGAGAAACGTATCAAATATATTTTGTTTTGTTACAATGCAGAATCAGAACAATTTCATTAACGATAGAACCTTCAAGGGCCCAAGAATCGAATTTTGAATAGCTTGAAAAGATAACAAGCAAACTCCTTCACAAGCTGCAGGCTTTAGAGAGATTTTATTTTAAATCGAAGTGTTAAGGGCATCAAAGTTGACAAATATAGTTTATGATTTGAGTGGTATATTTATATTTTTGTTTTTCATATGTCAAGTAATAGTTTATTGCCATCCCATGAAAAGCATTTTGCAATATACCCCTTTTTTTTTAGATTGATACAAAAAATAGTGAATGCTTCTTTAATTTTAATTATTATAAATAATGGGCTCTATTCATTAAATTATTTAAAAGAAAGTTAAGTTTCGAATTTGGAACCTAAACTTGAAACCCCCTCCTTACATCTTGAGCTAGTCCCAACAAACTTTTTAGTGACCTCAAAAGCGTTTTTAACTTAAATACTATTTATGGTGAGGTGCATCTTGTACACTTGTTTATATGGTAGTATGTAAAATTATCTCAAGGTATCTTTAAAAAAGATTTGTTTTTACGAAAGTTTGTATAATTCTAATTATCCTAACTATATGTTAATATAAAAAAAAAAAATAGTGTAACAATATTCAACGAAGAAGGAATGGAACGGCATGTCGCTGTATTCGTAAACACATCTTTTGTGTGTGTGAAACGACATTTTGTTTATTGCGATGCCTAAACGACACTCAAACTAAATGTGTCGTTTCTTGTTTGGCAACGCTGAAATTAGATGTAAAAACGACATTGAATAAACGGCTTTAGTTTACGCTCGAACAAGTAAGATATCTGTTCTTGTTTGACTTCCGTTGTCGAGAAAAAGACATCGCATTCTCTTTTTGGGAATGATGCTGATTTTTTAACCGACTAGTAAAGACATTTTTTTCCACCAGAAAAACCAAAACTAAAACAAAACACAAAAACAAAAACAAGACACAAAAACAAAAACAAAACTTTCATCTGCATGCTCTTAATGTCATTTTCTTGCTGAGGAAAAGTAGAGTACACCTTTTCTTTTGGAGAGCATCCTATAAAGCAAGTTTTTTTAAAAGACGACTTCCATGTTTTTATCTTGATAAAGAATCAACGTTAACTGAGGCGAAAAAACGACTTATAATCCCGGCCTAGCTAAATGCTATGTCGTTTTCAGTTTCAATCTACAAAACACACGACATTGAAAGCAACTAGCTTGTCGTTTATATTGAGATCAGATCTCTCTCTCTCTCTCTCTCTCTCTCTCTCTCTTCTTTTTTTTTTAATTTTTTTTCCCTACTCTGGGAATGACCAATCAGAGAACATAGATGAAATTTACAAAATTTTGAATAAAATAAAATATCAACTAGATTGATTAAAGGAATATCCGCATATCTTTAACTATTCTTTAAAGTCAAGCATATACTAAAAAGTCAATACTACACCCAATTATATGGAGTGTGAAAGTTAAGCCGTCAATCTCATATGCTGATCAGTCTAGACAATGTCTCTCAAGAATAGTTGATTTTCCCCTTTTTTTTCTTTCCACTTTTTTTTTTATAGGTTGTACTATCCTTTTCCATTACATTTTGGCAAGTACAAATATTAGAACCTAAAATTAGTTTGAGTACAAGTTTTGGGTAATGTCTTCCCGAGAATATAACAAATATTCATTTGCAAAATACACTAATAATAATAATAATAATAATAATAATAATAATAATCTCAAGTTCATATGACCTATATTTGTGCTAATTAATAAATGCATCAATATGCTATACTCATTAACAATTGATTTAAATTCGTTGATTAGAAAATCAGATAACAGAATATGAAGAAATAACCTCCTAATAGGGATCTATTTTTACTATTAAATTTATATATATTTATTTATTTATTTTGACATGATTTTTATTAAATTTAACAAACATACACCACTTGTAAGAATAAGACCACAAAAAGGTCCTGATTGATTACCAAAACTAGGCTCGCATATTTTATTGTCCTTCTTGAGGGTTCAACTCTAACAGAGCAAGCCTACTGCGTACCATAGGCGAGTAAGTTTTTCCTGAGATACGAACTTTCTGCAAAAACATAAAATATTGAAATTGTCGACGGAGAGAGGAGAAAAGACGAACCTGCAAATTCAACCATAAGCAACGCTAATTTAAGCCTACTTTTATCCTTCTTAGAGTACTAATCAAGCACAATTCTCCACTCTAATATTAAAAATTGTAATTGAAGTACATGTTCTGGCCAGAAATTATCTGAGAAATGCATTTAAAAATGTATCTTTGTCACGGCGTGGCTCATGCTTATAACAATTTAGATAGGATTTTGGTTCGCAAAAACAGGGCAGAGTTCGGCTTGCCTTTTGACCAAATCTCAATTTTGAACGTTGAAACTCTCGCGTGCTGCGTAAACTTCGCCAATAAATCGTGACTTCAAATTGACGTACTAACTTGATGAATCTCTTTCATGACAAAGTTTGATCTTGAGAATCTGATGCAGATTCATAAACCTCCATCTTCATCGCAAGCCTAGAAACAGTCGGAATAAAACTTATGAAATTTGGGACCCATTCTCCAATCAACACACATAATTCTAGTAAAGTCACAAGGGGTTTCCAAGATTCCAACAAATACGTCTCCTCAAAAAGAGAACCAAACACCGGGGCTTAACATTGCAAAATTAGAAATGGGAATCTGACAGTCAAAACCATGTGAACAGTTGGCTCATTGCACAGACTTTTTCTCTAATTTCCACTTTTTCTTTTTTGCTTGGGACCATCCAGGATAACCCAAGTACTAATGCCATTGAATCAAAGAGCCTAACGGTTAGAAAAAAAAAAAAGTTCAAAACCTGAAAGGTTTTCTTTCAAATTAATAAAGTATAAGTTTTCTTTCAGATTAATAAGGTGTACGTCTAGAAGGCCTCGTATTAAAACAAGAAGAAAAAAGAAAGAAACTTTAGGTTTGGTTTGGCAAATATGACTGTATCTTTGGTTTGTTAGAAAAAAGGTTGTAATGAATGTATAATCTGAAATACAACTTGTGCCCCTTCCACTCATTTGGTGTTGTGTTAGCAAAGGCCAACTAATCCTCCCCAAGTTAACATCGTCTACGTATGTATACATTAATTAACCGAGCACACTAGTCTTGGCAATACGTTAAAGGTCAAATTGCATACACTGAAAGAATTATGTACAAGACTTTTAAAAAGAAAAAAAGAAAAGAAAAGAAAAGAAAGTATGTGCAAATATATATGCAGTTGAGAAGTAGTTTTATTTGCAAATTAATGGAGCCTAATGAGGTTAACACAAGTCTAAACACACAATCAAAAGAAGAGTAATAAACATCCTTAACGACATAGCTGACGTCAGACCTGGTAGTAGGTATAGGATGGAGACTGTGTGTATATATATACATATATGCATATATTTTCCCTCTCTCTCTGGTGTTTTTTTTTTTTTCTTTTTTTTTTTTTGGTTATTTGTCTTGACTTAGCAAGCAGTCTACTCCTTTCCCTTTACCTTCCACCAGATAATGATAATAACCTTTGCATGCAAGGTGTAGGCCTTTAAGGGTGTTTTTCTGTAACTTTATTGTGTCTTTCCCAACAAAATAAATAAGGTATTATAATAGTATAGTTAGGGATAAATAAATTAAAAAATAAATAAATAAAACCCTTTAAGCCGCAGTCGGAAAAGACTCTTCACAATATACATTCCAATGATTAAGAGGATGATCTCCTCATAACATAAGAGAGAGAAAAAAGTAGTAGTAGTAGTAATAATAATAATAATAATAATAATAATAATCCTTTGGTAAAATCTGTGTGTGCAAGAAACATGTAGTTATCAAACATCCTACGTTCATTCATTCATTCGTCCCCAACTAACCCTGAGACCATCAAATCAATTTTGGCAGCACTGTCAAACGTTTTCCTTTTTCTTTACTTATGCTCATTCTAGCCAAGTGAAGACATCTGTGCTATTTGGCACATCCATTTGTTCCCATACAATGACAGACGACCTATTGTGGATGCTTTCAGCGAAATAGCAAAGCTACAGCCCTTGTGAGTGAAGAAGAAGAAGAAGAAGAAGAGAGAGAGAGGAGTTATTGTCATGAAAATAACACTTATGTTTCCCCCTGAGAAAAAGATTATGAAATTTAAACTACTGGAAAATGAAAAAAATATATATATATATATACCTTTAAAGTAATTAGGATTGGTGTATTCGTTTTTTGGCTAAAGAAAGAGGATTAAAGACGTCTTTAGTTCCCTGTCTAATGCCATTTTTGAGATCTACTAAAATTACAAATGTAACCAAAAAAAAAAAAAAAACAATTCACATATCCATTGATAATCTTGAATGCTGTACATGTCAAACATACAATCTCATTGTTTTGAATAAATTCATGAGAATACAAAGGTCCGTTTGAAGAACGCATTGTATTTGCATTACATTCAAATACAATGCATTGAATGCAATTTGTGTTTGGAGAAAAAGTATTAACATTGCATTTGAATACAATATATATTTGGATGAAAAGTATTTGAATTATATTTTAATAATAAATATGTGATGTGATGGGTAAAAGTAGAGAGAAAAAAAGAGAAAGAGAGAATATATGATGTAATTAATAAAAAAATAGAAAAAGTAAAAAAATAAATAGTGATTATATTGGATTTAAAATATGATGTGATTGACATTTAAATAAAATGTTTTTATATTTAGAGGAAAATTACATTACATTTAAATGTAATAGAAAAAAACGTGTACCAAACACACTGTAAACGACTAACCAACAGGAGAGAGAGTCAAACATACAGTATTCCTATCTTAACAATACCATCAGTAACCCCGTAGTGTAATATAAGTTAAAAACAAAATCTCACTATTCTAAAGAAAGTAACTAGAACTTAAAACATCAAATATCTAAAATATAGCCCACGTTTGGGACAAGCTTTTTTTTAACATTGCATTTAAATACAATGTAATTTTCCCCCAAATACAAAAATATTTCATTCAAATACAAATCATATCACATTTTAAATCTAACACAATCACTATTTATTATTTCACTTTTTCTATTATTTTTATTAATTACATCATATATTCTCTCTCCCTCCTTTTTTTCTTTCTACTTTTATCCATCACATCACATATTTATTATTAAAATACAATTCAAATACTTTTCCCCCAAACACACATTGCATTCAAATGCAATGCTAATGTTTTTCTTTCAAATACAAATTGTATTCAATGCATTACATTCAAACGCAATACAAATGCAATGTGTTCACCAAATGAACCCATAATATTAGAGAGAAAAAGCCAAAAAAAAAAAAAACAACAACTGTACCATCTTAACCATTCATCTATGGCGTAATCTGTTGGAATTGTCCCCAAGGATGCGGAACATAAGGTCAACAAATTCAAAACAGATAGAGACTGGCAAATACCAAGCCGTAGGAGATGACTTTGCTTTGGGTATAATATTACAAATAGGCATGTTCCATGCTGTAACCCCGCAACAATATATGTTACAAATTTAACTTCTTTATCTCCTTATCCTTCTAAAAGCTACTTATTATTCACTTGTCCCACACTTCTACCTTTATAAATACACATTTCCAACCATCACTACTTCATCATTTCACAGTTCTTCCAAATACATTCGTTTGAAAAATTCCTCTCTTCTCCTTCTTGGTCCACTTCATTGATTTTTATTTTCCCTTTTTTTTTTTTCCTCCTCTCCTCTCTCTGCAATAAGCCGACGATCATGGCGGCTATGTTGGCGCTTTTCGTCACGGCATTCGCCGCCGTGTTGGCCTCCTCCTTCGCCGATCCCGACATGCTTCAAGACGTTTGCGTCGCCGATCTCAAATCCGGTACCGACTCCAAAACTTTTCCTTTGCTCTTTTGCTTTAGTTTTGAACTTCTAAAACACTCTAATTCAGTACGCTTATGGTAAAAGGAATAGCTCCTAATAGCTTTTGGAACTCAATTGTTAACTGAATTGTCAAACTATTGTTGTTTCTGTATTCTTTTCTCTTGTTTGTAATTGTAAATTGTAACTAAGACTTCAAGAACAATTGAAAAGTAATGAATTGCTTATAATCATCTCAAGAAGATTCACAATTCAATCGAAAAAGTCATTGATTTTTCCGATAGTCAAACAATGGTGAAATTTTGGTAAAAAATTTCACCTAAGGAACTTGGTTGCAATTCAATCCAAAACATTTTCTTCCTGATTTTCTCGGGAACTAAACAGAGGTTCGGGTAAACGGATTCGCGTGCAAGAGCTCGGCGAACATAAGCGCGGACGACTTTTTCTCGACGGTGCTGGCGAAGCCCGGCGCGACGAACAACACCTTCGGATCGCTGGTCACCGGAGCGAACGTCGAGAAGATTCCCGGCCTGAACACACTCGGCGTCTCCCTCTCGCGGATCGACTACGCGCCGGGAGGGATCAACCCGCCGCACACGCACCCACGCGCCACCGAGATGGTTTTCGTTCTGCAGGGGGAGCTGGACGTCGGATTCCTCACGACGGCGAACGTGCTGGTGTCGAAGACGATCAAGAAGGGAGAGATCTTCGTGTTCCCCAAGGGACTGGTTCACTTTCAGAAGAACAACGGCAAGGACCCGGCGGCGGTCATCTCTGCCTTCAACAGCCAGCTGCCGGGGACGCAGTCTATCGCCACCACGCTGTTCGGCGCGTCGCCACCGGTGCCGGATAACGTGTTGACGAAGGCGTTCCAGATTGGGACTAAGGAGGTTCAGAAGATCAAGTCCAAATTTGCGCCCAAGAAGTAGAGAGAGTCGGAGCTGTTGATACTTTCTTTGTTTGTTTTGGGTATTTTGTGTCGTGTTGTTGCCTTCGCCTGGGCTTGTTTTGATTGTTATTTCATATTTGGGGGAATTTTGGGGAGAAATCATGATGGGGTGGGAGAAAATGAAAAATATGTTGTAATAACCTCTTTGATACGAGAAAATACAAGAAATTGTTGTTTACGGACACTTTTATCATTTACCACTTGTAGCATGTGCACTACGGATAAAAATAGGATCATGTATAAGAAATACAAAAATAAAATAAAAATAAAAAATGTTACATAATAGTAGCTTAAAAACTATGTTTAGCTTATCTTCACGCAATGTACACGTGTCTTAAGGTAACCCGCTTAGAAAGATAAATATATATATATATAAATTAGGAAGAGAAATAAAGAAGTTATTACTTGATAATGTTTCAAGAAGAGACTTTAAAATATTATGTGATGATTTAAGACACACCACATAATGCTAAGTGACTATCACAAGATTGATACGCAACGCTAAAAAGTAAAAACTCAAGAATGGAAATAGCTATTCTTTTTTTTTTTTTTTAGAAAATAGCTATTTAAGGGATATTCGTGCTTTTAAATATAACTTTAAATTAATATTATTATTATTATTATTATCATTGTTTTTATAAGATCTTATTTTGTGTTATTAATAGGAAATAATTTTCTAATTATTAGATTATTTTTTTAATTAAAACAATAGTTTCCACTAATAGTGTCAACATAATATATATTACCATATAAATTCCCTTTTTTTTTTTAAGCAATTGAAGTGAAATATTATAGTTCTACATTCTTAACATTCATAGATGGAGTTAAATATAAAATTATCATTAGACTTTTTTTAAAATCACAAATTTCCTTCCTTAAAAAGGCAAGAAAATCTCAAAATGTTTTTCTGGTTTTCGTTTCCTTTTTTTTTTTTTTAATTTATGACATGGGTTATTTTGCTGATGGCATCCACTATTTCACACCATGTAAAGCCCTTGATATTAACGCTTTTGTTCATTTGTAAGTGTAATTACATATTTAGACACTTGTTTTGATGGGGCACAAATAATTTCACATTGACAATTTTAACCGCATGATTTTCTTTTGGCATTAATCTTAAATTGGCGTGTTAAAGGTGGTCAAACGGTTGGTGAGTTGGGTTTTCATGTACTCTTGTCCAAAAATCAAGTTCCCTCTGAGCTTTATGCCACGTTAATTATAAAGGTTATTCACCACTCCCAAAATATATATATATAACAGAGATGTTATTTTTATAGCACTACAAAAAAAAAGTGTGGTATTAGTTTTGATCATTTTATAGCATAATGTTATTCATTTCATTATTAACTACCATAAGTTATCATGTAATTATTGTTGTTTGTCATAATAGTTATGTACAGTAATTATTGAAGTAATCTAGCATTGACAAAAAAAAAGTGTGGTATTAGTTTTGATCATTTTATAGCATATTGTTATTCATTTCATTATTAACTACCATAAGTTATCATGTAATTATTGTTGTTTGTCATAATAGTTATGTACAGTAATTATTGAAGTAATCTAGCATTGACAAAAAAAAAGTGCTATCTATGAATTTTGTTTGAGATATAAATACAAACCTAGCTTTAAATTGATAGCTCACTTTTTAGTTCGATAAATGTGTATATGGGCTAAGTTCTTACCCCTAGATTCCTCCCAAATTGGAGATTACCTCTAATCACTATTGAAACTTATGAATAGTGGACCAAAGATAACATAATGTATAAGCAATAATATAAGTTTACCTCACTTCAAGGGAATGGAACATATAAAGTATTACGTATTATCTTATGCTATTATATCGATTAGCTGTCCGATGAGATATAATCGGAAGTGATTATTTAAACCGTGACTTATCAGTGTAGTTTCTATTTAGTTATATAATATAAAGCACCACCTACCTACAAGATTCTCCAAACTTTTTGCTTTATTTTTGTTGCATTATTTTTTTTCCTTTTGAAGATCCCAAGGAGGTGACAAGCAAGGATGGGCCAATTCATGTCTTTAAAGACAAAGTTAACGTTGAAATGGTATTAGTGCGTACGTTGTTGGTGTTTGCCTTTGTCTCCTCCCTTCTTTAAGCTAAAGAATACAAATACTTACACACCGAGAGGGAAACAAAAGTAATATTGAATACAAATGCATAGCAACGTGATCGCCAATTCAAACCGGGAGATTATTGTAACGTTTTTTTGCTAATTCGACCCATGTTTTTGTGCAGCTGAAAATGGCAGCCTAACCATTAAAAATCTTGTACAAGGGTCCTAAACTTAGAGTGACACCTCAGGAAAAAAAAATGTTGGGCTAAATAAATCTCAAAATGGGTTTTGCAAAGCTTAAAAATAAAAAAAGAAAAATAAAGGAAATTGCAGGAATCACCTTTAATTACTAATTTGTCTCATTTAATTACTAATTAGAATTTTTGTTTCATTTAATTACTAATTTAGATTTTTATCATATCAATCAATTTTTATTTGACGTCCAAGATTCCGTAACTAAGATAATATTATGTGCTTTTTTAGCATTTAAAAAATAAAATAAAATAAAAGGAAGAAGCAGAGCTAAAGCCACGTGAGTTTAATTTACAAACCAATAATATTGGTGGTATTATTATTATTTTTTTAATCCTGAAGTGATGTTATTGATGATTAAACATTTATGGCACCATCTTATGATTAAGAATATCAAATTGCGAGGAGTAAGAGCGGATGCCATTTAAATAACGCAATCAAACGAGTAAAGGACCCGTCTTTTTCTTGCAAGACCAAAAAATTCAGGAGATTGAAATGTCTGACCTTTATCGTTTCATACCTTGATTTTGAGTTCATTTTGAAAAGCATACCTTATAATTTTTCTTTTTTCTTTTTTATGTTCAAAAGATTGTATGTGTGAATACCAAATTCATGTTAAATTTATGTCTTTCTCTGAGTTTACTTATTTGGACCCCTTAATTAACGAATTTCCCCTTGGCAGCTTGAAGATAACCCTGTAGGGTAGCCGCCAAGCTAATAGGATAAATTCGTCAATCGCAGGGGTCAAAATTAGTGATCGTTAAAAAAAAATGTAGTACAAAAATTTGACATAAATTCAACATTCCCAGGTTATATATATATATATATAAACTTTAAAAAGACGAGGCATTGTTCAATAAACTTCTAAACTTCATTGGCAAATGTAAGCGATCAGATTATGAAATACGCTGCGATTACCATATCAAATTTAAATTCCTCTATGTTCCATTACAAACAACAAGGTTAAGATTAACGCAGGTCAACAACAAAATCACAAATTCCCAAATCCCAATTTAGTTATCCATGTACTGGGAGTGGAGGTGAAAGGAAGAAGAAACCAACTCTACTGTGATACCTTTCACTTCAGACAGGTCTGCTGCCTGCCATCAGGGATTGCAAACAGAACTACAGGTTTTGAAGGCTTAACATAAGGCACATCACATCTAAAGTATCCTTTCCTCTCGAGCTGCAATACTTCTCCCCGCTTCAGATTCCGCATGTTGGCATCCCCAAGAGCTGCGGTCTCGCTTTTAGTAATTGGGTTAAGAACATCGAGGAAATCCTCTCCTTCTTCGAGCTGCAACAGCGAGTCAAAAGAATCATCACCTTGACTAATTGTTCAACTCACCATGTCTAAAAAAACCGTAATTACATGATAGGAAACTAAATAATATACTTCGAAGAAATATTTAATGGCATCGGCTGATTTTGACGTACCTTCTTCTTAGTGATCAAGTAATCAAACTCCACTAACGAGAGGTTAACTAGTTCATCTATCTCGGGTAACCAGGTAAGTTTCAACTTTGTAGTCTTCACAGATCCCTCGAGATGCAAAACTCCGGTCAAATGTGTCACTTTTCCTTCTTGGTCCTTCTCAATTCCCTTAATAATTGCATTCCCCCAATCCATTAAGGTAACTTCCTCGTCGGCTGCAATTAACTCAGCATCAGCATAGTCTAGCCATATTCTTCTTGTAAATGTTGTGGCCTTCTCTCCAGCACCTTCATACTTCTTATGCCTAGGAATGATGCGGACAAATGGTTTCTCGGGCCCATCAGTCAAGGTCAACAACACACGCCGCTCTTCAATGACGGCAGTGTGCCTGGGACACATGGGATCAATTATCTTCTTATTGATGGTCCAAAGTTTGTCCCACTCCATGAGATTGAGATTCTTTGAAGCTCCCTAAAACAAGAAATGTGAGGTCACTTGCCAAAAAGTTTCAATTGGACAAGGAAACAGAAATGAACTAAATCATCCTACCTGCTCAAGAATAAACTGGATTAATGCTTCAATTTTCAGACCTCTACGCACAATTCCTTGGACAGTTGGAAAACGAGGATCATCCCACCCATCAACCCTTCCATTTTGGACGAACCATAGAAGCTTACGCTTGCTGAGGACCGTGTAAACCATATTCAGCCGACTAAACTCATAAATGTGAACCTTCCTCATACCCATGTCCGCTTGAATCCGGTGGTACTGTGCATTCCGATCATGGTACTCGCTAGATCTAAGAGCATGGGTAATATCCTCTAAAGCATCAACAAACGGACATGCAAAATCATAAGTTGGATATATCTTGTACTTTGACCCGATCCTATGATGAGGAATTGGATTGCAACGGTAATATACTGGATCCCGAAGTGATTTGTTGGGGTCCTGCATGTCCAACTTCCCCCGAACACAGCATTGCAGACCCCTTTCAGATCCTGCAATCATTTCTTTCCATAATTTAAGATTCTCCTCTACGCTGTTGTTTCTACATTTTGATTCAATGCCTTCCATCCTTTCTTTCTGCATTTCCTCACGTGGGGTGTCATCAACATATGCTTTACCCTGGCGAATCAAGTTTTCAGCCATTTCCATCAACTGAGGGAAATAATCTGAAGTATAAGTAACAGTTTCATACTTGATACCCAACGTCTCAATGTCTTTTAGAAGATTTTCCACAAACTCATTGCTTTCTTTAGCAGGATTTGTGTCATCAAAACGCACAATAACTTGTCCTTGATACCGCTCAGCAAAATATTTGTTCAACAGTGCTGCTTTTGAGTGCCCAATGTGAAGATAACCACTGGGCTCTGGAGCAAATCTTAATCGCACTTTTCCAATTTCAGCATCTGGAAGATCTATTTCGGATGAAGATTTGCTCCCTGATTTAGAAACATCTCCATTTACACTCTTTGTGGATTGATTGGCACCTTGAAGCTCTTTTGATTTCACAGGCACCGGCTTTCCCACGCCTCTTTTGCCAACATATGTTGCAAGGACTTCGCTCAAAGCATCACTATATTCAGCCAATATTGAGTTGAACCATCGTACAAGATTTTGATACTTCTTTGACTTTCTCAGACTTTCCCATCTTTGCCCAGTTCCTGAAGAAAGCATAGAATGTTTAGCAAATCTTTCAAAAAGTGCTAGTTAATAAACAGTGAAGCATTTACATTTTGCATACAGAAAAAATTCTTACCTGCAAGACCCGACCAGATTGCTATATCTGCGATTGACAAAGTATGACCGACCAAGAACGTATTCCCTGATAAATATTCATCCAAATATTTGCATGCAGTCTCAAATGTGGAACCTGATGACAGGACAGGTGCATATTCCAGCCATTCATCAATCTGAAAAAGGAGGAGCAAAACACAGAATGTAAGCATTAGCAAGATAGTAGGAATAATAATAACATTTTCAAACAACAGACAGTAGTTTTCATTTTTAATAGATTTATGGAAATTCACCAGGCTGGATTCATATGCATTCGATCCATAAAAATTAGGAGCAATCCGACCAACATATCGAAGTAGAACATATGTCCCGTGCAACTTCAACCTAAAAAATAGCAAGAAAAAAAATGAAAAATATGACAAAATTGTTATTGCAAATCAAAATACCATCTCCACCACATACAATGGTGTCAGAATATAACTTTAAATCATTCAGTCAAACATGATTAAATTTACCGAATCTAGTAATAGTTAAAGTGATATAGGAATCAATGAAACGATCAATTTTTATAGTCAAGCCAAAGGAACCGAAAAAACCATCTTACTTACTACACAAACACATTTCAATGTCAATAATCAACAATATGACCATGACGTGCAAATATTATTAGTATCCATCAACAGATTGTTAACATTGACTTGAATTTTAAACAACAACACCAACCTAAAATATTATTAGTATCCATCAACAGATTGTTAACATTGACTTGAATTTTAAACAACAACACCAACCTAAATTAAGCACTAAAGAATCAAAGTAAACCATCATTAGTAGAAAAAATTGGGATTAAATGAAACTAATCTACAACTCTATGACTCAACTGCAAAAAAAAAAATAAAACCAGTAACCACCGAGTCCTCAGTCTCTCTAGCAGAGAAAATGGGGAAAAAACTATAACACCTAAAAATGAACACAATTAACAATACATAAATTGCGAATCATTTTTTGTCCCCTAAGAAATAAATTAGGTGAGGGTATAAAAGTAACATGCTATTGAGTAAGAAAGCAATGAACTGAGCAGAAAATGACGAAATCAAAACAGAAATAAAGGAAATAGAAACTTAGGAATACCCATTGTAGAACTGAAACGAGGGAAGAGAATCGGAAGCGGCGGAAGCATTGCAGGACAGGGGGATCCCCGCGATTCTGGCGGCTGCAATCACGGACAGTGGAGGGCTGTCCGCTGGAAATGCAACCGACTTTATCTCAATCGATTCCCCCATTAACGAAGAGGGTGACTCTGACTTCTTTGATGGAGGCTTTACTTTTCCTCAACACAGCCACTGAAATTATACATAATTAAATTATGTATAAATGCACACACATAACAATTTTCTTTTAAACTAGTCAGAAATCAATTTTTTACACATTATTAAATTATGTAGAAATATACACACAAAACAAACTGCTTTTAAGCTAGTCAGAAATCAATCTTTCCCCCAGCAAAACAAAAGAACTAGTAAAACAATGAACAAGCAGGTTAAGAAAAAGCAGAAAATATAATTTATCCAAAGTCAAATCATGTTCTTTTGAGACTGAGAAACTGAAGAAAACAAACAACTTTCAACAAAAAGAAGCATTCGAAGACAATCTGGCCTTGTGCTGTCCATTTCTCAGGTTCAAACCATGATTTGAGCTTGTTAAGCCTAGTCGTATTGGTGAGTTTTCACCATAATCTAACAAACAAAATCTCGTTGAAAAAAGATTGAGGAAGAAAGAGAAATGTAACGGGTAAAAGCAATGCAAACCAAAATTACCTAAGAACTCGAGGGATCGGAGCCGAAGAGGAAGCTCGAACTCGGAATCGGAACGAGTCACGACCGAGTCGTCGGCGGCGGCGGAGGGAGGGAGGGAGGGGTGGACGACAGCTGGGTTTGGGTGCTGGCTGGAGAAGAAGAATGTTCACGCGTGCTTCCTAGGCTGCTACTACATATGCAACCACCTGGTAGCCGTCGAAACGCAGGTCAAACATTGGGCCGGCCTGCTAAGATAGTCCCAGGCCCATTATTGGGCCAGTCGGTTCACCCAAGTTTACTATAATGCCCCGGCGTAAGTTTAAGAAATTACACCTCGTAGTAGCAGGAAAAAGAAGGGTGGAATTAAAATATTACCAAGTAATTTTATAATTATTTTCAGATTTTAAACTATAAAATTACACAATGCTTATTGTCATACATTTAAAATTTTGTTATTTTGTAAAATGTTTTAATTATTCAGTCATATTTTAACATTACTGATGTTATATAAATGACGATTTCCAAATGCATATGCAAATTGCAAATCCAAATAAAAGTATTCAAATAGAGTCAAATGACTCCCCAAAACAGATGGTAAACGTCAAATCTATCCAAAAACAAACTTTTTTTTTAGTTTTTTTTTTTTTTTAAGAATGCCCTAAAAGAGTACATATACATAATATTATTTCATTTATAATGATTGTGGATACTATTGTATGATTAGATGCTGAATATCTTACACTCAGGCTTGTTGAAATAGTTCAATACACTGTTGTATATAGTATAGACTGTGACACCATTCAAGGGATTTTTAGGATTTTTTCCTCTCTTGCAAAAGTCAAATAAAAAGTGATTTCGGGACACAAATATTATTTATACACTAAAAAAGATTATTTCTATAATTTTCACTTTTTTTTTGGTTAGCGTAGTGTGACCTGAGCTTCTTGTAGAAACTAGCAAAGAGATACCTTATCGTAAGGAAAAGTATTTGGAAACAAATAAAGCATTTATCTCATCGAGATTCATGATTAGAGTTGCTCACCATTGTTTTATCAACTTCTTTTTTTTTTTTTTTTTTTAATTCAGCGGTGAAAGAATTTAACTTTGTAACTTATAATATAATTAAGATATAAAATTATAACTAGACTATATTTATCAATCAATTCGAGGACAAAGTTATCAAGAAAACAAAAACTAGTGACAAAGTGTCAAGTTTAAAAGGCACAGACGCATAGCTGCTAAAAGTAATATCAATTAATGTATAACAACCACGAATAAATTATACTTTTAATTCTTCAAACCTCACGATAAAGGTTGGACTTAATCCAAATCCTCATAATTAAGGTCGACTTAATTTTTCCATACAACTAAATGATACTTTCATGCGTATTAGACAATTGCATAGAACCATATTTGATCTGATATTTACTTGGATCTGAATCTTTGAGGAATTAGCATCTAACCCGTTTTACCAAAAGAAGAAAAAATTGTTACTTAAGATATTATAGTGAATAAACTTCATAAAAATTATTAAAAAAAAAAAAAAAAAGTCCAGAGAGCGTTGGACTGATCTAATAAGCTGCAAGTGATAAAAAGTACAAGAACTTAAGCTGAAATAGCCCTTGAAGAGGGCTTTATTTAGCACTTGATGTTGCTAAAGACGTCAGAACAGAGCCATCATTTTCCTGGTAGACCCACCCGAGTTACAGATTCCTCCCAAAATACAGCAACAGAAAAAGAACCCAAAATCAAGAACTTGCCTAAGCAACAGAGGAAAATATAAAAGAAAAAGGGCATAAAACATGATGATGGCACATACATATTTACATTTCAAAGCGATATCGATGGATCACCAGGCTCGTGTGAGTACAATTAAAAAAAAAAAAAAAAAAACTACATAACGTTCCAAAGTACAGCGTTAGACTCTCTCCCCTTAGCAACCCTGTAAGTCGATTCTGCACCATTTTCCCTCGCTTAGGTGCGGGAACTGTGGGCAGCGGCAAGTTCCACAGATATGATGAAGGTCGACTTGCCTGCTTCCTTAAGATACTGTACATCTCCGTTCATGAGCTTCACCAGCCTTCTACTGATGAGCAGGCTGATGCCCTCCTCGGATACATCTCCATCGGTTCCAAACATCTGGTTCAACAACGATTCTGGTATCCCAGAGCCCATATGCGTCAACCTGGTCCAAGAAATCAACTCCATATGATCCACATACGATATTGACTAAAAGTTCTAAGCACTACAGTTTATGACAAAAAGTTCTAAGCACTACAGTTTATGCTGTTCTTATTTTTTGGTATGCGATTAGCAGTTCGGTAAGAAAGTACCTTAGCTCTAGACGCACGAGGTGAACGGACTCTCCCAGCTGATCTTTGGTCAACTTGGCAGTAATAACAATTTCGCCTCCAGGTGGTGTGAAATTAACAGATGTCAGTAGGAAATCAGCTAAGACTTGTTGAAGCCGAAGACTATCACCATATAAAGTATCATTCATGGTCTCTTCTGATGCATCTTCTACTAATCTGATTCCCTTTGATTCGCTTTTCGTCATGATTTGGCTAATTACAGCGACCAGTACTTCATGCAGAGTGAATTCCACCATTTCAAGATTGGAGTAGCTGTTTTAGAATCAAGATAACAAGATAATAACAGTAAGTGACCACATTAGAACGAAGAACTGAAAAAAAAAAAAAAAACAAAAACGAAAGCTAAGAAGAAAAATTATACCCCATCTATGTACTTCATACAATAACACAAAGTGAATTACAAATTTACTACCAGCCTCCCCAAGTAACGAACCAACAAAGAAACAGCATAATATGGAAATCATATTTGAAAGCATTTGAGCCATTCTAAAGGCACTGCTCAAACAAAGGGTAACCACCGAACCAACCAGCATTTGTATGAATATGATGTGGAAGCTTATCCGTCAGGAAATTAATAATTGTATGATGGAGATCCTTAATAGCAAAAATGAAAATTTATTTTGAAATAATTATAGAATATGTCATACCCTTCTATGATGCTATCAAGATCAGAGTCATCAAGAATCTTGCTGAGCTGACGCTGGCACTGTGCACTGGTATGCAGAAGTTGTTTCTGTTCTGATTCCAACTCAGTACCCTCCATCATTTTCCCAGAGAATATAATTCCCGATAGTGGGTTACGGATCTGCCTCTTAATATAAGACAATGCTTTCAGTCTCTTTGTAGCAGTTTGCTCCATTAAGCGCTGGTCATGAAGTGCCTTCTGCAGCTCTAGGCTAGCAAGCTGCAAGAAGCAAAAGATCCCGGTGACTGCACCATCCCTGTCCAATTTCTTACTCACACAGAGTAAGCACTCTACATATTTTCCATTCCGGGCAAAAAAGCCGAAAGGAATCTTTTCAGATTCTTGACCTGTCATCGCATTATTAAGTACAACACCAAGGTTCACGAAAGCTTCATGATTCTTGAGACGGCAGCATGTCATGCTGATCCCAAAAACCTCTCCCAAAAGCATTTTGTCGATCACCTCTTCTCGTTTCCAACCAGTTATCTTTGTCATTGCCGGATTCCACTCAGAGCACCAGCCAAATTCATCACTACCAAATATTGGGGGTATCAATGGGTTCCGGTTTTGTACAATTGCTTTATAATCACCTTCAATTCGAGTGAACTTGTCCATCATAGTCTTCTGAGCAGTAAGATCTTGGGCCACAAAACACACTCCAACGACATTTCCATTAAGGTCCTTACTTGCACATGCATTCACAACCAAGCTGATGGGGCCAGAGTCACTCCTAGAACCTTGTGTTTTAATATCAAATTGAATGTTCTTCTCCTCTTTACCTGATAAGAAAAGCATGATCAAAACGTTAAGATTACTCATGCTTAGGGAAGAGAGACTCAAAATTATGACAAAAAGGGATATCACAAAGAAATGGAGCGAGGACAGGCAAGAAGAATGTTCCTTCTATGCTAACCATTCCTAAGCCATGAATATTCTCAGTCACCATGTACTGATAGTGATAAATAAATATCCTTGCTGGGTTTTTGGCCTCTGGCTTTTGATTAGGTCTGCATCATCTTCAGCTAATCAGCTTCCTTCTTTCGAAGAATGGGCATTACTGTTCTTCTCCTTCGATAGACCCATGCAACCAAAACCCCAAATCTCTCTGTTTTAGAGACCCTTCAAGCTCTGAGTTTCAAGAGAGCCTTCAATCTCTGTATCTTACGCTGAGAAGTTCAGCGTCCCAAGAAAGGGACTAGTTCCCTCCTAAAGCCATGGGACCAGATTTTTTTTTTTTTTTTTTTTTTTGTGTTGTTGTGTGTGTGTGTGTGTTGGGGGGGGGCGCGTGGTTGGGGTGGTGGTGTGGTGCGCGGTGGGGTGTGGAAGGGTGAACTGGGTGGGGGTGGTGTAGCCCCCACCCCCCGCCCCTTTTTTTTTTTTTATATACAGGGGGAGATTTTTTATGAGATATAAAAAATACCCTCTACCCATTAAATACATCACGTGCTTCAATCCGTGATCAATTTAAGGCCAGTTATTGATTTAGGATAGAGTTCCTTAATTCTGAGTGTAAATGGCCAAAATTAAATGTTTGAGGTCAAAATTGCTATAGGCGACATGTTTAGGTGGTGACAGTGCAGAAAAGCCAAGTAAGAACGATTCAGAACGGTACACAATGTGAAACGGGACTCACAAAATGCATACCTTGCAATGCGAGTTCTAACATCATTTTGACCACCTCGGTTGATGAATCTTCCACGAGTGTCAACAAATGTGCTCCAATTGCTTGCTCAACGGAAATACCAGTCAAGTCAGCAATTTTTGTGTTCCAACCGTTGACCAGCCCATCGACATCTACTGCCAGAATTGGCACTGTGGCTGTTTCAATCAATCTGACCATCTCACTCGTCACAGCTTCCAGTTCTTGCATCCCTTCAATCTTTAGGTCAATCAGCCTCGTGTTGATAGTCACGGTGTTTGAATCCAAGGCTTCAGTATCTTTGAATGCATTCCTCAAAATAAGCTGCAAAGAATGAATCGCATCCATCTCATAGTCCTTCCAGGGAAAGCTCCTCGTCTTGACAACTTCAAGAAAAGCCTTGAACGATGATCGTGGGTGCATCTTCCTACCATCATCCTTCTCACCAGGTTCATGTTTCGCACCACCCCATCGTATCTCTGCAGCAGTGTGGGACCGGAACCAGAAAATCATGTCTTTGGATGTTATCCTCACAGCTGCCATCCCGCATATTGCATCACCTAAAGCATAAGCTCCAGGGTAGCCCGCATCATACAAGCTATCCGTACTCAAACCAGTGGAATCCATGTGGTGCTCAGAGAGCCACAAGACTATGTCATGGAGCTGGGAATCATTAGGAGCGGTTCCTAGTCTCCATATCTTGTTTTTGTACAATAGGGCAGCCCCATCACACTTCACCAGATCCATTACATTTGGACTCTGTGATACAATACCCAAGGGCGCATCACGCATCAGCATATCACACAACAGTGTCTGTGTCCGCAGAATATTCTTCTCAACAATCTGATTTTCTAACTCTAATTCCTTATTCACATGGATGGCAAATACTTGAGCTAGAAACTCACAGGCATACCTGAGAGGGAAAGGAACAAATCTCGGAGATGTGTTATGGCACACAACTAAACCCCAGAGTCTCTTTCTCTTTTGTGGTTGTGCAGAGTCAGGGCTGTCACCATCATCATCTCCCTCGTTGACCACTACTGCCATGACAAGAGAAGCAATAGAATTCATGTTCTCCATGTACTGTAAGTGGCAACTATGTGGAGCCCTTAATGTTGAACCGCACAAGGTTAGATCAAGTGGAAGCTTCTCATCCTGAAACACCTTAATATGTCTTGCATTACAATCAACGATCATACGAACTTTATTTTTCATAAATAAAAATCTTGCAGCCTGGGGGATATCAGTGGCTGGGTAATGCAAGCCCAAATATGGCTCAAGACCAGGTTTTGTAATCTCGGAGACCACCTCCCCATGATCGTCCTCGTGAAATTTGTAGGCCATCACCCTGTCATAACCTGTGAGTTCAAAGACCTCTTGAACCATTGTATCACAAAGCCTTTCCATGCTCCCGCTAGGCAAAGATTGCAACCGCGTAATTGCTTTGGCTGCGAGTTTGTACGATTGCAGGGCCCCAGCAGCAGTCATGGGAACTTCATAAGGCTTCACTGGCTCAAAGTCAATGATCAAGCTACCAGTTACGCGATGTACAATTGCATAAAAAGGCTTTCCAGAGGTCTTGCAATGAACTAATATGGGATTTAAGAGAGAAACATCTCCAAATCCTAGGGCCTTTTGTAACGCAGAGGCACTGGGAGCAGTAAAAATTGTCCTCACATCTGTTCCAATGCCTAGAACAGGGTGATCCCCGACACTTGGGACAGCATGACTGACCATGGTCAGCATTTCCGGGGCATTCTCACTGTACGCAATGACCTTCAAAGTTTTTTCATCCAAGGCTAGCAAGCATCCAAATGGCTGGATGAACTTTCCTTTCTGTATGTGATGAAGATAAGCGGTGGTGACTTTGTCGGACCTAGGTTGTTGATCTGTAGAGACTGAATTGCTGACGCGAACAGAGCTTGAGTAGTCAAAGGAACTACCCGACTCCTCAAACTCTGCGTGGAGCTTCGCATCAACAGTTGTTTGAGCAACAATCCTAGCACTGTGTCTGGATCTCCCCGAATTGCTGGATGAATGGCTGGGTCTTGAAGTAGACATTTTCACTGAAACCAGATAAAACCAAAAGAAACAGAAAGAATAAATTTCAAGTACAAATGTATAACACGAAATAAATTTCAATTACAAGTACAAATGTACAAAACGAAACCAAAAGAAAAAAAGTTGATAAGGATAGAAAACCATTAGCTTGCTGATTTAAAAATAAAGTACAAGTCATTTCTTGTCCCTTTTCTTTTCAATTATTTTCCTCCAAAAAGGGTAACAAAACTTGAGATGCCCATCATCAAACTTTGACCCTAGAAATCCTATTTCAATATGTGATAGAAACACACTAAACATCATTTATTTTTCCGAATTTAGAACCTTAACTGTAGTCCCAGATGCTTTGTTCCAAAAGTAATCATGTATGCACACACACACTCTTCAATAAGCAACCATACTCCAACATACACCAACCACCAATAGACAATTACTGAGGCAAAACTCAAGATTTCTATCAGCTCATAACAAGTCATGAATTTTTCAAAAGACAACAAGAGAAACAAAACGACTTTCAGCATCTAAAAACTTGCTATAAACAGCAAAACCGACAAAAGTAGGAACCCGGGAAGCTAGAAACATATATAATCGCTAGCGTAACCAAAAATGGGCAAAGGAAATTGAGACGAGTACTGACCTTGTCAAAGCTGAAGAAGCAGCAACAGCAGAAGCAGAAAAACAAAGAAGCCAAACTCTCCTTAGATCTAGAAACTTCCCAACTTTAAACAAATGTTAAGAGAAATAAGAATCAACCCAAGTTAAAATTAAAAAAAAAAAAGGTGGGAATCAAAAAGAAATTCCCGACCGTGCCAACAAAAACTCCCAATCCCATATCTCCTGGAAAAACCCACAAAAACATCGATCACCGCCTCCCCTGTCTGTGGACCCCCCAAGCCACTCCTCTCTCCATCACCAAGCCCCGTGCATAAATAGTTGAGTTAAAAAAATAGAAAAAAAAAAAAAGGACCGCCTTAAACCATTAAATAACTCCCAAAAAAAAAAAAGAGTACACCAAATGATTATAGAAATTCTAATAACTATTAATTGGATTTCCAAAGATGGAAAACAGTAAGAAAAGAGTTGGTTGATGACAAAAGCTATATATGTATGTATGCACACGCGTATATATATATATAAATATAGTAATAACAGTAGAAACTGGAGTTAAAGAAGGAACATCTGGGAAAATGGTGGTGACTCTGTACCGAAGGGCAACTTTTCCGGTTGAACAAGAGGATTCTAGGATTTAAAACGGAAAGCAAAATCCGACCCTTGATTAAGGGGGTGATTATGGAGGTGGGTTTGATTAGTTTTTGGCATTATTGATAAAGGATTTGATTAAACAAATCGACAATGACAAATAGAGAGTCAAATAAATGGGCATGAGAGGGAAAAGAAAAAGCAAAAGGAAGAAAAATAGAGAGAGAGAGAGAGAGAAAGTGGTGTGAAATACCGGAAGAGCCCATGCCCACTGAGGGGAATGGCTATGAAAGATTGAATTATGGCAATTTAAAGGTGTCACGTGCCTAGCTCTATCCTGTTTTCCGGATCAGATTTTTCTATTATTATTCTATTATACAATATCTGTTTCTATTTATATATTATTTTCTTATTTTTCCCCCTTTGGCCCAGAGATTTGTCAAATTAATTTTAGATCACGTTTGCCAACTGCCCAGTAGGCCAACTGTCAACCCAGAAAAACACAAAAGCTGCCCACTAGGCTTCCTCTTTTTTTTTTTTTTCCCCCTCTCTCTCCTGTTTAATTATAGTTACATAAAAAGCATGTATTTATACATATTGGAAATATATTTGGGGAAACATTCCAATCTGTAGGGCACTAAAGTGAATCTTTATCCTGAAAATTTACTTGTTTGTAGTGTCTCCTTGATTTTTCCTACATCAAAAAGTATGACAGCCAAATTGTTATTAAATGGGTTTGGGATTGGATAAAACCCATCCTCAAAAACTAGAGTAAAGGAAAAAGATATTCAATTTATATCTAAATATCAAACAATTCAATAATAAGGAGATATCGAACAAATTTAACTTCTAACACTAATCACAAACGGAGCCAAATATTCAAATACAAAATAATTAAATGAGGTGTTAAGAATTGATTAGAGTAATAACTAAAAGAACATAAAAATAATATAATATATCTGAACTTATTTATGATATTAGATGTAACAAAAACTGTCACCAAAAAATTTGTAAGCATAATTGTATTGTAATAAACTTAAATGATAAGATATGAAAAAATTAGTTGAAAAAATATCATTTAGAATAATCTCAAAACATAGTATTTTGAGGAAATTTTTAAGGTGTCATTTGGCAAAAAAAATTACATTTTAATTTTACTCAAATGCAATATAATTTTACACTAAATATAAATTTTACAATAATACTACGAAAACAATTACTATTTAAAGCATTTTTAAAACAATCACATCAACTTTTAAACTCCATTATTTATCTCTACTTTTACCAATCACATCAACTTTTCAACTCTAAAATACTTTTCATCCAAACATACATTTCATTCAAATACAAAACAAATACTTTTCAACTAAATACAACATTTAAAAAACAAATTTCATTCAAATACAATTAAAATACAATGTGTTTACCAAACTTAACATATATTAGTAAGATATTTTGAGGAAAATTTAACAGATTTTAGTAAGAGATTTTTGAACCCCATCACTGAAGATTTTTTTAGTGAAAAAAGAGCTATTATTATTCATGCCCACCTCAATATTATTTTTTAACAGTATTTTATAATTTAATCAAAATGCAATTGAAAAAAGAGCTAAAGATTTTTTTATACTTAATTTATTTTCATGCCCACCTCAATATTATTTTTTAACAGTATTTTATAATTTTTTTTTCCTTTTTATTCCTTTATAACAATATTATTATTATTCACTTTTATCAAAACATCAATTTCTTTTTTATTTGCTTTTCTTTCTTCAATTTTTAACTTCGTGTTTAATTTTTTTTTTACCCCTACGGAAATAAATTTTTTCAAACATATTTTAGCTAAAGCATATTTTGTGACTCTCTCATTTTTTTTTCTTTTTCATGGTAATGTTCAATTAATTTTCTATATGATTTACTAACTTCTCTCAAATATTTTATTATTTTTTCTTTTATCTTCTAATATAAAATTGATTTCAAATACAATTCTATATCTATATATATTTTTTCATTGATGCTGTTTTTTCTTTTTCTCGTAATACTTCCTAGTTAACTTTTTATTTTGCAAATTGATCAGATTCACGTGTCCACCACATTTATGCAACTGGTCAATTGAAAAATCATGTCAAATAATTTAAAAAACTAAATATTAACATATTAATATATAAGAATATTATTAACAAACATGAAAAACAAAAACAAATATAAAAAAAAATCCTTCACTCACAGCAGCACCAGATTTGGCCCCATGCTATCATGTCGCGGATTTTTATTTGTTAAAATAGCTGCATAGGCCCCATTAAAAGCCAAATATAAAAAATAAAAAATAAAAGAAAGAAGAGAAATAAAAATAAAAATAAGAGGATTTGAAAGCACCACCAAGAAAAAAACATAAAAAAAAGAAGGGTGGGTCCCTTCCACAGATTGCATGCAGTGGTTCGGGTGTGTTGGTGTCCATCCTTATCCCTCCTTATCCGCTTGGGGGAAGTGGGAAGTGGGAAGTGTGAGAACATGGGCACTTTGCCAGCGTTTGCAAACGCACGAGCGCACATTAATTGAAATCGGCCCAAAAAAACACATCTCCCCTGCATGGGCCACCCTCTATCCTGTCTCCCTATTTTTTCATAGGAAAAAAAAAAAAAAAGAAAATAACAAGTTTTCTAAATATTTACAATAAATAACATTTTTATTAAGATCTCGTTTGATGAACGTATTACATTTACATTACATTTGAATGTAATATATTGAATGTAATTTGTATTTAGAAGAAAAACATTAGCATTGCATTTGAATGCAATGTGTGTTTAGGTGAAAAATATTTGAATTGTATTTTAATAATAAATATGTGATGTGATAGGTAAAAGTAGAGAGAAAGAATATATGATGTAATTAAGAAAAATAATAAAAAAAGTAAATTAATAAATAATGATTGTGTTGGATTTAAAATGTGATATGATTGGTATTTGAATAAAATGTTTTTATATTTGGAGAAAAATTACATTATATTTAAATATAATGTCAAAAAAATACGTTGTCCAAAAGCGGGCTAAGTAAATGAATATTTACAGACAAATTTTTCATGAGCAAAAAGGCAAAATAATATGGTTTATTATTAAAATTTAAAATGCTAGCATGTTTTTAAGTGGGTGCAAAATTATAGTATTTTTTTTAATTCAATTTTTTTAAAATCCCTATTCTACCCCTTTGTTTGTTTTCTCAACCACTGTATTGGAATGCCCAAAACAATATCATTAAATATGCTATTTAGTTTATTTTGCCATTTTTCATTTTCGAGTTTAAATCAATCTTCTACCTGATTAATATAACGTAATTAGCATATTTATAAAATATAAATTAATAATTTACTTCATAAATCTGACTAAATAAAACATTTACATGATAAATTTGTTATTTATCTTAAAAAAACATATTAGTTACTTTAATTATTTTTTAAAAAACTATTATTTATTATAATTTCCTTCTTTTCTTTGATTTTTTAATAAAAAGTTAATAATGTTTTTACAATGGATAATTTAAATAAATAATAAGTTTTAAAAAAATTATAATAAATAATATTTTTTTATTTTTAATATATTTTAAATCTTGTAATTTACAAATATATATATATATATAGGATTGGATGCTCGAATTTTTGATATTTAGTGTATTGTGCTGTTTTATTATTATTATTATTTTAAACGTCCGAATATATAAAATCACTAATAAAACCATCGCTAAATTCCTGCATTATACTACATTTTATATATAATATTTTATATCATAACATATTGTTCTTGATATGTGTAACAATGCAAACGGCATAATACCAAAAACAATTCCATGAAAAAATAAAAATGAAATTTAACCAAAGCAAATAAACAGCTTTTAAAACTTTATCTCATACGAAAGTCATTCAAAGTGAAACTTTTTAATTTTATCTGTGCATATTAGACAAATTAGAGTTTTGATTTTAATATGTGGCAAGTGGGTGTGAACGTATGGATTGAGGGAAAAAAGAATGTTGTTTTAATTTTTTATAAATATAGTTATATAATTTGATAAGACTCTAAATTATTTAATTCGTCGTAATTTGCCACAAACAAGTTACAAATACCATCTTGAAAGAAAGTATTTCTTACGGATCAAACCCTTATTTCTATTTTGTCTTTACCACACCCAAACAATTTTCCACCCACTTTTTCAACAACATTGCCCCTTCAACAAAGCACTTTGAGCCTTTCTATGGCTTGGAGACAAGAAAGAAGACCATGTGTTATGGCATGTTCTTATTAGCAATCTAGGACAACAAAATTGCCAACTTAAGGGCTCGTTTGGAATAAGTTTTGAAGACATCCAAAACCAATTTTTTTAAAAAAATTTCACCATTTTTCACTATTTACATCTTCGAAACGTTACAATAAACTCTAATCTTTAAAAATTTATAACTTTGTGTATACAAATCCAAATGAAATATATTTTTTTTAATTACATAAAATTTCGATATGAACGAAACGATATCCATATTGATATTTTTTTTCTAAAAAAATTTTTAAACTTTTTTATTTTTTCACCCTAAACAATTTTTTCTCCTAAACATATTTTTCAAAACAACTTTTTTCCAACTAAAAAATAATATTTCTAAGCATCTCCCCCAAACGCCTCTTAAATTTTTCTACTGCCTCTGATAATATTGTAAACTCAATTACAGACAAACTCCTAAGTAGAATCACATTAGACGTACTTTACACAGTAAGTACCAAACATGAACCGTTGAGAAGAAGAAAGTAGTAGAAAGGAAAGGCTTGAGAAATTGGCAGATAATTAGACCTTTGCTTTCTACATTGGATAAAGTGAACATAAAAATTTATTGGCTTTTGTGTAAATATGCTAAGCAGTTACTTGACATTCTTGTAAAAACCAATGAAAAATATGTGTACATAGAGATCTTCAAGAATGAAACCATAAAATAAATAAATAAACCACTTATTGAGCAAATAGTACATTGAAAAAAGAAAAGAAAAATAATTTATTGTTAATTTAAATGCAAATCTCCATAAATCTTAGACGCTATTGGGATACTCAAGAGAAGTTAAAGAAATAGAACATGCATAGTAGTCAAAGCCACATGCTTGAGACCCTTTCAATTTGGTCATTAACACAATCACATCAAAATTATATTTATAGAGTTTCTACGATGTGACATTGCATTTTATATTAGTGATTGAAACTGCAGTTTTAGTTATTAAATTAATTTATTAATAGTTTGATTCATCACGAAGCGCTATAAATTTTTATTGTAGACACTTATCAAACAAATCAATAAAAAATTAATCCATAATTTAAAATCAGTTCTTATTGATATTAAAAAATAAGAGATTATATTATTGAAGCTCCCTTATTTTTACATCGAAAGATAACAAAAACCATGGAAATATCATAGAGAAGCTAACCTGTTTGACACCTTCAAATTTGAAAAATAAACAATTTTTCATTTCAAGAAAAATGAACTTTCCTAAATTTCCGTATCTGAACATCCAACATTTTTCATTTTTGAAAAATGAAAAAAGAGCTCTCTAGAAACAAAAAATTTTCACTCACCCAAACAACTTTTCACTTTTAAAAAAAATTCCAAACAACTTTTTATTTTTCATATCTAAAAATTTTCCATTTTCCAAAAACAAACACCCCATCCAAACAGACCCTAAACCTAAAGCCAAAACAAGTGGCATAAACACCTGACAATTCTTCACCTAAAGAGGTGAATGTGAAATGTAATTCAACTCTTAACTAGAAGTTTAGAATGATAACTCACACAGCCATTCTTCCCATAGATACAGATTTTATATGGCCAAATGCATTGCCAGTTAAACAACAAAAATTTAAATAACAAATCTTGATTTACTTAAAAGCAATGGAAACTAGTTCTCTTTTTGCTCATAAACCATAGGAAGAACTTTTTCCTTTTAACAATAACTGTTAAACTCATGTAAATTAAAGACACATAGAGAAATGCCTATCCATTTATATATGTTCACCTTCTATTTCCGTTGAACTAAACATTATCCAAATGTTTCACATGAAAGAGAGTCTAGACTGATACACACACACACACACACATACATACATACATATATATATACATACACATATAAAGATGTAAAACTCCTACCAACTTACTACCATTTTAATGAATATCATCGACTAGAAACAGAGCTAGTATCCTCTGAAACATGTAACTATAAGTGGATCCCGAAGTCTTGTTTAGAGAACAAAAACTTTGAATTCAAGTTTTTGTTACATTCCACAACAAATGTGAAAGTAATATCTGATGTAAGGACCAATAGAGGAGAGAAAGAGAATAATATAGAAGTTGGAAAGACGACGCACTCAATAATGATCATAAAAGTCTAAACTAACAAACACAATTACTGGCTCTTTTGTTGCTTAATGAAATCTAGTAAGATAAATAAAAACATATTTTAAATTCTTAATTATTTATATCCTCATGAATATCGCACTAAGATTAAGATAAAAAGATTATAGTAATGGAACTAGAGAGAGAGAGAGAGAGAGAGAGGACAAAAAAAACTTGGATGAATTTAATGGTTTAAGCCTCTTCCAAGAAGGATAATATGCCCAATTTGCTTCAACTTACACCATTAAGCCATGACTGTGTCATTTCGTATTAAAATAAATGGAGCTACATTTTGAACAACTAAATGGAAACCAAGCTTTGTTAAATCCAAAGCTGTCCTCGGTATAACCTCTTAAAACAAAAGGAAAAAAAATATATATTTAAAATATTTATAAAAAAAAACCTAAAAAACTAACAACACTTCCTCTGTCCCAAACTGACCAAAACACCAAATATTTCCAAAATGGCATGATCTCAAAAGGGCAACTATAACTTACATATCTTATGAGCCAGAGAACAAGAGAGCTTCTAAATTCAGCAAGCTCTTGTCCACAACCTTTTCAAACTCTATAACAAAAATTCCAAAAAACATAACTAACCTAATAAAAACAACAAGACAAAATACCAAAAATATTTGAAAGAATTGCCAAATTAACGAAAAAAAAAAAAAAACTTCAGTCTTTAGAACAGAAGATATCAGAATCCAAGTGGGTGTTGCACTCTTTGGAATAAAAATCACTATTCTCCATCAAAACTCTCAACATATCATAAGTAAATGCTGGGTCATTTGGATCACTGGTGTGAGACCCAATTCCCGATTCCTCAGATGGGTTTGGCCTAAAACAATAGAAACAACTTTTACCAGCACCACCACCACCACCATGAAATTCTAACCTCTTACCTGAAGCTGAAGATTTTGATTTTCTAGACAGTTTTCTGTTGAATGGCGTCAGGACAAATTTCTTTGCTTTTCCCAAATTTCTTGAAACCCCGCTAAAGCCACCATATCCTCTCCCTCTCACCTTACCATCATCATGATCGTAATGTTTTTGGTGGACCCCACCACTCTTCTCCTCATCATCATCCTCTTCAACTCCGTCATCATGATCACGATCATCACTACCAACACTAGTAACTTCGACGCTGGAGATCTCCTTATCCGAAACAGACATCAAATATTGTATGTACACGAACGGCCTTTTATTGAATGTGTCGCAAAGAAAGGATTGTTAAAGGAAGGACCTTTTTCATGGATATATTTTTTTTGCTTTTAAGAAAAAACGAAAAATTTTGACCGGAAAATGTTAAGTTTTGAGAAGAATCGGAGAAACCCAGTTGAGGATTGGAACTGAATTGGAGTTTTCGAGGGGCAGAGATGAACTGGAGTCTCGATTTGTTCGCCCAAACAATCGAAAAATGGATGCCCTGTTTCTGGGCTTTCTTGTGGCATTTTTTTTTTTTTTTTTTTCTGTCGAGGTGTTAATTAATAAATAATTATGATATAATTTCATTTTCCTTAGTGTATTAAATAGAGGCACAAAAGTATACGTGTCAATCAATGATGGAAAGCTAGTTTAGTAAGCAAGCAGTAAAAAATAAGATTCGAACCATTCACATGATTTTCTTTTAATCAACCGAAAAAAAAAAAAAAACACTTTAGTCTCAGAGGGACTACTTTTTTGCAGGTGAAAGGACACGTGGCCAGGCCTCGTGCCTAGTCCACAGTCCTCTAATTTTTGCTTTCCAAGCAACAAAGAAAAAGCCCTGTGACCCAATAATTAAAATTTTATATGTGAAATTTAATAAAATAAAAGTTCATTGCAAGCAGAAACCCCGAGTCATGAGTGATTCTTTTCAGGGTGGAACGATTTCATAAAATGGCCAATTGGTTCTTCGAATAAATCCTCGCTTAAGGGGAGATGGAGACCGGATAGGGGAATCTCCATCGAGAATGTTTTCTTCATGTCTGTCTTAATCTTTGCTACAGTATTCATCATCGGCAAAGTTTTAGTTAATTTATGACAAAATAATAAGTTGAAAGTTTCTTAAAGTCAATTTAAATTTAACATTTACACCAAACTAATCAAATTCTAACCAAAAAAAATGTATAAAGAATTATATTTTATTTATCTAATGGGTAGATTATTTATCAATACGTGTGTTTTTTTAATGTTGTTTATTTTAAATATTTTTGAAATAATGCTAATTTTTTCTTTTAGTAAAAACTTTTAATTACAACTTTTGAAAGGGGGGCAATGCTGTAATCTTTTCTTTTTTAACTTGAAACGAAAGGATGCAAATTCTATATTTTTTTTAGATAAAATCAATTATAAAATTATTATTAAACTACATTTACATACAGAATACAATAAATATTTTATAGACGTTGCAATGTCCCGAATTAACGTGGTGCACACCTCACATTGCCTGTTGATGGTGCCTCCGGATCGCATGGTCATGCTCAGGTCCAATGGGCCTGTCAATGCCTACGAACTAGATCAAAGGGTTATTTATATAGGTATTTAAATTAAAGGTATTAAAGTAAAATATGTTCATTTTTTCTTTTGTTTATATTAATATCAAAAATAATACTTATAATAACAATATTATCTAAGAATTAAAAATTAACATATAAAGAAAATATGTAAAAAAAAGAAACTCAAAAAATAAGAATAAAAAATATTAGAATAAATATTATAAAATTGGTTTGATTATATTGGTATTTTGGTTTTGCATAAAAGAGAACTTTTTTTAATAAATAATGATATAATAAATAAATATTATATTTTATATAAAAGGTAAATTTGATTTTATTTATGTGGTTTATTATAAATAAGGTATGATATGATTTTATAAAATATGATAGAGTTTCGTAAAGAATTAATCTTTCTTGTAAAGATATCATCGATTTCATTTGTAATAATTTATATAAATGATATAATTTTTTTTGTAAATAATTCAAAAATCTTTGTGATAACTCTATAAAATATAATTATTTTATTATATTTTCATATATAAAAATTAACTTATCCCTGAGAATTTTATTTGTGATTGATTTGTTTTGATTTATTTTATTTTGTTTATTTTAATTTAAATTTTTTTTATAAATTTCATGAAATTTTTATTTAATTTTGCTTTATTTTATCTTGTCTTTTTTCCTTTAGTCATAATATATAAAATAAGTTTAAAATTAAATATTTTCAATAAATTTATATATAACATTTTATTTTAAAAAAAATCTAATTTTAATACTTTGTTTGTCTGTAGTGTCAAATTGTGGTAAAAAAATTCCTGTATTGAAAGTGAATCCCACTAGATGTCATTATTCATGTCAGGATATTATAAGCTTGACTGACTCATTTGATCTTCTCATCAATATAAGCATTTAAAAAAAAAACTCTAATTAGAGATTATATGAAGAAGTTATAATAATTTTTAAAATTAGATCAATAAGAAGATAGTGCACCAAAGACTATATTAGCTCATTTTTTTGGGTCCAATAATGATATAACATTTGATAGAGTCTAGAAATGAATCAATAAAAATGTGACACTTTGCATTCTTTTAATTTTAGTAAATTAAAATCAAACTTATCATATATCCTACACACTAGATCCTTTCTAATCATATGCATTAACATTGTAGTTACTGTAGCAAAGTTTGAAAAAATGTGCACTGACTACCATAATTTACTGTATCAAGCTGAATTTTTTCATTACGGCATTATATATTACTATAGTGCTGAACTTTTCTCATCATTTTCACACTAGAGTTAGTGGAATAGTATAGAAATTTAGCACATAAAAGGCTACGTAGATGAAGGCATAAAGAAGGCAAATCTAAGATGTGAGATCAGATTTGAGAAGATTTAATTAGGAGTGAAAGTTAGAGTGTATAAATAAAGCTTCCAATGAAGTTTAAAAAAAATTGCTTTTCTATTATTTAGCTTTGTTTTAAAAAGAAAAAGTTTCTGAAGGTTCTGTCAATATAAATATTAATAACCATTTTAAACTCTTTTATTTTATTTTTATTTTGTCATTATGCTTAATGTGTTGTATTGTATTATTTTATTTTTTTTATGAAGTAAATAAATTTTCACTGGGAACTACGACGTAATTTAATTATAATAATTTAACTAAATTAAGCATATTTTTATGATTGTCATATTTTTTAAAGTATTTCTCCTCAAACTTAATGCTTTCAAATTTTTTGTTAACTTTTAAATGATTCGAGAAACAAAATGAATGCGAGATGAGATTTTTACAAATAACACTAGAATAAATACTATAAAATCTAAGATAAAATAAAGATATATCTACCTATTTTTGTGTGATTATAGTATTAAGTTCCATATATTTCTCAATAAATACTTTTTATAATTGAATTCATATTCATATTTTTACTATTCACCTATACAGTGTTATTCACATATACAATACTATTTATTGTGAATTTTAATTTACTAATCCGTTACATAAATTTAATTATAAAAACATAGAATTTATGTATAACTTGAGAAAGTGTAAATAAAGCAAAACCAGTAGTTGACCATCAACAAATATGAATACAAAATCATAATAATATACTTAAATAAAATTTAATCTGATTAATTATGATAAAATTATAATTCTTAATATCTACGTGTTTGTTTATGTGTTATCGATTCAAATTTAATTATTTTTTTAATTTTTAATTTTATTTTTCACTTGTAATATTTTTCGGTCACTCGTATAAAATTAAAATTAACTAATTTTAGTATTTAATAATATTATTTTTGTAGGAACGATACTTTTTTGATCATTTTATTTCTTGTTTGTAGACTTGCAAAAATCCACAACATTTTGTTATGATAATCTTTATTTATTTTTTCTTTAAGGTGTGTAGATCCAATATTTATTTTAATTTTTTTTAAGGTCAACATAAATAATAAAGTTTTTATAAAGAATTCATTAGTTTACTGTAAAAAGTATGAGCTGATATTAATAGTGATTAAATTTTGCTGATATGTGATTCTCAATAGTTGGTATAAATAATAAGTTTTTTTTTTTCATGAAGAATTCGTATTTTTTATCAAGAAACTTAAATATTTTGTATTAGTATAATTTTTTCCCATCTTCATTTTTTTATTTATCTTTATCATAAATAAATATTATGATATGTTTATTTTTTTTGAAACATTATCTTTACATAAATATATTAAATCTATCATACCTTTATTGATGTTATTAAGATTAAAATTAAAAAAACTTTTAAGTTCATGTTTATGTTTAAGATTAAAATCAAAATTAATTTGTATTATTAAAAATAATGATAAGTAGTAAAAATTAAAAAAAATCATTATCGTAAAAAAAGAAAAAAAGAATCTAAATAAAATAGGAATGCTGTTAATTATGATAAAAAGATTAAATAAGCACCACATATATTTATTTCTTTAAAAATAGACATTTATTCAATAATATTAAAAAAACGACATAAATTAGAGAAAGTGGCTCATATTTAGTATCTAATTTAATGGATAGCCTAATCTTTTTTTTTAATCTAACTAAATGGTCTAATGTATATATTTTGGTCAATCAATTTCCAATTTCTCCAAATACCCCCTTTTTTCTCCTCCTCTTCCTCTCTTTCTCTTCCATCTGTGCTTGTTTTTCCCTTTTCTTCGAAGACCTTGATGCTTGATCCTCCACCACCAGCTCCAATCCTTCTGCCGATAAGATTGACGAGATCTTCGAGCTCTAATCTTTACAACTTCTGTTTCTTCGTATGAGAAGATTTCACTGTCGTCTCTTACATCATTATCAGAGTTCACAAGTCAGAGCCATTGCGAAGGAGATCTCTAAAGCAAGCGCTAGCAAAGATCTCTTGATCATAGCTGCTTGAGCTCCATCGTGACTTCCCGAGCTCCGATCGTAGCTAGGTCACGATCTCCAGTGTTAGAGGGAGCAATATTGATCGATCGCAGCTGTTTGACCTCTGATCGTGGCTTCTAAGCTCTGATTATAGATGGGTTGCAATATGAAGCGTCGAAGGGAGTAGCCTTGAAATCTACGGTGACAAAGGCTGTGGATGTGAGTAGACGATGACTATTCTGCATTGTTGACTGTGATGGCGAGGAGAGAGAGATGGAAAGTTTGGTGTTCTTTTTTTTTTTTTAATGGTAAATAATTGATTTACCCATAGTTAATCATTGATTGATTAGAAAATTAGTATGGTCAATTAGTAATTGACTAAAGGCTTAATCATCGGTTGACCAATGGTTAATTATTGATTGACTAAATATGATCAATCAGTAATTAATCATTTACAAAATTAATTGACCATTTTAAAGGAAAAAAAGATATTTTAACTATTTTTTTTTAACTTGCATCATTCATTAAAAAACTTATTAAAAAAAGATCATTTAGCAATAAATCTCAATTTTAAAATGGGAGTTTGAAAATGAATTTTTTTGTGCGTGTTTGGTTTTGTTTCCAAAACAGATTTCACGATTCCCTAGGAAATCGATTTCAAAATCTGTGTGAAAATTGTGTTTGGTTTGTATTATTTTTGAAAACAGATTTCAAAACGAATCCAAAATCTCCTTTGCTCCCAACGTAAAATTGAAAACGACTTTTAGTCGTTTTCTCTGATTTCATTTTTCTCATTTCTACCATTTCTCTGATTTAATTATTATGGTTAATTAAGATTTAATTGATATAGTAATTACTTAAATATTATAATTTTTAATTATTAATTCATTTTTCAATTAAAAAATTTTATTAATTTTTAATTTTTGGTATTCATAATAATTTTTTTTAAATCAAACATAAATATGTTTTTATAAAATACTTATAAAATGACTGGTTTTCAAAAATATAACTAAACACAGTTTCATTTTTTTATTTCTCAAAACATACACTCAAAAAATAAAACCAAACACAATTTCAGAAACGTTCTCAGAATTGTTTTCAAAACGATCTCAAATTCAAAGAATTTGAAAACATAACAGATTTCAAAAATAATACCAAACGCTACCTTTGTATAATTATTCCCTAGATCGAGCAGACTTCGTTAGGCGGCCTCACGGCAATGTCTAGGACTCTAATTATAGTTGACTTTGTTCCAAAGGATCTGCCAAAATGTGCGAGAATCAATTATTTCATCTTTTCACATTTCACAAAAATAGTTAGTGAATTTAAATAGTGATTTTCTTGAGAAACGCACAAAAAATTAACGTCTCTAAAATATTATTTTATTTATAATGATTTTAAAAATTTTAATTATCTTATAATATTAAATAAAAAGTGACTTCCTAATAAAAATTTTGAATTATATTACAAAAAGTCTAAACGTATACACACAAAAATAAAAGCTATTCCAACAATTTCTTCATTTAGTGTAAATATTTATTGCTTGAAATTTTGGTGAATTCTACATTTGATTTTTCAATTAAGCAACTATGGTTAGTGGCAACTGAGGTTCTTGAAGGTCCTCCATTTGAATTACGAGGTGAAGAGTTACATTATTAAGTAACCATTGACCTTTACTACATATTTAAAAAGTGAAGTGCCATTTGTCATCACGTCAATGAGTGTCACACGACGCATCTTCTTTTTTTCTTTGAAAAATGTTTAGAGAAACTACTGATATTAAACATAGTATTTTCAATAATAAAAAGTGATCATACACATGAATCCCACATTACAGGATCCACTTTTTTATTAGTAGATGATATTTAGCGTTATTGATATCTTACAGTAATGCTCTTCTTCTTTTGCTCTCCAACTAGTTGATTAAAATTGACAATGGCAAGATACGAAACTTGTGAAGAGAGCACTGATGGCTCGCTAGGAACTTCAGTCCTACAACTGATGACCACCTGCCGACTCCTACAACTGATGGGTGCATGTGACCAATGACTATCAAGTGATGACTCCGATCACCGATGATAAGTGATTCCGAGAATTGATGACATAGCATCATAAATAATCAGGTTATTTATAGTTTATACAAAATATAAGCAGAGAGAAGAGACTAATTGTACTGAATACCCATAATTAATTGAATTAGATTTGTATGATAATCTTCTCATCTAATTAGATTGGATAGTTCCTGTTAAGAAGGACTTGGAACTTAATAATCCAATACAACTCAATGGATTCAATATTAAACTTTTTAATATATTTTAATTGTTTTTAAATAATTTACCCCCCTCGCCCCCTCTTTTTTTTTTTTTTTAATATTTTGAAGCTTCAACGCTAAGTAATCAACCCAAACTAGCTGATAGTAATGTTCTTCTTTAAAAATAAATAAAAATATATCTATTTTTATTTTTAAAATTAAGAAGGAAGATTTAAATTCTATATCCTTCGAAGTCAAATTCTATATTTTTCTTATAATGAACTCAAATATCCAATTATTATATAAGAATTATTATTTAATTATGTTTACAATCACGACCTTCTTTGCAATTTGATAGTATGAATAATTTTATTTCCATTTGTGTACTTTGCATGATTGGACGTTAGGTGTTGAATTGTTCGGATGTTGAGAAGGGATTGGATTGGTTGGACGAAGAGATACTTATACATCAACAGGGACTTGGGAATTAATAATAATAATAATAAAAGGATTGGTTTCAATCCAACGGTCACCCCTACTAACATAAGAACATGAGAGCAATAAAAGATGTGTATAGACATTAATTTACAAAGGTCTACAATGAATACCATCTGCAAACAAATGATTGATTAAATGGCACACCAAACTGTTAACTGCCTCACATGGCCATTAGAATCTCGTGGCAGTTAGAGAAGAATGAAACTTTGCAGTTTGACATTTTTTGTTTTCCGTGAACTAATATATTTATCAAATTCAACTATCTTTCTCAATTGCTATGCTAATTTTATAAGCCAATTTACAACATAAAAACGAACGAGGGCATATACTACCTTTGTTATAACAGTCATACTCCCAAATCATGACCATCGAAAGGCTTGATCTTTTCAAAACGACAGAGTGGCAACAATGAAAAGTTGTTCAAGACAAGTCTCTCTCCTAATTTATTTTATAGTGTGTGTGTGTGTATATATAATAGGGCCACATTGAACACATCTAAAAGTTAAAAGTAAAAAGTATTTGGAATCATATCTTGCATATTCATGATGTCTTCCAAGGGGATATAACTCTCTTATGTTGGCAGACAAAAGTCACCAAACAAAGACATGTTATAATGGAGCCATCGCTGTAAAGAAGCCAAGACATAATAAACTGTCTATGTGGTAGTACTAGACGCCTCTCTGGCCTGGCCGCCCCCCCCCCACCCCCCACTCTCTCTCTCTCTCTCTCTAAACTGCTAATAACTTTCCAACTAATACAAAACACATCCCACTTTGCTGGATACTTTCCTTATTCCTCTTCAAAGTATATATAAGGATAGAACCACAAAACTTGGTTTGTGTCAATTGTGTCATAAAACAAGACGGTTCAAGTTGATCAATGTGAAGAAGTTGAAGTTGACGAGGCAAGAATATTAGCATGAGGAGGGCATATAGGAAAATGTGGCGCGCGGTGCCATGCACGAGCAGGAAAACGTTGCGAACGGATTCGTGGAAGGACATAGAGGAGATCCTCAAGAGCAAGCTTGCAACAATCAAGGAAGAGCCAGAGATTTGCGAGGAAAACCAAGCTTCGCCAAGGCTCAAGCGCTTGGTCAAGAAAGGGAAGAAGAAGGGGTCCAAGGACAAGGCGGCAAACTTTCTTCTGCCGCAGTTCAGCCTCAAGGACTCCTGTTCACTTTTCATGGCCAGATTTGCCTCTAAAGGCAGCTTTGCTGGACTCCTTCAGTACTAATCTTCTTCCGCATTAGCACTCCTCCAAAAATAAGGGCCTATAATAATGTTCTTGGGGAGTACAATAGTGGGAAAATAACTCTTTTAACATTTGAATTCTTGTGCTTAAATCTTAACATCTTGTATATTTTATTCTTGTAATAATTTAAGTTCGGTCTTTAGTAGTTATGTTGTTAATTTGTATTGCACTACTTAACATGAAGATGTGACAAATTTTGTTGTCATCCTCTTCATAGCAATGAACATATTTGCTCCTTGAGAAATTAGTCAATTAGAAGAGACTTTCTCATTTCTGTTTTTCCTTTTTTTTTTTCCTCAGTAGTTTCAAGGATAAAGTAAAGAATAACAGGAGAATCTTGACAACAAGTTATCAGCTGCTAAATGAAGCCAGCTTAGCTGTATTGACCCCAATATTTATTAAAAGGAAGCCAAAGACTGTATGATAGAAACAAGCATCCTTGAACCAGATCATTATCCCACATTGAGGATTGCATGTTATCAGAAAATTCGGACATACTGTCTTTAAGATGGAATGTTAAAGTGATGAATACTTGCCACAGAAGCTAATCCCTCGTTTGTCTACTACACTGCATTCACATTGTGTTTAAATATAATATAATTTTCATTCAAACACAAAAATACTGTATTCAAATATCAATTATACTACATTTTAAATGCAATAAAATCATATTAATTGTTTTATTTTTTCTAATTATATCACATACTCTCTTTATCTCTTTCTTTTTTTTCTTTCTACTTTTATCTATTATATCACATATTCATTATTTAAATACAATTAAAATACGTTTCATTTAAACCCGTATTTCATTCAAATGCAATTCAAATACTTTTTATGTACATGCAAATTACATTCAAATACGAATGCAATGCGTTTACTAAACATTTCATAAATGTGGTTTTTTAAGTCTTTGATATTTCCATAAACAGTAAGTTAAAATTCGATGAGTTTTAGTCAACATTCTCTTATATTCTATCAAAAATGTCGAATGCATAGGCTCAATCTCATTGCTATATTGCACTCACCAAAATAGTGGTGATCTTGATTGAGTTTTAGTTATAGTTAATTGTTATCTATATGTAAACAACAAGAACAAAACAAGGAAGGCAATGACCAGGGTCAGTTATGGAACAAACAAAATATGTCGATTACCAACGGCAACAAGGGTACTGATTTTTGTTCCACGCAGAATTAAAATAGTTCAAGGCCAGTTTGGGATTGCTGGACTTTTGAATCTATTTTTGCTTATAGCGAAAGGGGAGAAGTAGAAGTACATTTATAGCCAAAAAAAAAAGTAGAAGTAGAAAACATGCAAAGTTTAGAAAACTATCTCTAAATAACCATAAAAATGCATTGGTGTCTATGTGTAAAAGTCTTATGGACACTTCTGTAGGCACATTACTTGTATTGCAGATTACTTTTTTCGGACCTCCAAAAGCAATGCCAAACTGGCTCTCAAACTAGTTGTTTAACCAAAAAACAAGCTTATTAATCCCAACAAACTAAGTCAGATCTTATGTTCCAAGACAAAAAATTGAAGTTGCGGGAAATGCAATTAGAAACTGAGACAAGTTCGCTGATACAATCCTGATATAATACAAGACTTGTTTTTCGAAAAACAGGTCAAGTTTCATTACTTCCTGTCAAAATCACTCTTCCTAGACTTGACAGACGAATGAGAGAGAACCGGGAGAACCCACTGAGAGGTGAAGATAATATTGGGATAGACACCATCAATGCTTATGCTATTCTGTTCACAATCTCATTGTATGTCCTGGTGATCCGGCTTGTAAACACAAACACGGAAAACACCTCCACACTTAGCTTCCTAGAGCGCGATAACCGAAGACCCTTGAGCTTTCCATTGTGTTTTCTTCACCCAACACCTCCCTGCAAGGTTTGTCACCATCTCAACAATGTTGCTCAGCCTCTCATACCGACATCACAAGCGTCCCCCAACAACGTCTTGAAAACCCATCTTCAGCATTGAGGAGAAAATGGATGTGCAGATAAGTAGAATGTTGGATTAAGATATGAAAATGGGGTATTGATTTTAGACTAAAGAAGGATGATATAGAAGGCTATACTTACAAAATAGAAAGATCTAAGAGAGATCACAAGAGGGTATGAAATGGATGTGCATATTAGTAGATTAAGAAAAGTGGTTTTAAATTGCTAGTTGAAACAGAAATAAAGAGATGAAAATCCCGCTTTAATTCCATTTAAAACATGGTTCCCATTATAAGGTATTTTAAACTCGCTATGCACTGCATTTTGAACAAAAGAAAAATATTATTAGAAATGTTAGAAAATAATTATGGTAAGTTAAAAAAAAAAATTATAGTAAGAATTATTCCACAATTTTCATTAAGCAGAAATCCAGGTCAAGGCCTAAGATAATCGTCAAATTATTTGAGATTTATGGTTAAATGATTTTTTTTAATGAGTTTTTTAACAAATGTTTGATATCTTTAAAAATTAGTTACAGAGCTTTTTTTTTTCTCTCTCTCTAAAATGGTCAATCAATTATGTATATGATCGATTAATATAATATAATTAATTTTGTTATAATAACTTTCTTTTTTACCGTCAATAAGACAGTGAAAATCAAATCTAAACAAGCATTAAACATTAACAGAAGGAAAGAAAACATAACTAGTTTGTTTAAGAGGTTATTTCCACAATTTTCTCCTACGTAATTTTTTATTTGTGTGAACCGGATTAGTCCATGTCCTGGTCAATAATATGAACTGGTGGTCTAATTTGTCTCGTATTGAAAAAAAAAAAAAAAAAAAAACTTTGCATATGTTTCATTTAAGGTTTGTTTTGTTTTGTTTCTTTTTAATTCTCACTCTTAGTTTGAATTGATTATTCATCACCGAAAGTTAAATAATAAACACAGATATTCTCTACTCAACCAACTCATAGTAGTAATGGAACCAAAATTGACGTTACATATTTTGGATTTTGAAGTTGTTAAACAAACAAGGTCAGACAGACACAAAATCCTGGAATATTTAAATGCTCAATAATAAACACCCTGAACCAAAGCCGCAAAATTAAATCTCTTAAACATAATTTTTTTGTCTAGATAACAAATTTACTTGATAAATAATTTATTAACTCTATTCAATTTTTTTTTGCTAGGTGATTAACTCTATTTAATAAATTAGTTATCTAAACTTACTTTACCTCAAATATTTTAAAACCTTATTATTTATTTCATTTAAAATCATAAAAATGATGGTAACATGTTGTTGGCTCGAGCCGAAATGTTTTTCATTAAAATTTCTGTTATTAATTTGGGTGTTAAAATTTGATCATTTTTGTGTAAATACTTCATGTAATTTCCTTGTTTTGTTTTGTTTTGTTTTGTTTTTGTTTTTGGTTTTTTTTTTTTTGTTTTTTGTTTGCTTTATTCTTATTTATTTATTTAGGGCCCGTTTGGGCAATGTTTTGGAGGCCAAAATTTTTACCTTTTTTCCAAAACTTTATCACTTTTTACTATTCATATCTCCAAAATGCTACAGTACATTTAAAATTTTAAAAATCCATAACTTTGTGTATACAACTCTAAATGAGATGATTTTTTTTTAAATTGTATAGAATTTCGAGAGGAACAAAACAAGATCCATATTGATATTTTTTTTCTAAAAATATTTTTAAAATTTTTAATTTTTTCACCCCAAACAGTTTTTTCCCCCAAACACATTCCCCAAAACCAACTTTTTTCCAAACCCCAAAACCACATCTCCAAAACCTCCCCCAAACTCCCCCTTATTCTTTGCTGTTCTTGTTTTTTCGTTGCTTTATATGAAAAGCTTTGGGCTTGCACCTTCTTACGTGGAGTGCCGACCAAGTTTACTACCGAGTTTTAGACCACACCAGAAACTAGTGAAAAAAAACAAAAACAAAAAAAAAAGCCCATTTATTTCATGATTAAATTTAGAATAAAATAAAATTTTTTAATTTAAATTAAATATTTAATTATAATTTTTATTTATTTAAAAAAAATAAAACTAACATAAAATTTAAATTCTTATCATTTAAATGAGATAGAAAAACAGAAAATTGGGGTGAGTTTAGATGTCTTTTTGAAGATTTTTTATTAGAAAAAAGTCATTTTAAAAAATATAGATGAAAAAAAAATTATTTGAAATGAAAAAATATAAAATTTTAAAAATTTATTCAGAAAAAAATCAACATAGATATTATTTTATTTTTCTCAAAATTCTATACAATTTTAAAAAAATATCTTACTTATATATATAATTATGAATTTTTAAAATTTGAAATTTATTATATATAAATAATAAAAAATGATAATGAAGTGAATAAAAGACAAAAAAATATTTTGGAGATTTTTTTTTCCCGCCAAACGGTCCCTTGGTCGAATTACAAGTCGTTAACAATAACGACCAATAGGAAAGACGCGCGCACTCCTTCTTCTTCTATTTGACAGAGCTTCGTGGAGCCAAAAATCCGAAGCCTTCGTTAGTTTTTGGTCGTCGATGGAGATTATTTCGCTGACTTTTCCGGCAGATAGCCCTCCTCTCTCGGTTATCACTGCCGCAAAGATTGCCGGCGTCCCTTTCTCCGCCGCCCCCGAATCCGCTTCATGCCGTCTCTTCTCTAATGGGTATTACTTCCTTTCTGCAATTTAATTATATATATACATATGTTTATTTATTTCTTTCTTTGTTTTTGAGATTAATGTATGGTTTTCTACTGGTGTCTATCGTTTTATAAATTCTTCGACGGGCTTTATATTTTTCTTTCTTTTTCCCCAGGCAACGCGTTTGTTTGGGGGTGTTTGTTTTCGTTTTCGTGAATAATTTTCTATTTTCAAAAACATAGAAAATAAAAACAGTCACAAAATAATATTTGTTTATTTAACGTTTTCAAAATCATTTCGAAAACATCGTTTTCAACTATGTTATTTTTTTTTGTTTTTTGAAAACGAAAAAGAGTTGTTTTCACTCTTTATTTTCATTTTCTCCCTCCATCTCCTCTCTCTCACTTTCTCTTTCTGCCTGTGTAGAGTCACTGATGATCATGTCCAACGATGGTATCCATCTCTGATGAAGACTAATGACCATTGGCTAGTGACGATGACGACGGCCCCCTCGCGACGATGACTATCAACTCATGATCTAAATCTAGCCATCACCGCCACCTAGAACTCAAACTACTAATCTCTTCAACCTTTATCGTTCATTGCAAAACTGACCACCAAAGTTTTTTTTTAATTATAACTAATAATTTATTTTTTATTATTATTTTAAAATTAAAAATAAATATGTTTTTATAAAGTACTCACTTATAAAATGAGTTTTCAAAATATATAACTAAACAAAATTTCATTTTTATATTTTTCAAAATATAAACTCAAAAAACATAACCAAACATAATATCAGAAATAATTTAAGCATAGTTTTCAAAACATTCTTATTTTTAATTTTTTTAAAAATATAAAACATTTTAAAATCAATACCAAACGCCACCTAAGTGTGGTGAACAATTTGGGTTGTTCATGTTTCAGACAACAGTGTATAAACTAATCCTGTAAAGGCTATCTTAATAGTCTGTCCTTCTTGTTGCAACGTGATTTCTAGAATCTTTTCGTGTAAATTAACTGTGACAAGATTTCTTAAACTCTCATGTTAATCATACTTTTATCTTTTGTTGAACTTGAGTGGAACGAATGTACTTCTTCGGTACATTGATCAGACTGCTGGTATTCCTGATTTCTATGGGAAGAATGCATTTGATGCTGCCCCAGGTGATTTTCCTAACATTATATGACAACTTTTATGTTTTGTCTCAGACTGTCCTATTTTGTTCTACACTTGTTCCCTTTACTAATTATTTTTCAGATTGATGAGCGGCTGGAGTTTGCTCCTTTCATTTTTTCAGGTTTCTGCATTTGAGAACGCGTGCAAATATGTGGATGACTACTTACAAGGGCGTACTTTTTTGGTCATTCATTCGCTGACGATTGCAGATATAGCGATCTGGTCGCTTCTTGCGGGTAAAATAGTCATGATCTTGTCTTTACATATTTCTGTATTAGTATACTTGTAAGACTTGTGTAAAGGTCTCATTTATTTCTTTGCTTCTTCAGGAACTGGGCAAAGATGGGAAAGTTTGAGGAAGTCAAAGAAGTATCAAAATCTAGTCCGATGGTTCAGCTCCATACTAACAGAACACAATGATGCTCTAAGCGACGTCACACAACATATATTGGCAAAAGAGGGGCAGAAAAGCCAGCAACTGCTAAATCAAAAGAGCATTAAGGTGAAGCTAGTTCTGGTGAAGCAGTAAGCAAATTGTCTCCATTTGAAGTAGATCTTCCGGCTGCGGAGCCTGGAAATGTGAAGCCACGGTTTGCTCCTGAACCCAGCGGCTTCCTTCGCATTGGACACTCAAAAGCAGCGCTGCTGAACAACTATTTTGCTGAACAAGTATTTTGCTGGACGATACAGAGGAACAGTTATCGTGCGACTTGATGGCACAAATCCTGAAAAAGAAAGCAGGAAATTTGTGGATAGTTCTCTGATTGATATTGATGCTTTAGGTGTCAAGTATGAAAGTGTTACAAACGCTTCAGGGTACTTCCCTCAGTTGATGGAAATGGCGGAAAGTTTGATTCGCCAGGGAAAAGCATATGTTGATGACAACCCACAGGACGAAATGCCGAAACAAAGGATGGACGGAATCGAATCTAGATGTAGAAATAACAGGTGTGGAGGAAAATTTAAAATTTCGGAAGGAAGTGATCTCAGGGTCTGAAAAGGGGTTTGCAATGCTGCCTGCGGGGGAAGCTGGATGTGCGGGACTCAAACAAGTCACATTGAGATCCAGTGTATTACCGTTGCAACCAGATTCCACATCATAGGATCGGATCCAAGGACAAGACATAACCCACTTATGATTTTGCATGTCCTTTTGTTTATTCTGTAGTGGGCATAACGCATGCTCTACGGTCGAGCAAGCACCAAGATCGCAGCACAAAGTACCATCGAATTCAACAGGATATGTGTCTGAGGAAAGTTCATATTTATGAATTTAGCTAGTTGAATATGGTTTATACTCTTCTAAGCAAGCGTAAGCTTGTATGGTTTGTCCAAAATGGAAAGGTTGACTTATGGAATGACCCTCGGTTTCCAATCGTTCAAGGAATTGTGCGTAGAGGTCTGAAAATTGAAGCATTTATACAGTTTATTCTTGAGCAGGTTCGTTATCATTTTTATAATTTTAGAACAACCTTTTTTTGAAAAAACAATTTTTATTATTTTCTGTTCTAGGGAGCTTCAAAGAATCTCAACTTCATGGAGTGGGACAAAATTTCGACCATCAATAAGAAGATCATCGAACAGTGGGACATGTTGTTGACCCTGACTAATGGCCCCGAGAAGCCATCTGTCTGCATCGTACCTAGGCACTAGAAATATGAAGGTGCTGGAGTGAAGGTCACAACATTTACTAACAGGATACGGCTCATGCTGAGGTACTAACAGTAGGCGAGGAGGTTACGTTGATGGATTGGAGTAATGTCATTATAAAGGGAACTGAAAAGGACCAAGAAGGAAAAGTGACACAGTTTACAGGTGTTTTGCATCTCAAGGGATCCGTGAAAACTACAAAGTGGAAGCTTACCTGCCTAATGGAAATAAAGGAACCCGTTAACCTGAGGCTGGTGGAGTTTGATCATCGGATTACAAAAAAGAATGTATGCAGTAAGCATATAATTATGACATATGGAACTGAAAAAAGATGCACTGGGAGTTGTGTGCTACACACGTGCTTAGAATTCCATGTCAAGTGTTCTGCATATAATCGTAATTTTGTTGCTGAGCTATAGTGAACTAAATCATTAATTCTGGATAGTCGTTGCAGCTTGAAGAAGGAGAGGATTTCCTTGACGTGCTTAATCCGTGCACCAAAAAGGAGACGGCAGCCATCTGAGATGCCAACATGAGGAATCTCAAGAGCGGAAACGTATTGCCGATTGAGAGGTAAGGATATTTCCAACGTGATGTACCCGACCTAAGGCCTTCGAAGCCTATCATTCTTTTGCTATTCCAGATGGTCAACAGTTAGCGTGTTTGAAGTAAAAATCTATTTTCATTTATATGGCCTTCTTCTATTCACTTTCAGGTGTGCTGATTAGTGTTGTAGGTTTATTGTCATATAAGTTTGTTGTCATATAATTTTTGTTTTATACCTTTTACTTGAATAACAGAGTTTGATTTACAAACTTTTAAATCAGGAGCTTTTGATATTTTGTTTTTGACTCTTGTCTCCTAGGTTCTTTTGTCCTAATTTGTATTTCATATGCATACATTGGGTATACAAATTAAGAGTAAGTAAAATGTACCAACTAGGACAATGGCTCTTTCTTATACTTTCTTAATGGTAATGTGCATCGCTATGATAACATCTAATGGTTTTAATCTTGCTTTTTCGTATATGTAAACAGCCGTAATCGTCACGGGGTTGAGAGATAATGGAGAGAAAAATGGGTCACAGTCATGGTCAGAGAGCTTCTTTAGTGTAAATGGGTTGTGGGAATCTCATTCAAGATGAGTTTAATGGTCCGAATTTTTGCCATTTTTGCCATTTATTGGACTCTGGGGTTGGGTTTCGTTTTCAAGTAGCAGTCATCGTGTTGTGTCATAAATTATCAGTCCTATTGTACACCTCTATCTCAGACACACCGCCATCTCCCTCTACTTGAGCTGTCTTTCTTTAAATTAGATTGGACCGTAATGGGGTTTTGTGTTTGTATTAGGTCAGTTATAATTATCAGGGAGAATTATGCTGTGCAGATAAACCAGTTCAAACTAGCTGTACAACAAATAATAATATTAATAAAATAAAAAAAGTTACTAGTTCTTAGAAACTGGCCGAGATCTCATGCGCTAAGACAAAAAAAGTTAAACTTGCGGGCACAACAATTTGAATCTCAAAGACAAGTTCATTAACTCAATCTTAACATAAACATTTTTTGGAAAACAGGTCAAGTTTCTAACTTCATGTCAAAAACTGACTACACTCTTCCTACACTTAACAGTTGAATGAGAGAGAACCGGTAGACCCCATTGAGAGGTGAATATTACATTTGGATGCACATCGTCAATGCTCATTCTCTTCACAATCTCATTGTATATCCTTGCAATCCTTCTTGTAAACACTACCACAGAAAACACCTTCAGAGTAAGCTTTCTCGGGCGCGATAACCGAACACCCTTAAGCCTTCCGTTGGTTTTCTTCACATAACACCTCCCTGTAGACTTTGTCACCTTCTCATCAATGCTGCTTAGTCTCTCGTACCTACATCTCAAGCGTCTCGCAACAGTGTCTTGAAAACCCATCTTCAGCAACGAGGAGAAAGTCGAAAAATGAGATGAAAATTGGGGTGTTGAGATTGGCCTGAAGAGGGCTGATATAGAAGACTGTGCATACAAATGGGAGTTGTTATATAGGGCTATACATACGATAGGAGCAAGATCTAAGAGAGATTATGTTTGGAGATATGCAATGGATGTGCATATAAGTAGATTGAGAAAATGGTTTTAAAATGTCAGCTCAAACGGAAAGAAAGCGATGAAAATCGCCGTTTAACACATGGTTGCCATTATAAGGTATTTAAAACTCTCATCATACAGTGCATGGAGAAAGATAAAAAGGGTTTGTTCAGCTTTCCAAACACATGGCTAGCATCAGTATTTTCACGACAACCACAGAGTTTATATGTTCTCTCTTTACCTGGCTTGTTATTTTTATTTAAGGACATAAATTTTGTGATTAAAAAATGGCTAGAGGAATATAGGAGCCATGTGCAATGATTGAGTTCCATGTTAGAGTGCAAAATAAAAGCCAATCATTTGCAAGAGAAAGGAATGTATGCCGTGTTTGATCTTTGATCAAAAGTGGATCTAATTTTTTTTTTTTTTTATCTGTGTGAACCTGATTGGTCCGTGTCCAAGTCAAGAGTATGAATTGGTGGTCTAATTTGTCTCGTATTGAAGAAAACACAAGTTTGGATTTGTTTATTTTAAGGTTTGTTTTTATGCGTTTTTATCTCAGTATCCAGCCAGAAAGACGATCTGACAGCGTTTGTGTTGGGAGTAGTTGAACGCCTGTCATTGTAAGGGTATTTTGGATATTTTAAGGTTTAAAATAAATTGTCATTGGAGAAAATATATAAACGAGTGTTTAGTGTATTTGAATAAAGTATAGTAGTAATACTATATTTGAATATAATGTAAGCGTATTGTCTTTAATGTATTATATTTAAATGTAATATATATTTGTATAAAAAGTATTTAAATTTTATTTTGTGATTATGTGATGTAATTGATAAAAGTAAATAGAAAAAAAAAAAGAAAGAGAATATATAATATACTTGATAATAATAGAAAGGTAAAAGAGTGGATAGTGATTGTATTAAATTTAAATTGTGATGTGATTAGTATTTAACACAATACTTTGTATTTAGATGAAAATTACAAAGTATTTAATTGTAATATAAATGTAATGCTACAATCAAAAGCATGAATAGTATAATGGTATAAAAATGCTTGACTTTAAGATGTATGGAATACTTTCTAAATAAAAAGAAAATATAGATATAAGAAGGTGAATAAGCCAAATTTTATTTAAAGGATATGTTAGGTATCTTAAGGTTAAAATTAAATATTTAACTAAAAAAATTGTACAGATTTATGTATTAGATATAATCTATAGCATTAAAAATGTAAAATTTTTAAGATGTAAAGTATAATAACAATAACCCTTCAAAATTTTTTTTTTTGAAAATAATAACCTTTTATGTTTCGGTCACACCTAGCAGCACTTCTCTCATTAGGGGAAAAAAAAAAGGACAAATGGGAAGGGAGCTATTTTTGGAACGTATCTTTATTGATAGTGGCTTTTCTGGTCAAGGAAAACAAAAATAATTTCATTTTTTCCATCAAAGAAAAGAATGTAGGGGGTCTAAATGTTGAGTTAGAAAATGCTTACTAGAATACAGTCTTTTCCCCGGCAATTAAGTGTAAAAAAAAAAAAAAAAGTCAATGAAGTCAATATCACTCATTTTTAGTAATTAAAGTTTCCCAAATTTATTAAAGACTATGAAACATCTTAAAAATAATAGTCAATTTATTTTTAAGTAATTCAGATTATATATGTTTTTTTGTTACTTATCAGAAGGAAAAAGAAAAACGTTCAACCTTCTTTAAAAAAAAAAAAAAAACCATGATAACATCTTCTTATATTCTACTATATACAAGTAAATTGTATATTTACCTTCTCTCTGTCTGCATTCTCTCGTGCTCTTCACTTGGGGATATAAAAATCTCTCGCTCTCCATCAAAACATATGCACTAGTAATTGAGTCGATTGAGTCGAGGGAGGTTGGTGTCCATGAGGATGGAAAGCGTATGGTCTTTGTCGATAGAGCGTGTTGTCTTAAAGCGGTTCTCACTCAGATTTTCTTGTGTTATTATTGTAATTTATTAGATAGGACAGTTGTTTAACTAGTTTTTGTATGAGCAAACCTTGTAGAGAAGTTGCTCCATTGTTAGCATAAGGGGATGCTTCAGTATTTTTCGAGTGGGTTTAGCCCATGAGTATCATTCTGTTAGTTCGCTGTAGCCTGCTGGCTTATTATGGCCTTGTCTTGATTCATTTTGACCTTGGTTGTGGACTCTTAACTCCACCTATTTCTCTAAACATTTGCTGGTTTTCAACAATGTTTGTCCGGTTGTAGTTTTCCACATTTATGTCTTGTGAATTTTGGTTATGATATGTACATTTAGTTCTTTGATAGCTATTTATTAATGATATGTCTTTACTTTTATATTAAAAAAAAAACACGCACACACACGTTACAATTAAAAATATTAATTAGTTCATAGTCATTTCTTTTGCTAGTATACTTGTTTTTCAACTCTTTTAAATTCTCAAATTAGGCAGACATTAATGTTTACTGTAAATTTACAACAAAAAGTTCATTTAAAAAAATTAACGGTAAATAATAAATTTTAAAATATTTAAGGTAAATAACTTATCCATGATACACGATAAATAATGTATTCACCTATATTTAAATTAAACAATATAATATACCTTAAATATTATTAAAATTTGCTATAAACTTTTTCATAAAAACACTATTTTCTCTCACCCATTTTTACACGAAGAGAAAATAAAAGAGATATAGAAATCAATTATTTAAGACCCGGTTGGAAGGTATATTTTGGTATCTCCAAAATATCTTTTTTTAATACATCATCACTTTTTAGTTTTTACATCTTCGAATACTGTAATATATTCCAAATTTTAAAATTTCATAACTTTACGTATATAAGTCCAAATGAGTTTTTTTTTTTAAATTATATAAAATTTTGAAAGGAACAAAACAATATCTATATTAATTTTTTTAAAAATTTTTTTAAAATTTTATATTTTTTTCATCCCAAACAAATTTTTTCCAAAACATATTTTTCAAAATAACTTTTTTTCGATCTAAAAAATGTCTCCTTGGGCCTTGTGCTTGCATAGCCATTCCAATGCTGGAAAGTCTTGCTCAAGCCCACCTTTGCCTAAAAACAAAAAACAAAATTAAAAAGTGAAGAAACAAAGATAGAAGAAGAACTTGATGTTTTTTTGAAAGGAAACATCTAGCTGTTAATTAGTGCACATGAAGGAATCTAAACTCATTCTTTTTCTTTGTAAATTCTTTATCTCGGAGATTTTGATTAACTTTGACTAAAATCCATAATCTCCACACTAGGAATATTGACAATTCCAACTTGCCAATATGAAAGGAAATGCTGTTTTATCCCTTGGATTTTTCGAGGTCCCCAGATTCGTACAGATTTCATGCAATATTAAAACGTAGCTTGAACATTGTTTTTGTGTCCTAACAATAACAAACGCTAAGAAACAAAACTTTAATTAGATTTGGAAAATCAAGGGCAATATAAATACTACAAGGTCCAAAAGTCAGAATTGTGATTGTGAAATTTCTGTGGCTTTTACTTCTACTTTGTCCTTGTGTGTATGCATTGAGCCAGCTATGAAATTGACCTTCGAAATTTTGTTATTATATATATATATATATAGTTTTAAGGTCAAAACCTAAGAAATGAGAGGTTCCTACGTTCCGTCTAGACTTTCAAACATATTAACTCTTGGTTAATTATATTGCATGCTTCTTCTATTAAAAATTCCGATGGCTAGGCTCCCAATTAACATATATATATATATATATAGACACACAGATTTGTCTGCCACATATAATAATGGAAATCCATTTATATATATAAATATAAAATATTAGGTTAATGGCAATATCATTAACACATAACATTTCTTTTCAATGAATTATGTTATATCTATACGAGTTATATTAATTTATACAGCGGCATATACTTCAATTAGTAGTTAAATTGATCTATAAAAAATTACATATGTTGTATCAATATCAAGTTCATACAGAAAAATAATCCCATATATATTGAATTTTTTTAAATAAAATATTCTTATCAATAGTATATATTTTCAAACATAAAATCTGCAGGTCTTATTCATATTAAATATATATCCATATCTATAAGGTTTTTTTTTTCCCTCTTATCATAAGAGCATTTCTACTGATAATACATATTTTATAAAGTAAATTATGGCGATTCAATGTAAAACTCTAACGATTCATTTGAAACTTAAATTTAAATTTTTTATATCAATTTTATTTCTTTCTGAAAAATCAATATAAATTATAAATTAACTAATTTTAATTTAAAAATTATATTTTATTACATTTCAAACTCAATATAAATCAAATGAATATTAATTAATAAGGTATAAAACAGCTTACCCTAGAAATTTCAATAGGTATTTATGGCCTTCTAGTCCTAGTTTGGAGTCAAACAGATAAGATTTCCCACATCTCGTTTTTCTTAAGGAATGATGTTACCGTTATCCTTTTGTACTTAAATTAGGTTGACTTTAATAGATAGGCGGCTACATGTGTAAATCTGCCCTCACATATTAAAATAACCCTAGAGAAAAAAATTATTTAAAATAAAAAAGTGTAAAATCTTAAAAACTTATACAAAAAAAATTATCAATATAAATATTATTTTATTTCTCTCGATATTTTATATAATTTTAAAAAAATCATCTTATTTGAATTTATATATATGTAAAGTTATAAATTTTATATGTTTGAATTTAATATAGAGTTTTAAATATATAAATAATAAGAAGTGATTGTGAGATAAATAAAAATACTAAAAAGTGTCTAAAATTTTTCTGTAAAACAACCCCAAACACTCTCTAAGGCTTTAGCAAGATCCCCTTTTATCTCCGGTCCTACCAAGGACCCTATTTTATTTTCTTGAGGAACACACTGTTCCTCTAAAGAAATTTCTTATTTGTACGTCTCTAATACTCCTTTTATGACTTGGGACTAGATTGAGAAAATCACCTACCTTAATGGTGAATCATTTTTTGTCCTCCTCCTTTTAACACATTTTGATTTTTGCTTTTGAGAAAAATAGTACAAAAACTTTTAGAAGTAGGTTTTTTTTTTTTTAAAGACATGACACATTTACGTAATAATCTTTAGATTATGCTATCTGCTTACCTCAAACTCAATTATTATTATTATTGTCATTATTATTTAAAGAGGAATGCTTACCTCTTTAACATATTATTCTAGGTTAAATGATAATGTTAAACGTTATAAAAGGTGACAATCACAATTAATTAATTTTTCAACTAACCATGACAATGTGTTTGTCCATGCCACGTATGTAATCTCATATGTGCCATGAAAATATAAATTAGTTATAGAGATTGGCTATAATCGATTTGTTAGGCATGGCTTCCTGAATGTAGCTAATTACTTTTGGAGTTCGTAAGTCCCTCATGAGAGTGTCTGGATAAATAAATAAATAAAGATTTGTGACCTAGTTTCTTAAGAAAGTTTTAGTAAGAGCACTTTGAAATTTGTTCGTGAAGCCTAATACAAACTTCGGGATCATTAAAATTAAGGTTTCAATTTACAAATTTTAGACTAAGTTTAGAATGAGTTGAATCATGAAATGAATCTTATATTTGATGTTTAAGTTTGAGCTAGAGAATTTCATCTTAAACTAAAAGTGTTTGAATGATATAAGGTGAGTTTGAACTTGCATTAAAAATGTTGCTCCCCTTTATTTTTTTATATGATTGATATATATATATTTTTTTTGTATGAGAGAAATTTTATGAACAGTATTTTTAAGTTCAAAATATTATACAAATCAGGAACAAAAAAACTTGAAACGGAATAATAAACCAAATATAAGATTGAGTTTAAATTCAATTTTTTGACTTGAAACCTTACACCAAACGAGACTTTCATTCTAGTTGTTAATTATTAGTAAATTAGCATGTCACCTTTGTTCCATTAAGCTCTTAAAACACAAAGATATAAGCATTAACTAATAAAAAAAAAGTTAAGTATTTTACCTTCTTTTTTTTAACTTAGAAAACATAAAAAAAAAAAAAAAGATTTATATATATATATATCTTATACATGCCATGTGAGCCACTATATTATGAGTGATGCTCAGTATTTGCATAGGAGTATAAAAAATTGTATGCATTAAAATTAGGCATGCATGCCTGTTGTTTATTTAATTTCATAGTGGCTTCCTTTACTTGTGTAAGATTATATCTTGCTATTCACATAAGTAAAACGTCAACCATAGACAGCCTAGTTCATGTCCTGATGAATTGTGCATTAATAAAACTATAATATTGTTCCCAGTTCCAACGGTTCGTTTGTATCCATTAAGAATTGTCAGCATCCGACACCAAAGATGCTTCCTTTCCGAGGAAAAAAAAAGTAGTAACCAAAAAAAGTGAGAGATGCTTTTGCTTGAAGAATCAGAATCGGTTCTACACTCCAGCCAAAAAATAAAAAAATAAAAAATAAAAAAAGGTTCTACACCCCCAATACTAAATGTAATACAATATGGTATGAATAACAAAAATATCAATCTTGTTTCATGTCTTCTGCTTCTTGATCAAATGCATAAAGAGTAAGCTCTTGTCGTTGGGCCTCTGGCATCTAACAGGTTAGAGTCTCCCAAAATTGATCAACAAATGATCATCAAGTCGGTATATCTACGTGATGTATGATTCAAATTTATTACTAATATGTTAGAAACGAAAACTCTAAGGGCGTGTTTCGTTTTGTTTCCAAAACAGATTTCACGATTCCCTAAGAAATCGATTTCAAAATCGGTGTGAAATTGTGTTTGGTTTATATTGTTTTTGAAAACAGATTTCAAAATGAATCCAAAATCTCTTTTGCTCCCAACGTAAAATTGAAAACGACTAAAAGTCGTTTTCTCTGATTTCATTTTTCCCATTTATCTGATTTAATTATTATGGTTAATTAAGATTTAATTGATATAATAATTACTTAAATATTATGGTTATTAATTTTTAATTCATTTTTCAATTAAAAAATTTTATTAATTTTTAATTTTTGTTATTCATAATAATTTTTTTTAAATCAAACATAAATATGTTTTTATAGAATACTTATAAAATGACTGGTTTTCAAAAATATAACCAAACACAGTTTCACTTTTTTTATTTCTCAAAACATACACTCAGAAAATAAAACCAAACACAATTTCAGAAACGTTCTCAGAATTGTTTTTAAAACGATCTCAAATTCAGAAAATTTGAAAACATAACAGATTTCAAAAACAATACCAAACGCTGTCTAAATAAAACCTTTTTTTTTTTTTTTTTTAAGTTAAATCACCATCACGGATGGTACACTTTTAATACTATTTGCCGATTTGACAAATGGATTTGTATTTATTTAATTTGATTTGACCTGCAACTCTAATAAAGATTTTATTTTATTTTTTTGAAGTCTAAATTATTTTCAATTTTTTCTGTCTCAAACACTTATCTGGATCTGAGAATTGTGATTTGAACTCGTTATCTAAGCAGGCTCTATGTTAAAGACAACAAAAACTGATTAATGTTGAACACAAAATAGTGATTATAAAGAAACTAGGCGAGGGCTGAACAAGACGGCTGAAAGTTTGGACTCAGAAGAAAGCACTTTAGGCGCTGGTAGGACAAGCAAATTGACTTGTTGAGGTAATGACTGAAGTTTTTCTTTTTCTTATTGGCCTTGGCTATTGTTAGAGCATAAAATTAACAACATAAACAGTACTGAAACTGCATGATTGGTCTGTCTCGGTAGAAATAAAGACAAATACATTTTCATGTAACACACATGAATATCATTGTCGTAATATATGTGATAATTAGATCACTTGCCTACTTTTTGATAACAGTTAACGACATAGGCCTCCATATGACAAGGCAAATGCCTAACAACTCAAGTCTTGTTTTTTTCATAATAAAATAAACAAAGACAAAAAAACTCTAATAATGTTTTAGTAACTTGAATAATATTCAATTCTATTTACATGTTACTTTTCACCGTCAAATTTATATTATATTCCATTAGTTTTTTATATTTTTTTTTATATTTTGATTTGATTTTGATCCGATTAAATCTTCATAAACATGCATTAATATCTCTATCTACATACTTTTTTTTTTTTTTTGTTGTTTTGGAGAAATTTATTGAGGTTAGGTTTGGTCTCTCACACGCAACCAACTCCTTTTGAATTTCACACTCAGACGCAAAAACTTTAAAGCGGTGGGAACTTGGATGCGCTAGCCAGGCAACACCAACCATAAAACCTGAGTATGCCCGTGAAAAAAAATGTGCGTGAGAGTGACTCAACAAGCGAGAGAAAGGAAAGCAAAAGATAAGCCCCCAAACGTGGAAAAAATGGAAAAGAAGAAATTAAAGACAAATATAAGGTAAAAGTCATGCCTACGGTGATCGTCCCAATCAAGTTTTTCAACAACAAAACGCACACACAACAACGTGTTCTCCCATGCAAAGTGAACAAGAAAGTGAAGGGGTCCCCTACCCATAATTATAATATATATATATTTATATTTATATATATGACTAATATGCTTTTTTGCTTCTTTGGTTCAATCTTTGATCTTTGAAACTCTTGACTTTTTTGTGCAATTTCCCTTCTCTCGAGGGTTCAAAATCGGAACTTTGAACTTTCAATAAGCTTCTCGAGCATACAAATTCAAAATAAAAACTTCTTTCTCAACGTTATCGATACAAATTCCTGTTTTAATTGTTAGATTAAGTTTTTAAAAGATCTAGATTTATAATTAAAATGATCTGTTTTACACGCTATAAATGTTTAAGATCAATCCTCGTAAATCATATCAATAACATCATCGGTCAAAAAATAATTCTAACAAAAAACTGTAAAATAAAAAGTCCTAGAAGAACCCTCCTTGAAAACCTTTGACGCAGAAGAAAGTGTCTCCTCTTCTCTCTCTCTCTCTCTCTCTTTCTATCTCCATGGTTCACAACTCCTTTAACTTTCCCTGTTCTAATGCACCGAAGGGATCACCAAAAAAGACCTAGAACTTTGTGCAAAGTGCACATATAATATATAGCTTGTTATACAGCCATACCCTGCCTTACCACAGTGAGATCCAATTCATAATATTTTACCTTTTTAAATTTTAATTTTTTTCCCCCTTTTCACCCGATGAATACAGTAGTCAAATATTGCTAACTTGAAACTTTAATGTCAGATAGATGAGAACAACCATACAAGACATCATGACAACAACTGTAACAAATAAACGACACCATATGTTATCTATCACCGAATCATCATTTTGTATATAATCATATATCTTACATCAACTATAACAAGCAAACGATATAAAGTTGGGGAGGGAGGGGGGAGGAAGATGATTATGCTGGTGGTGGTGGGTGTGAATGAAATCTGACGAGACATATTTAAACCCTTTTTGCAATTAAAGACACAACAAGAAAACTAAAAATAAATAACCCAAGTTTTAAAAAAAAAAAAAAGACATGAAATAAGTTGTATAGTTTCTACCACAAGCAGTTATTGTTGCAGTAGAACTTGTTGTGGTTGTTAAGTAGACGGATGAATCTTCTTCTCCGGTAAGATAATCCGCATCTGATTCTGAAACAGGCCAATTTTCTGAACCTACGGGCGGATTTGAGCCTCAGCAAGATGACCCTCTTCACTCTGACTAAAGACCTCCTGATTCTCTCGCTCAGCGTCTGTTTTCTGCAGAACTGGTAGCTTCTCAAAAACAGCTGCCTCTTTCCCATCATTATGTAGTTGTTGTTGTAGTTGTAGTTCAAGTTTCCATCCAAATAGTTGCTGCAGAAGTGCCCGGAACCAAAGGACTCACTCCTGCTCAGTGGCATATTACTCTGTCCCAACAGAGCCATGTAAAGATGGACTAAAAGAATCAAACAGGTAAGTTGTTTTTTCTTCTTTCTTTTTCTCTCTCTTCTCTCCTGATAAACCTAGAGAGAAGAAGAAGAATAAGAATGAAAGAGGGTTTGACGAGAGAGAAAGAATATATATATATGTATAAATATATGGGAAAGGAAATAAGTAAAGAAGTATTCTATGTACCTGTATTATGTACGTGGTCTTTGTAGTCTTTTTTTTTTTTCTTTTTAATGGTTGCTTTGGTTTTGACTTTTGCTTTGCTTTGGTTTGTGAAATGCAAGCGTAGAGGACTGCGCCGCCACAGGAGCCGTAGCGGCTGGCCAAACCAGACTCTCTTCTCTCACTTCACTTTTCTAGCTCCTACGCCTTTGCCTAACTTACAGTTCTCTTTGGTCTTAATAATTCTAATAAAATATGCAGTAATAAATAGTAACAACCTAATAATGGACTTTTAACACGTGGACAGTTGGATAGGCTTCTTTGGTCTTTCTAGATGGACGGTCACGTGCATTTTGTGTTTATCTTTAGTGTAATTTGCACATTTGGTCCTCGGTTATGTAATTTTAGTAAATCTGTCCACGATATCTTGATTTACTTGCAGTTTTGGTCCGGTTGATATTTGGTGTCCAAAATTGACTGCCATGGACCAACCAGAACTCCATGCTTGCTACAGTGCCAAGCTTTAAGGGGTACAGATGCTAACCTTCTTTTCTTATGCCAATTTCGTCCAACATATCTCTGATAATTTTCTCATAATTCTATTTTATAAACTCAATTTTTCACCCAAAACCCCTTTTTAATTTCCCTCTAATCGATCAATCCCATGAAGAATATCTTAAAGCCCTTCAAACTAACGTCCAATAAAGTCAACTTTAAACGTCCGTTATTGCTAAATCTGACATGCTAATAAATCAAAAAATCAATTACTGATTTGTGGAAGTAAAAAGAACAAAAATTTGAATAATAATATGCTCCGAACTTTAGAGATAAGGAATCAATTGTATCGAATATAGTTTTCCTTATCTTGTTGATCTTTTTTATTTATTCTCTTTTTCTTTAGAGTCATGCTTATGGCTTATCATTTCGTGGATGAATGAACCAAGCAGTGAGGAGATAGGATGGTTGGGTTGAGGACTAGACTAAAAAAGTATATCCCATCTCATCTACTTTTTGAACTGGGTTTGTGAGCATTCGTGGACGGTCTGACCTGGTTCCATCTGGTGCATTCCACCATCAGCAAGTGGGCCCCACAGATAAATGGACCCCACTATCAGTAGTGGTCACAACCCCACTTGAGGGGAGGGTGAAAAAGTAGGGAACCATTTAGTGGGTTGTCCGTTCATATCCAAATCTATCAACTGGTCATGGTTTTAACCACCGTCTTTGTTATTTACTTTAAAAAAATAAAATAAAACAAACAACTACAATCTTTGTTTTTGCAAATAACCAAGAAGCTCATTTGCGTATCAAATGGGTCCTACAAAATGGTGCAAATTAAGGCAATAATATATATATATATATAACATGAGAACATGTTCTACGTATCAAAATAAACTTTTTATATTTTCTGTCCCGTCAGGACTAGTTAGTGCGTAGGAAGGTTGGTTCCGAATCTCAAATTATGGTTTGAAAGTAAGTTTCCCCCCCCCCCCCCCCCCCCCCCCCCCCCCCTCAAATCTATAATATAGATGTCAATAGGCTCATATATATTTTCAAAAAAAAAACACACACACACACTCCCCACACATTTTTCCAAAGTGTAATGCATATTTTGTGTTATATTACGTATATATGGCATTTGGGTTATGCATTAGACGATGGATTGTTAAAATTGACTTCTAATTACAACATGGGTGGTTTCTATATTAGTTCCAGGAAGTTTAGAGTTGAAGCAACCAGATTAGAAGAATACAGATAGACAGGTTAAGGCTGGCATTTTTTCGTAAGATGGGAAAGCTTCAGCCGGAGATTATTGTCATTATTATTGGATTAATCTGTGATTAGGATAAACAAAAAAGGTTTTTAATTGGTTTACCAACCCCGTACAGTTTGTATGTTACACTTTGCAAGTATTGCCATTAATTTATACGTGGAATGTCATCAGGCCATGCAATCTTCTCTGTCTTTGGAAACGTCTTACTCATTCTCTTTCGGTACAAGTTATATTTCATGTCAAAATCAATGTTTTTTTTTTTTTTTTTACTGTTTTCAAGGTTTTTCAGACAAGATAATGCTTATATAACATGTAAATGCACAGCCGTCATGAAACGAGTCCCTTGTGAACCAAGAATCTAACTTGTTCGTAGAGAGAGAGAGAGAGAAGATAATAATTTCTCACCCCAGTTCAACAAACCAGCATACTTCGGAACTAATTTAGTATAAATGGTGATTGATGTATTCTTAAGTTGCTTTTGGGAGGGAAAAAAAAAATGTTGTGAAGTTGGTTGGGAGATACATTACGACAAGACAAGTACAAGTGTCATCACTTGATATATAATGTCATTAATTCATCATTATTCTCTAATGAACTTCAACAATAGGAACATTGGTTAATCATTGGCGAATTGGAAAGTAAATGCAAACACATCATCTCACATAAAAAAGCATAATGGTAATTAATAATTGTGTTGGCTCTTTGTCTAATGGAATGATGAAACAAGTTCAGAGCAACACCATAGACACCAAAAGGTGTTAAAATGGACAAATATTAACCCGAGTGATTAAAAATAAATAAATAAAAATATAAATCTTAACTCGAGTGATATAAATGAAGATAATTTGTCAGTCAATAGCAATATTATCATTAACGGATAGAATAATCCTTTTAATAAAGAACAAATAGTATAATTTGAGATAATTTACTAGTCTTAATATGGTGTTGATGCCTCAAAAAATTATTTCAAAAGAAATACATTTATCAATATGAACTTTTCATTGCTTATCATCCTTATTGATAATATATATTTATAACATTAGATTTGATCAAAATCCCTTCAAAATGAAACAAAAAAATCTACAAAACAGATAAAATATGATATAAAACTTAGCAGTTTAAAAATATACCCATGAGTGTTTATATATAGATACCTGTCGTTAAATCATAGAGTTTGATACAAAACTCACGGTTTAAAACATATCCATATGATTCTTTTTTGATGCTTTTTTTTTTTAATGTATCCTAAAATTCTCATTATGATCATTTAATGCAATCTTTTTCATGCAACCAACGCGACAATTAGGGTGTTTGAGAATTCATAGTAAAACGCTGTTGATCAACTAAGTTCCAAGCAAATGGGAGCTTTTACCAGTCTCTGCCAAAAAAACAATCCTGGCAATCCATGTTTTAAGCATCATATTATATTCCTTTTTTTTTTTTTTTTTTAAGGGAAAGCATCGTATCCTATTCAAATAGATCAAAATCAAGTAACATGTGAATTTGATAAAATTTGAAAATATTTAAAAAATCTTATAAATAAAAGTAGGGTTTTTCTTATCTAATTGTTTGTACCGTACCAGAAAATTTCCTTGTAAAGAGTCTATGCAGTACATTTGCCAAAAAGAGAAAAAGAAAGGAGGTGGCTAAATCCACTACACAAACAGAAGTCTCCAATATACTGTGGAATAAAGTAATGAATTCAATAAGACCAAAAGGGCTCAATTCTATGTTTGATATTGTAGTTTTGAAAGTATGACAATCAGAGGACCTTCATCTGAGGATCTTTATCTACAATACACACGGAGACAAACAGGCCATTATAGACAACAGCTGTGGGAAGCATCATATCTGATATCTCTGACATTACGGCCTTCACCACATCGATGCCGTCAATCGTTATAGCACATGAAAGTGAAGGGTGGGAAATAGTCAGAGAGGGACTACATTGAAATTTGAAGCCAATACAAGAACATAATCAGGCTTTGCTATAGGAAGAACATTAAGACCCACATCCCGCTTAAACAATATTTTTCTTTCATTAGTACGGACACCCTTCTTTTACACGTTCCACCACACTTCCTTCATTCTTGTCACCTAGAATCGCTTTCCTTTGCAGCAGGAACCTTCGCAGGGTAACTCGACAAGTCCAAGTCGATAAGCGACATGTCATATGGCACCAAGAAATCAGCTGAAGTATCCACAAGCAAGGAAGACTTCATTGCCTCGGAATTTGCAGAATCAGACACTGAAGCAGAATCCTTGGGCGTGCTTGAATTCGAAGAAGACAGACTGGAAAGTTGTATGTCATCCAACTTGTTTCCAAGAATGTGTTTGTTTTTCCTTACAGCATCCATCTCTGGTCCAGTTGGCACAAAGGTACGCGATCGATATTTCCTGGTTCCCTCGTCGCCCTCACTGTGGTTGTAGAGCACATAATCATGATAGGTAGGTGCAAACTACAAAAAACAAATATACATCAGTTAGCTTCAGCAATGCGTTGTCTTCTATGGGAAGTAGGAACCAAAAGGCAAAAATGATTCAAAAGCAAGGGACACCTGGTGGACAGTATCATGGTAAAAGTCATTTAACTTTACGGCGTGTGCAAGGCTTCCTGTCAGACCATGGGATCCACCAATGTTTGCACCTGCATACTCCTTGTATGGGAATGCATAAAGATGTCCAACGGCGGCAATAAGCATCTCTACGCATACAATGAAATTCTGAAACTCGGCAGCTTCATCTGCATTCTTTATGAGTCCAGATTTTGCCGCAAGGAAAACCAATACACCCTGCATTGCCACCTAAAAATTCAGTATCCAATTGAAATTATAATTTGGGCTATTGGTTTAGGCCCAACCTTCCAACAACAGAAACCTGAAGGTCCTGAACATTGTAAACAATGAAAATCTGTTTTTACTCCTAAGAAGGATTTTAAATACAAATTTCTCGTGAATAAAACGTATGAAAGAAAAGTGATATTAATATTGCCCATAATAAAGCTCTATAACAAATGAAAGAAGAATAAGGGAGGTTTTCTAAAATGCTAGGAAACTTATGCGTTATAGATAATTTAACATATAGAAGTCTAAGTTTAGCAAATCTCTATCCACCTTAATTACAAAAATATAAGAGCAGTAACCTACGTAACTATCCTCTAGTATTCTTGCACATTTGCAAGTATAAACCAAGAAACAATATTCAGGATGACCCTACCAGTTTATTATACAGGGAACTGAGTTTTTAACATGCAGCACGAGTGACCAACTATAAAAGGATTTGCCCCAAAAATTTTCCTTATGAATAATCTTAAGCCATTAACTTTAACAAAATCCTTTTAAAACATTATCTGCAGTCAAATTCTCATGCATAGCATAGGCGTGCATGCAATTTATAATTACAACTAGTCCAAAATACTTTGCAAATGCACTGTCATTGAAAAAAATTCTCCCAAACTAGAAAGAAGGATGTAGACAGTTTTACCTGCCAATAAGTCAGGAAAACAACAGATTTTATTATGATGAACTTTGGAACTGGATTGAATGGCTGAAGTAGATCTTTGCAAGCAACATAAAACAAAGCCAATACATAGAGAGCCATTGTGTACGAGAATGTGTAGATGATTGTTAGATAAAGATATGACTGGTTTGGACTAAAATTTCCATCCTTGTATTTCCCTTTTGCATAAAGTATCAGTGTAACAGCAACTAATATAGGCTTAAGAATCACGAACTGCAAACAACCTTGCTTGCACCTCCGTATAAAGCGTCTGCATCAACAAATTCAGACGTGTGAGTCAACCAGTCAATCTAAAATAAGCAACTTCGAAACATAAAACATTTTGGGCAAGATTTTGGTGATCATATTCTCCATATTTTCCGGAGAAAATATGAGTTAAAAATGGGCTTGCATAGCTTATAAAGAAGCCTGGTTTGTTAAGTGGGAGAATTTTTAAGTGGGAAACAAGTTCCCAAATAATAGAGAATTCAGCAATTTTGTTAACACAGGAAAAAAAAAATAACTATGTTTAATTTTGCAACTAACTAAAGAACCAAAAAAAAAAAAGAGAGAGAAGAAGTCTTTCTGAACTTACCCATCCAACGGTATGGGAGGAAAGCAACAAGTCATCAGATACCACGATGGCTTTAGCACCCTACCGCTTAAACTAAGTACAACAGCTCCTGGGCCACCAACCCATGCCAAGCAAAGTGATAGAAAATTATAGATGACCCAAGCTTCATAACTGAAAGAAAAAGAAAAACAGACAAAATAGACATAAGAATTAGTCAAAAATTTAGAGCTGGCTACAGTCTACTACATATCATATATTAAAAAAACAGAGAAGGCAGTGTTAATTAAAACAATAAAATAGTAATAAACAGCTGTTTCAAACCAGCGTCTGTAGTAAACAAGTTGTTGATAATAACAACCTTTATCTAATTGACGAAACAGTAGTACAACAAGCTTCAAATAAATGGAGACCAAAACTAAGAGGAATAAAGACAATATCGAGATTGGAAGATGCTCCTATTGTTAAACAAACTGGTCAACCTAAATGAATCGAGATTCAATCTCTCTTGCCGGAGCGAAACAGAAAACTAAAGATCAACCATGAAGACTAAAAAAAGTCCTACTTTCGAGAAAGATGGCTAATAGAACAAACTAGAGTCGTACACGACCAAATTGCAAACTCCATGTTCGATGTCATATACAAGTGATAGTTTAGTCTACATTTCCTGTACTCGTCTACAATCAAACAAAATACAGGCAAAGAAGCCAAGAAAGTCCACGAACAGTTTAATTAACATTTAAGCATGATTAAAACTCAAAAACAGAACCACTTACACTTCCCGAATTGAATTGAAATAGATTGAACTCGCAGGCAAAACAAGGGACAAGAAAGACATCAATGCATAAACCTGGGAAACACAAAAAGATTCACACCGTTTAACAAGGTCGCAAATCTGCAACACAAACTAGCATGTTCTTGAAACAAGCATCCCAACAAGTCCAATCCTTAAAATTTCAAGCACTATCATAAAATCCCAAATGACAATAAACAAGCATAATATACCAAAGCACCCCAAAGCCGGAAAAATTCACTCACCGGGACCATAAAGATGATTCGGACGATGTATCTCTGATAGGTAGGTTCAGTGTAATTCTTGAGGTGCCTGTAGATATGGATACTGGAGAGAGCAATGGCTCCAACAGTGCAAAAGAATGCGAAAATGCTTAAGTAAATTGGGACCATTTCCCCCATTTTACAAAATCTCAACCTCCAAAACCCCCCTACAAATGAACAACAAAAACAATGATAAGAAAAAAGAACAAGTGAAAAAACAAAAAAAAGCCAAAAAAAAAAAAATTAAGGTAAGAACCTGATATATACAATTCCTTCAAATCACTTCGCTTTATTCCCTTTTTCTTCGAAGAATTTCACTAAAATTCACCAAAAATCGAAAAGCCCTAACTTTCCACCAAACCTTAATCGCCTGCCGACGAAAAATAAATTTAAAAAAACACCGAAATTCGCACAAGCAAGAGAAGAAAAATGGAAAATTGAAATTGAAATTAAATTGGTCCGAAACTCTCAAATGGTGGAACTGACTTGAAATTGAATCAAATGAAGAGAAAATGAACCGGTTATTACCTAATTTGGAGAGGAAAATCAGGAAATGACACAGAATAAATGGGGTGATAAGAAAGTCGTCAGATCCACGGCCGAGAAACGTGAACGAGAAGTCGGCGATGAAAAGAACAAAGGAAGAAGCGCAAGAGATTGCTTCACTGGCAGACAATAATGGCGGCTTTTTCCAGTCCCGCTGTTTACCATTTAACAAATCCAAAGGCAAACCAGAAAATTGGGATTTTCTTTCATTTATTTATTTATTTATTTATTTTTCCCCACTCATGGAATTTTGTTATTTAAAAATTGATAACTCGTCCAACTTTCTGGAAAATTTTTACAAATAAAAAACGAAAAGAGTATCGTGCAAGTTGATATTCAGGCATGCAACAGTGCAAGCACCTGCGATAAGGCTCTACAATCCCCACCGTTGGCTACGATGAACACAACTGACGGATATGAATTTAGGAGGTGATTAGATAAGGTATTATATTTATATTATATTTAAATATAATATATTAAATAAATATAATGTGTATTTAGATAAAAAATATTTATATTATGTTTAAATATAATATTTATTTGTATGAAATGTATTAGAATTAGGGAGTGTTTGGTAAACGAATTGTATTTTGATTGTATTTGAATAAAATTTGTTTTTTGAATGTTGTATTTGGTTGAAAAGTATTTGTTTTGTATTTGAATGAAATATGTGTTTGGATGAAAAATATTTTAGAGTTGAAAAAGTTGATGTGATTGGTAAAAGTAGTGATAAATAGTGAAATTGAAAAGTTGATGTGATTGTTTTAAAAATATTTTGAATAGTAATTATTTTCGTAGTACTGTTGTAAAATTTGTGATTGGTGTAAAATTGTATTGCATTTGAATAAAATTAAAATGCAAAATAAGTGCCAAACGACACTTTATATTATATGTAAAGTGATTGATAAAAATAAAGAAAAAGAAAAGAGAAAAAGAGAATATGTAATGTGATTGATCAATGTAGTAGAAAAAGTGAAAAAGTGAACATTAATTATATTAGATTTAAAATATGATGTTATTGGTATTTGAATGTAATATTTTTGTATTTAGATGAAAATTGTATTATGTTTAAAGGTAATATAAATACAATACCGTAAATAAACGCATTATTAAGGTGTGTTTAGATAATACATTGTATTCGCATTGTATTTGAATGCAGTGCATTGAAATACAAAATGCATTTGAAAGAAAAATATTTACATTATATTTAAATAAAATATTTATTTAGATTAAAAATATTTGAATTGTATTATATGTGATACAATTAATCAAAGTAAAGAGAAAAAAGAGAGAGAGAAATAAAGTCTGTGATATGATTGATAAAAATAATAAAAAAATTAAAATGGTAAATAGTGATTATATTAAATTTAAATTATGTTGTAATTGGTATTTGAATGCAATACTTTTACGTTCAGATGAAACTCGCATTGCGTTCGAATGAAAATTACATTACATTTAAATACAATATGAATTTAATACGGTAAATAAATGGGGTATTAGTTTGTGTTTAATACACCAATTTAAAATGTAATTTTTGAGTTGGAATTGATTAAGTTTTTAAAACTTAATTATAACTTTTATTGATTTTTTAGAAGATAAAAAAAAAAAAAAAAAGGAAATTTTGTCCATATGACAAACTCAAGCCTTTTTTTTTTTGGAAGTAAGGAACAAACACGATTCTTCTTTTAACTCATTTATGATCTATTATGTTAAAAAATTGACAATTCTCATTTTAATCCCTTCATTATAATTTTATAATATAAAATGTAAAAAGGGTCTAAATAAAAAATTTTATACAAAATAACTCAACAAACAATTCTTGTGTTTTTGAAGTCTTGGACTAAAATGTTTAAAACAAATTGTGTTTTTAACGGAATGATATTAAATTAGTTTTTAAAATATTGTTTATTTGTGTATTAAAAGAGATTAGTTTGAATATAAAAAATCAAATTGTATTCTATACTTTCTTTAGAATATGTGATAAGTTATAAAATGTGATTTTGAAGAAGAAAAAAAAGAGACCAAGCCCCGTTTATTTTATCCATTTTTATAAATAGAGAACTATTTTATTTACATAATTAATTTATATATGTGTTTTTGTTTTTTTATTTGAAATTCTCTATTTAAATGGTTAAACTTTCATATTTTTGTCTTTTTTTGTAAAATCAAACTTTTACAATTATTATTACAACTTTGTAATTCAAACTTTAAGGGGGTGTTTTGGACGTTTTGGACACTTTACAATACTTTTTTTCACCTTACAACCACTTTTTACTGTTTATATCTTAAAAACTATATGCTAACTTCAAATTTTAAAAGTCCATAACTTTGTGTATGCAAGTTCAAATGAGATGAATTTGGTGTTTAGGGTGTTTTGGACATTTTACGATATTTTTTTTCACCTCACAACCACTTTTTACTGTTTACATCTTAAAAACTCTATACTAACCTCAAATTTTAAAAGTCCATAACTTTGTGTATGCAAGTCCAAATGAGATGAATTTTTTTATATTGCGTAGAATTTTAAGATGAACGAAATAAAATTTATATTAATAATTTTTTTCTAAATAAATATTTAAGAAGTTACACATTTTTACTCTAACTAATTTTTTTTCTCCAAACACATTTTCCAATACTAACTTTTCTCCAACCACCAAAACACATTTTTAGAACCTCCCCCAAACAAACCCTAAAAGTCTATATTTTGCTTATACAACTCCAAATGGGATGATTTTTTTTTTTTTTTTGTATAGAATTTTGAAACGAATAAAATAAACTCTATATTAGTTTTTTGTTTTGAACATGTATCAAGTTTTTACACTTTTTAACTCCAGCAATTCGAATTCTTCATCAATTATCCAAATATAAATCAAAATGTTTCTATCCAAATATTATTTTCTAAATGTTAACATCCAAACATTATTCAAATGACTATTTAAATATTCTTATTCCATATAGTTTTATCCACATGTTTCCATCAAAATGTCCCAATATACATGCCTCTCCCAAACGGAGGCCAAATGTGAAAATCTACTATTGAATTTATAAGCGAAAATCATTGATTAGCAGCATTGTTATGCTGAACACCTATAACACCTAAATGAGAGCAAAACACGAACTCTAGCATGCTAATGTTCAAGTTAGTGACACAACATAGAGAGAAACAGATTAGAGTAAAGAGGTTTAAATCATCAAAGCAAAAAAAAAAAAGATTTGAATCGGCAAACCAAATGAAATCTAAAACACATGGAAAAGAAAATAAAATTATCAAGGTTTCTAAAACAATTACTCTCTAATAACTTACCCCTAAAATTTTTGTTTTTGGTCTTTTTACTTTTCAAACTTATTTAGTTGTTCCAACTAAGCACATTTTACATAAACAACCGTTTAAAAAAACCTAACATGTGGTATTCTAACTTTTCCTTTGAATTTGAAGGAAAAATTATTTTTTTTTCTCTTTCTTCTTATTTATTTATGGCTTATGAGAGGTAAAAGTAAAAAACAATTTTAAAAAAATAAGTGAAATAACTAATAGATTTTTAAAATAATTGTGGTAAATAATATATTTACTTGATAAATAATTTATTTACCTCAAATTTATCATTTAAATAATACATTTATGTATCATATAAATAATTTTTTTTACATCTTCAACAAACAAATAATTTATTTATATCCTATTAATATATCAATTATTAAGTAAATTTTCTATTTACTTGTAAATTTACTATTTACTGTATACTTTAATTATTTTTTAAAAACTGCAATTTGCTATAATTTTCCTTTTTGGGTATTTGTTTGTTTGTTTGTTTGTTTGTTTCATACTTTCATTTTCATTCTAAAATTTCCTTCCTCGATGTGCACCGATAGAGCAAAGGATTTGCTATGTAAGGACCCAATAAATACGATGTGACAACGTTCTTGATAATTGAAAATTTGAATGTAATAAAGGATTTTTTTTTTTAACCAAAAGCTTGCATCTTTAGAGGAGAAATGAGCCAAAATGCCCGCGTCGTTGTTGCGGCAGGTTGTTGGCTCAGATTTTTTACCATTGTCAGTAAGGTGTAACAAATTCATTATTCTAAACGTTGCAACTCATCTATTGGCTACCTGACAAAATGCCTCTCCGAGGAGAAGATTAGTGGCAACTAAGTAAATGGAAGCTATATCATGAAACACAAAATCTGTCACACATATTACGCTACATATGTATCATAGATCAAATGAACGGAGTTACACGTGATTGTACAACTGCTGCCAAATGAGCAGACAAACAAAAGTAAATACAAAACAAAAAGCTAGAAAGAACAAAATCGACATGAAGGACAATAATAGAGCAAATGAGCCATATTGGCGACTTTGTTTTTTTCCAGTCTTCTTTTTTATCCAAACACATAGTTATAGAAAGAGGGAAAACAATTTGGTGAAGGGAAAATTGCAAAGAAGGCTTAAGAAACCTGCTTAATTGATTAAATGGATACATAAAATATAAAACAGCTCTATAAATATAGGTTTAGTTTATAAGTGAAATAGCAAGGAATTGATTACAATAACCTGACTCCAGCAAAGAAACAAAGGAGAAAGAGAAAGACAGTGAGTGACAGATACACAAAACGGTAAAGCAGAAGGTAAGGAAAAGGGTAGGAGGTAAAACAATGGAAGAGAAATGGGAAAGCTCAAAACCATGAACAACTAGTAAGAGGGCAAAGGAGAAAAGAAATTAAGTTAAAATAGACTATAATACATTATTTCGAAAACTAAATACAATAAAAAAAAAGATGTTGATTGAATAAATAATTCAAAAAAGAGATAAAATTGTAGTTAATTGGATTGATATATATTAAAGCTTGCTCATAGCAAGCATCAAACAAACCATGTTAAACTCAATGTATCAAAGTTTATATATTCATCATTGCCAACTCATGAATAAGATAAAAGAAGATCAAGTAGAAAGGCTATGGTTTTAATCTAGATCCACCGAAAAGGTCACATGGGAGAGGCAAAATGGTCAAGCAAAATTGAAAAGAAAAAGGACAGACAAATGAAAGAAACAAACATGCTAAAGATACTTTCTATGGACAAAAACAATTATAGTCAAAGATAAAAACATTGATAACCTGATAACAATTGGTCATGACAAAACAATTGCTAATATCAATGTATCATTGTCTTTAATGAGTATGAAATAATACAATCATTTTGTTACCAAAACATGAAAAAAAAAAAAAAAACAATGCATGCACAGTCGATATCATCAGAATACAACAAAATCAGATTGGAGGAACACAAATATCAGGCTTTGCTATAAAAATGCATGGATTGAATTATAAATAGTAAAAATATTTAGTGATACTTGGTATTCATTAAAAGTAGCCTTGAAATCTTGGGCAAACACTACCATGAGAACCACAGGGACAAAAAACACCAGAGCAGTAATTGAATTTACTCAAAAAGACAAAGCAGTAAACAAAGAAGGAAAGACTATGTCAAATATGTTATGAATGCATTAATATAAGCAATAGTAATAGTAGATGTAATTGATATAGTAATCATCAAATACAGACATGTAATTAGGCATAGATGAGTCCAGAAATAAACAGTATTAGTCCACCCCTTTCCATCTTTTGTCCTTTCTCTCTCTGCTTGTTATATTTTTATCCCCTCTCATATGTCCCTACTCTCCCCCCGGCGCCCCCCCTTTTTTTGTTCCCATTAATTAAGATCAGATAAGAAAACAAAAGTGAGGAAAAAGTCAGTATAAATATATTTTTCTAATTCTCTGTCAAGAGAGAACAAAAACTAAAACAGGGGAATTCATGGGACAAAAGCAAGAAGACAGATGTTATCATATGTAATAAAGCAGTTGATCAATAGCAAGTCACGCAAAAAGATCATAAACCAAAAAAAGGGGAGAAATATGATTACAAACAAATCAATAAATACATTTGTATAAATCAAGCATCAATAGCCGACCCAACAAAGCAATGAACACTGTAGGAAGCAAACTCATCACTTATATGATAAATACAAAACGTAAAAATCTAGATTCAATACATACAATTCAAGAAACATCAATAGCCAGAGTAAAAACAAATCACAGCATTGATAGCTGAAAATGGATAGATTAACTTACACAGTAGTATCCATTTGTTGTCACAGGGGCAAATCAAAGAGGGATAAGAGAAACTAAAAGAATTGTTTGCATGTTAATCTTAAAATATATCAATCCAAAAGATGGGGCAAAGACAAAAATCTCAAAATTCATTTACAAGCTAGTCCAAAGACCAATCAACCTAAAAGACCCAACAAAGAACAAAAATAGGAAAAAAAAAACACAAGAAATAAAGACCAATCGAAACAAAAATCATGAATCAGCATAAAAGACCGAACAAGGAACAATAAGGTAGGAAGGAAAAAAAAAGAGTAGGGAAAATGAAGACCCACAAAAAAAATTAACTACACAAAAAAAACCCTAAAATCTAAGCTTAAAGCAGCCAGTAAATCAAAAAAACAAAAAGGCAAAACACATATAAGAAGGGCCAGGGTGAAAAATGGGAAGGAAAAGGAGCAAAAATAGGATTGATCAAACCCACGAACAATCGCAACAGGGCAAAGGAAAAAGAAAAAGACAGAATGGGAGAGGTAGAGAAGTAGAGGAACACATCTGAGAGGCCAAGATTCGATAGCACAGAAGTCAAAGCGAAAGGTGAAGTCAAAAAAAAAGGAAGAGAAACGGGGGACTTTTGACAGCTAGTAGGGGAGGCAGAAAAGCAATAGGAAAAAAAGAAGGGGGAGAGAGAGAGAGAGAGAGAGAGGCAAGCAAACACAAATGAGAGGCTAGAGTTTTGACTTACCAAAAAACCCAAAACATCCCCTCGGCGAAAACCAAAAAATGGAAGAAAAATGGGAGAACCAAAAACCCGTGAATAGTAGGCTGGGGAGGGGGCTGGGGCAGAGAAGCAACAGGAAAAGAGGGAGAGAAAAGGAGGCAAGCAAACACAAATAAAGGGCTAGGGTTTTGACCCACCAAAAAGCCCAAAGCACCCCCCTCTAAAAAAACATAGCTCGGAAGGCCAAAACAACTGGGCAAGAGGGGCAAAGCCGGGAATTCACTACAACTTGGGATAAAACTAGTAAAACATTATAGAAACTACAATGAAAATCAGCTCTTCTTTAGTTCTATATAATATTGTGACAAATTTGCATATGAATACATTTCTTTTGATTTATTTGGTTGCCTAATGAAATTTTTCTCATTTTATCCCCTCTTTTCATTTTTTTTCATTTCTTTTTGATCAAAAAGTAGTAATAATAATAATAAAGAGGGAAAAAGTAGAACATTGCTAGTAACAAAATAAACCCTGAAAATGTCATCAACGTCCAAGATTTGTCACATATATTATGTTATATGGATAATAGAAAATAAAATGCTGGAGGAAAATATGCAATTGTCCAAAAGTTACCAGATGAGTAAAGATTATAATGAAGAAAGTGAAGCAGATAAATAATTAAGAAGTGCCTATGAACCCAAATATTAAAAAAAAGAAATAAATAAATTAAGAAAGAGGAATGAAATAAAACTTCCAAACTAAAGGATACCATGACCATAACGAAACAGAAAGACAAAAAAAGATCAGGGGCAAAAGGCCGACGAAACCAGGGGCAAAAGGCCGAAGACAGACAGAAAGCCATAAAAAGTCCATAACCTCATCACTGCCAACAAAGCCTACAAATACGCAGAAAAGCAAATGCATCAAACCAACTTCCAATACATAGCAAAGAGACCAAAAAACCCACCCTACGAGCACAGTCCACCCACAAAAGCAGGGGCAAACCCGTCAAAGCACACATTAGGGATGACAGGGGGGAAGAACTATACCAGTTACAATGGAATTGTAGGAAAATAAATCGGTAAAAGCGTATCAGAGTGGCGTAGTGGAACAATAAAAATTTTTCAGATCATTAAATATCTCATGATGCCATATACAATAAATCAACAACAATTAAAACTCATACCTCAAGGACGCCAATCTTGCAGGAGGAGAATGACCGGAGGCTTCAACCAACTAGTCTTCTCTACTATTCTCCAATTCCCGAATGGCTGAGTGTGTGGGCACTCTGAACCTCGATCGGTATGCTAGCACTGCTAGTCTTCTTCTGACCACCCAGATCTCTAAAGAACTTATTGTCACAATGAGCTGTACAATAATAAGCCTGCTCACCTGAGAGTCTGTGGTATGAGAGAACTGGAGTGGCAGAACCTCTATTTATAGACCTGCATGAGGTGATTCTCTGAATTCGAATTGGACTAGGAAAAGATATTCTCCCTTATCCACAAGCACAAAATCCGAAATTTCCAAGGGGAAATCCCAACAATAAAATTCGGCCACTTTAGGATAAATCCAATCCAAATATAAACAAGATTTTAACTAGAATTTTATCTCCCTTTTTCAGCCAAAAAATCAAAAAATTCCAAGGAGAAAATCTCCTCAAAATTTCGACCACTTTTAGGATAAAGGAAAATCAAAATTCCACTAGGATTTTCAAGTTTGAATCTTATTTCATCCTTATCCAAAATAACCGAATTTTCCTGAGATATACTCTAAATTTCGACCACTTTTCTGGGAGGAGAGAATCCAAATTCAACCGGGATTGAAACTTGAATTTTTCCTTGAACCTTATCCACAAAAAACCGAAAATCCATTGAGGATAATCCTCAAAATTTCATCCATCATTAGTTAGGATTTGGATTCAAAATTCAAGTAGGATTCTAACAAGATTATCCTCTCCATATTTAACTCAAATTCGAATTTCAAACATTGTGGATTTACCACAACAAATTCGAATCCCAATTGGACTGTGATTCAAATTTTGAATTTCAAATTTCAAATTCAAATTTCAAATTCGAATTTCAAATTCGAATTTCAAATTCAAATTTCAAATTCAAAATTCAAAATTCAAATTTCAAAATTCAAATTCCAAAATCCACAGAACAGTTGTGTTTCAAATTCTTGTTCTCATGGATAATTTTCTACAATTCCAATCTAATCTCAAATAAAATCATGGCAACTTTATTTGGAGTTCGAATAATTGTGTACTTTATTATCCAAAACAAAATCTGAATCCAACCGGAGAGAATCTTGTCTACCATCCTAATACTATGTCATCACTATCCATGCATAATAAACTAGCCAATAGCATACACAAATCTACTTGCCAAACGTTAAGGAATTATGTGGAGCTAGTAGAGGGACTGATTGGACATATATAATCGGGCTCTTGCAAATCCATATGATCATCATTCTTTTACCGAACAACTCAAACATATAATCACTAATTTCAGAGTCACACCACTATAAACCTAAAACTGAACTCCCAATTATATACCGTATTACGTAAGCCTGTGACAAGCTATCGTCCAATGACCTTGTCATGTATGCAGAACCCTCATATGATATCCATGATCAGCCTTAGGCCAAAATCCGCTTAGTCCTACTGATCAGACTATCTTAAAGTTCTATTATACTACCGAATAAAGAAAATGATTATTTACCATATGTGAATAAGAAGTCATTCGCCCAGCAGACGACCCAAGGTCTTGTCCATTTTCACATTCAGTATAATGCCTTTAAGAGGATACCCTTAACTCCTCATTAGAGCTATGATTCCGATATCTGTAAATGAACCGTTCATCGTATACAAGTCATGCACCTAACGAACCGGTCTATAAGCTTACTACCTCTGAGACGCTTTAGCCATTGGAATATCAAAGTACACAAGTCATATACATAAAGCTGTCCTTTTACTCATGATTAAGGTTACTGCATAATAAACGTCAAAAGCAGATCGATCCACTCAAAGTGGACTTCGTAGATCAATCACGCTTTAGTCCCGGTCTAATATGTCACCACCAAGCAACATATCAATGTCTCTACTTGGGAGTCCAGCTCCAGACAGTCAAGACAAACCGTCCCCTCTAAGGCTTTAGACAACATAATAGTCTTAACATGAGTTAGATGCTCGGTCTAACCCCATAGACTACAGACCATAGTTTAGACCGCTAACTTTAGAACATTGTCTTCTCACATACGAAAGTCCATTACATGCAACGTTCTTACAGTTTAACACAAGCAGTCAATGAGCCATATTTGCTTACATTTACTTTAACATGTAAATAAAACGAGGACAGATAGTAATGTAATGAATAACCTCTATATATATAATTTTATTATCCAATTCAAAATAAATACATCAAAATGTCTGTAATGCTTAGGGCATTTCCTAACAGGAATCATGCTTCATTTTAGGTAATGGTGCTATGAACAAAAATCAGCATCAAGAAAAATATATCCCCATTTATGGCAATTTTTAGACAGCCTATATAATCCTCAACATGCCAAAAGTTGCATAACCATCATTACCAATAAATAAACAAAGCAAGAAATAACACGGTAAAAGAAAGGAGAGGAAAAAAGAGGAAAGAAAACAAAAGCAAAAAGGGAAAAAAAAAAAGAGAGAGAGTACAGGGGACAATGTTAAAGAAACTTGATAAAACACAAACCAACCTAATAAAAAACAAAGTCGTGCAAACATCTTTTACAGCTTAAACCAAATATTAATAATGGTACAGTCGAATCTCTTATTAAGAGATCTTTTATAAAGCAGGTGCATGTGGTGATAACAAAACAACATCACAAATAAATTAAACAGTAGGCAAATAATTAGTAATAGTCATCATTTGAACTAAACGAAAACTGAAAAAGCAGTAAAACATTATTTGAGACAGAACATGTGCAAAACATATAGAACGCATTTATTAACAATAAAACAAAATATAGTTAAGCCATTAAATAGATAAAACGTGACATAGAAAGTACTAATGGTACGTTGCAATGATTAAAACCAAAGAAATAATTGTCAGTTTCCAAATAGTCAAGCACTAGCAAAGAAACTTTAAAGAAGATAAATAAAATAAAAATAGATGATTTTGTAGTGACAGAATGTAAATTTGAGCATGTATTAAAAGTAGTCTATTAACAATTTCAATAAATTTAACAAAGAAATCAAAGGGCAAAAAACCAAACTGAAATGTCAATAAAAAAAAAAAAAACAATCTTCAGATACCCCATAAGCTGAATTTTCATTAATTAACCTCAAAATAAGAGATAATAGAGCAATAAGTAATAATACAAGGAATTAACTAAAAAAGTTTATGTTCTGACTGTTCTCTACTAATAAAATGTTCAATAAAAAATAAAAAGGATTAATAAAACAGGAAAATCCCAAGTCAAACGTCAAAAAACATATGGGAATTTTTTTTTTTTCAATTTTTTCATTTCAATTCAATCTTTATATATATATATATGTTCTTTCAGTCTAAATGGAAAAGAAAACATTAAAATCACATTAAATTCACGTGCAAAAAGCAAGCCAGATCATCAGCTCTAGTACACAGTCTAATCTGATCACATTCATTTCTAATTTTTCTTTCTTTTTTTCCTCATCTGAATTGTAGGGAAAATATTAATAACGCATTAAATTTTTTCTTACAAAGTAAACCACATCACCAACCTACACACACTATTCAGCTGGACAAAACATAGAGATTAGTGGCAATGTTATAATTAAAAACCAATAAAATCGCAGCTAATTAGATATACACCTAGGAGCAATGATGAACATCAAAACCAAAGTAATCGAATCTTATCTAAAATAAACAAAAAACAAATATATACCTCTATAATTGTTTAAATCTGAACTCCACGAAGGCTCAAAAAAATTCAAATAATACCATAGAATGGCAAAATCGATGGCAAATGAGAAGAAACATATAAAGATCAATAGAAAGAAATAAATAACAGAAGATTCAATCAATAATATATAAACATAATAAAAAGCACCATGGGAAAAAAAAAAGTAGGAAACGAACAAATGATAAACCAAATACATGAAGAAAAAAAAAATCTAAATAGCCCATGAAGGACAGAAAGGATGTTAAGAAAAAAATCGGGCAAAAAAAAAGGCATAAGAAAAAAATCCAAACCTAGTGAATGAAATAGACAATGAAAAGGTAAAGAAGAAAAAGCACATAAAGAATGGAGGGGTGGGAGGAATGCAGAAAACTTCATACATAAAAGGTACAAAAATCTCCAAAAAAAAAATCCAAAAATGAAGAAGAAAACCAAAAAACAAACCCTAACCAAAAAAATAAAAAAAAAGTGACCAAAAATATTAAAAATAAAAATTGTGAGGTCAGAAGGGGAGTGTAGAAAACCTAGTGCATTAAGAATGCGAAAAACACCCAGAAAAAAAAATCCAAGAATGATAAAGGAAAGCAAGTAAATCCTACTCAAAAATATAAAAGAGTTGACCAAAAACATCATAAACAAAAATTCAAAAATCAAGAAGCAAAGCTAAAAAAACCCAAAGAAAGCAGTGCAAAGGGAAAAAAAGAAGTAGCGTAGGCCTCCCAATCAAAATGGCAACAAAACCGTGGGCAAGGAGGAAGCAGTAGTAAAGAAGGTAAAAGTAAAAAACAAAAACAAAAAGCAAAGAACCAAGGAACATTAAAGAAAAAAAAAGAGGATGAGGAGAGAAATGAAGGAGGCGGCCAAGAGAAGGCAGAAGAATGGGCTAGGGTTTCCTAGCAAAATGGCACAAAAGCCATGAGTCAAAAACAAAGCAACAAAGAAAGGAACAGAGGCAAAAGTGGAAGTGCACGCGAAAAGACTAAAAAGATCGAATGCCCATCAGCAGAAACACAGGCCAAACACCCATAAGAGGGCAAATGCATCAAATCAACTCCCAATGCATAGCAAAAAGACCAAAAACACTCACCCCCACCAACACAGCCTACCCACAAAAGCAGGAGTAAACCTACCAAAGCACACATCAGGGATAAAAAGAGCCGAATCACTATAGGGGTTGCAGTGAATCCATGTTTCATTTTAATTATATATAATAAAATAATTTATAAGAGAAATTTATCAACGTGACAACCTTGAAAATTGAAATTAATAAAATAATTTTTTTTTCATTTTGACTGTGAAATGACTGATAAAAAAACCAATTAGTCATTTGTTGATAAAAAATTATCAAAGATGTTTAACAAATAAAAGATAGTGGTTGAGTATTTGTTTATTTTAATCATTTTTTCGGCATTATGATTATTTTCATTAAATTTAAAATAATATAAAATATTACAAAATGTTATTATTTAAATTTTAGACAAAATTCTAAATATTAAGCGATAATATTTTAATCATTCCGTTTTTTTTTACAGTATTATATCTTTTCATCTAAACCATTTTCATTTAAAATATTCCAATCGTAAATATTTTATTTAAATATCTTCCCTAAACATGTCACGTATCATTTTACTGATTGACTTATTTTTAAAGTTACCATTAAACTATGGTAACGATAATATATGACATTTGAAGGACATAAAATGAATCCAAATTCCACTTCTACCTCAACGAAATGAAAAAACATCCGCACATGTCCCAAAAAGACAAAACTGACCAAATAATATCAGGATACTCGGGTTAACCCAGGACCGAAAAGTGACCCGATAACAAATCGGAAATATGTTTACATAATAGCAACTTCTAGCGAGTGAGGCCAGAGCAGAGAAAACTGAGGTGGAGGTTTATAAGGCCATACATTTTTACAAAAGAAAACACACACACACTCTCTCTCCCTGTCTCTGCCTTTGCCTTATCCCCTTGATATCTCCTCCTCCAAAACCCTCGCCAAAGCCGCCTCTGCGTTTCCCATTTCTTATAAGCTTGTCTTATCCTTTTTCCCTTCTCTCAGGCCTTTCGTCGAGCACTTTGTGCTCAACCCAAACGAGGCACAAAAACACGTTTGAGACTACAGAAAATGACTTCCATCATCGGCGTCTCGTCCATTTACCAGACGCCCAGTCTCGAGCCGTACAGGCGAGTCGCGGCGTCCTCCACCGCGGCCTCGGCGGCGCCTTCTTCTTTGCTTTTTCCCGAAAAGTCTCACTTCAACAGCGTTCTGAGAGCGTACAACAGCAGGCTTGGCGGTGGCGGTGGTGGTGGCTTGGTTGCTTCGGCCATTGCGACCCCCAATTCGGTGCTCAGCGAGGAGGCTTTGAAGGGTCTCGGAGACTTCTCGAAGGACTCGCTGGATGACGACGTTAGCGGCGAATACGACTACGAGTCCGAGGAAGGCGAACAGGGCTCCGCTTCGGTCGACGATGACGAGCTCGCGATTTCCAAGTTGGGTTTGCCTCAACGACTCGTGGACTCCCTGGAAAAACGTGGGATTACCCACCTTTTTCCTATCCAGGTACTTTCCGTATCTGTCTGTTTTTTGCTCTTTTTTTTTTTTCTTTTTTCTTTTGGATGTATTCAAATTTGTTATCCTTTATTTTGCTATGTTAGAGTTTCTTTGAGTTCTGGTTGGTTTGGCGTTTATGTTTAATCAGCATTCCACCAAGAATTGTAGCCGTCAGGGAGCGTTTGGTAAACGCATTGCATTTTAATTGTATTTGAATGAAATTTATTTTTTGAATGTTGTATTTGGTTGAAAAGTATTTGTTTTGTATTTGAATGAAATGTGTGTTTGGATGAAAAGTATTTTAGAATTGAAATGTTGATGTGATTGGTAAAAGTAGAGATAAATAGTGAAATTAAAAAGCTGATTTGATTGTTTTAAAAATGTTTTGAATAGTAATTATTTTCGTAGCACTGTTTTAAAATTTGTATTTGGTGTAAAATTGTATTATATTTGAATAAAATTAAAATTGAATATTTCTCCAAATTGAATATTTGTGTTTGTGTCTTTTTATGTATGCTTTGGAAGTTCTTTTTGTCAGTGTCTTTCGATTGTTAAATTAAAGAGGGTGTTTCTGGAGATGTTTGGAGACAGTTTTCTTGGATGGGAAAAATGTTGTTTTGGAAAATATGTTTGGGGAAAAAAATTGTTTGTATTGAAAAAATATAAAATTTTAAAAATTAAAGAAAATATATAAATATGGATTTTATCCTCATAAAATTAAATTTTATGTAATTTAAAAAAAAAACATCTTATTTGAACTTGTATATATAAAATTATAGATCTTTAAAGTTTAGAATTTACTGTAATGTTTTGAAGGTGTAAATAGTGAAAAATGATGAACCGTTGGAAAAAAAAGTGTTTTTGAAGTTGGCAAAACTTTGTCCAAACATGCTCTAAAAGCTTGTTTGGAACAATGATTGGACTTAAAGTTAATTGAAATGTGTGTTTGGTTGAAGTGTGAATTGAGAATGAAGATATAAGAAATAGTATAAAAGTTTAAAATATGTTTAGAAAAAATAAACAAAATAAATTTTGTTTTGTTCCTTTCATCATTCTGTGTTATTTGAAAAAAAAAAAATTATAATTTAGTCTCATTTTAACTTGAATTAAGCAAGTTATGAACTTTTAAAATTTGATAATTTTGAAAACGGAAGAGAGAGAAAGTGAGATGTAGATTTAGGGGTTTTGGGAGTTTTGTTGAAAAATTCCATCTAGAAACATTCTTCCAAATGGGGCCTAAGCTGCTTATTTGATGGAAAAACCATGTTTGAATGCTATATTTCTAGTATCTGAACTCTTGTTTCAGTGCTGAACTTCCATTTGATATGGGAGATGTTGTTTTAATTGGTTTTTTTTTTTTTTTGGGTTATCTTGATTAAATCGAAATATGTGTTTACTTGAGTTTTTTGTCTCACACAGTTTACTTTTTTTCTCTTTAGTCAATTGGAAGTTTTTATATTTTCAAAGGCATTTATTTCTTAAATTGTTTCGTGAAATAAATTAGAGAGCTGTACTAGTCCCAGCACTAGAAGGTCGGGACCTCATTGCTCGTGCAAAGACAGGAACTGGAAAGACACTTGCCTTTGGGATTCCAATAATTAAGCGCCTTACTGAGGATGATGAAGAGAGAGGTTCTAGGAGGTAAAATTGTGTCAGAGTTATTGAACTTCTTTTAATTTTGGTTTTGATTGGAACATTATCATGATTTTTTTTTTTTTTGGTTAAACTCATTTTCATAGGCGGTCCAGTCGTCTTCCTAGAGGTTTGGTCCTTGCACCCACCCGTGAGTTGGCAAAGCAAGTAGAAAAGGAGATCAAGGAGTCCGCACCTCATTTAAACACTGTCTGCGTATATGGAGGTGTATCTTATATTACACAACAGAATGCTCTTTCCCGTGGAGTTGATGTGGTTGTTGGAACTCCTGGTCGATTAATTGATCTGATAAATGGTGGCAGCCTCCAATTGGGGGAAGTCCAATATCTGGTCCTGGATGAAGCTGATCAAATGCTTGCAGTTGGATTTGAGGAGGATGTAGAAGTAATCTTAGAAAAGCTTCCGGCTGAGAGACAAAGTATGCTTTTCTCTGCAACCATGCCTGGTTGGGTGAAAAAACTAGCGCGAAAGTATTTGGACAGTCCTTTGACAATTGATCTGGTATAATTATTATTCTTTTAACTAGTTAAATGCCAGTATAAGCTAAAATTGTTCTTGAGCAGAACGTGGATTCTTAAGTGTATTTTTAATTCTTCCTTCCTCCAAGGTTGGTGAGCAAGAGGAAAAACTTGCTGAGGGTATCAAACTTTATGCCATATCAGCTACTGCAACGTCAAAGCGGACTATTCTTAGTGATCTTGTAACTGTGAGTGCTTGCAGTCAGTTCTATTTTCTCCTTTCTGTCAATTATATTTGTTACAAATAGTAGGTCAAGTTGAATAATAATATATCTGGCCATCTTGTAACTTGTAAGCCCATTTTGATAGTTCTTGTGTACTAGTTTTAGTGTTATCGCTTCAGTTTTCTAATATATGATATATATTTTTCAAGATTAAGTAGAGATAAAAAGTACTATTTTTTTAATACAGCATTGAAAATTTTATTCAGGTTTATGCAAAAGGTGGAAAGGCCATAGTTTTTACTCAAACTAAAAGAGATGCTGATGAAGTTTCAATGGCATTAACAAATAGCATAGCTTCTGAGGCATTGCATGGGGATATATCCCAGCATCAGAGAGAGAGAACGTTAAATGGTTTCCGGCAAGGGAAATTCACTGTGCTTGTTGCCACTGATGTCGCAGCCCGAGGGCTTGATATTCCTAATGTTGATCTGGTAATCACCTGAACTTTAATGATCCTGCTACCATGTGTTTCTGAATCCCTTTTTTATGGTAGCGTGTGAATGAATCTTGTGGAATCTTGAAATTATACTTGTCATAATATTTCCATGAAGAATAAATCAGGAGGAGATTCCTATATGTATCAGACTTTGAAACTCTGAAGTCGGATTTAGCAAGATAATCATAACAAATGAGTGATGCATTCTGTGTTTTTTTTTCTTTTTTAATTTATTTTCATAAGACAAGCTTGATTCTTCCTTTTCGAAATGTTTTCTATGCTGTTATATGTCTCTATTAAATACTGACGTCTTATTGTTCTTTCAGCACACGGAATAGTCTTATAGGCCTCTTTACTTGTTTTCCCAGGTTATACACTATGAACTTCCCAATGATCCAGAAACCTTTGTTCATCGATCTGGTCGTACCGGACGTGCTGGAAAAGAAGGAACTGCTATTTTGATGTTTACAAGTAGCCAGAGGAGAACAGTCAGATCCCTTGAGCGTGATGTTGGGTGCAAATTTGAGTTTGTTAGTCCACCATCTGTTGACGAGGTTCTGGAGTCATCCGCTGAGCAAGTTGTTGCCACTCTTACTGGGGTTCATGCTGAATCAATTGAGTTTTTCACCCCTACTGCCCAAAAACTACTGGAGGAACAAGGCACAGGTGCCCTTGCTGCTGCACTTGCTCAGTTGAGTGGATTTTCTCGGCCTCCATCATCCAGGTCTCTTATCAACCATGAGCAGGTAAAGGATTTAAACGTACAAATAAACCTTTATTTTAGTTTTAATTTTATTTGTTGATTGTGACTCTCTGAGTTATGTATTTTCTTGCAAGATCGAAGTATGAAGGAGACAGTGGCACTGATTGAAATTTTTGTTTTTCCTTTGGAAGAGATAACAGAAATAATAAAGAAAATTGTTGGTAAATAAGAGGGGGAAGGACAATTGAAACGTTGCGTTAAAATTTGAGCTGCATTTTGACTGACATATAGGAATGGCTAGAACCTTCGTCTCAGTGCCTGTATATTAAAGTTAACTTGCATGTTGTATTTTTTAAATTCTAAATTCAAATCCATGATTTTTATCCGCATTTTTATCCAGGTTTAACTAGTGGTACATTTGCACAGTTTCATACTTTTTTTTTTTAACCTGACTGTTTTATACTCAGGGTTTGGTTACATTGCAACTGACTCGAGATCCAGCCACTTCTAGAGGATACCTGTCAGCTAGATCTGTCACTGGGTTTCTTTCAGATGTTTACTCTGCAGCCGCTGATGAGCTCGGGAAAATTTATTTGGTTGCTGATGAACGGGTTTGTATACACAAATATTGCATACATTATTTATTTTCGTCTAGTGTCGCTTTATGCACACCTTTGTTAATACAAGTTATAACTACACAATTATCAGGTTCTGTCAGCAGTTTTTGATGTTCCAGAGGAGATTGCAAAGGAGTTGCTGAATAGGGAACTACCACCTGGGAACACTATTTCCAAGATCACCAAGGTTGCTTTTTGAATTTAAATTACATTTTCATCATACCCATGTCCGCATGAGAACAAAAGTTGCTGTATAAATTATAGACGGAATCAATTTGCTTGCAGTTTGGTGTGTTTTCACATGCTCTCTTGCTGTCCACGAGAAAGCACCAGAAAGTCGATAGTATATTTATGCTTGTATTATATTTATTTGCAGTTGCCAGCTTTGCAAGATGAAGGGCCTGCCAGTGACTACTATGGCAGGTTTTCTAACAGAGAACGTGGTGGAGACCGGGGTAGCCGACGAAGTTTTAGGGGCCGTGGAGGATTCAGAAGCTCCAGGGGTCGGGGCGGGGGCTACTCTGACAATGAAGATGATATATTTAGTAGTGGTAGGAGTAACAGAAGACCTAACAATAGTTGGTCAGGGTCTCGGGGTTCCAGAAGCTCCAATGACGATTGGCTAATTGGAGGTAGAAAATCTAACAGTAGTTGGTCTCATGGTTCAAGCAGGTCTTCATCCAGGGACAGGTATGTTCCCACTTCCCTGTATAAATCTCTTGCTCTTTTTTCTCTTCGTAGTACTGATTTTTGTGTTATTCCCCTTTTCTTCTTTCGAATTTTTCCTTTAAGCTGAAAGGTTTACCTTCCAATTATGTTGTTGAATAAAATTGCTTTTCTTAAAGCAAGACAAATAGTAAAAGTGATCATTTATGGGTGATATGAGTATTTGTTACTAGATAAGCTGCGGTGGATTACGTAAGTTTTGATATTTGTAAGGTACTGACTTGCGCACTTGCATACAGAGGTTTTGGAGGTTCATGTTTCAACTGTGGGCGATCTGGCCACAGGGCATCAGAATGCCCCGACAAGCTAGGTTTTTAAGTTCAACAAGAGCCATCAAAGGGAGTACTCTGATTTTTCAGTTGCGGAGGATATGAGGTCTTCCTTTTCTTGGCCTCGGTGGGTCAGAGGCCACTGCTGAGCATTGGTTTGATGGAATTTTTACTTGTGCAGCTCAGTGATTCAAGAGATGCTCCACCATACCCTTATAGGAATCAATGTTGAACCGAAATATTATTATAATGATCCCTTTGACACTTCTTTTTCTTACCTACATTTTAAAATCGATTGCCCATTTTGATGTAATATTCAGTTAGGGTTAAAATTTCTTAAGAATACTGGTTCCAAGTGTTTGGCATTTTCAGTATATCTATTCTCTTTCAAATGTATTGCTAAATTTGAATTCCTGCAAGTATATTGCGTTATCATATGGTATTTTATTGGAATGACTACTCAAGTGAATCATTTTCTGATAATGCACAACAAACCTTTTCAAACATTCATTTGTTCAATTATCATTCCAACAGCATAGATAAGATGGGCTGAAAATCTCTTCCCATCTGGATAAGTCTAAAAGAATGAAAGGAGAAAGGCAAACAAACAAACAGAAAAAAAAAAACTTCTACTTTCCAAAGAGAACGCTCATGACACTTCTAAATACAGGTCCCCTCTTATCCTTCGTAGCCTCTCTTGCAGCCTTCTCATCAGGCACAAACCCTCTCTCTCTCAATTGCGCCAAAAACTCCCTGGCCTCATCATCCTTCTGCTCCCTCGCAAACGCCTCGAACACTGCCACATAAACGCTGGCGTTGGGACGCATGCCCTTCGACATCATCTCAATCACATACTTCTGCGCATCACCGAGGAACTTTGGATTCGCAGCAAGTCCTTTGATCAAAACAGCGTAGGTATACGCATTCGGGGCAACACCGGCGGCAAGCATTCGCAGGTACGCCTTGAGAGCCTCCTTGGTCTGTCCGGCATTCGCGTACGCTTCAACAACGGCAGTGTTCGCCACCACGTCGGGCATCTGGCCCTTGTCCTTAATCTGCGCGAAGAGCTCCAAGGCCTCGTGGGTGCGGCCGTCCTTGGACAAACCGTCGAACATCTTGACTGCATTGTTGAGAAGGCCATCGCCGCGCATCTTGTGGAACACCTCCTGCAGGTCTTTGGGGTCGTCCGGCTCCTCCACGACGGGCTTCTTGCTGAAGGGGTCGTACGGCGGCGGGAGCTTCGACTTGTCCACCGCTTTCGGAGCTGTCGTTTTGCTGTCGTTTTCGTCGTCGGTTTCGTCGTCGGAGGGGAGGGAGAAGTTGACCTTGGTGTTGATCTTGGTGGGTGCGTCAGAAGATGAGCTGAATAGCATATTCTTAACGGATGATGTCGATGGAAAAGGCACTGTTTTACGATGGGTTGGAGTGAGAAACGAAGAAGAAGAAGAAGAAGAAGAAGAGAAGCATATGGTTCTGGTGTGGCTGCAGTTGGGCAATGGCGGTGGACGAAGGAGGGATTGCTTGCAGAAGAGAATGGAGAAGGATAAAGGGTCGGAGATAGAGGCGCGATTGCGAAGAAAGGACCGAGATGTGTTCGCCATTGCTGCGTAGTTCGAATACCGCCGAGGTGGTGGGATTTTTAGGCGTTTCTTATGCTGGAGAATTTTTTTTTTTTTTTTTAAAGCAGTCAGGGGAAGAAGAAAATAAAATAATACTTCAAGATGCCGCTCAGAAAGTTCTAGCGGGAATTTTGCATTGGGTTCAGTTTTACGATTACCCTGGTTTATTGATTTGGTTTATTGGTTTAATTTGAAATGAAATAAAATGAAAATTTTAAATGTAAATTGATTGATTTAGGATTTGATGAACGTATTATGTTTGGATTGTGTTTGAATGTAATGTACTGAATGTAATTTGTATTTAGAAAAAAAGTATTTGTATTGTTTTTGAATGCAATTTCTGTTTGGATGAAAAGTATTTAAATTGTATTTAAATAATGAATATATGATGTGATGGATAAAAGTAGAGAGAACAAAAGGAAAGAAAAAAAAGTATGTGATGTGATCAATAATAATAATAAAATAAAATAAAATAATGAATAGTGATTGTATTGTATTTAAAATATGATGTGATTAATATATGAATGTAATACTATTGCGTTTGAATGAAAATTATAATACATTTGAACGAAATGTAAATGTAATGTTAAAAATAAATGGAGGTTTAGTTATATATATATATTTTACTTTTAAAAAAAGACAAAACTAAATTTGAAAATTTCAGTTCAAATTTGTGAATCAAATGTGAATGTAATGCTGAAAACAAATGGAGGCTTAGTTATGATTTTTATTGACTTTTAGAAGAAGGATAAAATTGAATTTAAAAATTTAAATTCAGGTTCGTGAACCAAATAAGTCATAAAATCTTTGGCACAAAAAAGCTTAAGGTGTCTTTAGACATTTCCAACATTTTTTTATATTTTTTTTACCTCAGTATCATTTTTATTATTTATATTTCTAAAATTTTACAATAAATTTAAATTTTAAAAATTTATAACTTTATTTATATAAATTTAAATAAAATATATATTTTAAATTATATAAAATTTTGAAAAGAAAAAAATAAAATATATTAATATTTTTTCTTAATAAATTTTTAAATTTTTATAATTTTTCATTTATAACAGTTTTTTCTAAAACACTTTTTTTAAAATTTATTGTTTTTAACTAAAAAAAATCTCCAAGTGAACCTTATTTATATTTTATAGGACGATGATTGTTTTCTTTTTTTTAATAAGGGTTGACAAAATATGTTTTTTTTTTTTTTTTACATGTGATGAAATACGTTTTAAAATCCTTGATTTTCTTGTTTATTCTTTTTTCTTTCATGGGTTAGCTTTCCAAAATTCAGTGATTATGATTTGGATTATTCTTTAATGAAGTATATATAGATTTGAAAAAATAATATAGGAGATCAATTTTTTAGTATAAATCTGGATTATATATGAGTTGTTTTTTTTTTAACTTTTTTTACTTATAAAAAAATAAGTTTCTTTTTTTAAATAAAAATTTATTTTAGTTAAAATTAAAAGATTATAATTGAGATTAAAAATAGGATGGTAAACATATTAAATCACTGGTCAAAATATTGTTTTTGTACTAATATTTCTATTATTATAAAAATGAAAAAGTCTGCGGTAGGAACATAAAAATAATATCTTTCGTAAATACTCTTTTTTGAATCATTTAGATGTAATTTAATGATTGAGATTTACTTGTATATAATAGTTACCACACACCTTTAACTTATGGTATGCGCTAAAAAATTCAAAAAAAAAAACCAATATTCCAACCCCAACTCCGATAACTAACCTCCCACCGTCGACAGTGAGCCCCCGAGCTAGCAGACCGTCCACGGTCCCTTCCCTCTTCCATCTACGACAAGCCCAAACCCCCACACACCAAATCTCTTATCTCTTCCTATCTCTTTTTTGTTGCTCCTTCCTATCCCTTGCATGCCACCAATTAATGACCCCTAACCCACTTTGTGCTGATGACCCCCAAAGCCCTGTGCGGCCGCTGACCACCAACGACACCCACTTCCACCTCCCAAGTTGTTTTTTGTTTTTTAATATTTTTCTCTAGATTTTTTTTTTAAATTTATAGTCTATAATACTATATGCAAAGATGCATCTTAACTATTATAGACAAAAAAATTTCAATCACTAAATTAAATCTTCATAATTTAAAAAAGAATACATATAGTGGATATTATTTTTGAGTCTCTACCACAGATTTTCCCATAAAAAGGTTATTATAATTATTATTATTTAGTCTAAAGTAGGTACTAAAAAATAATACCAACGGTAGGGTTTTTTTTTAAAAACTATTAAGATATAATTGAACAGTTGAGATATTAAATGTGCATATTAGTTATAATGTATCTTAATTCATATTATGCAATAAAAATTTAAAAAAATTAAAAAAAAAAAAAACCTAACCAAAACTCTCCCTCGTTGATGGTGAGGCCCCCTCCCTCGATGACCTTCGTTGGCTGAAAGACCCTCCATGGCCCCTCCCCCTGCCTATTTCCAAATGATGACAGTCCCCCACATACACCAAATATCTCCTCTCTTTCTTTCTCTTCTTCGTTACTCCTCCCCATCCCCTTGCATGTCGATGCTCATGATCGAAAGCTCAACATGTGTCGTAGCAGATTGGCGTGGAGATCTATTGAGATCTTGGGGCATGAGAGCTCCCACGCTGAAGATTATGCCTCTCTTACTCTGCCTCTGCCAAGATCTAGGGATACGAGAGCTCTTAATTTGTTGAGCTCTAAGGATTCGGAGGCATCGCACAACAGCGACGACGATAGGGGATCCAATGGAGAAAGAGAGAGATGTTGCGAGAAATCTCACCAACAATGACGATGGTGGAGAAACCTGTGATGGTAGGAAGTGGCTGTGATGGAGGAGAGATATGGTGACGATGATTGGCGATTCTGGCGTCAAGTTTGATAGGGGCAGAGGGAGGATCGCCAATGGTGGAAGATTAGTGGTGTTTTTTTCTTTTTGAATTTTTTGAATTTCCTAATTTGTTAACTCATGAATTAAAATACATCATAATTATCGTGTACATACAACATTTTAGTTTTAATAGTTAGAAAAAGAATACCTATTATAAATACTATTTTTGAATACCTACTATATACTTTCCTATTTTTGCATTTGGAAAATTAGTGATTTCTACACCCACCACACCACCCCCCCCCCCCCCCCCCCCCTCCTTTTTTTTTTTCCTCCCCTGTGATGTGCTAAAATTATTCATTGTCACTAAAAAAGAACATATCCATTCAAAAGTTGGAGAGAAAGAGGTGTGCATGTATACATAAATAAGATGATATTTTTATTTAATCAAAATATAACCAAGCCATTGAATCTAAGAAAGTGGTGTGATAGTGAGAATTTCTTCATACACGTAATTCCACAAAGTAATCAAAATCAAAATCGGTGTTAAATAAATTTTGTTTTTTCTAATTATCGTTTGCCTTTAGTATAGATCCATATAATTGATATAATAATAAATTTATGTTATGTTTGATTGACCACTTCAAATTTGAAAAATGAAAAAAATTTTATTCTAAAAAAATGGACCTTTTTAAATTTTTATATTTGAACATTTAAAATTTTTCATTTTTAGAAAATAAAAAAAGAGCTCTTTAAAAAAAAAAAAAGTTTTCACCCATTCAAACAACTTTTCACTTTTATAAAAAATTCTAAACAACTTTTTATTTTTTATATCTAAAAATTTTCTATTTTCTAAAAAAAAAACCTCTCATCCAAATGAAACATTAATCAATGATCATATTGTTGCCTAAAAACTTCTAGTCTTGTACCAATCTACAAATATGAAGAGAAGCAACACAAAAATACATGAACACTCATTTAAGCAGGAAAACTACAAGATTGTCTAAGGTAGAAGGTTTGTTGTATCTGTATGTAAACGAGATTTCCATTATGCGCTTTAGACATGTTTACTTTGAATCAAAGAGAAATAAAGAGTGGGTAGTTATTATTATTTTTTTAATTAATCATATGTTTACTTAGCAAATAGGGAGTGAATATGAGAATTTAATTAGCCCAACACAAGAAAATGAAAAATGGAAATGTCAATTCTTTACTTCTCTTTTGGAATTTATTTCTTGTCAAAATAAATAAATACCAAATTTATTTATATACGGTAATAAATTTTAATATACTAATGATTTTTAGATTATATAAAAGGGTATTTCAATAAATATATTAATAAAATTAACATTATTAATATTTATAAATATAATAAAAAGAATGAGATTTTTTTTACATCATTTAATAAACAAATAAATATTAAAAAGGAAATCAATAATCCTTCTTCTTATTATCTTTCTTTCCTTTTTAATCATTATCTTTCTCATTACATTCATTTACGGACTATAAACTTCATGTCATATCAAGAGAGGGAAAAAAAAAAAAAAAACCAACATGTACTTTGTTGCTTAAAACTTTGTTGTCTAGAGATTGCAATTTTCCTTAACTTTTTATTTTTATTTTTTATTTTTTTGAACTTGCGAAATAATTTTTTGATCTAGCTCTACCTTCGTCTAAACATTGGTTTCCATGTATATACAAGGTTTGTTATTAGTTTTGTTTGATTTTTGCTATATGGTGTTTTATTAAGTCATAAGACACGGATGTAGGAGCCTTTAAAAACCATTTACTTTACCTGTTTTCTTTTTCTTTCTCACCTTTGTCACCATCCTCAATGTATAATATTGAATGAATAGCTACAATGGAAGTGGAGTTTTATTCCCCAAAATAAGGGGACGGACTCGGGCGTTGCCCTATAATTTTATTTAAAAAATATGGTATATACAAAATCGGTGACTTGATTTTTATTTTTATTTTTTAATGAAGGAGGTGTTTGGAAAGGTTTTTCGAACAATTTTTTAAAATTTTTTTTATCTTTTTCTTTTATTTAAAATTTTTTTATTATCTTTCCTCCATTCAAAACTACTTTTAATTAAAACTACTTTTTATAAATTATAAAATTTATTATTATTTATTATTTCTTCCATTCAAAACTACTTTTTATTATTTATTATTTATATTTTTATAGTAACTTAGAACTTAAAAGTATATAATTTTATTTATTTAAATCCAAATAAAATGATTTTATTTTTAAATTATATAAAATTTTAAAAACAATAAAATAAGATTTATTATTATATATTTTTTCTAAATATATTCTAAAGCTTTACACTTTTTTTAAAACAGTTTTTTTAATTAAATCTATATTTTTAAAACTCAAGTCATCTTTAGTTTTTAAAACTTCGTCTCCAATGGCTTTTAAAAATGGATTTGAAGTTTATGTGCTATTTTTACTATTATTATTTATTATTTTATAATAAAAAATTAGGCACTTATCTAGATACCAATAAGGAATCCCGTTGGATTAAGCCAGAAAAACGAGAGATTGAGGGGTAACTATTGACGTGTCATCATTTAACTATTACCTCTAAATTAATATAATCTTTTATACCATAATCACACCCGAATTATGCTAATGACTATATTCTAAAGGATTATAATAATGCCTTTGCTAGTGCATGGCGACTGAGACACTTTACCAAAAAAAAGAAAAAAAAGTTTAATACAAACAACGTAGAATAGTTGCAAGATCTTATCCTAATCATACTTAGCATTGACAATTATAATTTCCTCAAAAAATAAAAAAAATAAAGAATAAAAAGATGAACAATGACAATGACAATGATAATTGTAATAAATCTTATCATGATCCTTCTAATTATTCGGCCGAACTTTTTCTTAATCTTTACATTTTCACACTGTATAAACAATCAGATAATGCGTAATTTTTACGTTAATATAAAATGTTTTTAGGATATAACTAATCGTGGTAACTAGATTTTTTTTTATCTATTATTCTTTTAATTATTTGATTAATTCATAAAGATTAACTTTTGTGTGTCCATTTTGAAAGAATTGATCGAATAACGAAAATAACAATGCCTATTAACAGCAAAAAAATACTGTCTCTATTGAAGTTTTTTTCTTTGTTTTTTTTTTTTTAATTAATTAATTAAAAAAAGAGAAAAGAAAATGTACTGACACGTGACGAGGGTCACATTTCACGCGTGAGTTCATCCGGTACGGTTGTTATATTCTTATATATAAGAAAAATAAAATAATGAGGTCACACTCCGAATCTCCACTATTTCAGAGCTTATTCGTAGGGTTTCTCATCATTATCCATTTCAGAATTTGCCAGCCGAAATCTCCACCTCCTCCTCCTCCTTCTTCATCTTCACTCGGGTACTTCTTCTTCTTCTTCATCTCTCTCTTCATCTTTCTACTATGGAGTGTGTACATTTCTTCTCAATTTTAGCTGGATTTTTTTTAATCACAAGCTGTTGATCTTACTCTCCAATGGATTCCTATTAATTTGATACTGGACTGAGCTTGAGTTTCTCCAGATCAATAGTTTTTTGGACATGGAACTTCTTCTCCTTACTTTGTGTTTTTCGTTTTCGTATTTCCTCAGATTTTTTGTTTTCGGATTTACTTTCTCGCGGTTCTGATTGAAAACGATCACTGCTAGCCAGCGCTTACTTAGCAAGCCTCCGGTCCAAAAGGATGTTTAGTTCGCCTATTTTTTAATCAAATGATATCGGAGTTTGATGGCGGTCGATCGGTTTAGTTTTTGTGTATGATCTGATTCGATTTTTCTGTATTTTTTGATAAAAGGAATAGTTTCTAGCTGATTCGATTTGTCAATTTATTTTCTACTTAATTTTGTGTCTGTTATTCGTATTTTCTTCTTAAATATCATTTTAAAATTGTAATTTAATGCGATCCTGATAGATTTAGATAAATTAGTAATGTGTTGATGGTAATAATTAATTACTAGACCGGTTGCATTAATTGTTACTATCCACTTGCCTTTTCTCAAATATATATATATATATATATGTTCCTGGAACATTGTTAGCTTTTCGTTTAGTCTCTTTCTTTCTTTTCCTCTTTTTTCAAAATATGTGATATATTTATAATATTCCTCCGATATTCATCTGAAATATATAAATATTTATTTTGATAGGAAATGGTGTATATTCGGCTTTTGTTTTCACACGCATCTTCAATAAAGCACATATCATAAAAGTTTTAATGGAAGAAAGGATATATCTAACTACAGTAGGCTAGGGATAAGTTTATAATTAATTATGTAGATAGGAAAATTTATGTATATTCTGTTTTAGTTTTCACAATCAATTTTCAATGAATTACTGTATACGCAAGTTTTCCACGAAAAAAAATTATAATGAATTACAATTGGTTATAGATTCCAATATGTTTATATGTATAATGAGTTTGATTTCCTGGTCCTTTCACATTCGTCCAAGCTCATTATCAATGCAATTTTGAGTTAAGATTGACCACGCGATAATTTAAGAGTCCGAATTTTCTGTGAATTTTAAAGTATATTAAGAGAGAAATAAGCACTTTTTTACTCGGTCCTCATAAGTAGAGAATAAAAATAAGAATTTTATAGGAAAACATAGAAAGAGAGAATGTCGGATCTGAGGAAGCCTTAAAGAGATATTATTTCCAAAGTAAAGGGTTTCAATTTTAAGGGAATAAGCAGGGAAAAATTACCGTGGACTATTATTTGCTTCATTGGAGGGGCCTTGAAAGGTATAACAATTTAAGTGAAGTTGAGCATTCATTTATAACCTCTATTTTTTCTACAGGTAAAAATGCAAGGTGCGATTCGAGGATTTTTGTTGAATGGAAGTGTTGTGAAAAATGCAGTTCTGAAGCGCGTCTCTATTGTGAACCCACTGTTCCAGCCGGCCGTCCTTTCAAGATTTCTGTCAGTTACATCTCCATCGATGGAGGAGCATGGCTTTGAGAGCACGACCATTGCCGATATCTTGAAAGGGAAAGGCAAAAGTGCTGATGGTTCCTGGCTCTGGTGCACTACAGATGACACTGTGTATGATGCTGTTAAGTCGGTATGGACATTGTTTCCATCCTTGCAAAACTATTGTTTACGGTGATTATTAGTCAGAGTATTTTCTTGCTGCCTGAACCCAAGTAATTTTCAACATCTTTGCAGATGACCCAGCACAATGTTGGAGCCCTGGTGGTTGTGAAACCTGGGGAGGATAAGTCAATTGCAGGAATCATAACAGAAAGAGGTATTTTTCAGATCTTTTATCGTGCTTTATCACACATTGCCGTGCTTTTTCCCTAAGCACCCATGAATTGTAGATTTGCAAATGCGGCACTATATAAGTACTAATATTTGGAATACGAGTTTGAACTTTTCTATTAAAGTGGTATCTTCATGCTATGGTTTATTTACAGATTATCTGAGGAAGATCATTGTGCAAGGAAGGTCATCCAAGTCGACCAAGGTCGGAGATATCATGACAGAGGAGGTATTTATAGCACATGAGAATTTGGTTTTACTTGCAGAATAGCACTACACTGAAATTGATATACCGAAGTTCTGTATCACGTTTCTCTCTGCGAACATCCTGCAAATTTGATCCATTATCCTATGACTTGTTGGCTGTAGAACAAGCTTATCACAGTCAACCCTGGCACCAAAGTTCTTGTGGCAATGCAACTGATGACTGGTATCATAATCTGTTCTTGTTATCGGCCATTTTCATTGCTGTTTTTTATGTTTAATTATCGAGTTTCCTCCCCATTAAGGAAGCTGATCTGACTTCCGAATTGATGTTTTCCTGGTAGATAACCGGATCAGGCACATTCCGGTGATCGACGAAAGGGGAATGATTGGCATGGTGTCGATTGGAGATGTGGTTCGAGCTGTGGTGAGCGAGCACAGGCAGGAGCTGGACCGCTTGAACGCCTATATTCAGGGAGGTTACTAGTTGATGAGGATGATGATGATAACGAAGACAATTGGAATATGGACACAACTCTGTTTAGTTGCCCTGGTATGGTTGGACGCTGAACAATAATAAGCAGCCTGGGTGCTTGTAAATACCGTTTGCTCTTTGCCAAGTCCTGTTCCTACTTTTCAGTTTCTGTTAATTCCCTATGTCGAGAAACACCCGACATGTGGACTAACATGCTTTAACAATAATTACTTTGTTGTCGCTTGTTAAGTGTTCTGGTTCTTATCTTGGTGCATGATAGATTTTCAGCTTAGTCGGTGATAACTACCTCAGTGGTTTGGATCATATGTTTGGAAAACAAATTCAAATAGAAAATTTAAATTTTTTTCATTAATAAAATTTAAATTTTTATGAGAGAAAATACTATAAAAAAAAAACTTTTAATTGTATTCAAAATCAATGGAGTGATCCAAACGGGACTGTACTTTTTCTCCCCTTTCTATTGATTCTTTTTATTTCTATTTGACGTGGGGTTAAGGGGAGCTTTTCAGTTGGATTTCTCACTTGAAAGAACCGACGTTGTCATAATGGCCAGTGGTAGTTGGGAAGTGAAGAGATTTATTTTTTATTTTTTATTTTTTAGCTTTTGTTAGTGAAATTGACCAGATAGATGAGCTGAAGAAAGAACAAGATGTAAGCAATTATTTCGTCATTTTTCAAGCAATAATAATTATATATTTCGTCATTCAAGTTGCAAAAGATGAGCTTAAAATAAAAATAAATATGTAACTTTTCTTTTTTCTGGGATGGGGGTGGAGGGTCTCTAAACTCTATAGATCTTGGCTTGAGTCCCGTCGAGGGAGGTGTGATGGCGAACGAAAGGTAGCAAGGTTAGATCTCAGAAGCACATCAACTTGTTGGTGCCAGAGAAGTCAATCGTTGCATCATCGTCTAAATCGAAATGGTGACAAAAAGAGTTTCGCGGTTCCTTTTAACAACAAATATTGTTTTAAGCAATTTTAAATCCCATTTATGAGATTAACCTGATACTTTGATAAAGGTCTTTTAGATCTAGTTCAAGATAAGATGGCAGGCACTGCCGTCGTCAATGGCTGCAAGAGAGAGAGAGAGCATTCTCCATTTCTCTCCTCTAAAACATCGAACCTTTGATAAAATTTTCAGATATTATCTGGGACCAATCGAATCCTTGATAATTTTGAGAAACTGTTTTTGGCCATTTTGGTGGAGCTAATTTCGCTACCATCATTGATCACTGCAAGGTGATATACTCTATTGCTATTAGCATTGCTCGTGTGCCCTTTTTTTTTTTTTTTTTTTTTAATGATGCTCATAAATTTCAGATCTATAGAAATGGCACAGTAGAGAAAAAGCATTCAGAAGAGAGAGAATATTTATTTTATATTTTAATTGGAGAAGAAAAGTATAAAGAACTAAAAAAAAATTAACTCATTGAGTCGTAGGCCTCACACTGCCATATGCATGCAAATCCTATTGTCATGTAGACCCGAATTAAAACCCCATGCGATTGAATTAAATTACTTGGTCTATAACATATATAAAATCTTTCTTCTAATAAAAAGACTAAGAGTGAAAAAAAAACTTGACAACGCAATAAATTCATTCAATCCAATCCATTTAATTTAAATCTAACCAACTCGATTAAAATATCAATTTAACCCACTAAATTCGACTATTAATTGGGTGGGTTTGAATTGATTTTTCTAAACTCAATTTAACTTGAATTCATCCAATTTATTTATATATATATATAAATATTTTGATACCTTATAATATGTAGTACATGTTTTATATTTTACATTAATTACTTAACAACAACTTATTATGTTTCATATTATATAAATTTTTGTTATTAATTATTTGTTGGTTTACAATTTTTATATTTGAATAGATTTTGCATATATATTTTTTTGTATTGATTTATAATTTATGAGACAATTTTAGAGTTTTGTAATATCAATATTATGATAAAAGTTAACATTTTTTTTCATATATTTCTTATTTTTAATTGAATGATTAGCTATATATATATTTTTTATTTTTTTATTTCTTTATTATATTCAATCTGATCAACTCATTTAATCAACACAAAATTAATTGGGTAGATTGAATTTGAAATCAACCTATTCAAACTTGATTAAGTGGATTGAAAATTCTCAAAAATTTACTTAACCTATTTGATAATCCCCCTTTAAAAAAATACATAAAATCATTATAAGGAAAAAAAAAAGGAATTATTTTTTATAAATAACCTCTAAACTGTAGATTTTCATTCAATTTGGCTTTTATTTGTTCGAAATCGATCATTATTTCCCAATTTAGAAAATCTTTCAAAATACTCTTTTTACGTATATCTGTTTATGATTTTAACAAAAATTTGAATTTCATGAAAATCACTCGATGAATTATTTTTCATAAATAACCTCTAAATTATAGAACTCCATTCAAATTGGCCTTTATTTATTCAAAATTGATCATTGTTCTCCAAATTAGGAAATTTTTCAAAATACTCCTTTCACATATATCTTTTTATGATTTTAATGAAAATTTGAATTTTATAAAAATTTATTAAAGAAATTATTTTCATAAATAGTCTATGAATTATAGGCATCTATTTAAATTGGTATCTATTTATTCGAAATTGTTCAAAATATTTATTCTATTTTTAATTTAATAGAAGAGATATTTTAAAAGATTTTCTATATACAAGGAGCATAATAATTAATTTTGAATAAATAAAGATAAATTTAAATAGAAATATATAATTCAAGGATAATATATATGTGGCGTCCGCCACCACCCCACGTTACTATACCAACCAGTCGAGCTCTGACGCCGACCGCGATGGCTGGCAACCTCGTGGGTCGTCATCCTCTTACTTAACTTAACTTTCCATTCTTAACGTTCTCATTTTATAGCGGAAGCAATTTCTATAGCAAATTTTTTTTTTTTTTTTTTAACTTACATACTATACCTATCTCTATCATACTCTTATAACACATATATCATAACTTTCTTTCTTTCTTTCGTCTTCCTTTTTGAACGCTCAGCGAAAGACTCATGGTAGTACCATACCCTCGCCCAGTCCCTTGGCACGTGCAGATCCGTCCGTTGTCCATCATACTACTTTAAATAAACACGTTGCTTACCTGCAACATATAAACAACTAATGAGCTAGATGCTCAGTAAGTTCAAACATACATTCATTAACTTATAAATACTAGTAATATATATTATTACTAGAATATATGTCATCACGTATATACACACCATATACATCATTTATACATATCCTCAAAACATAACATAAAATATGAGCTTCATCATGCTCGTTTATCTCTTCGTTCATCGTTCTTATCATTCTATCGATCATCTCTTATCATTCTAATCCAATCTTTTCATTTCTTTGCTTTTCATTCCTATTATTTCTTAACTTTCTGTTCTAAACCTTTATAACTTTTCTATCGCTTCATCATCATCTCTTAACATTTCATATCTTAAAATTAGTAACATATACACTAGCACAACATCACGTAAAAACGTGTCATTCCATACATATACATCAAACACATCACATCACATATATAATTCTATCATGTTCTTTTAACTTCGTTTTATTATTTTTTTCATTGATTTCATTGTGTTGTTCTTTCATATCGTTCGTTTTTTTTCTTTTCTTTTCGTATCATTTTTTTTTTCTTTTCTTTCCACTCTCTTTTTCCTTGTTTTTTTTTTTTTTTCTTTTTTTTTTTTCCTCACGCACTCTCTTTTCTTTTCTTTTCACGCTCTTTTCTTTTCTTTTCTTTTCTTTTCATGCACTCTTTTTTTTTCTTTTCTTTTCACGCTCTTTTCCTTTCTTTTCTTTTCACGCTCTTTTCCTTTCTTTTCTTTTCTTCTCCTCTTTCGTTTATTTTCTTTCCACTTTCCTTTGGTTGGGCCCGTTGTTGGACGTACCTAGTTGCGCGCGGACAGTGGGAGGAGGGGGAGCGACCCACCAACCTACCTCACAGTCACATAAAAACCGCACCTTCGGGGTTGGTCCATCCTATAATCTACCGCACCTTCGGGGTAGCGCCACATCTACGCGGAGGATATAGACCGGAAGTCTCGACCTTGTAGGGAGACCGGTACGCCAACAACTTAAGTTTTCAGTCTTATTATCTTGTAAGCTTTTATTTTTCTTATATTGATTTTTCGTTGAACATCTTTTTCTTTCAAAAACATAACACATATAGCACATATTTCTTATATAACATCACATCACATCACATCACATCACATCATAACAAACAAAAACATGTTTTGTTACGTCTAGACAATTATTCTTTATTCGTCTTATCATTTGCATCATTCCATCAATCATATCCTATCGATCATAGCCTATCGTTCTATTCCATCAATCACATCTTATCGTTATGTTCTAATCCTTTCATCATACCTTTCATCATAACCTATCATTGTTTTTCTTTCTTGTCTAACTCTTTGCTTTCATATCATTTTTTTTTATAAAATATTCATCATACCTTTTATCATAACCTATCATTGTTTTTCTTTCTTGTCTAACTCTTTGCTTCCATATCATTTTTCCATAAAATATCTATCCTTTCGTTATCATAAAACATACATTTTTCTTAATTTCTTTCATCCCCGATCGTCGTTGGTCTATCAATCATAATCTAACTTTCATAAAACTTTTCATAAAACATCTATTCTTTCAATCTCATAAAACATCCCTTTCTTAATTCCTTTCGTCACCGATCATCATTGCTCTATCAATCATAACTTAATTTCCATAAAACTTTTCATAAACACCTATTCTTTCCTTTCATATCTCATCTCTTTCTTATGCATTCTATCATAACATTCTTCTATCCCTCTTTATCACATCGTTACTCTCATAAAACTTTTATAATACCTTTCCTTCATAATTCAATATATACATATATATATATTTTTTTTTTATAAATTATTTATTAAAACATAACTTTTAGCATCATCATAGTATTGCTATAGTATTACTATAGCATCATCATAATTCACATCATGACATTTGCATACAAAACATATAATACTATAAGCTTGTTCATAGTTGCAGACGGGTAAATGTCTGAACTTACTCATAGCGTGCTTATCCTTTCCTTAGGATCCATCGATGTCCTTCGTCGCTTCTGGATTGGGTTCCTACAGACAAATTTTGTCCGTTAATTACATTTTCATTCATAGCCTTTATTTTATTAAGAAGCTTAATTCTGATCTTATAACCCTTAATTATAGCCTTAGGACAGCTTTTTAAACCTTAATGGCCCTTTTTGAATTTTTCCCCAACTTTTTGAAAAATTTACGATTTTACCCCTAACTTTTGATAAAATTACAATTTTGCCCTTGACATGATTCTTCATGACTTAAACCTCAATTTTGGCTTTTACAAACTTCATTAACCTATTCCAAGGTCACTGGGGCTCTTTTCTCATAATTTGAGAATCTTTGGACAAAATGACCGTTTTGCCCCTGATGGGTCGTTTAACCATAACAATTTCATTTTCATACTTAGGCTGGATTTTCTAAACCCAAAATCGTCAAATTAACTTTCTAAATCTTATCGGACCTTTTACGGATCAATTCTTATCGTTTTATCAATTTTCACATTCCCGACCCTCGGGAAGTACTATTCCGACCTAGGGATCAGTTTCATGTTTTTCTTGCGTTCTAGGGTTTCGAAGGGTCGGTTTACTAATTGTAACTTACCCATTCCTTTTTCCTTACCTTAATTCCTCGAGGGGGCTCGGGTTCCCTTCCCGATCATATTTTTACCCCTCGTTTCCCATATTACCCCTGGTGTCGTTTTTTGAAATTTCGGCAGCATTTCCGCTTAATTTTTGAGGTTCCAGCGTTTAGGAAACGCCTGAAAACCATCTATCCTGATCTAATTCTATCACGTACTATACCAGAGGCCTAGATTTTACGTAAAACTCATACCGTTTACGTAAAATCATTACATTATCACATATTTTTCTTTTTCTCCGTTACAGTCATTTTCTTCTTTTTACATACATTCTTTTCCATAATTTTCATACCAATAATCATAAAATCATATAACAATCCCAAACAATTAAATTGCGGAACGTAAATGGATCGGGATTTATACCGAATTGCAGTCCGGTCTCGACGGCATTAACCCTAATTCCTCGTTCTTCATATTTGAGGTCCCGTCTTGCAAATCCGACTCCGCGGATGCGTCCGGAACGTCGAAAATAGGCTAACGGGCCAAACTTGCATTTTCGGTCAACGGTCGTCGTTGACCGGCGTTGACCGCGCGTTGACCGGCCGTTGACCGGCGTTGACCGGCGGCGACGGCGGCGACGGTGGCAAGTGGGTAGTCCATTTTGAAGATCTCGATGAGAGGAATCCATTGGTAGCCTCAATTTCACATTTGGAGGCCCCAATCGCCGGAAAATCACCCCGAAAGTCACGGCCACGGCGGCGGCGGTGGAACTCCGCCGTGCCGGACTTTTTCCCCGAAATTGATTGAGGGCTTTTGCTCCCCTCTTCACGGCGACCGTTTCTGTACAAGTGGTGCAGCTCAACATCGCCGGAAACGGTGAGTTTCACGGCGGCGACGGCGACGGCGACGTCGCGACTTCGGGCGGCGCGATTCCGCCGGTGTTGAGGCGATCCACCACCTGGGTTTTGTTCTACTCTTCACCACGAGTCTTTTGGGACCAGTTTCGTGGCAAATGGTGGCCGGACGGCGGAGAAATCTCGCCGGGAAGATTTCGGCTCCGGCGACCTTCAGGCGGCGCGTGCGGCTTGCTCCGGCGGCTGCTCCGTCGCGTCGACCCACCATCGGACTCAGCTCGGCGAGAGCTTTCCGATGACACCGGCGGTGTCGAAAACGGACACCGTTTCTGATGATCAGTTACTGTACACATTCGGCTAGAGAGAGAAAGAGAAATGTAGAGAGAGAGGGCGTGTGGACAAATGAATAAATTACACTTTTTCCCGTTCTTTATATACTTTTTCACCCAAAATTTCAATATGGGCTATCCTGATTAATTTGGGCGTCCTGAATCCAAATATATCAGTTTTATTTTCATCTGAGGTCATTTTGACCAATTTCCGATACTGTGAATTTTCGGTCAAAATTTACCTCTGTGCTCAATTGTCAAATTTGAGCGTGCTGATAGGCTATCCTTACTAATTTGGGAGTACTGAACCCAAATTTATCAGTTTTATGTCAAGATAATATCATCTTGACCTACTTCTTGATACTGTGAGTGGCACACGCGTGCACACACATAATATCACTATTACTCATTTTTCATTCTTTAACATTGTTAGAACATTTTATTTTAGTTCTAAACAATATTAAATCACTTAATTTCACATTTTAATGCTTAAATCCATTGTGTATTTATTTTCCAAGAAATGTGAATTTTCCCGGTTGTTACAATATAAAAATAATCCAAAAAAAAAAATCTTATAATTTATTCCTTCCCCAAAAGAGACACACACAAACAGGATATAAATTTAGGACATTACCAGCCTCTAGGACATTGCCGGCCTATTTTGCAGTTTTGATTCTTCTCTGAATTTGGTCTTCTTTTTCAGCCTTCCCACCTACAATCGATCTTCCTCATTTGTTTTTTAAACTTTTGGAGTTCTGGATTTTTGTGACAATCGTCGATGAAAGTTTTCTTATTTGAAGACAAACACCAAATTTCTTGCTCAAAAATATTCTCAAGAGATAACCGATCAGTTTAATGGTATGTTTGAAAGGAAAGTTTATTTTTAAAAAATAGAAAACTTTTATATTTGAAAAATAAAAAATTGTTTGTAATTTTTTTAAAAGTAAAAGTTATTTAAATAGTAAAAACTTATTTTTAGAGAATTTTTTTTATTTTTTAAAAATGAAAAATTTTATATGTTTAGATATGAAAATTTAAAAAAATTTATTTTTTTAAAATAAATTTTTTTTTATTTTTTAAAAATAAAACTCTTAAACAAACGTAACTAATTCAGTTGGACGAAATCATTTGTTTTTTTATTAAAAAAATATGAAATTAAAAAAAAAAAAAACTTGTATACGTGCAGTTTTACATTAGTTTTTTTACACCTTATTTCAAGACAGTTTATTTTGTCACTTCACTCTTTTTCAGTATTAGATCAATCCTCACCGGCGGCTATCTTCAGCTGGACTTGTCCACAGTCACCGTCGTTTAAATGTCAAAATTCACGTGAAAAAGTTTTCTTTTCTTCTTTTTTGGAACAAACTTTTTCCTTTATTTATTTATTCACTATTATTTTTTGAAGCTGAATGAGCTAAAGCGTCCAAGTTGGGAAGAGAAATCGCCTAATTTATTGGCCCTGTCTAAGCTCCCAAACTCATTTTTATTTATCCTCTTGTACTTTAAATTTTTTTTTATATCTCATTTTCGAAGAAAAATATATATTTTCACCGTCATGCTTCTTTTTTTTTTTTTTTTTGCGCATCTTTGAAAACCCACCGCAGCCTCCAATGGACGGACCATATATATAATCCATACAGGATCAGAATAAAAAATAATAATAAACAAACCCAACCCAATATTCCATGCGCTTCATTTTATCATTCGCTACCTTATTCTCCATTTATCTTCCCACAACCGCAAAAATAATTTTACAAGAAGAAAATGAATTTAATTTAGTGTAGCTGATTTGTCGGTTAATCCAATTGTTTTCATCATTATAGAGTCGACTTGTTGTCATTTGACTCGGATAATTCCTTTTCTCTGATTTCTTCGGCCACAAGAACAACGCAAAACCAGAACAAGAAACAAACAAACAAACAAACACCATCACCAACAACGAGAACAAAGAAATACGATTCTAAATTATCAAAAGTAAGTTTGTCTCTGATTCTCAGCTACGTCTTTGTTAATGGGTTTTCGTCTGTTTTAGCTTTTGTTGCCTGTGTTATAAGTATCTTTGTTATTTCAGCAATTTGTGAGTGTGTTTATATAATGTGAATGTATGTTTATGAATAATTGTTTTTGTTGTGCAGATTTTGGTGTGAATTTGAAAAGTGGAAGAATGGGGGGATTTCCTTTTTCCATTGGGGCAGTGTCAGGTGCTGGATATGACCTTTCTATCAGAGAATTTTGCAACCTGGCTTCTGTGGTTTCTGGCATGATTCTCTGCGTCATTGTGAGTTTCACCCCCACCCACCCTCCCCACCCCCCATTATAAATTCAGCTGCCCATTTCACTCTTTACATGCTCTTATGTATATGTCTGTTGTATAGATAGGCTAGAGCAAGAATTTGTACACCAATAAAGTCAACAATTGCTAGCAATGCATAGGTTAACAATTTTTCCTTATAAATGATTCAAAAACAAGATAGCAATGCATGGAGAATGGTTTAGTGGATTAAAAAAAAAATGTAATTATAAAGGATTTGTTTGTGGGGTTTTGTGGTTCGAACAATTCTCGTTATGTGTTTTAACTACCACTTGGGTGGTGCGGTAGTTAGGATGTCTTTCCTTCTTCTCTTCTTAAGATTGGCCAAAAGTTTGATACTTTGTAACCTCATTTTAAGGTGTCCATACAGTTAATGGACTCGGACTGCGTGGTGCTGTGCTTGTGGTGGTGGGGTGAAACTAGGTTCATTTCCTGAATAAAATTTAGTCAGGTCCTTTCCTTTCTATTGGTGGGCCCTTGGATTTCCACTAGATGGGGGAGCGATGGCTCCAATTATCCCTTTTCTCTTGGAGGGAAAAAAAAAAATTGCAATATATTATTCGTATGATATTAATGAGTCCTTATGAACCTATGTTAATGTCTTAGACATGCCGTTGATGTTTCCTCCTGAATTTGGCAACTAATGGACTTTGATTAGTGTTCTAAAGGAAAAAGGGAAAAAAAATCATTCTTGTTCGTAACTTCCAAGTGATGTTTGTATTTTGGTTCTTGAAGGTTTATAAATTAACAGGTCTAGTTAGCCATCGTTTCTTCAAGGGATATGACAAGTTAACCAAATCACAAAAAATTGAATGGAACAACAGGTGAAAAATCTTTCACATCTTACCTTATGATCTACCTAGTATATGTCCAACATTCGGTTTCAACTTCTTTGTGGGCATAATTGTTGTTGGGTTTGCTTTTCTAGGGGGATTTCAACAGCTCATGCCATTCTTGTAGCGTTTGCATCTTTCTACCTTGTAGTGCTATCAGATTTGTTTAAAGAGGGTTCTGGTGATGAACTAATCGTCGACAGATCATCCACTTTGTCAAATACAGTATTGGGGGTAAGTGTGGTGCATAAGAAGCACTACTAGGTTCTCTTAGTGCAGTTTCTTTCTCCTACTCATTAAACATCCCCATTTGGTTCATTGACTCGGATTCAAAATTTTAAATTTTGATTCTAATTTTGTCTTTTTCTGAAAAGTTAATAAAAATTATAACTAAGTTAACCAGTTTCGACTTAAAATTTCATTTCATTCCAAATTTTCATAAACCATTCAGGCCATTTGTGAACCAGATTAATTAAAAATTAATCTGCTTTTCAAAGTTTGGTTTATATGTATATGCCATGGTAGCGAACAGCTGAGTAATGCTTCAAATTTATGCCATGTGACGAGATACCAACACATCACATATGAGAAGCTGGAGAGATTTCCTTTGCATTGCAATATTTAAAGATTTTGCTCACTGATCTTTTGTTCTTTCTCTTCTTTTTCTGGGAAGTTTACTTAGGTTTGTGTAATTAGTCATGTCTCTAACTTTAACTTTCTCAACTCAGTGCAGATTTCCATTGGCTATTTTCTGACAGACTTGGGGATGATTTTTTGGCTTTTCCCAGCTTTAGGTGGTCTGGAGTATGTAAGTCCTTCATAAAGCAAAATGTTCGCTGGTTGATATCAATATTCTATGTCACTACGGTGAAATGATCTTTCAAGAGTAAAACACCTTGGTTCCAGATCTATTCGGACCAATTTGAACTAGAGTATTGTGTAACTTAGTAAAACTGAATTTATATTGTGATTGTTAAATAGAGCTTTTGAATTTGGGCACTCTAGACCTGACTAATTGAGTTGCGTGCACAATTGTAAACTAGAGTACGACTTTGCTCTTCTCATTTGCTTTTATCAGGTTCTACACCACGGGCTATCCATGTTTTCAATCATTCTCTCTCTCGGAAGTGGTCAAGCGCAGATGTACATACTATTGGTTCTCTTCTCTGAAAGCACCACACCTTTTGTGAATTTAAGATGGTAAGATTAGCATCTAGAAGTTCCTGTACTTCGATTTCAATTGTTGTCAACCTCATCTTAGTTTCTTAACACGAATTCAGGTACTTGGATGTTGCTGGTCAGAAGAACTCCTGTCTTTACATCTTAAATGGTGTTGCAATGTTCCTGGGGTGGTTGGTACAGTCTATCATACCCAAATACTTACGTTCATTTGAGTGATTATGAATTGTTTATATGGTTGTAGGTGAATATAGTAGAATTCAGACAGATGACATATAGTTGGTGCACGGTATCTATTGGTAGTCTGATAATCTGGAATATGAATTTGCACTTAGTGTCGATGGTTCTCCTCATTGAGACCATTGATGTTATGACAAGTAAAGGGAGCACTAATCTTTTGTAAGTTATGACACCAAGTGTGGATTTTTTTACTGGGAGTGTGCTCTTCTAAATTCTCTACATTGTAGTGTTACACTAAGAAACTTATCAGGGATATTTCGAATTCTCCGTTTTAAATATCCTACAACTTCGTTTGAGCTTTTTTAATGTTTCTATGTTTGTTGATGTTGAATTTGAATGCCTACAGATTGCAAGGATTCTTTTGTTCATCTACTTTTTCTTCCACATATTTACCCATTTCAGTGAGGTGAGTTCATACCATTCTCCTACGAATTAAAGAGTCTTGATAACCAAAGCTTTAAGTATTTCACTCCCTTCCCTCTTTTTACGGATACAAATATAGATTCTGCCAATGAAAAATCTCTACTATTTTCTTTTCAAACGTTTTCGATTTCAGCCAACGTTTTATTTGGTGTTAAATCATATTGAAGCATAATGCTGAGTCTTTGCTGGTGACTCTAGATTCATATCCTGTGCAATAAATACATAGTTCCATTAAAATAGATTTAAAAAACATCATTTACTAAATATTCTGAATGCAAACGTTATGATGATAATGGTTAGCATCAATAGTCTCGTTGTTTCAACCTTCAGGTGAAGACAATATTTCCGTTGGGCTTCTACAGCTTGCTGACGGTGGCTCCGGTGTTATCAGCCATGAATCTGTTTTGGTTTTGGAAGATTGTCAAGGGTTTGCTCAAAACTCTTACCAAGGCAAGACACAGCAAGTGATGCCACCAACCAAAAACGGGTACTTCGCATTTGACTCGCCCGTTGTACATTTAGTTGTTCTGGCAAAAAATGAAAAAAAAAAAAAAGAAGTTTAGTTATATGCGTTTCCGTCCTTTCCTCACACCTTTTTGTTGCAAAATACATTGAGATTTTTGTCATGTTCATGATTTAGAAGAATACAGTCTTCACACGCACTTTTTGTGCGTGAGGGTATGCAGTTCTAACTTTTACACATAAAATCGCACCATCAAAAAGTTCATTACGTGCTTAAAAAGGCATTCCACCGATAGGGCAAAACATGTCTAGCTGCAGAATTTTCCTTTTTGGGTGTTGCTGTTGTTGCTAAGAACGAACAAATCGACCTCAACAAATCACCACCAAATATTCTGATGTTGATAACTTTAAACCGACATTTATGTGTTACGTTTCATTATTTATTAGTCTTATAGTTTCCTTTCAAGTTGAAGTAGGAAGTTTCCTTTTTTTTTTTTTTTAAATAAATATATGTTTATACTAGTATAAATTGCGAGCCAGATCACAAAAGCACAAACCAAAAGACTTTTTTAGGTATTTATTTGGTCGTTTTTTGGTCCTTCTATGGAGGCCAGAGTTGTTACATAATATGATAACACAATACAGCAGACCTGCTAAGGTACTTCAACAAGTTTGCATAAATATTTTTAGTTGCTTGCTCATTTGTCTCTATTATTCTTTTGCCATTCTATTTTTCTGTTGGGAACTTTTTCTGTTCTGATTGGTTCTTCTATGAGTTGTCTTTATGCTTGTCTTTTTTTTTTTTTTTTTTGGGTACACGTAACCAATTCCTCTTCATTCATTGAAACTTCGAATGGTTAATTTTCAATTTTCTGGACAATTTCATTGATTAGTTTGATGTTCTAACGATTTAGAGCAATTTTTTTACGTAGCCTCATGGTTTGAACTCAAGAGAGAAAACCTGAATAATAATAATAATCTTATCTCATCGTATATATGTAAATGTGTCAAAGTGAATTCACTGTGACGCTTGTGAACTCCTCCTTCCTTCTTTCATCTTTTTTGTTTTTTTGTTTTTAACTTTTTGTTTTACCTTCTAATGTTTTTTTTTTTTTTTTTACTTTTTGTTTTCCTTCTAATGCTTTTGTTTTCCTCTGGTCTATGAATTTTTTTCCCTTTTATATCTTCTTATTTTTTTTCCTATTCTTTTTTTTAAATCTTAAAATTTTATTTTAAATACATATTTTTATTTTTTTTTCTTCATGATTTGTTTATTTTTTAAAATCTTATATATTTTAATCATGCTTTGTTGAAACTTTATGATTTATTATATCAAAATAGTATTTTCTCAATTATATTTCTACCAAAATATCATTCTTAATTATATTCAAGCAAAGTTTAATAAATTTATCACGCACGTGCATAGCACATGCTAAAAAAACTAGTAATCACAAAAGAACTACATTCATTTTATATATATATATATGTATATATATATGGAAACTCAATTATGAGATGAATTATGAGAGTGAGAGAGGCGCTGAAGACTTCAAAAGAGAAATCATAGACTGAAATGTGCACGTCAAACATCTTGCGTTGGATCTCTCAAAATTTTTTTTTAAATGCTTTAGAGCATAAATAATTATTAACTTCACAATTAATAAACCATAAATCTTATTTGTAGATTTCCTATTATGAGATTTATCCTTTATTAGTACGGTATTAACATTTTTTTTAAATTCTGAAAGTGCATGTTTATTAATAACAATTTAGACACGTACATTTTTTACATTTATGATAAATTTTTCCATAATATGTATAATTACTCTACTACAATACCACTGGAAAAAAATGTTATTAATAAGTCTTTATTTCAACCGTCAATTATGTATTAAAATTGCATTTTATTTATATTATTTGCTAAAGATTTATATTATATTTGATATAAAGTTATGTTTATTTCATTAATTCGGATTCAAAATTTTAGTTTTAATTTTATCTTTTTCTAAAAAAAAAATAAATATTATAATTAAATTAATTAATTTTGATTTAAAATTTTAATTCTTTTTTGACTCGTGAACCATTCGGTTTATTAATATAGTTAGAGGGTCACTATAGAAAGACCCCATCCATTAATTAGAAAATGTGAAACAAAGCTGGTGGTCCCTTCGCCGTGGCATATCCTGAAGTCGCCTGCCTTTGGTGAGCGTATTGTCCGCGGTTTGCAAAAAAAAAAATCCAAGAAACATCCGCGGAGACCGCCCGCGTCCACCCAATTCACTACCCATTCATGTGTCACTGTTATTATTATTATTATTATTATTATTACGTGCCAATCCGAATTCAAAGAGGTCCACACTCTCCAAATGTAGGCCATGCCCAAGTTATGCCTACTTTCTAGTGTCCTTACTAAATCAATGCCATTATTTTCCGTAGCACTCAACAAGAGTGAAGAGTCTATTTTCATGAATAGCCTTGAATTGTATATCTTTCATTAAACCAGTCTCTATTTAGTTAAAATTAATTATTTTGCTTTATAACATATACAAAACCGTTTAAAATAATTTTTTATATTTATGTTTCTGATTTTAATAAAATCTATTTTATGAAAAATTAATTAAGAGATTATTTTCATAAATAACTTCTAAATTATAAACTTTCGTTAATATTAATTGCTATTTATTTAAAATCATTCAAAATATTCTTTTATTTATATTCTTTTTATTTTTAATTCAATAGAATGATCATTTTAAACAAATTTATATATATATATCAGGATGTAAAATAATCGATTTAAAAAAAGTAGTAATTAAGCTGGATGTGGATATATAACTTAGGGGCTCTTTATATTTGGTTGGATGGAAAAAGGAAAAATGATACGGACAAAAAAATGTAAGTGTCTAATTGATAAATAATAATTTATTTGATACAAAAGACAAGAGAAGACAAAAGAAAACAACAAGAATAAAAATTATAGTGATGTTTATTTATTTTAATTAAAAAAAGCACAATAATAAAAAGGTATTTAATTATCTTTGTTTTTATATAATAATAATAATAAAAAATAAATAAATAAAAACAGTAGCAGTAATTACATAAATCTATTATTCACTTTCAATCATATCTAACAATCTTTAAAAAAAAAAAAATCAATTTTCTTTATATTATTTAAATCTGTATCCTTTATAAAATTTTCTCTTCATCGCGTTTCTTCCCTCTCTTACCAAACAAGTGTTCGTGTGAACCGTGTCCTGACTGCCGTTTTTTCCCAATCCGTGTCGCCTCTTTTGCCTTTGCCTCTCTCAAGAACGTGTTTTGAGTAGTCTTTTTAAGTGTGTCCCAAACCTTACCAGCCTACCTTCATTGCCGTTTTTAACCTGAACCCAAGAAAAAATAAACCAACTGACAAAAATCTTGGCTCTTGGGCTCTTCCTATTTTATTTTATTTTATTTTTATTCAGTTATGGGTTGTTCGGCCGGTGGCTTTCCCTGACTTGTTTCTGCCGCCCACCCCTTAACCACTACTCTCTTTTTTCCCCTCCTCGAAAGTATTAAACTATTTGCAGAATCCTGCTCTATTGTTCTATTTTATACTTTTAAGTTTCTTTCTTATTCTAATCAAAACTAAATCCCAAACGCCTTACTTGGTCATTTTTACCGCTTCGAGTACGTCAAACCTTTTCAAATTCTCACAACACAAAGCAGAAGAAGAAGAAGAGTTAGAAGAAATGGAAATAGACCCACTATTTTAGCTAACTATCCATACCGGAAATAGTCTTGTAGGGAATGGATTATTATATATTTTTCATTTGACTCCGAATCTTAGGGGCTTAATAATTACTTTATTTTATTTTCTGAGAGAGAGAGAGAGAGAGAGAGAGAGAGAGATGTGGAGGAGAAAATGCAGTGTTTTTCTGAAGCAAAGTCTGACAACGACGGGGAGGACGACGGTGGTCGGCCATGGATTTGGACCGAAAAACCCTAGCCTCGTGCCTTCGCCGTTTCCGTTGCGTCCGAGCCGGTTGGTGGTGGGACCCAGGGCTCTCCAAGAACGCGTAATCGCAACGGGAGGCGTCTGTTTTCCTGCATTGCTGTCCGTCGGATTGATCCAACGGATCTCGTTCTCATCTTCACCATTATCATCGTCATCATCATCGTTGGTTTCGTCGGATTCGAAGTCGAAATCGAGCGACGGAGAGGAGGCGGAGGCGGAGGCGATGGCGATATCGGACGCGGAGGTAAAGAGGCTTATGAGGCTGGTGAACGTGGAGGCTCTGAAGGCGAAGCTTGGTGCGGAAGGGAAAGTGGTGATCTCCTACTGTGAGCTTCTCGAGGCCTGCGAGAGCATCGGCGTCGCCAGATCTTCCGACCAGGCGGCGGCGTTCGCCAAAATCCTCGACGAGGCCGGCGTCGTCCTCCTATTCCGTGACAAGGTCTATCTGCATCCTGACAAGGTAAACAAACAGTTTTCTTTTTTTTTTTTTTTTTTGGTGATTTGTGTTTGTGAGGGGCAGTGGGACCCTTTGCCTTGCACTTTGATTGTGTTTGACCCTTTATTTATTTATTTATTTATTGTGGAGAATCGATATATTCCCATCGGAAAACTTGAATCTCTGTTGTGATATCTGGACTTTAAAAAAGTGCACAGTTGGGGAATTAGAATCCGTCAGTGTTTTTTATTATTATTATTATGTTTTGAATTTTGATTGCGAAAGGAAAGAATATTTTATCATGTGACGCGCATTTCATGTGAATTCAAATGTTCTGGACCAATTGGGGGAGTAATGTCCATTTCCTATTGTTTTCAGGTGTCTAAGCAGAATTTAAAATTTGTCCAATGTTTCTGAAGTTGGAGAAAAAAGAAATTAAATTCGTCCTTCAATCCCAACAAAATACAGAAGCTTAGTCAGTTCCCATGAACTCTGGAATTCCCGAAAATATGTTTCCATTAAGAACTGCCTCTTTTGGTCGACTGATTCTCAATTGGTTCGTCAGGAAACATCTACGGTGTCCAGTATTAACAAATTTGGTCCCCAATTTACTATATTGATCTGGTTTTGATTGATTTACTATATATGTATATTTGTATGTCGATTGTGTATGGCATTATATATACTTTTAGTGGAATAGTTGTTGAACTTTGTTGTCCATTTCTTCGTAAAATCTGAATTTTATGAGCAAATTGCATATATTTTTTTTAAGAATGTCGTGTGTGCTCTTTGGGTGAGGAGAATGTGAAAGTTTTGCACAACTGTAATATATATTTTTTCTCCATTCAGATTTCTTTGTAGGGTGATTTTTTTGTTTTGTTTTGTTTTGTTTTTTTTTTTTTTTTGACATTTGACTTATTATGCTCCTCGTTCTTATTGTTCAGGTGCTGGATACGGTTAGAGGAGCAGCTCTTCTGGCTTTGACCCTTGAAGATGATCCCATAAAGGAAGAGCTAAACATGTTGCAGGAGAAGAAGGAAGAGATCGATGTGCTGGCACATAAGCAGGTCCGTCGCATGCTTTGGAGTGGCCTGGTGCTAGTTATGTGTTCAGTAGGGCTTTTCTTTCGGCTAACATTTTGGGAATTCTCATGGGATGTTATGGAACCAATTGCTTTTTTCACCACCACCACCGGTTTAGTCATAGGCTATGCGTACTTTCTGATAACTTCGAGGGATCCAACTTACCAAGATTTGTTGAAGAGGCTCTTCCTCAACAGGCAGAGAAAGCTGTTAAAGAAGTACAATTTTGATTGCGCGAGATTCAAAGAGCTACAGAGAAGATGCAGAATACCTCACGATGCCACCGCCTCAATCAGGAATCGGGTTGGTTTGGAACTGGAACTCGACGATGCTTTACACAAAGATTAACAAGTTTTGAGTCCGGAAAGAAGGGTTTGATAATTGACATTTTGGTAACATTCAGGTCCCTCCTGTTTTTAACTAGGATGGGAACAAAAAAATTTTACTCTTGAATTTTTTTTTTCCCCCCTTCCTAGCTTCGTCAACATACATTTCAATTTTGGGCACTCGAAAATTACTGTAATAACTAAAATCCTCAATGTTGTTATCCATGTAGGAGTGTATAAGATCTAACTCAAGCTTATACATTTCATTGCATTTTCACAAAATGAATGAAACATAACTCTTCCCGCCAACAACGTGTTCTTGAGTTACATAAGCTTATATACATTCTGCTTTCTATAAATAAGAAATTCAGCTTCAAGAGAATTGACCAAATCAATGACAAATTCTTTGGATGATCCGTTGAAGTGCTTCACTATATCTGATAGAGTAACCTGCATTAAATCCACATAGGCATATTTTTCACCTTTAGATTATCTAACGAAGAACATAAAAAAGGAATAACAAGGTAAAAAATTTCTATTAACTTCGGCATTGCACTAACCCCTTCATTGAAGTTCTTAAGCCAATCCAGCACAGAACTCTCCGTAGCCTTAAAGGGAATGGAGCTTTCTTCCATTGGTTCGGCCACTCTTTGTCGCTTATTCGTGAGTAGATCCTCACCGTGGACCATCTGTGGCTTTGCTAGCTGATCCTCAGATAAGAGAACAGAAGCAGCCTCTTCAATATTTGCCAAGCTGTTGGAATTCTTAGATTCAGAAGGTGTTGATTCTGAAGCCTTGTTCACACATTCTTCGGCATTCTGGCTGGACAGAATCGCATCAACAGAAATCCCTATATTTTGCATTGTCAAGCAAGCCTTGATGTGCGTGTAACTTATCTGACATCATAAAAGCATATTTGAGTCGATTTTACAAGTGATTTGAGTTTCTGTGAATAGGTAAGATAAATCCCTGTTATTATTGGAAGGATATTCCCAAAAACAAAGGTTAAAAGGTTTTGAGCTCACATCTTCTGGTAATTCATTCTTGATAGGCTTCAACTTGTCTTTAGAGCCGACTTTTAAAATGGCACTCTGAATATCTAAGAACATCTCATGTGTTAATCCAATCTCGTGGCATAATCTCTTCCAATCCATTGCAAATCCTTCTTGAGCCGCCTCTAATAGATATTCTAAAACGGTCTGTTCCTTTATGGGAGCCGATCTATCGGGAAAGTTCTGTGAATAAAAAAGAGAAGACAGATTATATCATGAACACGGAAAATAATTAAGTCCTCTTTTTTTGTTCAAAAAAAAGAATTAGCATACAGCAATTTTTTGGATTGATAGGCCGTCTTCCTGCCACATTTTCCAAGCATCAAATTTTGCCGGTGTCAACTTCCTCTGTTGGCTGGACTGGTTGGGCACCGGATAGACTTTTCTTGTTGTTGCGGTCTGTACACTTGTCTCTCCATCCAAGGAAAGGTTAAGTTGTTCTGATAGACGATTAATAATTTGAAGAAAATGATCCCCATGTTTCATAAGAAAGTGCTGCAAACATTAGCTTCATTAAGATTTTTACCATAAAAAATGAAGCAAAATCTAGGTATGGTGTTCAACCAGCAGTCTTCAAAGGATCATCACAAATATGAATAGATATTAATCATGACTTGAATGTCAAATGGCAAATATTTCACTCATATTTTACTGCAAATATTGTTTCCATTCCTAGGAGATACCTGGTTGACGCCATCGATGTTCGCTAACCGTGCTTTGGTAGATGGTCTAGTCAACGCAATTCTTTTAACTGTCTGATCACCACATATAGCATATCTGCACCCACACATATGACGATTTAGACCAAGATATGCACCATGCACTGGATCTAGGAAATGTGTTAACCAAAGGGTTTCTTGAACTGGTGGCATTGACAATATCACTGGAAAGATAAACTCTTACGGAGCTGTTCCAATCCTTTTTGCAATTTTCATTCTTTCTTCAAGAAGCATGCGGTACAATTTTGCTTCAGTCTGAGTAGAAAATTGTGAACAAAAGCAAAAGTAGATAAGTAAAAGTGCAATGAAGGGCTGCAGAGGGGGAAAAGGGGAAAATAACATGGACAATACAAAAAGATTAGAAATAGGAGGAGATTCGAGTCAGAGATGATGATTTAGTAAAAGTTACTCATGATATACGAGTATCAATAGATACCTATCAATTTTAGCTGGCATAGAAGAAAAAGAAAAATTGATGTCCAAGATGTTGGGGTTAAGAAGAGTTTCTACTTTTTTTTTTTTTTTTTTTTAAGGTAAAGACGGTAAAACGCCGCATAATACCAAATGTGTACTCTCCTTGGCAGACCCGTTTCCCATTTCTAGCCACCCCACCTATTGAGGGCTTAATTATGCAGGAAAATAATAAGAATAAATGATAAGCAAGGAGGCATATGAGATGAACTTTAACGGAAGGATTAATTTACGAACCTCCGAAAATCCTTCACTCTCTAAAGTAGCCACACCTTTAATTTCTCCAACATTACCCGGAATGCTCAAGTTTTCCTCGTCATCGAGCATTTCACTGGTCACTGACAGAACTAGGGGTGGTTGATAATCAGGTGTGGCAGAACTAAGAAATTGTTCCCCTTTTGGACTGACACTGAGCATAAGAAATAAATTTTTTTATCGAATACTTGGAAATATGAGAAAGAAAGAATTGCCCTATTAATCAAAAAGAAGATTTTATAATGATCGAAAATCAAATTCAGCCACATAATGAAATATGGATGAAAATACTGCACCTTACGGTTCTGTACACATCGCTAATAGTCTCTGTTAAATATCCTGTATAAATTAATAAATTCAGAGCCAAGAAATATATACATACATATATATATATCAAATACTATTATCATCCTGAGAGGACAGTAGTTCTTGTCAAAATAAAAACAGAGATGACTTCTCTGCCCAAAACTCAATTGCCAAGCTACCAGAAGTGATGTCCTTTTCTACTAAAGCATCAGCTAAATTGTTAGCTGTTTCATTTGTATACCTGAAGAAATTAACTGGTAGGCAAGTGCTTTCCACCAATTTGCTGAATAATGTTTCCCAAGGCCATGAAGTGGAAGCCTGTCAAACTGAGCATCCACAACCTTTTTTGCCTGTCAGTCACAAGACAGAAACAAATCAAAGAAAGAAGAGATAGTAAAACTTGAAAAACAACGGTAAAAAATGATTAGAAGCACATAACATTATTTGTGTTATATCACTTAACACTCCATTTAAGAAACACAACTACAAGGACAAGAAGGCCCTCAGAAGTCAGGAAGGACATGACATAGAAAGGTCTCTTGAAACCTTCAATAGGAACAATTACAGCATGTGTTATCAATAACTGATATAATTTAAGGCACTAATTATTTTCAAGGTTAAATGCATGAATCCTTCCAAATTGTCTATTTCATCATATTAACTCTCCTTTTTGTACAATATACAATGCAAGCTCAGTATTCCTGACAAGGGTAACTTACTCGGGAACCTCGGAGAATGTCTACAGGCATATTCAATCCCCATCTACCCCCGCAGGATAAGATGCAAGCCATCAAAAGGAACGCTTCTTTAGACATGTCACGCTCCTTTGAGTTTGAGCTAATGCAATTATCACAATTTCCTGCAAACAGAATAACAACTAAATTAGAAATCAAGTTTAATGCAAAAGAGAGTTAACAGTAACATGGAGAAGATAATGTTAAAACTTTACGTCAATTATCCCTAAACAATAATATTCAAAGTACTTGGGGAAGGAAAGGAGACTTTGTACCCTTCAAAAAGTGACAGTATCTCCAAATCTACTTTTTTTTTTTTTTTTAGTAAACAATTTTTTTCAAATTTTTTGTTTAGCTATACAATAGGCTTATCCAGAGAAATTTGACTTCAATATCATCAAACGGACAACGTGCCTCGCTAATTTAGATAGGGGCACAGAAACAGCTATAATTTTAACAGACAAACAGAAACCGAACCACATTTATCAGCTGAAAAACTCTCCCCAAAATGTTGAAGCAAGAACTTTCTTCTGCAAGTAGTCACTAAACAATAGCGTTGTGCAGACATCAAAGACTCCGTAACAGCTTTCCTTTGATTTGCCTGGTGAACAGCATCCACAAGTACTCTCACGATGAATCAACAAAATGAATAGCAGGATTTTCTACGAAAAGGCAAAGTGTAATGTAGTTCCACTAACACGTATATGAGCAACCCATCAATTAGGGAGAGTGATGATGCATGTTTTCTGAGAGAAGACAATACGTACTGTTTGTGATTCAGCAGTATAAAAGTCAGCTTTTGCAAAATCACTTCTGGTGTAATAAAGCCAACAGACAGACGCTATGCCATCTCTCCCACAGCGTCCACTTTCCTGGTAGTAGGATTCTAAGCTCTTAGGGCAACCATAGTGTATTACTTGCCTTATGTCTGGCTTATCAATTCCCATGCCAAAAGCAATAGTAGCAACCATAACTTGCAGTTCGTCTGTTATAAATAGTCTGAAAGAAATATAAAACCTAGATTAGTTATGAATGACAAACACTATTGCCTGCTCACGGCAACGCAAGAAAGGGAGGGTGCAATTGTCGAGAATTATATAGGTGACATGAGAAGTAAAGAAAACTACTACTATGAAATACATCTAATAGAGATTGAACCTGTGGGACTCAGCACGAGCTTTACTGCCCATTTGTCCATGATAAATTCCAGCCTTAATACCCACCTCCTGAAGCGAGTTGAATATCTAAGAAAAGAGAAGATGAGGTGTATGAGAAGATTAGTGACTTAAGAAAACAATAGTGAACGCGATGAGAGTTAAATATTTTTAAACAAGAAACCTCCAACGAAAGTCATGATAAGCGTGTATTTTGCTTTGCAAACACAAATAAATAGCAAAAATAGAAAAAGGCAGATAAAGATCCAATTGAAAAGGAGAAAAGAAGAGAGAGATTAAGAATATACCTGCTCGACATCCTTAATTGTTGTGCAATAAATAATGGTTGAACCAGCACTAGCTACAAATTTCCTAATTTCTTGAACAAGCTCATCCACAGATGATTGGCCCCGATTAAAAGGCTTGACACCGTAGAAGAGATTTTTGCGATCAAATGAGCCTATGGACACATAGGGATCATTCATCTTTAATGAACTTATGACATCATGTTGAACCCTGGAATTATGGGTTAAAAAAGTGAAAATTTTAGAATTTAGATTAAAAAGTAATAACAATGAAAGTATATGCCTCTTCTACCAGATCATGAAATCTACAAGTTATAGGGATAGGCAAAGATAGTAAAACTTACAGTCAAGTAGCAAAATAAACAGTGAATATATAGGGCGGGAGGAAGAGAGAGAGAGAGAGAGAGAGATACTTTTCAGTTGCTGTTGCAGTTAAGGCAACAAATGGAACATTACACAGAATGCTGCGCAACTTATCTAACTGCTTGTACTCCACCCTAAGGATCCAATAGAAAAATTCATCAGAAATAGCAAAACATTGATAACGGATAAAAACAATACCAAACAGAAATAAGTAAATAATGCAACAGGTATAAGAATAAAAGAATACTGGCAAAAAATGGTTTGAACACCAATAAAAGCTATCATGTACTGAGTATAGGCAACTGAGAAATATGTCAATAGTAATTTGAATGCAAAAATATTGGAACAGTTAACAGCCAAAAACACAAGAAAATATATTGAGAAGAGAAACCTAGTTTGTAATGAAAAAAGTGATGCTACTGGTTACCAAGTAAAGCTCTATTTCAGAATAATATAAGTAAAAGCATTTAAAGATAATTAAAGAGACATTTTGGAGAAGAAATAAGCTAAGTTAATATATAATATGGGGAAAGCCAAGAAACTAATAACCTGTCTCTAGAGAGAGAGAGAGGGCCACTCAAATTTGATAAACCAGTATACCGCCATAACTGGTCAATTATCTAGCGGCCTGGATGACCTCATTAAAATGTTCCTTTTTTGTATTTAGTACAAATGACAGTAATAAATACAATTAAAAAAATCACAGGCCAGAGGCAAAACTTTTAAAGCAATCAAACTAGTAAAAATCAAGCATCAATAACCTGAAGTCATGCCCCCACTCTGATATGCAATGTGCCTCGTCAACAGCAAAGAGACAAATTCCAACATTGAGCAAATTTGACCAGAAGCTGAAAAACAAAACAAAAATTTTAGGACACTGGTTTCTGTGGGGAAAAAAAAAAAAACTGTTACAATCAAGCGAGCACACTGTATCATCAACTTGCACGTTCCAGTAACTCCTGAAAAATCATTTTTTAAGTCTACAAACAAACTCAAATTCACACACTTCCAGACAAAAAGTCAATATGTTTCCATTTCTGCTCCCGATATAAACACATCTATAAGCTCAAATTTTCGATATCCAATGTACAGCACACCTCAGAAACAGCTTGGCTCGTATTTTATAGTGCCAAAACATCCATGTTACAGACAAGTAAACCTTAATACGTTTGTAAATTGGATGAAAACAATTACCTTTTTGGAATCAGGCAGGCCTTTTCTGGAGTCATGAACAAGATATTGAAATGACCACTCTCGGCTTTCGTCTGGACCGACAAATCAGTCTGAGCACTTCCAAGAAACTCAGCTTTGATGCCCCGTTGTTTCAAAGCCATAACCTAATCAACCAAATATCCTAAAATGTTTTCAATCTTAAAGTGAAAATGAATCAACAATGTCGAAAATAAGCAAACTAACAAACAAATTGTTACCTGATCTTGCATCAAGGAAATTAGCGGACTGACGACGATTCCGGTCTTTCCAACGACCAAAGGAGGTACTTGATAGCTGTTTGGCAATTTCAACGAACAATTCTAGTTAATGTCGAAAGCCGTAATCGATCAGAACAACCTGGACTGGAAGTTCAAAGAGAGGGAAATCTGAGATAGGTTAAGCTTTATTACCATAGGGACTTTCCGCTCCCAGTGGCCATGACCACCAAACAGTCCCTTTTTTCCAGGATTTGTTCGATAACTTCCTTCTGATACGGTCGGAATGAAGAAAATCCGAAAAAATTCTGCAACGAAAAGGAAATCCATATTAAAACAACTGATTGAGCCTAAAAACATTCAGCCTTACAAGAGAACTTGAAATGATCAGCCCTAACTGGAACAGGAACATCAAGAAATGAGAGAGAGAGAGAGAGAGAGAAGAGAGAGGAAAGCTTACTTTGAGAACGGACTCCATTTTTTGGGAGCTTTTCCAGATAAAATGGGCGTAGGGGCGGGGAAAAGAGTAGCATCAAATTCTCAAGAAACCAGACTGCTCTACCCGGGCTCATTTAAATATATTAACTTGGATTAAATAATTTAATTAATTAAATGCAATTGAAATGTTTCCCGCCATTTCCTATGTGGCCCAAAGCCTCAATTTTCGGGCCGTAGATAGCCCAGTACTTTGATTTTTTTTAAATTGTTTTCATAAATAATTCTAAATTATTGACATTACTTCTATTTTTTCAAAATCAAGCATCATGTCCGGCTATATATAAATTCATTAAAAATAATTCTTCTACACTAGAAACAAAAAAAGGTATTCGAATGATTTTTTTATATATTCCGGAACATTTTGAACAATTTTAAATAAAGAAAGACTAATTTTCTATATATTTTGGAACATTTTGAATGATTTTCTATATATTTTAAAATATTTTGAACGATTTTAAATAAAGAAAGACTAATTTGAATGGAAGTTTAAAATTCAAAAGTTATTTATAAAAATAATATCTTCATTAAATTTTCATAAAATTCAAAATTCTGTTTATAAACATAAACAGATATATACGAAAGGAATATTTTGAATGATTTTCTATATATCTAGTTTCAAACAAATAGACGTCAACTTGAATGGAGGTCTATAATTCAAGAACGATTTATGAAAATAATCTTTTTTTTTTTTTCAATGAAGAGAAAAATGATGATTAATCAAAATATGTATACATAACAGGATATTAAAAGATATTTATTTACAAGTCTTTTTTTTTAGAGAAAATTTTTTAAACTAGTATATTTTCACCAAGTTACATTTATATAATTTTCTTTGCTTCCATTTGGAAGGAGTTCTTGAATAGATGAAAAAATTTATTTTTCTTGTAACAATCGGGAAAATTCACATTTTTCGGAAAATAATTACACAATGAATTTAAGTGTTAAAATGTGAAATTAAGTGATTTAATATTGTTTGGAACTAAATAAAATGTTCGAACAATGTTAAATGATAAAAAATGAGTAATAGTGATTTTATGTGTGTGGCGACCCCCCCACGTACGTTACCATACCAACCAGTCGAGCTCTGACGCCGACCGCGATGGCTGGCAACCTCGTGGGTCGTCATCCTCTTACTTAGCTTAACTTTCCATTCTTAACGTTCTCATTTTATAGCGGAAGCAATTTCTATTGCAAATTTTTTTTTTTTTTTAACTTACATACTATACCTATCTTTATCATACTCTTATAACACATATTTCATAACTTTCTTTCTTTCTTTCATCTTCCTTTTTGAACGCTCAGCGAAAGACTCATGGTAGTACCATACCCTCGCCCAGTCCCTTGGCACGTGCAGATCCATCCGTCGTCCATCGTATTACTTTAAATAAACACGTTGCTTACCTGCAACATATAAACAACTAATGAGCTAGATGCTCAGTAAGTTCAAACATACATTCATTAACTTATAATTACTAGAATATATGTCACCACGTATATACACATCATATACATCATTTATACATATCCTCAAAACATAACATAAAATGTGAGCTTCTTCATGCTCATTTATCTCTTCGTTCATCGTTCTTATCATTCTATCGATCATCTCTTATCATTCTAATCCAATCTTTTCATTTCTTTGCTTTTCATTTCTATCATTTCTTAACTTTCTATTCTAAACCTTTATAACTTTCTATCACTTTATCATCATCTCTTAACATTCCATATCTTAAAAGCTAGTAACATACACACTAGCATAACATCACGTAAAAACGTGTCATTCACATCACATCACATATATAATTCTATTATGTTTCATATCGTTTGTTTCTTTTTTTTTTTTTCTTTTCTTTCCACTCTCTTTTTCCTGGTTTTTTTTTTTTCTTTCTCACGCACTCTCTTTTCTTTTCTTTTCACGCTCTTTTCTTTTCTTTTCTTTTCACGCACTTTTCCTTTCTTTTCTTTTCTTCTCTTTTCCTTTCTTTTCTCTTCTTCTCTTTTCCTTTCTTTCCTTTTCTTTTCTTTTCTTTTCACTCTCCTTTCGTTCGTTTTCTTTCCACTTTCCTTTGGTTGGGCCCGTTGTTGGACGTACCTAGTTGCGCGCGGACAGTGGGAGGAGGGGGAGCTACCCACCAACCTACCTCACAGTCACATAAAACCTCACCTTCGGGGCTGGTCCAACCTATAATCTACCACCTTGGGGGTAGCGCCACATCTACGCGGAGGATATAGACCGGAAGTCTCGACCTTGTAGGGAGACCGGTACGCCAACAACTTAAGTTTTCAGTCTTATTATCTTGTAGGCTTTTATTTTTCTTATATTGATTTTTCGTTGGACATCTTTTTCTTTCAAAAAACATAGCACATATAGCACATATTACTTATATAACATCACATCACATCATAACAAACAAAAACATGTTTTGTTACGTGTAGACAATTATTCTTTGTTCGTCTTATCATTTGCATCATTCCATCAATCATAGCCTATCGATCATAGCCTATCGTTCTATTCCATCAATCACATCTTATCGTTATGTTCTAATCATTTCATCATACCTTTCATCATAACCTATCATTGTTTTTCTTTCTTGTCTAACTCTTTGCTTTCATATCATTTTTCATAAAACATCTATCCTTTCGTTCTCATAAAATATACCCTTTCTTAATTCCATTCCTCACCGATCATCGTTGCTCTATCAATCATAACTTAACTCTCATAAAACTTTTCATAAAACATCTATTCTTTTGATCTCATAAAACATCCCTTTCTTAATTCCTTTCATATCTCATCTCTTTCTTATGCACTCTATCATAATATTATCATTCTTACTCTTTCCATTCCTCTATTCCTCTTTATCACATCGTTACTCTCATAAAACTTTTATAATACCTTTCCTTCATAATTCAATATATACATATATTTATATATATATATATTTTTATAAATTATTTATTAAAACACATCTTTTAACATCATCATAACATTGCTATAGCATTACTATAGCATCATCATAAATCACATCATGACATTTACATACAAATCATATAAATACTATAAGCTTGTTCATAGTTGCAGACGAGTAAATGTCTGAACTTACTCATAGCGTGCTTATCCTCTTCTTGGAGTCCATAGACGTCTTTTGTCGCTTCTGAATCGGGTTCCTACAGACAAATTTTGTCCGTTAATCACATTTTCATCTATAGCTTTTATTTTATTAAAAAGCTTAATTCTGATCTTATAACCCTTAATTATAGCCTTAGGACAGCTTTCTAAACCTTAATGGCCATTTTTGGATTTTTCTCCAACTTTTTGAAAAATTACGATTTTACCCCTAACTTTTGACAAAATTACAATTTTTGCCCTTGACGTAATTTTTCATAACTTAAACCTCAATTTTGACTTTTACAAACTTCATTCACCTATTCCGAGGTCATTGGGGCTCTTTTCCCATAATTTGAGAATCTTTGGGCAAAATGACCATTTTGCCCCTGATGGGTCGTTTAAACCTAACATTTTCATTTTCATGCTTAGGCTGGATTTTCTAAACCCAAAATCATCAAATTAACTTTTTAAATCTTAGCAGACCTTTTTCGGATCAATTCTTATCATTTTACCAATTTTTCACATTCCCGGCCCTCGGGAAGTACTATTCCGACCTAAGTGTCAGTTTCATATTTTTCCTTACGTTCTAGGGTTTCGAAGGGTCGGTTTACTAGTCGTACCTTACCCATTCCTTTTTCCATGCCTTAATTCCTCGAGGGGGCTCGGGTTCCCTTCCCGATCATATTTTTACCCCTCGTTTCCCATTTTACCCCTGGTGTCGTTTTTAGAAATTTCGGCAGAGTTTCCCCTTAATTTTTGAGGTTCCAGCGTTTAGGAAACGCCTGAAAACCATCTATCCTAATCTAATTCTATCACGTACTATACCAGAGGCCTAGATTTTACGTAAAACTTATATCGTTTACGTAAAATCATTACATTATCACATATTTTTCTTTTTCTCCATTTCAGCCATTTTCTTCTTTTTACATACATTCTTTTCCATATTTTTCATACCAATAATTATAAAATCACATAACAGTCCCAAACAATTAAATTGCGGAACGTAAAGAGGTCGGGATTTATACCGAATTGCAGTCCGGTCTCGACGACATAAACCCTAATTCCTCGTTCTTCATCTTTGAGGTCTCGTCTTGCAATTCCGACTCCGCGGATGCGTCCGGAACGTCGAAAATAGGCCAACGGGCCAAACTTGCATTTTCGGTCAACGGTCGCCGTTGACCGGCGTTGACCGCCGTTGACCGGCGGCGATGGCGGCGACAGTGGCAAGTAGGTAGTCCATCTTGAAGATCTCGACGAGAGGAATCCATTGGTGGCTTCAATTTCACATTTGGAGGGCCCAATCGCCGGAAAATGCCCTCGAAAGTCTCGGCCACGGCGGCGGCGGTGGAACTCCGCCGTGCCGGACTTTTTCCCCGAAATTGATTGAGGGCTTTTGCTCCCCTCTTCACGGCGACCATTTCTGTACAGACGGCGTGCTTCAACTCGGCCGGAATCGGCAGTTTCGACGGCGGCTTCACGGCGGCGTTTCACCGGATTTTCCGAAGCTCGGGCGGCGCGATTCCGCCGGTATTGAGGCGATCCACCACATGGGTTTTGTAGTACTCTTCACCACGAACATTTTGGGACCGGTTTCGTGGCAAATGGTGGCCGGACGGCGAAGAAATCTCGCCGGGAAGATTTCGGCTCCGGTGACCTTCAGACGGCGCGTGCGGCTTGCTCCGACGGCTGCTCCGTCGCGTCGACCCACCATCGGACTCAGCTCGGCGAGAGCTTTCCGATGACACCGGCGGTGTCGAAAACGGACACCGTTTCTGATGGTCGGTTACTGTACATATTCGGCTAGAGAGAGAAAGAGAAGGAGGAGAGAGAGTGTGTGTAGATAAATGAGAAAATTCCACTTTTTCCCTCTCTTTATATACTTTTTCGCCCAAAATTTCAATATGGGCTATCCTGATTAATTTGGGCGTCCTGAATCCAAATATATCAGTTTTATTTTCATCTGAGGTCATTTTGACCAATTTCCGATACTGTGAATTTTCGGTCAAAATTTACCTCTGTGCTCAATTGTCAAATTTGAGCGTGCTGATAGGCTATCCTTACTAATTTGGGAGTGCTGAACCCAAATTTATCAGTTTTATGTTAAGATAATATCATCTTGACCTACTTCTTGATACTGTGAGTGGCACACACGTGCACACACATAATATCACTATTACTCTTTTTTTTATCCTTTAATGTTGTTAGAACATTTTATTTAATTCTAAACAATATTACATCACTTAATTTCACATTTTAATGCTTAAATTCATTGTGCATTTATTTTCCAAAAATGTGAATTTTCCCTGTTGTTACATGTGTGTACACGTGTGTGCCATTCACAGTATCAAGAAGTAGGTCAAGATGATATTATCTTGACATAAAACTGATAAATTTGGGTTCAGCACTCCGAAATTAGTAAGGATAGCCTATCAGCACGCTCAAATTTGATAATTGAGTACATGGGTAATTTTTGACCGAAAATTCACAGTATCAGAAATTGGTCAAAATGACCTCAGATGAAAATAAAACTGATATATTTGGATTCAGGACGCCCAAATTAATCAGGATAACCCATGTTGAAATTTTGGGCGAAAAAGTATATAAAGAGAGGGAAAAAGTGGAATTTCCTCATTTGCCCATGTGTACTCTCTCTCATCCCTTCTCTTTCTCTCCCTACCCCCATTGATGAATAGTAACCGACCACCGGAAACGGTGTCCGTTTTCGACACCGCCGGCACCGTTGGAAAGCTCTCGCCGGGCTGAGTTCAACGGTGTGCCGAGTCGACGGAACCGACTCCGGAGGAGAGCGCACGCGCCGCCCGAAGCAGCCGGCCACCGGAAAATTCGCAACGCCGTATCTCCGCCATCCGACGTCCGATCAAGTTGAAACCGGTCCCAAAATATTTGTGGTGAAGAGTACTACAAAACCCATGTGGTGGATCGCCTCAACACCGACGGAATCGCGACGCCGTCGCCGTGAAGCCGCCGTGGAACTCGCCGTTTTCGGTGATGTTGAGCTGCACCACCTGTACAGAAATGGTCGCCGTGAAGAGGGGAGCAAAAGCCCTCAATCAATTTCGAGGAAAAAGTCCGGCACGGTGGAGTTCCACCGCCGCCGCCGTGGCCGTGACTTTCAAGGAGGTTTTCCGGCGATTGGGGCCTCCAAACATGAAATTGAGGCTACCAATGGATTCCTCTCGGCGAGATCTTCAAGATGGGCTACTCATTTGCCACCGTCGCCGCCGTCAACGGCGGTCAACGGCGAGTCAACGGCGGTCAACGCCGGTCAACGGCGATCGTTGACCAAAAATGGAAGTTTGGCCCGTTGGCCTATTTTCGACGTTCCGGACGCATCCGCGGAGTCGGATTTGCAAGACGGGACTTCAAATATGAAGAACGAAGAATTAGGGTTTATGCCGTCGAGACCGGACTGTAATTCGGTATAAATCCCGACCTTTTTATGTTCTGCAATTTAATTGTTTGGGACTGTTATATGATTTTATGATTTTTGGTATGAAAAATGTGGAAAAGAATGTATGTAAAAAGAAGAAAATGACTGTAATGGAGAAAAAGAAAAAAATATGTGATGATGTAACGATTTTACGTAAACAGTATGAGTTTTACGTAAAATCTAGGCCTCTGATATAGTACGTGATAGAATTAGATTAAGATAGATGGTTTTCAGGCGTTTCCTAAACGCTGGAACCTCAAAAATTAAGCAGAAATGCTGTCGAAATTTCTAAAAATGACATCAGGGGTAATATGGGAAACTAGGGGTAAAAATATGATCGGGAAAGGAACCCGAGCCCCCTCGAGGAATTAGGACATGGAAAAAGAAGGGGCAAGTTATAATTAGTAAACCGACCCTTCGAGACCCTAGAGCGCAAGAAAAACATGAAACCGACACTTAGGTCGGAATAATACTTCCCGAGGGCCGGGAATGTGAAAATTGGTAAAATGATAAGAATTGATCCGTAAAAGGTCCGATAAGATTTAGAAAGTTAATTAAATGATTTTGGGTTTAGAAAATCCAGCCTAAGTATGAAAATGAAAATGTTATGGTTAAACGACTCATTAGGGGCAAAATGGTCATTTTGTCTAAAGATTTTCAAATTATGGAAAAAGAACCCCAATGACCCCGGAATAGTTTAATGAAGTTTGTAAAAGCCAAAATTGAGGTTTAAGTTATGAAAAATTACGTCAATGGTAAAATTGTAATTTTGTCAAAAGTTAGGGGTAAAATCGTAATTTTTCAAAAAGTTAGAGAAAAATTCGAAAAGGGCCATTAAGGTTTAGAAAGCTGTCCTAAGGCTATAATTAAGGGTTATAAGATCAGAATCAAGCTTTTTAATAAAATAAAGGCTATAAATGAAAATGTGATTAACGGACAAAGTTTGTCTGTAGGAACCCAATTCAGAAGCGACAAAGGACGTCTATGGATTCCAAGAAAAGGATAAGCACGCTATGAGTAAGTTCAGACATTTACCCGTCTGCAACTATGAACAAGCTTATCGTGATTATATGTTTTGTATGCAAATGTCATGATGTGATTATTGATAATGCTATAGTAATGCTATAGCAATGCTATGATGATGTTAAAAGATATGTTTTAAATAAATAATTATAAAAAGAATGTATATATATAAATATATGTATATATTGAATTATGAAGGAAAGACATTATAAAAGCTTTATGAGAGTAACGATGTGATAAAGAGGGATAGAAGAATGGAAAGAGTAAGAACAAGAATGTTATGGTAGGATGCATAAGAAAGAGATGAGATATGAAAGGAAAGAATAGATATTTTATAAAAAGTTTTATGAAAGTTAGGTTATGATTGATAGAGCAACGACGATCGGTGACGAAAGGAATTAAGAGAGGGATATTTTATGAGGATGAAAGGATAGATGTTTTATGAAAAGTTTTATGAAAGTTAGGTTATGATTGATAGAGCAACGATGATCGGTGATGAAAGAAATTAAGAAAATGGTATGTTTTATGATAACGAAAGGATAGGTGTTTTATGAAAAAAATGATATAAGAGCAAAGAGTAAGACAAGAAAGAAAAACAATGATAGGTTATGATAAAAGATATGATGAAAGGATTAGAACATAACGATAAGATGCGATTGATTGAATAGAATGATAGGCTATGATCAATAGGAGGATGATGATAAGATACGGTAGACAGGAGGATGCAAATGATAAGACGAACAGAGAATAATTGTCTATACGTAACAAAACATGTTTTTGTTTGTTATGATGTGATGTGATGTTATATAAGTAATATGTGCTATATATGCTATGCTAAGGTGTATATAAAATAATTCACACAAATAAAGTAAAGAATTAAGAAAAGAAAAACAACGAAAGAACATATGTTCCATGAAATGTTTTATGAAAAATGAGAAATGAAAAATGATGAATGTCATGAAAAAGATGTACAACGAAAAATCAATATAAGAAAAATAAAAGCCTACAAGATAATAAGACTGAAAACTTAAGTTGTTGGCGTACCGGTCTCCCTACAAGGTCGAGACTTCCGGTCTATATCCTCCACGTAGATGTGGCGCTACCCCGAAGGTGTGGTAGATTATAGATTGGACCAGCCCCGAAGGTGAGGTTTTATGTGACTGTGAGGCAGGTTAGTGGGTAGCTCCCCCTCCTCCCACTGTCCGCGCGCAACTAGGTACGTCCAACAACGGGCCCAACCAAAGGAAAGTGGAAAGAAAACAAACGAAAGAAGAGTGAAAAGAAAAGAAAAGAAAAGAAAAGAAGGAAAAGAGAAGAAAAGAAAAGAAAGGAAAAAAGCGTGAAAAGAAAAGAAAATAAAAGAAAAGAAAGGAAAAGAGCGTGAAAAGATACGAAAAGAAAAGAAAAGTAAAGAACAATATAAAAAGAAACAAACGATATGAAACATAATAGAATTATATATGTGATGTGATGTGAATGACACGTTTTTACGTGATGTTATGCTAGTGTGTATGTTACTAGCTTTTAAGATATGAAATGTTAAGAGATGATGATAAAGCGATAGAGAAGCTATAAAGGTTTAGAATAGAAAGTTAAGGAATGATAAGAATGAGAAGAAAAGAGATGAAGAGATTAGATTAGAATGATAAGAACGATGAACGAAGAGATAAACGAGCATGATGAAGCTCATATTCTATGTTATGTTTTGAGGATATGTATAAACGATGTATATGATGTGTATATATGTGATGTCATATATTCTAGTAATAACATATATTACTAGTATTTATAAGTTAATGAATGTATGTTTGAACTTACTGAGCATCTAGCTCATTAGTTGTTTATATGTTGCAGGTAAGCAACCTGTTAGTTTAAAGTAGTATGATGGACAACGGACGGATCTGCGCGTACCAAGGGACTGGGCGAGAGTATGGTACTACCATGAGTCTTTCGCTGAGCGTTCAAAAAGGAAGATGAAAGAAAGAATGTTATGAAATATGTGTTATAAGAGTATGATAGAGATAGATATATTATGTAAGTTAAAAAAAAAAAATTTGCTATAGAAATTGCTTCCGCTTTAAATGAGAATGTTAAGAAGGGAAAGTTAAATATGTTAAGTAAGAGGATGACGACCCACGAGGTTGCCAGCCATCGCGGTCGGCGTCAGAGCTCGACTGGTTGGTATGGTAACGTACGTGGGGGGGCGCCACATTTATAGAAAAAAAATCCTTTTTTTTTTTTTATGTTCAAAATGAAAAAAAGTCAATATTCGTACACTAAAATTTAGAAGGTTCTATTTCAAAAATAATTTTTTCTCTCTTTTTTATTAAAAACAGAATGCTCAGCTTAATTTAATATCTCTCTCGTGTAATATAACGGATTATTTTCTCTTTTCTTTAAAAAATATATCTTTTTATATTTTATCATAAACTTCGTTATGAGGTCAATTTTTAAAGGAAAATAATTAAAACATCAACAAATGTTAAATATCATGACTAATAGAATATGTGTTTTATTCATGAGTCTCATAACTTTTTATTAGTTTGTGTTACTCAATATTACTAATAAAAGAAGTAAATATCAATATTACTAATAAAAGAAGTAAATAGCACTTTTACGATAAATAATCAAACTAAAAAACAAGTTTGAAAACTATTTAGAGTAAATAGAAATTTTAATTAATAAATAAAGTAGTTCATTTGTTAGGAACAAATAAATGACCATTTAATTCAAATATTTTAAAACCTTACAATTTTATTTCTTTTAATTCGGTTACAAAAAATTTTTTTGCTACTTACTACAACTTTTGCATTTGAGGGTATTTTATCGTGCTCTTCTTGCTGCTTTTTCTGTCTCAAAAGTATCATTTTGTAAATTGAGCCAAAAAAAAAAAAAAACAAAACAAAACCAAAAAAAAGGAACGAACGAACAAAAAGTTTCATTGTTAATATTGCGCCACTCCAATCCTTTCTAAGCATGTAAAAAAGCTATCGAAGCAGACAATTTTAGCAGATGTTTAGAAAATGGAAACTAACTACTATCATAATAAGTCTAGATTTAATAACAAGTCAGAGACAACAAAAGAAGATTGGACTGCATATGAAATCGTATTGTCTACAAGAAGAGTTTTCTGTATTCCTCTGCTTCTTGTGCCATCTCCTCAAGGCTTCTGTCCTTCCTTTCCTTATCCAAGTCCAGCTTTTGCTCCATTTCCTTCTCATTGTTGTCGATCTACACCACCGACGAGAGAGTAAATATCAAAGCAAATAAGCGTGCAAAAGCACTTTCAGACCAGAAGAAGTTTTGATTGATCTTACCGCGTCATATATCTCATCATTCTTCTCAAAGTCACCACCTTTCCTTGGGATAATATGTATGTGGACATGGGGTACAGTTTGTCCTGCCTGGGGTCCATCCTAGGTTTCACACAAAGCTCATGCAATCAGTTACTTTAAAAATTGAGTTGAGCAGCAGTATGGTATAAAATGTTCATAAGAATTACAGTTTATCAACAAATATTGGTGTCAGTTTGTTCTTATCGAACATACACAAAAAGCAGGTATAGGCTATTCTAACAAAACTACAGTTGTATTACTTGATAATGTGAAGTATGAAACATGGAGCACATAATGAAAATGTAGCATTGTATTCTGTGGAAATTATCTGCTGAATTTAACTTGCAAACAACACAGAAGGAAAAGAAAAGTAGTTACATTCAAGTATCAGAAAATTAGCAGACTTACCTGTATTGTAAATGTAAGAGACGATGCTTTATGGTACCTCTCGAGCTGACTACCGACCTTCTGCGCTGTGATCCATAGATCACTGGTCTCATCAGCAGTGAGATCCACGAAGCGTTTTACTTGATGTCTTGGGCAGACAAGCACGTGTACATATTGTCAAGGCGATCAAATTGAACTGACTTAAAAATCAATTAACATGCCAATGAAGCTTAAAATGAATTTCGTGTGCATTCAAGCATGTGACTTTGACAATAACTAGAATATACGCAATACACCCATCACATATTTACACATACATGCATCTGATAATTGTTTAGATGGCCGCCTTATTGCTGCGATCCTAATGCAATTATATGAGTAGTCAAAAAGAGAGTTAAACAACATCGTACAACCGCAACAAACAATTTATGCAAAACAAGGCAATAGTGCAACAAAGTAATTGAACTTTTGTGGCTTTATAGGGTATGTTTGGTTCGATTGAATGATCATTAAAATGGAAGGGCAGGCCTTAAAATCCAGTCATTCCTATGTTTGATTAAGCAAAAAGACATCGGAATTGCTAAAATTGAGTCATTAACCATTCCAATGTTCAAATATTTGCTTTAAATGTGATTCCTATAACTTAACCAAACATAATAAGGGCCAATTTGGTAGAGCTTCCTAGAATGCTTCTGGAAATGTTTGAATGATTTATTAGAAGAGCTTCCACTCTCCAAAATAGCTTCCTATGAAAGCCAGGAAACGTCGTAATAGCCTTTCCTGGATAGGCTTTAAAACTTGTAACAAATTTTAAGTTAGATATTATAAATTTCATTTTTAATATTTCTATTACTTATAAGAATATTTTAAAATTATTTCGATTTCATAAGCTATTTGGTTCCAAATACTGAAAAGCCACAACTTTTACTTTTCTTCTTCTACAGGCTAAAAATAACAGAGTAAAAGAACGGGCCCTAACTGTGATTCTAATATTCAACCAAACAATGAAATTCAAATATATAATTCAATCTATTCCTGTTCCCATCCAATTCTTGTTCACATTCTTTTTCCATTTCATCAAGCCAAATACCACCTAAAATAAAATTGTCAGCTTAAAAACCAAAACATCTTATTAATCTCCTCAAGAAAAGGATATGACCTGCAAACGGAAAACGGGAAAATATCACTGCCAGTCTCATTATGGGCAAATAAAGAAGAACAAACAAAACTTTTTACATGGAAAAATTGAAGGAAAATCAAGTTGAATATGAAGAAATGTTTCATAATGAATTCGAAGGTATGTTTGTTAGGTAGTTTTATTTTTAAAAAATACAAAATTTTCCATTTTAAAAAAATAAATTATTTTAGATTTTTATATCTACACATCTAAAATTTTTTATTTTTAAAAAATAAAAAAATTATTTATTTATCTAAATAATTCTTCACTCTAAAAATAAAATCCAAACATCATTTTATTTTTCAAATCTAAAAATTTTTCATTTTTCAAAACTAAACCTCTCATTCAAGCACCCCCTTCCTCGATAATAAACTTAAAACTCGTTGATCGCATTTATTCAATTTTCGTTTTCCGGCCGATCATGATGATACATACCAGGAAGAACAGGACGGAGATTGACCGTAGCGTACGACAGCTGGGTTGCATAGAAAACTTCCTTGCTGTCTATCGTGTAAGGCCCAAAGGTAAAGCTTTCCGAAGCCATCTGTAACAGCGGAAATGGGGAATCCAGTTGACTATGAAACGACGATCGAAAAATGGAAGAAGAAGAAGAAGAAGAAGAGGAAGAGGAAGAGGAAGAATTTTGGGTAGTTTTAGAGAATAACTTGGACTTGCCTTGGTGGTGAGGTTGGCGGCGGAGATACGGCGGAGAGCGAAGGACGAAGGCGTGAGGAGACGGCAGCCAATTTGGGCAGCGAGAGTGGGAAGTCGTTGAAGCGCTAGATGCTTTACCATTTGCACTCTGCACTCCGTCACATGCTTGACTTTTAATGGGCTGAGTCTTTTCTTTATTATTATTATTTTTTTCTAACAAGAAATTATCGATGGATATTGAGGGGACCAACTGAATTACATGTTAGTTTAAATTTAATATTGTGTTTGGTTTATTAGTTTAGTAGGCGTTTGAGTCAAGCATTTTTTTGACATTACATTTAAATGCAATGTAATTTTCTTTCAAATATAAAAATATTTCATTCAAATACCAATCACATCACATTTTAAATCTAACACAATCACTATTTATTATTTTACTTTTTCTATTACTTTTATTAATTACATCATATATTCTCTCTCCCTCTTTTTTTTTCTCTCTACTTTTACCCATCACATCACATATTTATTATTAAAATACAATTCAAATACTTTTCTCCCAAACACACATTGCATTCAAATGCAATGCTAATATTTGTCCTCCAAATACAAATTGCATTCAATGCATTGCATTCAAACGCAATGCAAATACATTGCGTTCACTAAACGAACCCTAAAAGGTTTTTATTCCATAATTTATATTATCTTTTGGACTCAAATCACTGTCTCTCATGTCAAAAAAAATTGTATTAATCATATAAAAAATTAAAAAGAGATATAATTTTTAATGTAAGTTTAAATCTAAATTTTATTATTTAAATACTCTTAACTTAAAATAAAATTTTCTAACTCAAATTTTAACTACAAACATAAGGTTTATTTCATAGTTCAACTTCAAAATTAACAAAAAAATTTTAACTTAAACTTGTAATCTAAACGAACCCTAAATAACCATTTGATTAAATATTATAGCTTCGATTTAGCCCTTTTTTTTTGGTAGCTTTGATTTAGCTTAAATATGAGCATTTTGTTATAGTTTGAATTTATTATTTAAATACTCTTAACTCAAAATAAAATTTTCTAACTCAAACTTAAACCATAAATACAAGGTTTATTTCATAATTCAACTCCAAACTTAACAAAACTCAAACTTGTAATCCAAACGAACCCTAAGTAACCATTTGGTTAAATATTATAACTTCGATTTAGCTTTTTTTTTTTTTTTTTGATAGCTTTGATTTAGCTTAAATATGAGCATTTTGTTATAGTTTGAATTTAATTTGATATGTCCCACTCTAATAACTTTTTATCTCTACTTTCACTATTTTAGCTTAAATATGAGCATTTGATTATAACTTAAATTTAATTTGGTATGTCCCACTTTAATAACTTATTATCTTTATTTTCATTATTTTAGCACAATTTTTAATACAATATTAAACTAAACTATTAATAGGTAAACTTGTTTAACAAATCTTGCAGTGATGAGAATCCCTAAGAAATATCATGGACACAAGATAGTACAAAACACAATAAAAACAAAATATAGAAAATATAGTACATAGAGATTTAGAGAGGTTTGCCGTCAATGAGAATGCTACATCTTCTCTTCAATACTTGAGGTTTCACTATATTTTCAAAATTATAAATAGTGTAATCTATCAAATTGTGAGTTGGAGACCTATTCTCATATATTTATATGCTCCTAAAAAATAACTCTTATTTAATATATAAATACAAATATTTGATATTTGAATTTGAATGTAAATAAAATCTTTAGTATTGTAAATTTTATTGTAAATATCAAATAATCTTAGCTAGTTATTTAAAATTGAAATATCTGAAAACCTTATTCCTGAATTCTTGAGCGTCAGTATCTTAACTAGCAAATATGGCTATATCATGACGGCTGAGATCCATGTAATCTTGCCCACCCATCAACAATTGCCCCCCAATCCAAAATGCTTCGATCTCGGTACCCTGAAATGCTTCAGGTTCTAGCTACTGGTTATCGGGACTAGTGGTCTATTTCGTTATTAAAATTAACAGTTCTACCATGATTGCCTTACAACTGGCACAACATTGGGTTTTGGAATCGTCACATCATTTCCAAACTTTACGACACTGTTTTTGACTTTTTAAATTTTAACCAATTCATTCTTCTGAACTCCAGTCTATTTGTCCTAGTCATTGATTCGCCACATAGCATTGAATCGTTAAATGCATACTTTGGCTACTGTCTTCTCGTACTTCCTTTAAAGAGGGAATTGTTTAAAGATAACAAATATGGCTGGGATCATGATGGCTAAGATCCATGAAATCTCGCCCACCCATCAACGATTGCCCCATAGTCTAAAATGCTTCAATCTTGGTACTTTGAAATGCTTTAGATTCCAGATATTGGCTATCGGGACTAGTGGTCTATTTCATTATTAAAATTGACAGTTTTACCATGATTGCCTTACAACTAGCACAACATTGGGTTTTGGAACCATCACATCATTTCCAAACTTTACGACATCGTTTTTGATATTTTAAATCTCAACCAATTAATTCTTCTTAACTCCAGTCTATTTGTCTTAGTCATTGATTCGCCATGTAGCATTGAATCATTGAATGAATACTTTGGCTACTGTCTTCTCGTTCTTCCTTTAAAGAGGGAATTGTTTAAAGATAGCAAATATGGCTGGGATCATGATGGCTGCATCATGATGGCTGAGATCCATGAAATCTGGCCCACCCATCAACAATTGCCCCCCAGTCTAAAATGCTTCGATCTTGATACCCTGAAATGCTTTAGGTTCTAGCTACTGGCTATCGGGACTAGCTCTATTTCATTATCAAAATTGATAGTTTTACCATGATTGCCTTATAATTGGCACAACATTGGGTTTTGGAACCGTCACATCATTTGCAAACTTTACGACGACATTTTTGACTTTTTAAATCTTAACCAATTAATTTTTCTGAACTTCAGTCTATTTATCCTAGTCATTGATTTGTCACGTAGCATTGAATCGTTGAATGTATACTTTGGCTACTGTCTTCTCATTCTTCCTTTAAAGAAAGAATTTTTTAAAGATAGAAATCTTACTTGTGTTAGATGGCTCTTCGACACCCGTCTTTTTCGTTCTTCCCTTAAGAAGGAATTGTTTGATGATGAGAATTTTTAGGGTAACTTCTCGAACATATCCTCTCATTCTTTTCTTAGGAATTGTTTGAGGAACTTTAATAAAATTTATTCAATTTTGGGTTACTTCTCGACACCTGTCCTTTCATTCTTCCCTCGGGAATTGTTTAAGGAACTTCAATAGAACTTCTTCAATTTTAGTATACTTCTAAATACATGTCCTCTCATTCTTCCCTCATGAATTATTTGAGGATTTTGATAGCTGGCAGTGTCCTCTGTCCTTGGCTAAGCCTTGGTTCTAGCTTTAGACAATCTCATCGGTGGTAGTCATAATCATGTTGGCATTGGAGAATAATAAAGAAAGCTAATTAGTTGAAACGTCTTTGTTACATCCTCCGTTGTTCTTGGTGATCTTCTCCAAAAGGTATAATGATTGTTGAATAATTTATTATACATGGTAATATGAGTTTTTAACGATTTTAAAAAAATTTCTAAAATTCTGCTATGCATGTCTTTTTATTTTTCCAACAATTGGCATCTATAAAACATTGAAGAGAAAAATTTTTAGACTTGTGAAGAGAAATCCAATGAGTAATAGTCCCCTTTAAGTACCTTGAGATATGTTTGAGGACTACTCGATAATGGATGGTGGTTGATGCATGCACAAATAGGCAAAATTTTCCAACAGCAAAATCAATGTCAAGTCATGTGATTGTGTAATATTGAAGGGCACCAACAATCTATTTGTATGGTATGGCATCAGAGAGTGGATCCCTATCATGTAATGATAAAAAAGTATTGGATGCCATGGGAGAATTGGCAGGTTTATAATCAAGTATGTCCACGCGAGATAAGAAATCTTTGATGTACTTTTGTTGGCACAGATGGAGGGTAGTGGGAGAATGAGTAACCTAAACACCAAGAAAGTAGGATAGATCACCAAGTTACTTAGAAGCAAAGTGTCGGCTCAGATGAGAAATTAAGGTCTGAATGAGATTGGAGTTGTTGCCTGTAATGATAATATCATCGACATACATGAGCATCATTAAGATGAGAGATGAATCATGGAACGCAAACATGGAAAAGTTAGATCAAGAACTAAGAAAACCCCACTATAAAAGACAATTGCTCAACTTAGCATACCAGGCACGAGGACTTTGTTTCAACCCATATAATGCTTTGTGTAATTTATACACATGAAAGGGTTTAGTAGGATCCACAAAGCCCAAAATTTGCTGCATAAAGACCTTTTCTGTCAAATCACCGTTAAGAAACACATTATGAACATCAAGTTGTTTTATAGGCAATCCACAAGCTAAGCAGGACAAAGAATGATTCTTATTGTGGTAGGCTAGATCATCAGACTGAAAGTGTCAAAATAGTATAGTCCAAGTGTTTGAAGGAAGCCCTTCACCACCAAACAAGTTTTTATCTCTCAATATAGCCATCCAGTTTTAAGTTCAAACGATAGACCCACCAATAACCTTTAAATTTAGGAGAAGGGTCTGGTGGCACCAACGACCATGTCTTGTTGCACATGAGAGCATCAAATTCTTGTTGCATGGTATATCTCCATTGAGGACATAAACTAGCTTGTCTAAAAGTGATAGGTTCATGAAGTTGCACTGTAGGATTAATGTCAAGAAAGATAAAGAACATCTTAGGTTTATGAATGCCAATGTTTAACCTGGTTGTCATACCATGGACAGTAGTATTATCAGAAGGGTGATATAAACCAAGTATTGGAGATATAGATGAATCACTTAATGAATCTGATACTTGAGTAGTGTTAAGAGGATTCATAGGAGTAGTGGATGGGGGTAAAGGACTAGAAAGCAGAGAATTTGACATTTGATAAGACAAGATAGAGAAAGAAGTGGAATGAAAGGTGAGAGAAGAGGATAATTTAGAATGAGATGTACAAATAGAATTAGAAATAGAAGAAGTTGAGGGAGATGAAATTTTAATCAGGGGAAATGGAAATTGAAGTTTATTTATTTATTTATTTTTGTAAGGTCTTAAGGACGGAAAACAAGCACATCCGAAACTTTCATTGTGTCATTGAAGAATAGTTTGTTATACAGAACTTCATAAGGATTCTTGTTGGCCAAAACAAGAGTAGGAAGACGATTGATTAAGAAAACTACAGATTAGAAAGCATACGACCAAAAAGATATAGGAACAAATGAGTGAGCAAGAAAGAATAGGTCAATTTCCATAACATGGCATTTTTTTTCACTAAACACAGCCATTTTGTTGTGGTGTGATAGGACAAGGATGATGATGAAATACACCAAGATTAGTAAGAAAAGATTTTAGTGGGCAATATTTAACCCCACCGCCAGTTTGTAAAATTTTAATCTTGGCGTCAAATTAAGTTTCAACCACGTTTTTGAGTTTAAGAAAAGTAGAAAAATTATCATTTTTAGCATTTAACAAACAAATCCTAGTAAAGCGAGAAAAATCATCAATAAAAAAGAAGAAAGTATTTAACACCAGTGACAAAATTAATCAGAGAAGAACCCCATAAATAAGAATAAACCAAGTCAAAAGGATTACGTGCTCTACAAGTATGGTTTACAAAAGAAAGCCTATGGCTCTTGGCCAATTGACAAGAATTACAAAAGGTAACAGAGTCTAAGTTTGAAACTCGGAAATTACAAGATTTCATAACTTGAGAAATAATTATGCGTGATAAGAGTCCAAGTTTGTTGTGCCAAAGATTGAAGTCTTGAAGAATAGTTTGGTAGACCGAAGCTGGACAAGAACTTAGACTGAAAATGAGATTGGGAATTAGACGAAAAAGAAGAGGCATTATGAAGCCTGTATAATTTATCTTCAAGATGACCTTAGAGAAGGATTTTCTTTGATGACACATCCTTCACAAGAAAAAAGGTTGGATAAAATTCAACGAAAGCATTATTGTCAGAACACAACTTATTTACACTAAGAACTTGTTTAGAAATATCAAGTGTATAAAGAATAGAATTGAGTCTAATAGGACGTGAGTAAGAATTGATCAAAGCACTGCCAATATTAGAAATATTAATTGACTTACCATTACCTACCAGCATCTGTTCATCACCGACGAATGGAAATGAATTATCCAAGTTGCCCAGATCAAGAGCGAAGTTAAGGGTCGCACCTGAGTCAAGATACCAAGAACTGTCTGACGATGAACTAGAGCCATGTAACATTGGATGTAGCCAACACTATAGCAATCTGATGTTTCTGTGATCCACAGTTACGATATGATATTCAACATTGGTTTTGCCGGAAGAGATGATTTGTATTGTCAAGCTTAATGGAAAGAGGTTAGGTAAGAGATAGAGTTGGTGGTTAGTAATGGGGTTGAACTTGGAGTTGAGGAATTGGGGTTGGTTGGATGTTTCTAGGACGATGAATTATTTGTGAATTGGGGTTGTTGGCAACGGAGGTCTCAGGAAGAGTAGTAGGATTAAGGTCGTCCATGTCAAGGGATTAAAGGGAGCTCAAGGCTCTGATACCAAATCAGAGATAGAGAGAGGAAGAGAAATAATGGGTAGGTTTTGGAATGTCTTGGCTCAAAATCATGAGCAGAGGAAAAGATGATATATATGTTACTGGCCAAATACAATACCAGTGTATATTAGTTGTATTGAAGAGTGTTTATTCATGTGTAGCGCTATAATAGGAAAAAGACATAATACAATAAAGTAAAACTAAATACAATTTATACATCTAATTAGAATTTATATATTAACATAAGGTATTCAATTTTGCCCAATTTTTTAGAGAATATTGATAGAGGGATTATTTGTGGAATCGTGGAAAAGTTTAGGAGACTGTGATATGCAAAATTAAAAATTCGTGTCCATCATAAAATAGGATGTATAATTTAACAGACTTTTATTTATTTATTTATTTTTTTCTCAAACGAATAAAAAAAAGAGATAAAAGAACACATAAGAAAAAGCGAAAACAAGTTAATAAAAATGAAAAAGAAAAAAACTAAAATGGAAAAAAAAAAAAACTAAGAAAAGTGACATCGTTAGGAAAACAGCAACAACGTGAACAAACATCATCAATACCAGAAAAAAGACATTGCTATTGAGAAACGGCGACATTTTTTGGGACAGTTAATAAGCAACGACAACATATGTGAACAAAAACGACATGAACTATAAATGACACAATTGTGGCAACTACTGTCATAAAATAACTTAACTAACTTCATAGCAATCTATTTGTGTGTGTGTGTGTGTGTGTGTGTGTAGGAAGGGGGGTGGGGTGGTGTTATGTCCGCCTGAACTTTTATAATTTTTCCTCTACAATAAAATATTTCACAGTTTTATCATTTATTTGCCCTCTGAAATTTTTTAATTGTTACAATTATATTATTTTTCACCCAAAAATTTTTATTTTGAAAAATTTACATTTATAATCTATTGTTTCAAATGAATCAAAATCAATTATGTTACTATATAAAATTCATAATTTTTTGAATTCTACTTTAAAATGAAGTCAAACTCTATTATAAGCTTAGTTCATTAGAGAGAGAAAAAAAATCAAAGATATAAATCGATAAAAAATGACAAAAGATTTTAACGTTGTCATTTTATTTTAAATTTTTGTTTAACTTACACCCTTTTAAAAATTTTTATTTATTTTGCCACTGTTTATAAATACATAGAAAATTAAGAACTATAAATCCTAAATAATGGACAAAGCCATATTAAACACTACCCTAGTTATGGGTATTTAGCACTAATGCCTTTTAAATTTGTTATCCTTTGACATTTTACCCCCTAAACTTTTTATTTTGGCAATTAACCCCATAAACTTGTCAAATTATTAAATGCATGACTTTTACTTAATTTTATATTGAATTGAAGATATGAAATTGGAATATTTGCATTAAGATTTGTACTAGATTTTAAAGTTTTTGGTAGGAAATGGGGTTTTTTGACTTCACATAAAACATAGTGTGTTTTTTTCTAACTAATTTAATGAAAAATTAATACATAGAATGTAAATTGTAACAATTTAATAAGTTTAGAGGATACATTGCTAAATTAAAAGTTTGAGGGACTAGTTGTCAAAAGATGATAAGTTTAGGGATATCAGTGCTAAATACGGTCCTAGTTATAAACAATAAAAACTGTTGTACATGAGGAGGATAATTAAAAAAATGACAACATCAAACAATACAAAGATTGTTTTATGGATTTTTTTTGGCATAGCAATACGATGCTTAAACTGTTTTCCTGTATCTTGTCTTCGCAGTTTGGGCTACTCTCATTTTACTCGAACTGTTTCGAGAATCACTTTTGCTTTCTTTTCTTCTTGCTATTTAGATGTTTTAATTCACTAGGTTATCCTTTGCCTTCATGTGAATCTAAAATCAAATTTTCTTCTCTTTTTGTTTAATTCACTTCATTTTTTTTCTTTGTCAAAATTGAGAATGAGTAATATCAGGGACACGATCCTAATACCTATTTTTAAATAAATAAATGTTTTTAATTGATATATTAATTATGTTAATAAAATAATAATAACTTATATATCATATTCGATGGTATTTAAAAATTGATATAAAAATTAAAGTGCATTTGTAGATTGTAAGGTTCAAATAATTAACTCGGCAATCATTTGACTCAATATTCAATTGGTAAAATTCACAAAAGAAGGCAAATGGTACAGTAAAACGACAATAGCACGAAGTGAGAAGTGGAACATTGCGTAAAACGACAAGGTCATCATCAACGACAACAACGTATAAACGACATCATTATGGAAAACATGACAAAACCATATGACGACTGGACGACACCATAGAAACGCAATGAAGGGATGAAAGTGTAATTTAACCTTTTCCTTTCTTGATCCCTCCAAAGCCATAGAACAGAAGATAATCGAACGGTCCAAAACCTCCCAGTTTCAAGAGATGAATCACTCGAACATTATCACTTACCAAAAGCACGGCCAAACCAAATAGTCTGGTATAGCTCTCTCTCTCTCTCTCTCTCTCTCTCTCTCTCCCCTCTATCCACAGACACCGCCGGGAAAAACAACAATAACAAGCTTCGAATCTGAAAAAATGGGGTTTTGCGCAAACGCAATAGTTCCCAGTAGCAGCGGCAGTGTGTGGAACGTGGCGTCTCTGAAGTCGGCCCTTCCTTCCGTGTCTTCTTCTCTGCGAATTCCGGTGGCTTCCTCGGCGTTCCCGTCTTTCTCTCCAACTGGGCTCAGGTCGTCTCGGGCCAGGCCCAAGCCCAAACTCGCTCTTCGCTCCTTCTCCGGTCTCGCCCCTGTTCTACCCACCCATCTCTCCTCCATTGCTCCAGGTGCTCTCTTCATCACAAATTAGTTGGTTCGTTGCTTATATATATACATATATACATATATAAACAGACACATATTTAGTTTGGGCAGAGAAGACCGGGAATTATAGTCTGTTGCTTTATATTGATTAATTTGTTTCGGGTTTAACTATGGAATTTGAACATCAGATTGATCGATCGAGCATTTTTATTTTTTGTTGTGCTAGACTTCTGGAATTGATTTTGTATTAGTTACTGGTGTCCTCTTTGTCTGTCGGTAGTTAAAGTCGATTGGCAAAGTCGATTGGTAGAAGCTGCATTGCATTTGTTCTATGTAACAATGACTTTGGATTGTTTCATATCTAGAAATTTACTTATCACATGCAAGTGTTAACCTTTTGTGAAATCACATTGCATAGAGTAAGCGCTATGTTATATCCGTTGCTTCTACATGTTACGATATTGGGCCAGTCTTTCATGCATGATCGATGAAAAACCATAAGTTGATTACTTTGGTTGTTGGGTTGTATGAGTTGGTTGTCTCTTGTATGACATGGGCATGTGGCCGACTTAGAAGTTTTGGAGGAGAAATGGTAGTTTATGTTTTTCCGTGATTTTTGTTTTTGGGTAATAAGGATTTGTTATGCTAGCGAAAATGTTTTTCGCGGCATTGTTAGTGCTAGAGATGAAGCTTGAACTTGTTTTCCTCCCTTTTGATGCTCTTTTGGTGATGTTCGTTTGTCCTTGCCCTCTTCACAAGTCATCAAACTTTTATGAAAATCATGGGATGCTATGAATTAACGAGCTACTAAAAATGAGTAAAGAAATGTAAATGGATGAAAGCGCCACAAATCTGACTTTTTTTAAGAAAAACAAACTTTAGGATTGACTTATTATTCTTGGGGATTATCAGAAGCCTATTTCTGTTCTGGTTATATGATATTGCAGGACTTTTAGCGGTTTCTTTGTTAGATGGTTTGCCAGACAAGTTTGTCAACCAGTTCTCGAGTGTCGTTCTTTGCTCTGTTTGACTTCAAACAGTATGATCTCTTGTTTATAACCTTGTTTCAATTCCTTCCTTTTTGGGTTATTGGTTCAGAAATGAACAGCTTTGAGAATTGTTTTACCATAATTGACAACGGTGGGAGGATTTCTGCTATGAGACATGGGAGGAGAGTCCCCAAACTCAACAGGCCACCAGACCAACGGCGAGCGCTGTTACGTGGGCTAACGACTCAGCTTCTTAAATATGGTCGTATCAAGACTACAAGAGCAAGGGCAAGCGCAATGAGGAAGTATGTCGACAAGATGATCACGCTGGCGAAAGATGGGTCTCTTCACAAGAGGAGACAAGCTCTTGGCTTCATCTATGAGAAGCAGATTGTCCATGCCTTGTTCGCTGAGGTTCCGGAGAGGTATGGGGATAGAAATGGAGGTTACACAAGAATAATTAGAACTCTTCCAAGGCGAGGTGATAATGCACCTATGGCCTACATCGAGCTTGTCTAGCTACTTCGATTGTTACATGGATTATCTCGGGTTCAACTTCCTAATTGCAATCATCAACTGGGAAATGTAATTTTGTCGTTAAGTGACACAAATTCTTTCTTCTTTTACTTGGAATGGTTCGTAAGTTTTGCAGTGTTTTAAATATGATGTAATGAACATTATCTTGGCTGCAAAAATAAGGGAGCCCAATGCATACTGTGACCTTATTTCTGTAGTGAAAAAAATGCAAGGGAAAACCACCATTGACCATTGTGTGCTAAAGGAAATCGTTTGTTGTCCCAAAGCCACAGAGGACAAGCCTAATCCAACGACAATATCATAGATCATGCTCTGCTTGCTAAATGACAAATAAGTCCCTCCTACTCTCTCTCTCTCTTTTGACTTTTGAATCAGGGATTTCTTATCTAAGTGATTTGGTGGATTAAAAGTTATTAACCTCTCCTGTTTGTTTTTTTATTTTTTTATTTTAAAGTTTTAATATATTAAATTAGTATCTCACGTGTCATAATATAATTAATTAAACATCATTTAGAAATAAATTGATTAGAGGTTAGTCGTTGCTTAACTCTAACTTGTCCATCTCAGAAATGAAAATAAAGCAAAAATAAAAAAAATAAAACTAATATATCCCTCGGAAGAAAAAACTAAATAAATATAAAAACATAGAAATTGATTAAATAACCAAGAAAAAGACAAGGTGAAAACAAAAATGACGGTGGCGTTTGGTATTGGTTTTAAAATATTTTCTGTTTTTAAAAAAATTGAAAATAAGAATGTTTTAAAAAGTGTGTTGAGATCATTTCTGAAATTGTATTTGATTATGTTTTTTGAGTGTATATTCTGAAAAATATAAAAATAAAATTTTTTTGTTATATATTTTGAAAACTTATTTTATAAGTGAGTATCTTATAAAAAAATATTTATTTTTAATTTTAAAAAAATAATAAAAAATAAATTATTAGTTATAATTAAAAAAAAAACTTTGATGATAGGTTTTGCAATGAGCGATAGGGGTGAAAAAGATTGGTGATATGAGTTCTAAGTGGCAGTGATGCCTAAATTTAGGTCATGAGTTATAATTATCGTTGCGAGGGAGCCGTCATCATCGTCATTAACTCATAGTTATCAGTCTTCGTTAGAGATGGATGCTATCGTTGGATATGATCATCATTGACACTACACAATTAAAAAGAAAAAGAGAGAGAGAGAGGAGATGGAGGGAGAAAATGAAAACAAAAAATGAAAACAACTTTTTTTTGTTTTCAAAAAACCACAAAAATAACATAATTGAAAACGATGTTTTCGAAATGATTTTAAATATATTAAATAAATAAACGCTATTTTGAGACCATTTCTATTTTTTGTGTTTTTGAAAATGAAAAATCATTGTTGAAAACAAAAACAAAACGCCCGAAAATTTACTTAAATTCAAAGTTTTCTAACTTTGGCAGTGTTTCCTTTTATAAAACTAAACTTAAAAAAAAAAAAAAACATATATATATATATATAACTCCTTATCTTGTGCACAAAGTTAGGTAAAATGAAAATGTATATAGATAGATAGACCGATATCACGAAGAGATAAGGTTGTGCATGTTATCTCTTCCATCTCTCTGCCTCCACCATCTCTGAACTCAGACTCCGAGAGTCCGAGGGAGAAACCAATAATCCCGACGGTGATTCTACTTTCTCCGGCAGGGACGACTGGAACAATGACAGGTGTGGCGACTTTCGGCCGAGGTTGCTGGTCGGCCGCGGCATTGGCCATGGCCCAGAGCCGGAACCAGAAGCTCAATTCCCAAGCAAACAAGCCAATTTCGCTTCCAATGTCGGCCAATTGCGCCTGCAACTCCTTCTTCTCCTTCAACTCCGCCGCCCTACCTCCTGTCGCCGCCAAATCCTCCTTCAAGACCGCCGTCACCGCCGTCGACTCAGACGGCCTCGCCTCCTCCGACACCGCCGCCGTCGACGCCGCCGCCGAGACCGTACGTTCCTCTGCCTCCTCCATTAAATCGGCGACTCTTGTCCATTTCTAACGCTCGGGAAATTCTCTTCTCTTGTAACAGGAACGGACGAAGAAGTACTATTTCGTGGTCGCGAACGCCAAGTTCATGCTCGACGAGGAGGAGCATTTCAAGGAGCTTCTGTTCGAGAGGCTTCGTCTCTACGGAGAGAGGAACAAAGAGCAGGATTTCTGGCTGGTGATCGAGCCCAAGTTCTTGGACAAGTTCCCCAACATCACCAAACGACTTAAACGACCTGCCGTTGCCCTGGTTTCCACCAATGGCACCTGGATCACGTAATTCACTGATTTTTTTTTTTTTTTAACGTTAGTAGTTTTTTTTCCCTATCAAATTTTGGTAATTTATGTTCATGTTTATATCGATGTTTCTATCATGTAAATGAATCATTTTGGCTTAATTTTAACTTGCGACATTTGCGATCCTTAAAAATTTGTCTTGATTTGCACCTTCGCGTCTTCTCGAATTATTTGGAGAATTCATAGCAATGATTGTTGAGAAGGTGCAAATTGAGATAAATTTTCGAGTTTAAGAACTATGGAAGTTACAAGTTGAAGCTTGGGAATTTTAAGGTGCTTGTAATTGCTATTGCAAAAGTCAAAAACTTTAGTACAAATAAAATAAAAAAAAAAATTTGGTTAGTTAAGTTTGATGTTGTGCCTAGCTGAATCTTGACTAAACATGCTTTCATTTACTTATTTGCTTGAAATCATTATTCGATTTGCTTGTAGGATGGTTGTTTACAAGTGTTGGTATCAATTTTGTAGGTTCATGAAGTTGAGATTGGACAGAGTATTGTCAGAGAGCTATGAAGCCGAGAGTCTTGAGGAGGCATTAGCTTCTAATCCTACGGATCTCCAGTTTGAGAAACCGGAGAAGTGGCTGGCACCATATCCGAAGTACGAATTCGGTTGGTGGGAGGCCTTCTTGCCTCCTGGATCGAAAGAGGAGGCCAAAGTATAGATCACCCTTCTCATTCTTTTATGTCTTTGTATGCGTATTTGTCGGTCTACATTTTTCATGGTGTATTACTAGCTAACTAGCGGTTTGAGTTAAGTGCTTTTTATGGTAGTTAGTGGAGGCAAGTAGTGATTACTTCTCAAGTTTTAGTACCTGAGGATTTTAGTATTTGGTAGATGATTGAGCTTTTGGAGGGCTTGAAGTTGAACCGGAGTGAGGTATTATGGCTACAGAGGCACTCTGCTGGTTTTGCATATCTACAAAGCTCATGTCATGTTCAGAATGTATGAATTGCTAAAAAGAAAAATCCCTTTCATTTTTCGGGGAATTGATGTCTGATTTTCACATTGGTGAATCACTATTGAATTTGTTTTCTTTTTGAGGCACGTGCAATCATGGTCAAGAACATTGGGAGTAAACATGAGTTCTTCCACTCTGAAATTACTCAAAATTTTTAGCCTAGCACAAAGCCACAAATAATCGCTAATAAACTGCTTTTGTTTCCTACACATACTTTTTTTTTTATTGGAAGAAGCTAAAACTACATTTAATTTGGCGAATTCTTTGATAGGATATTAATAAAACTACCAGTAAGATTCTATTTTAAACCGTCGCATATTTTGCAAATTTTATTTCTTTTTCAAGGAATTCAATAAAGTAATTCTCATGGAAACAAGAAACCCGAGGCAAATGTTATTTCCATCTTCCCGTAACCCATCATTAGCGTGTTAGATCAGTAAATCCCTTGTCAAGCAGTAAGCACCATCTACATTCCCTTTGAGCAACTTCAACTTCTGCAAAATTTAAACAAAGCAGTAGATTAAGCAAATTTAGACCCTGAAAATTATTTTTATCAAAAGCAGATTTGATTACACTTATCATCGCTATAAAATGTTGCAGGATCGTCAGGAGTCCAGGATCCTAGAACAACTTGCCTCTTCAGCTTCTTCGTAAGCTTGTGGCAAACCCGGAGCTGAACATTCAAGTAACATTTTGTTAAGAGATAAAATCAAGACCCTGTAGTATGTGGTGCACAACAAAAGTAAAATAAAATTGAAACAACCTATCTCAGTCCTTTTGAGGAATGAATCACAACGCTTATCCTACCTCTGATTTAGTAGCTACACCGGCGATGAATACAAATATATGCGGGCCCTTCGCAAAATAACTACATGCATGTAACGAATCAATAGGACCCCAGCAGGCAAAGGAGAGGATTGTAATTCAAAGGACGAATGAGTTATCGAAGAAAAACACGGGCGTAAAAAATCCGCATCACAAGATCATGAAGAACTAAACCTTAAATATCCATTATCATATGCCCGATGCCAAGCCCGTGCTAGTGGCCGTCTTGATCTCCTTGAATCTCCCCAACGACCTATACACAGATAATGAGTTCGCCTTTACTAAGTTTTTCAACTAGCTCCTGAAGAATCAAAAGAATTTGCGTTGAGGAAAACCAAATATTTCTGATGTTATGAAAACTCTAGCATTCAGAGCTTTTAGAAATGATAAGCATTGCGTATGATTGGTGCTTCAATACGAAAAGCTTATAGTTTCAACAAACTTAGACGTACCTTGATAACGAGATAGATATGTAAGAGCTTCCATGCTTCTTCTTTTTTTTTTTTTCTCTAATTGCACGTTTCTTCTGAAAAATGCTTTGAATCTCCTGTTAGTTAGATGTAATCCTCAAGCATTGAAAATCTGGGAGAAGCATTATTAATTAACAAAGACATTTCCTCATGAATACCAGACTTGGAAGTGGTATAACTCAGCAAGCTTTTCTGAGTATATGAAGAATGTCTTGTAATTTTGCCAGCTAAAACATACGGGAACAAGAAGAAGTGAGAAGCCAAGTACACAAGAAAGTCGATATCAGTTGCGAATATTCCACGAAAAATATAGTAAAATTTTGTGTTAGAGAACCTAAAGTGAAAGTTGGTAAAGGATGAAAAAGACCAACCTTCATCAGATCATAACCCTTTTCACTGTCATCAAGAACTTCAGGGTAAATGGCTGCAAGGATCATCAGCAAGCACAGCTAGTTTTCACGAGTTGTATCCTGCGTAAACACCAGTGAATCTGTCATTAAAATAGATATCAGCAAGGAATTATATATCCATCATATCTCTATCTAAACATTGTCTTACATCATTTGTGCGGAGATAGTTGATTACATCTTCGATTCCAGCATCTCCAAAAACAAGATCCTGTTCTAGCTGTCCAAGTTCTTGAAGCCCAAACTTGATTATAATTTTGTAAAGTGCCCCCGCAACCTGGTTTCCAATGAAATGAAATCTGCTTAGCAGTAAAATAACATTGACCGCACAAGCAATCAACTAGACAAAGGCGCGATTTTTTCATTTCCTGTAAAAATAACTAACCCCTGCAAGACGGCGGGCTTCTCCTTCCACTCAATATAGTCTGGAAGTGCTTTAACCAATTTGGACAGTTTTGGAATAAGGAGTTCACCGTCACTTCAAATACACCAGGTCAACATGTAAGAAACACAGAAACAAGTGCAATTCATAAATACAGAATAAATACAGAATACAGAATACGTGGCTTCTCAAAAGCAGTCCGTCATCGCTCAATGGGTCCTATATGATGTTATGTTAACTCGGAAAAGAATATCACAAAATTTAAATTAACCAAAAGTCCAAAGGGTGAAAAAAAAAAATTCATGGGAAAAATTTCACTCAGATAAATGAAAAAGTGGCATGTCCAATTGTTTGGTATCCACTAAACAAACTACAAAAACCACTGAAGCGAATGCTATGTAAAACTATCGGAAAACTACGCTGCAGATACCCAAGATACTACAAAGTATCTGATGTTCGAGAACAAGTAGACCGGACAGGAGAGCGTGTTGCATTTTTTTCAGAGCTGAAGTAAAACACTTGCCTTGGACCGCTCTCGAATTGTGCAAGCATAGTATTTGCACAGTCATCTGTCTTCTCATGCAATCGTTCATAAACCTGACAGGTTACCTATCATTAAGGTGCCATTTGGTGCAATATTTCATTTTAATTTCATTCAAATACAATACAATTTTACACCAAACACAAATTTTACAACAGTGCTACGGAAACAATTACTATTTAAAATATTTTTAAAGCAATCACATCAACTTTTTAACTCCACTATTTATCTTTACTTTTACCAATCACATCAACTTTTCAACTCTAAAATACTTTTCATCCAAACACACATTTCATTCAAATACAAAACAAATACTTTTCAACCAAATACAACATTCAAAAAACAAATTTCATTCAAATACAATCAAAATGCAATGCGTTTACCAAACGCCCCCTAAATGGTGCTTACGTATGAAATATCTATGCATAAAGTATAAGCACAGGACATACTTCTCCAATATGGGCATGGCGGATCTCAAGCTAGATTAGATCGTCCTCTAAAAGAACCTCTCCTTTCTTCAGTGGACCGCCAGTCTTGCTACAAACCTACGCAAATGCTCCACTTACAAGGTAGTTTAAAAAAATTACACTTTATATTTGACAGCTCATAAATTTTGTTGATACAACTCACCTTTTAGTCTTCCATATTTAGTAAATCATGGCACATTGCGTCGTAGGTCCATTCATGTATGGCAGGAGCGATCTAAGAATATGCAAATAAATCGAAATATCATAAAAACAGAAACGGTAAGAGAATCCGACTAGGATATGATTTGTTTTGTTTGGTAATTCAACTGATATAATGTTGCGGCAACCATTGGATGTAATTTTATAAACGATACATGCACTTGAAAACCGGATCAATGGATCTGTCAAGGATTAACAACTTGCATGTTTCTGTCTTTGGCAAGAAGTTGGGGTTGGTATCCATATACTTCATAAGATAGTCATACTCTGTTGCTGCAACGGACTTGGCAGCTCGGTAGCGCACAAGAGGAAATTTCTAAGATTGGATGCAAATGTGATTCAGAGAATTACCAGCAAAATACAATTCAGAAAATGGTCAGTTGATTTACAATTAATGTGTTGAATCAATATCATAGACATGTAACTCCAAAGAAACATGTAGCAGCCATCGCATTCAAACACGCAACACCTTTGCGTGTATCATCCTCATTCCAAAGAAGTTCCTCTAAAGCACCCTCGTTATGGGTAACAAAAACCTGCACGAAAAATGACAGAAAAAGGCAAATGAAACTGATAAACATGGGAAGAAGAAACAATCACATACACAGTGAATATTGTTTGCGCATTACTTCTGTCAATACGCCCAAGCGACCTTCGAGAGTTGCACAACCCTTGATGCGATTTCGCAATTCTTTGGAAAAACGTGAACTAGAGAAATTAAATGCCCTTTAAACACACAAACAATAAAAAATATAAAATATATAAAATAACAACAACAACAACAGAAGGAGATTAAGACAGCGTACCAAGTTAAGCACCAAAAGGTTATAAGAAAACACCAACAGCCAGAAAAGAAGCAATATTGCTTTCCATACTTTCTGTATAAAGGCGATTTTCCAGCCATGTCAAGCAAGAATTGGTTGACACAGCCCAAAAAAAAAAGGAAGAAAGAAAGTGTGAGTGACACAGAGAAGTTATACAACATAATCTGTAAGCTCGGTTTCATCGAATAATTGAAATGAATTCAACATTTTCTGAATCCAAAGGTAGAGATATATCTGCAATAATGATTCACGAAAAAGGATAAACAGGCACGGTCAAGAATAAATGTAAGTTAAAATTTCGGTTTGGTCGACAATAAAATTAGATGAGACTCCACTAGAATAGATTGCATAAGAGGGAAATGACTACAGAGTGTGGAACTCAAACGCACAATGTACCAAATGATTTCATAACATTACAAAATATCTAGTTATATTTTAATCAAGAAATCAGAATTAAAAGACAAAAGAAAGGGACTTTATTTTCTCTTCAGTTGGTTTAATGAATTAGGTAGCGCTGAGAGACGGGTATGGTCGCCTGATCCTATACAAACTTTCAAAATCCGCAAAAAGTAAACACCGGGAAATCGGAAAAAATCACGGCAACAAACAATAAAAGGAAAAAAAAAAAAAAACATTGTTAAAATCATTTTTTTGTTTGTCTTGTTGACTAAAAATGAAAGTAAAGTGCAGATACTGATGTTGGTTTTAAAATTGAAAACTATAAATCTCAAAATCAACGTAATAAATTATTGAGAGTAAATAGAGATCATATAAATGATTCCATATTAATATCGATATTGATAAATTAAAATGAGATGGAATCTTTTAAAATGCTCTATAAATTCTCTTTTTAATAGGAAAAGAAGAGGAGAGTAAATATTAAGTATGATTTGACAAGAGAACCAAAACCCTTATAATGAGTTTTATATGCTAACTTAAATTAGAGTCCCATCAACCCTAATTCAATTAGTATTATGTTTTCACAGATTAAAGCTCATATCCAATAGATATCTCTAAAGTCCAATTAATAGATTACTTATTTAGCTCTGTTATATTAGATAGCCTATGATATAATTGTCATTGAATATGTAAGTCTATAATAAGAAATTAATAAAATCCCAATCAGCTAAAAATTTCAACTTCCTAACAAACTGAGCTTTTGTAATCACCATAAATGTGTAGGTCATGTGCTTCGGATTTCTTGAGTGAGTAAGATACTGTTTTCACGGTAAGATCATCCATGATAAGTATCCATAACGACACATTGATCCAAGAGCTGATATTAAGAAATGAATACCGAGTATTGGAATAAATCACATATGATATCATCGTGATAAGAACAGAGCTTATATACCTTTCAAGATGAGTCTAGTGCTTCAACCTTCCGAAACATTTGGAATAATTCTAAAACATAGATAAATTCAGTTTAATTTCCGACTAAAAAATGGTAACTGACAAATATTATCTTTTACCAAACGGAGGCAAATTTTTATATTTCTTTCTGATATTGACAACTATAAAGTTCGAGAATGATAAACATTGAAGAGCAAAATTGTATGTAGATGATGATTATCACTTCGATTCCACAATGAAAAAAAGAAAAAAGAAAAAGAATGTAGTGAGAAAGAAAGATATTGTACCGCTCACTGTGGCGGCCATTTTGCAAAAGATCATTGTCATTGAAAAACGAATGAGAATCAAAAATCGCCATTTTTGGACGCTGGAGTGAGCTTTATTTTTTTGGCTTGGGAAATTATATTCAAGTGCTCTGAGTAGCTTGGAAAATAAAAGCAATAAACAATAAGGAACGATCACATATAAAGAAGAAACAAAATAATTTTTTCCCCATAAATCTTCTGAATTTGGATTTTACACTTTCTTTGATTGACAGATCAATGATGGCAAATCATTGATCATATATAAATAGTTTCTTTTTTTTTTCCCCTCCTTTTAAATGGACCGATTCCTAGTTTCCTCGCAAATCATTAAAAAAAAAAGTTCAGTTTAGAATTAAGAAAAAAAAAAAAAAGAATAATCTCAGCAAAACCAAAACACTAAAGTTCAAACTCCAGAAATTTCAACACAAACTATCAGAAAAAAAGAAAACTTTTACCTCTTGATCAGTAAAGACTCGAACAACCAATTAAAAGCAGCGGTTAAAAACCAAAGAACCAAACGCCGTGAAGCGCCGCCGTTAACGGAGGAGACGCACGGCGGAGAACGGACCTGGTTCGCCGGAGGTACCAATGGACGGTCACTTCTTCTGGTCTTTATATTTTACTTAGAGAATGAGAAGTGAAAGATTTGTATGCATAACTCCCGCCTTTTTTTCTTTACCTTTTAGAATTTTTATTACAATTTTGGATAACATGTGGTATTTAGCTAAAAATGATAGAAATGTAGTTCTAGATTAATTTAAAATAAATAATATCGACACAATATCAAATTAAACTCAATCATTTCAATATCAAGCTAAATATAACACAAATTTGTACTTAACTATCGAAACAACATGTAATTTAGATATACGTTTAGGTCAAATTAAAACCACAGTATGTGTGAAGTAATTAACACTTTTTGGCTCAAATGGATGAAATTTAGAGACGGAGAGCGAAGGGGCCGTGAGTGCTCAACGGTGTGTTGGGGTGGGCCACAGGCTTGGGGTGAGTCGTAGTGGGTTGTTAGGGGTGGCTGTGTTGGGTGGTTGCGACTTTTGGGGTGGCTCCCGGTGCCCATGGGGATGGGATTGTCAGCGGTTGGCTCGCACCAGGTTGTTATTGGCTCATGTAAAGTGGCGGGTTGGCACATAGGCGAGACACTGAAGAGAGTGGCGGCATAAATAGTACAGTGGAGCAACACTACGTCATTTTGTTTTGGGTGTTCTGAGTTGGGTGGCTGCTGATGTTAAACATTTAGTTTGGAGAAATGATAAACATTCACAAAAAATCTCAATGGTTAAGATCCTTTGGTATTCTGATCATCAACGTATAAAAATAATAGTGCTAGTGTTAGGGTTGTTGATGTAAAAAGCTTTGATCGAAAGAATGTCTATGTAAATTTTGGCAAAATGCAAAGGTTTTGGTCCACAATTTTCCCTTTATTGTCGCATGCTTCAAAACAATAACTTTTTTTTGGCTTATTTCACCAATGACCACAGAAAATGTTCTTTTGTCTTATTTTGATACTTAGATTCATTAAAAAAAAAAAAACTTGGAGATGATTTATGGATTCAAATATGATATTATTATTAGATTGTGCTTGTAATAATAATTCTGATTCACTTTTAGAAATCTAACTATTCTAACGTTTTTGAAATATGCAGTTTGGTTCTTTCCTCAATAAATTTTTTAGAGAAAGTGTAGCATAAAAAGCACATATGAGGATTTTAAATGGGATAAAATGTTTTTTGAAAAATGTTTACTTCACAGTCATATTGGTTAAAACTGTATATTTCATAAATGTCGGGTAACTAGGCCTTTAAAAAGTGAATGCCGGGGGAATTGAGATAATTGAATAAGCCTACAAGGATATTTGTTTATCTCACTTTGATGATTAATGCAAGGATTTTTTTTTTTTTTTGGTTGATTTCCTTTTTCTCGGTTGAGAACCTAATATGGTGAATTTGCTAAATTTACCTTCTTTGGATCCTTTTCAAGAGCATAGAAAGAAATATAAGAGTTCTATAACTGAAAGTCTCCGACCAAGTCTACAGATGACCATTCTTTAATTTTAAAGTTCCATATTTAAGTGAGAATCGTACTACCGGAAGTGTGAGACAACAAACTCTCTTTGTCTATTCCTCTTCAATGTCAATACTGGATTGGAATGGTATAACAATAGTCTACGGTAACTATAAATTTCTTGATGTCACACATTTCTTACTAATATTATATTTATCAATGCCTCATTTGTTTATTGTATTGCATTTACATTGCATTTACACGTAATACAATTTTATTTAAATGTAAAAGTATTGCATTTAAATATCAATTACATTACATTTTAAATTTGATATAATCACTATTCACCATTCTATTTTTTCTATTACTTTTACTAATTACATCACATACTCTTTCTCTCTCTACTTTTTTCTCTCTACTCTTATCAATAATATCACATACAATGTAATTCAAATACTTTTTTTTCCAAACAAATATTATATTTGAATGCAATACAAATATTTTTTTTATCCGAATACATATTGCATTCAAATATAATACAAATATAATACGTTTTCCAAACATCTCATGAATCTCATGTTAAACATTCATTATTATATATTATATTAGAGGCACAATCCATTCACGAGTATCCTAAAATATATAGCCTTCTACAATCATGAAATTGTTAGCCTGACACATGAACAAATAATGTCATTACTTTAAATATCAAAATGGAAATGCATTTCCATGTCAAAACCTCAAAAGGACTCCCTTTTTTATTTTTTATTTTGTCGTTTCAATAAATTTAAGTCTAACTGTAAACACAAGGAATAAACTATAAAGTACAAACATCCTCCTCAGAAAACTGAAAGGAAAAAAAATGACTTGAAAATTGAGCAAGAATGGATGAGCAAATATCAAACAAAAAGCAAAAGTAATCAGAGCATTTGGTGTCTAACAAAGAATTAGAGCTTCTCCTTTGTTCTAACACGAACTAATGTTTTGGAGTATGTGGTGAACCTTCTCATACAACAGAGTGCATTGTTTCTTCATTTCAACCAATGATTTCTCCACAAAGTCGTCCACACTGTCTTCATAGCTCTCATAAAGCATTGGAATTGTCATCAATATCACGGTCACTGCACCAAACATGAAGATATGCATTGAGGAACCATGTATATAATATTGTCGTTTAATATTAGCATCCGTTTGGATGAAAGGTTTGAATTGAACTTTTTTATTTGAATTTATCTTTTTTAATAGTTGTGAGAAGTTTTGGGTTCAAACCTTTTTACCTAGACGAGCTAATAGTTTAAAGAATTTTAATTGCCTATCTCTAGTTTTCTACCTACAATAAAATCTACTTCTACTTAAATATCTAATATTCAACTATACTTCAAAACACACGTCTGCAGCCATGACTGATAAGGTAAAATCTCAATATTAAACTGAACCTTAAAAATGAGACAATTCAATATGACGAGAGAAAAGAAGGCGAAAACTGAAATTGACACAGTAAAAATGTTATCATCTTGATAAACTACATACACAAATATATATATATATATATACACATATATAATTTTGCTGTAACCATTACTTCTAACGTAACATCTAAAATTAAGAAATATAATATGATATATATTTAACGTTAAAACTGATTTAGAAGGATGTAACACTAATATATTTAGTAATTCGATTGAGGCTATCTACAGCTGTCAATCTGTCACTATTATTAGGCATTGTCTCATGATTAAAACTGAACCTAAAAGTTGAGACAATACTTAATACGACAAGCGAATAAATGGAAGAAGAAAAAAGATGGAGTTGAAACTGACCTAAGTAAAAGATAGTTAAGAAGTTAAACCAACTACCAAGAACCGAGAGAACTCCGAGAGGACAAGTCACCTGCAAATTAGTGAATATCTCATGCCACCATAGAGAAGATCCGATGGAGAAATACAAGCCGGCCATTACAAACAAAGCCTAGCTAGGAGAGGTTATGTAAAAATACCATAAGAAATCTCTTGAAATCTGTTCCCAAAATCACATCACCAAGCAATGTTCTTATTGCTTGGTGAAATTCATATCTCAGCATAAGGGCTGCATCCACGAACGAGCCCTCCGGTAGTGTAACATCCGGAAATTCTAGTGGCGGCCTATTTCAAGAGGTAAAAGCATAACCAAGCTCAAACTACCCTTACAAAAGCAAAAAACTGTACTCTAATAATGATTTTGATTCTGATGAGAAAAATGCCTAACATCCCAAAGGAATTAATTGGGATGTGAGATAAAACGGCAGGACCTATCATGTCATGCATGCATTTATCTCGCTCCCGATTATCCATGCATGCGACAACTTTTTGTAATCGCAAAAAACCCTGTTTGTTATAGTGCCAACTCAGATTCTGATGTTAGTGCTCTTTTTGATTGAGAAATTACTAGAGGAATAACTTACACAATATCGGTGAAGGCGGCTAGATAGGACCAGAGGAAGAATGAAGCCAATGAGAGTAACAAAACATTGCAAAATACTGAAACGAAGTGATAATTCATCCACTCAAGGAGAAGCCATATAGCAGTTGCAACAAGAAGTACGCAAGCTGATATCTCTTTGTTCCTCCATAGTATTATATCAGCAACTGATCACAAAATCAAGGAAATTGAATTCTCATTCAAAAAGGACTCGTTCATATCCCAAGATAACGTTTATTTTCTCGTCAAAAGAAAAAGAATAGAAAACTAATAGCCCATCCCAATTAAGTTACGGCTCAATTAATTTATTAAATAAAATAACTACGAAATCAAAATAAACAGAAAGGGTAAACTAGTTTGAAGGAACATAAAATTAGAAGAGAATATAACATCCCTTAAAGTTGATTCAATTATGGATGCCACCAAAAAGGAATTACGTATATATTTAAACATATACGTATACAAACATACAAAAGGTGGCAATTGCCTAAACCGATAGTAATTACTTTAATCATGTAATCCATAATAATACTGATAAATTGAAATATACTTTTTACAAGTTTTACAGAAAGAGAGAGAGAGAGAGAGAGAGAGAGAGAGAGAGAGAGAGGAAGAAAAGAATGGAAGGAGAAAATTGAAGAAAATATAACGTACACAAACCGCCGCCGAGAATTAAATGAAGAGGTCTCTGACGGCCAAATAAACGATTTCTGGAACTAACACAGTATTTGTCAATATCAGCATCAGAAAAATCGCCGTCATCATGATCATGATCACGATGATCATCAGGATCACCTAAATCGCTCAGAAAATCATAATCCGCAATATCCAAATCCAATGGATCCATACGCATACATACGTTTTAGTTTCTGACCTTGACGCTTGAATGTTTAACGAAACCTGTAATTATTGGTTAATTAATTAACCAGGAAAAATGTTCCCTAATTATTCTATAGGAAATTTGGTAAAGAAACAGTATGGGATATACGTTATATTTCCTCAAGAAACAAAAGAGCCTTTATGTATATCTATGTGTATGTAGCTTATATATATATTTTTGCAAGCGTTGACCTAGCAGGCTTTGGAAAATTCCTCTAATTACCCTTTTTTTTTATTATTTTTTTTAACGGAGAATTAGACAAAAAGGCCAAAAACTAACTTTGAATAAAAATAAATAGCATAATAGTTAGATCTTTTGGCAAATAGCATTTTTTTTAGTAAATCAAATATTTACACACTTTAAAATTCCAAAAATAGTAAGGATTATGGTAAAGCTCTCTTGAGAGATTCTATCACAAATTGTAATAGGGTTCATTTTTCAATATATAGATAGAATCAAATGTTTGATATTTGATTGTGTAAGATAACTATGATGTATTTTAGTTTATAGTATTACAAAATTAAAAACTTTCAAAATAATTAAAAAAATTCAAGCAAAAAAAACCCAAACCCTAACGACCCACCTCTCCCCCTACCACAACTCTCTCTGCCCCCCCACCCCACCCCCCCAATCGATGACCCACCACAACCACCATCACCTCAACCCCCGCCCGCCGTCGCCCCCTGCCACAATCACCACATTCACAGACCTCCCTACCCTTGATGACGAGATCGGCCCTAGATCTCATGAACCCAATTTAGTTGTCACCGCCATCGTAAGAATTGCCAATGACGGAAAAACCAAGAAGTCACAATCACTCTCACCTTTTTCCCCTCGTTAGAGAAGTCATAATCAAGTACCATCCAAAAACTCATGATTCTCGTGATCGATCCAAAAAGTCATAGCATTGCTATCCATCTCGTGCCAGCATGCTTCCTCCAACTCACAATGGCAAATCCTTCAGCCCTATACCCTTCCCCAACCTGCGAAACAACCTACCCTCCTTCCAAACCTGGGATGACAAATCCCTCACAGGGTGTCTGTGATAGTAGCTTAAATATCGATAATGGTTGTGGCGGCATCTTTAGTGGATGAAGATAGGGTTGGGGTCGCCGGTAGAGCGATGAGAAAGGGTAGAGAGGAGGAGCAAAACAATTATTTTCATGTTATTTTTTTTAAATTTTATTCTCTAATACTATATGCTAGTGCATATCATAGTTATCATGCATATTTAACATTTCAGTCATTAAATTACATTTGAAAGACCTAAAAAATGAACCATATAGTCGGGCCTTTCAATTGGGATCTACGACAGCCTTTCCCACTAAAAATATCCCTCATATGTAAATCATTTATTTACGTGTATATAAATCTTTGATTTATTTGTAAATCCTTTACTGTTATTTTTATAAATCGAAAATTTACTAGATAAATGTAATATTAACTATGGTAAACAAAAAATTTACAAATCTTGATAATTTACAATAAATTATATAATTTTATCTGATAAATCATTTATTTAACAATTTTGATAAATTACTTTTAATCGATGAATAATTTATTGACCATGTAAAAAATAAATTTTATTTGTGTAAATTTTTTATTTTAGTTTAGCGTTATAATTAGTAGTAAATTCTTCACTTTATAAGTGTAAATTCTTAATTTTATAAATCATTAATTTATCAATTTTGTTAAATCAATCATTTAATGATTTTGCAAAATAGTTCAAATTAAACAAACAGTAACTCTAGTGCCCCCAAAATTGACTTGACGCCAACCACCCCCAAATTTGGCGTCGACGTGCCATAGAGCTCCACCCTATATTGAAAACTAAAGCACCATCCTTGTAGAAGCAACATCACCATTGAACTACCACCATTTGCCATTGGAAAGCTTGAGGCCAACCATAACCTCTTCGTCACAAACTAAGTAGAATCATGATGACAACAAAATAGTGGTGTGTGAGATTGCGAGGTTGAGAAGAACAGCCATCTCGTGATTTTCTGGTGATATTAATATGAAGAAATGATGTCAAAAAGCTAGAGGTTGACCACGGCCATTTTATCGCGAAGATAAGGAGAATAGCGATATCGATGAAGTGGCGATGCAAGATCACGAAGCCAAGGGGAATTGCAATCTTGTGACTTTCAACAATATGGATCTAAAGGTCTAATCGTGGCCAGATTTGAAGGCCCGATCTGCTGAGATTGCAATGGAGGATCAATAGAGGCATCATTCGAATATCAATGTGACAAGGAGAACACAACGAAGGCAGTGACCTTGGATGAAGATGACGACTGAATGGTGAAAAATGAGATGGTGAAGATAAGAGAGAGATAGAATGATAGAGAAAGAAAGAGACAAAGAGAGAGACGGAGAGGCATAGGATAAAGAAGGAAACGAGAGAAAAGAGTAGGGTTTAGGGAAAAATTAAAAAAAAAATAGAGGTAATTTGGAGGTAATTTGGATATTAATTTTAATTATGCTATTATATATGGGTCAAAACTTATTTTAAGGGCTTTTATTCATATTAAATTTAGGTTATGCTATTAATTTTTAAGGTTTTAAAATTATGTTTTTTATTACAAATTATGAAACAATGTGTAATTTCTTTGTTTTTTAAAAAAATTATGTTTATATCCTTGTATAATTCGAAATAAGAAAGTGTTCTTTAAATTGCAAATAGAAAAAAAAAAAAAAAAAGTAATAGTGGTTATAGGTATAACTAATGTTAATTTTTTAATTTTTTAAAAATATCAAGACTTTTGCGTTGTTTTAAATAATAATTAATTAAAAATCATTATATTAATTAACTAAAATATCAAAGTAAAAAACATAATATTGATTATCTAAAATATCATAGTATCAACTAATTAAACAATCATTTTTTAAATGAAAAAATCGTAGTCAAGTGATTATTGATATAATATAAAGATGATTTCACTTATTTCATAGAATATACAATTGAAATTTCAAATTTAAAAATAAAAATAAAATTTACAGTCAAAATTAATATAATTTTGTATATAAATAAATATTTTTTAAAAATAGGATAAATAACTAAATCTAGTCAAAGCCGACCAGTTTAAAATACTCTTTATTAACCAGATATAAAAGAATCATATGTGGAACATTTAAATAGAATGGAGTGTAATTTGTAACAACATGAGACATGAAAAAAAAATAGAGGACAAAAATTGAAATAAATCCAAAATAAGACATTGAAATGGAAAATGGTGCGAAATTTTTTCATTTCATTTCATTTCTTTCTTTTTCAGCGCCCAGGTTCAACGAAATGGTAAACGGTGCGACTTCGAAACCTTTACTTCGGAATCTCTAGTTTACGCAAGCTTCCTTCATCAATTCCGATCAATTCCTCTGAATTCCGCCAAATCCGCAACCGGAATACCAACCTCCCACTCGCAGAGCTCGCCGTCGCAGGAATCGGAGGAATCGCCGCGGCGGCGACGGCGACGACGCCTGAGGAGTTCCTTAGAGGAAAAAAAGTGAAGCTCAAACTCACAAAGAAGAAGAACCAGAAGACATGGAAGCAGTCGCGGAGGGACTGTGGGGTTTAGCGGACTTCCACGAGAGGAAGGGGGAGATGGGGAAGGCGGTGAAGTGTCTGGAGGCGATATGCCAGAGCCAGGTGACGTTCTACCCGATCGTGGAGGTCAAGACTCGCCTTCGCATCGCCACTCTCCTCCTGAAGCACTCGCACAATGTCAGCCATGCGAAATCTCACCTCGAGCGCTCTCAGCTTCTCCTCAAGACCATTCCTTCCTGCTTCGACCTCAAGTGCCGCGCCTACAGCCTCCTCAGCCAGTGCTACCACCTCGTCGGCGCCATTCCCCCTCAGAAACAGATCCTCCACAAGGCTCTCGAGCTCACCGCCTCCGTCGGCAACGAGTACGCCTTTCTTTTTTGCACAGTTTTTGGCTTTTTTTTTATATGAATTTGTTTGTTATAATTGTTATTTAAGTTTTGATTGTCTTGTTGTTTCGTTTGGTGGTGGGGAAATTGATAGGGTGAAAAATGGCGAAGAAAAGAGCATGAAATTTAGAGGTCGTTTGGGGTGAGAATTGGAGTCTTGGAGGTTGGTTTGGGAATGTGTGAATTGGAAATGTGTGATATAGAAAATTGTGTTTGAAAAATATATATATATATATATATGCAATTTGGATGTTATTTTATTTATTTATTTATTTTTGTGTGATTTGAAAAAAAAATCATCTTATTTCAACTTAAAATAAGAAAGTTATGAACTTTTTAAATTTGAGATTTTTTGAAAAAGAAAGAGAAAGAAAGTGAGATGCAGATTTCAAAATTTTGGAGCTGAATAGTGAAAACTCTAGAGAGTTGTTGTTCCAAATGGGTGCTTAACGTAGTTTTGAGGTTGTAAATTAGGAAGTGATTTTATGATGGAATTAATTAAATGTGTACTGTGTAAACAATTGAATTTAGCTAGAATCTAAAGTGTTAGAGGTACATAATTTATGGTGGCCTGAGCTAATTCCCTTATGTGCCTTTGAACATGAATTTTGAACAATTTTGAAAGTTTTTGGTGTGGTAGTTAGTGTTTTGCGGTTTGTTTTTGTGAAGGATTTCGGTGAAGTTATGGTCCTGCAACTTCAACTCGCAGCTTGCGAATGCTCTGATAATCGAAGGAGACTATCAGAGTTCAATTTCCGCCCTTCAGTGTGGTTATATTTGTGCAACTCAAATAGGCTACCCAGAGTTACAGGTTAGTGTGTGAAGGTTATATTTCTAGCAGTTACATTTGTCTCATGATCCAGTGCTGTTCTTGTTTCGTAGGGACTAGTTGGGGAAAGTTCACAATTTTGCGTACTGTCTATAAATGGCTTCCTTTTTTTTGGAAACAAATTTTTGACATGCTTTACAAGGAATATTATCTCATGTCGGTCATTCTGAACGTGCTTGCGAGAAAAAGAAAATAGAATGGAAGGTTTTGCATTAAGTTTGTGGTACGAAACCACAAAATAAGAAAGGACTGTGGGAATATATAAACTCTCTTTAACCCGAGTTTTACAGTTGTAGACGTCTGTAATTTATTGCTTTGTTATGTGGTCCACAGATGTTCTTTGTAACTTCTATTCTGCACGTGCATCTCATGCTATGGGATGATGTGACTTTGGTTGAGGCAGCTGTTAACAAATGTCAGCAGGTCTGGGAGACTATTCATCCGGAAAAAGTATGCTGATACTTTCTTTTATTCTATCAGTTAGTAGTTCTGTTTTCTGTGTGCAGTGATGGAACTGCAAGAGATTTGACCTTTTTTTTTTTTCCTCTTGTTTCTTTCTTTTAATGTTCCTTTGCTAATATCTTGTTTATCTTCCGTGATGTTACCCCCTCAATATTCAAAAAGAGACAAGTTTGCCTTGGTTTGCTGTTTTACAATGAACTGCTGAATATATTCTATCTGCTCCGGGTATGTGATTACAAGAATGCTGCACAGCATTTAGACAAACTGGATGTTGCTATGAAGGCTGATTTGCAGCAAACACAGCATATACAGGAGCTGACAAATGAACTTGATGCCTTGAATCAAAGTCTCTCTCGGTCGGATCTACACCACAGAGATAGGTCAGCACTGTCAGAAAAACAAGCTCAGCTGCAGGAGAGGTTGAGAAGTATAACAAGTTCAAATAATGTAAATGGATCAGGAACACTGGATCCAGCTTACTTTGGCAATTTGAGACGTTCTGATGTAGACAAGCTTGTATTGGCACCACCACCCATTGATGGTGAGTGGTTACCAAAAAGTGCAGTCTATGCTCTTGTTGACCTTATGATTATCGTATTTGGACGTCCAAAAGGACTTTTTAAGGAGTGCGGAAGACGTATTCAATCTGGAATGCATACCATACAAGGTTTTTTTTCCCCCCTGAATAGTGGATAATTTTTCTTTTCATGGACTGATGCAGATATTTTTATAAATGCTGATGTTGGTAATATATTAATGTAGATTCAGTAATCTGAATTATTTTTTTTTCCTTTTATATTTTTGGTAGAGGAACTGGCAAAGCTTGGAATAACCGATGGTGTAAGAGGTGATTCTCTTGATGCCTAAAAAAAGGGTCTTTTTGTACTTATGTAAGCCTTTTATTTAAAAATACCTTTTTCCTTTTACGCAGAGGTTGATTTGCAACACTCCGCCATTTGGATGGCTGGTGTATATTTAATGCTGCTAATGCAATTCCTTGAAAACAAAGTGGCTGTGGAGCTGACCCGATCTGAATTTGTTGAAGCACAAGAGGTAGATGTGATGCCCTAATTAGTTGAGTTTTTTCTGGTTGTTTATTATATTATCACTATGGTTTGCTTTTTATGTGTTCTTCATTATCATTAGTATTTCAATTGGCTGAACTGAAAAGTGAAAACTTTAATTGAACTATTTTCGCTTGCCATAGAACTTTTTCTGCTTTCTATTCACCTGTTATCTAAATCAACCCATCTTTTCTGGCAGGCACTGGTGGAAATGAAAAACTGGTTCATGCGCTTCCCTACAATTTTACAAGCTTGTGAGAGCATAATTGAAATGCTTAGAGGGCAATATTGTCAGTCCGTTGGGTGCTATAGTGAAGCAGCTTTTCACTATATTGAAGCTGCACAGGTAATTTTTACATTCCTACGACTTCCTTAGTCTAATGGTGTTAAGGTAGCAATATGCTAGTTCTATAAGAATTCCAGTGGTTTGAGGGTTTTTATTTTTTATTCCTTGTTAATGAATGGAATTGATCTAGTTGAGCAAATGCTTTGGGGCATGGGTTATTGTAACTTTCTTCAGAATCTATTCTACATCTTAAAAGTTTTATTTATTCAGCTTACGCAGAGCAAATCAATGCAAGCCATTTGCCAAGTTTTTGCAGCTGTCTCTTACATCTGCATTGGGGATGCAGAATCTTCTTCACAGGTGAAATATTCCCTTGTAATAACAGTATTTTCTGCTTCTCGTTGCAATTAAAATTTGTATTCAAAGTTAAACTTTATTATAAATCTTAGAATTAGTTTATTCTCACTGAAAAGGAGTTTGTGTGCAGGCACTAGATTTAATTGGACCAGTTTACAGAATGATGGATTCGTTTGTTGGAGTTCGAGAGAAAACCGGTGTCCTTTTTGCTTATGGCCTTTTATTGATGAAGCAACATGATCTCCAAGAAGCAAGGTGAATAAGTTCAAACCTTCGACCATTATAGTAGTAGTCGTTTGGGGGAAATGACTTTTTGATTGGCCTAGGCTAATTGATACACCATGCATTACAATTATGTTAGTTAGCAACTTTTTGTGAAATCATTAGATCACGTCCATGGCACTGTAAGTCTACTCCCCTCCATTTCCCTCCCCCACCAACAAACCCACCCAAGAATTTGGAGGAGAAAATGGATGAGAATTTCATGAATTGCTACCTCTATATACATACTGTTAAGTTATACCGAGGAGTAAAAGGGAACTATAAAGTGATGGCGAATGGTTTTCTATATACAGTTTTATTATTTTGTTTCTTAGCACCGGCTTAATGGAAAAGATACAAACAAATAGTAGGATAACTAATAATGCCTTGTCAATGTTTACAACATCTTCTCTGCTGAATGATCCATTAACTTATCATTGCTTTTTCCCCCTATTTTTTCTCCAAGCCTACCAGTATACAAAATCTTGATAATCTTATGATGACAGCCCATTACCATTATGCAAAATGGAGCCGTACCCCATTTGCTCTAATTTGGTCATTTGATATATCACTTTGATGCAGAAATCGACTGGCCAGAGGTTTGCAGTTGACACATAATCACTTGGGAAACCTTCAACTCGTTTCTCAGTACTTGACAATCCTTGGGAGTTTGGCACTTGCCCTGCACGATACTGTACAGGCTAGGGAAATTTTGAGATCATCCTTAACATTGGCAAAGAAGCTTTATGATATTCCCACGCAGATATGGGTGCTCTCTGTTTTGACATGTATGTCTGGTCCCCTAATTCTTTTATGTTACTTGTAGCTGGTAATTCTGGTTTCTTTCCCAGTGCCACTACATTCGTGTCGTATGCCATTTTCTGATTTGTCCATATGCTAATTTCTCTGGCAGCTTTGTATCATGAATTGGGTGAGAAAGGAAATGAAATGGAGAATAGCGAGTATCAAAGGAAAAAGATGGATGATCTGCAGAAGAGACTTGCTGATGCACATTCATCCATTCATCACCTTGAACTAGTAAGAGCATTGATCTTATCCTTAGAAGTGGAGAATGGCTTTCCACGTATAAACCTTTTTTTCCGAAGTTTTACTCACTTCACGTGCATTTGCAATGGCAGATTGACAAAGTAAAGTTTGAAGTCAACCGATTTCATGAGCTTGACACCAAGCGTGCAGTCGGAGATCCATCCATGAGAGTCGACCTCGACATCCCAGAATCTATTGGTGTCTCAACCCCATTACCCAACTTTCAATCAAGGCTAGTGGATTTAGACACTGGAAGACGTGGGAAGAGGAAACTCTGACTGTCTACCCCTCTCCCTGGCTTATTGAGGAAAAAGGAGCTTATAGCTTGGAAAAGATTGAGGGGCGAGCTTAACACATTGTAGAATATGTCCAAGTAAACAGTGTTTTTTGCATCAATTTTTAGGAATGCTCTAGAGTTCTTAATTAATAGTCTTTTGCTCATTTTTTCTCTCTCCTTTTTTTTTTTCTTGATAAAATTTTTGGTGTATATATTCTCAAGTTTCCAGTCAAGTGAAGCGAGATTATTTTGTATTGTAGATGAACAATTAGCGCTGCAATATTTTTACTTTTTTCTGCATACCGAAGCGCAACTGATGCCAATGCTGCAAAGAAGCTTTCCATCCGTCTAAAAATTTATGCCTATTTCTTGGAATTCAACCTTTTTAACTTCCCATTCTCTTCAAGTTTTGATCACATGCAATGCAAGGGAGAACCAGGTTAAATAGGCAAAATTACTACTGTGTTGAGAGCCAATTTGGATTAAATTCTCACTTGAGTCCATATTCGGATCAAGACAATACATTATCTACAGACAACTATGAATGTAAATATTGCAGCCAATCTTGTACCACAGGGATTTGCTTCCCCGCTCTGGCACAGCAGCTCAGAGGCCTTCAGTTGAGACGAATCAGCAGAGAAACAGGGGTTGGTATTTGTTCTGAAACTCTATCGTCTGTTGTCGTGTGGTACTTTGATTACCCCTCACTCTCGGTAAGTCCGGCAATTTCTTTGAGCGGTCTCCACATGAACTTTCGCCTGCAAACAGCCAGTCTTATTCACTCATTTTCCCCGGCATGGAGATGATATTAACTATGAAAAAGAACCATGAATCCATCTATTTTGATCCTACCAGTTTCCACATTCAGCAATGATCCTGACTTTGGGGCGGAGCGTTGGAAGTAAAGCGAGAAATTGCAGTTCTGCCTTTGACAAAACCTACAAATGCCAACATAAAAGATAATTCACTTCGAACTTGTTCTTTAGACCATTTTATGCTTGATCAAACTCAATATCAACTCTTTGGATACAAGTACCTTGGCTTCAATAATCCAAACCACAAGTCCTTTGGCATTCGGAGGCAACGCTTCGAGCCTATAATCAACCTCTGGTGGGAAGTACCACCTTGCTATAGGTTGCTTCCCTAAGTGAGCCTACTTTTTAACAACAAAAGGAACATAAAGATTAATATTGAAACTGACTAAATTGTTTCAAGTTTCATTCACCACAACGCATAGTAAACTTGCATGGAAATTGATCGAAAACTCACAGGGCAAACAGGGTGAATCTTGGTGAGGGTGGTCTCGGGATCGCCAAGGCCGCGCGCCGAGAGGTCAAGGAAATAGTAGCCCTGGTATATCAAGCGATTAAGGTACCGTCCCTCGTACCCTCCTTCATGAGGTGAATATATAGCAAGAGCCTTGTGCTCTTCAACATCCGACAGCCACTTGCCCAAATCAAACCTCAGCAAATCACCTCCAATGAAGTCCCCTATTCCTCTTGCGCTGCACCTCAACGCCCCAATTCTCTTCGCCACCTTCCCCCTCGTCGTTGTTTCGATCATTCCCATCATCCTTGAATATGTCATGGCGTTTTGTTTTGGAGTGAGCTGTTTCTGCTGGAGAAAGGCTGAGAACGGGGTCCCATACTTGAAGTTGGTTGTAGCTGCCATTTTTTTTTTTTTCCCTCCTAGCCTTTTTGTGTTTCTGTGTTTTTTTTTCGTTCTACGGCCAAATGAACAAAGTGATGGCGGGAGAGAAGAAGGCCATGTTAGGGAATCAAATGGCGAATTGGCTAAAAGGTTTAAGAAGAGCTATGCAAACGTTCTGAGTTGTATGGTGCCTAAACAAGATAAGAGATGATGACCCAAATTTTCTTTTTCAGCTATATTTGTGGTGTTCTATTTCAGTTTATTAAGTGGACCCAATGTTGGAATCAAACAAAAATGGTGTGCTGTGGACCTGTGTCTACAAAATTCAAAAATTTCGTGGCCAACACATAGTGGCAGATACAAAATTCCCAAAATCAAGCGATGATACCCAAACGCATTTTTGGCCTTCTGATTCATGCAAACATTAAAATTAAGAGAAGTCTATTGCAGGGTAAAATGACGCAGCAAAAAGCTTGATTAAGCCAAATCCATGGCTGAACGAGCTTGTAGCTCAAAGAGGCGCACCTCTGTTTGGATAATTCTATTCTGAAAATTCATAGCGTGTTTGGTGCACGCTCTTTTTTTTGTATTGCATTTAAATACAGTATAATTTTCTCCTAAATATAAAAATATTTCATTCAAATACTAATCACATCATATTTTAAATCAAATACAATCACTATTTATTATTTCTGTAACAACCAGGAAAATTCACATTTTTCGGAGAATAAATACACAATGAATTTAAGTGTTAAAATATGAGATTTAGTGATTTAACATTGTTTAGAACTAAATAAAATGTTCTAACAATATTAAAGGATGAAAAATGAGTAATAGTGATATTATGTGTATGCACGTGTGTGCTACTCACAGTATCAAGAAGTAGGTCAAGATGATATTATCTTGACATAAAACTGATAAATTTGGGTTCAGCACACCCAAATTAGTAAGGATAGCCTATCAGCACGCTCAAATTTGATAATTGAGCACAAGAGTAATTTTTGATCAAAAAATTCGCAGTATCGGAAACTGGTTGAAATGATCTCAGATGAAAATAAAACTGATATATTTGGATTCAGGACGCTCAAATTAGTCAAGATAGCCCATGTTGAAATTTTGGGCGAAAAAGTATATAAAGAGTGAAAAAAGTGAAATTTCCTCATTTATCTATACACACTCTCTCTCCTCCTTCTCTTTCTCTCTCTACCCCCATTGATGAATAGTAATCGACCACCGAAAATGGTGTCCGTTTTCGACACCGCCAGCACCGTTGGAAAGCTCTCTCCGAGCTGAGTTGAACGGTGGGCCGAGTCGACGGAACCGACGCCGGAGGAGCCCGCACGCGCCGCCCGAAGCCGCCGGCCACTGGAAACTTCGCGACGCGGTATCTCCGCCGTCCGACGTCCGATCAAGCTGAAACCGGTCCCAAAAGACTCGTGGTGAAGAGTAGAACAAAACCCAGATAGAGTTTCAGCCCAACGGTCGCCGGATCGCGCCGCCCAACTCCGCCCGTCGCCGTTGCCGCCGTGGAATCCGCCGTTTCTGGCGGAGTTGAGTTGCAAGGTTGGTATCAAAATACTCAGAACAACACGTAGATCAAAAGCCCCAAATCAATTTTAGGCAATAATCGCCGGAAAATGGAGATTCAAGCTCGCCGCCGCCGTCGGTTTTTCGAGGGGCGATTTCCGGCGATAGAGGTGTCGAATGGTGAAATTGAAGCCACCAATGGATTCCTCTCGTTGAGATCTTCAAGATGGACTACCCACTTGTCACCGTTGCCACCGTCGCCGCCGGTCAACGCTGGTCAACGGCGACCGTTGACCAAATTTTGGAAGTTTGGCCCGTTAGCCTATTTTCGACGTTCCGAACGCATCCGCAGAGTCGGAATTTCAAGACGAGACCTCAAATATGAAGAACGAGGAATTAGGGTTTATGCCGTCGAGATCGGACTGCAATTCGGTATAAATCCCGACCCCTTTACGTTCTGCAATTTAATTGTTTGGGACTATTGTATGATTTTATGATTATTAGTATAAAAAATGTGGAAAAGAATGTATGTAAAAAGAAGAAAATGACTGTAATGGAGAAAAAGAAAAATATGTGATAATGTATTGATTTTACATAAACAGTATGAGTTTTACGTAAAATCTAGGCCTCTGGTATAGTATGTGATAGAATTAGATCAGGATAGATGGTTTTCAGGCGTTTCCTAAACGCTGGAACCTCAAAAATTAAGCGAAAATGCTGCCGAAATTTCTAAAAATGGCACCAGGGGTAATATGGGAAACGAGGGGTAAAAATATGATCGGGAAGGTAACCTGAGCCCCCTCGAGGAATTAGGGCAAGGAAAAAGGAATGGGTAAGGTACGATTAGTAAACCGACCCTTTGAAACCCTAGAACACAAGAAAAATATGAAACCGATTCTTAGGTTCGAATAGTACTTCCCTAGGGCCGAGAATGTGAAAATTGGTAAAATGATAAGAATTGATCCGGAAAAGATCCGACAAGATTTAGAAAGTTAATTAAATGATTTTGGGTTTAGAAAATCCAGCCTAAATATGAAAATGAAAATGTTATGGTTAAACAACCCATCAAGGGCAAAATGGTCATTTTGTCCAAAGATTCTCAAATTATGGGAAAAGAGCCCCAATGATCCCGGAATAGGGTAATGAAGTTTGTAAAAGCCAACATTGAGGTTTAAGTCATGAAAAATCACTCAAGGGCAAAATTGTAATTTTGTCAAAAGTTAGGGGTAAAATCGTAATTTTTCAAAAAGTTGGAGAAAAATTCAAAAAGGGCCATTAAGGTTTAAAAAGCTGTCCTAAGGCTATAATTAAGGATTATAAGATCAGAATCAAGCTTTTTAATAAAATAAAAGCTATAAATGAAAATGTGATTAACGGACAAAGTTTGTCTGTAGGAACCCGAACCAGACGCGACAAAGGACGTCGATGGATTCCAAGAAAAGGATAAGCACGCTATGAGTAAGTTCAGACATTTACCCGTCTGCAACTATGAACAAACTTATAGTATTTATATGTTTTGTATGTAAATGTGATGATGTGATTTACGATGATGCTAGAGTAACGCTATAGCAATACTATGATGATGTTAAAAGATATGTTTTAATAAATAATTAAAAAATAAATATATGTACATATTGAATTACGAAGGAAAGGTATTATAAAAGTTTTATGAGAATAAAGATGTGAGTAAGAGAGATAGAAGAATAGAAAGAATAAGAACGAGAATGTTATTATAGAATGCATAAGAAAGAGATGAGATATGAAAGGAAAGAATAGATATTTTATGAAAGGTTTTATGGAAGTTAAGCTATGATGGATAGAGCAACGATGATCAGTGATGAAATGAATTAAGAAAATGGTATGTTTTATGATAACGAAATGATAGGGGTTTTATGAAAAATGATATGAAAGCAAAGAGTTAGACAAGAAAGAGAAGTAATGATAGGTTATGATGAAAGGTATGATGAAAGGATTATAATATAACAATAAGATGTGATTGATAGAATAGAACGATAGGCCATGATCGATAGGAATATAATGATAAGATAAACAGAGAATAATTGTCTGCACATAAATAAATGTGTTTTTGGTTGTAATGATGTGATGTGGTGTGATAATATATAAGTAATATGTGCCATATATGCTATGCTAAAGTGTGATTAACATAATTTACACAAGTAAAGTAAAGAATTAAGAAAAGAAAAATAACGAAAGAACAAATATTCCATGGAATGTTCTATGAAAAATGAGAAAGGAAAGATGATGAATGTCATGAAAAAGATGTATAACGAAAAATTAATATAAGAAAAATAAAAGTCTACAAGATAATAAGACTGAAAACTTAAGTTGTTGGCGTACCGGTCTCCCTACAAGGTCGAGACTTCCGATCTATATCCTCCGCGTAGATGTGGCGCTACCCCGAAGGTGCGGTAGATTATAGGATGGACCAGCCCCGAAGGTGAGGTTTTATGTGACTGTGAGGTAGGTTGGTGGGTAGCTCCCCCTCCTCCCACTGTCCGCGCGCAACTAGGTACGTTCAACAACGGGCCTAACCAAAGGAAAGTGGAAAGAAAGCAAACGAAACGAGAGTGAAAAGAAAAGAAAGGAAAAGAAAAGGAAAAAAAAAAAGAAAGGAAAAGAAAAGGAAAGAAAAGAAAAGAAAGGAAAAGAAAAGGAAAGAAAAGAAAAGAAAGGAAAGGAGAGAGAAAAGAAAAGAAAAGAAATGATACGAAAAGAAAAGAAAAGTAAAGAACGATAAGAAAAGAAACGAACGATACAAAAGAACGACATAATGAAATTGATAAAAAATAAATAAATAACAAAACGAAGTTTATAAGAACATAATGGAATCATATATGTGATGTGATGTGAATGACACGTTTTACGTGATGTTATGCTAGTGTGTATGTTACTAGCTTTTAAGATATGAAATGTTAAGAGATGATGACAAAGCGATAGAGAAGTTATAAAGGTTTAGAACAGAAAGTTAAGGAATGATAGGAATGAGAAGAAAAGAAATGAAGAAATTAGAATAGAATGATAAGAGATTATCAATAGAATGATGGGAATGATTAGCGAAGAGATAAATGAGCATGAGGAAGCTCACATAATCTGTTATGTTTCGAGGATATGTATAGACGATGTGTATGATGTGTATATATATGATGTCATATATTATAGTAATAATATATATTACTAGTATTTATAAGTTAATGAATGTATGTTTGAACTTACTGAGCATCTAGCTCATTAGTTGTTCGTATGTTGCAGGTAAGCAACCTGTTAGTTTAAAGTAATATGATGGACAACGGACGGATCTGCACGTGCCAAGGGACTGGGCGAGGGTATGGTACTACGATGAGTCTTTCGCTGAGCGTTCAAAAAGGAAAATGAAAGAAAGAAAGTTATGAAATATGTGTTATAAAAGTATGATAGAGATATGTATAATATGTAAGTTAAAAGAAAAAAAAAATTTTACTATAGAAATTGCTTTCGCTTTAAATGAGAACGTTAAGAAGGGAAAGTTAAGTATGTTAAGTAAGAGGATGACGACCCACGAGGTTGCCAGCCATCGCGGTCGCTGTGGCGGCCCGCCCCTCGTAGAGATCATACAATACTATTACAGTTGAGCTTTATCGCTAACTGTGATAGATTGTACTCTCATGGGTCGCCGGCTTATCTCTCTCTATTTTTAAATCATGACGTTTTTTGGGAAATTTTTTTTTTCTTTAAACATCATGTAAACATTTCTCACTATTAACTTTGTTGGCAAGTACAGAGTAATTTACATATTACAGTACTTTCGTAAATATATAATATTACAAAAGACTGTTTCTTTTTTTTTTTTCCTTCCCTTTTTATCGCTCAGCGGAAAGGCTCTGGCAGGACCATATCCCTTGCCCAGTTATCCGATTTGACACGCGCCATCCCGTTTGCATCCAGTCAAACAAGCTACTGAGCTGGTCGCTTACCTGCAACATTAGCAAAAATGGTGAGCTACAGGCTCAGTAAGTTCAAACATGCAAGAAATAAATTTTCTATGAATAGTACTATTCATCATGAATAGTACCTTTGACCACTATTCATACATAAATAGTACCTTTGACCACTATTCATACATAAATAGTAATTTTGACCACTATTCATACGTAAATAGTAAGTTTGACCACAACACAGTGTCACAACAGTACATCTACCGCGATGTTAGTACTCTCACTAAACTGTCTTATGCTCAATTATGGCATAGTTTCAGTTTTAGGTAATTATCTTTACTTATGTTTTGGTTTTGAGCTCAGGTTGGCAGTACCATTTAAGTGCGCATGACTGAGAGCGGTACATTAGTGCTGACCTCCACAGCCTTAATCTCATAGCCCCGAAGGCAAATAGTACATGACTGGGAGCGGTACATCAGTGCTGACCTCCACAGCCTTAATCTCATAGCCCCGAAGGCAAAAGTACCTCCCTGTACGGAAGGCTGGTACGCCAGAAAGTGGTTTTATCACCGACTTTTTAAAATTCTAACCCGGTGACTTCATATTGCCCCGTGGTTAGGAATGGTTCACATTTTAATTTTAGGGGAGTGAGTTTCATTAACCTCGCTCTAGTGCCCGAAGCACAATTAACAATGTGTCCATTCTCAATAGTGCCCGTAGCACATTACGTCTCTCTCTCTACTCTATAATAGTGCCCATAGCACATATGTACCTAACTTATAGTTAGTACATCAAAGTTAGCAACAATAATGCTATATGTTGCAGACAGGTAAATGTCTGAACTTACCTTATCAGTCTCTTCTCTTTTTCCTCTTGGATCTTTGATCGCCTTCATTGTAGGTCGATTTTTGGATCCTACAGACAAAACCTTGTATGTTAATTTCATTTCCATTTATAACTTTTATTTTTCAATTAAAAGCTTATATAAACCTATTTATAACTTTTTAGGCTTTATTTATAATTTTCCCCATTTTTCTCAACTTTTACAAAATTACAATTTTGCCTCTGTATTTTGGCAAAATTACGATTTTACCCCTATATTTTGGTAAAATTACAATTTTACCCCTGACGGAAATTTTCTCGATCCAGACTGCATTTTTGGCTCTCAGGAACTTTTCTGACTCCTTTCTAATCATTACCAGGTTCGTTTTTATTTTATTTCCACTTTTCACTCTCCCGACCCTCGGGAAGCACTATTCCGACCCTACGTCGGTTTAGTGATTTTCTATCGTTTCGGAGTCTCAAATGGACGTTTCACTAGTATTTAAAACGTTCATCTAGACATTCCCGATCTAGGTCTCCGAGGCTCGGATTTTCCGTTCCCGACTCGGACCTTTATTTCGTTTCCAAAAACGCCCCCCCCCCTCGGGGTCGGTTTTTCAATTTCACTCGCGTTTTAAATTTTTAAGGGGACAGGTTACTATTCACGAACCACCCCTTAGGTTTTCCTTATTCAATTTTCCGTTAGGGACTCGGGTTTTCGATCCGACCCCAAACTTTTATTTTTATTTCCATTTTACCCCAAATGCTGTTTTCGAAATTTCGGCAGCATTTCGGCGTAATTTCAAGGCTTCCGGCGTTAGGTACGCCTCGAACCATATGTACCTGCCACGTACTATACCACAAGCCTATTTTATGTAAAAGTTTTCCAAACTTTTACATAAAAGCTCACAAGATTCCAATTTGCATTTTAACCCACATTACACCAAAAATTTTTCATTTTAACCCTTAGTTTTGGTCTCGGTTTTCACAATCAAACCGAACCAAACTTATCAAATTTTCAACCACATTTTAGGCTATTAAAATGTCATTTTTTTAACACATTTTCAAGCCCATTTTCATTGCATTTTTCAACCAAATTCTTAGGGTTTTTACCATATATAACCCACGGCCAATGAATGAAAAACATGCACAACATTTTTGTTTCATTCTTTCACTCATAATTCCATCATTTGCATATTAAAATGCATGATTTCAATTAACCAAACATCACATAAAACCATGCAAATTTTTCTTCCAAACCCTTAGGTAACCCCACGGCCACATTATGTAAATGCACACCAAAATTTTTTTTCAAGCTTTCCATAATGAAATTCATGGTTTATTCTTCACAAAATTTAACTTGAAAGCATGTTAGCAATTAAACCACACAAATTTCTCATTGTTTACCTAAGGTAACCCACGGTTTTTCCCTTGGAAACCAACAAAATTTCAGTTTTTCTTTAAACCAAATACATGGTTTTCTTCCTTATTACACCCTTAACAAAACCCAAGCATCAAATCATGGAAAACAACCAAAAATTTTCCATCTTTTTTCACTATTCACCCCACGGTTTTCTTGAAGAAAAACCAAGAAAAAGTTAAGTGCAAGGGGAGTTACCTTTGTCAATTGCTTCCTTTGTCTTCAAGGAATGTTTTGACACCAATTTTGTGTAGAAATATTGAAGGAATAGCTTGGTTTCCCTTGGGTTACTCACGGCTCCACCATGGAAGAACACTTAGCATTTTTTTTTTGGTTTTTGGCTTGAAATTTGACTTCGGCCACTTTTGTTAAGTTTTGCCGACTTAACCATGCAATAAGCCAATTAATTTGGCTTTCCACCAATGAGATTTCACCACCTTTCAACACTAATACTTTCCATGATTTTCAAAAATTAAAAATGATGAATTTTGGCCAAATCTTGGCCTTTAGATCAAAAAGCAAATGAATCATGGCCATTAATGCTACCAACCACCATTTTCTTTCCATTTATTAAATGGATTAATGATGTCATAAATGCTAAAGTAAAAGTTGACTTTGACTTTCACTATTCACATTAATTCGACTACTTTTTGACCGATACCGGTTTGCGTCGAAATTTTCCTGAAATCGTCCCGGCGTGTTCCTGAGGTCTCCTGTGCAGTCGGATCAATTTAAACTGCTTCCGTTTGATCAAAATTAATCCCGGAAGTTTTCCGTCTTTTATTGCCCCGGTTAGGGTTTTCAATGCCGGTTTTGACACCGTTTCACCCGTTTCAACTCAGTGAATTTTTCCAATACTGAATTCTTACTCGTCAGTATTGTTAGAACATTTTCATATATTCTAAATAATATAAATAAATTTATTTCACTCTTTAAATAGTACAAATTGTTATATACATGCATTTGTACATTTTCATCCGAGAATTGCCTGAATTTCTCGGTTGTCACATTCACCCTTCCTTATAAAATTTTCGTCCTCGAAAATTAGAACAAATGGGGGTATAAACTCCTCATCTTGTCTTCTCGTTCCTACGTAGCTTATTCAATGTTGTGATTTTTCTATAGAATCTTCACTAGTGGGATTGTCTTATTCCTTAGTACTTTCTCTTCACGAGCCAGTACTTGAATAGGTTGTTCCTCATATGTCAAATTCTCATGGATTTGAATAGGCTCATGCTTCAGCACATGGGACAGATCTGGTATATACTTTCTCCGCATCGACACATGAAATACATTATGCACTGCCGACAATTCTGGAGGTAACGCTAATTTGTAAGCGACCTTTCCAATGCGTTCGATAATTTCATAAGGTCCAATATATCTTGGACTTAGTTTCCCCTTCTTACCGAAGCGCATAATCCCCTTCATGGGCGAGACCTTGAGGAATACGAAGTCTCCTTCCTCAAACTCTAAGGATCTCCGCCTCTTGTCCGCATAACTCTTTTGTCGGCTTTGCGCAATTTTCATTTGACGCTGAATTCTAGCAACTGCATCGGAAGTCTCTTTTATGAAGTCTGTCTTATGCAACTGCTTCTCTCGCAAATCATACCAGTGTAATGGTGATCTGCATTTCCGTCCATACAAAGCCCCGTAAGGTGCCATGCCTATAGAAGCTTGGTAACTATTATTGTACGAGAATTCAATCAATGGTAACTTCTCGTTCTAATTTCCCGCAAAATCCATTACACAAGCTCGAAGCATGTCCTCTAACGTCTGAATTGTCCGCTCCGACTGTCCGTCTGTTTGCGGATGAAAAGCCGTACTGAGTCTTAATTCAGTACCCATGGCCTCTTGCACACACTTCCAGAAATTCGAAGTGAATCGTGCATCTCGATCTGATACAATGGATTTTGGTACTCCATGTAATCTGACGACATGAGTTACGTATAACTGAGCAAAATTTTCCAACGAAAAAGTCATCTTGACAGCTATAAACCGTGCCGTCTTGGTCAGTCTGTCCACAATAACCCAGATAGCATCATAACCTTCTCGGGTTTTTGGGAGTCCCACTACAAAATCCATCGTAATGTGTTCTCATTTCCATTCAGGAATCTCCAACGGTTCCAATCTTCCAGCTGGATATTTATGTTCCGCTTTGATTCTCTGACAGGTCATGCATCTGCTCACGAATTGCGCTATATCGTTCTTCATCCCTTTCCACCAGAACTGTAACTTCAAGTCCTGATACATCTTGCTAGCTCCGGGATGAACCGAATATGGTGTCTCATGAGCTTATGACATGATCCGTCTTCTAAGTTTCTCATCAGCTGGAACATTTATCCTTCCTTGATAAAGGATCATTCCATCCTTGGAAATTCCTTCTTGAGAACTTGTCATTGTTGGATCTTGCCTCTGAGCTTCCTTTATATCCTCAAATAGCGATGATTCCACTTGGAGTGCAGCTAGTCTTCCAGATATCAGCTCCAAGTTCAAAGAATTTATCTCTTGCTGCAATGGCTTCGGAAGCCTTTTTATCGGTAGCTGGTACGATATGGTAGACTTTCTACTTAAAGCATCCGCTACACGGTTGGCCTTTCCTGGATGGTATAGGATTTCACAATCATAATCCTTCACCAGTTCCAACCATCGTCTTTGTCGCATATTGAGCTCTTTTTGCGTGAAGAAATACTTCAGGCTTTGGTGATCAGTGAAAATCTGACATTGAGCTCCATAGAGATAGTGTCGCCAAATTTTAAGTGCGAACACTACTGCAGCAAGTTCAAGGTCATGCGTAGGATAATTCCTTTCATGCTCCTTTAATTGACGGGAAGCATAGGCAATCACCTTGCCGCCTTGCATTAGGACTGCTCCCAATCCTACTTTAGATGCATCACTGTAGATTACAAACTTCTCCCCTTCAGTGGGAAGCGTAAGGATTGGTGCGCTTGTCAGCCGTCTCTTTAACTCCTGGAAGCTTCTTTCGCATTCCATAGTCCACTCGTACTTCCTTTCCTTGCGTGTAAGAGCGGTAAGAGGTGCAGCTAATCGCGCGAATCCCTTTACAAATCGTCGATAATATCCAGCTAGCCCCAAGAAACTGCTTATTTCCGTCACACTCTTGGGTGCAGGCCACTGGTTAATTGCTTCTACCTTGGTCGGATCTACAGCAATACCTTCCTGGGATACAACATGTCCGAGGAAATGTACTCTGTCCAGCCAAAACTCACATTTTGAGAATTTGGCATGCAGTTGATGCTTCCTTATCGTATTCAGCACGATCCTCAGATGCTCCTTGTGCTCCTCATGACTCTTCGAGTATATAAGAATGTCATCAATGAATACAATGACAAATTTATCCAAATACTCTTTAAAAATTCTGTTCATCAAGTCCATGAACGCTGCCGGCGCATTTGTTAATCCAAATGGCATCACAAGAAACTCGTAGTGACCATAACGAGTCCTAAACGCCGTCTTAGGAATATCACTTTCCTTAATTCTCAACTGGTGATATCCTGATCGTAAATCGATCTTGGAAAATACTGCTGCGCCCTTTAACTGGTCGAATAGGTCATCAATTCTAGGTAATGGATACCTATTTTTGATCGTAACCTTATTCAACTCTCGATAATCAATGCACAACCGGAATGTTCCATCCTTTTTCTTGACGAATAACACAGGTGCACCCCATGGAGAAAAACTCGGCCTGATGAATCCCTTATCCAAAAGCTCCTTTAATTGTACCTGCAGCTCCTTTAACTCCACTGGAGCCATACGGTATGGTGCTTTGGAAATAGGTGTCGTTCCAGGCATCAACTCAATTTCAAACGCGATTTCTCTCTCTGGCGGTATCCCTGGTAATTCTTCCGGAAATACGTCAAGAAATTCATTAACCACGGGAACATCTTCAGGTTGAAGCTTCTGTTCCTCCGTAGTGTCCACCACATATGCCAGATATCCCATGCAACCCCTGGCTATCAGTTTGCTTGCTCTCAGCGAACTGATCATCATCTTCCCAGGTTTTCGAGAAGTGTCGACGTACTCGAAACTCTCTTCTTCCTCAGGTTGGAATACTATCTTTCGATTTCGGCAGTCGATCGTAGCTTGGTATTTCCCTAGGAAATCCATGCCTAGAATCACATCGTAATCCGCGATCTTCATCACGATCAACTCCGCATATAGTTCCCTATTTGCCACATATACTGGTACATGAGGTAGCCAGTAATTGGACAACAATACTTCCCCAGAGGGTAAAGCTGTCTTAAATACCCTTCCCATATTGTCCTTAGGAAGTCCTATCTTGTCAGCAAATGCATAGGAAACAAAAGAATGCGTAGCACCAGAATCGAATAGTACAGAGGCTACATGACTAGCGACAGGAAGCTGACCTGTCACCACGTTCGATGTTCCTGCCTCTGCATCCTCTTTACTGTAAGCCATCACACGAGCATCGGCACGTGGTACACGCTGCTGGCGTTGCGGCCTTACTGGTGACTCTTCAACTCTGGCCTGAAGGGAATGAGCTTATGGGCGTGTCTGGTACGGTTGGGAAGTGCCTTATCCACCCTGCCTATTTGGACAGTTCCTGGCATAATGGCCTTCCTTTCCACATTCATAGCAAACAAGTGGCCCAAATCTGCATTGCCCAGAATGTCTCTTCCCGCATGTAGGACAATTTTGCACATTGGATTCCGCATTACCAGCTGTTCTCCACTGCTGGTTTCGATTATTGCCATGGCGATTTCCAGAAAAATTGTCTTTTCTCTTATTTTGCTGGGATCCTTGATTATTGCCCTGGCTTGGTTTAGCATTCTGACTTGGCTTGCTCGATTGGCCAGCTTGTGTAGACTTTGCCAAAGCCCTCTCCTTCTTCTTGGCCTCTCAGTGTTTTTCTCTTTCTTCTTTCTGTCGGGCTACGTGAAACTCAGCTCTAATGGCCCGACTCACACAGTCTGCTACAGAAGTAGGTGGTACCTGACCAGTATCTACTAACGCAGCAATTTCTGGCCTGAACATCCCGATCATTTTCTGTATCTTCTCCCTCTCAGTAGGGACTACATAAGGGCATAAACGGGATAACTGGTCGAACTTTCGGCAAACTTCGCTTACCGACATATTTCCTTACATCAATTCTGAGAACTCTTTCTGTTGTTGTCTCAGAGATGCAAGATCGTAATATTTCTGGTTAAATTCTTCCAGAAATTCCGCCCAACTCATGGTAGACACATCTCTTCTCATTCGTACAGTGTCCCACCAAAAACGAGTATCTTTTCTCAGCACAAAAGACGCACATGCAACCTTCTCCCTGTCGGTTAGGTTCATAAATTCCATGATCACTTGCAATGACGACAACCAGTCTTCAGCCTCTAGAGGATTTGTAGACCCTTCAAATTCTGGCGGCCTTATACGCTTGAATCTTTCATAGAGGGGTTCTAAATTTAATACTGGTTGTGGTTCAAGAGCTCTCTCATGTACCGCAGCTGGAGGGATAACTGGATCTACCTCAGCTTCTTGTTCTACTTGGGTACCCTTAGAGCCTTGTCTCTGTTCTAGCTCCTCTACCCGTCGTCTCAGATTAACATTTTCTTACATCTGAGCTTCTAACAGAGCTTGTATCTGATCCAGTCTCTCCATAACATTAGGACGTCGCTCTCGTCCTTCTGATCGATTAGGCAAATCCACCATCTTGCCTATTGTCCTATTATGGCACAATAATTCACCGTTAGCTTTTCCATAACCACATTCGTAAAATCATATCAATTCACGAAATTTAGGGTACTGTAAAGCCACATCATCGTAACACATCATCGTATAACATATAATCATTTTGATATTTCATTCATAGCAAAATATTTATATGTCATACATAATCATCACCAGTCATATATACATCGGCCATTTTATACATCCTAGCCACAAGTCTATACAAAAGAGCTTTTCTCTCTAAGCTACTTATATACATGTATACATATCTACTGGTCACGCATCCCCTGTGTCTGGGACTAGAGGATATTCTTCTGGATCCTCATCGTCATCGGGATCATCTGAATCGTCACCGCCCCTAGGCAATGCTCCCTGTTCTGAGTCATCACCTCTTCGTGGTCTAGACGGTCCAGCCTCATGATCATTCATCATTCTTCTCGGCCCGAAAATGAGTGCAAACATCTCATCTTGACCCAGTGTCTCTCGTCGACTCTGTGTCAGATGCTCGATCAGAATCTCTCTCTCGATCGTCCTGATCGTTACTACAAACTCTTGGAGCGTCGGAGGAAATAGCTTAATCACCCTCTGTCTCAACTCCATGGGTAAACCTCTCAAGAACAGCTCACAACAGTTTGCTTCAGTGAGGTTGGGTAACGGACATCTCCTCCTAATGGTCTCCTCAAATCGCGCTGCGTAAGACATCACCGTCTCACCAGACAGCATGACCATCCTCTCAGTCTGGAGAATGTAGTCCCTAACCTCATCAAATCCAGGATACGCGGGTGTATCAGCCTCTCGTTTCTCTGGAGGTGCTGGGGCAGGTGTTGGATCCCTAGGCGGAAACTGATTAGCCAACCGCTGACAGAACTCAGCCCAACTGAATCCTAATAAAATCTCCTAGTCGCAATACTGCCAAAATACTCGAGCATCTCCCTGAAACATACTGATGGCCAACTGAATCCACATATCTCGATCGATGTCGCATATCACCATAATCCTCTCGATGGCATGGAGCCAGTCCTTCGCCTCCATCGACTGTCGTCCACCATCAAACATAGTGGGACTGCTAGCTCGAAATGCCTGTACTGCCCGTGCCGAAACTCTCACCTGTGCCGAAACTCTCGAAATGCCTGTACTGCCCGTGAGACTACTACAGGTGGATGAACTATCGGTCGTGGCTGTACTACATCTACTGGCGCTGGTGCTGGTGCTGGTACCGGAGGTCTCTCGGGCACCGGGGGTCTGATTACCGGTCGTTGGGAAATAGACGGCCTCACAATAGGTCTCGTCCATACCCGTAATACTCCTCTCGGTCGTGGTAGCGGTGGTCTCACATAAGGAGGTCTGGTCATCTTGCTACCTATAAGATAATTATTTTCACATAAGAAAATAATTAACTAAACTTAAGTAAACTACTTACTTGGATAGCGGTGCAGGATGCGCGAAGTGTCAAATCAAGATATGGTCAATACTGCTCTGATATACCAACTATGACTGCAGTTGGTAATCCAAATTAAATCAATTGTAATTCCGCTCTGATACCAACTGTGACGGCAGTTGGTATTCTAGACTACACCAACCGTAAACCCCTCTCTGATACCAACTGTGACAGCAGTTGGTATTCTAGACTACACCAACCGTAAACCTCGCTCTGATACCAACTGTGACGGCCCGCCCCTCGTAGAGATCATACAATACTATTACAGTTGAGCTTTATCGCTAACTGCGATAGATTGTACTCTCATGGGTCGCCGGCTTATCTCTCTCTATTTTTAAATCATGATGTTTTTTGGGAAATTTTTTTTTTCCTTTAAACATCATGTAAACATTTCCCACTATTTACTTTATTGGCAAGTACAAAGTAATTTACATATTACAGTACTTTCGTAAATATATAATATTACAAAAGACTGTTTCTTTTTTTTTTTCCTTCCCTTTTTATCGCTCAGCGGAAAGACTCTGGCAGGACCATATCCCTCGCCCAGTTATCCGATTTGACACGCGCCATCCCGTCCACATCCAGTCAAACAAGCTACTGAGCTGGTCGCTTACCTGCAATATTAGCAAAAATGGTGAGCTACAGGCTCAGTAAGTTCAAACATGCAAGAAATAAAATTTCTATGAATAGTACCTTTGACCACTATTCATACATGAATAGTAACTTTGACCATTATTCATACGTGAATAGTAAGTTTGACCACAACACAGTGTCACAACAGTACATCTACCGCGATGTTAGTACTCTCACTAAACTGTCTTATGCTCAATTATGGCATAATTTCAGTTTTAGGTAATTATCTTTGCTTATGTTCTGGTTTTGAGCTCAGGTTGGCAGTACCATTTAAGTGCGCATGACTGGGAGCGGTACATTAGTGCTGACCTCCACAGCCTTAATCTCATAGCCCCGAAGGTAAATAGTACATGACTGGGAGCGGTACATCAGTGCTGACCTCCACAGCCTTAATCTCATAGCCCCGAAGGCAAAAGTACCTCCCTGTACGGAAGGCTGGTACGCCAGAAAGTGGTTTTATTACCGACTTTTTAAAATTCTAACCCGGTGACTTCATATTGCCCCGTGGTTAGGAATGGTTCACAATTTAATTTTAGGGGAGTGAGTTTCATTAACCTCGCTCTAGTGCCCGAAGCACAATTAACAATGTGTCCATTCTCAATAGTGCCTGTAACACATTACGTCTCTCTCTCTACTTTATAATAGTGCTCATAGCACATATGTACCTAACTTATAGTTAGTACATCAAAGTTAGCAACAATAATGCCATATGTTGCAGACAGGTAAATGTCTGAACTTACCTTATCAGTCTCTTTTCTTTTTCCTCTTGGATCTTTGATCGCCTTCCTTGTAGGTCGATTTTTGGATCCTACAGACAAAACCTTGTCTGTTAATTTCATTTCCATTTATAACTTTTATTTTTCATTTAAAAGCTTAAATAAAACCTATTTATAACTTTTTAGACTTTATTTATCATTTTCCCCATTTTTCTCAACTTTTGTAAAATTATAATTTTACCCCTGTATTTTGGTAAAATTACGATTTTGCCCCTATATTTTGGTAAAATTACAATTTTACCCCTGACGGAAATTTTCTCGATCCAGACTGCATTTTTGGCTCTCAGGAACTTTTCTGACTCCTTTCTAATCATTACCGGGTTCATTTTTATTTTATTTCCACTTTTCACTCTCCCGACCCTCGGGAAGCACTATTCCGACCCCTACGTCGGTTTAGTGATTTTCTATCGTTTCGGAGTCTCAAATGGACGTTTCACTAGTATTTAAAACGTTCATCTAGACATTCTCGATCTAGGTCTCCGAGGCTCGGATTTTTCGTTCCCTACTCGGACCTTTATTTCGTTTCCAAAAACGCCCCCCCCCCTCCGGGGTCGGTTTTTCAATTTCACTCGCGTTTTAAATTTTTAAGGGGACAGGTTACTATTCACGAACCACCCCTTAGGTTTTCCTTATTCAATTTTCCGTTAAGGACTCAGGTTTCCGATCCGACCCCAAACTTTTATTTTTATTTCCATTTTACCCCAAATGCTGTTTTCAAAATTTCGGCAGCATTTCGGCGTAATTTTAAGGCTTCCGACGTTAGGTACGCCTCGAACCATATGTACCTGCCACGTACTATACCACAAGCCTATTTTATGTAAAAGTTTTCCAAACTTTTACATAAAAGCTCACAAGATTCCAATTTGCATTTTAACCCACATTACACCAAAAATTTTTCATTTTTACCCTTAGTTTTGGTCTCGGTTTTCACAATCAAACCGAACCAAACTTCTCAAATTTTCAACCACATTTTAGGCTATTAAAATGTCATTTTTTTAACACATTTTCAAGCCCATTTTCATTGCATTTTTCAACCAAATTCTTAGGGTTTTTACCATATATAACCCACGGCCAATGAATGAAAAACATGCACAACATTTTTGTTTCATTCTTTCACTCATAATTCCATCATTTGCATATTAAAATGCATGATTTCAATTAACCAAACATCACATAAAACCATGCAAATTTTTCTTCCAAACCCTTAGGTAACCCCACGGCCACATTATGTAAATGCACACCAAAATTTTTTTTCAAGCTTTCCATAATGAAATTCATGGTTTATTCTTCACAAAATTTAACTTGAAAGCATGTTAGCAATTAAACCACACAAATTTCTCATTGTTTACCTAAGGTAACCCACGATTTTTCCCTTGGAAACCAACAAAATTTCGGTTTTTCTTTAAACCAAATACATGGTTTTCTTCCTTATTACACCCTTAACAAAACCCAAGCATCAAATCATGGAAAACAACCAAAAATTTTCCATCTTTTTTCACTATTCACCCCACGGTTTTCTTGAAGAAAAACCAAGAAAAAGTTAAGTGCAAAGGGAGTTACCTTAGTCAATTGCTTCCTTTGTCTTCAAGGAATGTTTTGACACCAATTTTGTGTAGAAATATTGAAGGAATAGCTTGGTTTCCCTTGGGTTACTCACGGCTCCACCATGGAAGAACACTTAGCATTTTTTTTTTGGTTTTTGGCTTGAAATTTGACTTCGGCCACTTTTGTTAAGTTTTGCCGACTTAAACATGCAATAAGCCAATTAATTTGGCTTTCCACCAATGAGATTTCACCACCTTTCAACACTAATACTTTCCATGATTTTCAAAAATTAAAAATGGTGAATTTTGGCCAAATCTTGGCCTTTAGATCAAAAAGCAAATGAATCATGGCCATTAATGCTACCAACCACCATTTTCTTTCCATTTATTAAATGGATTAATGATGTCATAAATGCTAAAGTAAAAGTTGACTTTGACTTTGACTATTCACATTAATTCGACTACTTTTTGACCGATACCGGTTCGAGCCGAAATTTTCCTGAAATCGTCCCGGCGTGTTCCTGAGGTCTCCTGTGCAGTCGGATCAATTTAAACTGCTTCCGTTTGATCAAAATTAATCCCGGAAGTTTTCCGTCTTTTATTGCCCCGGTTAGGGTTTTCAATGCCGGTTTTGACACCGTTTCACCCGTTTCAACTCAGTGAATTTTTCCAATACTGAATTCTTATTCGTCAGTATTGTTAGAACATTTTCATATATTCTAAACAATATAAATAAATTTATTTCACTCTTTAAATAGTACAAATTGTTATATACATACATTTGTACATTTTCATCCGAGAATTGCCTGAATTTCCCGGTTGTCACAGTCGGCGTCAGAGCTCGACTGGTTGGTATGGTAACGTATGTGGGGGTCTCCACAATTTCACTTTTTCTATTATTTTTATTAATTATATCATATATTCTCTTTCTTCTTTTTTTCTCTCTACTTTTATCCATCACATCACATATTTATTATTAAAATATAATTCAAATACTTTTCACCTAAACACATATTGAATTCAAATGCAATGTTAATACTTTTTCTCTAAATACAAATTATATTCAATGTATTGTATTTAAATGTTTGTTGAAATGCATTCACCAAACGGAGGATCTTTCTCAAAAAAACACCTTCAAAATTACCCTTCATACAGCTTATATATAACCTAGCAAAAGACAAATAATAACCCAAACGACTAAATGCTCCAAACCCATGGTAAAAACTAAAAAACGACGTCGATAAAAAAATAAAAATAATAATAATAAGAGGAGCATAGCTTCCCGAAAGCATTCTATTTCCTACATCATTAAAAAAAGGACTGATCTTATAAAATAGAATTCTAAATACTTAAAATCGTTATTAAATTTGTTAGATATAATATAATTTTAATATGATACACGGATAAGTCCTATTTCTCATAACTAACCAGAATCATCTAACAATAAATTATGGGTTTATTTGGTTTATAAATTGAGTTTATAATAAAATGAAATTTTTAGATTTTAACTTAATTAATTTAGTTATAATTTTTATTGATTTTTCAAGAAAAAAGAAAATTAAATCTAAAAATTAAAAAATTTAAATTCAGATTTATAAATCAAACGAATCTAATAGAACGTTTGGGAAAACATATTGTATTCGCATTATATTTGAACGTAATGTATTGAATGTATTTTATATTTAAATAAAAAGTATTTATTTTGTATACGAATGCAGTGTATATTTAGATAAAAAGTATTTAAATTATATTTTAAAATTAAAAAATTAATGTGATTAATAAAAATAGATAAAAAAATAAAATGAAGAAAGAATATAATGTGAATAAAAAAATTTATTTTTAAAATATTTTAAAATAATAAATATTTTTGAGGTTCTGTTAAAAATATTATATTTAAATAAAAAAATTTTATACTTAAATAAAAATTATATTATATTTAAATATAATATAAATATAAAACTAATTAATGATTTAGGGGGGAGAGAGAGAGAGAGAGAGATAGATGACCACCAGTCAACTCCTGCGTTAAGAGTGAAAAATGACCACCTAACACTAAAAACTGCGCAAACGAATATATAAAAAAGTGAGAAGACTCAAGAGCCAATGCCTAAAAAAAACGTGCTGAAGATTAATTGAGCCGCAAAATGATGCACAATACATTTCAAAATAATAATAATAATAATAATAATAATGCACTATAAATGCAAAGGGGAATCCCATGATTCGCATTTTCTGACGACCAAACTCGAACAAAAACTGGAAACGGGAAAGACAACAAGTCAGAACTCCCGGAAGAGAAGAAAACAAGAAGAAGAAAAAATAAAACGCAAACCTTTTTCAATCGCCGAAATGCTCTTACATTAGCACCGACGACAAACTCAAAGCTTCCAAGCTGAACTCAAATCTCTTCTTCTATATATATATAACACCTACACACACACACACACATAGAGTATACAGTAGCTCCATCTTCTCTACTTCATTCTTCTTCTCCTTTCTTTGCTCGAATTAGGGTTTGCTGAAGCGAGATTTGTTTTTTCCAATTTCCGTTTCCGTTTCTTCGCCATTCTCGTCTATTCTTGGTTTTCCGAGAGAAATAATTCGATCGACTGAGCATGGTAGGCGCTGCTACGGCGTCGAAGTGGCATAGAACCGGCGAGCTTCTTCTCCGGCGACGGCGGATTTGTCGGATCCGTGCTTCCGATTCGCCATGCGTAGTCGTCAACGATATATGTGTAAACCAGTACAGCGCCGGACGAGGAGGACGACGACGTTTCGTCCACGGCAGCTCCGGAAGTGGCTTCCATGGAAACCCTATTCTGCACATTTGTAGCCCTGCGGCGACGAGGACTCCTCGCCCTAATTTTATCCATGCCTTCCGCTCCGATTCCTCTTTCGCCTTTCCCGATCCTCGATCGCAACCTGTGAGTCAATCAATCTCAGCACTTTATATTTTATATTTTTATTTTTATTTTTTTTGGGTATTGGTTGCAGTTTGAACTGAGAACATGGTGATTATAGGGTTCGTTTGTGAATGGGAGTTCATTGTTTTCGACTTCTTCGGGTGATAACAGCGATAACAAGAACAATGGGAAGTTGAAACAGAGTAACGCTTTCACGGTTGTGAGAAAAGGACCTCGAGACGAACAAGTTGCGGACATCAAAATCCTCCGAACTCTTGCCGGTTACTTGTGGATGAAGGATAATCCCGAGTTTCGTTTGAGGGTCATTACGGCATTGGGGTTTTTGGTTGGCGCCAAGGTCGGTTATTCTGGTTTTGGGCTGTTTTCTATCTGGGGTTTTGAAGTATGTGATGTCTAATTGGGGTTGTTGGTTTTTCAGGTTCTGAATGTGCAGGTACCTTTCCTCTTCAAGCTCGCCGTGGATTGGTTAACTACCGCAACCGGCAATGCCGGTGCTCTTGCTTCCTTCACGACAGCGAACTCGACTTTGTTGGCTTGTTTTGCAACTCCGGCAGCGGTTTTGATAGGTTACGGGATTGCCCGCTCTGGGGCTTCGGCGTTCAACGGTACTACCACTTATGAAGTAAATGCTTGCTGCTACTTGTTCATATCATAAAAATATGAATGGCTGATGTTAAACTCTCTCTTGATTTCGCTTGCAAGTTGCAATAATTACTATTGTCACATCGTCATTATTTTCCTGTGTTCGTATTCTTTTTGGTTGTGTTTTGTGGTTTAATGCTAAATTGAACTGTAATGTGGCAGAACTGCGGACTGCTGTTTTCTCTAAGGTTGCTCTTAGAACAATTCGATCAGTTTCTAGGAAGGTATGGAGCTTCGTAAATTTCTCATGCCTTTCTTTCACCATGACCCTTGGTTGTTTCGTATCATACATTCTATTCATAGACTAATGTATAAGTGTCTGTTTACAGGTGTTTTCACATTTGCATGACCTTGACCTCCAATATCATCTGAGGTATTTGCTTGCAGCCCTCGGGAAGATTTTGTTTTTGTTTTTGTTTTGTTTTGTTGGTTTTTTTTTTTTTTAGGGTTGAGAATGCCCTCAGGAAGGTTTAATGCTTATGTGTTTGGTTAAATGTATGGATCTCAAAGCTCTATGATAAATGACCATAGATTTTTTGTGAATATCTAAGGTACTTGAAATGTATTGATTCACTCATGTAATGCATTTATTCATACACATAGTGGATGCATTGATTAAAAAATATAGAGGAAAAAGAAGAAAAAAAAATTTTGAATAATGTGGTTAAAGATATCAACCACAATGTTGGTACATCCAAGAATGTGATAATGTTGATTATATATGTGTGTGGGTGCGTTACTTTTAATAATGGAATTTTCTCTGAACGCCTATTTGCAAACTTAGACTCTCTCTTGGCTGTCTAAATTTGCAGTCGAGAAACAGGGGCATTGAATAGAATAATTGATCGTGGAAGCCGTGCAATAAACTTTATTCTCTCATCCATGGTGTTCAATGTTGTACCCACCATCCTAGAGGTATGGATCTCTACCTTTTCTTTTCTTTTTTTTCTTTTTTCTTTCCCTTCATTGAACTAATTGACCTGCCCTAGGACACTAGATTTTATAACTTGGATACGGACTAGAGTGCAATAGAAAAATGTCTTCAGGCATTGGTTGTATTTTTTTGAAAAGCAATATTTTCACCCTTGTTTTGGTTCTTTTTTCCTGTACAATCTCAACAGATTTAACATGTATACTTCCAGATATCTATGGTTTCAGGTATACTGGCTTACAAATTTGGAACACCTTTTGCATGGATCACTTCACTATCAGTTGTTGCGTACGTCATGTTTACATTGACTGTGACACAGGTACTATCCCCTCCCAATGCATTGATATGTTTGAAATTGTTACAGTACATCCATTGTTGGACATATTGTTTTGTTTTGAGAAATATCTCAGCGTTAGCCTGATTGCATGTGAATTGTTGGACATATTATTTTTCTTTAAGAAATATCTCAGCCATAGCCTGATTTCATGTGAGATTTGTTGAAATTTATAGTCCCACATAATGTTTCCTTTTCAGTGGAGGACCAAGTTTTCCACTGTACATTGTTGGAAATGTTGTTTTGTTTCAAGCAACATCTCAGCCATGGCCGATAGCCTGGTTTCATGTGTGATTTATTGAAATTTGTAGTCTCACATAAGTTTTCCTTGACTTTACAGTGGAGGACTAAGTTTAGAAAGGCTATGAATAAGGCTGATAATGATGCAAGTACTAGGGCAATCGATTCACTTATCAATTACGAGGTGAGGATATGGCATAACATATCTTGATGCTTTTTTTTTTTTTTTTGCTATACTATTTGGATGTTATCCTCAGTTTGTTAAGTTTCTTCATAGCATATTCTCATTTGACATCTTTTTCATTTTTTCAGACTGTTAAATATTTCAATAATGAAGTTTATGAAGCTGATAAGTATGATGAGTTCTTAAAGAGTAAGTTTCTTACTTGCTCTTTTGTGTTGTGCGCATTTATTAATCCTGAATAACTGAATAAACCAACTGGAACATTGATGGGTTTAAGCTACAATAGATGTATGTGATGTCTGCAAGCACTAGGGAGCATAAGTTTGTAAAAACTGATGCTGGATTTGAACCCTAATATATTTTTGCTTGTGGAATATAGATTTTTATTGCTTCTTCATGATTTATTTTACTGTTTTCCAATCATTGAAGAAATTTTTGGTTCACCTGTGTTCTGTCATGGGCTTTGTATTTATTGTCTATGTTATATTTATGTCAGTATTTGGTATTAGATGGAGTTTACATGTTTCTATATGTATAGTAGATGTGTATTTATGTTTTCTGAGAAGAAGAGAGAGCTTGTATTTTATTTCCATAATGCATCATGTTTTGTTTATTATTGAATTTCTTGCCTGGAATCTGGTTAGAATTACACTTATCTTTCTGTAGTAGGATAGCAGAGATCTAGCATTCCATGCCTTGACTTGCTAGCACTGTTGATGGTGTTGATTTTTTTTTTTTTTTTTTTCCCAGAGTACGAAGATGCTGCTTTAAAAACACAACGCAGTCTTGCCTTTCTAAACTTTGGACAAAATGTTATATTTAGCACGGCTCTGTCAACAGCCATGGTGTTGTGCTCTCATGGTATAATTGCTGGCAACATGACGGTTGGTGATTTGGTAGGTAGCCTTCATAACAATCGGTGTGCTGTTTATTTATTTATTTATTTTAAGAGCTCAAATCACCTAATAATTAACTGATGGTCACACAAAAATTACGTATGGAAATTCAAACATAGGTTATGGTGAATGGGCTTCTCTTCCAGCTGTCTCTTCCACTCAATTTCCTTGGTAGTGTTTATCGTGAGACTGTACAGAGTCTTGTTGACATGAAGTCCATGTTTCAGCTACTGGAGGTAATCTTCCGAGAATTATGCACTCTGATTGCATTTTAGTTCTTCATAATTGCAAGCATGCACACAGATACAAAGTATTTATTAGTATTTCTTTGTCAATGAAATTGGAAAGCAACAGACTGTATATGTACATTAATCCCCTATAAAGATTTTCGTTGTGATTAAAATAAAGACAACGATAACACATTTTATTGAGCTAAGTCATATCAGTTTTTAGTCCACTGGTATAGCGGTGAGTTCACATAAAACTGTGAAGACCCTTTGTTGGCACTTATTTTCTTGTGTAACTAATAGTTTGTTCATACTTTTATTTCAGGAGAGGGCTGACATAATAGATAAAGAAGATGCAAAGCCTCTAAAATTGAGTGGGGGAAGCATTCAATTTGAGAGTGTACGCTTCAGGTGTTTAATGTGTTTCATAGTCAAGCTTATTTATTCCTAAAACGAGCATTGAGGATCTTATCCTTAATCTAATAGCTTTTATTTCTTACCATCATTGGGCACACATCCAAACTATGTGATTTAGAGAGAGAGTATTCTGAGTTGGTGTACAATGTATTGGAATTTATTAACTTGTATCCACATCTCTACCCTTTTTTTTTTTTTTGCGTGTCTATTTGTTGGTCATATTATTTATTAGCATGAGTTTTAATCCCTGATTGCTGATAAAACTAGTTTCTTTTCTTCTAAACAGTTACCTGCCAGAAAGAAATATTCTTGATGGGATATCTTTTATTGTACCCGCTGGAAAGAGTGTGGCTATTGTTGGAACCAGTGGCAGTGGTAAGTCTTCAGTGTGTCTGGAATCTTAATCAATACCAACTGTGTGCGCCAAAATCAAGTTCCCAAGTCTTAACATTATTGTTGATGTACTGAACACAGGGAAGTCAACTATTTTAAGATTGATCTTCAGGTTTTTTGACACCCATTCTGGAAGTGTAAGAACTGAAAGCTCATTTACGTGTTGTCATCAATATGCTTCCCATATTTTTGTTGTCCAATTAATGCACTCCCATGTTATATTAAGTATACTTTTTCAACAGATAAGGATAGATGGTCAAGATCTTAGAGACATCACACTAGAGAGTCTGCGGAAGTCAATTGGTGTTGTGCCACAAGATACTGTATGGTCAAATAAGCAGTTCAAGTTTCTCCCTCATTTTGATTTTCCTTCTACGAGTGAGACTACCTTTGTGTGATATTGCAACTTTATATAGCAAGTGGTTTTGCTTTGCGGACAGGTACTTTTCAATGATACCATATATCACAACATTCATTATGGACGTCTTTCGGCTACAAAAGAGGAGGTATTTAATCAGCTACCATTATTGTGCATTTTTTTGTCTTTTCTTTACATTGTTTACCGATGAATTTTTCCAGGTTAATTTCTTAATGCATAACCTAGAAGCATTTTTCATAGGTGTATGATGCTGCTAGACGTGCAGCTATACATGATACCATCATGAATTTCCCTGAGAAGTATTCTACTGTTGTTGGGGAACGAGGGCTCAAGGTGAGACCATTGATGTCATCACTGTAATATATATTATTACTTTTTTCCCGAGTACTTGCGGTGTTACCACAACCAGCTTTCAGGGAAAGAATGGGATAGGCACCAAGTTCTATATGTACCTTGCAGAATTTGTGAAGACCATTTCAAGGTTTTGAAAACTTTGACACTTGAAAGAGAAGGTTCTGCCAGACCACATTAACTAATTTTGTTAATTTGGTGGACCCTCACAAATTTTTGGTTGACTTCTGTAAACTATACTAGTCTTGTTTACTGCTACATAGAAGTTCTAAGTAGCCCTAGTTCAAAGGGACCCTGGTTCAAAGAGGAGTTACGAACATAAATGTTTGTTCATACTTCCATTAGAAGATTAGCATGGCTCTGTGGTCTTCAAAGTTGCCTAATAGTTTGATGACGAATCAACCCCTAACAGACAAATATATATATATATAGTTATTTGTTAATGCTTTCAGCAGACTTGAATCTTGATTGATTTGTGATGTTCTGAACAGTTAAGTGGTGGTGAGAAGCAGCGTGTGGCACTAGCTCGCGCATTTCTTAAAGCACCTCCAATTCTGTAATATTCTTTTCCTCTCTTTTTGTAAATTCTTTTTTTTTTTGCTGTTGAAGTCTTTCTAGTTATAGATTTTTATTCAAACTTTGTGTTATCCGTCTGTCTACTCTCTGAGACACAGTCAGACTGTGGAACAATTAAAGTGAATTTAGATGCTATGATCTTATCTTCAAATGGTATTTCTGTTTAAGAGGAAACGCATTAACACCTTTACTTAGTATTGTATGATTTTTGTTTGATTTGCATCTTCAGCTTGTGTGATGAAGCTACAAGTGCACTAGACAGCACAACAGAGGCAGAGATATTAAGTGCATTGAAGTCATTAGCAAATAATCGAACTTCGATCTTCATAGCTCACAGGCTGACCACTGCAATGCAGTGCGATGAGGTAGGAAGTTTTGTCTTGTCTAAGACTCCAACATGAAAACGGCAATTATTGTTCTCAAGCTCAAAGGTCCTCTTTTAATTTCATTTTTGACTGGAAAGATCCTCAGTATATTTACTTACATATATATGTATATGTATATTTTCTATTTTCTACTGTCCTGGTCTCTTCACTGATTCCAATAAAAGTAAAGCGCCTGCACTATCTTTTTAATTTCTGTGCTTCTAGACTTGCGGTTAGCTACTTAAGATTATATCATAACTTAGCCTGAATATATGATATATTTTTGGAATATTAGATTTCGTCCATGATACTGCTTAAATTTCCGCTTTTTACTTATGATAAGTTGTGGCATTATAGATTGTCATGGGTTTTTGTTTACGTCTGCGTTGTCGGAGATAGAGATAAAGTGGGAGATGAGTATAGTTGATACCTACAAATCTCAGTTAAAAGTTGTTTGTTTAAGTTACCAATGTTGACCTGCTTTTCTGTACACATTTTAACGTGCAAATTACATTTTTTTCCCCCAAGAGTATTCACATGTTGCTTCATAACACGCCTTCTGATTCCTTGAATCTTTTCATTTTGATGCTTAGATTATAGTTCTAGAGAATGGTGAGGTGGTTGAACAGGGACCCCATGAAGTTCTGTTGTCTAAGGCGGGAAGATATGCACAGCTCTGGGGACAACAAAATAACACTGTGGATGTCCTTGATTCCGCTGTCAAATTGAAGGCATGACGGTCACTTCCCTCCCTGTCCTCTCTCCCTCCAGTATAAGAAAGAAATTGTGATTTATGAAGTTTGTGCTTCCCCAGGCCTAAGAATCATTTTATGTATATGTTTAGTCTCCTTAAATATAGAAGACTCGCTTTAGAATGAAAAGAAAAATCCTTTTTTCCGTGCAAAGCAAAGGGTAGAATTACTCTCAGTTTCCCTTTCACACACAGGTGCTGGAACATTAGTCTTCTCGGCACATGGGCAATAAGGCACAAGCAATAAGCTGTGTACTTTCAGCCACTTTGTAAATGGAGGATAATTTTGGCGCTAAAATGTATTTTGTCTTCAGTACTTTTAGAGGCATTTTTCAAAGCCAATGCCATAACTTGAGTAGATTTTCTAACTTTTGTGCACTTCATTTCTCGCTGTGTACTTTCTTGGGGCTAAAATGTATTTTTTCTTCAGTGTTTATAGAAGCATATTTCAAAGCCAATGCCATATCTTGAGTAGATTTTCTAATCCTTGTACACTTCATTTCTCTCTAGTTTTCTTTAAATGCGTTCAGCGATTTTTCTCCTTACGTTAGCATTTTCGTCGAATTGGCGGCAACACTAACATGCATTGGCATTTTTCGCCACGTGGCATAATAATTTCATGTCGAACTGAACTAGAGGTTATTGGCACTTTTCGCTGGAGAAATCGAGCGTTCTACAGTTGTCAAATCGACCGCTGCATGTAACGCTAACTGTGACACCAACCCGAGCATCTATTGCATTCAAATTTAATCGTTAAAAACCAGTCTTGTTGTATCGATTCTTTAGCCTGCCTTGAATTTTCTTCTTAGGCTTGATGAACTCCTTAAAATGGAGAACTGAGAATTTTTCAGATTTTTTCTTTCCTAGTCTATCCAAGATTCGAGCAATCAAAGGGTGAGCAATTTCCATTCCATTAATTCTGGTCCAATTCCTGCTCTGTTTGCTGCTTGTGAATTAAAATCCGGGGTGGTTTGTTCACCAACAAGGTAAGGCGTGTAACCTATTTGTCCTCCCTTCTTTGTTAGATCATTCTTTCCTCAGAATCTGTAAATTATACATTTATTTTCATTTCTTAGCAGATATGTGGTTAATATCATGCCTTTTTCACCTTAGTTCAGTTATTCTGCTTCCATTTTCCTCCGTTACTTCTCTTTCACAACCGTAAAGAATTCATGCTCGCCTTCACAAGAGAAGAAAAAGATACGACAAAAGAAGAAAAATTACCAAAGTTACTAACATGTTTTTCCAATTTGCATTTTTTTAACATCAGCCCCCAAATCTGCACCTTTTTTCATTTGTTTGATTCACAAGAGGCCTGTGTTATGGCAAATGATCCATCTTTAAGAAAAAATTTAAAAAATAATAATTAAAAGAGAGAGAGAGTTCAGATTTTGTAATATTACCATTGTTTTCCTTTTTTTTTTTTTTTTTTTTGAAATACCATTGTTTTCATTTGGTAAAGAGGTGTGGATTTACGAAGCATAGCATCTGCATTATATGGTAAGTTCATAATTACTCTATAACCAAGAAGTCTATTAAACAAGCAATAAATTCAAAGTCTTGCCTGTGGGCGTTACGACTGAATTACATGCATAGAAACAATACCTTTCGTCTCTTTTCACCAAAATCCCAAGAAGGCCTTCTTCTTCTTCTCTCCTTTTTTTTTTTTTATTCCCTCCCTAAATTGTCTCTATTTTACTCTTTCAGTGAAGATAAGACTAGATTTTTCCTTCCTTTTTTTGGTCAGCTTTTCCCCCCTCTTTTTTCTCGTTGGTCAAAAAAGTACGTTAAGGAAACATTTTTTTGTAGTATTAATGTGTGAATCTGAAAAAATACAGGGGGTTGTTAGTGGAAGTGGAAATAAAATGTCTACCAAGGAAGGAGTTGAAGTAGAAGTGTCAGAGCCGAGAAGGAAAAGCGCAAGAATATTGGCACTAGAGGAGGAAAAGAAGGAAAAACAGAAGCGCAATTTACGTGCCATTACCATTGCCAACAACACCAAGAATCTCAGCAGCAAAAGCAAAGCTGTTCTTTCTGGGGACATTGGACCCTTTCAGTTTCAGCCACTTCACCGTCATGGTCATGCCTTCCCGACCAAAAGCGTAACGATGCCACCGTCTCCTCTGAAGCGCGGCCGCAAGCAGAAGCGACTCGAAGATCTTGACCTCTCTTTCCTCTCACAAAGCCAAGCTGAGCAGGTTCCCGTTTTCCTTTCTATACAGACAAGTTTCATGTATATGAAAATATGTGCATTGCAGATTTTCTTCCTCACTTCATGCTTGTGGGAGTCATATTTGTTACATGCCTTTGGTAACAATGGTACAAGTATATGCAATTTAATTCCACTTTTTAATGATGAATAGTCATCGATTGGTTCATTACCTAGTATGTATATGTTAGTTTTCATTTTATTTGGTTACGGGGAGTGAAAGAGTCGGAAATCTATGTGTTTTAATTCTTGAGGGGAACATAGTTATAATTTTCCTTACAAATATGAGAAACAACTAAAATTTTGTAATATTTTAAGGGGTAAAAAATGAATTTAAAAAAATGTGAGTAGGATTATATGTCCGGATCACTAGTATGTTGCTCCACCACTAGTTAGAAGTGTTCAGAACACTGATTTAACCGTATCAATTGGTTTTTATTTTTAGTTTGTTAAGTTCGATAAGTTTAGTCTTTTTCTTAGTCGTTTGATTCGTAGTGTTAAAATTTCATAATCAAATAGCCATTTGCTTATAAATTTATTCTTATACGTGTTATCTCTCACTCTCTCTTGATAACTTGTATAAATTTTATACTTTTAACGTTTTTAAGTGAAATTTTCAACTATACAAAAGACATTAAAAAAGTTAAATAACTAATTTTATATGATCACATCGAATTTTCTATTTGACCGTAACTATTCGACTTATAAACTCAAACCAACCAAACATATCATAAATGACTTGGTTTTGTTTCCTTATAATTTTCAAACTTACCAAATGGCCAAAAATATATTTACATTTATATGTGGATGATGGTTTTTTTTTTCCCCTGTATGTAATACATTTTTATCTCTTTATTGGATCGACTGAAGATAATTATTTATGTGTTTTTATCTCTCTTTCTCTCTTTAAAATCTCTTTACCCCTTATCTCTCTCGTTCACGTAATACAATTGTTTATGTGTCCTAATTCCCCCTTCTTTATTATTTTCCATTTTATGCAGGATCGTGAATACCAAACAAACGGAAACAATTCAACCAGAAATGGTGATATTTTCATTATATATTTTTCTAGTGTTTTTAAGACCATTATTATCATGGATTTGTCTATGAAATATTAAAACAACAATCGTTTGTATTGATTAGATCAACACCCAAATGGAGTGTCATTTATACAGGGGATACCAGACAAAAGAATACTTGAGTGTGTTCTTGATATTCTGCAAAGGTGCACGCTTCTTTACTACAATTTTTCACTACTAATAACCCCAAAAAATATATATTTATTTTTAAGAAGAAAAGTCAACTCATGGAACTGGTCAAATTACTTGGATATTTTAGAAATAAGGATGTCTATTTATAACATGAAACTTAATTTCTTTTTTTTTTTTTATATAAACGTTTTTATGGTAATCTTATTTTTTTAATCAATGCTATTCCTTATGTAGGAAAGACAAATATAAAATATTTGCAAAGCCAGTTAACCCCAAAGAGGTTAGTTCTAGCTGTTTATTATAGTTTGTAATTTTAGTTCTTGAATTTTTTATTTTTGACAGTTTTTATCTTTGATATCAAAATTGATAAAAGATTTTTCTAATTTAATTATATAATCATGTTTCAATTTATGCTAATATGAAATTTTTTTAAAAATAATTACTTTAAGTATAAAAATATCTTTCTTATTCTTATTAAAAAATCCCTGAAAACTAACACATTTTATACTTATTGTACTAAATTCCTTTAAATTTTTAGTAATTATGCGATAGAGATATAATTGTCTATGTTAAATTTTGGAAACCGTCTGCCAATTTTAGTGTTAGGGAACAAAATTGTTAAATAACAAAAATTTGAGGACTAATTTACTAAAATTAAAAATTTATAGACTAAAGTGACAAAATATACATAATTTAAAGACTAATCAGGTTTGTATCTAAACCATTTTTAGTTTGTTTCTCAAGTAGTGATTGATTCTTTCAATGAAAGGTGGAGAACTACTACACTATTATCAAAGAGCCTATGGATTTTGGCACTATGAGGACTAAACTTCATGAAGAGAAGTATACAAGCTTGGAACAATTTGAGGTTTGCTACTAACTGAATTATTTCTTAAAATTTCTCTTCCCATTTCTTCCTTTTTCCTCCTTCCCTCTCAATATATTTGTAAAAATAGAATAAGGATAAAAGATATTAATAGTATTCAATGCCACACAATAATAAAAAATAAATCATGTAATATAAGACTAATAGATTATTGCAATTTATAAATAGATACACTTTCTATTAGTTGTGGTATTTATTAACCTTACAGATGTCCATAGAGTATTTTTCGACAACACTAAAGATGAACCACATTATGAACTAACAAGTCTTTTCTTTCTTTTTTGTTTTGTTTTTGTTTTTGTTTTTGTTTTTGTCAATGAACAGCGTGATGTGTTTCTGATATCCAGCAATGCAATGCATTTTAATTCATCAACTACCATATATTACAAAGAGGCAAGCATATCTCATCCTCTTCTTCCTCTTTCATTTATTGTTATTATTGTTATCTTGAGCTTTGTGTTTCACCAATTTTGAAATGAATTCATGGAAAAAGATCATCTGTTTACTTCATTGGTAATGCAATTTGACATTTTGACAATTGAGTTTTCAACCCTTTCCAGGCTCATCGCTTGCAAGTGCTAGCCCATATGGTGTTTGGTGTTGTGAGAACTGATCCAAACAAACTTGAGTCACAATTCTCACCAACGAAAGGACGTCCACTAAAAAGACTGCCCACAATAAATGAAACCAAAGGTCCACGCACCAGACTTCGTAGGCCCAATTCTCTTAAAATTGGCCCTTCCCAATTTGGTAAAGATCCCACATCTTCTCTTTTATTATTATTATTTTTTTTGGTGATTTAGAGGAATTACCATTTTTATAAAAAAAATTTTGTGATTTAGAGGAATTACCATTATTATGAAAAAAAATTTTTTTTTTTTTTTGAAATTCAAATGTATCACTTCACTTTAGCAGAAAATTTAAGTGAATTTTCATATCATAGTGATGCAAATGAATTATTAGGTTTCAAAAGTAGTCTACAAACTCATCAACACAAGAACCGTTTATGTCTTCTTGTCTCACGTTCTTTTTATTAGTCGCACAATCATGCTTTCTCATGTGATCTTGGGAGGAGAAAAAAGAAAGGCATGCTTATTGCTGCACCAAGGTGATGACTCTTGGCCAACAAAAAAAAAATTCACAAGTTGGATTCCTCTGCTTGGCCAAAATCCTGGCTAGCAATAAAATCACTTCTACAAACATGGTATAACTTGGCCTCGATTATTAGAAAACTGGTTTGTGTTTTATCAATATCATTGCTAAGGGTAAAATAAAAACCAAGTTTTATACCATATAAATATAAAAGCAATGATAACATATAAAGATATTGGGTCATTACACTAAATATTATTTTAAGATAAAACCTTAGTCTCTTAAAAATCATGAATTTTAGTATTGCTATGATAATCACAAGTATTGAAGATATCTAATGAATTAGATATAAGCTAAAAGTGGTTCCATATTTGCACTGTTAGGTATGTTTGTAAGGAATTGTGGTGTGGAAATTAGGAGACTTAACTTGGGCTCTTTTTCCCTTTCCGGTGCAGGATCAAAAAACGGTTGGAATTCAACTTTTCCCAGAAGAGGAAAGCCTTCAATACAAAGGCATTGGACTGCTTTTGCCAGCGATAAGGAATCAATAGTTTCAGCAGTCTACAATGCCCCCAAAATAATAATCAAAGTAAGTTACCCAATCTAATGCTAAACCTTTTGAAAAACAAACAAACAAAATGAAAATGAAAGTACATTTATTAGTGAGTATTGGAACTTCGGATTTTTAGAGCAACCAAACTTGTTGCATTAATTTGTCTGCCATAGCTAATACGATAAAAAGACATAGCTAATAATCTAATTCGTTGGATTAATTTGTCTGCTAGAAAAATATAAATTTTAATTAGGCTGCATTAATTTATGATAGGATATAGTACCATTTTTCTATCGTTATTTCATGATCTAGTATCTATATGGAATTTGTACAATTACTTTTCTTGTTCAAATGTATTAGTATGATGATAATGAACAGACTCACAAAATCAGTAACTCAAACTATGTGAATCTAGAACCCTGCAAATATACACAAGTAACATTAACTATAACTTCTAAACTATAACTAAATTAAAATGCTTATCAACACTGATGATGGTGGCACGATGACAAGAAAAGTCTATTTAGAGCTTTCATTTCTATTAGATCTTATATTCGAATCATGACGCAAACAAGAGTTTAGCCTTTGACAAAAAAGACCATGTGTTACCAACTCTAAAAGGTTGGAGTCTACTAGCTACGAAAGCTTAAGGTCAGGTTTCTTGTCATCCCACTGATACGATCAATAGACTCATCTAATAACCACTGGGACAGAGACGTGAGAACACCACTGATCTCTTTTTTTTTTTTTTTCTTATAAAAAAAAAAACTAAATGAAAATGCTTGCTTTAGAAAGCAATATGTAGACAAATCTCCAATTAGTAGTAGCGTATCCAAGGTTATTTTAGGATTCAATTGCTCCAAAAAATTTTAAAAAAAAGTTACCTTTATATATATATATATATACTTGTGTGTGTGTGTGTGTGTGTGTTACATAGGACACTACTACCTCCATTTCTAACATGGACATTCTCATTGTAGGATGATACAGATGAGAATTATGGATACAAAAAAAGCCTGCTACGTTTTGTTAAAGATTTGGGACCAACAGCTCAGAAAGTAGCAGCAAGGAAACTGCTCCAATGTCTTCCAAAACCTCCAAATCCAACCCCATCTCAGACTCCATTAATCCTTCCAAAGCAGACAGTTACACAAACACTTCTGCTTCCTTCACCACCACCAATCTCTCTCCCACAAAGATATGCTTCCTACAATCCTCTTCAACATCCAATCAATTCTGCAAACTCACCGGGAACATCGAATAATCCTACTTGCAATCAGAAAAACACATTCCTTAATCTTCTCACAGGAAACCAGCCTCTGAGCTCTTCTCGTGGAATACAAATCCATGAGCCTAAGGCCAACAATGATGTCAATATTATGTTCCCTCTAAAGCAACCAACTCATGAAAATATTAGTGGTACAAATTTCAATGTCTTTGGTAGCGTCTCCACAGGGAACAGGACTTGCCCAAGAGGCCAAAACATAAATATTGCTCAACAACAACAGCAAAAGACCAATGCTAAAAACAGCAAGTTCTGGTTAGCTTCACATTTAAAGGTCATCCCAGTTTATGATCCAAACAACGGTAAGAGATTCAAGACCGTTGATATGATTGCGGAAGCTAACAAGAGAGGGAAACAACTAGCAACTGATCCGGATGATCATGATCAACTGTTCAGAAATTGGCAAGCAATGATTAGAGGGAAACAAAAAGTGGTTGATCATGGTGATGATGATGGTGATGATGATGATGATGATGAAAAATTAGCCAGTACTAATTGGCAAACCAAGGCATATCCTCAATCGAATTTCTTGTCTCCGATTCTCACGGAGACAACAAGGTTTCAAACTGCTTCTGGTTCTACTCAGGTTGGGACTAGTAATACTTGGCATAATTTGATGAACTCGAGCTTGAACTCCCTTGCTGACCTTGCACAGACGGATTTGTTCTTGGAGGGATTCGGCAATGGCATTTTGAGCCGGCAAATGCTGCTAAGTAACAATCATGATCATAATCCTTTTCCCTATGCTTCACCTTCAGCTCAGTTGGGATTTTTGCCAATGCCATTGTACAATGAGACATCATCTATTGTGCATGATCATAGGGCTGGGGCTAGTAGCTCTAATTATGGTCACGAACGAGGCAACTTTACTCAAGAACCGCTGCCATTAGCGGATTCTCCACTGCCCGATTTGGCTCTTCAGCTATGATGTTTTTATGTGATTATGGGCGCTAATTTCTTCAATTTGTTTCAGTTTATGATGGAACTTAGTCTTTATATAACCTGTTCAAGTTATCTTGTTTAGGTTCTGTAAGTCAAAGTTTGAAAATAAATTACTTTGTTTCTTCTAGTCTTTTGCTAATTAATTAAGTGCATTTGCTGTACTGATATGCTTGACAGACTTCTTTGGAAAAGCCTTATGTGCGGTAAATTGAGTTTATGCATTAGGCATTAAAAGAAGAAAATGCCATATATTGTAGACATAAATTATTTCCGATAAAACATGCACAATGCTCAAAGAGAAGCATATGCATGTGTGTATGCGTGGAAAGAAGCTGCTTGAGATATACCATACAACCCAATTTCATGTTCAATTGCGTACGTTGATAAAAAGAAACCACCTGAGACGTTAAAAGTTTTTCAGCTAAAAACTGACAACTTTCTTTTTCAACATAGGTCGTTGCTTTCCATCATTTAGGCTGCACGATTTCTATTATGTACCATGGTTTTCAATGTGTGTGAGTTTTTTCTTCAACAGTCGAGACCGTTGAGCTTTCAATCATTGGGGCTGCATGGCATTTAAAATGTATATTTTTCTTCTTCAACAGCGAAGATTGATTCTTTTCATCGACACTGCTCCAAGTCCAAGAAAATGGAACTTGCAATATCCATCTCAAGTGTTCACCTCTTTTTGCTGGTTTTCCTTTTTTGGATTACTAGGGAGGGAAAAAAAGTAACCAAAAATAAGTACTTCCAAAAAAATAAAAGAAAAAAGAACTTGACTAATTGACCATACCCTTGTATGAGTATTACAATGGTGAAGCATCAAAAGACTCAGCGTGTAAGAGAGAGAGAGAGAGAGAGAAGAGAGAGGAGAGAGAGAGAAATAAGTGCAGGCTAGACAGAGAGCACATAATCCCAAGTCAAATCCACCTCTCATCACCTGAAGATAGAATCAAGAAAGAAAGAAAATGTTAAAGCCCCTTTGTCCAAAGCAGATTACTCTTAACAATGTCTCTAAGGAGCAATGCCTATATGAGCAAGTAGTAGTATCAATGGCAATAGATCATAAACAAAATCAAGTTTCCTTTTTTTTTTTTTTGGTTTTTTACCCTTCTCTAGAATCTCTAAGTAATTGCTTTCTCCAAGTCCAAGATCACATTAAGTGCGTTATCTAGTGGGGAGGTGGATTTGATTTGTAGAGGAGGGGACCAATTTTTTTCCATTTTCACTGACCTAGGTTGAGACTGAGGACCACATAAGATTGACCACTGTTTTTTGCAGCTTGATTCCCCCGAGTTGTCACTGTCAAAATCTTATAATTTCTTCTCTTTCCCTCCTTTATGTACTCCTCCTTTCTTTTTTATTTTTATTTTTTGCCAGGAAGATCTTAGTATACTTAAAAAAAAAAAAATTTTGTCAAACAAGACTTTATTGCAAGGTTGGTTGTAGCCCCTGTAAGAACTTTAGGAGTCCTTTTCTATTTTCTATTTTTTTTTTTTTTCTGATGCAAACCTCACAAAGGAAAATGCTCAGTTCTCATATCCTATGTATTGATCTTCACTCTTTTAAGTTGGACATGCGTGGGCTAGCAGATGTTTATATATAGAGAGCTATCGAGCGCGCCCCCGCGCGCGCGCACACACACACACACACACACATATATATATGTAACAAGCTGCAGGCAGCTGATATAGACACACACACACATATAGTTGTGTGTGTGTGTGTGTGTGTGTGTGTAATTTCACTTTTAGCGACTGCCACCAAAACAGAGAGCCTACCTCTGGACTCCACCGAAACTCATGGGACCCTTGTGCTGTTAAAGGAATTGCACGGCCAGAAGAAAAGTGTATAGAGAATGCCTATACACTGTCGTAGCATCTCCAATGTCCTCCATGTGTCCTCCATTCACAACTTAAAGTACATATCATATACATATACATATACATATACATATACATATACATATACATATACACATCCACATGCACATGTTCACACACACACACTCACTCACACATATACGCAAGCAAATCATATAATATGCAATATAAATTTCCTTAGCTGGGACGTAATAGGCTAATCAGCAATGAATTCTATATAACGAAACATACGCATGTACACACCTTTAAGCAGTACAACTACTGAATATGTGTAAAAGAGAAGTAAACAAAAAGTGGGGCAACACATGATGATGATAAGGGTAAATATTCATATTTAATCACCATAGATCCAAGGTTTTTTTTTTTTTTTTTTAAATTGTAGAGGAAAAGCTTGGAGACAAGAAAAGAATCTATGTTCCCCACCAACAAAAACAAAAACAAAAACAAAAACAAAAACAAAATCAGCATTACAGTTTCCACAAATGACCTTTTACTTCTTCTTGCATGAAAACATCATAGTTTAATAACAGATTTTTTTTTTTTCCTTTTTTGCTGTACGGGATATATAGAGGGCGGCAAATAATTTTCTTATGGAATATAAACGTAAATTTGTTTTACCAGCCTTTTTTTTTTCCCTTTCTTTGCCAGATATTACATGCCTGCAACAAAATAAATAACAACATTGAGGCCCACCTATATTATATATAAAGCGAGAAATTATTCAATAGAGTAAGAACATCCCATCTTTATGTTTACGTAATACTTCATGATCAATAAATTATTAACATTTAAGAGATTTATTAATATCAATTATATTTTAAAATTTTCATCATTATTTTCTTTTCTAATAAAACTCAACCAAGGAGATTAATTCCGGGATATAACCTAATACAACATATAATACAGGCACTAGAATATATATATATATATATACCTAACAAGGTATTCTTGCAGTCAGAGAACCGAATAAAGATAGAAAACACATTGAAAAAAAAAAAAAACACCTTTCCAAGTCATAAAATCACAAGTAGTTTTCCTCATATTTTCTTCAGCACCCAACGGCTAATGACGTGGTATCACTACCAATTAACCCCACAGAAGTTCCATATTATTATTTCTTTTTTACCAGTTGTGTGAGTGGCTAATTATACCACTTAGAAAACAGCACCAAAAGCGACTGACCAAGAACAAATGAACAGCCACCAAACTAATTGACTGGCTTTTATTTTTTATATTTTTGTTTGTCAACTGGCATTTATTTAAACTTCATATATAATGATCTCCGTATGCTTCTCCAAATAGATTCACGTGCTGATCAACAAAACCAAAGACAACTTATAATAACAATGCTTAATAATACCGTTAGTGAACATCATCCCCTACTATAATATAGATTACATGATATATAATCTGTAAATACAACTCATCTCTCATTAGTAGTTATGTTTAACACTATTAATACTCCCAAGAATTTTTTTCTCGTAATAGTAGAGACCTTCTCCACATATTAAACAACTTTCTACAACAAAATGATCATCATTTGACGAAGATCATACAGTTATCATCTCCCACCATAATGTATAACAATAATATAATTTAAGACACGATGTTAAATTCTTGTTAATAAAAGGTGAATTTTAGTACATATAACATCTCTTATCACAAGCAAAGCGGTGATGAGCAAAGCGATGCTCATCACCACCAATTCCCTGCAGTGTAGCATTCATGTGTATCGACTCAAAACACAAAAAAGTAGAAATGCAAATTGGTGCGCAAATGACATCAACGACATGAAAATAAAAATTAATTTTAAATTTGAAAATAACGCAGATTCTGACAATATGACAGCACAGAACTAGGGCCCAAACAAATCACCCCCGTTCACTGGGAAGAAATAAAAAATAAAAAAAAAACCGGAAGAATAATAGGAAAACAAAAATAACATTATTGAAAGACCACCCTATATACACATTAGCCCGTTACTCGAAAGATAAAGTTAAAATAATGCAGTTCAGTTTGTACTTTGCATCCTCGATTGAGAGGCCCAAGGAACTGCTTATTTTAAGTTAGTTCAGTCCTTTTTACACGCGCATAGATCGCACACATATATTTATTTATTTTGTACACATATGTATGGATATATATCGTCATTCACAATCGGGACATTTCTTAATTAAAAAATTAAGACTTTAATTTAACCTGCAGAGAAGAAGAAAGCCTGTCACAAATACGGTATTATTAGTAACGTTTATCAATCTTTGTACGTTCTCTTTGGTATCTAACTCACGAGGTTAAAGAGTATTTAACCAGCTCAGTAGCCAAGCACTTTCAATAAGCAAATTATTAAAAACTAGAAAGAAAAAAACAAAAAAAAAAGGCCTGGAAGAGAAAAAGTACATGGTCTGAAGAGCATGATTTACTTGGAGAAAAACCAAGGCTTATAACTACACACACACACACACACAAACACACAGAGACAGAGAAAAGAGAAGACAGTAATGAATATGATCAGAACGGTTAGATTCTTATATTACATATATATATATAAGATTTGATTCACAGTAGTCGGTATTTGGCAGAAGCCTCAAATAAATAAATAAATAAATAAATAAGCAGACTTAATTCATTGCTTGGAAACGTGAAAGCCATCATCATCACTTTGTTAAAAGAATTAGTTTATGAAAAATACCCAATAAAATGTTAAATGTAAAAAGAAACCCAAATCATACGTAGTAAAACACAAAAAATAATAATAGATATTTAAGATTATAAGTGTAAAAAGAAACCAAATCACACATAATAAAAACACAAAAAAATAATATATAAAAATATATTGGATCCCTCCACTTATCAAGTTAATAAGTTAATCGTTTAAGATGAAAATAGTTTCAAATTTCTCCACTCTTCCTCTCTAATCTTTACAAGAGAGAGAGAGAGAGACTCGGGTTCTGACCTTCTGGGTGGTGCAGTCAATAGACCAGTGGTTACTCTGTCCATTTCAAGCTGGTTTCGTCGGAGTATAGTGTATAATATACGGTAGTACAAATATATTAAATATAGGAGATACGAATAAACTATTCTTCAAATGAATAAAATATAGTAGCACAATATTATATACAAATATATATGTATACAAATATAGATAGAATAATGTATAGGCCTCACGAATGCCGATAAAACCATGAAGGCATAGCTCCAAGTTCCAACCTCTGCGCGCCTGAGACTAGCCCCACTACTACAAGACATGGACACAGGGGCGGGCTTTGTGATGCGCCAAAATACACGGGATTTTATATATGTATGTATATATATATATCTATCTATATATGTAACTTTATTATGTAATAATTTTTTATTGTATATGCCATTTTGAAAGCTGGCCAAAAGAATAAAGACAACCCAACCAACCAACCAGCCTCCATTTCTCTCTCACTCACTCACTCATCATCGTCAACATAAACATAAACAAAACATCTCCCAAAAACATAATGCAAAGCCTTTTCCCATAAAGCTCTCCCTCCTTAGCGAGCTATCCCTCAACATACTGAAAGCGACGTAACACTTGTGTTTCTCTTCTTTTCTAACCGCAAAAAAAAAAAAATAAATAAATAAATAAAAAAAGATAAGTAAAGCCCTACTGATTTAATTTACTTGTTAAAGTATATGTATATAACTAGCAATGGCAAAAAGAAGTCCTGACGTACGTACGAGAAAGGAAGAGTACTGCTATACATATACATATATATATATCTCATATATATCTAATGTGTGTGTGTGTGTGTGTGTGTGTGTGTGTGTGTGTGTGTGTGTCTTGGAAGTTTATTAATTTAGTTTATTTTTCTTGTCCATGCATACTAGAGGTTTAAATCCTATCGTATGTACAAAGAAGACCATTTATGGCAAAACCACAAACAGAAGAGGATATAAATTTACCCAAAAAAAAAAAGGAGAGGATACGAGGCCAACCTTTGCTTGATTTAGTTAATGTATGGTTTTTCTTTTTCTTGGCTTTTTCTCCCCAAAATGACAAGCCCTCCATTAACAAGCAGAAATCGAGTTAACCGTGGTCCGTAAAAAAAATATAAAAAAAAATGAAAGGGAGGAAAAACGGTTTGCATATTAAGAATCCAATAAGTAATAAGAACAATTTTTTAGTAGGGTGAAAAAAACCCTTTACATTTGAGCTTAAGCACTACTAGTTTTCTTCTCCTAATTTTGATCACATATAAAATATTCTAGATCAGATCAGAAATTAAAGTGCATCTAAACTTAGATCAAAATCCAACGATATGTCTATCAATAAGTTTTTTTCCACTTATTGATAATTTAAGACATGAAAAACACCTCTATCTCCAAAATATTTTACGAGTTGGTTTTTATTAGCTATAATATGTTCAAGAATTATTGTTAGATAACACTTTTTTTATAATGTTATGAAAAAACCAGTGACAAAATTTCAACATTTTTCTCAGGCAGTTTCCTGCCCTTTTATTTTTTTATTTTTTGGTTTTAAAAGTCACAGCCACGGAAGACAATTAGTAATGGAAGTTTGAATCCTTCTCCTTTTCACTTTTGAGGTATCTGACTTCCATCTAAGCAAACTAGCGAAAGAAACCTATTCCTACCCCTTTTTCTTTAACTCCAAGCTAGCAAATAAAAACCAGACAGAGGAATGTGTCAACTTAATTGTCGAAATTGCAACTGAAACTTTTGACTAAAATGCAAAAAGAAAAAGCGCTTAAAAAAAATCCTGGGAAAGGAATGAGGTAGCCTAATTAATTATGAATAGCAGTTGATATATTTGGCCCAAAAAATAATAATAATAATAAAATGATAATTAGCCGAGAAATGGCCATATTATATTTTAATTTAGTACGTGATCCGAACATGTAAGATGAGTTGTGTGTAACAGGAAATATATAGAGAAAATGTTATAAAGTCAAAAACAAAAACAAAAACAAACATAATGAAACGAGTAAAAAACAAAAAAGATAAAAGAGAGGAAATATTCCATGGGAAATAAATCCTTATGAGTTCATTATTTCTTTCTGATCTTTAATATGCAAAAACAGGCCGAAACAAGCAATCAACTATTATAAACTTAAGCACCATCAAATATCTATCATCACAAATGTTTCAAAACTTTTTTATTTTATTTTTTAATTGTAGCCTGCAGCTAGCTAGAACAAATATCAATCAATTGAATCAAAGTACTAAACGCTATGTACTTTCCACAACATTATGAGAGAAAGCATTAGGTATAATCATTAATTTACCATGAACACGTGAATAATCCTTTTTTTTTTTTGTGAATATAAACACATGAATACTTGTTAAACTATTGACCTTCCTCTAACAAAAATTTAAAAAAAAAAAAGCTATTAGTCCCAATTATTAGCAAAAATAAGGAAGACATTGCAAGGTATCTAAAAATTAATGAATAGCAAATTAATTTAAGGATCATATGTTCACATAATAATAACGAAGAAATAGTAAAAGGGAGCTCCCTTCAGTCCAAGCACAGAGAAGAAAAGGAAGAAATTTATCTCCCGCATCATTCACACATCCACAGTAGTGAAAAAACAGTCCATTTTCTACCGTGTTTGAGTGAATGAGTCGGCAGATAATTCGAACCCTCTTTCCCTCCATGAGTGGACTGAAGGAAGCTCTCTTAAACAATCTCCCTGAGTACTTACAAATTATAACCATTTCATAACAGAAACAGATTTACTGAATCATAAAATCTAATTAATTAAGCGGGGACAGGACATACAATTAACAACAAATATAACAAAGCCATTTTAGCTTCAATGTATAACGTTTTTGTATGCAAATAAAGTTTTATATGGTTTTTATTTTCAATGCATAACCTTTTTGTATGCAATTAACGAAAACAACAACAATCCCAAAGATTACAAAAACCGTGTTAGCTAATTAAAGCTCGATGTTACAAAAGCCTAAAGCAGTATATCATTTAATTTCTGCAAGCCGATTATCCCACATAGGAAAAACAAAACTAAAAAAAGGAAAGAAAGACCTAATTTTATATTCTAAGATCTTTCTGTTCCAGTATAATATAATGTAAAGATTTCAAGGTAATTTAGAGATTAGAGAATATACCAGTATATAGTGGAACGCCTATTACAGCACTCTCCAGAAAGGCCAAAAATGCTTGCATGAACCCTAACCCTAGAATCAAAGCACAAGAAGAACAGATTACCAGGGATAGAATGTGAAAAAAAAAAAAAAAAAACCAGGAAAAACCACTTAAATTTTATGAGATCAAAGCATATACGGATTACAAATTTTTTTAACCACAAAATTAATTAAAAAGATTAAAAAAGGGAATAAATAGCGAATAAGTAAAAATATATAGCAGCTAATGAAACATTTGAAGATCAGAGTGCCTTCTCAAAACTAATGAGATAATATAATAATTACTTTGTTGTGGTGGAAAGTCACTAATGTTATTCTAATTAATAGTTAAACAAAAATTTCAGAGAAGAAAAATATGTATATTATGACGTTATAACCACGATTGCTACTCTAGCTAACATGGGAAGAAAACCATGCCTAAAAAAAAAAAGAAGTAAAGTAAAAACCAAAAAAAAATGAAGGAGACATATGTTATGAAGCCCAGAAGCAAAAACAAGGCTTACTTTTCTCCAGGGAATAGTAATTAATTCCAAAGAAAAAAAAAGAAATAAATAAACAAATATATGTAATAAAAAGAAATAGATTAGGAGAGATGTTAATGAACAGAGTTGCAAAAATTACGGAGAGGAATTTTATTGAGAGTGCAGAAACACAGCTAGCTGCGCAGCAGGGAAAGAGGGAAGTGTCGCTGTCTTCATAAGAGTCAGAGAAAAAAAGGGAAAGCGATATTTTTTTATCATCTCATCTTAAAAGAAAAGATCTCTGATCTCATCACCAATCTGGCAATACCACTCCCCCTTTCATTACATTCACACGCACACATACATGTATGTATGCATAACTAGCAAAAATGCAAAAAATAAAAAAATAAAAAACAAAGTGGGATTTCCTTTTTCTTTCTTAAAAATCTCAAAACCCCATTTTTCCAGGAGATTTTTTTTTTTTTTCAGGTCACGATCTTGCAAAAACTTAGGTATAGTGAAGAGCATCCAGGATAACATAGAGAGAGAGAGAGAGAGAGAGAGAAAGAAATATAGGGAGAGTAACTAGTGTGTGTGTGTGTGTGTGTGTAATTTGGATAACTAGGAGCTTCATATACCGTGCTATATTTCTATCTCTCTTTTACCATCCAGAGAGAGAGAGAGAGAGAAACATACGATGATGAAAGATGATATATAAGGTAGATATAGAATCCAACTCACCATAGGAGTAGAGACTAAAAACTAGAGAGAGAACTAATTTAGAGAAGAGAAGAGAGAAGGAGTGGTGGTGGGGTTTAGTTTGACCAGTACAGCCTTTTGAACAATGGCTCTTCCTTCCCTGGCCGCTCTTCCTTCTCTGTCATCTACAGTGCATTGCTCTACTCTCAAAGTTCTTTTTTTCTCCTCTAATTTTTTCTTCTTTCTCAATCAGTGAGTAATATTTAATATTTTCGTATTTGCTGTGGAAAACAGGCTAAGTATGGTCCTCTATATATATAGGGTTTTGAGGGGGATGACCCAAGAAACCGATGTAGAACTCATGGCTATTCACCAGTTAACAGTCAACCTCTCTTTTATCCTCCTAATTTCCCTAATTTACATTTCTATCCCTTTTCCTATATATATATATTTATATACATACACACATACTGTCATCATCCCTTGGTGCCAGATTTTTCTCTTTTTTTAATTTTTATATTTTTGAACAATTCTGTTTTTTTTTTTTTTGGTGTAAAGAAGGATATTTCCAAGACTATTGCATTTCTCTAGATACGTTTTTTACCGAGTAAAAAAAAAAAACAATTAACTTCCAAAAGATGAAACTGTCTCTAGACACGTTTTTTACCGAGTAAAAAAAAAAAACAATTAACTTCCAAAAGATGAAACTAACTCCAACCTAATTTTTTCAACTTAAGCTTACCCTTGTTTTTAAGTTTTATATTTATATTATATTCAAATATATTATAATTTTTATTATATATAAAAATTTTATATTTAAATACTAATTAAATCACATTTTAAATATAATATTATCACTATTTATTATTTCACTTTTCCTATTATTTTTACTAATCACATTATGTATTCTCTTTCTCTCCCTCTTTTTTGTCTTTAGTTTTATCCATCACATCTCATATTTATTATTAAAATATAATTTAAATACTTTTCACCCAAACAAATATTATATTCAAATACAAATATTTAATACATTATATTTAAATGCAATATAAACATACTGTGTTTATCAAACAAACCTTACAAACCAAAATCATGCTAATTTACTGTGTAAAGTTTAATTAAAGATTAAAGTGCACATAGAGATAATAAATTCATAGACACAATTTAAATTTTTGTTTAAAAAAAAAACAATGTAGAAAAAATAACGTTAAACAGGGTTCCAAATAAAAGCTAACGGTACGCCGTTTATATAATTTTAAACCTTAAGTTGATTGAAATGCTGTTTACATAAAGTAATTTAACTTTTTTATTTATGATTTATTTAAATAACAAGTTTGAATTACAAATGTGAATTAGGTTTACAAAATGTAAACAGGATTCCAAGTAAAAGCTAACGATACATCATTTATATAATTTTAAACCTTAAGTTGATTAAAATGTTGGTTACATAAAGTAATGTAACTTTTTATTTAGGATTTGTTTAAATAACAAGTTCAAATTACAAAATGTAAATTAAGTTTATTGTGAATTAAATAATGAAATGAATTTTATGTTTGGTGCTTAAATTAGAGTTAGAAAATTTCATCTTGAGATAAAAGTGTTTGGATGATAAAAGTTGAATTTGAATTTATATTAAAAATTGTGCTTTCTTTTACTTTTTCACGTGGTTAGTATAATTTTTTTTGTATGAAAAAAATGTATAAATATAATTTTTGAGCTAAAAACACTATACAAACTATAGACTAAAAAAATATTAAAACGAATTAGCAAACTAAATACAAAATTAAGTTTAAATTTAATTTTTAGTCATATAAGAAATGGAAAAAGTTGTTTGGGAGTTTATTTCTTAGTCTTTTACTTCTTTTTGTCATAAAAAAAACTAGATGCCTAATAATTTAGTGTAATTACTAAAAAATTAACATTATATACTTTAGGGAAGTTTTGAAACTAAATTTTAAAGACCTTTGTTAATAATTTTTTCTACTTTATAATCACTTTTTACTTTTTATATTTTAAAAACTTTATATTAAACTCAAACTTTAAAATTCTATAATTTTATGTATATAAATCTAAATTAAATGATTTTTCTAATTACATAGAATTAAAAAACAAAAACAAAATAAAATTCATATTAATAACTTTTTTCCAAATAAATTTTTAAAATTTTCACGTTTTCATGCTAAATAATTTTTTCTGCTAAATATATTTTCCAAAGCTCACTTTTTTCTAATCTCTAATGCTTCGTTTGTTTACAGCATTGCATTCACATTATGTTCAAATGTAATACAATTTTTATCTAAATATAAAAATATTATATTCAAATGCTAATCATATCATATTTTAAATATAATGTAATCACTATTCATTATTTTAATTATTTTATTATCTTTACTAATCACATGGAATATCCTATTTCTCTCTCCCTTTTTTCTATTGACTTTTAACTATCATATCACATATTCATTATTTAAATATAATTCAAATACTTTTTATCTAAACATATATTATATTCAAATACAATACAAATATTTATTATCTAAATATAAATTTATTCAATATATTACATTTAAATATAACATAAATATAATACATTTATTCAATATCTCCTAAAACATATCTCTAAAATCTCACCAAATACCCCTAAAAAAATGTACTGGTTTGTAGTAGAATCAAGTGAAAAAATAATACCTAAATAAGTGCAATATATGAAATACAAGAGCCCTTATTTCTAAGCTATGTGTTCCAAGCCCGTTTGTGAAGGTTTTCTTTAGTATTGGTTGAAAGTGATTTTGACTGGAGTTTTCAACTTTCCATCCTATGCTACAATGTCTCCTTTGCAGTACTTTTTCAATTATTGTATTTTAATATCTCAAATTTCAATGGTCGGAAAATTTTACAAACCACTCTAGCTACCAATAGGAGTAGGGCTAACATTGCTTTATTATCTGTCCCATGAAACGTGTAAAACTTTTAACAGCGTACAATTCAAATTATAATATTCACCGGCCGACAATTTTGGATAACGTTAATAACTCACCACCACGTCCAAGCTATCCTCCTCAAGAATCAAAAAAATATGTAAAATAACAAATTTAGACCCTTCCTTTAATACCATCTTCACTTGCCACTATTTTTCTTGCCACTTTTTTATAAATTTAATGATATGAATTGTACTTTAATTTTATTAATATATATTATTATTTTGATCATTAAATTATTCTTTAACTCCCTGCATTATGACTATTTATGTTAACATTTTAAATCTCAATACACAAAACTGCTTCTTAAAGTATTGATATGATAGCTAAAACACCAAAACTACGAAAATACAGTATGTATAAGATGTATTACTCTGTATTTCTGTTGCTAAATAAAAATATGAATAGGGATGAGCCCTCGTTGGACATGAATAAAGCTAGAAACCAATCATATTAAAACTATAACTACTTGCATCTAGAGACAAATTCATATCTTGATTCAACCAAAATGTAAAACGCATTGAATAGATAGTCTAAATATACTCTCGAGCACTTCTCATAAAATTTGAATCCACTATATTTAGGAAACTGATTTGAGGAAGCCAATATAACAAGGCATTTTAGGCTAATATCTTAGAGGTAGTGTATTACACTTTTTTTTTACAACATTATATTTTCTTTGTATTAAAAAGGAAATCAAAAGTATCTTCCCGACAACAATATTTTGAAAGCGGGAGCACTAAGATTACTGTTGGCATGATAAAAATCCTGATCTTGAATTTTAATTAACTAAAAACAATTCAAGGTTTTAAGAGCCAATTAGTATAGCTACGTGAATGACTGTGTTTTGTTCCAATAAAAATAAAGTGTTCATTTGAAAATATCATTTTTCCTGTATTATATTCAAATTTAATACAATACAATATATATGTCATATATATATAGACATAATATATTATATTTAAATACGAATACATTTATACAACAAACCCAATATAAATATTATTTAATCATTCTCTTTTTTTATATATTTTGTTGATCATATCACACACTCACTTTTTCTCCTTTTTCATTATATTTTTACCAATCATATTATATACTCTCTTTATTTTACTAACAATTCAAATATATATTATATTTAAATATAATAAAAAAAACATTAAATTGTATATTATTCTATTATATTATATTTCAATATATAATAAAAGGTTTGAGTATAATTCTATAATAATTTTTGTATAATGTAATCCTATACATAAATATTAAAAATACTTTTATAAAATCAAATAAATAATTCATATTAAATTGGAAAAAATATTATAACACCAAATAAAAACCACATAATGATTATAACACGTAATATAAAGTTAATAAGATATAAAATTGTAAATTTAACCTATAATAAATATACTTTCCAATCAAATCAAAAGACTTTAAGTAAAACTTTATTATAGCGTGCTACCACAATCCATCCATAATTGAATTATATTTAAGATATGTTTAATTTATAAATTAAATTTGAAATATAATAAAAATTTTAAATTTAAATTAGTTAATTTTTATTAATTTAAAAAATAAATTAATCTTAAATATTTAAATTTAAATTCATAAATCAAATTAATCTTTCGTTTTGCTGGTAGGTAGTATTATATTTATATTATATTTGAATATGATATAATTTTTATCTAAATATAAAAATATTTTTTTAAATATCAATCACATTACATTTTAAATTTAATATAATCATTATTTATTATATCATTCTTTTTATTGTTTTTATTAATTATATTATATATTCTCTTTCTCTCTTTTTTTTCACTTTATTTTTATCAATTATATCATATTTTAATTATTAAAATACAATTTTAATATTTTTATCTAAATGTATATTATATTTAAATATATTATAAATATTTTTTAATATAAATTATATTTAATATATTATATTTAAATGTATTATAAATTTAATATCTGTACCAAACGAGTTTAATACTCTGTTTGATAAACGTATTACATTTGCATTGCATTTTGAATGTAATTTGTATTTAGAAAAAAAATATTAACATTACATTTTAATGTAACGTGTGTTTGGATGAAAATTATTTGAATTATATTTTAATAATAAATATGTGATATGATGAGTAAAAATAGAAAAAAAAAGAATATATGATATAATTAATAAAAATAATTAAAAATAAAATAATAAATAATAATTATATTAAATTTAAAATATAATATAATTGATATTTAAATTAAATATTTTTATATTTAAAAAAAATTACATTTTATATATATAAACAACATAAAAAAAAAATATCGTGTTTCTATAGATCTTAAAAATAAATTATTACCCTACCGGAGTAGCAATCTAAGCTATGCAATGACATCAGAGGTACACGAGGGCACGGCATCAACTCAGCCACCAATTATATCCTGCACACATATCTTGTCATAGCTTACAGAAACATGAATTGGTAATTTTTTTTTTATTTTTTTATGGAACGTAAATTGGTAATTTGCATCGAACCAAGTCAAGTCTACCATCATCTGCCTCTTTTAGCGCATAGCTAGTCTTAAAACCCCTAAAATAAGGGTGAGATGCTTGCTATAAATCCCTTCTTTTCCTTTCTACCAAAAAAAAAAAAATCCCTTCTTTTCCTAAAGACATAATTCAAAAGTTACCTTATATCCATTCTTTTTGAAAGGCTACTGATTAATTTACACATTGCGTATTTTCCCCCCCTTGATCTTGTTGCTTTACCTTAATGAAATTATGAAAAACTTTAATTATGGTTCATTAATAGTGACGAAAGTCATTATTACGAACCAAATATATAATATAACACAAGGGGAATCATTAACTATGCATAGCCGGAAACCTAATATATTCTCTCTAGTTATATTATTGCCGTAATACCATGAACCAAGAACTAGTGGACTACCAGACCTTACAAGTAATTACACAAATATTCCCCCTAAAAATTTCATATTATCTTTCCAGCGCGCAGATTCTGTTGACATGTTGATAGTCCACAAACAATATACGTAAACATATGTGCATGTATGCATACATATGTTTGTACAGTCTTTTTTATGTAATATATATGGTCATGTTAGTTATGTTGATGTATAACGAGTTTATGCTACCTTAATTCTAATCAAAATTAAATGTACGTCATGAAAGAGTAAAACGATTGATTTTTTTTTTTTGGTGAATAAGTAAAACGTTTGATGTTGTTGGGAGGGATTTCAGCATTTTGAAATTCCAAATTTTACATCTAAATTGTGAAAATTTTTAGCTATACCCATTAATTATGAGAGAATTTATATTACTAGTCCTCTTTATAATCAAAAAAATCCATTTTTATTTTATCTATAGCACTCTCATTAACAAAATACTGGCTGCGCTACATTACCACATTCACGTCTATTAACAAAAAGTCAAGCAAATTTATCTACAACGAATAACAGGAGATTAATTATAGAAAAAGAAAAACAAAAAGGAGATTCGTGCATGGATTGAGTAAAGATATGGTGTGATTAGCACCGTTTGCCATTGGTCAATATTAAATTATGTTTTGTATCTTGTTCTAGACTTGTCTTGATCTATCATCAAACATAAATATAATCAGACCGGCCTTTAATATAACCAAAGGGGATTCGATTTGATTAATTTGAAGTAAAGCCAATCTTGTTCTCATGCTTTGTCTCTAAGACAAACTTCTTAATTGGTTTGTTTTTTTGCTCTGAAAACATCTTAATTGGTTGGCTGTTGTCATGTAGGGTTGATATATATTTTGCAAAACGATTATAATAAGTAGTGTATAATTGAGTCATACATGTACAAGATGGACCACATATTCATATGAGATCACATGCACAGCATAATATGATGGTTGGTAATTCGAACGGGAATACAGTTAGTGACGGGGCCAACCTTCTAATTTAACGAGGACGGATAATAAAATTTTTTAAGGTTATTTGTTAACTTGTATATGACTAATTAATTTTTGGGTAAGAGTTAAGACATTAGTAGAGATTGACATGAAATAACTGATTTTGAATATGAGTAAAATGAATAAATCATCAGAATTTAAATCTCTTTTAAAAGGGGAAAAAAAAATGGGTGAGGCTTCATCCCCACTCATACATGAGATACCTCTATCCCTGAGTATAACTATGAAACAATGCATGTTCATTACTACTATAAACGTAATTTTTAGCAACGACTAATTTCCTTATTAATAAATGATTATGTCTCCACAAATGACTATCATTTTTTTAGTGTTAAACATGTCGTCGTATTAAGTAATTACAGTGACTTATTGTTGTATAAGGTTAATTATTTACAATGATAACTGTTCAGTAATCTGTCTGTATATATTTGTGACTACATGTTGTCACAACTATTGTTTTGTCCCTAAAAAAAACATAGCTTGAAGTTGATTTGAGCCATTTGAGAGTTATTTGTAGTTGTACGTTGAACAATATTTCCCGTTCATTACTCACCCTAAGCCTTATGTCCCTTCAGATCTTCCGTCTCTTCCAAATCTTGTCGATGATAACAATGACAATGGTGATGCTATCAATTTTGGTGATTAGATTATTAGTTATTGTTATTTATCTAGATTTTTTTACACTTTTATACATTATATTTAATTTATAGGATTTGGTTTTTTAATTAAATAAATATTTTATTATAATTTGCACATTTATTATTACAGAAATATTTAATTAAAAAAATATCATAAATATTTTATTATCATTTATCTTTTTTAATATTATAATTTATTTTCATTATTATAATTCACATATTTATATTTAATTTTGAATTTATATATATAACAATATAATTTATTAATAAAAATAACAAATTAGTAAATAGTAATAAATTAATAAAAAAATTATTAATAAAAAATAGAAAATCTTTTTACAACGATGTGTATCGTCGTAAGTAACAATAAAATCCATGTATATTAGCAAAGATATTTTCCAATTGTTGCCACAAATATTTAATGTCACATCATCAACATTACACAAATTTACGACGATATACTTTGAGTTTGTTGTCACAAAAAATGGATGCCACATCAGTCCAATCAAACTCTCAATGATGAAATTACAATGAGTTTTTAACTATGACTATCATCGCTATTGTAATTGTGACAACAGGTTGTTGTCACAAAAAATTTATTTACAATCGATTGTTAACGATAACATATATGCGATAACATATTGTCGTAAAAAATACATTTGTGACAAATTTCTATTTTTTGCAATAACTTTTTGTTATCACAAAAAATCTTGTTTATTGTAGTAGCTTCTGAACGACAATATGACTAAAATCACATAAAAATAAAATAAATAAATTGATAGAAGAGCTTTAGATACAGATGTCATAGTTCAAGATAGAAACCCTACGGATTTGGTTCCCCACCACCACCCCACCTCCCCGCCCCTTTTTGGCTTGCACCTGTTGGTACTTTGAGGAGTATATCTATGTTGATACAACTGATCTAGCCATGAAATATATTAACACAAATTAAGTTAATTATGAATTTGATTAATTTGGGAGACCTCATCCAGGATTCCCTGCGAATCTAGCTCTCCTGTGTCCGTTCAAAGAGAATTATCATTCACAAGGTTTTATAAAAAAGCATATACATGTAATCATGTGTGATTATGTTATGTCTTCTGTATGTCTCTATGCTCTACGTACGTCCCAACATAATGTTTCAAATTTAAGAAGCCAATATTTTTTCCAAATTAAGTCTCTTTTTTTTTTCCTTTTAATAATACACATGAAAATAATGTGAACGCCGCTAGCTACCACATGTCTCTTTGTCGATGAAATGGGTGGCCACCCTCATGCTCTTCACCTACCGGTTTTATATTTTTATATCTATGATCTTTATGATATCTCTTCATTACCATACACTTAGCTAGTTGTATATATATGTGTGTGTGTTTATTACCAACAAAAAAAAGAAAAAATAATAATTACATGCAGAAACTTTATCATCTTCGTCACGTTTTCTAATGTTCTTTCTTTTCGGCTAAAAAAGATTGCCAAATACCAATCCAGATTGGTTCCCTTTATCAGCGCCTACACCACACACAACATTCACGCCGCTTATAGTTTTTATAGCTTTATACGCAATTGTTGACTAAAATCGCACCAAAATAAATTAACAAGTGAAAATTGATCAAACTTTTAAAAATGCGAAAATTTAAAACAGTGCTATGCCAGTCATTTAAAATATATATTTATATACTTATTATCTTATACGTAACACTTTTATAAAACAGCACTTATAATTTTTTTTTTGCGATATTATAATAAATAGTCGGTTCTAATATTTTATTTTTTAGTGATATTTATTATTATATAATCCTAAGTAGTACATGTTACAATATTTAAAATAAAAATTTATATGTAGATCAACTAGCGGGTACAAGATGTAATAACTATTAGATCAGATTGACTACCAAGACTGAGACATTTCCTATATACATGTATAGGGAATGTGAGTTGTTATCATTGCTGTTATTTGGCACATAACTTTTTTTGTCAAACATTATGACAACTAGGTGATTCTAGTGTAAAATATTTCAGCAATGGTAGGTCTTTTTGTACCAATTTGTAATAGTAATATATATTACATGATTTAAAAAAAATAAATGTCAATTAATTAGGTGTTTCAATCACGAGATGTATTCGTCGATCAGATTCAAGACCTTTTTTTAATGTATAATATATATATAGTGTATACTGTGTGTACATGGTTGTATCGAATTCTGGTTGGAATCCGCAAGTCCAGGATGGCATTCATAATTTTGGGCTGACGCAAGAATAAATTAGTCAAGCAAAACGTACTACACATGGACACGGCGTTATACTGAATTTGGTTACTGTTGTTCTACAGTCACTGATTTGTTTTCTTCTACCTTTAGCATGTTCAGATGTTCTTCTCTTCTTGTTTTGGTTCTAACGTTGAATTGTAAAGTTCATAGAAAAAACAAGAAAAAGAGGAAGATCAGGTGCCATATATGCAGGGTTCTGCAAACTAAACTTTCCCAATTGAAAGTTTTGGCATGTTTAATTATTGTGCCTCCTTACCAAAGCAGAATGAAGATAAGACGATCGAAGGAGATGTATATTATGTGTTATATATGGACAGTTATATACACACAATCTATACCAACTTATTTAATATTTAGGAGTCATCAAAATTCATTGATAGGTTTTTTTATAACTGCCAAATGATTAAAATTTGATAAATTGCTTTTCCGATTCCCAACCTTGTTGCAAAGTTATAATTTAGTCTTCAATCCCTTTTTTTAGTTAAATATTTCTAAACCCTTAGAAATGGTCTTTATTACTAACAAATGTTAAAAATCAAAAGGAATAAATCATGTATATAACAAATATAAATTGAGTCAAGTTATTAAATTTTTTCTTGATTATATACCCTTAAATCATATGTGATTCACGTAATATATTTTGCTAAATTTTTAACATATGTTAAAAAAAAGATCATTTTGTATTCTTTTAAAGATAATTTATAAATTAAAAAAATAAATCATTAATGTATAAATAAGTATTCAACAATTATAATTATAGTTGAATGTCCTCAACATTATCTATATATATATATATTCATATACACACGTTAATATGCATACAGCGAGTGAAATTGAAAAGCTGATTTTGTACATATAATTTATGGCGGCACCTGTATTGGGGGCAATTGGTCAGCACCATTCTAACCGAAGAAAATTCATGTGAAATCATGAACAGTCGTAATCACTGTATATTAATTCATCTATTTTGGACATTGTAGATTGGAATTTTATGTCTTTTGGGGCATCAATGATAATAGCTCGTTTGTCAAGTTCAGTTGTGACTTGCTACTTTATCACTGTGCCAGCTTAAAGTTAAAAAAAGTCTAAAAAAAAAAAGAGTTGAGAGTTTTCAAAGTATTAACCAAGAAACAGTATAGACCAAGAAACGTTCACCAAATGGCGCAAGTTAAATGAATATGTCACTTGTTGAAAGTTGGCTGATCTGATCATATCTGGTGACAAGTAAAATTAAAGTAAAACACGAATTAGAAAATGCCAAACATTTTTATTGAATTTGTTTAAGCGATAATGTTACTGTAATTATCATAATAAATAACAACTAATTTAATTAATTTACAGTAATCTAAAGGTAATCGTAAGTGAAACGTGGACCATAATATGGTCGAATAATTGATATATTCCGCTATATATATATATGTGTGTGTGTGTGTGTGTTTTGACGTTCAAAATACGCAGAGGGAGTGAAGTGACTGAGCTTGAGGTTTGTCCGCTATCAAAGTCGTAATCAATGCAATAGCGATGCAAACGAAAAGCCCGGATTTGAGAAAATGTAATGTAGGGTAGAGCTTTGCCAAAATCTGATGAGTACTACAGATTGGCTTATTTCCGTATTTATTATTCCAAACAAAAATGGACCAGCTTATTAGCCGTAAAATGAGGACAAGGAAGAAAGAAAGAAAAAAGGTGTTACCTATGACAAATTCTTCGCAGAGACGTCTGCTGTGGACTGTAATACCAAATCATTGTACCGAACCTCAACTTGACCAAGACCAACCAATAATTAACCATTGAGATACATATATGTGTATACATATATATATGAATCTATATATATGTACATATATATATATACACATACATAAACCATTGAGATACAAGAGATTTTTTTTTTATCCAAATAGAAAAAAAAAGGAAAAGGGTTTTCCAAAGGGAAAAGGAAAATAAAAAAGTTAGGTCGAGATGGTTTAAGAGAATAATATATAGAAATTGAGAACGACATCCAACTAATTATGCACATTAATAATACGTTTGGTTTATTGATTTCAAATGAAAATTTTAAATTAAAATTAATTGATTTTTAAAAATTTAATTAAAAATTTTTGTTGATTTAAAAAACAATAAGGACAAAACAAAAGTGGAATTTTTGGGTATAAATTTGAAAGTCAAACAAAGGTTTATTGAAGTAGAAACCAATTTTGCCCAGAGAAAGTGGTGCCTTATTAAAGTCAGTTTTCATTGTAGGTAATAGAAATCTCAGTCAAATTTTACTATAACTGGGATTTTCGGTCGTTTAAAACACTAAGAAGGAGGGGGAAACCTGCAAGCCTGCGCTCAGGTCAGTGATATTGGAACTCATGCAGAAAAAAGATAAATTAAGAAGATTGAAAGAGAGTTCATAAAAAAAAAAAAAAGATTGAAAGGGAGGAAAGAGAGGTATAGACAATGGAAGAAGCGTGGGGAGGGGGAAAAATTGTATGAGATATGAGGGGTGAGATAAGCAGTCAAAATTGAGAAAGGTTATACCAGCCAAACCCTACTTATAGAGACTAATTAGCCTTAAAACTAATGCAATAATTTTGATAAGGTATGTTTGATGCTTTAAAAATAGACTCAACATCATGTGTGGCGACAAAAAGTGGTCGACAACGTTGGACTCTCTGTTGCTTAAGTCAACAAACAGAGAAAAAAGACATAGAGAAAAACAAGACAATGGTAGGTAAGGATGAGCTTGATATTATAGCCGAGCTGTTGGGTTGGAATCCTGCTAGGCAGTATTGGGAGGATCTGAACGAGTTGTTAACCCGGGAAAATGGAAAACAAGCGATCGCAACACCACATGTACTCTCGGAAACTAAAGTCGATCATATCGTTGTCGTAGATGAGGAATTCCATTGCATAGAACAAGTAATGGTGCCACCTGTCCACTTGTTGGGCAATTAGCACATGGATCCAGTTGTAATCCAAAGGCCTCACAATAGCTTTGCTAGTCTTTTCCTACATGCCAATTAATGGTTGGTTTGGTGACTTAACCATGGGGTGTACAGCATTAACTAGAGTCACTTAGGTCTTATCCAGAGGATTCAGTTCAAATCTAAATTTTCATGTTCAGTTTTATTTATTTATTCTTAAAAAGTCAACAAAAATTATAACTAAATTAATTAATTTAAATTTAAAAATTTAATTTTATTATAAACTTAACTAGTGAACCAAACGAGACTTTAATTTTGAGGGGCAAGTCGGTAAGAATAATGTCTGGCAGGAAATGGAATCGGGTTGATGTCGATCATGGTATAATGCTCTGCACTAGGCCTACCAAGAGTAAAGCTTAAGTTGATAAAGGTCATTGGTGCCAAGCACCTTGGGGAACCGTGACCAAATTTCTCAATATTAGGCCGAACCCTAGCTCATGACCTTATGTGGTGTTAATTAGGGTGTGAATCACTTTATTTTTAAAGTTTAGTTATTCACTGCACAACTATGACGTGAAAGCTAGATTTAAATTTCTCACATGACTGACATATTTGAATTCAAAATCTCTAATCGTTTATTTGAGGATGGATTTCAATTAATTTCCAATTGATTGTTACAATTTTTTTTGATCATTTTTCTTAATTTTTACTTTTAATTTTTATTATGTCCAGCTCTAAAAGTAATATTCCTCTTATTCACCCTCACCAACGCCCTTGATGGGTTATGGCTAGATGTTAGCTCCTCAATTGTCCAGATGTCCATCATTTGCTAGTATGTACTTTTGTTTCCAGCAAGATTACACTCTTCACGAAAAAAAAAAGAAAGATGAACTATACTAACATCCCCATTGAGTTTTGTTTAAAGTACATAAACATCACTTTGATCAAAACAATAACTTATGTTAACATCCCATGATTTTTCAAAAATTTATAGATATCCCTTCTGTTAATCAACTGCGATGGAAAAGTGTATTTTGACTGTCCAAAAATACCCCTCTCCAATTGCAAACATTTCCAACCGCATACAGGTTTCAAAAATGATGTTATTACCCTTTGGTTTGGCAAAAGGCGATAAGCTTCAATGATATTTTTTTTTTTTGAGGGAAAAGATCAACTCTGTGATTAAAGCAATGAGAAATCTGTGAAGTTTTACATGAAACCGGTATTAATTCTCCCTCTCTATGGAAGTGGAATTTCACAAATTCAGCGGACAAGAAAATGGACAAGAAACAGTCTACTCATGCAGACAAAGGGCGAAGCGTGTTCAAGTCTCATGGGCCTCGAGCCTAGGCAGATTCCCATAGTGAGCTGATAAACCCTAACCACACTAGTGCTTGGTTGGAATGTGAATGATGAGGCTCATTTGACACCTTCAGTTGCACAATGCCACCTTGTTAATGGGCAAAGCCTAACCCTAATTGATAGCTTGGTTTTGTCCACGCTAACAGACAAAAGATTTATGGTGCATGATAAGGTATAGATGGCTGACAATTGTATACCCAAATAGCTAAATATAATGGTGATTTGTAAGAGAACGTTAGGTATATGTTTTTTGGTGTTACGAAAACTAATTTTACATCAAATATAAAATTTTACATTCAAATACAATCATTTTCAATAGTATTATAAAAATAATTACTATTTAAAAGTTTTTTAAAACAATCACATTAATTTTTCAACCCTTGTTATTTATCTTTATTTTTACCAATCGCATCAACTTTTCAACTCTAAAATACTTTTCATCCAAACACACATTTCATTCAAATACAAAACAAATACTTTTCAACCAAATATAATACTCAAAAAAGTATTATATTCAAACGTAATTAAAACGCAGTGCGTTTACCCAATGTCCCTGAGATTGTTTTTGAAAATTATATGTCTAACCATTTTATTAATTATAATACCGTCAATGTTTTAGATAAATATAAAGAGTTAAGAAATCTAAGCAAGCATTAACAAGGAGAAAAAAATGTAAATATGTTTATTTAAACGCTGTTTCCATAATTTTCCCTAAATTTATAAAACGACAAGAGAACGACTAAATGTAAATTATAATTATCATACGGAGAGGAATTTCACTTTTAAAGGTACTTGAATACATTACTTGTTTTAAAAGGAGCTTAGCCAACACCATTGTGAGCAAACGCAAAGACGAAAATTCCCTTAAAAAGTTAACTCATAATCTCTACTCATTAGATTTCGAAGACTGTTTGGTTAGAACTATGGGGATTCTGACTTACATGCGTCCCATTCTATATGCTGTATTAATTTCATGACACCAATTTAATGAACACGATCTTTTAATTGATTTCATACGGGAGAAGGAGGGAAATAGGCCAAAATTAAAATTGAATAAAAATAAATAGCAGAAAAGTTTTAGACTTTTAATAAATAGCATATTTTTAGTAAATAATGATTTATCATAACTAAAAATCTAAAAATATCCTTTATGTGTAAATCTTGGTAAATCATTTATTTACGTATGTAAATCATTAATTTACCAATTCTGTACCTAGAATTTTCTCAAGAAACAAGCAGATAACTTTAAAATTTTACTGGTAAATCATTTATTTACGTGTATAAATCATTGATTTACTAATTCTTCACCTAAAATTTTCTTTAGAACAAACAGATAATTACTCTAAAAAACAAAAACGAGAAGTCTAGTTCCCAACAAAAGTTTACAGAAAAAAAAAAAAGAAAGGGAAAGGGAAGAGAGAGAAAGGAAAAGAGAAAGAAATAAAATCTAGAAAAAAATATGGATATAGTTATAAAATTATATTACTATTAAATCAAAATTATTATTTATTTTCACTAAAATAATTAACTTATTTATTACAATTTCCCGTTTCATATTATACTTAAACTAAAATGAAGCTTGTAAATGATATGACATGATGATCTTATTTGGAAGAATATGAAAATACGGAAATAAAGGGATATATGAGTCGAAACTGACCTGTGGAAGTTGGACAACAAGAGGGAGGCAAAAGATGGGCCACTGAATCTGGATCAAATGAGCTCAAAAGAAAATGCCAATGGGCCTTGATAATGGCGGGTCGGAACAGCTACCCCTACGAACAGGCTCGAATCCTGCATGTTTGGACGAAGAAAGACACATGTGACGTTGACCAATTGAGGAGAGAGAAAGCTGAAACAGAATCTAGGAAGAGAGAAGGAGAAGCAGAAGAAGAAGAAGAAGGTAGAGGAAGAGGACGAGGGATATTTTTACCCCCCCCCCCCCCCCCCCCCCCCCCCCCCCCCCGCCCGCCCAAAAAAAAAAAAGGGGGGAAATCACAGTGTCGCTTTCTCAATCAATTTTTGTCTCTGATTCTATTCCATTTCTATTCCAAGATTCTCTCTCCCAATTGCTGAATTTCGGCTGTTCAAGCATTTGGGCTTTTTCCTCTCACTCGATAATTTCAGAATTCGAATCTCCACTCTGATTTGTTTTCTCTTGGTTCAATTCCTGTATCTTTATAATATATTACGGTATATATATATATATATAGAGAGAGAGAGAGAGAGAGAGGACATTAATGGCGTACAGAAGGAGGCAGCAGGGAATATCGGATTCGAGGCCTCTTAAGGAAGAAGACAATGGGAACAGCCATCTGCCTCCACCACCTTCGATCTCAGCTCCTTTTTATGGCGACGATTGGAATTATTCGTCGTCTTCTTCGTCTTCTTCTTCGCTTGCCGCCAAGGCGATAAGAGCCTCTTCGGCCTATCGGGACTCGTCTCTCTCCTCTGCTTACACCGCCGCCGGCGGTGGCGGCGGAGTTGGTGGTGGGACAGTGTCCACGGCGACGTCGACATCATCTGCTTCCCGATATCCGCATCCCGTCACGCCATCCTCTCCCGCGTCATTTTCCAAGGTGGGTTCGTGTTTTATTGAATTTCTTTATCATTTTTTCTTCAATTTTTGTTGTGATTAATGTTAATCAGGATTCAACACTAGTGTTTATAATCAAGCCTTTCTTTCTCTGTTTTTAAGAAAATGGTCTTATTATACGAGAAATTTTTTAATAAATGTTTGAAGTTTTGAAAAATTAGGAAAATAATCATTATGTAATTTTAACTGATAGACTTTGGTCAATCACTAATTGACTACGTTCAATCAAGACTGGTCATGTTTCTAAATAAAGAAAAAAAATTCAACCATTTTTTTTAATACGTGTTTAAAAAACTGTCTATTTACTTAATTTTTCCTTGAATGGCCTACGAGTCATTGTTAAGTAATGGAGTTCTGTTCCTCTGTTGTGGAATTCGTGGGTGTAGGATTCGAGATCGTACGAGTATACGTCAATGAAGAATATAAATGAGCCCAAACAAGGATTTTGGGGTGCTTTGGCTAGAAAAGCCAAAGCCATTCTTGATGATGATAATGAACCTCAACAACTCGATACACCCGGAAGAACAACAAAGGCGGAGATGCCTCCTACAGCAACAAGGAGCAAGGTGAGACTTCGTCTTGATTCCTGGCATGAAAATCTTCTTTGATAAGTCTATTCCATGTAGGTTAGTTATTGATCATGTAGGTGCTATTCCATACTCATAAATTTTATAGTTGTCAGACTCGTGAGACTGATGCTATTTATTGTTTACTACCTCTTTACAGTACCGTGGTCTAGATCAGTCAGGAGAGAGCCATAGGAGAACGGATAATCCAACGTTGCAGAAAGGATTGGGAGCACTCACATCTTCCTTCAGTTATATTGGTGGCACCATCGGTAATGCATTGGAGGTAAGCTTTCTCTTATAGTTTGTTGAAGTAACTTACAAGTTGAGGTCTTTCCATAGTTGCTTATTTATTTAGAGTAATTGCAGTGTGTTTCCTACCGCATAGTTGTAATACCTGAAACATTTTTTTACTGTTCATAACTTCGTTTGTATTTTCAGAAAATCTATGTGGGTGACCGAGTTTCACCATGCATGCATGAAATTTTCTACAAAAAGACGTTTTCATTTAGTTCTCTTTTTTCCCACGTCTCGGAACTGTTCAGCATGTCAATTTAGTTACATTTGTTGTTTTCCTTCTTTCCAGGAGGGAATCACCCGAGTGGAGAACCGAACTGCAGACATTATTCAAGAAACTCGGAAGCATATAAGGAAAAAACCTGGCAGTTCTGAATCACAAAATCAAGTACAAAATTCACAATCTCAGATGCAAACCGACCTAGAACTTCAATTGAAGGCATCCCGCGACGTAAGGTGGCAACTTTGTATTGCTAGTTTGTGTAGTAGAAATATTTTCATATGGGTTCCATTATAATGTGTGCTATCTAGGTAGAACGTGAGTGATTAGGTACGCAAACAATTAGTAATTTATCAATTCTGAGGGCACTTCCAGTGAATCTGAAGTCTTGAATGGCTTGCTGTAGTACCAAATTCATTCTTGTTGGCTTTATTTTGGCCTTGCAAGTTAAATTCCTAAGAAGTCTCTCCATGGTTACCTTCACTACTCTTATGCTGTTGGATGTCCATAAAAAACTATGCAATGGGGAAAGAGATTTTAGGTGGAAGGGGGGAGGTGGTTGTAGATTTAGGAGTTCTATCCAGGGTAGCTTTCGTTATTGTTTTGATGTTCCTTAGTAACAAAATGCATGATTTGCCTTTTGGTTGACTTCACAGGTTGCAATGGCAATGGCAGCTAAAGCGAAACTACTTCTTCGAGAGTTAAAGACTGTAAAAGCGGATTTTGCTTTTGCAAAGGAGCGATGTGCTCAGCTAGAGGAAGAAAATAAAATCCTTCGTGAGAATCGGGAAAGAGGAGATAACCCTGAAGACGATGATTTGGTATGTTCGTTGTTTTTCTTTGTTTCAAGCTCCTTTGTTCATTCTCTATTTCAACTTCTTGAGTTATTCCTAAGTTAAAAATGATGGTAATCTCCCTTTCATCAAAAATTTAAATTGCTCCTACATCTTGGAAATGGAAGGATAATTTACCTTTTCATATCTTGCAATAAGAAAATTATCTCCCTAAGTTCCAGCAGCTAGTTTCTGAGTCCATAGCCCAGGATTAATTTGCTTATTATTATTTGTTTATTATTACTATTTCTTTATGTTGGAGTCGTAACTTACCTAAATTCTTAGTCCAACCCCTACAAGGTCGTCTGATAAAATAAAGATGAAATGACAAGTTATAGCCTGCTTCTAGAACTCTGGTTCATATACACCCGTAAAAGGTTGAGTTCTGGACGATTAGGCTTGTCATGTGGGAAAGTTCAGTGATACGTCTTTTATGATGTTTCAAACTATTCAGTGGCTTAACGTCCATATGGTATTTACTTAAACTTCCAATACTGATCTTTAATATGCACTTTATAAGTTACCCAACCGGATGCTTTTCACTTTCTCCAATCTTATCAAATATTCAAGTGAATTTTCATGGATTCTGTGGAATGGGTTTCATTCTCTCTTTGTAAATGCGGCGTGAGTCCGGCTCCAGCTCATCTACCTTACACTTGATAAAACTACTAAGAGTTATTATTGTCATGTTAGACTACTGGATTTCAGAAAGCATATAAAATATTAGAAGAAACAAGAGCTGATGGCTTTATAACATGAACCATTCTAATTGTCAATAAAAGCTTGTCCTGATTGCATAACAAAATTCTAATTCTGATGCTTCCGTTTTCATCACAGATACGGCTTCAACTTGAAACACTTCTGGCTGAGAAGGCAAGATTGGCACATGAGAACTCGGTTTATGCTCGTGAGAATCGTTTTCTGAGGGAGGTTGTTGAATACCACCAACTCACGATGCAAGATGTTGTGTACTTGGACGAGGGTACTGAAGAGGTTACTGAAGTCTACCCCATTAAGGTACTTTCCGAGTCTTATCAATTTTTTGTTTCCATTATACGCCTGAATCCCTTCCCTCTTCCACTGTCTCCTGATATTGCAATTGACGCAAGTTTTGCACATAACACAGGTCATCCCTGGTAATCCCTCGCCATCACCCGAGCTCAGAGGGGGCCCCAAAACTGCTGGCTAGTAAGTTCTTTCATACCTGCTATGGTAGTAAATGATTGAAAAGACTTGATTGCTCAAATATGTCTGTTTGAATGCCAATTCCATCTAGAATTTTGATGAAATATTTGAACTGCAACGACATCATTTTCTTGTTTCTACACATGTTTTTGCAATTTTTTGTCAGTCGTCCTCTAAAGCTCGGCTGATTGTATAATATAAATTTTCATTTTAAGAGCTTGCATGTCTGAAGTTAACTTGTTAGAGAGAGGGAGAGAGATTCGTAGAGAGAACAGTTTCCATTACAGGACGGTGTGCTGAGAAACTGTTGCAGAAAACTATAAAACTTTCAAGTTTAAAAGCAAATGGAACAGACTATATCAATGTCGGTGCTTTTTGACAATTTGAAATTCCATTTGATGCTGGCATGGTTTCTTCTTCGGCTATTGGAAATGTCCATCAGAAATTTCTTTTATTAATCGAAATAGCAATGGGTTCCAAAACATCTGATCAGAATTCCCAGAATGTTAACAGGCAGAAGCCCTACAAGCAGCATAGCTACAACCCGGCCGGTCAAGAGCAAGTGCTGGACTTGCCCGAGTGCCAGGCAATCGATATCTTCTTCTTTACAGCATCTATGGCTCATAACTATCTTCAGGGGTCAAAGCTTGGGGACTTCTCTTCTACCACAATCTAGTAGCTGGAAACATAAGGATGCGGACCAGTAAATGTAGAAAAACAATGTGAGAAATCTGAATGCAGAAAAACTCGAAATTTACTACTATTGTGCAAAGTCACAATGTCAAGTTTTTATGCACCAATGAATACACGACAATTACGCAATTTGCTCAAACAATTCAGCATTTTACCAAGAAATGGACAGCAAGGTTACCGCCCAATTTGTAAACAACAAGAAAGGAATATTTCTCCCTCAAATTGGTCCAAAACAGAAGTGTTCATGAAACGCGTGTCACAATAAACTCAGACGCACGAGAATATCTTATCCGGAATCAAAACCCATATATAGATTAAAAGTTTATTTATAGGGTATAATATTAAAATATATCCGTTTTAATAAATTAATGCATGTACTACTTATTATATCCTTTTAACATAATTATTATCATTTATCTTTTATTCATTTTCTTTTTTTCTTTTTTTGTTATTTGATATTAATGATGTGTTTTTTTTTTCCTGATAAAAGTGAATTATTTTTAATAAATTCAAATATAATTTAATCATAATTTATATTTATTTTTTTGTATTTAATTATCATAAAGAATATAAAATTATTATAATAAATCGATCATTTTCAAAACAAACGCTTTTTAATCATGAAAAATGTCATATCCAATATAATTGTAAAAAATCTAAAATTAACATAAAAAACTATAAACATCATAATATTATTATAAAAGTATTATATCATTTATAATGAAATAAACATTATGATAAGTTAGACGTAAAGAAAAAAAAGTCAAAATTTTCTTTTATATAAAATCTGATTTCCAATTACATTAAATCAATCATAATTTATTTATTCAAACTTTTTTATTTTCATTTTTTTTTTCCATTTTTACAATTTCTTTATGTTGTTGTCTTTAAAAATTCTATATTAGACATTCATGTAAATAAAAAAAATAGTTATTTTTTAACTCAACACTTCGATGTAAATAACCTATAAAAAATGCAGACTAAAAAGGGATCCTAATTCCTACATGGTGCACTTTTGGAAGTCCAGTCCAGATATCGCAATATAGAAATTCAAGTTCTATTTTAGCATAATCATAGTGCAAGAAAGGGTTCCGCTGTCCCACAAGACAGATTTACATATATTAGGTTTTGTTTGTTTTCAGTATTACATCTACATTATATTTAAATGTAATATAATTTTCACTCAAATATAAAAATATTACATTCAAATATCAATCACGTCACATTTTAAATCCAATACTATCATTATTTATTATTTTATTATTTTTATTAATCACATTGCATATTCTTTTTCTCTCTTTCTTTTTTCTCTCTACTTTTACCCATCATATCACATATTCATTATTTAAATACAATTCAAATACTTTTTTTTTCAAAAATACATTGTATTCAAATGTAATGCAAATGCTTTTTCTCTAAATGCAAATTATATTCAATGCATTATATTCAAATGCAATATAAACATTATATGTTTATTAAACGGAGCCTTAGAATTTTGGTAAAATAGAAAGAAGCATAATACCATGTAAAAGAGAAAGAATAGTGGAAAGGTTTTGAAGCCTATATAAAAAGCCAAAATCTTTATTTTTAATTGCCCCATTAAAGGGCAATTCAACAATTTTAACTTTAGTTGAATTTTTTGTTGTATATAATCATGGATATATATTTTTCACATAATGGATGAGATATTATTAAAATGAACATTTTAATAAATCTCATCGCCTTCTTAGAAGATAATCGCTTTTCTTTAAAAAAAAAAAAATTATATATATATATATATAGTATATGGAAAGGTCTGATGTTCATTAACTGTATATGTCCGGTATTCAGGTTTTTGGCCATACCATAGCAGATGGATAATGATGAGCAAATGGCTGGAGTCAAGGCTGTGAATTGGAAAAATCTAACATTTGCAAGATGTAGGCACCACATGTACCCAATAAGAGGATTTGAATGAATACGTTAATGAAATTTGTCGTCAGAAGCTGTCATTTGCGAGCTCTCAAGATTGTCCTCAGACAATGGTGGATGCCCTGGATCCTCAAGAATGTTAAGATGGATTGTTCTTTGCAACCATGTATAGATGTAATATTCACTTTGGCGCATTTATTCTATACAACTATCAATCCAAAACAAAATAATAAAACTAACTCTAAACAATTATCCAGATCACTCAATAAAAGAAACGACACAATGCCTCATGAGAAAACGACAGTCAACATAGTCAAGGCTCAACATCTCCACCTCGCCTAACTCGTCATTCTTCAAGGCAAATAGCGTTTTTCCCCCCTGCCTAGCTCATCATTCTTCAAGGCAAAAGGCTTCGAGTAAACACCCTCACCCTCCTCACTCCCATGAATACAATCCTTATTCAATCACTAACTAAGTCAAAACTTCTTCACCATCCACGTGACGAAGCCGTAGTCCACTTTCTTCCCCTTACTGCAAACCACATGCAACAATTTTTAAGTCAAAAACTTTCAGCCCTGACCTTTCTATCAGATTTAGCGCACATATTGTCGACAATATGTGACACGCCTATTAGCCCGCCCCGCATGGTGTCGAGCGGCGGACAACAGTTCTTGCGTATGTGCGTGTTTATATATCTTCTACTATTATTAAAACTTGCAATTGACCTTAACAAAATAGCTTTTATTTGAGGGGAAAATATATATATATATAAAAGCTTTAAATAAATTAAAACAATATAGATGTAAAATTCAAAACCATACCTACTAATAATTTATATGTTAACAAATAGCAGAAGTTTCAAAAGCATACCAAATTACTATAGTTTAAAACCAAATTCTTTACGTGTGTTTGAAATTTCATTCCTAATCGGACTTTTTAGGTTTATTTTTATATTTTTTAAAAAGTTAATAAAAATTTTAACTAATTTTTAAAAAAGCATTTAACTCTAATTTAAAATTTTCATTTCAAATTAGTGATCTAAACACAGCTTTAAATTCAACAAAAAATAAAAAAATCTTAAACTTCAGTCAAATAAAAAAAAAAAAACAACTTGATAACAAACCAGTAACATATATGTTTGTGAAATTTATTCTCCACCCGCTCCACTCCCAACTCGGGTCCTAATTCGGGACGATTTTACCCCAATACTGATCCCATTCCAATTAAAAGGCTACCCACCCATATGGGATAAAAATCTCACCATGCTTACCAAACAAACTACTATGTAAGTATTCTTAAAATTAAAAATAAATAAATAAATAAACCGCACACACTCTACTATATAAGCACACTGCTATAGTATTCTCTACCCTTGGATATGAGTAAAAACCTCACTCCTGCTTACACACGAACTCTGTATTATATTCTCTATGCAATTATTCATCGATACTATTCTTCCAAATAAAGCATTAAAGACCGATGAAGCTTCAAAGGTGATGCCTGGCTGAAAGAACGGGGAAACCATTAAAGCGGATAAAGCAGAAAAATCAGCATAAAACAACCACTTAAAAAAAATAAAATATACTATAAAACATTAATAAATAAATCGATTATCCAAAGAAAAAGAATTATCTACAGTTATGTTGACAATTAAAGCTTTCCCCATCTACAATTGGTGCGGTACTCATGGAAGAATTTCCTTTATTCCTTCTCTCTATATATATGTGTATTACAATAATATACGATTATATATTGAGCTTAGGTATTTGACAAGTTAATCATACGTGGCTTGGATACAAATAGATAAAAATTCTTTACTGTTTTTAGAATTTAGATTCAGATTTATACACGGACAGGCTAACCAGCAAGTAGCAACAGTGGCTTTGAGAAATCAATGGGAAGATTCGTTTCACTTTCATATCACCTTCCCAACTCTATCACGGAGTCTTTTTGGACCTCCGCCGATGAAAATTTTGCATCTAAATCTTAGGAGTGGCATTTGCTCCAACATGACCTTTACTTTCTCAGACATACTGTGCTTTCCATATGGAAGTGATGTGCCCCTTAAAACAGTTGGAAGTACAAACAAGTTGATCCGTCACCATATGATTTGATACCCGCTGGTTTAACCAAGGCTCTACATAATGGACAAGTTCTTTCCCGCTCAAACCTGAAAAATACCACATAGCAAATTATTGGTGTGAAAATGACAATAAAGAAAAGCAAAAAAAATCTTTTACCACAAGCTGAAATATTTTGCTTTCAAAAAGGAACAACGACAAACAGGTGAATTGCTATCTGAACCCAAATCAAGCTAAGAAATGGGTGTCTACATGCTTTATGTCGGTTGTTTAGTTACATATATATATAAATATTTATATCCAAAAAAAAACTGCGTCTAAATTATAATCATCAAATTGGAACTGAGGTTTTAGTGAAACACATGTCGAGGAAAGTGGATAGTATTTGCAACCTAATACAAGATGATGTGAAGGAATGTATACAACAACAACCAAAATCCACAGAGGTTTAGGGTCAAGGAAATTACCATTCTGACACGCAATCCTCACAGAATATGTGTTTACAACTGAGAAGTATAGGAGCGTGCATCTTCTCCTGGCAAATCGCACATAGATCTCCCGCTGCATTTACCTATATTTCAGTCGAATACTTAGTATATGTGAAACATCAATGCAAGAAAAACGACAGGTAATGTAAATGCAGACATATTAACATTTGCAGTAAAAACTTGAGCACTAAAGTTTTTATGGATATATTTTTGCTTTGTTTCACCCACAACCATGAACAAACTGAGTTAACCGCATTTGATTCACAAAAACCCACTGGATTTGGAAAATGTGTTTATAAGTACAAACACCCATCATAATGTTGTCTGGAAACGTAGAAATCTATATTAAGTATCATGAAGATCAAAATAGTCCCCACGTAAAGCCGAAAATTGGCTCTTTATAATGCCTAATTCAGGTGGAACCAAAGGCTGTGAAAATAGTCAGTTTTGCATTTTAAATTTGCAATGCAGCATAATGAAACTCGACCACTGATGGAAGTGTTTACCAGCCTAGTTTACTAGCCTATAGGATGGTGGGCTGCGTGTCAACTTTTTTACACTGCACTGAATAAAATATGTGTGCGTTGTGAGAGAGAGACAGAGAGAGAGCAACAATAAAATAATACAACTGAAGAAACACTGACCTGTTCAGACGTGGCATAAGACCCATAGTGCACTTCCTTACGAGATAGAGCTCTCAATGCAACAAAAAAGCATTGAACCTAGAATCTCAAAAACATTTTTCCAATGGTTACAACAATGATAGGCTGAGGTTTCAAGTACTTGAAACTAAGTTAAACGAAAGACTACCTTCTCTACAACTGATGTAAGCTTGAATGTTAAATACAACCCTGTGGTTAATGAAGAAAAAAAGCTTCCATATTCCTTGTTCAGGAAAAACCGGTACCAGACAGGTGTAGGCAACAAGGCACGGTACAGCAACAAAAGGTACTCAATAAGAGTAAGCATTTGACCCTAAAAGAAAAAAGGCACCATAAACAGGGTGTATGCTAAATTTAAGGTGTAAATAGAAGCCGGGAATTTAAACTTCATAGTAAAGTTACCTGCTTAAGATAATCACGGCCTCTGCTCTCCTTGTAACACACCAGAAGCACGCATTTAACAGCCATTGCAGCTTGGCGCACCATTATATCTGCCAAAAGAAACTGGTTGAACTTATAAGGTATATGCTCAAACATATCAAGCCACCATGTGTAAAGAATATATAAGGAAGCTCACTGTCATCCCTTTTGTTTTAATAAGAATAATACATGTCCCTTTTCCTTTTTTTTTTTTGGATGATAAAATTATAATAATACATGTCAAGACGTCACACATAGAAAAGTATCCGCTCTAAAGAGATAAGCTTACTTGTTTTCCCTTTTCTTTTCTTTTTGTTTTATAATAATCTCTATTTGGTGAGTTGGAGTTTAAAGCTCCAATAACAGAGTAGCGAGTTGATATGCCATTCTTTGCAAAGTACTAAGATGTTCTAGACTATTAACCGACAGTAAAAGACTTGTACCTACATCATCTAACAATAACAAACATAACAGTATCTACACAGACAGAAAATCTGCGTTAAGTTATCAAGATGTTCAACTACAAATCCTTTAACCCTAAAAAATTTAAAAACTCAAGAGGAATGGACACGAAAGCCGAACAATTTATAGACAAACTATTTATATCTAATTGCAAAATATCTGTTGCAAAAGAAAATCCAATTCACCATGAATGTCTCAATAATTTCTTCCTAAGCATTTCGGATTTTCAATAGCAATCAAAAGATAAAGTAGGAACACAACCCCAAGTGAAGAAATGATAGTAAGAAGCGATAGAATTGCCCATTAACAAAAATTAAAGTCCGTTCAAGATATCAATTGTCAAGAACAGTCAAATAGCTAGAGGCGCACACATCCAATTTCAAGTTCATAGCACCGAAACCAACGTGGAGTGTTCAACAATTTACCATTTATCATGATGATGAAAATGGCATGCCAGAAAGGAGGTACAGCTTTGGGAGGAATTAGAACCAGTGGATACAGAAGGTCCTCTTTCCTATACCACCAATAGAAGCAGATCACGTGAAGCACGAAAACTGAACTGATACCCACCAGAACAGGAACTTTCCTCTCCCCCTACAGAAAATTCAAGTCCACAAATTTCAACTTAATCTAACAGTCATCAAAGCTAAAACCAAAAAAAATGCAAGTTGGAGAACCTTCAGAGCCGTCTGTTTTCGCACAATATCGTTCGATTTGAACATAACCGCGGCGATCCAAATGGCGACCGAGAAACCTGAAAGACAAAAGCAGTCCAATCTTCACATTTACAACCAGAATTCTGTCAGATCATGACAATGTAACTTAATTTTCCACGAAAAGAGAAGGAAAGTACCTTGGTAATGTTGCCGAATGAAGACGAGAAGAAGAAGCAAAGTGAAAGGCAGAATCTGCTCAAACCACCGCGCGAAATTCTGAATATCATATCTCTGGTACGAAGATTCCCTGCCATTGTTCCCGCCTCCATTACCGGACTCCACGTTTCCCTCTCCACCATCACCGGCAGAACTCGGGCCCGCATTACCGTTACCATTTCGCTGAACGACATTGACTCCGTCTACGAGACTCACATGCTCGCTCTGATGCTCCGTCGCGCCGATGATCCTGATCGAAACCTCCTCCTCCTCCTCCTCATCCGCCGCCGCCGCCGCGGCGTCATCACCTTCACCACCGCCATCGCTGTTTTCTCCCTCGCCGTCGCCCTCCTCCTGAAGAGATCGGCGCGTGGCTCGACGCGCCGGGATCCGGTCGCCGGAGAAGGCGCGCGAGCCGTTACCTCCTCCTCCGAAGATACCGGTATGCTCCAACAGCGCCGTCAGCGGAGCGCGAATGAAGCTCGGCTCGGGGATTTGGATTCCGAATCTTCTGGAAGCAGAGCTCCCACTCCCGACCCTCCCGTACATTCCCTCCGGATTGCTCCCACTCGCCGCCGACGACGACGACGACGACGATGAAGACTCCATCCTTTTCCCACTATTTTTCTCGCTTTACAAACACCACCGATTCTCGATCTACGAAACAAACCCAACAAAAAGAGAGAGCGGATAATTTTGCAGAGAGGCTTCTCTGCTTTCCCTTTGGATTTTGCTTTTTCGGTGGAAAAGCTTATACACGAGTTTTGGTATAATGCAAAGGAAAGGGTAGGAAAAGACTTTTTCTTTTTGTTTTTCTTGCTGGTTAATAAGAAGAGCTGGGTGTCTTTTAAGAGCAATGAAAGATTTATGATAATCTTTTCTTTCTTTTTGTTAACGGTGTTTGCTTTTTTTCTTTTTTCTTTTTTGGATAATTTTGGTTGGACGGCCAAAGGAGAGGTGCAACGAGTGCTTGATTGAGAAACAATTTTTTATTACTGTTATATTTAAATATAATATAATTTTACATTAAACAAAAAATTTATATTTAAATATTATTTTTTAATAATATTATAAAAATAATTATTATTTAAAATTTTTTTAAAATAATCACGTTAATTTTTTAATTTTAATTTTTTATTTTAATTTTTATTAATTTTTTAATTTTAAAATACTTTTTATCTAAATACATATTTTATTCAAATACAAAATAAATATTTTTAATTAAATACTATATTTTAAAAATAAATTATATTAAATATAATTAAAATACAGTATATTCAAAAAAACAATGTATAAAAAAACAAAAGACAGAAAATTAGCTCAGCGAGGGTGGGTCTCTATCAATTAGTAGTATCTGGCGTGTGTTATATACATATATATATATATCTCTCTCTCCAGATATATATATATATATCTGCCACTGCAAGTAAGTGTGAAGATACCACTGCCACAACTACTACAGTTGTATTTCTGCACAATACAACACTGGAATATTGCCGCCCGTCTCTCTCTCTCTCTCTCTCTCTCTCTCTCTCTCTCTCTCTGCGTTTCGGCTAAAAACGCGTAACCTACCCTCCACACACAAATTGGTGGATTATCCCACATTTTTTGGCGATCTTTTAAATGATGTGGGTCCCACTGCTCATAATTTTATTTTCTTCGGGGTAAAATATGGATAATCTACCGGCCTTTTTTTTTTTTTCTTTCCCCCTTTTATAACATGAGGGCGTTTGGCATTATGATAGATATATTTTGTTTTTTTTTTTTTTGAATTCAGGAGTTTAGAAGTTTACATTTTGTAATAAAATTAGATCTGAAATTATCATAAAATTATATTTATAATTATTTAAATATTTTTTAGATAATTTTTTAAAAATTTTTTATCATATTATTTATAAAAAATTAAATTTAAAAATTTTAAATCTAAGGTCTAAATGAATTAATAGTCTCATAGTGATAAGTATATGTTTTTTTTATTATAGATCAAGTTTAAAATTTAAAAAATACACATAATATAGATACATATATTATGATTCAAAAATCAGGTCTTACTATAGAAATATTCTGATTCATACATCCTTGATCCTCCTTTTATTAGTCATTTTAAAATTTAGTACATTTTATTAAACTAATGTGAGGTTATAGAGTATCAAGGATTTATTCAAATAAAAAAAATACTTGCTTTTTTTTATTTTATATAGGAAAAAATAATTAAAAAAAAAAAAAAGAGGGATGGGTATTATCTTCGATTCCCTTCCACCTTTGCATGCCTAATGTTGTTGGAGAAATCTATTGAAATTACATGTGAAATGTAAAGGATCTTCGTCTTTAACAGCTATTGCCCTAAAATTTAAAGAATCCACCAACATATTATTTTTACCAAATATATCGGTAAATTTAAAGAAAACCCCATTATATAATCTTTATCAAACTCTTGCATATAATATAACTTAAACTCTACGTATAAAAATAAAGGTTTCAAATAAATCTCTCAGCATTGATGGTAACACGTTCGTTGCTGTAATAATTCATGGGTAGTCTAATGGGAAGGGGGACAAAATATATATATATATATATAATTCACTATGTTCCCACTGCATACATGTTATTTGGAATATGGATATTCTGTTTTGCCTTTCTTACAATGAATCCGGCGGTTTTGGTCATTTTCTTTGTTAAAGTCTTTGGTATTGTGATTGTACTCTTAAAATAAAGTTTTCATGACAGAGCCTCTTAATTAACATTATTGATAAAAATTATTATTTTCCTTATTAAATTAAGTTTTTAATGATATATATATATCTTTTGCTAAAGATTTTAGTGATACAATTTATAATTTGAGTAATTTTATGTTACATGCTATTTTTTAAGTAGACGTCCATATATCAAGACCATTCAACAAACTAATTAAATTGTTAAAAAATATTTTTTTAATAATAATACAATGTAAATTAAATGATTTTTTTTTTTTTTCGTAAGGCTATGTTAGGGCTCCTATTATATATCTTACAGGCAGGGTTTTTTTTTAGATGTTACTTATATATAATAATCACAACACAAATAAGCAAAAAAAGAAATTTAACAAAAAAACACATCCTTCCACAGTCCATTTCCACCAGCGATTGCCACCCCCCACCACCGATGACTCCCTTGGCCAGCTATCTTGATTCCCTCCAAGATCCACTATCATCAACTTCGACTACATCCACCGTCATCGATTCCAGGAAATTTAGCAAAAAACTTTTCTCTCTACTTTCACTATCTTCTCCTCTCTTTTCCAACACTGTCATCAACACTTCCGAGATCCTCACCAACTTCGGCTACATCTCCATGGCTCTCGCTCTTTAGCTTGTCTCCCTCGATGCCTTATCCTCGTAGTAGCCGCAGCCCCCTCCTCAATCAGACTTGGCTCCTGCCTCTGCTTCGCTGCTACCTGAATTTGGTGTTATGGGAGGTCATGGTGGGGGACGCCGTCAAATTTGGCAAGGTGGGAGGTCGTGGGAGTTGCCACCAAGGAAGATCTATGGGTTTTTTTTTTATTTCTTTTTTTTTTCTTGAAATTTTTTATAAATTTTTTATTATTATAGATGAAAATACATCTTCATTATTATAAATAAATAAATTTTAATCATATAATTATATTTAAATAGCTTAAAATTATAATCTTATTAGTAATAAGGCATATAAAAGAGGTCTCGTTGTAACCGTCCCACTTTTTTTTTGTTAGAGTTGTAAATTAATTAGGTATTTAATAAACGTATTATATTCACATTATGTTTAAACACAATATATTGAATATATTTTATAATTAAATGAAAAATATTGACTTTACTTTTATAAATGAATATAATGTGTATTTAGATGAAAAATATTTAAATTATATTTTAGAGTTAAAAAGTTGATATGATTGAAAAAATAGATTAAAAAAATAAAATAAAAAATAAATATAATGTGAATTGAAAAAATTTATTTTTAAAATATTTTGAAATAATAAATATATTTAAGATATTATAAAAAATATCGTATTTAAATTAAAATTTTTATATTTAAATGAAAATTATAATACGTTGGAAACCAAAAGTTTTGCTGAATCTTTTAACAGTTAAATGGACGGGGGCCCAGTAGGACGTACGAGGATCTTAACTGTTGTAGGGATGGGGGGTCAGTAGCATGGACAAGGAGGTGGGAGGTCGGTGGTAGAGGCAATCAATTACCGCTGCAACCGCGTCTTGGGCCCACCAAAATCCCGAAGCAAAAAAATCATTGTCATCATTGTAGGTTGGAAATACATCCGGCAACACACGTTTGCCTACTAGTTGGACACACCTATCTTCGTCCTATTTAATCATATGCTTTTCGACCTATATATATATATATATAACAACAACGAATGGTAAAATCAAATAAATATTAGTAGTGGTTATTTTAAGCCACGTTTGGATGATTTCACTTTTACAAAGGAAAAGTTTTTTATTTTAAAAAAGAATTTAGAAATGAAATGATATTTGAATACCAAAAAAAATTTTTTTGAAATAAAAAAATTTGTTTAAAATGAAAAGAAGTGACATTGAAAAATATGTACTGTAAGATGATTAGAAATATTTTCCTTTTATTTTCAAAAAATATATTATAAACAATATATTTGAAAAAAAATATATTTTATTTCTTTTTTGAGAATGAAAAAATTAATGAAAAAAATTGAAACAAATATTACTTTGTAAAACTTTTTCTTATTTTAAAAATGAATCTCCTATCTAAACGAAGCCTAAGAGTTTTCTTTTTTTTTTTTTTTGTTTTTTACTGGTGACAATCTTGGTTTCCAGAAGAAATAAACAGATTACTATAACAATGTACAAGTATTACTCATTTTATATGCATTCCCACGTTGTCTTTGTGTTGATCAAATCATTATGGAATTTCACACTTAGGGGGCATTTGGAAAAGAATTGCATTTTAACTTCATTCAAATACAATACAATTTTACACCAAACACAAATTTTGTAACAGTGCTACGAAAACAATTATTATTTAAAACATTTTTAAAACAATCACATCAACTTTTTAATTCCACTATTTATCTCTACTTTTACCAATCACATCAACTTTTCAACTCTAAAATACTTTTCATCCAAACACACATTTCATTCAAATACAAAACAAATACTTTTCAACCAAATACAACATTCAAAAAACAAATTTCATTCAAATACAATCAAAATGTAATGCGTTTACCAAACGCCCCCTTACTCAACGAGCTTAAATTCCTTTCCCCTAAGTCCAACCGTCAACATTAACTTGGTTTAAAGGTTATATTTTTTACCAATATATGCTTAAATTAGGTTATAAAAAGACTTCAATCTCATATTATCAAAGCATTGAGTTTGGATTAGACTTTTTTTTAATAACAAGTTTGAATCACCCCGTAATTCTTTATAAGAGTAGCTAGATCTAGCTTGGCTTGGGATTGCTTTTCGAGCCTCTATAGTATTTAGTAAAAGTATATAAAAGCGCCTTGTAAAGACATTTATGTTAATTTTAACTTATTTGAAGAAGCTAGATTTTGTAGCCTTTAGATTGTATTTTTGCTTTTATTTTTACTACAATTAGTCTAATAAAAGCAAAGTAATATGAAACTGGGTCAAGCATTGGAACTTTTAAACAACCGCCTGACAGAGTGTAACGTCACAAAATTCCAAAATTAAAAGAGATTAGATGTTTCGAAGCTACCTTGTCCTTTGTTGCCTCGTCGGAGGCTGTGCTCCACGGCGTTGGCTCGCTCACTCACATGGATCTAGCTCGATGGTTCGCGTCAAGGTAATCTACCTCGCCTCGCCTCGCCTCCGTGAGGAGAGATTGTCTTTTGTTAGATACAATAATAATAATAATAAAAAAAAAAAGCAGTGACAAAGTCATGATAAATTATTACAAAAGAGTTATATATAAATTTAGATTTTATTTAAACGATGAGTCAGAATTTTAATTTTTTAATTTAGTTTTTTTTAAATCAATAAAAATTATAATTAAATCGATTAATTTAAAATTGAAAATTATGGGGCCGTTTGTTTTTGTTCTTGAAAATGATTTTCCATTTTCAAAAACACAGAAAATGAAAACAGTTTCAAAATAGCGTTTGTTTATTTAACGTTTTCAAAACCGTTTCGAAAACACCGTTTTCAATTATGTTACTTTTTTGGGTTTTTTGAGAATGAAAAAAAATTGTTTTCACTTTTTGTTTTCATTTCCAAAAAATAGTGTTTTTTGGGTTTTTTGAAAATGAAATGGGTTTCAAAAAAATATAATCAAAAAAAGTTTCATTTTTATGTTTTTCAAAATATACACTTAGAAAACATAACCAAAAACAGTTTCAGAAATGATCTTAACACAGTTTTCAAAACATTCTCATTTTCAATTTTTTTGAAAACAGAAAACATTTCAAAAATAATACCAAACGCCACCTATGTTTCATTTCAAACTCAATTCATGAATTAAATGAGTTATTGTACCAAAATATAAAGGTTAACAAAAAATTTTTGAAGGGCTTGGAGATGACTAAATATAAGGAGGTGTTTAGGGGAGATGTTTGGAGATATTATTTTTAGATTGAAAAAAAGTTATTTTGAAAAATGTGTTTAGAAAAAAAAACTATTTGGGGTGAAAAAATAAAAAATTTTAAAAATTTTTTTAGAAAAAATATATCAATATGGATTTGTTTCGTTCCTCTCAAAATTCTATGTAATTTAAAAAAAATTTATCTCATTTAGATTTATATACACAAAATTATAAATTTTTAAAATTTAAAATTTACTGTAACATTTTAAAAATATAAATAATAAAAAACAACGAAAATTATTTAAAATAAAATTGATTTTGGATGCCTCTAGAACATTAACCAAACATCCTGTATACAGACTAAAAGAACAATGAAAAAGCTGGCGAGGGGCTCAAGTCCTGTAGGCCTTCATTGGCTTCGTCCACGGAGAGAAGCATGTCGGCACTAACCTCGCACCTCGGGTCCAGCAAGAGTGGGGAAAAATTAATATGAAAGAAATCATAATTTGGCTTTCCAAGGATTATGGACACCAATAAAACCTTTAATCATCTTTTGGAAAGAAGGCTTAAAAAGGGTATTTGGGGATTCTGAGGGGGTATTTGGAGAAAATATTTAATTTTAATTTTACTCAAATATAGTATAATTTTATACCAAATATAAATTTTACAACAGTGTTACGAAAATAATTACTATTCAAAACATTTTTAAAACAATCACATCAACTTTTCAATTTCACTATTTATCTCTACTTTTACCAATCACATCAACTTTTCAATTCTAAAATACTTTTCATCCAAACACACATTTCATTTAAATACAAAACAAATACTTTTCAACTAAATACAACATTCAAAAAACAAATTTCATTCAAATACAATCAAAATGCAATGCGTTTACCAAACGCCCCCTGAATACTTTTTCCAATTGTTTCTCGGACAAACAAAGCAACATTGAAACCAAAACTCAAATGTACGGGAGAGATAAAATTAAAGAACATAGTTCTTAAAGGTTATTTGACAAACAAAATTTATTTTAATTTCATTTAAATATAATATAATTTTATATTAAATATAAATTTTATAATAGTATTATAAAAATAATTACTATTTAAAATATTTTTAAAACAATCATATCAACTTTTTTACTTTATTATTTATCTTTATTTTTACCAATCACATCAACTTTTCAACTCTAAAATACTTTTAATCCAAACGCACATTTCATTCAAATACAAAACAAATACTTTTCAATCAAATACAAAAATGCAATGCATTTACCAAACGCCCCCTAAGCCCACGTTTGGTATATCTTTTTTTTCTGCATTGCATTTAAATGCAATTCAATTTTCTCCTAAATATAAAAGCATCTCATTCAAATACTAATCACATCACATTTTAAATCCAATACAATCACTATTCATTATTTCACTTTTTCTATTACTTTTATTAATTACATCATATATTCTCTTTCTCTCTCTTTTTTTTTCTCCTTACTTTTACCCATCACATCACACATTTATTATTAAAATATAATTCAAATACTTTTCACCTAAACACACATTGCATACAAATGCAATACTAATATTTTTCCTCGAAATACAAATTGCATTCGATGCATTACATTCAAACGCAATGTAAATGCAATGCGTTCACCAAATGGGACATAAATGTTATTTAAAAGTAATATGCATTCTTAATCATCACGTAAGATCAAAATCAAATATAATAGGGATAATGAAGTAAATAACATTTTTTAATACATAATTAATATAAATAACATATTTAAAAAATGTTTAGAATAAATAGCTGTAAATAGTAAATTTATTAATTAAATGATTTATTTACTTCTAGTAAATAGTTATAATTTATCTAATAAATTCAGTTATTTATTTTAAATATTTTAAAATGATGTTATCTATTTTATTCAATTTTGTAAAAAATTTATTTATATAATTTGTGAATATGTATATTGTCATTATGAAATTGGTATGTTTGGATAGAAGGTTTATTTTTTAAAAAATAAAAAATTTTTAGATACAAAAAATAAAAAGCTGTTTGGATTTTTTTGTAAAAGTGAAAAATTATTTGGATGGGTAAAAAATTTTCTTTTTTAGAGATAATTCTTTTTTCATTTTTAAAAATAAAAAATTTTAAATATTCAAATATGAAAATTTAGTAAGATTTATTTTCTTAAAATAAATTTTTTTTTAGTTTTTAAAAATGAAACACCTAAATAAACATAGCATAATGTTCATCTAACAATTGACTTTGTATGGTGGCGCACAATTTTTTCAATAATAGTTTCATAATTTTCATTAAAAATTTGTTTCACAATATTCTTAGCGGGAGAGAGATTTTCTCAAACTTTAAATAATGTATTTTTTTTTCTCTAATATAGCATGAAAAACAAAATACCAATATTTATTTTTTTAAAAGGGAAAAAAAAAAGAAAAAGAAATGGACGAGTATGGACTTTACAGTCTTCAATGGACTTTTGGCGGGGTAGGTGTCGAATTGGCCGCCTCCGTGATTTGATTGCCATCGCAAACAAGTTTCCAACAATAAAAATGCCCACCCACCGCGCCTCAGATTATTTTCTGTTTTAAAGAACTTATATGATTTTTCCATGCAAGATTTAAAGAAATCAAAAAAGTGAGAAGCTAGGTCCTGAATCTGTCTCGATATATCTGTTTCTATACATATATATATTTATATTAAAAACTTAAGGAAAGCTATAAGAAAAAAATTAGCTAAAATGCAGTTGAATGGATGATTTTTTTTTTTTAAATATTAGTGGATTCTTAGTTGATCTTATTTAGGCTCGGTTTGGGATTAGTTTTAGAGACATTCAAAACTTTTTTTTTTTCAAAACTTCACCACTTTTTACTTTTTATATATCCAAATCACTATAATAAATTCTAAATTTTAAAAGTCTATAACTTTATGTATACAAGTTCAAATGAGATAATTTTTTTTAAATTACATAGAATTTAAAGAGAAACGAAACAATATACATATTGATTTTTTTTTTCTAAAAAAATTTTTAAAATATTTTATTTTTTTATCCCAAACAGTTTTTTCTCCTAAACACATTTTTTAAAACAACTTTTTTTGTAATCCAAAAATAATGTTTCCAAATATCTCCCTCAAACTCTCGCTTAATTAGTAAAAAATATATATTCATTTAAAAAAAATCATTTTCTTTATTTTATATAATTTCATATATTTATTGCTTCTCATATATATATAAAGCAAACTTTAATACCATTAACAGCAGATTATGCATGCAATTAAATTATTCAATGATCACTGAGATAATAAAGTGAGAATATACTTAATCTTCTTTTCATGACATCTCTAGATCTCTCTGTTTTCTCTCACCCTTTTCTTCTATTTTAAGTTTAGTTAAGTACTCGGGTCATGTTATAAATATATATATATATAAATTCTTTTCTCTTCTCATTTATTTATCAATTGTTATAATGTCGATTTTAAATTTGTACCTAAAAATAAAATAAATGACGAGTTGCCTTCCTCAATTAATGAAACTTTCACGTGCACTGGATAAATATCAACCTCAACAGCTAGCTCATCTAAACTTTTTGGCCAAGAAATTTAAAGGGAAAATTTTTTTTTCTTCGTCAAAGATATAGTTTATTTTCTAGAGGGTAGTATTGTATTTCCTTAGCATGCCATTTTTTTTTTAACTTTTTTTTTGGCATAACTTCAATTTTCAAAAGATACTTTAAAGAGGAGTTTAAACTTTATTTATTATAAAGTATACATGTTATAATTTACCACTTGACTATATGATATAAATTGCAACTGATAAAGATGTACAATCAGATCCTTCAAATATCAACCAAGATAGAAGTACTCTTCATTTAGTCCATTACTTTGATTAATCTTCTCACGAATCAGAAATTTAGATTCGGAAATAATACTCTCTATTTCAACCTTTATTTCGAGGAAATTAAATCCTTATAAACGAACTCAAGCACTTATTTGAGAACCTAGTCACATAAACTTCCCTTCAAATTCAAGTAGGCCTTTATATCAATATGCCTGCCCCCACAAGCCATTATTTTCGCATCAAATATTGTTTTCATTGATATGAATATCTTGTTTGAACAATAATTTTTTTTTCTTTTTTATTATTATTGACTCAATCACTATTTTTTTTACTTGTTAGACTGTCTTCTAAAAACTTTTACTAATAAAATGACTTTGAAACGACCAAAAACGACCGGGTTTTTTTTTTTTTAATGGGTCCTTCCACTGTTAAAACAAAAAAATATTATTTTATTCAAGTTTTAAGGCTATTATCTTGGCAAACTCCTCTAAATTCTTTTAGGGGTGTTTGGTTAATGTTTTGAAGACATTTAAAACCAATCTTTTTTTTTTCAAAACTTCATCATTTTTCATTATTTACGTCTCTAAAATGTTATAGTAAACTCCAAGTTTTAAAAGTTCATAACTTTATGTATATAAGTTCAAATGAGATAAATTTTTTTTAAAATTGCATAGAATTTCGAGAGGAACGAAACGATATTCATATTGATATATTTTTTCAAAAAAAAATTTTAAAATTTTTTATTTTTTCACCCCAAATAGTTTTTTCTCCCAAACACATTTTTCAAAACAACTTTTTTCCAACCTAAAAATAATGTCTTCAAGCATCTTCCCTAAACACCCCCTCAATTATCAATATGGGCTGGACAAGATTAGAAATTTACTCACGGTGAGATTAAGGTGGGATATTATTTATATGGGAAGTTCTATTGTGCTGTAAGGAAAATTCCAAACATTGTTGTTGGGAAGTTAAATATATTGTAAAAGCAGCAATAAAGTATATAATATTCCATGGTTTTTATTCAACGAAACGTACGTGTACTTAATGATACGTTTGTGAACTTAATTAACATTGAAATTTTATGGTAACACGCTTTAATCTCATGATAATTACACTTTTTTTTTTAATTTGAGTATGAGGATGCAAACTACATACTTTATAATAAACGAGTTAAGTATAAAATTATTACTAAATTATAAAATTATTACTAGATTATAGCTATAACTATAATGATATTTATGTATTTGATTTATTATAAAATGTAAATTGTAAAGTTTTAATTTCTTACTCAAAATTAGAATTAAAAAAAAAAAGGACAAGAAAAGTAGTATAAAACTGCTCACAAGCTCTTAATATTAGGCTATATTTAGTTGATGAGTTTAAATAAAATAAATTGAGTTTAAACTTAATCTTGCATTTTGTTTGCTTACCTCAATTTAAGGTTTTAAGTTTATGACTTGTATAATATTTTGGACTAAAAAATATTGTTCAAAATCTTCTCTCATACAAAAAATAAAAAATTTATACTAATCACATAAAAAAATAAAAGAAAGCACAATTTGTTATATAAGTTCAAATTCAATTTTGATCATTTAAGCATTTTAGTGTAAGATAAAATTCTTTAATTTAAAATTGAGTATTAAATACAAAATTTATTTCATAATTTAATTTATTTAAAATTAATAATATGTTTAGTAAACATATTATATTTTAATTACGTTTAAAATATAAAACTTTTGTCAAACGTTTTTCATCATTAGATTTTTAATTCAAATTCATGATGAACGTTGATAATTAGACTCGGAACCTAATGTACAATATTATTTCAAGTGGCTTCAAGCCCACCATAAAACTCATGGCTTTTGAATCAAGATGCCACGCTGTGTATGCATGGTTAAGAACGTGGTTTTCTGTGCGTTGGAATATCAAGTTCATGTCTATTACTTGTACGGTGGCAACTTGGTACGATAATAAGAGCTTCTTGGTCATTGAGGGGACGTTTGGTAAACACATTGTATTTTGATTGTATTTGAATAAAATTTATTTTTTGAATGTTGTATTTGGTTGAAAAGTATTTGTTTTGTATTTGAATGAAATGTGTGTTTGGATGAAAAGTATTTTAGAGTTGAAAAGTTGATATAATTGATAAAAGTAAAGATAAATAGTGGAATTGAAAAGTTGATGTGATTGTTTTAAAAATGTTTTAAATAGTAATTGTTTTTGTAGCACTGTTATAAAATTTATGTTTGGTGTAAAATTGTATTGTATTTGAATGAAATTAAAGTAAAATTTGTTTGCCAAATATTGCCTGAATCAATGCATTAAAAAGCTTGCCACCGGTGACATGATGCTAGGGACGTAATATTTTGACACTTCCCTTTTACAAACTTTCGGGATGTGTTTTAATTATATTTAAATATAATTTTTTAATATTATATTTAATTAAAAAATATTTATTTTATATCTGAATAAAATATATGTTTAGATAAAAAGTATTTTAAAGTTAAAAAATTGATGTGATTAATAAAAATAAAAATAAATAATCAAAATAAAAAAGTTAATATAATTATTTTAAAAAATTTATGAATAATAATTATTTTCGTAATACTGTTAAAAATGATTATATTTAAATATAAAACTTTACCTTTAGTGTAAAATTGATTTTCATGATATTAAAAAAATATTTATCAAACGTTACCCAAACTTTGGTATTAAAAAAAAAAAAAAAACTATATGCATCATGCTCTTTAAGCCTAGGTTGTTAGCTGTGGAGTAGACTCCTTGTCATCTTATCGGTGATTTTAATAGACTCCCATGATGAGTTTGAAGACCTGAGTTTACCACTTATTTTCTTTTATTTACAAAAAAATAAAAGTAAAAATCTTACCTTAAAAAAACATTAAAGATCTTGAAATATTCAACTTTTAATTGGAGAGTCACCAATTATATAATCAGCTCTAAGTGCTAGGGATAAAGCCAAAAAAAAAAAAAAAGAGTTTGTTTGTTTTGTTTTGTTTTGTTTTTTTTTTTAATTTCTTATTTTTATTTTTTGTGGTTGTGAAATTAACATCACAAGGGTCTTATGCCCGGTTTCTTTCTGGTGTAAGTCCTTTTTCAAAAACTGGGTAAACGTTCATGCAGATCCTTTACCATATTTGCAAATCATTAAAGATAGGCAAAATTATTGTGCTTTTGGTAACGAAAACTGAATAGTTATTTCTTTTTTATGATATACATGATATTGGAATTCTACTTTATATGAGTTCTTTTTTATTGAATATAAGATATTTAAATTCTATTTTTTTATAAATTATGAAATTATTGTTAAATTATATCTATCTATATATTAAGACACATTTGTTTATCATATTATATTTATATTATATTTTAACATAACGTAATTTTCATCCAAACGTATAAATATTGTATTTAAATACTAATTACATTACAATTTAAATCAAATATAATTGTTATTTATCATTTTATTTTTTTACTATTTTTATTAATTAGATCACATATAATATAATTTAAATATTTTTCATCAAAATAAACATTACATTTAAATACAATATAAAAATTTTTCATCCAAATATATATTACATTTAATATATTATATTTAAATACAATATATTATCTAAACTCCCTTTTAATATATATACTATTTTCTGAACATTCCTTTCTAATGACGTGGTTTTTAAGGGAAGGTAGTTTCCAATTTGGTTTATTTTTTTATACAATTATTGACAAAAAAATTTAAAAATAACATTGATTTTATCTTTTTGATAAGTGCTAACAGTGATGACACTGCGTTGTTATAATTGTTCGTAGTAATAATAATTACTTGAAATAATAAATCACGGGACAATGCTATAAAAATTATGCCACATTTTGAAACGTATTACATTCGTTTTGAATGTAATATATTGAATATATTTTATATTTAAATATAAAGTATTTATTTTATATTTGAATACAATATGCGTTTAGATGAAAAGTATTTGAAATATATTTTGAAGTTGAAAAGTTAATGTAATTGATAAAAATAGATAGAAAAAAGTGAGTTAAAGAAAGAATATGATGAGAATGAATTTTAAAAAATTTATTTTTATTTTAAAATAGTAAATATATTTGAAATATTATAAAAAAACATTATACTTAAACGTAAAGCTTTACGTTTACGTTTGAATAAAAATTACATTGTATTTAAATACAATACGAACATAATATGAAAAACAAACGCTTTATTAATTGAAACCAATTTTATTTGTAAAATAATTTATTATTATTTCTATGAAAAAAAAAAAAAAAACCCTAATCCTACTAGCTTCTAAGTTCTAGCTAAAATGCTTGAACGAGCAACAAGTGGAACACTTGGTACTAAAGAAGCAAAACTTTGTGATATCATGTGTTTTGGTTCTTAACCAATATGTTATCAACAATGATATCTTTTTTATTTTATTTTATTTAACAACAAAAAATTCAAATTCTATACTTTATAAAATTAAATTATATATAAAATTACTATTATATTATATTTACTTTTTTATCTCCGTCTTCTACTTTTCTCGATTTTTGGATTTATTTGATAATCCAAAGAAAAAAAAAAAATCCCAGATGGTTCAAACTCATAGAGGAAAAATACCAACAAATCTCTAGAGAGTTAAGTGTTTTTAATGCCACACCGAAGAGCTATATTTACTCCTAATTTTTAGGCTTTTTTTTCCTTTTTGAATTTCAAAAACTCTAAAAAATTTTTGAATTTAAAAAATATATCCTTTTTATTTATCCCCTTTTTTTCAGCTGTAGTTCAGTCAAAAATAAAAATACAAAGATTTTCCCCAGAACTCAGATCTTTCATTTTGAATATTTTTTTTTAATTTTCCATTTCCGCTTTATCGAGCCATTCCCATCACAATGAGGCTCAAAAACACCACTCCATTCCCACTACTTACCTTCTTCTTTTTCCTCTTCTTCTTCTTCTTCTCCGTCACATCCCCATCTCTACTCTCAACCCCACTCGCCCCAGAGATCTCGGCGCGTACCCTGGACGCGCTCCTCCAAGACTACGCCTTCCGCGCCATGCGAGTCCGGCCCAAAACCGGCGTCGTTTTCGACGCCTCCGACATTCCAGGAAACCTCGCCGGAATCAAGGCGTCGGCGATGAGGCTCCGGAGCGGAAGCTTGAGGAGCCGAGGCGTCAGGAGATACAGGGAGTTTCAGATCCCCCTCGGAGTCGTCGAACTGCCTTACGCAAAACGCATCGTTTTGGTTTACCAGAACTTGGGGAATCAGTCTTCCCGATTTTACCCCTTGCCCGGCTACACCTACTTGGGCCCGGTTCTGGGCCTCCTGGCCTATGACGCGTCCAACCTCTCCGCGACGGGCCTGCCCGAGCTCGAAATCCGGGCCTCCGAGAGCCCCATTTCGGTCCAATTCTCCGACATGGTGTACGACGGGCAAAACGGCGCGTCGTTGCCCAAGTGCGTGTCCTTCGACTTGTACGGCGGGGTGGAATTTGACCGCTTGCTGCCTGGGAATGTGTGCGCGGCGGTCAAACAGGGGCACTTCGCTGTGGTGGTTGAGTCTACGGCTCCTTCTCCTGCTCCTTCCGCGGAGGATTCTTACCACCCCGGTCCCAGTCAAGGGAAGAAGGAGTCCAAGGCGGGGAAGATCGTGGGGTCGGTGATTGGAGCCTTGGTTGTCGTTTGTGCAGTTTTCGTTGTCGTTTGGAAGATTAAAGAGCGCGGAGACGGGAAGAGGAAGCAAGAGGAGCGAGAAACGGAGGAGTGGGCAAATGAGAGAGGGGAGGCTTTAAGAATGACGTCGTTTGGGAACATAAAAGCGCCGTTCGCAATGGTGACGAGGACGCAACCGGTTTTGGAGGATCGTTACGTGCCTTAGAATAGAGGGGTATGCGGGTAAATGACATTTTTTTAAGAACAAAGTCATTAGTTTTGTAAAACTAAAAAAATATATGATATATGATTAATCAATGATTAACTTTGATCATGATTAATCATGATTGATATTGTAAATGATCGATAAAAAAAATATCCGGCCATTTTTTAAGGTAGTGTTTGAAAACGGTCTGTTACTTAATTTTTCTTTGATTAGATTTTAATTTTTCTTTGATTAGATTAGTTTATTGGTACAGAAATTTTTTTTTATTTTTTTATATTTTAAAAGTTTTCAGCTAAAGATGGGATGTCAAGTTCATTTGTGCGGATCGGATTTAATTTATTGGTTTGGTGCCCATGGTGGCATTTCCATTGTTGGTTCTCGTACGACATTATTGTCAACGTCATATGCTAAAGCACTAACGCAACATGAGAGGTTTGGAGGTCGGTTTTTTGTGCCTCCGTCACTGGAAAGTGTTCTCTAGAATATTTTTGTTATGCACTTTTAAATGAGCAATTTTGTTTACTTATGTTCAAATTAGCACAACATAGTTTTTTCTATGTGATTCTTTCTCTGAGTTTTTTTTTTGACTGAGTATTTTCATTAGTAGTGTGCTTTTTTTTGGTTGAAAAAAGAAAATGCTTTGGTAATGGTCCCCTCGTCACCCCATTTCAACCCTATAAGTGGGATCCACTTCCTTAGTTATATATAGTAAGAAAGAGATGGGCCTTTAATATTGTTTCTTTCAATCGTCAACTTATGTCCTACTCAGAACATTATCAACCCAACGCATTCATAACTAAAGCTAGAGCAAAGCCTTACTAGAGTTCCATGGGAATCCAACTTGAGTGAATGAAGGAAGAAACTAAGGAAGGTGCCATCTTCCTTTGTCATCCCCCCACATCTACACCTATGGGTGTCATTGATAATGTGTTTTTCTGAATTTTAGATCTGGTGAAGGTCACACCAATCTAGAAAAAAAAAATATATATATATACATATATATATATATGTAAAACGGATATAACCTAATAAAGATATGACAAAACGTTGTAATTATACCACACTTTTTATTATGTTGGGTGATTTTGATTTTAGGTTGTATAATTTATGGACGATGCATAACTAAATCGATGTTTTGAAAATGTTTGAAATTTTCATTTTTAACAAGTTTTATTAAATTTAGCGTGGTTATTGGATTACATTTGATGGCTAGATTACGTTTGTTCAGTGTACTTTAAAGAATTTTACGTTATGACGGTCGGTACTTTTAATCATATATTCACACATAATCCTATATAATATTATTTTTATTAAGGATTGATAAAAGTTTGGCTGCATTTAGTAGTCTGAAAATAATTGGATTGAATCAGATAATAAACGGGATTGTATTTCAACTATTTGTTTTGGATACAAAAGAAATTGTCACTCAATGCAATAGGTTGGAAACCTAAATCAACTTTTTTGGATGGGATGAACTGTCTCGTCCTAATGAGTATGGTACAACCTTTAACATGGGAATTCGAAAAGTTTTCCATCTCACCCTCGTTTTTGGTATACCAGCATCAAGCACAACCTTATGGCCTTAAAACAATGAGTACTTAATATTACCATGTCTTTAGAATTGTGTCTAAATAAATGGGATTAGGCATTTTTCCTTTTTTTTCACTAAAAAAAAAAAAAAATCCCTTTCTCTCCCATGGCCAAGAAAACAATATGATCTCATGGTGAAATTTTTGTGTCTTTGGTTATTAATGATGATTCCCATCAAGCACGTGTTTATGCGGTTTATGCGGAAAAATTAATGGAGTTGATTTGGCTGAAGGTAATGAATATAGTGAGAAAGTCTAGGGTTATCCAAGCCAGAGAGGAAGAACAAGGTTCACAAGGAAAGACGTAAAACAAAGTTATGCCATTAATAACAGCTTACGTCCAGTAGTCAACGTCAGTTGTTACAAGCCTCTCTTTGGATTTTCGCTTCCTTATCTTCTATCGGCATAAATGGCTCCATTTATAATGGTGTTTTATAGACACTTCCTGAAATCAGTTTCGGATTAAGCAAAACCAAAAACCGGACACCAACTCGCCTAATATTTCTCGCGAGACTTTGTAGGTGACATTTGTAAAATCCGTGCTTTAAAATGATTGAAGACGTTCTTATATCAATAGCATAAAACTCGTTGATAGACAATGTTGGAAAATCCCAGACAAAGAAGGAGTATGCGAGAAATCCCAGATAAAGCATGTAAACTGTAAACAACAAAAACTAAAAAAAACATTTTTCACAAAAACAGCCCTAGCCAACCACTCAAGCAAAAGGGGGCTCCATGTTATCTTTCCCACCATTGTTAGGAGTCGATACATCAGCATCTCTGATCCATGGTGACCTGTATTGCTAAAGCAAATCAGTGAAAAATGGAGGAAAGAAAAAATGGTTTTTTATTTTTATTTTTAATTTTATTTTTTGACCTTCACCCACAATAAGTAAGCACGTGTTTTCTGTCCCATTTTCTGACATTTAATTTGCATTACACTGTCTTAAATTCAAACATACTTTTTCAGTTTTTTAAAATATATACCGTATTCATTTTTCTTTCACAAACACTCATTCATTTTTTATTCAAGACAGTGCGTCGAACAGGAACTTAAAATCCATTTCATAAACGTCGGGCAGCCATGCCTGTTTCACATGTCTCGACTTAAATGCTTGTACAAACATTCGGTACATTTTTTTCAATAAAAGACAAAGTAAATCATCAGAAAGATCCAAAGCAAACCTACCCTCGAGAAATGCAAAACTGATTGAAATGCCAAATTAGAAGACCGTGAAAGAATATGTTGACAAAGCATTTTGACTCCTGGTGCCATGCATCATAAGGAATTTTACTTCTTACCCCTCTGATCACAACAGCAACTTTAGTTCCATTGTCTTTGTTTGTTTCGTTTTGCTTTGCGGCACTAAAGATAACCTAGTTTTCGGAAATTGAACCACATCGAATCTGGCAGAACTTATTAATTGCAGACATTCCTTTGTTGCTGCAGTGTCCGCTAATAGAACCTTAATTGGTCGCATATAGAACACGTTATAGTTTTTTTACCCCTTAATCAACTGTAGCGATTCGAATTTGAGACCTCAATATTATAAGCCAATGTGCTACGAATAATGTATTATCAATCTCAGTTAATTTACTTGAGAGTAAAGGTAAGAAACGGTTACAGATTTATTTTCCCTAACGAGCAATAATAGAGTCATATTAATCCAGGAATTCCATTTTTTATGTATAATTTTGAAAAAGTTTAATTGCACACCTACAACCTATTGTACCTCACATGGTAAAAAAAATAAAATGACGTTTTGTGCTTTCATTTATAATAGATGATTCTTGCCGTGCTACTTTTGAAATTTTTCCACCTCCTTCATCATTTTCATACATGAGATCTTAACATTGAAAGTTAGTAGCTTGCTTTGTAACCATTGTTTCAGGTGTCAATATTAAAAAGTGATTTTAATATCCTCAATCTAGCATTAAAAATTCACTAGAGATAAACTAAAGATCATGACATTTGAAGCTTCATCACTGTTACCACGCACGCCCAAGTTGGCATCAATTGGAAATCAACAAACAATGGTTCGGTTTTAACCATTTCACAATTTCATCTTACAGAAAAATGATATGAGTATAATTCGAACACCCCTAACACTCTCTATGCTTTTCTACAAATTCTCTCTTAACCCAATAATGATGCCACAAAAGGCTAGTGCAACCAAAATTACAAATTTAAAATCTTTAAAACAATCTTACTAAAGTTGATCTATATTATGTCTTTACATTAAAATTATAATGTAAAAAAAACAGGTTATTTAGAAGACTACCACTTCTAAAAATTTGGGATTCAAATAACAAATCATTTTGATCAAAAAAAATTAAGCTTAATTTTCTTACTAAGATGATACATATTAATTACTAATTTTTGAAAGTAGTATATAGCCTCATTAACGCCCACAGGACTATCCCAAATCTAGCACAACAACAAAAAGTTTTTTTTTTTACTCCAACATAAATATCTTTCATTACAATACATCACGTGCACACACGTCTCATCAACTTATAATCTTCCGTATCATAGTGATCTCTATTGGCTCATGATCAATAAAACCACAACTCCACAACTAGCTACTATGGTCATGTTGTGGCTTGGACTTTGATAAGGACCTTCATTAGCCCTGCATGTGAGGCTGGTCCTAAGTGTTTTCCACCTTTTTTACCAAAAAAAAAAAAAAAGTTGATTTTTTTTCCTCTTTGGTATGTACAACCTTTTTAGCCAACAACGTTTTGGAAGGACAGGCCAACTTTTGTTGTTACATGTTAAATTCCAAAGCAACACACCAGGATTTTCCTGCAACAAGATGCTCCTGACGACATTAAATAATATTAGGGGTGGGGGTGACCTTTATTTTCCCCATGGCTTGTTTTGTTTTCGACCCACAAGTTGGTTGTCTCCGCCTCAACTGCAACGTGCTCTGCCCATCTACTTTTTCAAGCACACCCAACACCCCATCAGGAATCCTATGCTTCGTTTTCAATCCCCCAACGTCATACCTGTACTTTGTCAATATATATATGTTTATGTATATATGTATATTTATTCTAAATTAACATCAATAATAATAATAATGTGTATAGCTTGACCCATATTAGACTAGATAAAAATACATTTTAAACATTTTGGACTCTTGTGAAGCTCTCCTTGGTTGGCGTTACAAAAGAGCTGTTGTGTTTGTTATTAGTTTATGGTCTAATCATTGCTTGAAATCCAATTAAGCGGGAAAATAATTGATTAGTGGGAAGCAAAATTATATGGTGAACAGGTGGGCTATGTGATTCGGACAAAACTTTTTTTTTTTTCTTTTATTTGATACACAATTGAATCCATTTTGTGTAAATTTATATCCCAATCTATCTATGTTTATCCAAGAGTATCTTGATAAAATGGAGAGAAAATAGAGAGGAGAGAGTAGCAGATCATTTAGATAAGAGGTATGCAAAAGAAGTGAGGTATTTTTCTTATATTATTTAGTATGATATCTTTTCAATAATTTCTTCGATGTTTTTAAGATTTGAAGTTCGTTTTATAGTCTCTTTCTTCCTATTTCTCTTCTACGAAATAAATATAAATGTTAAAATTATTTCACTACTCACTTCCTCGTTATCCTTCCTTGCACTTTTCTCTTTTATCAAACAAACTCTTAATTGATCATTGGCCCAAAAAAGAGAAAAAAAGATTGTTGAGCCAATGTTAAAAGCGCTTAAGTAATGAACGCGTATGGGAGCCAATGTGTTGTTGCCCATGTTTATTAAAATTTTTGAAGCTTGGACTTTGTGGGCCGGTCTCTTTTAATCAGCTGGTTTCAATTCCTGTAAATTTTTGATTGTAGTAAATGCATCACATGGGAAACAGAGGAATATATATGGGATGGATTTTGTTTGTTGGTCCCAAATCTCCCCCTCCCCCCTTTTATTTTTTCTTCTAATGATATACAAAATGGCCCTACGGCATCAAAGTGTACAAACAAAGAATGGTGTTTGGTTCCATTTGATTTGAATTCCTTGGTAGGTTTGTCTCCTCACCCTTCAATTAAGCCTTCACTTTGTCACACTTTCTTCACTAAAAAATACAAAACACCCAATTCTACAATTGAAGATTTTCCGCATGCTTTGTAAGATTTGGCGATTTAAACATGTTCTTCAGTTGAGACTCCAATTGGCCATCGTAACAGGAAGAAGGGAAAAGAAAAAAATAATAATAATAATGAAAGAAAGAAAGAAAGAAGATGATGATGAAGGTAAATTCGACATAATCTTACCACTGATGTTAAAATGTAGCAAAAGTTTGAAAATATTTTACAAATAACAAAAATTTAACTCACTGTACTAATAATAAACCTGTTATTTTAAACATTATAATAATTTTTATGCTTTTTGGAGATGCCTCTCCAAAATACTACAACTTAATCAAGACTCAAGAGAGCCTAAAGCTAGGGAACTTGCGTAAAGCTATGAGAGCCATTCTCACAGCGCTTATCCATTTTTAAGGGTTCGTTTTGTGTCAAAGCTATACGAAAGAATTAATTCAAAAGAAAGACAACTAGTTACGTTTGGTAAACATATTGTATTTGTATTGTATTTAAATATAATTTTAGAATGTATTTTGTTTTTTGATAAAAGGTATTTGATTTATATTTAAATAAAATGTGTATTTGGATGAAAAGTATTTAAATTATATTTTAAAGTTAAAAAGTTAATTTGATTGACAAAAGTAGATAAAAAAGTTAAAGAGAAAAAAAGTATGATGTAAATAAAAAAAATTAAAAACCTAATAAATAATTATTTTAAAAAAATGAATAATAATTGTTTTCGTAGTACTATTGAAAAGTATTATATTTAAATACAAAACTTTTATGTTTGGGTGAAAATTACATTACATTTAAACGCAATACGAATATAATTATGATACTAAACGCCTCATAAAATTGTTCATCTCTCCATTCAAATTAAATAAAAAAAGAAAAAAAAAAGATTCTCAACTCAACAGCCAAAACATACATAATGTCTTTTTCCTATAATTGTTATTGTTATTTTCAGATCAAGACTGGGGCGCATTAACAAAAGGGTCGTTGTTAAGTTCTACACGGATCATTCAGATAAGATGCAAATAGTCTTTCTCCTCCGGTCATTTTTGCAAAACACTCAGCAAAGGCAAGCCATGGAAAAAGGAAAGTCAAGACAAAACCAAAAATCCAAATAAGATGTTAATCCATATTCAGACGAGGTATTATCACCTATATAAATACAAGGTGTTTATTAAAAGGCAATCCTAATTTATTTTCAAAGCATGCTTATATTTTTGAGAAAATTGATTAAAGGTTGGAAGGCTTTAGGTGTTGCTTGGCAAAAAAAATTACATTTTAATTTTATTCAAATGCAATATAATTTTATACCAAATACAAAATTTTCAACAGTATTATGAAAATAATTACTATTTAAAAGTTTTTTTAAAATAATCACATCAACTTTTCATCTCTACTATTTATCTCTACTTTTATCAATTACATCAACTTTTCAACTTTAAAATACTTTTCATCCAAACACACATTTTATTCAGATATAAAACAAATACTTTTCAATCAAATACAACATTCAAAAAACAAATTTCATTCAAATACAATCAAAATACAATGTGTTTACCAAACACTCCCTTAATCAACACCATCTGTAGTATACCAAGGGATTTTTTTTTTTTGGGGTATGTTTTTAGATTTACAAGTACGAAATCATGGTAAAACTAATCTTGTTAGGAGAACTTTCAGTGTCAACAATATTAACAAAATTTTTTATACTTATGTAGAGAATTCACAAAAGAAAAATACTTAAATAAACAATTTAAAAAACAATTGCTGTGATGCTCACAAATTTTCTAGCAATCAAATTTTTACGTTTTTTTTTAATTAAAAATATTTGTTTTTCACAAAAAATAAAATAAAATAATGTGTTGATTAAAACTTTAGAGCTACATTTATTTTCTATGGTACCGTTTTTGATACTTCGATACACAAATAATCGTATTGAGTCCGTAAGTAACCGTATTAAAATAAAAAATAATTATATCAAGTTCACATGCATCAATTATTATTTAAGGTTTATAAAATTTAATGTTGTGAATAAAATCGTGTTCTTGACATTAGTGCTGAAAAATTCTTCTTTGACACCATAACAAGAATCTTGACTCTTTAGTAGTGGTTGTCTCATTATTTGAAATATAATAATCAGATTAATTTTCAAATAAAGAAAAAAAGCATTTCATTAATATAATGAATGTCATGTTATTAATCATCACTAATCATATTTAAAAATATTATTTTCATAAATGACCCTTATATACTTAATCTCATATTGATCTTGATTTTTCTATCTTACATGATATACTATCTCAAACTTTTTTGTTTTTATACAAATGACCTCTAAGTCATTATTCTATTAGAAAATAAATGAATATTAAACATATTCGAATCACGTGAGTTTTAATTAAAACTAAAAATTGTAAATAAATATATTTTTAGAAAAAAAATGTATTTCTAAAGTATTTATAATGACGTTATATATATTTAATGAAAGTACATTTTACTTTCAAAATATCTTTTTAGAGATGCAGTTTCTCTCCAAAAATGATTAATTACAGCTATATCTATAGTAAAATTCATTTGATCATAACAATTATGATTTCTATCTATTTTTTTTACATGATATTAACATATGTGTCGTTGGCATAATAAGAAAAAAGTTCAGAATAATGTAATACATAAGAAAAAAGAAATTAAGGATCAATATGAAACACATATTGTCTGGGGCCATTTGTAGAAACAACACACTTTAATCCCAATTATAATTAAAAAATAAATAACCCTATAACAAAATGTATTTTTATTCCTCTTGCTTATAAGTAGGGATGATAATATAGTGGACTAGGAGGGATGACCTTCTTGCCAACCCACTTGATGGACTCTTGTTATCCCATTTAAATTGGTGGAGACGGGATGAATGTTCCCGTTGTGGGTTGGGAGACCCACTGGGTACTCATTTTACTTGATTAACTATTTTTATCATTAAAAATAAAAAATAAAAAATGAAAAAGTAAAATGTACATATATATAAATTGTACATATATATATATAGAAATGTACATTTTATCATTAAATTGACGGGACGGAATTAATTTTCTCACTGTGGGTCGGGAGACCCGTTAGGTACTCATTTTAATTGATTAACTATTTTTTATTATTAAAAATAAAAAATAAAAAAGTAAAAAATATATATATATAGAAAATATATCCTATCCAGGCTGTATGCTATCACGCAACTTTTTATTTAAAATTTTATACTAATTAATTAATTTATTTATAACTTATATCACATAATATTATTTAAATATTAATATAAAAGATAAATATTATCAAAAGATATTATATTAAGATCATTTGATTAATATTATATATTACAAAATAAATTATAAAAGCGCGTGTATAGAAATGATATCAAATAGTAACTCTTTTCATGTGTATATATATATAAATAAGATATTAATGTTTTGTTTGTTTATCATATTATATTTAAATATCAATTATATTATATTTTAAATTCAATATAATTATTATTTATCATTCTATTATTTTTATTAATCATATCATGTACTCTTTTTTTTCTTTCTAATTTTATTAATCATATCATATACAATATAATCTAAATATTTTTTATCCAAATAAACATTATATTTGAATGTAATATAAATATTTTTTTTAAATATATATTATATTTAAATATAATAAAAAGATAATGTATTACTTAAATTTTTCATAAATGAAAATAAATAAATATCATAATTTTCAGTTTTTATATATCGATACGTATGCATAATATTTTAACATAAAAATAATATATAATTTAAAGCTGCAAGTAAATGTACCATTTTTTTTTTTTTTAGAAAAAAAAAAAAAACTTGTGATAGGTGTTTAGACCAGAGACTTTCCCATCTCATTTAAAACTTCCGTAAATTAATGGATTAACGACGAAAATTATTGTCCTTACCGAAAACAACATAATTACCGTGTATGTAAAAGCCGCATTAGGCTATAAGAAGATAGAAAGAGAATAAAAAATAAAAGAAAATAGATTATAAGCAGGTGATGTAATACGTAATAACAATAATGAAAAAAAATATATATATATGTATATAAAATATAATATGCCACGTCCACGTAGAAGCTTGGGTCGGTCTTTACTACCCTTGGCCTTCCAATAATGCGAATATTCAAAAACGACACGAGGCCAGTCCAACCCACCCCCACCTGCCTCTCCCTGGTGCGTGTCTTCACGTGCTTCATCCTGTCCCCACCCAGCGGACTCTCTCGGCTCTCACCCCCGGCCGGGTCCCACCTTTATTCATTTTCACGAAGATCTGATCCGCTCGTCCTCCACGCACCTTCCAACGCGCGTGGTTGATCCTTGTCCTCCAATTATTATAAATTTTTTTATTTTTTTTAATTGTTTATTATACGTTTTGGCGCTGTTGCTGTTGCTGTTGCTGTCAGTGTCAGGTGTCAATCGAAAATGCCACAGCGACAACAAAACAATAGTCTTCTTCTTCGCCTTCTTCTTCTTCTTCTCTCTCGGTTTGGTCTTTTGAGTCTTCATCTTCTTTGTTCTTTGTAATAATATTCTGAAAATACAGTCCTGTTTTCGGTTTGTTTTTGGGCAGAAAAGGCCGAAAACAGCAACCCCATTAAAGGCCTTCCCATCCCCCACCATTGCTATTTGCACCACAAGAGAGTTGAAAAAAAAAAAAAAAAAAACTAAAAAAGGAAGATTCAAGAGACTTCCTTTTTGGTTTTTTATTTTTATTTTTTGGTTTTTGCCCAATTCTTTTCTTGGGTCCTCGAATCCCAAGCAGGCCCTTTGGAGCTCTTTTTTATTCATATATCGTGATTCTTTTGTTGGGTTTTTGCTTTTATTATTAAGTATTGTTTGGTTTGGTTTGGAGAGTTTTGGGATTCAAATGTCGGGTTTGTACGCCCAGAACTTCTCGTCGGCGACGGCAGCGACGGCAACAGCGAGAGCTCTTTCTCCTCACATAAGAACCCCACCTGATGTCGAAAGGTAGATTTGATTTCGATGTTCGGTTTGTTGGAATTTTTTTTTCCTTTTCCACTTTTTCTCATCTTCATTTCTTCGATTTGTTATATGTTATCTACCTATTGACTGACGTATGATTTTTCTTTGATTGTTGGGTTCGTCTTCCTTTTCTAGTCAGTACTTGACAGAACTCTTAACAGAGCGCCAGAAGCTTGTCCCCTTTATTCAAGTTCTCCCCATTTGCAATCGACTACTGAATCAAGGTTTAATTTTTTATTTTTTTTCTCCTTCTTCTTTATCATCTCAGATCACCTTGTTTTTATGAGTTTTGTTCAAGGGTTTTTATGTACCTATTGTTTTTTTGTTTTTGACTTTGAATGGAGGATTTGAACTCTAACCGTTTGGTGGAGTCGGGTGGGGAATTATGCCTGCAAACGGCCACTTATGTACCCGTGGTTTCATTTATTTATCTTGTTGTTTATGATTATGGTATTTAGGACTTGTAATGTTTTGTACTGCTCAAGCGGCGTCTGATGCTAAATTTATGGTCAATTTCTGTGTAGAAATTCTTATGTTGCTAAAACACAATTGGGGTTTAGTACTGAAGTACTTAAATGGAACTTTGGCTGTTTAACTTTCATTTGCACTCTAAGCCGAGAGTTGAATGATATCAGTTAATAGACTTCCTTTGTGTTTCCCTCGTTTAATTGCCTTTTATTCTGAAATTGTATCGAATGTTTATTATAATCTTGCTTCACAAAGAAAATGGTTCTATGCTTCAACCATTTTGTCATCCATCATCTTACACATGTCTATTACACTTCTATTTGACAGAGATTTTGCGGGCTTCTGCAATGATCCCCAACCAAGGGCTTAATGACTATGACAGAATACAACGTGGAAGCCCTAGCCCCGTGTCATCCTCGGACATAATGCCAAATTATAGGGGAACTGGCTTTGGTGGCTGGCCCGGCTTACCTCGTGATGTTAGCATCAGAATTTTTTTTTAAAATTACTAGCATCACTGTTTTGTGTCTCAAAGTGTTCCAATTCTTACTTGACAATTATGAAAGAGCAGATTTTTGTACTATTCTTGTCATAGTCATGATGAATGTTTTGGATTACAAATGCCTCAACATTGTGAGGCATAGCTTGACAAGCCCTACGATAACAGTCAAACAGACATTTTTAAGGGATATTCCCACTTCTTAGGTTCTGACAAATGTTTTTTTGTATACTATTCTCTTTGCCCCTGGTGTAAGTTGGATCTATGCTTGAATTTATGGCTTTAGCTTTCCTCTATTTAAAATGCTTGCCATATGAATTAGCGAACAATTGGTCTAGGTATTTTCAGTCTTGTTCAATATATCCCGAATTTTTTCATTTGTATCTTTGGTTCCTGTTACATAGTAAGAAGTTAGGCTCATGATATCACAGAGACTAAGCGGACAACAAGGGATGAACATGGAGTGGCAAACAACACCACCAAGCCCAAGTTCCTATACCGTGAAGAGGATATTGCGCTTGGAGATTCCTGTAGATAGCTTTCCAAATGTAAGTTATGCCCACGATTGGTGTTTGAAATTATTGTTGATATATTGGATTGTTATATTAACATTATGCATGAGAGGAGATTCTAACTAAATACTAGATTAGAGGGCTAACTTTGCTTTGTTCTCTTCCTTCTATTGGTGCTTAAACTTCTATGTTTGTAGTTCAATTTTGTGGGACGACTTCTGGGTCCTAGGGGCAATTCACTAAAGCGAGTGGAAGCTTCCACAGGTTGTCGTGTTTATATAAGAGGAAAAGGTTCTATTAAAGATCCAGAGAAGGTAAAAATTATTTTGGAACACCTGTATAGACTTAAGTCGAATCTATGACATAATCTTGGCAAAACCTGGTTTTCTAAGCCACTAACTGTATTGTGGAATTTGTTCATCTTCTGGTCTTGAGTTTTTAATTTCGTTTTCTATCTTCTAAGCCGTGTAGAGCACTTTCAGTTTCACTTAACTCAACTTATCACTCTTTTACCTTTTAACTCTCAAGGAGGAGTCCTTAAGAGGAAGACCAGGGTATGAGCATCTAAATGACCCCTTGCATGTTTTGATTGAGGCTGAATTGCCAGCTAATATTATTGAAGTGCGGTTGAGACAAGCACAGGACATCATAGAGGAACTTCTTAAACCTGTGGTATGTCTTCCAAATTCTCAAGCATGGCTGCTTAATATTGTTAAGTCTTTTCATTTTGAACTTCTGTCATGTGCGCGACATATATTAGGCTAATGAACCATAGGCTTCTAAAATTACAATTTGAAAAAGAATAAGAAAAGATGAACCATTAGATTTAAAATGTTTTTGGCAGTCTTGCATTCCAAATGATATCAGAATTGTAGGTATTGAAGTACCACCATGCCATGGGCATTGAAAATCTTAGCCGGAACTTTAGTTGACTTTGACCATCTCTCCCTACTTCCTACTTAAATCCTTTGAGATCTATGTAGTCAAAATTCTCTTTTGTCGTCACAACACAAAATATAGCTTGCCCATTTCACAAGAACAACCAAGATGCTAGCTCGCCAATGCAAAGCTTTAGTAAAGTAAATGATCTTGCGAAACGGACTTGTGATTGCATGTAAGCTGCAAACAAGAAAAACGATGATTCGTATTCCTACTCGGGCATAAGTTTGTGAAGGTGTCAGGTGAACTGAATCTTAGTCCCGGATGCTCATTACTGACATTCATATCTTTGGATTTCAGGATGAATCACAGGACTTCTATAAAAGGCAACAGTTGAGAGAACTAGCCATGCTAAATTCCAATCTGAGAGAAGAGAGCCCTCGACCAAGTGGTAGTGTCTCACCTCTTATAACTTCAAGCGGGATGAAGCGTGCCAAAACGGGTTTATAAAATGTTGCTCAAATAGTTCTCACTGGTTCGTCCAAGGCGTAGCTCGAACATTCTTGCCCTGATAATGCTTCTTGTTGTATCTCAAACCTACATAGCTGCAAAAGATAAGGGAAGCTCAGTGATGGAATGGAATGGTGAGCTTTTCGGTACATTACATGCTGTCCTTCCCTAACATTAACAAATAACGTTTACATGGGAGATCAGAAATTCATTTTATTACAGCTTATATGGTTCTAGTGCTTGTGGTTGTAGCAATAAATAGTTATTACCTTGTTAAACATTATTTTATCAAGACGTGGTCTTGACCTCATCGAGTGTGGACTAGATATATTAATTTGTTTGATACAATAAATATATGTTCTATTCTTTTTATTTGTTTGCTAGTTTTTTTTTTTTGTTTTTGTTTTTGTTTTTCCCCCATTCTCTTCCTCTCTTGTTGGCCGGTTCCTAACATGTAGTTTGGTCGTCCTAATTATCAGCGTCGCTGAGATTAGGCTCTTATTCTAAGTTTTTCAGAGACTCCCGTCGTGGAGATAATTCTTGATGTTGTATGTTTTATGATTGATGCGCATGGAGGAGGACAGATAAGAAAAACGTCGTCATATCTGAAACGACATATCGTGTTACGATAGTGTAATGTCGTCTGCTCTAAAAACGACATATCGTTTTTTCTTGGAGGTCGATTGAAATGACATGCAAAAATTTTTTTTAATGTCCTTTTGTTACTTTTTTACGATGGGTGATTGTTTATAATTTTACAGTTATATTATATTTAAACGTAACGTAATATTTTTTTTAAACATAAAAATTTTACATTCAAATCAATATATTATATTTGAATGTTTTTCAACATGTTTAAGATATATTTATTATTTTAAAATATTTTGAAAATAAATTTTTTTTATTTATATTATATTTTTTTCTATTTTATTTTTTTTATTTTTATTAATCATATTAATTTTTTAATTTTAAAATACAATTCAAATATTTTTTTATTGAAACATACATTGTATTTAAATGTAAAGTAAATATTTTTTATTCAAATATAAAATACATTTAATGTATTACATTTAAATATAATATAAATGTAATCAATCTCTCGTAAGAGAATTTTTAAAGCCAATCGTCAACTAGGAAAACAAACATCTAATAACAACATATCGTATATCTATAGATTATTGGTGTCTTTTTACGATGAAGGGATAATAAGACAATCATATGTAAAAGCCTTGGTCATTTATCTTCTCAAAGCATTAGATGTCTAAAAGTTCGTGTCTTTTATATCTGAAAATGTCAAATCAGTAAATTTCAAATCCCTTTACAACAATAATCATATGTCGTGTAATAGAGAAAACGACGTGTCTTTTTAATTGTACTCCACTTAATCAGTAGATAACAGAAATACAATGTTAATAGACAAAACTAACACCCAAAAAAACAAAGTAACAAATGATGATCGAAAAGCATAGGGGAAAACATTAATTACCTTAATAAATAACCACTGAAGAAAAAAACCCACAGGAAAAAAAAAAAAAAAAGAAAAGACGACGAAGTTAATATAAACGACAATGATCCTCCTAAACGACAATAAAATTACAGCGGTGGCAATCGATAAAACGACGTTAAAGTTGTAACAAAACGATTTCTGAAAAGCACAACTCAAAAACGACAAAAATGAAGAAAATTGACATAAAAAGGGGTGTCAATTGGAATATTATAGGTTTAAGAAGAAGCTGGAAGACCAAGCTGTCGTGTGGAATCCACCATTCGTATCGATCACAGAGAAGGGAGAGAAGAGAGTGAGAGAGAGAGAGAGAGAAGAAGAAGAAGAAGAAAATGGGGAAGCAACCGGTGAGGATGAAGGCAGTGGTGTACGCGTTGTCGCCGTTTCAACAGAAAACAATGTCAGGTCTCTGGAAGGATCTTCCTTCGAAGATCCACCACAAGATCTCCGAGAACTGGATCAGCGCTACTCTTCTTCTCGCTCCTCTCGTCGGCACGTACACGTATTTCTCCTCCCTTTTCCTTTCTCTCTCTAGGGCATTTGATTTTCCCTTTTTTTGGCCCTAAAAAATCCGCTTTTTTTTTTTCATTTACTAATATTTTAGAAAATCATCGGCTTTTCATTTTGAGTTTCTTTCTTGGGCGATTCGTATTAGATAAAGGCGTAGTATTTGAAATTCGAAACTAGTTTGTATTGTATTTTGAAAATCGGAAATGGATATTTAGAAAATCGCTATATGCAGCCGCTGTTAGGGTTTATTTTTATTTTTCAATTATTTTTATTTTATTACTTTAATTCTGTTTGTTTAATGCATTTCTATAGATTTATGATTAAATTAGGATTCGATTATTAATTGAATCAAAATTGGATTGATGGTTATAATTTTGGAGTTTCTGTAGTATTAATCGAACTTATATTATATCTAAGTGGTTTATCTAAACATTGTAAATCTGTAATATGCCAACCTTAATTGAATTTTTATGCAAATATATATCGGATAAGAGTTTGAGATGAAATCGTACAGTTTTTGATGTTCCTCTCAAAAAGTACGGAAATGAAGTTTTTTATAACTATGAGCGTTGTGCACGATCGAAACTATTTATTGAAGGGCAAAAACGAGGAATGGGTTGGGAATATACTACGAAACAGGATTTGTATTGCAAAACGCTAGTTGTTATTGTCTTTTTGGGTTAGGCAAGTTCTTAATGATAGCTTTCTTCGGTGAGACGTTCTAACTTAGCTTGAAAATGTGTTGTTGAACAATAGTTATAGGCTTTGGGTTTGTCTTCTTCCTTTGGAAAGGATCGGTCCTACACTGTAACATGTAGGAGAAGAAGTACGATGACTTTTAATCTATGCAACAATGACTTTTAGGTATTACACTTTTCTTAGATACTAAATTCATTGTTGTATGTTTACAAAGTCGTCAATATGCATATAGAATAAATGTCATACTATATTCTTTGCTCCTATATGTTATACGTAGGACTGATCCTTCGTGAAATGAGTTAACTATAAACTTTTCGCTGCATAGGTTCATCAGTTTCCTTCCCTTTTGTTGTTTATTTTCACGTTTTTGTTTAAGCGATACTGACGATTCAAATTGGTCGTGTACTTATGTTTGATCTTTCTTAAAAATGCATGCAGTTATGTTCAGAACTACCAAGAAAAGGAGAAGTTGGCTCATAGGTACTGAAAGTCTTCCCAAGAAGTAGGCTCCAACTCTGCTGGAAGAATTGTGTTCTGTTTTCATTTCTTTAGTAATGCAAATAAGTTGAATTTCATGGTCCTCAAACATCTCCATTTGGTCAAGCAGTTTTGTTTATGAACCACTTTAATTTTCTTTTTTGGCAATGTTAAAGCTTTTCTGGCTGTTTCTGTTTCAGCACATCAGTGAGTATGATAATGAGGCATAGAATTAAATTTGATGTGGTGAATGAAGAAATGAGATAATTCATTGAATTCACAATGCATGTTTTGGTGGACACAAGTGTTTTCAATCTAATAATGGCTTTGCTCTGAACATTTTTGTTGTTGATGTTATTGTGGTATAAATGGATAAGAGCTTCTTTTTTTTTTGGGCTAAAATGGATAAGAGCTTGTTTGGTAAGAGGGAAAAGTGGAAGGATGAAGAGGGGTAAGGGGATTAGTAGAAGGAATTTGGGACTTGTGGTTGTTTGGCAGGAAAATAATAATAATAATAATAATAATAAGAGAATGGATTGGCTGAGAGATTTATGTAAAGTTGTGGGGTCAAGGGTAGTTTGAGGCTTCTACATTCGTAATTTCAGGTGTGCTGGTTTTTTCTTTACAAAAAAGCGGGGATATTTGATGGTGTGATTTTCTCTTTGCCAACTTTTCAACCATTCAACCATTATGATGAATTACTGTACCGGCCGAAAATGCGTATCCGTAACGATTTTTTTTTTTTCATTTTTATTTACTCTTGGTAAAATATAATTTAGGCATCTAATTCTTTACAAATTTTAATCTTTATATAAATAAAACTCCTTTTTAATATTTAAAATAGAAAATCTGCCCCAAACACATGAATAATTTAGTCAATTGATCCGAGATAATTGATTCGATTGCTAAGGGCACATTTGGTAAAATATTTCATTTTAACTTTACTCAAATACAATATAATTTTACACCGAACATAAATTTTACAACAGTGCTACGAAAACAATTACTATTTAAAACATTTTTAAAACAATCACATCAACTTTTCAATTTTACTATTTATCTCTACTCTTACCAATCACATCAACTTTTCAACTCTAAAATACTTTTCATCCAAACACACATTTCATTCAAATACAAAACAAATACTTTTCAACCAAATACAACATTTAAAAAACAAATTTCATTCAAATATAATCAAAATGCAATGCGTTTACCAAACGCCCCCTAAATGATACGGCGATTGTTGAAATGGTCGATTTTAATTCAAAAGGTTTAAGTCTGTTTTGAGACATCATATTTAGACAGTTTTGATTACTTAGGTGGCGTTTGTTATTGTTTTTGAAATATTTTCTGTTTTCAAAAAAATTGAAAATGAGAATGTTTTGAAAACTGTGTTAAGATTATTTTTGAAACTGTGTTTGGTTATATTTTCTGAGTGTATATTTTGAAAAACATAAAAATGAAACTTTGTTTGGTTATATTTTTTCAAAACCCATTTCATTTTCAAAAAACCTAAAAAACACAATATTTTTTTGAAAATGAAAACAAAAAGTGAAAACAATTTTTTTTCGTTTTCAAAAAACCCAAAAAAACAACATAGTTGAAAACGGTGTTTTCGAAACGGTTTTGAAAACGTTAAATAAACAAACGTTATTTTGAAACCGTTTTCATTTTCTGTGTTTTTGAAAATAGAAAATCATTTTCAAGACCAAAAACAAACGCCCTCTTAATTTCAAAAATTTCAAATTTATATCTCACTAAAACTTTAGACATCATATTTATACTCTCTTCTACTCTCTAAAACTTTATATACGAAAGTTTTTTAAACGGATTCTAACTATTAATCATACATTTAATTGAATCGCCCAATTCTAATTTTTAGTTCGAAGTCTTGAGTAGTGTTTTAAATCAACTTGAACGTCAAATGTTTAACTCAACTCATTTTTAACTAAATAAAAAAAAATTGCAATTCGAACTAGCAAACCAAATATGTGTTAATTTTGTCAGCATATTCTAATTGTATATTTTCTTTCTTTTCTTTTTTTTTTCCTTTTATAAATTGCTTATATTAAATTCGGATTTATTCCTAAAAATTAGGATAATAGTTTTGTAATTAAATCAGAAAACCAAGAAAATAGAAAACCCAACCAAAAAAGAGAGGTAAAGTAGGTAGAATGTTAGGAGATAATTGATTTGATTGCTAAATGATACGGTGTTTGTTTGGATGGTTGGATTAAATCTCAAAAGTTTAAGTCTATCCTAGAATATTATATTTTAATAGAGTTTTAATTATTTGATTTTAAAACTCTCAAATCTATATATTTTTTTTTTCTCTCTTCTAACCACTAAAACTCCGTCTCTAAAAGTCTCTCAAATGGATCTCAATTATCAACTATGTATTTAATTGAATCACTTAATTCCAACTTTTAGTTCAATATTGAACAGTGTTATCATTCAACTTAAACGTCAAATGTTCAACTTAACTCATTTTAAACTAAATAAAAAAAATTTTCAACTCAAATCAGTGGATCAAACATACGCTAATTTTGTTAGAATATTCTAAGGGGGCGTTTGGTAAACGCATTGTATTTTGATTGTATTTGAATGAAATTTGTTTTTTGAATGTTGTATTTGGTTGAAAAGTATTTGTTTTGTATTTGAATGAAATGTGTGTTTGGATGAAAAGTATTTTAGAGTTGAAAAGTTGATGTGATTGGTAAAAGTAGAGATAAATAGTGGAATTGAAAAGTTGATATGATTGTTTTAAAAATGTTTTAAATAGTAATTGTTTTCGTAGCACTGTTGCGAAATTTGTGTTTGGTGTAAAATTGTATTGTATTTGAATGAAGTTAAAATGAAATATTTATCCAAATGCCCCCTAACTTTTTTTTGTCTTTCTTTTCTTTTTAATAAATTATTCATAACAAATTCGGATTTATTCCTAAAAATTTGGATGATAGTTGTGTAATTAAATCAGAAAACCAAGAAAATGGAAAACCAAACAAAAAAAAAAAAAAAAAGGTAAAGGGGGCACAGTGAATGACGTCATTCTGAAAAGTGCTCTCGAATAAACAGAGGGACATAGTGGGGGGTGGGGGGGGGGGAGCACGACACAAGAAACGAGGAACAGGAAAGAGTTTTGAAATTCAAAAGGAGGCGGTCTTTCTGTTGTGTTGGTGTGCAAACAACTCCATAAAAGCGGCTTACTTGACTTGTACTCTCCAATCCAGTTCAGTGGCTTTCAGGTAACGACCGTAAAAGATATTCTACTTTTCTGTGTTCACTTCTGTCGTAAAACCATATTCTTTTTTTTTTTTTTGGGTTAAATTAATCTGAATGTCGTTTTGAGGATTCACAAAGCAAAGCATTGAAGAAGATGACTCTCACATCCAATGGCAATTCCGCCAACACTTACGAAGAGGCCCGCAAGCAACGCCTTGAAGAGAACAAGAAGAGATTTGAGGTCAGCCTTTTCACCAAGTAATTTTCTCACTATAAAGAAACAACTTTTACTCACCATTTTTTTTTCTAGGATTTTTATTTTATTTCATTTTTTATTGTTGTTTTGTGGTTGAAGGATTTGGGAATTACGAATATTTCGAAAGGACTGACTGAACTCATAAATTCTGAAAAGAAGTCCCAGGTGAAAAGGAAAGCTTTTGGCTTGTGTACCTTTTTTCTTCATGATAAAAGCTAATGTTGTCTAATTTTCTATGTTGAAACTTAGTCCTTGTTACCTTTATTTTTTTATTGTGCAGCAAAGACATCTTCCAAAACCCAGATCGACGACTACTTTTGCAGTCGAACCAAGACGGTCTACTCGGGCCCGCAACCCGGTTCAGTCATATCGCGATGATGTGAGTGATGTTTTTTCTTTCATTAGTATGTGGTGATCCAAAAACTTGACATGGAAATGCAATACTTGAAGAAGTAGAGAGAAGTGCCTAGAGTAATGGCTTTGCTATTGGAGTGATCAGCTTTTAAACAAATGCTTTTGCATTTCGTGATTGTGATATCAATAAAAAACTGAAACAGCTAGTTCAAACGTTATAGTTTATACGCGGTTAGAGCTTAGATTTCTGTAGGAAAAATCTCAAATACAATCTTTAACAATTGGAACAAAATGAAGAAAAATGTTAAAAGGACGATAGTGTCAGATTATTGTCGATCTTTTCGGATTACAATGACAATTTCTTGGACCAGAGAGTCGACTCTTAGACTTCAGAGAACACTTGGAATTCACACACAATCAGTAACACATACACATGAACCATTTCATTAGTTATAAACAGAACGAGTATACTTTGTTTTATTTTTCCCGTACTCTTCTAACTATATGCATTTCCCGAGACCCCAAGCATAACTAATTCGTTGCAAATGACTAATTAACTCCTTTCCTGCAATGGACTGTATAGAAACATCTTGTCATTACACCTTTTAATTTTTTTTAGCAGGAATTTGTGTTAAAATGTACTTCTGTCATTGGCCCACCTAAAATATTAAACGATTGGGAGAACTGGTAAACCAATATGACTCAGAGTAGGTGATGCTGAGTTCGAATTCTTGTCGTAACTTGCCATGTGCGGACCTGTTGTGTCCTTTGATAGGCCTTATATTAGACAATTTTGCATTCTCTCCCCTCTTTTCATCGGCCGATGTAGGGTATGTAGTATGGCCTAGGCCCACACATGGCGAAGAATCGTTAAAATAGAATACTGTTATAGGCTAACTTCTAATTATTTAAACTTTTGGAAAAATTGATAAATTAACAATTTGTACGTTAAACTTCATCTAAACAGAAGAAGAATATGATCTATTTTGCTCCAATGACAGGTTGACATAGAACTTCCACCTTCACGAAAGAGGTCAAGATCAACACAATCAACTTGGTCAAGGTGGGAGCTTTATTCGATTTTGTACAAGTGTTGTTTTACTGTCTATCATAGTAGATGTTAGCTCTAAAGGTGTGGTAATTTCTTAGCTATCTTGCAAGGCCAATAGAAGAAGTCAAATCGGCTACTTATGAAGAAAGGGCTTCTGCTCTAAAAGCTGCAGACGAGCTTCAAAGCAATCTAAAATTGGAGAATCCATGGTTCATCAAGTCGATGGTTCGATCTCATGTTTACAGTTGTTTTTGGTTGGTACGTTGAAACAAAAATGAAGATGCTTTATCTATATATTACATTACTTAAGTAGCAAATGTTATGTATCAGTTTTGATGTCTGTACTTATCTATGTGGTTGCTGATTATGCTGCATCTCAAGGGCCTTCCTTTGAGATTTTGCAAGGATCATCTTCCAAAATCAACTGTTGATATGGAATTAGAGACTGAAGATGGAAAGGAATACGAGGCTATTTACATTGGAAAAAGATCTGGGCTAAGCGGCGGTTGGAGAGCATTTGCTTTGGATCATAAGTTGGGTGATGGCGACGCGCTTGTGTTTGAGTTGGTTGAACCCACAAGGTTTAAGGTAAGATTAACCATGTCAGATTTTCAGAGGCTAGTTATGTTTGTTTGATAGGATTAGATGAGGTAACAACTAGATGAACTGAAAATGCATTCTTTCGAGCTTTGACAGCCAAATTAAATGCATTTTGACATGCTACTTGCAGATCTATATAGTTAGAGTATCCATGCTTTCTAGTGAAAAACGTAACAGAACCGTGATCCACAAAGAAAAAATCAACAATGCCGAAAAGATATCAAAGAGGACAACGAAGTCGAGGAATGCTCTTGCAAAGAGTGATGGCTTGGTAAATTCAAATGAGGTGAAGCAAGACGTTAGCCCGACTAAGAGCAATGGTCTGGCTAACACAAAAACTAGTGAAACAAGTACTCCACCAAAAGGCATGCTTAGGAGATCCCAAAGAAAACCAGCCCCCTAACCTTAAAAGATCGAAAGCACGACAGACGTGAGCAGAAAGAAAGACTCATGAGTTTACCTTTCTAAAACAATGAGATGGTTTTTTTTACCACGTTACGAGAAGAGAGTTCGTTCTTTTCTCTATTGGGACTTCTGAGAGTTCACTCTTCTTTCTATCGGGACTTTCGGGAAAGTTCGTGGACTAACGTAGCCTGTTGCCTAAGCTTTCTCAATGCTCTCTTCAGAACTTCTCAACCGCTCATATCTATTTTATTTCTTTTATTTTGGTTGAATTTGTTATATTTTGCAATGCTCAAAGGTTAAAATGACAAAAGAATTCGCACGATTGTGTATTGTTTTTGACAATTCTGAGGAAATACACCAAGAAAATTTAGCAAACTCTTAGTCATCCACCAATGCCAAAAAAGGTCATTTGCAAAATCTCTGACAAGAAAATTTGCACGGTTATAGTTCTTGATAAACGACGGGGGAAATACAATAACTTCAAACAACACATGGTACCAAGTACTGTAAACAGTAAAAAAAAAAAAAAAACTCAGACTGGATTCAAGGAATTCATTTCTAAACAAGACTTTCTAAGCAGTAGCAGGTAAAAATGCTCTTCCCGGTTGACGGCTCGCCAAAGGTCCATGGCATCCAAGAAGCTGCAAGACAATTTATACTCATTCAGATTTCGAAATCTGTGTGTTGGAAAAGAAAGAAATCGATTCATGATATACCTCATATACAAGGTGGCCCAATAAATTTTACCACAGATGGGAAAGGCAACATGTAGATCAGATTTTTATCAAGTGACAATATAGGAACAGTTGAACACTTTGACAAATAAACAAACCTTGGCATTGACACCATCAGGAAGAATCCGGTTCTCTGACTTCAACTTGACATAATCATTGCGGTTGAACTTTGTGAAGCCCCTGAAAATTGCAGCAAAATACAAGCGTAAGGAACTCGGTTATGACAGGGGCATGTCATCCTTAGAGACGACAATTCGCATATCAATGTTCAAAGGAGACAAGTATCAGGCTTTACAAGTACTGAAGTCCTGTCCTAATTTCTACACACACACACATTTAAATGGCCATGCGTGACTTCGCAATTCGCATTGACACAGAATATTAAACTGTAATAAAACAATAATGAAATGCTACTTTTAAACTTAAGGTTCGTTTGGTCATTGCGTTTGAATGCAATGCATTGAATGCAATTTGTATTTGGAAGAAAAGTATTTGTATTGCATTTGAATGCAATGTGTGTTTGGGGGAAAAGTATTTGAATTGTATTTTAATAATAAATATGTGATTTGATGGGTAAAAGTAGAGAGAAAAAAAGAGGGGGAGAGAATATATGATAAAATTAATAAAAGTAATAGAAAAAGTGAAATAATAAATAGTGATTGTGTTAGATTTAAAATGTGATGTGATTGGTATTTAAATGAAATGTTTTTGTATTTGGGGGAAAATTGCATTGCATTTAAATGCAATGCCAAAAAAATGCTTGTCCCAAACTCCTACTTAGTCTCTACATCCTGTGACTGAGAAACAGCACAATGGACACTTGACTCCTAGTAAAATAAAAGAAATATAATGGAGCAGAGTGAATAAACACAAATTGCCTTAATAACAAAGTAATAACAGATCATGCGAAAAATAACAGAGCAAAAACGCAGGCAGCAAATAAGATGATGCAACATACCACTTCCTGCTGACAATAATCTTTTGACGACCAGGGAACTTGAACTTGGCTCGGCGGAGGGCCTCCTGGGCATGATGGCTGTTGCTGTCCTTGCAGCGAACAGACAGAAGAACTTGACCAATACTAACTCTGGCACAAGTTCCCTGTGGTTTACCAAAAGCACCCCTCATACCAGTCTGGAGCCTATCAGCTCCGGCACATGAAAGCATCTTGTTGATACGGAGGACATGGAATGGGTGCACCCGGACTCGCAGATGGAAAGCATCTTTCCCAGCAAACTTGGCCATATACTTGTTGCAAGCGATACGAGCTGCCTCGAGAGCCTCACTCGAAACATTTTCCTTCTCCCAGGAAACCAAGTGGACGCAGAAGGGGAACTCGTCCACTCCCTTCTTCTTCATTCCCACATCATAAATCCTGATCTTGGGGTCGGGCACACCGCGACAAAACCGTGATTTCGGGTACGGCTTGTTCTTAATCTGGCGATAGCATCTAGCGGGTCCTGGTGTGCGGAAATTTATAGAGTCGAAGTAAGAATAAAATCATCATTAAACTTTAAAAAAAAAAAAAAACACTTAAATATCAACCATTTCCAATGAAGAATTGCAAGGGTTAAATAATTAAGTGAGAATATAAAACGACAGTCAACCAAACCAAAAAAAAAAAAAACCCCAATTTTCAATAGCACTGTCTAATTCCAAATTCCTAACGAATCTTATCAAACCGACCATAATTCATATCTAAAACAAAAAGAATAAAAATATGATTGGAAAATTAATCCTTTAAATCAGAACCCTAAACCAAGCTAAAAACTCAATCAACAAGACAAATTTAATTTTCGTTTCAGAAATCAATTAATTGAGCAAATCATCAGCACAACCACCAGGAAATAATCTCTAATAACTAAATAAATTATGCCTAATAAATCACGATGAAAAGAGGATAAAAAGAGTACACAACTTCAAATTTCAAAAAAAAAATTAAAAAAAAAAAAAGGGAAAAGAAAGAGCCATCTTAAATCGACGAACAATAAGAAGAAGAGAAAAAAAAAAAAAAGGAAATGAAAGGTGAAAGAACTTACTTCTTCCCATGACGAAAATCTATTGTCTCTGTCTGCGGCTACGAACGAAGCCCTAGAATGGAATGAAAATGAGAAGGTCGAAAATGGTGGGTAGGCCATATATATATATATATAGATATGTATGATACAAAACCCTAACACGTTTCACACGGTTCATACGTGTGAGCTTGCGTCACGAGTGTTTGGTGACCATTATCATGGGCCCCCAATTAAGAGTGTCCACGACATTATCCAGCCCAAGAATCTAGAATGTGCTTCAGACAACTTGTTGGACCCGTCTCTAATAGGCCCGTATTTTAAAAAATTTACTAATTAATTTAAATTTTTTATTTTTAAGTTTAGCTTTTTACCATTTGCAGGAAAAAAGAAATAAATAGTCAAAATAAATAATAAGTTTTAAAAAAAATATTTGAAGTAAAGATCAATAAATAATAAATTTAACAGGTAGAAAAGTTATTTATCGGCAAAATTTATTGCGTACCTATTTATTTATTTATTTTTACTTCGTATACTTTAAAACTTTGTTAATTGTTTTCATAAAAATGTCATATACTACAATTTTCCTCCATGGTATTTCTCATGTTTGAATAGTCTCTTCTTTTGTTTTTCTTTTCCCCCCTTTGTTTCTCGAGAAAAATTCACGGATAGAGTTTTTATATATCTAATAGATGCAAAATTAAGTCAAAATCACTAATTAATAAAGGAATAAAGTCTAAAGAAATTTTGCAAGTATATCTATGTGGTAGAAGACATAGCTTGATAATAATAAATTAATCATTAAAAAATTATTTAAAAAGTTTTTTTAAGAGGCAAGAGATTTAAATTTTATATTTTATGGTATAATTAAATGCGCAATTACTTTAGAATATAGGTGCATCCATAAATTGTTTGGTAATTTTGTTCTCTCCTATTTATACAACATTGAAAATGATTTGACATCTTCATTCAAGGAGAATCATTTACTCATTATGTGACAGCATAAATAAAACTTGTAATAATATATTCCTACATTTTCGTTAGAGCTTAGTAAATGAACACGTGTAGATACGACAATCTAGGAGTAAGGACGAAATTATTGTTTATACTACATTCATACTTTTAAAAGATTAGTAATAGATGTGATATAATCACTTTAACATTTTTACTGCAAAATAAAAATCATTGCTCCAAAGAAGTGGCTTTTTTTGGGCTAGATAAAAAGAAGTTAGTTCATTTTCATAATTACATGACATCCAACTAACTATGGCAAAAAAAAAAAAAAAAAAAAAGAAACTGAACTAAACCGTAAAATTCCCAAATTTTTCCAATAAACTTCTTCAATAAACAAAAGGCATGAAAATACATTCATTTTTAACTCAATCGACCAAAAAAAAAAAACCCATAAATTTCCTACAGAAAACATATTTAATTAGAATATTTGCTCCCCCCAAATTAACCAAATATCATTATCCTTTATTACTTTTATTGTACAGTGGCTTCTACACCATAAATAATCGTGTTCTAACTATTTCATATATACAAAAATAATTCTGATATTTGTCAGGAACAGAACATTCAAGCAAACAAGATCTTCTAGCAGAGTTCCAGAGTAAAAGAATCTAGAATGAGACACCACTGGAACTTTCCAATATTGTTTCTCTATCTTGGTACAATGGTGGGAACAACTCCACTATCAAGGTTACTACCAGAGACATCCAAGGACAAAAAAGCATTCTTCATTTCAGAGGATGAAGATGGTGGAGTTATTTCCTTCCCAGCTTTAGGAGTGATCACAGATTCGGACGTTTTGGTGTCAGATTCCGGCATCAAAAGCCATATGTTTTCCAGTTGTCGGACCACCTCCGCCATTGAAGGTCTGGAATCTGTGTCATCCTCGCAACACTTGAGAGCCAAAGACAAGAACTTTTCCAGGCAGTCTGAAGGATAAGACCCCATACGCCCGTCTATGACAGAAAAGATGGAACCAGATTGGAATGCAGCATTAACCTAAAAAAAATGAAACAAATCGTTAGTTGGTAAAAGTTTAAAATATACCAAAAACGAAAAATAAAAATAAAGAAAGGTGAACAACTTTTACCTCTCGAACAAGGTTTTTGCCGTGTGTAATTGGCTGCATCCCAGTTAAGAGCTCGAGAAACACGACCCCGAGGCTATAAACATCACTCTTGTCTGTTAATTTATGAGTTAAGAAGTACTCAGGATCCAGATAGCCCTGCAAAACCATAGAAGCAACGGCTTTCAGTCTATTATTTTACAACTTTTAAAACTTGGTCACTTGAACTTGGAATTATGGAAGTCATACCGGAGTGCCTTTCACTACTGTGGATACATGAGCAGGCACGTTCCCTTCCATCTCGGGAACAGGAGCAAGCCGCGAAAGGCCAAAATCGGCAACCTTTGCAGTAAACTTGGAATCCAAAAGTATGTTGCTGGCCTTGATATCTCTGTGGAATATAGGAGGGTTGGCCTCTGTATGTAGGTAAAGGATGCCCTTGGCTGATCCCAGGGCAATTCTCACTCTCAGAGCAAAACCCAGAGGTTCTTTCGACTTGGCTGCTACACCATATATAACCATTATTTTTGAGTTTGTTTAAACAGATTAAAGTTGAAAATTGCGGTCCTTCTAAGAAATAAAATTTTGAATGTTCAGATTTTCTACTGCACTGATTAAAAAAAAATTTAAAAAAATAGTAAGAATAGTGAAGAATAAAAATTAAAAACCACATTTGAAGGGAAAATAAAGAGCGTACTGGAAAGATGATCCCTTAGAGTGCCATTGGACATAAATTCATAGACCAACATCTGCAAAGAAAAGGTTGCTTCATGAAAATTTTTCAAATGAAATCATCGGCTTCTGTATATCAAAAGACGGCAAGAAGAATAAAATATGCCATGCAAATTTTGGGTGGAAATAGTCATTGTAAGACAGTTCTAATGAAAAGGGAAATAAAAAAGTACCTGTTCACCTTCTTCATCACAGAAACCAGTCAAGGACACAAGATTCCTGTGATGTAAACGTGACAATAGCTCTATCTCTGTCAAGAACTCCTTCTCACCCTGTAATGATCCCTCTTGTGCGCGCTTAATGGCCACAACTGTGCCATCAGCCAGGATGCCTTTATAAACCTTTCCATAACCTCCTTGGCCAACCTGAGCTGAGCTGTCAAAGTCGTTTGTAGCTGAGGCCATTTCTCCATAAGAGAAGTCCTTGACACCATCAATTTTAAGGGAGGCCTTGGACACTGCATTAGAATCATTTAGGCTTGAACAAAGTGTAGAAATTAATTTGTTCTACAAGTCCTCCGAAATAGTAGGGTTATACTCACAGCGACGCCTTTTCAAAGCGGCATGATAGTTCCTCTTCATGCGTATTCTCAGGATAAGAAGAGAAACAATCGTGGATAACATAATTGCAGCAGCAATTCCCCCTACTATTGCCCCAGCCAGTGCACCTTTGCTTATGCCGGAACTTTTTGAAGTGGAAATTAACACTGAGACATTAATGACTTAAGCTATCAGAAATACAAGCTCTCAAGAAATTAAAAAAAGTTTTATGTAAGTTTCGGAGACAAACCATTCGCATAAGGGCCCAAAAGGGTGAACTTGAGGAGCTCATAAGGTCCATACAGTTCATTATCTGGAATGTTCCAACTCGTGAACAAGTTGGTGATTCTTTGAACCTCACTCTTGTTGAATGTATATGAGGTGTTAGCAACATACACGGGAAATAGCTTAAAATACATTCTAAGCCTAGGTCCCTTTTCCCATGTAAAGGTAACAATCTCGAGCTGATACTGATGTAAGTTGAGACCAGAGCTGAGATATCTCTCAAAGTCATTTCTGTAAGGAACAAAATCTGAGAATCCAGGACTTTTTAGCCGGTATTCAACAATCAACGGAATAGCACAGAAGCAGTTGACTATGGATGTCTTGGAATATTCATAAGGAAATGGGCAGGATGCTGCTTCACACATAACAGTGGTGTTTGTTGATGTCATTCCATCATTTCCGTCTTCATTTTCAGGTCCACAGAACTGGACTACGCTGGAATTATCATTGTCACATATTGGATTCCCTAGGAGCCTGAGAATTTAAAAGCAAATCAATCAGATGGCCTAATTGGAACGGCATTTTAAAAGCCAGTTTTTAACTTCCAGGATCAAACAGCTTTCAAAGGTAGTTAAATGTCAGAGTAAAAAAGCTTTTAACAGTTAGAAGCTAGACCCACATGACATTCTTTTAAAGAGCACCGCAAATAGACAAGAAGTTAACTGGAGTTTGAATGATTATATTATATAAAATATATATACATATATATACATAGCATATACATGTAATCTTATTTTTGACTTTATAATCTTTTGAAACAAGTCATTTACTATTTTGTACCTTGTTTTTTAAGCTAAATTAAAAAAGTATTAGGCATGTTTGGATTTCAATTTCACTTCAAATATCAACCTTTGCACTAAAATGGTCATTTTAACCTATCAAAAGACTACTTTATTGGTTATGAGGTATAAACTGAATAAGTTGATGATAATTTTTAGAGAACCGTTTTAAGGGATCGAAATTAGTAGTCAACTAAAAGAAGGTAGAGATTCGATATGAATTTGAAGCTCAAAAGTACAATACTGAGAACATCCAAACTACGTATTTTTTCCCCCTGAAAAGATGGTATATTCCTATGATTTTTTTTTAGCAAGTTTGAAATGCATGGTTTAAAACAGTAAATAACTCATTTAATCTAATTTACAAACTAGATTTTTGCTTATGTTCTACCACTATGTAAAAGTAGAAGTAAAAGCCATCCCAAAGAGACTGTCAGATCAAACAAACTAGGATAGAAAAGATTAGTACTCCAAGTTTGAAGATGTTTCACAGTGCATTTGAGGTCATGTTTTGCAAGAACAAAAATAAACTTATATATTTATACTCGTTCAGATGTAAAATAGGATCAAGGGAATGGAAACGCACCAGACAGTAACATTTGGAGGGATATTAGTACTGCCTACAATTGAGGCAAGCCTATTGTTTTGGAACTCCCTGCGATTTCAGAATCCAAATGGTTGTCATCAATAAAAAGTAGAGCCAAACTTTTAGACACACAAACTCTAATCAGCTTGACTTCTTGTGGAGCCGTAACAAAATGAAAGAGCTTTGAAATTAAACAGTTATATAATTTTCAATTCAGGGCTTACAATTTGAGGCTTTCCGTTGAATTGAGAGTCCTATCTGTCCAAATATCGGATGATACTGAGCCATTTAAGGAATTGTTTGCAACAGACCTGCCACAAGGAATAACTTCTAACATTGATTCATTGTTGATACAATTTGGTTGAGTAAGAGCATCTCCAAATGCAATGCCAAATTTCTATACCGTTCAAAATTTGGCATCTGGGTAAGTTAAGAATAACCATATGTCAAATTTGACAGTTGACTATACTTGGCACCAAATTTAGCACCAAGTCTAGCATATGCCAAATTTAAACATTGGTTGCTTGTTTAAAATTTCTGACAATAATTAGATACAACATTTGAAATAGCATTATACATGAGAGCACAAAATAGAATTAATATATCAAATATGGCTTTATTATACTTTTTGTGACAAATATATCATTGGCATTAGCATTTGCACTGGATATAGTCTAAGACATAAGTCAAGCAAGGGTACCAACAACTGGGAAAAAGAAGAGAAAAAATGCAGATTGAGAATTGCTCACAGTTTTTGGAGCTGAGGAAGTTGAGAAAAGCTGGAAGGAATACTTCCAGTAAGCTGGTTGTTGGATAAATCACTGCACATATTGACAGAGAGTAAACATAAAAAATATTTTGAGACTAATCCATAGGACTCTACAAAGACTTAAAAAGCTTCTAAAGAAAATTCGAAATTTAAGTATATGAGAAATTGAAAAAATAAAATAAATAAATTGTTGAAGTTGCAGATAGCAATTCAAGAGTCTTACATAGTTTTGATCTCATCAGAAAGCTTATCTGGAGGTATGGTTCCATTTAGCTGATTTGAACTGAGGTCCCTGAAATTTTTGTATGAAATGTATCATGAGTTTACGTTAATAAAAGAAAAGATTGCGTGTTCAGTTACAATTTCAATAACACTTTACAACTCCCTACAGTTACTAGTATATAAATTTGTTTGAAAGGGAAGAACCACTAAACGAACTTACAAATAACCCAACTTTGGTATCCTGCTCAAATTAGGAATTGGCCCTTGTAAGCTACAGTTCCTCAAGCTCCTACAGCAATAACAAATTCAGAAACGATTAAGAAAATTAATTTAACAAAAAAAAGAAGAAAAATATTACCAAAAGTATCTGGTAGTTCTATATGTCTAGAGATACTAATGTTTTTCCTTATTTTTGTCAAGACATAAGCTCAAATTTTGCTTCTCTCATCGGGTCAAGTCTGTTATTCCCACTTCATCTCTTGGAATTTATATGATTTCTCCAATGAGAATGCATATGAAGCAGAGTTAGCACGTGGATCGAAGTAGAATTAGTGTGGCAGTTTTCAGAATTAGCTCACAAGAGAAATATAGAGAAGTTCTGCAGCGGCTGAAATAGATGTAGTTCTCACATTGAGGGTAACCGCTATAAATATTACGTGGCGGCTTCTTGTTATTCTTTTGTATTATTGCTCTTGTTCATAAAGGTTTAGGGTGCTCAATCAGTAACATACAGCTGCCTCTATTCTTAATCATATTACCATTGGCTAATAAGATGGTAACATTATTTTATTTTCGATATTAAATATGACGAATTAAAAAAATTTCAATCTCGCAACCAAAGCTGACATTTGATGTAGAATTTAAAAGAGATGCTGACAGTTTATCCTAGACCTGTTTAAAACTAATTACAGACAGAGGGTCATAAGAAGAACTTACAGCTTCAACAACTGAGACATGTTGCCATAGGATTCCGGAATAGTAGTGCCCTCAAAGTTGTTATTATCAACTTGACTGCAAATGAAAGTCATGAAAGCAGTTAGAAATTACAAGATACCCTCTTTGATTTTGTTTCACACAAGGAGAACAATAAAAAGAAAACTAACAGAAATTAGGACTGATGAAAAAGAATTATATAAATCATTATAGATGAAGACTTTTTGAAACTTATTGTTACTGTTTTGTTCTCATCACAATGAGAAGCGGATAGTGAGAGGCATAGTATATAGAATAGAATGATCTATTTAATTCCATAAATTGGCAAGAAAGTCAGATGACATACAGTATAAGTAGTTTTGGAAGTTCGGAGAATTCTGGTGGAAGATGCCCAGATAAGTCGTTGTTATCAAGCAGGCTGCAAATAGCAAAGACACATTTAATTAACAAATTATGGGAAGAACATAAAAACAGAAAAAAGGAAGGTAAAGTCCAACTTATTTGAAGATGCTTAGTGACCTTATTGATGGCACATATAAAAAGAAGATTTCATTTATAAGAAAACTTATAGATCCAAAGCTTACAAATGAACAAGATTTGGTAATTTGGAGAGCTCGGGAGGGATTTGCCCGTTAATGGAATTGTTGTTCATGTGGCTGCTCAGTAAGAACATGAAACAAGAATAATATGAGAAATAAAACGGCCTACAAAAATACTCGTGTCAATAAGTCGAAATAAGAAGTTAAACTCATACAAGTGCTTTGTTTTGCCCAGGTTGGCGAATGACTTGGGTATTGGTCCTGATATATGGTTCTGGTCGATTTGTATTCTGTCCAAGTTTGGAAGATAACCGAGCTCTTCAGGCAAGGAACCTGATAACTGATTTCCATTCAGAAGCCTGGAAAAACCAAACAAAAATTCATGTTCAAAGATTATTAGTATCTTAATTAAACTCTAAGAAATGCACATATGGACCAAAAAACTTTCCATAGCAAGTTTAAGCAGTTGAACTTACAAGAGTTCCAAGGATGTAATGTTGCCGATCTCCTTTGGTATACTTCCAGTTAGAGCATTCCACATAAAGTCCCTGTGACAAAACAGAAAGAAAATTCACAAGGAAGAAGAAATCAGAACAAAATTTTGTAGTTTATACTGATGTGCCTCACAATCTTTTCATGTAAGATAAACGACCGAGCTCCGGTGATAGAGTTCCCGACAAGTTCATATTCAACAGTTGCCTGGAACAAGTAACATTAGAAATCAATTACCGACGACCAAACCTCAAGAATTAGGGGGGAAAAAAAACTAAATCATGAATGAAAATCATACAATTCCTCGACATGCAGATAACCATCATCGAGTGTCGAATTGAAGCATAAAACGCCTGTCCAATTTGCGGTACACGGATCACCTCGGTTCCAATTACTCAGGTTCTTATTAGGATCAAACAAACTTTTCTTAATTTCCCGCAATGCATTTACTGCAATTGAACAAACAAAGTAGTTAATAATCCATTTAACACTACCAGATGAAAAAAGGTGATTAAATTACTCCATTTATCTTTTTGTAAATCCGAATCAATAAAAATCACCTTCAACAGGGTCAGTAATGCCATTTTGTGCTCTGACACGATCTGAAGACCAAAACAAACACAAAACCAGAACGGCGGAGCACACCCAAGCTTTGTATTGATTCATCCCCAGAATGCAAAATCACTAAAATTTAAATATATTTCTTCAGACCCAGAAAAGGAAATTACCACAGAATTCGAATTTGCTTCTCCTGATAACAGCAAACAAAACAAATAGCCCAGATTCTCAAAACCCAGAGCAGCTTAAAAACACCCAAAAAAAAAATACTTGTACAGTAAGAAAAGTGAAAATTCGAGAAAAGAACACAAAAGGTTGGATTTAGTAAGAGGGTGCTGACTAGATCGCCAGACGAAAGGCTGCAGCTGACGACGGCGATGAAGAAAATGATGATTGGCCATTGGAATTGGGTACTGTTATTCATTGAGATAAAAAAAAATAATTCAAAAATAATAATTAAGAATGTAATAAATAAAAGAAAAGGTAAAAACAAGAGAGATTTGGTAGTGGATTTGGACATATTGACTTCCAGGGGAGGCAGGTTTGTAGTTGAGAATTTCGTGTTTTTTTTTTTTTTTTTAAAGCGGCAGCCATTATTAAAATGAAAGAAACTGACGTTTGAGAGTAGAGACAGGCACAGCCAACCAGCTACCTAATGCGCGGGAGAGGTGGATTTCCAGTTTTCCCAAATTTATTTATGATACGATATATATATATATATATTATGTTACAATTAAATTTGACTACCAATATCACAATCCCAATCCTAAATAAAATCAAATAAAATCTGATTAAATTCAATCCACGTTAGGACGTTTAGATAAAATATTTTATTAATATTATATTTAAATACAATCTATTCTTAGATATTTTATATTTAAATTATATTTAAATTTTGAAGATAGAAAAATATAATGTGATATTGTGATTGGTAAAATAATAAAAAAATAAAATAATAAATAATAATTATATTAGATATTAAATTTAAATATATTAATATTTAAATGAAAATTATATTGTAAGCAATGATCCTTCCTTAGAGGAGGCATGATTTTTTTTTTATTGGTTTCAAAATCTCAAGTGTGTATTAGTATAGTGCCATTTTAGAAATTTCAAAGCAATGGAATTGTAATGGGAGATTGTCTCTCCTGCGTGTTTTTATATTTTTAATTAGATTTTAATTATGTTTTCGTTTCGTAAATGCATTATGTTTACATTATATTACATTGAATATATTTTATATTTAGAAGAAAGTATTTGTATTGTATTTAAATATAATGTGTATTTGGGTAAAAAGTATTTAAATTATATTTTAATAATAAATACGTGATGTAACGGGTGAAAGTAGAGAAAAAAAAGTGTGAGAGAGAAAGATAATATATGATGTGATTGGTAAAAGTAATAAAATAAAATAAAATAATGAATAATGATTATATTATATTATATTTAAAATATGATTTGATTAATATTTGAATGGAATGCTTTTGTATTTAGATAAAAATTACATTGCATACTTTTAAAAACATACATTATCCTTAATTGTAGAAGGATTCATTAACAAATTAGAGACATTTATTTGAAGTATACTTTAAAGTGTCCATTTGTAGACAAATCCCACTAAATAATCATATTTAACATCTTAATACCGAATAAGAAGCTACTATGATTTAAATTTACGAAACAAATTTTACAGTGTAAGACCTAACCAGGCAATTAATATTGAAAGACCAATGTCGTAATACACATTTTAAATCATTATGTTAGATACAGATCAAATTTGGTGGTGATCTTTCCACCCCTAAATCACTTCTTCAACAGTTTTATGCCAAATATTTATTCGGTAAAAAGAGTCAAGCAATTCTTCTAACACTTTTTTTTTTTTTTTCCTTTTGGAGTGGGGGTCCAAAATTACACTAAAAGTAGAAGCAAGCCTAAATTGGCTACCATCCAAGCTCCATTTGAATCCCACGTTGAAATTCATGCGATTTGAACCTTTTTTTATTTGAACTGATTTTTTTTTTTTATTTTTAGGTACAAAATTTGCCTGTTTGCATAGGGACAAAATTTTTAATTTTTTAACTTTTGTACAATAATTTGCATTTTAGCCAAATAGTTTCTCTTCCTTAATAAAATTCTTCGCAGCTTCGAAATAAATTGTCGTCCAACTCTTTTGTTAACACATTTTTTTTATTATTCCAACAGGAACAGAATTTATTTAAAAAAAAGTAATCTGCTTGATATTAATATACATTTCTAGAAGACTAGGATTCTGTCCGGCGTGGCTTTAATCCCGTGAAGACTCAAAATTCACGTCTCTCCTAATCATAGCTGGATTCGGGTTTTTTGAGAGCATATATTTAGGGAAAGTAAGGAAAATAGGTATAAAATTTTAAAAAATAAAAATATAAAGGTAAAAAGTTTTATTTTAATAGTAAATAACATATTTAAATGTAAATTTAAATTTAAACTTAATTAAAATCTTGAAAATATTCTTTTTAATTTACGGTGTAAATGCAAATTTTACACTTAATATATAATCAATTTACAACGTAAAATTTACACTTAAAAAATGATCTCCACTATTAGGAAAAAGCCAAGATTTAAAAAATTATCTCCGCTACACTTGTTATCGTTTTACAAGGACAAATTCAAAGAAACCTTTGCAAGATCGCAATTAGGACAGCTTTGACTGCGATTTTAACAATCTTGGAATTCCCTTTGTCGCAATCTCGTCTCGTGATGGAGGATATCCTAATCTCAGCCTCGCAATCTCATGATCGTGATGGCGATGGTTGGGAATTGGAGGATGCCATGGCCGAAGAAGATAACAACGACTGTCGATCTCCATCAAGCTCCGCCTTTGTTGACTGTCGACGATGGCTATTTCTAGCAAATAAAAGAGAGATATTACGGCTGTTGAGTGTTGGGGGGGGGGGGGGGAGAGAGAGAAGGTTGTTGGTAGGGGTGGTGAGAAAAAAGGAAGGGGAGTAAGATAGAGAGAGTGTATGTGTGAGGGTGAGGGTGGGGTTGGGGTTGGGGATGTGTGTGACTTAAAGGGGTAAAAATGATATATAATTAGTTTATAAATTTAATTATGCTATTTATTTTCAATATTTTTAAATTAAGCTATTTACTTCCAATTGACTAAATATTTGGTTTATTACGTGTAATTTTCAATATATAGATATATACACGTTAATGAGAACATGAAACATATATACCAGCCACGCAATAGTATATTCTCATTGATACATATTCTCTTTTTTGTTTCTTTTGAGCGAGATTTTATTAAAAAATTCCTTTCTTTGATATTTGGTGCTTTTACTTTTGAATTGAGAGGTTTTGGGTGTATTTGAGATTTGGGTAGTGAAAGATATTTGTTAGACTTTTATAATTTTCTATGGTTTATACTAGATTTTCTTTGCTGTCTTTACCCGTAGACTAGGCCAAAAACCGAACCACGTTAAATCCTAGTGTATTTGGTTTTTTTTCTATTTTTTATATGTTGCCCAAAATCTATTTAACTTGACATTTGGCACAACAAGTGATATCAAAGCAAGGTTTATTCATTAAATTATTTTGGATTTTATGGCTTCTGCATTGGCAACAAATATGAAATTACGAAATTTGATGGGAAAAGGATTTTAGTCTTTGGCGTGTCAAAATGCGAGCCCTATTAGTTCAGCAAGAGTTGCTTAAGGCACTAAAAGATAATGAGACTTTACGAGCAACATTACCAGATGATGAGAAAGAAGATTTTTAGAAGAGAGCACATAGTGCTACTCAGTTGTCATGAGTAGATGAGGTGTTATGCGAGGTTATCTGCGAGACTACTGCTATTAGATTATGGCTCAAGCTTGAAAGTCTAGATATGACCAAATTTCTCACCAATCGACTTTATCTGAAACAATGTTTGTACACTCTTTACATGTCAAATAGTATACCTATTCAAAGTTATCTTAATCAATTAAATAAAATTATTCTGGATTTAAAGAATATTTATGTAAAAATTGATGATAAAGATCAAGTCTTAAATTTGTCATGTTCTTTACCTTATTCGCAGGAGCACTTTGTTTATACTATGTTATATGGTAAAAACACTATTTCTTTGAAAGATGTTAAGACATTTTTTAATTCAAAAGAACTAAAGAAAAAGGTGTTTGAAAACAAGGATGAAAATCAATCAAATGCGTTGATTGTTAGAGGTAGAGGAATTGAAAAGGGGAAAAACAAAAATAAAGATAAGTCTAAGAATAGAAAAGGCAAGTGTAATTTTTGTCGCTAATCAAGGCATTGGAAATCTGACTACCTAAAGCTTAAAGGAAACAAAGAAGCTAGTGAAAAGGAATCAACTGATAATAATGCTAATATTGTTGAGTATTTTAGTGATGAAAATTATATCCTATCTATGTCTAGTGGTTGCATAGGTAATTTTTAAATTCTTGATTCTGGATGTTCTCAATATATGTGTTCAAATAGATATTAGTTTGTTGATTATCAGTCTATTAATAATAGTCTTGTCTTATGGGGTATGATATGTCCCGTAGAGTTGTTGTTGTTAGAACAATTAGAACTGAGATGATTGATAGTAGTGTTAAAACTTTGACCAATGTTAGACACATGCCAAATTTGAAGAAAAGTTTTGTTTCTTTAGTGACTTGCAAGGTTTTAGGTATTACATTGAAGAATGAGCTACGAGAGTCAATAAGGGAGCTTACGTGGTGATTAAGGGAAAGTTGCATAATGGCTTCTATTTTCTGCAAGGTGGTACAGTTATTGGTGCTTCTATGGTCTCATCTTATTTAGATGTAGATTTTGAGATCACTTGTTCATGGTATTTGTATCAAGGTCATGTGAGTAATATGGGAATATTAGTTTTGATGTTTGTTGATGACTATGATGGTGCACAATTTGGTAAGAGTTATTTGAATGAGTTATATGAGAAAAAGATCGTGAGACACTACGCTATTTGGGATATGCCATAATAATTATTAGTCACAGATGGTATGAATAGAACTTTCTTGAGGAAAGCTTGATGTTTGTTATCTAAGTTTAATTTTCCAACCTGCTATGTGATTAGATTTGCACCAACTGCATTTGGATTGAAGACTCTATTTAAGGTATGGCTTGGTTGCTCTATTGATTTTGTTTTGAGATTATTTGGTTGCTTTGCACATGCTCATGTGAATGATGGTAAGCTTGAGCGAAGGACAAAAATATGACTATTCCTAGGATTTTGGTTCAGGGTGAACAACTATTGGTTGTGGTTTGTAGGGCCAAAGTCACCATGATTGGTAATAATAGAGTCAATGATATTAATGAATCTGCCATCCTATTCAAAGAAAATGAGTCAATAGTTGCAGATAAAGATCCAAGCGTTCGTAAGCAGATGGAGCTTGACAAGTTGGTTTGTTTTGCACTAGTTGCTACAAGTATAGTAACCAAGTTGATTGCCACTTGGAAGTTCAAGCATTGCTTGGACTTATTTGGTGTTACAAATTGTGATTAACCCCATTGGATTTTAGAGGAGATGGCAAAGAACTTTCACTATTGTAGGCTTGGCTTAATTTTAGCCAAGGTAGAGATTGTTAGGCGTGGTTTTAATTAAGCCCGTGAAGTCTTTGTTGGATCCGAAGTCGATATCTCTCCTAAATGGAGCTGGATTTGGTTTTTTGAGAGTATGCGTGTGTGTATGCTAATGAGAACGTGAAACATATATAGTAGCCGCACAAGAGTGCTTCCCATTGATACATATTATCTTTTTTGTTTTTTCTGAGTGACATTTTATCAAAGAATTCATCTTTTTTATATTTAGCGTTCTTACTTTTGGATCGAGAAATTTTGGGCATATGTAGAATTTTGATTGTGAGGGATATTTCTTTTGTAATCTCTTTTGGTTAATAGTAAATTTTCTTCACTGTCTCTACCCATAGACTAAACCAAAAACCTAATTACATTAAATCCTTATATTTTTGAATTTTTTTTCTATTTTTGTTATATTTTATCCTCAATCTGTTTAATTTGACATTTGTCACAACAGATTCAAACTCAAGACTCAAGCTACCAAAATTTAATTATATAATATCTAGCCATAGAGTGCCGTATCATTTGTTCAGGACATTTTCCTCCTGCTATTGCCAGTGATGCTTTAGTCTCCTATTACTAAGACACCTGCATCTTTTTCTAAATTAAAAAAATGGATTTCTTAATTAGACAATTGTCGATATCAGTTTCTAATTTCTACAATGGTTTTAGGTAATTCCAGCATTAATCAGGCCTCCAATAAAAGTTCAACGCCAGAAAATTATATTTGTTAATCATTAGCAGTTTCGTATACTAAAAGTAACTTTGAAAAAAAGGCACAACTTGGTGGCCCATTACTATTATATTATCCTGGGATATTACGAGATTGTTAGCAGCTTATAAGGACAGCAATTCAATTTTGCACGGACTCGGTCATGCACGCGAAAATACGTAATCTAATTCGCGTGAGTAGAATAAACTTCACTAATGAATAGTTTATGAAAAAAAAAAAAAACAACCCCGACACGAATCATGGTAATAGTTTGTGAGAAGAGCATAAACTTTTTGCCGTTGGACTTTTTGCGATAGGATAATGTTATTGATGGTGCGTTTTTATGAACTTAAAATATGATTAAACTCACAACAACAAAACAAAATGATATACAAGAAAACAAAACAATATTCTAGAGTACCTTCAGCTCCATTTGATAAATGTGTTGTATTTACATTACGTTTGATGTAATACATTGAATACATTTTATATTTAGAGAAAAAGTATTAGCATTGCATTTAAATACAATATATATTTGAATGAAAAGTATTTAAATTGTATTTTAATAATAAAAATGTGATGTGATGGATAAAAGTAGAGAAAATAAAAAGAGAGAGAAAGAGAATATGCGATGTGATTAATAAAAGTAATAGAAAAAGTGAAATAATAAATAGTGATTGTATTAGATTTAAAATGTAATATAATTGATATTTAAATGTAATATTTTTATATTTAAATAAAAATTATGTTGTATTTAAATATAATACGAATGTAATGTTATAAACTAACGGGCTTAAAATTTGCCTTTGATTGGTTTTTATAATAATGTTTAACGGAGCCTCAAATGACAGTCGAGATGTGAACAGGGAATCGCATTCCCATTGACTAAATTTTCAGTCTGTGATTATCAAAGTTCGCACACGAATTAGGCGAAGAGACCAAATGGCAACGACAGCAATAGATATTAATTAAAAGTCGACTAACAATGTAATTATCGTCATCCAATACAGATAAACATACAACTTTTCTGTGATTTTTCTTAATTAATTAATCAATCATTTCTAAGGGTTCAATTTAAAAAATATATATATATATATCAATCAAGTCCTGGCTGGAACTTGAGTATCTGAAAGTACAAAATCATGAATTTAACCAAATATTTTAATTGTGACGATAAAAAATAGCAATAATTCAACTGATTTTTTAGTGATTAACTTTAGGAAGCATATAACATTTTGTGAATATAAAACAAACAACGTGACGGTCAGCGTTTTTATTTGGTTTATTCCTTAATTTTGATACTTGTTTTCTTTTCTTTTCTTTTTCTTTTTCATCTTTATGAGCTACGTGACGATGATAAATTAAAAAATATGACCTTCAAAGATGATATTTATGCAATTATTGGTGAAACGACGAATAAATTTCATTTTTCACGTATTCAAACACGTGTGGTAATCTTATTCTTCTTGATTTTTTCCTTCTTAAGTATCATAACAAGGTTGAAAGGCCGAGTAGTTCATGTCTGGTCAAGTGACTTGATTATTCTAAGGGCTGGCTCCCATGGCCAGCTTTAGGTGATAGAATCTCGTTTAAGGTTTGGTTTACAAGTCTAAATAATTGGCTCTAAATAATTTTGGCTTTGTTTGAAAGGAGAAAGAAAAGAAGAAAATTAAAAGAAGGTGTAAAACCAAAAAAATAATAATAATAATGATAAGATATTTTCGTTGTGTTAAATTTTTTGGAATAATTATGTATTGTATGTTACAAATTTTTAGGATGCGTCTGATAAAAATAATAGCAAAATATGAAGGAAAAAGTAATGTATAACCTAGGTAAAGAAAATGAGAGAGGAAAGAGAAGTCATTTCTTTTATATTGTTTGGAACGAAATCTCTTTAAATTATGAAATACCTAAATTAAGTTTTTATTTTTTATTTTTTATTTTTGAAGAATATGAAGTTTCTCCCTTGACCCATTTCTCTTTCCTTTTATCTTCTACCAAAATAACTATGAATATTTAAAATCCCATTTACTAATATTCCTTTGCCCTTTTCCCTCCCACCTTTCTTTCCTATCAAACATGCAGTAGATACTTAGGGGGCGTTTGGTAAACGTATTGCATTTTGATTGTATTTGAATGAAATTTATTTTTTAAATATTGTATTTGGTTGAAAAGTATTTGTTTTGTATTTGAATGAAATGTGTGTTTGGATGAAAAGTATTTTAGAGTTGAAAAGTTGATGTGATTGATAAAAGTAGAGATAAATAGTAAAGTTGAAAAATTGATGTGATTGTTTTAAAAATGTTTTAAATAGTAATTGTTTTCGTAGCACTGTTGTAAAATTTGTGTTTGATGTAAAATTGTATTGTATTTGAGTGAAGTTAAAATGAAATATTTTTACCAAACGTCCCTTATTGATCAAACAACTAAAAAGGTAATCTAATGATTACAAAAGAGTTTACAACCAGCGGGATAAAATAAGAGTTTTTATCATAAAAGACATAAAGGGTAATAGGGTAGAGACCAAGGACTGAGTTATGACTATAAAACATGGGGTAACAAACAAGAAAAAGGATAAGGAAATAAAATATAACTTCGGCAACAGCGAAGGAAAAAAAAAAAAAAGGAAGTCTATGTCAGAAAAATTGGACCGGAAGATGTAATTTAATGTTGAAACATGCATACCGCAAATGTCAACATGTTGTCCCATCATAACTTATTTATAAACTCATGGTGGCATAGGCGTTATATTTATATTATATTTGAATATAATTAATTAAATATAATTTATATTTAGAGGAAAAATATTAATATTTTATTTAAATACAATATGTATTTGAATTATATTTTAATAATAAATATGTGATATGAAGGATAAAATTAGAGAAAAAAAAAGAGAAAAAGAGAATATATTAACTAATTAATAAAAATAATAGAAAAAATAAAATAATAAATAGTAATTGTATTAAATTTAAAATGTGATGTGATTGGTATTTTAATAAAACACTTTTGTATTTAGATAAAAAATTGTATTATATTTAAATATATATACCAAATACACACCTAAAAAAGGGTTGCGACAAATTATACGAATATTTCTTTCCAACTTTGGTTAAATTTTTAGTGATCTGTTATGGTTGAGAGGTCTCCATCTTACACGGAATCAGCCCAAGCAAAAGTGTTTGGTTCACATCTGGAGACTTTATTTTGTGAACCAAGCAACTTGCCTAGCAGAATAAGGGCCCAAAAGACATTGAAGTTGCTCAAGAATTTGTCAACAGCGTGCCAAGGCAAACAATCGTCAAAAAAAAAAAAAAAAAAACCACTATTATTGGATAAATTCTTGATTAGTGGGTCCGCTTAAAACTTGATCCTAGATTTGGATAGACACAACTCAGAAAAAAGATACTTGATCACAAGTGCCTATAATATCCGTGTCAAAAGAGAGGAAAAGGAAGATATGTTTTGTTAGAAGGGCTTCATATCTAAGTTATTCATCTAAAAATTGACATATTTTATAATTACAAATTTAGCACCTCGGTATTCTACACGATGTCATAACCTTACTTTCAATGTTATAAAGTATGAAATTTGAAATTCTAATTTGAAAGGGCAAAAGATAAATAAACAACTTTGCAATTATATTTTCAACTATTCAAATTCTAGAATCGAAACTCATTACACAAAGGCGGCCAAAATTTATGACAAGCGTAAATCACGAAAATTTCAAAATTGAAATTTCTTTTGTTTTATCTTTGGTTATAACTTCAACATTGAAAAACTTGCAAACCGATGGAATATTATTCCAAGCTTAAATCAAGAATATATAAAGTCCTATTTGTCACGTTGGAACGTCTAAAATGCCAAATGGGCCAAGCATGTTATTTATGGAGCCAATCAATACGGAAAGAGGGCCTATTTCGCAAGAAAAAGACTTGTCAAAACAAAAACAAAAACCAAAAAACAACCGACCCTACCAGGTACGTTTGATTACAGTCCACATACTGGCTAGGACCAGGCATAATCAATAAATCAAAGATGGAGGCCCAAAACTAGATTAGGTATCAAACTAAAATATGCTATAACCATGTGCCCTTGCTCCATTTCTATCACTCATGACTTTTCTCCTTACAATTTCACTTTTCCAGTGCATGCTTGTACAAAGTTCCTAGTCCTTTCTTTTTCATCGCTCTTATAAAAGTTAATAATAATCATTGGTGACCTCAGATGCTCCGTTGCAAAAAGAAAAATTCAAGAACTCACCGTTAAAGAGAAAAACGTTGTGAACGGATTATATTTATGTTGTATTTAAATATAATATATTAAATATAATTTATATTTAGAAAAAAAATATTATTTAAATATAATATGTGTTTGGATAAAAAATATTTAAATTATATTTTAATAATAAATATATAATATGATGGATAAAAATAAAGAGGAAAAAATGAGAGAGAACAAAAATATGTGATGTGATTAATAAATATAATAGAAAAAGTAAAATAATGAATATTAACTGTATTGGATTTAAAATGTGATGTGATTGGTATTTGAATGAAATACTTTTATATTTGGATGAAAATTACATTGTATTTAAATATAATACAAATTGCATACGTTCACTAAACGCATAATTAGTTTTACTTAAATAAAGAGTTTTCGGGGTGTTTGATAAATCATATTACGTTTATATTATATTTAAATATAATGCATTAAATAAATTTTATATTTAGATGAAAAGTACTTATTTTGTATTTAAATACAATGTGTATTTAGATAAAAAAATATTTACATTGTATTTTAAAATTGAAAAATTGATGTAATTGATAAAAGTAGATAGAAAAATTAAGATGGAAAGAGAATATGATGTGAATGGATTTTAAAAAAATTTATTTTTAAAATATCTTAAAATAATAAATATATTTAAGATATTATAAAATAAATATTATATTTAAATATAAAACTTTTATATTTAAATAAAAATAACATTGCGTTTCTATAAAAAAACAAACGACCCATCATGAGCTTAACATTGCATAGCATGCATGTCGAACTTGAGGAAATTCTACAAGGAAAGAAAGAAAAGTACACTTATTCGTGCCTTATCCCATTGATGATAGTCCCTTTATCCTTCCCATTTTTGCTTATTTGAACCGGAAAAAGCTTCAATCACACGTTCACACAACTTATATAATGATTGTTGGATTCGTTCTAGCCAATAAAGATACGCATAATTTATTCTTTAAACTTTCTTAAAGTACATAAATGAAAAATAATATAAAAAAAAAACATTATTTTACCTCGATTCGTCTTATCAGATAGCGAAATCATATACGACCTTGTACAAAAATCACGATTGAATACTTTTCCTACACCCGACTCACCCGATTCAAATTCATCGGTATTTTTCAATTTACATAACCATCCAAACAGAAAAAAAATGGTTCCATGATGGAACCTAAACAATATTGGGAACTTAATGGAATTATGCATGAAACTTTACACAATCCAATTATTATAATTGAGAAAAAAAATAAAAAATAAAAATCCATCGTAGAGCCGTTAGTTTTGAGATGTATGAACTATGAATCAAGACCCTTGATCGTTCGGTCACGGTCAACCTTAGCCCAAAAAACCATGGTCTTGATTCTCTTCTGAATTGTCTCAATTATTAAATAAATATTATTCGAACATGCACGAGACAGGGCTGTGATAAGATCCCGTAGCTTTTAATATTTTAAATTCGCTAGTGTGTCTGTTCCCTACAAAGGATCGGACGATGTGAAAGGTATGCCACGTGTAAGGTCATCATTGGTGATCAAGATAGAGATGGATTCTTGTGGGACCCACCATCCAGGCCCGGGACATGTCAGCTGCATGCTGTCGTGTAAAAACGGTCTGGCAGCGGGTGACGTGGCAGAAGGCGGACCAAGATTTTATAGGTTCCCCCGCCGCGGTGGAGGAGTCCTGGCCACTTGTTTGAGTGGCTGAGACTCGGAGAGGGGGGCTGCTGGGTTGGGGCGACATCATCATTCTCTTCAAGTCCCACCACCAAACCCACCCTATCGGCAACGTGATTAACGACTGGCAATGCTGGTGGGAAAAGTTGTCCGTGTGAATTCCCGCTTTTACCCCTCCTCCTTGCGGCTAATTTTTCATGTGTGATCTTTCGTTCTCTTCTTTTGGCTTTCCAGCTAAAGCCGATCCAAGCTTGAATTATCGCGTTGATTTTGTAAATGTAACTTTAAGTGATACTCTATATCCTCAAAATTAACTCCAGAAATGACGAATTTACAATCTAACATCAGTTGATTAGGGTAAAACTCATATCACAAAACCAACTTAAAACGAAAAAATTTCCAATCTCTGCATAAAATTTCATAACAACCTACTAATTAAGATATTATATATTATCAGGCTACTAAAAGCTGATACATAAAAAAAAAAGCTTGAAAGAGCTTAGCAAAAGTAACATGTAATAAATTTATTACATAAGAAAGATTATTTTTATTTTTTTACTACTAAAACAAGTGTCAATAGTGTTTTTGTGTCTTTCTCAATATTATTTAGAATTAATAGAAACGAAGATTGTTAGGAAGATTTATTTATTATTATGCCATTGACCGGTGGTCCAACGCAGTTATTGTTGATCCATTGCATGAGTCCCAAAAGTCGTAATTGCTCACCAACCAGTCAGTCACTTTTAAACTAGTGATCATAAATGGTCGTCATACGCTTGTTGATGGCTGGTTTGTGTGTGAGACTGAAGTTCGCAGAATCACAGTACAACACTCTCATACAACTCATTATTTTGGCATCAACCCACAGTCCATTTTTCACCCACATGGCTGTTAAACTATTCTGAATTGTTAGAAAGTTTTTGTCATCAAATCTCATTGGACAAAACGCAACTTAAGTACTTTTGATGATTCAAATTACGGTTATACCCAAAAAAACCATAAAACCGCCTTATGCCATCGGAATACACCACGTTATCAAACTATCAAATCGCCTATCTCGTCCTGTATAATGTGCAGTTTTGGTTTGGTTTGGTTTGTTTGTTTGGTTTTTTTTTTAAATCATTGTTTTGTAAAATTGAACCACCTCATTCATGAACAAATTGAAAAACGAGGCTGGCATGGTAAATCCCAGGTCATAATTGCTTCCTAATTTACAAGTCATGCACGTTGTAAGAAATGTTTGTTGACCGTGCATATATATATATATATGTATATATTACCATATCAATATCAAACCACACAAACTCAACCAGAATCGCTCATGATATTTTCATTTATAAATATGCCCATTATTTATTAAAAAAATCACCTTACCCTAGCTCTCAAGATTAGCTTAACAATCTTAATTATTGAGAAAATTCTTGAATGTTTTAGCTTGTAAAACTAAATGCACGCACACTGATTATGTTGACCAAAAATTTTCCAACCTGCAATTACATAGAAAGTTTTGCAGTAAAAGGCAGTTGCCACAGTTATATACTACAACGACAGGTGGTACTTAATCAACGCGAATAGCCATGAAAGTCAAAAAGACTCACACGGATCTCACGTGGAATTATATATGCAGTAAAAAAGATTATTACAATCTAATCCTAAAAAATAATTTAAAAATATTCTCCGGTACATGAAGAAGACGTTGGAGTAGAATAAAACTTTTGATAAATAAAAGTGGAACTTCCAATTTTGTACTATTGATAGGGCTGATGTTTTAGCTATTAGTTTAATTTTTTAATTGATTGATTTTATAACTAGGAATAATTTTATATTAAACACTATAAATTTTTAATTTCAACATTTATAGATGAAATTATAAAATTTTACTCTAATAATTCTTACTGATGATGACAAAAATAAGAAATTTTACTGTAATTTGGTATGGGCTTGAGCTAGCCATGAAGGTGAAGGTGAAAGTCGGTAAGCTATGAAGGCAGATGAAGCTGCATGCATACAAAAGAAACTTATCAGCTCCCACTTGTCTGGAAGCGGATCAGTTGGGTCAAAAGTGTCCACTCATGCGCAAAATATGAAAAAAGTAGAAAAACTATCTCAAAAAGCAAAAGGTTGATTTCTCAATGAGATAAAAAAAAAAAAAAAAAAAGCTACAATTATTAGAAGTAGTTTATGGAGACAGATAACAATTCCTTTATATAAGACAGAAACACATCCTACTCGAATCTGAGGTTTATTTCTTCCTTTTTTTTTTTTTTTCTCTCCGCCTTCACCAAACATGGCTGCTTCAGTTACTAACAACCGAAGGATTTCTCTCGCCATGGAGAGAACCGGCCAATGGTATTCAACCAAAACATAATTTTGCTCTTTTGTTAACAAAATTCCAGTCTTTCATTTCTGTTTATCTAACTAAATTCAACATGTTTTTGTTTTGTTAAAAGGGTTTTCTCCCAGGAAATTCCCACTGACGTAGTAGTCGTAGTCGGTGAAGCTAATTTCTCTCTCCACAAGGTTTGGAAATTTTGTACAAAATTCGGATCAAAAAATTTTTTCACTGCTCTTCTGTTCTCTTTACTAGAATTTTGTACATGGCAGTTCATGCTAGTGGCGAAGAGCAACCACATAAGGAAGCTGATAGTGGAATCGAACGAACCGGATTTGACGAGGATCGATCTCTCCAACATCCCGGGAGGTCCGGAGATCTTCGAGAAGGCGGCGAAGTTCTGTTACGGCGTCAACTTCGAGATCACCGTGCACAACGTGGCGGCCCTAAGTTGCGCCGCCGAGTACCTGCAGATGACAGAGAAGTACTGTACCGGCAACCTCGCCGGTCGGACCGAAGACTTCCTCACACAAGTCGCCTTGACTAGCCTCTCTGGCGCGATTGTCGTCGTCAAATCCTGCGAAGACCTCCTCCCCATGGCCGAAGACCTCAAAATTGTCCAGCGATGCGTCGACGTCGTCAGCACCAAGGTACCGGAGTGAAAAATTTACATCCTATTTGATTCTAATATGATTAATTATTATATACGCATACACATATTACTAAGTTTGTAAAGTATGCGAAATTAAGGAATTAGTTGAACCGTAAATTCTCATACGGTTTGACTATGATTTGATATAATATTAATTATCGTTGCATATTATTATGTTTGTAATTTAAGAACTTACAGTACCCTGATGCGATCTAAATTAACGATATGAGTAAGTAATTAAATTTAAGAAATAAGCATTGAATAGTAAATTTTGCATACTGTTAACTCTGATGTGATTTTATATAAATTACTATTTTCATTAAGTTTGTATTAAATTAGTATACTGTGATTCTGAGATAATCTAACTCTAATGAATACATACAAAAATTCTAGGCTTGTAATGAAGCGAACTTTCCGAGCCGATCGCCGACGAATTGGTGGACGGAGGAGCTGTCGATTTTGGACATCGAATTCTTCGGGAAAGTGATGACGGCGATGAAGCAGCGTGGCGCGAAGGTCCTGACGATCGCGAGCGCGCTGATAACATACACGGAGAGGGCGCTGCGGGATCTGGTCCGGGACCACTCCGGCAACGGCGTGAAATCCTTGGATCTGGAGGAGTCCAATCGGCAGCGGGAGCTTCTGGAGTCGATCGTGGCGCTACTGCCGTCGGAGAAAGCCGCTTTCCCGATCAACTTCCTCTGCTGCATCCTCCGGTCGGCGGTCTTCCTCAAGGCCTCGAACAGCTGCAAGGGCGAGCTCGAGAAGCGGATCTCCGTGATACTGGAGCACGTGACCGTCGACGATTTGTTGGTGCTTTCGTTCACCTACGACGGCGAGAGGCTGTTCGACCTGGACAGCGTGAGGAAGATCATCTCGGCGTTCGTCGAGAAGGAGAAGAGCGTGGCGGTGTTCAACGCCGGCAATCTTGGGGAGACGTGTTCGACGGCGATGAACCGGGTGGCGAAGACTGTTGATGCTTATCTGGGCGAGATCGCGGCGTACGGAGAGCTCACCATTCCCAAGTTCAATGGCATCGCCAACCTCGTGCCCAAAGGAGCGCGTAGAGTTGATGATGATCTCTACCGAGCCATTGATATCTACTTGAAGGTAATATATGTTGAAGTTTCATCAATTTAAATTGTAACTAGATTTATCATCTGGTTTTCTAATCACTCCGCAAATCTATGTATTATGGTTACTAAGTTCTGCGGGGTTTTAAAGGCTATTGCATAAGGAGGTTTGTGCACTCTCACACAAAAACCTACATTTTAAACCAATTTTAATATTTTAAATTATATCTAATTAATTAAAATTTAACACATCATTAAAGATACGTTTGTTCATGAATTGGATTAAAATAAATTAATATTTTATTTTGAAATTAATTGAGTTAGTTATAATTTTTGTTAATTTTTTTAAAAATAAAATTATATTTAAAATTTTAAATCTAAACTTATAAATTAAACATACCTAAATAAAGTTAAATTTTAAAATATATAAAATTAATTATAAAGTATTTTAAATTTTTTTAAATAATATGAAATGATATTATTAATTGGATCATTAAAGAAGATTTGGATTCCTCACACAATAATTTGGTTAATAAATAGGCGCTAGAGATAAATTGTAATTTAATTTTATGTTGAAATATATAATAATAGCTTGTAGGTACAAAAATTTGCGCGGGTGATAAATTCATGACCATTTAAAAAACCTTTTTGTTTTTATGCTTTTGTTTTTTTTCCCCTTCTTGTTACAAACATGATAGAAATGAGGAAAGATAATTTTTTTATATAAACAAATTAAATATATTGATTTTAATTTAAAATTTTAAGTGTTAGTTTATATAATATATTTTTTTTATTAATCAATATTTAAAAAATTATTATATCAATTAATTATTTTTATTAATATAAATTACAATTTTTCGTATATGAATTGGTATTCAAAAATTTAGATTATAATTGGTATTTATACTACTTTTATTTATATTGTGTAAAAGATACAAATGTTTGATTACTCGGCTAAAAATGAAATACAAGATTACTTATTTATGACTAATCTCTAGCTAAATAAGTAATTTTCGAATTATACAAGCAAAAAAAAAGTTACTTCATATCAGTCACCTTTTAAATCCAGGAAACTATTACAACAAGATCAAAAGGCATAAGAACTAGATATTTTTTTTAATTTCTCTCGTTCATCTTTTTCTTGTGCTGTGTGCTAATTAGTAGTGTCTATGGCTTCTATGATGTGCAGGCGCACCCAAACCTGGACGAGATAGAGCGAGAGAAAGTATGCAGCGTGATGGACCCGCTGAAGCTCTCCTACGAGGCGCGGGTGCACGCATCACAGAACAAGCGGCTGCCGGTGCAGATCGTCCTCCACGCCCTCTACTACGACCAGCTGAAGCTGCGGAGCGGCGTGGGAGCCGACGACCGTGATGCCAAAGAAGCCGCCGCCTCGAGGAGCCAGCTGCAGGCCGACATCTCGCTGGTGAGGGAGAACGAGGCCTTGCGCGCCGAGCTCGTGAAGATGAAGCTCTACATCTCGGACATCCAAAGGAATGGTCATGCCAAGGCCACGACCACAGCCTCGACCACGGTCACGGGGACGTCTTCTAGAGGACCAGGTTCCACTAGAAGACCCACCTTCTTCTCATCAGTGTCCAAGACTCTTGGCAAGTTGAATCCATTCAAGCACGGTTCAAAGGACACTTCTCACATTGAAGATGTCGTAGACGTCTCCAAGCCTAGAAAAAGGAGGTTCTCCATCTCTTAATAAAATGAACGTTCTTTTGAAATGTAGGGGATGAATTAATTTATTAGATTGTAATTGTTGTTTCTTGTGGGTTTTTTTTTTAGTGCCTTATTTTGGTGTTGTATTTTTCTCTGATCATATTTGGGATTTATTGATTTTGGTTAGAGTACGTTGAATAATTAATTTAAGACAGGATTGGATAATAACAATTATTTTGTAAATTATATTATAGTCGATGTGCAGTACTTGCTGTGCTTATTGCAGCTTTTATGCATGTAATTTAACGTGTCAAATGAACCGTTATTTCGGATCTCTTACTTCAGCTTGAATTAATATAATCTTTTTGGTAGGTTCATATATATATATATATATGTGTGTGTGTGTGTGAGTAGCATGTTTAGTTGTAATCCAGTTTAGATCACCATTTGCCTAATCCTATTGTTTGGAGAAGCTTTCGAACGGTAACATTTGTAATATAAATATATAAAAACAAAATATTTTAACAAAAACATTTCAACAGAATTTGAATGTGATTTGTTTGGGGGGAAGCAAATGTTTGGGAGATGAAAACTTTTAAGTGAAAATATTTGAATAAAAATGTATCAATAAAAATTAGGAGGAAGAGGTACCATTTAATATTTTGCCTTAAAAAATTAAATTGTCACTCATATGCTTCATTCCGATTTTAAATACCAAACGTATATTTCAACGTGCAATTCAAATGAAATTGCGTAAATGTTTGCTCCAAGGCAATGCCTATTCAAATGTTACATCTAAATGTCGATTGCCAAGCACACGTTCAAATTGCAATCCGAATATAACTATTCAAATGGAGCACTCCCCCAGACAATGGTTAATATTTTCTAGGTCTTTATTTCAAACAGAAAGAAATTTGGAATAGTATTATAAGAAAGTACCAATAAGACACGTTTGTATAAAATATCATAATAAATTAAGACAAAAATGACAACCTTATTATAAGAAAACATGATGAAAAGTTGGTGATTCAAAATACCCACGATTGAGAGTAAAAAAAATATATATATATATTTTACTAGAGAATTCTTTTTGCAAAAATTTAAGGGAAAAAAAGTAAATAATATTTATAAAAAAATAATTAAAATAAATAATAAATATTTAAAGTATTTTAAATAAATAGCATATTTATTAAGTAAATAATTTTATTTGCGTAAAATTTATCAACTCAATGATTAATTTACTTCTTTTAAATATGTAATTTATTAAAAAAAATTCATTTACATATTAATTTACTGTTTACTTTATTTTAAAATCATACAATTTACTCTAATTATTTGCATATAAATGCTGTTTATTACAATTTCTCAAAATTTTGTGTAAACCAAGGGTAACTTTAGAAAAATGTCAAAAAATCATGTCTTGGAAAAATTTTTGCCATAAAGGAAAAGAAAACTTTTGCAAAAAAAGCTATCGGTAAATATTTCATCTACTAATGAAAAATATTCATTTACCATTCTATTTGTAAATCATTTATTTACAAAATGTAAATTTTTCATTTGTCAAAATTATGCAATGATAAATGAAATATTTATCATTGATTTCAGCTCTTTTTCTCCATCTTATTTGCAAATGGTTGATTTACTAATGTTAAATGAAAAATTTACAGATTCCCAGTAGTAAAATATTCATTTACCATTCAATTACAATTATTATTTTTAATTTTTTTCCCTTTATCCTCTTTCTCTTTCCAACTTTTTAGTTGTCACCTCTTCACTAGAAAGTGCCGCAGCCTTTTTAGAGCTTGAAGGTGGAGAGGTAGAAGATCTGGTGACCCGATGCTTGTCCTTAACTGTAAAGGGAATTGTGGTTGGAGAAGAAAGCCATGACGAGGCTGTATCGACTTGTATAGATATTAGCCATGGCTAGCAAAGGTGTGGTCACTTCGTTTGGGTTGGATCTTGAGAGCAACTGGCTAGCAGCATTGCAAGGGCATAGAGGATATCATAGATACCGTGTGCGGGAGGAGATTCGACAATTTTGCACTATCAGTGATAAAGATTGCGATTCCATCCAATTTCTGTGAGTTGGTGGCGACAATGATGCCGATCTTTAAGATTTGAGTTCATAATGACAACGTTCACAAATCGCTTCGATAATGACTGTTGCGATTGTAGCTCCTTTGTTGGCCATCGATAGAGCTCGGCATAAAGGTGAGCAGCGGTGGATCCCACATGTTTCAAAGATGGGAATAGAGAGAGATATATATATATTGGAGTGTGAGAGGAGAGAAAGAGAGAGAGAGAGTAATAAGAAAAAAAATTTCAATTTCCAAACATTAATTAAATTTATTGCAATTTCTACAAAACTTTTTAAGTTGTGGTAAAAATCAATCTATACTTATAAATTGTACCATGTAGCCTAATTATCCTTAGGAAATTATAGTAAATAGATTTTTTTTTTTGTGGTTTGGAAGTGAAAAACATAATTTCAAACCTTTAAAAATTTATAGCATTAATTTTAGTATATGCAATATTTTCATTTTACCCCTAAAATAGGTTTTTGACTTTTTTTTCATATTCTCAAAAACCTACTCATTTTTCTCTCTTCCTTCTCTCTTTCTCTCTCTCCCCTCTACCTTTTTTCATGCTGTTCTGGTCATCGTCTTTGGTGATGATCATCATTGCCTTTGTCGATCCTTTGTCACGATCTCTGATAGATTGTCCCACGAGACCTTGGAATCATTCTTGTCAAAAAATCACAAGATCGTGATTTAGATTCTCGTAAGATTGCGATGATCGGACCTTTGATCTTATTTGAAAGTCACGAGATTACGATTCCCTTTGTGTGTTAGAAGCCAGTGATCTTAAGGCTTCAATTGTGGTGGACCTCCAATGAGGTTTAGATCACTAGTCGTAACGCCGCTAGTGACTCCAAGGGCTTTGAGATCGCAAGGTTTGTTGTCAGTGACTCTAAGGGCTTTGCGATTGCAAGGTTTCACTTGTGACTCTAAGGGCTTTATGTTCATGAGGTATGTCATCGTTGCTGTTGATCACCACCAGTTGTAGAGATTTGTTGGCTACCGAAGCTAGCCATCAGTGGTGGCGTGGGTTGTTAAGGAGAAAGATAGTGGATTGGGGTTAGGATTTTGTTAAGTTAGGGCTTAATTTTGGGATATTTTGGATTTTTTTTTTTTTGCAATTTCAAAAACCTTTTGTGAATAAAATAAATGGCAAAATTTGTGTAAATAAATGATTTACATTGTAAATAAATAATTTACCAGAGTAAATTAAAAATTTGCATAGAGTTTACACATATTGAGAATTAGGTAAATCAAGAATTTGTATGGTAAATAAAACATTTACATGTAAATAAAAAATATTACCAAATTAAAATCATTTGTATACTGTGTAAATTTAATTTATTGATTTGGTTAGATCTTTGATATAGCTGGTAAATTCCTTATTTATTTGATAAATCAATTAATAAAAGGGGTAAATCAACAATTCACACTATAGATCAATAATTTACATGTAAATTAACAATTCAAATAAATCAGTATAATTGATTTATGCTGTAAACCAAGGATTTACATAATAAATGAATGATTCACACAAATTAATATAGTTGATGTATGTGATAAATAAAAAATTTACACACTATATACTATATAAATAAAGAGTTTAAATAGTAAATCAATGATTTACATGATAAATGAGTGAATTACAAAAATGATACGCCACAAGAAAATCAAAGAGTTTAAGTAGTAAACCAAAAATTTGCTGATAAATTAAGATTTATGTGTAAATCATAGATGTACAGGTAATTGATATAGTAAATCTTTCCTTCTATGCTCTGTAAATCTTCTATTTACTACATAATTAATAAATTTAAAAGCAATCAACTATAAATTGATGTTGGTTAATCCTTTAATTTTGCATTTATTTCCGTGTCTATTTATGCGCAAGTGCAATAACGTTTAGCAATTAACCCTTGTTTTACGAATATCAGTTTTGTATGGTTTTGCTAATTAATTGCATTGAGCATAACGTATCGTTTATTATGAGTATATATATTTTTGTCTTATTTTGGGTATGATTCCATAATAAATATTAATTTATAAAATAAAATATGTTACTCAATTAATGTACTTGATAAATTTGACTTTTACATATTTATATTCTATTCGTTACTCAAAATATATCAACATTTAATTCCCAATTTAGAGAAATTTCAATTATCTGATATTAATTTTTAATTTTTGTTGGTTTTTTTTGTTAAATATATATTATCTTAGATTTTAAAATGAACCCCAATTTTTGAAAATCTCTAAAACTACCCCTGTCGTCCAAATGCTTCATTCAAGACGTTTTGCTGCCCTCTCCAGAAGACATATTGGGCGAATTTACCAACAATCCCAGCCCAAACAATATGGGCCACCTTTTTGAAGACCCAAAGGCCCAATTACCCGCTACCCGAAGAAAAGCGATGGTAATAAAACGACGAGTAGCATATAAATACGAGAGTACTGGTGGGCACTCCCACTGGCATAAAAATTTTGTTGCGCGTCACTCTTTTCCCTTCTTTCCCCAATTCGATTTCGTTTCCTTCAAGAAAACCAGAATCCCCAAAGGAAAATCCAATCCCTTGAAGCTCCACAACAATGGCGTCCGCGATGGTGATGGACCCGAAGCCCTCGTTGGAGCCACCGGCGTCGTTCCCTTCGACGAGATCCGACCTCCAGGGCTTGGGCGACCAGGCCCAGTCGTCCTCCGACGACGACGATCTCTACAGCCGCCTCAAGTCCCTCCAGCGGCAGCTGGAGTTCATTGACATCCAGGAGGAGTACGTCAAGGACGAGCAGAAGAACCTCAAGCGCGAGCTCCTCCGCGCCCAGGAGGAGGTCAAGAGGATCCAGTCGGTGCCTCTCGTCATTGGTCAGTTCATGGAGATGGTCGACCAGAACAACGGGATTGTCGGCTCCACCACCGGCTCCAATTACTACGTCAGGATTCTCAGCACCATCAACCGCGAGCTCCTCAAGCCCTCCGCCTCCGTCGCCCTCCACCGCCACTCCAACGCGCTTGTCGATGTTCTGCCGCCTGAGGCCGATTCCAGTATCTCGCTTCTCAGCCAATCTGAGAAGCCCGATGTCACCTACAACGTACGATCAATTCCCGTCTTTTCTTGAATTCCTTTTCGCATCTTTCTTCTAGGAAATTAGATTAGGGTTTGGGGGAAAAAAAACCCTAAATTAGGGATTTTTCCGTGTCTGCAATTAATACTAGTTTGTTTGATTTTGGATTTGCTGCTCAATTGTTGAATTTATTTTTGGCATTTCTTCTGGTTACTGTTAGATTAGGGTTTCGAAAAAATGAAATTAGGGATTTCTCGTGTCAAGGTGGCTAATACTAGTTTGTTTGAGTTGGGATTTGATGCTCAATTATGTTTTTTGTTGAATTTACTTTTGAAATTTCTTCCTGTTAGTAGTTGATTAGGGTTTCGGAAAATTGAAATTAGGGAATTTTCCGTGTGTAGGTAGCTATACTAGTTTGTTTGAGTTGGGAATTGATGCTCAATACTATTCCTATTTGAACTTTCTCGACATTCTCTACCTAGTGTTTGTGCTAGGGGGATTTTGATTAGGGTTATCAGGGGAAAATGAAGCAAAAAAAAAGGGGTTTTGACTCTTTCAGATACTAGCTTGATTGAGTTGAGATTTTATCAGAGATCCAAATTGGTGCAAGATTAATCATTTGTGCTATATCTTGTCTTACTTTACTTGGAAGAGAGATTTCTTAGGGCCTAAGATTTGAGGTGAGTGACTACCAAAATTTGATGCCGTCTTTAAGGTTAGTCTGGTCAGGGTATTCAAGTGAAAATTTTCTGGTCTTAGTTTGAAGAGATTTGGTCGGAAATGTGAATTTCATGTTGGTGACAATGTTGGACCTAAATTAGCTCCATTTTTGGGTAACGGCGGTGGCCAGGTAGAAATATCACCAAGGTCTTTCTTTTTTTTATTGCCTGAATTCCACATTTTGAACAATTCCTCCGCTGGAATCAAGTGTTTTATGTCCTGCGGGTGACTGATTTAGTTTTTATTACCCGAAAAGGGAAACAATAGAGGGAATTGACAGAAAGCAAAAATAATTATATCAAAGGATAGAAGAGAGGAGGGAAGGGTTCTTCCGTTTTGACAGTGCAATCTCTGTGATTTCTACGCAGTGAAATGTGCTTTGGATTTGGATCAAGTTTTAGTATAATGGGCGGTGAGTAGTTGAGTTTTCATTCCGTTACTCGAAAGGGGAAAAAAAGAGAGGGAATTGATAGAAAAGGAAAAATATCAAAGGGCGGTATAGGCGGGAAGGAGGGGTTCTTTCTGTTTTGACTCTGCATCGTCTATGATGTCTCCTCAGTAAGGACTGCTTTGGATTTGCATCAAGTGTTACATTGCGGGTGGGCGAGCTGTTGATTTTTCACTCCTTCGTTTGAAAGGGGGAAAAGAGAGCGAACTCATGGAAATATGCAGAAATAAGTCTTTCATGATTACTAATTTCGCTACCCTTGTTCATGAAAGATGATTGTGTAGGGGAATTTTTTAATCATACTTAACTCCTATTGGATAGCATTGTGGTTTTAGGTGCCATTTGCTTGTCCACCATTCTTTTATGATCTGTTACTTACTCTGTAGATGGTTTGGACTTTATCACTATGTTAATGATTTTGATGTTCCTCTTCTCTGACAAATCAGGATATTGGTGGATGCGACATTCAGAAGCAAGAGATACGTGAAGCAGTGGAACTGCCTCTGACTCACCATGAACTATACAAACAAATTGGTATAGATCCTCCACGTGGTGTTTTGCTCTATGGTCCACCTGGCACTGGTAAGACTATGCTAGCCAAGGCTGTTGCTAATCATACAACTGCTGCCTTTATCAGAGTTGTTGGTTCAGAGTTTGTTCAGAAGTATTTGGGTGAGGTAAGGGGCATACTTACTGTTTCTCCGCAGTTTATTGCCTTGGTAATGAGTTAAAATTTTTCTTCTCTCTCCCTTTCTCTCTCTCTCTCTCTGTTTTTTTCTTATGGACAGTTTCTTATGGTATACTATTTGTCACTTTTTAATCTCAGTCTATGTTTCATTTTGTTTATTTTGAGAGAAGGTGCAAGTTTAGAATTGAGATCACAAATGCTTTTTTTTTCCCCCAACACTTCATCTTCTTTGTTCATTTGATCATCTGAAACTGCAAATAAGTGTGAGCGCTAATTTCTCATGTTTTGTCTGTTCAGGGGCCGCGCATGGTTCGTGATGTCTTCCGTCTTGCCAAGGAAAATGCTCCAGCAATCATTTTCATCGATGAAGTAGATGCTATAGCTACTGCCAGGTTTGATGCTCAAACTGGAGCTGATAGAGAAGTTCAGCGTATACTCATGGAGCTTCTCAATCAGGTATATATATATATATATATATATGGAACTAGAAATGTAGTAATTTTGATGACTACAATTTCAATTTTCCCAGCACTATGATGTGGAAAAGGCTTCATTCTTGTATTAGAGGAAATATTTCTGTTTTTGAAACAGCTACTCCCTTACCTTTATTGTTTACCTCCAAACTCTCATCCACTTGATTGAATTATTTGCAGATGGATGGATTTGACCAAACAGTAAATGTTAAGGTTATAATGGCTACTAATCGAGCTGACACTTTGGACCCAGCACTTCTACGTCCTGGACGGCTTGACAGGAAGATTGAATTTCCTTTGCCTGACAGGAGGCAAAAGAGGCTTGTTTTTCAGGTGACGAGTTGTCCACTATTAGTTCTCACTGTCTGGATTTAGTGCATTCTTGTTTCTTCTGATCTTCCTTGACCTTCAACTCCTGCATTCCAATTCCTGTTAGTAGAGCCTTTTTGGTTTCAATCTTTACGTACTTGATTACTGGGGGTCTTGCTCCCCAACTGCTTATTTCAACAAAAAATATTGGTACAAGGTGTTTGCCATGCACTGCAAAATATTAGGATAGTTCTACTATCTGGAACAAAAATTCCTGCTTTTTCGGTCTTCTGAAAGGATTTTAAGAAAATATAGAATCCCATGAAGATGAGAATGAAGAACAAAGAGAAGATACCTTGGATGTTGAGATGTGTCGATACATCTATTGGTAGCTCTTATTCTTGTGGTTGTTTAGTTTGATTCTTATCCTCTGACTTGGAAACTAGCTTTGAAATTCACATTCATTATGTTGGTGCTGTAATCTCACAAGCAATCTACCCTCTCCTCATCCCTTCAATCATATTTCATGTTGTATTTAGTTAAATTAAACTTAAGTCATAGCATGTGGTGCAATGCTAATTATGACAAATTACATATGATTTTTTGTTTATTTGTTCTAACGTTTTACTCTTCAAGCTGCTGCAAGCAACAGCTATTAAAATTTTTTCACTAATAAATAAATGTATATTTCGTTGCAGGTCTGCACGGCTAAAATGAACTTGGGTGATGAGGTAGACTTGGAAGACTACGTTTCTCGACCAGATAAAATCAGTGCTGCCGAGGTTAGTTGATGTGATATGCAATTCTTATTGCAGATTTCACTCTGTTCGTCTTGAGGGGGAAATGAAAAAAGCCTCCTTATTTTCTTTATCAATACAAATTGCAGTTAGACTTCGTTGTTATTTATATTACTGCAATTATCCTTATTGTTGTTCTTTTTGTTTAATTTTGTGGCACTCCCACAGCGGTGGGTTAATTGTGTGCGGATATATATTTTTTTGTAAACACTTCATATTAACTACCTTTAATCGAATGGATGTGTTTATAGATTGCAGCTATATGTCAAGAAGCAGGAATGCATGCTGTTCGCAAGAACAGGTACGTCATTCTTCCCAAGGATTTTGAGAAGGGTTACCGAACCAATGTGAAGAAACCCGACACCGACTTTGAATTCTACAAGTGAGGAGAACTGGACGCATTTTCTTATACATTTCGCATACTGCTGAAATTCTTAAGTTTAATCCTGTACTGGCTGTATCTGGGAGATGGATGCTGAAACACTTGAGCAATTTTAGACGTCCAATTAAAGACGTGCTATATTTTTCAAACTTTGCTCACATTTCTGGTGGCCTTCTATGGAAGAAGTGCTTTATCGGATCTGGTTTGGGGGAACAATGTCTCAAAATTTTTCAGTTATGGGAATTATTATATGTTAGGATACTTTTGAACTTGGTTATCGTTGTATGAATTTGGGTCAAGACTTTATTTTTTCTATCAAAAATGAAAAAAAAAAAAAATTGCCTCCCTATCTTCTTTATTTTTTATATTCTGACATTTCCAGCACCCCTATGGGTCCCCTGTTATGTGGATTCTCTTGAAACTTTTTCCTCTCGACTAGTTAGTGGTGGTGATGAATGCTTCTTTCATCCGTACCGTCTTTGCAACCATATCAAATTTGAGGTCTTAACTGGGAAGCATGTAGACTGCTGGGCTATTGGGATTGCATTATTTGAGTGAGAATTCTATGATGGGACCTTTTTTTCCTCTCCTTTTTATGAGCTTTTCTTACACAGGTTTCGTTTTATAAGTTTTGCTGCGATGCCTGGGACCTTTCTTTCCCTTCTTGATTGCTTGTACTCTGTAAAGGATGATAAAACTCACCATGAGTTTTATTTGTGGTCTATAATCAATCCTTGTAGGCCGGAGTTAGTAAATCCGAAAAATTTACACAAAGAAGGCATCTAGATGATGCTATTTTATATGTCTATATTTGCACCCATTTTTTCCCTCTCCATATGCTACTTGTATCGGGGCCTATTAGCTTAGCAGGAAAGGTATCTCGTTTGGATAAATCTTTTGGTATATTATTGGCTTGGACAATTTGGGAAGAAGCTACATTGCATGCCAATTGTAGCCGATCTCTAGATATATTAATATACACACATACATTTTATTGAGATAATTTCTTTTCATCATAAAATGAGTGATACATATATATTTTGAACTTGGGGTGGGTGTTTTGAACCGTAACCTTTATGGTAAATTATCGTGAAACCTAGATTAGGTTTCTCTTTGAATTTTTAGCGAAACCTTTTTGATCGGGGGGCTGGGAAATCTTGAATGGATTTTGAGAAGTGGGTTGGTTTGAGAGACCGAGACAGAGATGCGAATTGCAACGTGAAGCCAAAGTATGAAGTGATTATTAATCAGTGTTTGGTAGCTAAAATCGGGTTAAAGATCTTGTCATGGGATGTGTTTGGACCAACATTGTTTGACCCTGAGAGGTCTATTGTCTATGCTTCACATATACTATTTCAAATTTTCTTTTGCCCCATGGAAACTCCCAGAAAGGTAAAACCGAACCACGATCAGTCAGTTCAAAGTATCTCGTACATCCTCAACTATCTCACTTTGATGGTGAAAGATGTTTTTCATTTTCATCCAATTTCAATTAACGAACCCAAAAAATTACAAACTTCCATTGATAAAGGAGGAGACATGTTACCATCAGAGAAGGAATGGGAATTTCCTTGTTTATTTATATAAATTCTTTAAAGAAAAAATGGGAACTATTTGATGTAGGAAGATTCCAAGGGTACTAAAAGACAGCAGAGATTTGTTATACAAAACACCTCATTTGAATAGAATGAATTAGTAGTCGTCATCTTTGTCGGTTGCCTTTGTGTCTTTCTCTAACACCATTCTCCTTTTCCTTCCATTAATTTCTCACAGTTTTTTGTACTCGTGAGTCGTGACTCTTTCTTTCACAATAATGATAACAACGACTTTAGTTCTTAGTATTAGTTGGAGAGAGAAAATAAAGGCCAATTCAGGTGAGGAAAATACAGAGAAAAAAAAGTTGAGGTTCATTTAGTAATCGTATTTGGTATATATAAATATATATTTATTTTTAATCTCCATATTTGGAGATTAAAGTTGAGGTTCTTTTTTGAAGATGTTGAAATCCTAATCCAATCCACTGCCTCCTTTCTCTTAGCCAAACAACAATTTTTGTTACGCATTATAAATTTTTAAAATGAATATTTATAAATTAAACCGTTACGAATATAGTCTAATATTGATAAAAAATAATACTTGATAATAATGTAAAATAAAAGATCTTATTGTAGAAGCTTCTTATATATACATATATAATTTTGCTTTATGATTATGTTTTGCTTAAGCTTTTTAAGTTTGATCAAGTAGAGGTCCTACATTACCTAATTGATTCATGTATGCCTAATCTCGACCTTGATCTAATAAAAAGATGCCATGTACAAAGACCCAACAACATTTCAACTGTTTTTCTTTTCTTTTTTACCAGTGCCCGAGTCTTGACCATGTGGAGAAAGTTGCCTTTGCCTTTGACCTCTTAATTCTTATAAAATTAAGGTCGTAATAAACAAGGAGTGATGATTCGCTATTATGTTACATCATAACAAGCATTTATTTTAATTTCATGGCCAAAACCAGTGCAATTCTTAGACTAATTTCCTTGTTTTTGTTAACAAAAACATATTACAAGCCAAATACTTGGGACCACGCATTGATTAACCTCGTGGGTTAGTAGGTAAGCCATCTGTCATGGGTCGCCATTTCTCAGCTGTGATTTCATGGAGATCGTCCCTATGCATTAATTCCAAGCAAAAGAAAAAAGGTTCGTCCATTAACTGCATTATTTAATTTGCACTCTCTCTCTCTCTCTCTCTCTCTCTCTCTCTCTTTCAATATAAATAGGACCAACATCTAAATGTCAAAGGACCATTGTTTTTCATGACATATAAAAGTATTCAAAATAACATTAACGTTATAAATTAATAGCAAAACTTTGAAATAACTAATATCTTAATGTTACATTTAAAGTTAGAAGTGTTATATTTATTGAATAAATTTCCTGTTACATTTTAACCTATATATGTGATTTCATTTAGACTAACTTATGTAGTAATTTTACACAATTTTTTTTTAACTTGGAGAAATTAAAACATAAAAACGATCATAAAAAATAAAGGGAGTTTTATGATAAGACATCTTATTTTATACAATCGATATAAATTACTATTCTTAGATTAATTTTTAATGGTTTTGATACCATATCAGGTGTTGGTTTTTTTATTGCGGCCGATCAAAGATTAGCAATACAGTAACCTTTGATTATTGTTAACTTGAAGATATTAACAATATGATAAACATAAAAAGGATGCAAAGGAGTTTCTACTACATAACCTATATTTTGTACTTGATAGGAATTTTATTTTAGTCATTAAATTAATTTTTCAACGGTTTATGATCAGAGAAAATATGTATCTCTCATTTTAAATTTTTATCATGAGCATTCTTGGACTGTTATAAAATTTATCTAATAGTTGCAAAATAATTTCTATTAATATTATAAATAGAATGTCATAAATTGGAAGTTTCTTATAAAGAAAACATTTTTAGGTGCTTTATTCTTTATTCTTTTTGCTTGAAGCTTTATTCTTTCATTTGAATAATTAATATACATAGAAAATCCTGTTAAGTGTCAAAACCTAACTCAATGTTGACCTGAAGCTTGGCACTTGAACCTAGGCATTATAAAAGGCTTATCAATCAATAAGATAGTGTTTTAGCAATAATAATAATAATAATAATAATAATAATAATAATCAATAGGAGAGTGGTTCCCCTTAATTTGACTCTAAGAACCTGTATTTTAATTTATGACCAGATCTAATACAAAATTAGATTTTTGGGGAGAAGTTGACTTTCCAATATCTATAACATATATATAGAAATCTGTATATCCACTCACATGTTACTATTCAAAGTTTTCATCCTTTTATTTTTTCTTTTTCTGAACTGATGCTTCTTCTTCTTCATTTTTTTTAGGCTGCATTCTCTTCTTTTTCGATTTTCAATATTTATTAATTCATTATCTCTCTTCCTTGTATCTTTTCTTCTCATCTGGGCCTATGAGTCTTGTGTTTACTCACCACAATACTTTTGCAATTTTTTTTTTGGTTTTCCTCTCCTTGTTTAAGCTTTGTCGTTTTTTGCTTCCCCTTTCTTTTCCTCACTTTCTCAGTTTTGCTTTCTTCCCCTAATAAGATAAAATTCTAAAGTCATGTAATATTGAAGAATTTTTTAATTCTAATTTGCCCTACTTAAATTTATGTTTCTACCCAATATTTTTCTTTCAATATTCTAATTATTATCTTATCGTTTTAAATATATCGTTTTTACTATTCTTTTTTTTTTGTTAGATATATTCTTCACTAATTGTCTCAAATAAGATAATCTTCTTAATTTTTTTTTGTTTAAACATCTGTTCTTTCTCAATTATACATCTATTTAGTTTTTATTTGATTTGAGATGGTTGATCAAATTTTTTCTTAAGTATGCTACATTTAGATTTTATTTTTACTCTTACCTTTTTTAAAATATGTCACTTAAATATCTTTTATTTTCTTCTGAATAATCTTTTTATTTCTTATAAAATCACTTAGTTAGTTTTATATTTTTCCATAATTAGTTTTTTATTTAATTTTGTCTAAGTCAATTTTTTCATAAATATATTCTACTTATATATGACTATAAAATATTCAACCAATATACATTTTTCTTATAACTTTAACGTATTTTATTGAAACACTTTTTTTCTTCTACTTTTTTTTAATAAATATTTTTGCTCTATTAAATTCCTACTTAAATATTTTTTTTATATTACTCATAAATCTTATTTTAACTAATTTGACCGTCATAAGTACCTTTTTTTTTTTTTTAGTTTTTCTGTTGAAGTAATATTTCTCAAACATAGTAAAAAAACACATTTTTGACATAAACACGCGTTTGAATACATATTTCCGTCCTTTTTTTTAAGTGATATTTCCGTCCTTCTATTAAAAGAAAAAACTTATAATTTTAAACTTGTTATTTTATGCGTGCATTAAAATAATGATTTTTCATATCATTTTCCTACATCCCTTCCAAAATATGATTTTCTTATAGATTTGACTACAGTTTCACAATAATTTTTGTAAAATACAATCCATACATTTGAATATAAGGGGTATAATTATAAAATTAGGTGGATAATTAATATTAAATTAAAAAATATATATAATACTAAATGAAATAAAGATAATGATTAAATTTTAAAACATATACATTTGAATATAAGGGATATAATTATAAAATTAGATAAATAACTAATATTAAATTAAAAAAGAGAATATAATACTAAATGAAATAAACATAATGATTAAATTTTAAAACATAACATAGAATTAATGAAATATAAAATTATAAATTTAGTCTGTTTTTTTTTAGTTAATTTATTCTCTTTAAATTGCCCCCATTGTTTTAGATATTAAACTGATTTTTTAATTTAAAAAAGGAATATTTTTAATTTATCTAAAACAACTTATCATTTTTAAACAAAATTTTTTATTTCAAATTAAAAAAAAAAAAAAAAACCTCTTTCTATCGAAAGGTAACTCCAATCAAGTCATATTTATGTACAGAAGCTTCGATTATACCAAACATGGTTCCAATTTATACTTGCAAATTCGTTGTCATTTATGAATGCTTTAAACACGCACAAAGGGCTCCTGACTGCAGCACGACTTGTACTTTGTCTGCCAGGTTGGGAGAATCATTCGGCTCTCTTCATTAAAATCTGGTGTATTTGATAATACAAATCAATATTAAACAATTAATGAGAGATTCGCATGCTTTTTTTTTTTTTTTCTTTCCATTTTTTTTCCATTTTTTTTCAATATTATTATGAGGAGTTTTATAAGCAGAACACCTTATTTTTCTCCGTAATAAAGGCAAATTTTTTAATCATTAAATCAATATTAACGATCTAAATAAAAAAGAACTTCAAGAAATCATAAAACCTATCTAACAGAGGATTATTAATTTTACAAAATATTTCAAAAAATTAAAAACAAAAAATTAAAAAATTTTTTTTTTCCTCCATTCCTCTCAACAACATCACCACCACCACACTGCTCTCTTTCTCTTACACTCTCTCCTGATTTCTAATTTTTTTTCTTTAATTTGAAATTTCAATTTTCGATTTCTTGAGTTCTAATTTTGTTTGTAAATGGAAAAATTTCAAGCTTTGGAGAAGAAGCTGGCGAACCCAATGAGGCACATCAAGGTCTCGAAGCTGGTCCACAACATCTTTGTCGATGGAAGCGGTGACCATCTCCCTAGAGTTGCCAAGGTCCATGTGACCATTTCCATTGTTGACGGTTTTCAGGGGAGGGAGTACGGTGGTTCAGTCTATTGTTGGGGAGGCTAGGCACTCTTTGCCACTGCCGTTTGCCGCAATACCACCGGCATCATAGTGTCGGTGAGGGAGAGATCACCGAGAAACAAACCAAATTTTGTTAAAAAATAATTGATCATATCGGCCTATATATGTAATTAAATGTGTATTACATGTCATCTTAAAGAAATCGTTTATTTAAAGTGATCTATAAAACTTAAGTTATTCGACTTAATAATATCTCATATGATATGGGTTAATTATATGTAAAGACTTAATTTCATATTTATAATTTTATGATAGATCAAAATAGAAATATGAGAAATATAAGTTACCACAATTTTATATTGTATTGTGGTCTCTAATTCATATGAATTATTCATTCTCATTCTCTTTGACATTCTATCATCAGAAAGAATACAGAGATTCTTCTCTAAATAAAATTATATTGAATTGGAAGATTAATAACCTGCAATCATCTCCCTTCCATGGATCATGGTATGCTTCTGCTTCCATCATTAGAAAGAATATAGATACTCTTCTCTAAAGAATATTATATTGAATTGGAAGATTAATAAGATGCAATCATCTCTCTTCTATGGATCAAAATATGCTTCCACTTTCAATCATCATAAAAAAGAATACAGAGATTCTTCTCTAAAGAAAATTATATTAAATTGGAAGATTAATAAGCTGCAATCATCTCCCTTCCATGGATTAAAGTATGCTTCCACTTTCATTTTCTTGGTAATTTGACATAGAGGATTTTGAGTGAATTAGGTTTTCTTTTTCTATTAAATTTTTGTTGGGAAAAAAAAAAGTTTGTACCATTAAGCTTAAATCAGGTGTAATAGGAAAAATGATAGCTTTTTTAAAAATCTCTCATGTTAAATGAAAACCTTTACATTTTATCCTATTTATAGAGAAAAGTAGCGTGCCGTCATTGTAAATCAGCCTATTAGTTTAGTATTTTAAAATATCTCCAAGTTCTACTTTCAACGTAAATCAACAAACAACACAAGGATAAGAAAATAATCAAGGCTTAACTATATCATGTACTACTTTTGCATGCATTTATACAATAATGCTTCTCATAAGACTATACAAAATACGCAAAAAAAATTTCATTCTGCTCTCACTCTCTCTCTCACAAACTTTTTAAACTGTAAGATTTCCCATTACATAAGACTCTCCCTGCCATTGTTATTAATTAGGATTCAGTCAGTGCATGCAAGTGCAGCATTACTGGTGTCTCTTAATCTGATGATATCGTAGCTAGTAAGGGTGATTGGCAGTTCGATGATTGACAATCTGGGATCCAGTGAGGTTTTGGTGATTCGATGGTTGGTGAAATGATATTTTACCTCTAATCGAGCTAAATCATGTCCTTTGAGTTATGGCGCATGACAGAGTGGTTGTTTTGTGTGGACTAGAATTTTACAATTAATGTTATTTTCTATTTATACTTTGTTTTTATGCTTTTGTTTAAGTTTTGTAATAAAGGAGACAGTTTCCCTATCTCTAGTTTGTATTTGTGTTTATGTTCCATTTGAGTTGTTTTCTAACGTACATATTTGTTAATTCTGTTAGTATTATAGCTATACGGAGTTTGTTACAGTCTCTGTACTACGAGTAACTGTCTTTTAATTAATTGGAATATTTCATTGATTGTATATATATTTTTAAAAGAGTTTTGTTTATACTTGATTATAGGATTATCGAGGAATTCAAGGAATTTTCTCATTTTTAGGTCTCAACTTGTATTTTTATCACTGGACTTCATCAACTTTTATTGATAAAATCGGTTTTAGTCAAGAATTATGTCTCTTATATCACAAGATTATTTTGTTTTTGGTATTAATGTTTGTATTCATTTTTAATTTAAATTGACATTTCCCGTTAAAATAAAAAAAGACTATACAACAATCGAGTATTGTTCTATTATCAATAGTGGTCATCAACCACATAATTTAGATCTCTTTAACTCACATTAGCTTATGACATAAACGAGTAATGCTACTTATCTCTATTGGTGAATGGTGATCATCAGACACACCTCACCGAGCAACATGTTATCTATTTAAATTCATTTCGCTTATGTTACTTGAATTTATCATACAGCTTTACATGTAAATTTTTAACCAATTAAAAAACAGTAATGACTGTGATAACAACATTTTTCATATCTATTTATTATGTTTGTTATTTTTTTTAACAACACGAGGCCTGTAATTTCCATTTATTAAAGGGGAACTAATTGAAACCATCTTACATTTCGAAAGAGTAGATTTACTGATAATTTTTTTGTCTCAATGATTATCCCTCCAATACGATTTTAATAACTCATCAATTTGCTTAAGGATTTAGTATCTTTAATGTGATTAAATTTAACAATTAGATGACATGACATAATATTATCAATAAATAATTAATGAAATAGAATATTTAAAATAACATATCCTAATTTATTTGAATATGAAAGTTCTTTCTATGAAACCCCTTCTTAATAGTAATTATAAAATATACTATCTTATCACAATTGGTGTGGTAATATATTAAAATCGCTGTGTTATAATAAAATAAGATTCACTATTTTTTTTTTTTCATTATACAACAATATGTTTTCATTGACATGTCTATATGCGGTGATATACACGCAGTGCTGCATCATCAAACTGCACCATATATTTGATCAATATAATATTTCAATTACGGCAACACATATTGAAAAGCAAAATTGTCCTACTTCTACGTAGTCAATTTATTCATTATAGATATATAACAATATTCATATGGACGTGGACAAGCTGATGATGTGGTTAGGCCAAGCCATTGTCATGCTACATCCTCCTTTTTACGTAGCAAGTAAACGGTATAATATAATATTTGTATAATATGATATTTGATGGGTAATTCTCACATGTAATCATGATCCTTTTAAACAAAGTTGAGACATCATTATATGGGGTTACAACTTCCCATTCATTGGTTTTTTTTTTATAAATATTTTCCCCCCTTTATATTTTAAAGTTGGATATGATCCCGAGTTTGCTTATAATTGGAAGAATAGGAAGGGGGAAAATAAAAGCTATTACAAGATAGACATGTTATTAAAAGACTCCGATGTAGATTATTCTAGAAATGATATTGGAAAATTTCTTTTAACCTTCTTTCTTTAATTTTTATGACCTTAACTTAACTAGAAAATTATTCTGTCATTATCACCTTAACTTTTAGAGCTTGTTTGGGATGGATTCTAATATACTTTTTATGGATTGCTACAATGTTCTTTTATCTTTTTTTTTTTTAATTTTTATTTTCAATTTTTACTATTTCAATCTTTTTTAATCCATCAAATATGGATTCTAATTCATCTTCCAAACGAGTCCTTAAAAGCTCAACTTTAGTTTGAATTTCTGCTTAATTAAACTTATTGTTTAAAAGGTTTTCGATATATACACCTTGTTTTTTAATAAAAATTTAAATTTAATACAGAAAATCTACATGAAACCTTAAACTTTTGTAAGATTTAATCAATTAAACATAATATTAATTGTAAACATAATTTAGTAGGAATTTCACATATGACTTCACCGATTCCCCTTGGGAATAAGGATGATGAAGTCAACGAGTTGGAGCTTGAGTTCCTCGAGCGCACTTGTCTAGTCCAATGGGTGGACTTGTGGCTCGTTGAATGAACTGCCCGATTACCAATTAACTTCTCCTCCCCATCCCCAATCACACAGAAATGTTCACTTGGGCGCCGACCAATGAAGCCTTTCACTTTTAGACAGTTTCTCGTGCATCAAAGGACTTCAGTTAGAAAGTCAAGAAGGTGGTCCAGCTTGGCTCTCCCTCGGCGTCGATCGGTCACTCCAACCCCTTCATTAGCAAGTTAAGGTGGTGCTATCAAGCCCACACGGACTTAGAGGTGTTGAGATCGAATCTATTTCATCTATAAATTAAAAAAAAAAATGCAAGATTCTTACATTCAAATTCTTGTTATTGTACTATGTTCCATTATTGTCACATGTTAGCTTTAAATATAGTTTACCTACACAATTGTCCAGCCCTTATATAAAGGAGAGTATTAGAACATATGTAAAGCCAATGTTGACCCCATCTTTTTTTGTTAAATTAAAAAAAAAAAGCTTAAAATCCAGAGTAATAATGGTAAACAAATTAAATGTTCTTCAATAAAGTCCCAGATAATTGTTATATGAAGATAAAACTTGCATATTCCATAGTGGGATATATCATTGTTTGAAGAAAAATTCCATTTTTCGCTTGGGATTGAAGATAAGGTTTTGAGATCAAATAGGTGGAGGGTGGTTGGTAATAAATAATAAAAATGAGGAATAGGTTGAGAGTAGTTGGATCAAGGGTCGTTTTGAGACCTTCGTGACTACTACCTACTACTTTAATTAGCTAAGAATTATAAAATTACTTTCAACGAAAAACAAAAAGGATTTTCCAAAAAGCAAAAAACAAAAAGGGGAAGAATAAGATGTACATATTCTTTATATAAATAACTGGTGTCCTTTTTTTTTGTTTTATAATCAAACTATTATTCTTTTGTTTTCAAATGGTCTCACTAATATTCTTTTTTTTTTTCTTTGGTTTTTTTCAGATTTTTTTTATTTGAACAAAAATTGTTAAACACTGATAAAGGGGTGACATTTGAACATTGGTTCAATATATGTATAATAGAAAGTAGCCATGACTTTTTCGTATGCTTTTTTTTTTTTTTTTTTCCTTTTGAGAATATTGATGAGCCAGGACTTTATTTGTTGTGTTCAAAAAATGAAATTATGGCCAATGTAGCAATTCAAAATTTTCAAAACAACTCCATCAGAATTCATGAAACTTCTTTGACTAAATCCACTTACTCAAAAAAAGGACACGAAGCAGAAGAAAAAGGCCTGCAATAATTTGTCGAGTATTTGAAAGCCAACCCCTCTCTTTGCCACAACACCCAATTCATGCTGTCAAAGCATGATAAAAAGAGAGAGAAGGCACATTGCTAAAGTAGTTAGATTTGAAGCCCTACTGAGCAGTTGGATTTGAGCCATTGACCAAAAATTGCATATATTTGGCCAAACTTAGATTTATTGTGAGGTATTTTATGTAATTGAGACTTCTTTTTCTTATGAGAGGTGTATTATGTAATCCGGCTAGTAATCCGGCTAATAATCCGTCTAATAATCTCTTAAAATTAAATTTAAATTTTTTTAAAAGATTTGAAGTTTCTCTTCTTTTATTTCTTATCAAACAATCATTAATATTAAAATTCTTTTACTAATCCTTCCGTCACTCTCATTCCTTCAACTTTCTTTTTTTTCCCTTCTAAACACACTCCCAATTTATGTATACATACATACATATATATATATAGATATATTTTGGTTTCTTCTTTCTTAGTTGTTGGATGAGTTAAACATAATATTATCTATTGAAATTTATAATGCTTTTAAAGGTGGGAGTTGGACCCTTTTTTTAACAGTTGAGTTAGTTTTGTTTCCATGACTGAAAAAGGAAATATATTGTAATTCTATCATTAAATTTAGACTACTTATAAGTGACAAGAAATATGAAGTCATTTATCCTCCAAATTTTCACATTATTGAAGAATTTTGCTATAGACTGATATTCTCCATCCTCTTGACTAGGGAAAATGCTGCACGCGTCACATGCAACCACACAACACAAATCACAAGTAACAATCAAAGTATTTTCCTTTTCTTTTTTATTTTTTCCCTGAAAAAATTTGTTTTTCTTTTTGTGATCATTCACTCTAACCAATAGATGTTAAATAACTCTACTTTTTTTTTTCTTTTCCATTTTTTAGCAGCCAAATAAACCAGTAGATGTTTAAGAATGGTTTTGTAAATAATTGAAATAATAATTTGTGCATGTATGCAGACAGGCATGGGCAGGCCCACAGGGATCATATATAGACATATACTATTAATAACCTGAAAAGAAAAAAAAAAAAAAAGCTGAACTTAAAAGAAGAAGAAGAAGAAGATTAGAGAGAGAGAGAGAGAGAGAGAGAGAGTGGGCCAGTTGCTTCTTTATTTCTATCCAGTAAATTCACCCCATCCACGTTCTTGCTTCAACCGCACCATCCCCACATGTCATGGTACAACAGTCTTATTTTTGCACCAGCGATAGTGATGTATGATGGTAAAAAAATGTCTAATTAAGTTATGCCTTTTAAACTAAAAAATTAAATTTGAATTTAATATTATATTTAGTTTATTTTAAAATTTTTAATATATAATTTATATAATGTTTTACATTTAAAAATATTATTCATATATATTTTTTATGTAAAAAAATATATATACTAACCATATAAAAAAGTATATGAAAACATAATTTTCAATTTAAGTTTAAACCAAACTTTTATCATCTAAATACTTTTAGTTTAAAATGAAATTCTCTAACTCAAACTTAAGTATCAAACATAAGGTTTATTCTATGATTTAACTCATTCCAAACTTAACCTAAATTTTCTAATTCAAACTCGTGATCAAAATGAACTCTTAAACCCTTAATTTCTATTAAGTCTTAGATTTGAGTCATGACGTATGCATGAATTTAGTTTTAATAAGAAAGACCATATATTGTCTACTCTTAAAGTCTGGAGTCTATTAATTGTGAAGACCTAAGATTGAGTTTATCATCATTCCACTAATGCGATCAGTGAACTCATCTAATAACTACTAGAACAAAGACACAAGGATACCATCAATATATTTTTTTCTTATAAAAAAAAGTCTTATTTTTATATTACAATATATCCAGGACATTACCCATTTTTTTTAATAAAAAAAAGTTTCGTGCTACGACATACCCCAACTCTTACTCTATTTTTATTTTAGAAAGATTCCACACCAACAGGGTAATTGAGTTTTTTTACCCAATCCAAATCACATGACGTTTATAAAGTAAAAATAACTACGTAGTCTAAAAAACTCTATCACACAATCCAATCCCATACAACACAAACTGAATCTTATAAATTAAATCAACAACTCGTCTTTATGATAAGAGTATCCCCACCGCAAAATCTCCTCCCCTTTGGGTTTAAATAGGGAGTACAACTCGGTTGATTGAGAAAAAAGCCAACTTAACCGCAATGAAATGTGACAAATAATAAGTTATGGTCTATTCTTTCCAAATGTAAAATTTATGGTCAATTTTGCATGTCTCTCTCTCTACTCTGTCAGAGTCAGAGTCATACTGTCAAGTTCCGGTGCTCTCTCTTTAATAAATTATTCTCTCTTTTCCCCCTCTCTCCCTCACTCTCTCTACCCACACCATCCTTTTCTTGTATTCTGATCTTTTAAAAAACCCAAATTGAAAATTTCCATCTCTAAAATTACTTCTTTCATTTTTTTTTTTTTTTTTTGCATTTTTTCCCCTTCTGTGAGTTCCATCTTCTATCAACTCTGGCAAATTAATTTTACATTGAAAACCAATGACAAAAGCTTAATCGGCTTTAATTATCCTACCAGAATCCTTAAAAACCCAGGTGGGTTTTCCTCGTATGCTTCGAAAGCTTATTGGAGAGCTCCAATGTCCGCGATCTAAATGCCGTTAAACTACGTCGTTTCGGACCCAATGCTGGCCTCTGCGAGCTCCACCGAGCTCTAATGGCTGCTCTTGAGCTCAGCCCAGGTACCCTTTTTCACGTTTTTGCTTTTTCTTTAGCTTTAACAAGTTGTAGATCTGGGCAGTTCAACAAGTTTGGAAAATTTTGCTCAAAACCCAGTTCTTTTTTCTTTTTTTCTTTTCTTTTTTTGCTTAATTTGGTGAATGTGCTTGTGGAAATGAACATATAATGTTTCTTGTTAGGTTTGAATTGAGTGTGTTTTTTCTACAAAGATTTTTCATCTATTTTTGTCTCATTTTTTTGCTTGGTTGATGTACTAATGTGGTTGTTAAACCACTCTTGGCCCTTTTTTTTCCCCTCATTATTTTGTAAAGTTTCCTTCTTTAGGTAAGACTTTAGGAGAATTATCGTATTCCTTCTCTCTTCTATGATTAATCAGAATATGTTTCGACTGATGATTTTGTGGACAAGGAATCTTCACTATTATGGTGATTGATTATTTTAGAGATGTTTAGAGTTTCCGAAATATTCGAATGGCCCCGAGAATCGACACGAAAGACCCATGAGGATGTGTTTTCCTTCAAATGCAGAATGCTATTGCTTGACATTGACACTTTGAAATAAAAATTATTTGACTGCTTTATAATCACTTATTAGAAACTAGTTCTGTTTTGGTTTTCTGAATAGTTAGATGTTGCAATGGTTCATTTTTCTTTTTGTAAAACTCGCTGATATCTGGCTGTTACTTTCTTTTTTTATGCTGAACCAGGAGAAAAGTGTGGCCTGTGGATATAACAAGTTATTTAATTGACTTCACATTCTTTGCCCAAGTGCTCCCCATGGAGTTCCACTTGGCTGCCGTGTTTTCTTTCCTTGTTTTTATTGTCATTCTTCTTCCTTCGGCTATTGCTGACCTATACTCAGATAAGCAAGCGCTCCTCCAGTTTGCTGCCGCTGTTCCTCATCTCCGGAACCTCAAATGGAACTCGGCAACACCTGTCTGTACGGCATGGGTTGGCGTTAAATGCACTGAAGACGGTACTGGTGTGCTTTCCCTCCGCCTTCCTGGTATTGGGCTTATAGGCAGTATCCCACCCAACACCCTTGGTAAGCTAGATAAGCTGAGGGTTCTCAGCCTTAGATCAAATCTCCTTAATGGTGATCTTCCTTCCGATATTACTTCCCTCCCTTCACTCCACTATCTTTATCTCCAACACAACAACTTCTCTGGCAAAATTCCTGCCTCTTTAACCCCCAAACTTAATGTATTGGATCTGTCGTCTAATTCATTCTCTGGTGAAATTCCGCAAACAATACAGAACTTGACTCAACTGACAGGGCTGAACCTCCAGAACAACTCTCTTTCTGGACCAATACCCGATCTCAACGCAACCGGGCTAAAGCATTTGAACTTGAGCTACAATAATCTTAATGGATCTGTCCCGTTATCTCTTCAGAGATTCTCCAATTCATCATTTCTTGGGAATCCTCAATTATGCGGAAGGCCCCTTAAAACTTGCTCCATCATCCTTCCTCCACCTCCCTCTTTCCCTCCACTACCACTTATTCCTAAAAGAAAGAGGCCCAAGAAGAAATTCCCCATGTGGGCTATCATTGCCATTGCTGCTGGCGGCGGGTTTGCGCTGCTTTTTATTTTAGCTTTATTCACTATTCTCTGTTGTTTCAAGAAAAAGGATGGCGGTGGTGCTGGTGTTCTGAAAGGAAAGGCTTCTAGCATTGGGAGGGGTGAGAAGCCTAGAGAAGAGTTTGGGAGCGGGGTGCAAGAACCCGAAAAGAACAAGCTAGTTTTCTTTGAAGGTTCTTCTTATAACTTCGATCTTGAAGATTTGTTGAGAGCTTCAGCTGAAGTACTTGGAAAGGGCAGTTATGGTACCGCATACAAGGCTATATTAGAGGAATCAACAACAGTTGTAGTAAAAAGGTTGAAGGAAGTGGTTGTGGGGAAGAGGGAATTTGAACAGCAAATGGAGATTATTGGAAGGGTTGGACAGCACCCAAATGTTATGCCTCTCCGTGCCTATTATTACTCAAAGGATGAGAAGCTCTTGGTCTATGACTATGTCACACGTGGAAGTTTGTCCGCTCTCTTGCACGGTATGCACAACCTGATCCTCTTAGTTTCTTTTTAGCATTTTCAATGAAAATTTATCTGTTGATTAAAACTTCTACATATTTAGTCTACATGAACAAAAGTATATGTGTATACCAAGGACATTGGGAAAGATTTTCATGGACAAAAGTATATGTGTCTACATGAAATAATTTGCTTGATGTTGGGGTTGTCTCTCTCTCTTTTTTTGCGGGGGGGGGGGGGGGGGCGCGGGACTATTTCATGGTTTTTTTTTTTTTTATTTTATCCCCTGTCCTCATCGTTCATTGGAGTGGACTTTAATTTTTTTGCTTCTTTTCCCCTTTTTGGGGTTATGATGTTTTTGGGGTTTTGTTGGGGGGGGGGGGGGGGGGGGGGGCGGGGCTATTTCATGGTTTTTTTTTTTTTTTTTTATCCCCTGTCCTCATCGTTCATTGGAGTGGACTTTAATTTTTTTGCTTCTTTTCCCCTTTTTGGGGTTATGATGTTGTTGTTACCCTACTTAATCCATCCTATTATCGTGGCTGGCATATGAATTTTCATGCACTGATGAGTTCTAGTCATTAACCATTATCAACTGAAAGGAGGGGTGACTTTTACCAAAGCAGTCAATTCAAGGACCATTTTTAAGAAGCTAAGAAATAAGAATCATATCGTATGCATATGTTTTTCTGGACTATTTTTGGGACCTGAAAGTGTTTGTTTATACTTGTCCATAACGTCCACCAATCGTACACACAATCAGTGTAGTGTGTGTTTGTTCTTGCTTATATTCGTTTTCTTTGAACTATTAAATTCACTCCTGTTAGTTTCTGATGATCTAAATTTATTCAAGGAAGTTTGTAATTTCCCAGTTCTCGTCAAATGTTAATTACTCCTTCATAGATTAAGTAAAATTTTCTTGTAGGCTAGACTCATATTTGTGTAGAATCCAGCCTTTTCTGCTGAAATACTCTTGTTCACAGCACAAATTTCATTGTATAAACAGGAAATAGGGGAGGTGGAAGAACTCCACTAGACTGGGAAACCAGAGTAAAAATTGCCCTCGGAACTGCAAAGGGAATTGCTCACATTCACTCTATGGGTGGTCCTAAGTTCACTCACGGGAATGTCAAGGCCTCAAATGTCCTCCTCAACCAAGATCTTGATGGTTGCATATCTGATTTTGGCCTGACGCCTCTTATGAATGCACACGCCACTCCGTCTAGGAGCGCAGGGTATCGTGCTCCTGAGGTGATCGAAACCCGCAAACACACCCATAAGTCCGATGTGTATAGCTATGGCGTCCTCCTCCTCGAGATGTTGACAGGAAAAGCTCCACTTCAGTCACCAGCCCGTGATGACATGGTTGATCTCCCTAGGTGGGTCCACTCTGTTGTAAGGGAGGAATGGACTGCTGAGGTCTTTGACATCGAGCTGATGAGGTACCAAAACATCGAAGAAGAAATGGTGCAGATGTTGCAAATTGCCATGGCATGTGTGACCAAGGTTCCAGATATGCGGCCTAGCATGGAGGAAGTCGTTAGAATGATTGAGGAAATCCGGCAATCTGACTCAGAGAACCGACCGTCTTCAGAAGAGAACAAGTCCAAGGATTCTACTGTGCGGACTCCATGATTTGTGTGACTTGTATCCTAATTTCAGCTGAAAATTCTTTTCATCTGATTAACGGAAGCAAGATTGAAATAAGTGTTTAACTCGGCTCCGGATCTTTTTCCCGAGCATTATTTATTGCTTTTGGTAGAGCGTGAATCTGTCCAGGGTTTCGATTTTTCTTAGGGGTTTAGTGCCATTAGGTTTTTACTTTCATTAATTAGGTGAAGTTTATTTTTTTCCTTCCCCCCCCCCCCCCCCCCCTCTTCATGATTTGATGTAATTTGCACATAAATGAATTAATTGGTGGTCTTTCAATCACGAATTCAACGAAGTCCCAATTTCCACTTTGTTTCTTTATTATTGAATTCTGAGACTGGTAGATCGACATTAATTGTATCAGAACTTGGTCAGTTTTTTATAATTTTCTTTCAAATATGAATGTGATTACGTCTGGATCTCTGCAGCTCCTTTGTAATCTAGGGAAAATGCACTTCTTCCCCGTGCATTTTCTAGCGCATTTCCCAAAGCAAAACAAAGCATAAACATAATCTATTGCTCCATACTAATCAAAATGTACAATTTCTCCTGTACAGTTTCCTAGTAATTTAGGGAAATGACTGATTTTTAGGCGGAAAAAGAAACTAAAGGCAGGGGGGGGGGGAGGGGAGGTGGGTGTGCGTGTTTTGGAAAAGGGCTACGAACTACTAAAACAATCATACCTTATTTCCAAATGGGCCTCAGTTTGTCTTTTTTTCATTTTTCCCTTAAATTTTCTCCTTTGAATTGGTTTTTTCGGATCCTACTTTTTTTTTTTTTTTCCTTTCCCTGTATGCTATATTTTTTTTTAATTAATAATGAAAAATTTGAACTGTACTTTTAGATAGAATCAAATATAAAACTGTTGTCAGGTTAGAACCACCTGATGCATCTATCTATCTTGGTAACACATGCAAAAATTTGCTTAAAAATATTAATTTATTTTTGTCTTTTTAGTACTCGATTAAAATAAATAAATAAATAAAAACAGTAATCTTTCCCGCCAATTACCAACCATATAACTGCGTACTTTGCCAAATATAGTTAACGGTCCTCCATATTCCGCGGCAGTGCAATTCCTCTCCAACCACTCATATGACCCCCCAAATCCCTCTCCTCCTCCTCCTCCTCCTCCTTCCTTCCTCAAGGTCGGACCTTTCTCCGACAATGGCGGATTCCCGAAAAGCTCCGCCATTGCCGCGACCTCCCCTCCGCAACCAATCCCGCCACACTCGCCACGTCCTCTTCTCCGACCTCCCTTCCAATCACCACCAACACAAACAACAACACCGATCAACCCCCCCCATTCGCGACGACAAAAACTGCCGCCCCTTCTGCCTCTCCCTCTGCGCATGGGCCTGCCTCTCCGTTTTCGCCTTCGTGCTCTTCGTCCTCCTCCTCGCCATCCTCTTCGCCACCTTTCTCCACAACACTCTCCCCGATATCGCCGTCACCGGCCTTGAGGTCCGAAGGCCTAATTCCACAAAGGCGGCTGATTCGATCGGGCTCGTCGTTGAGTTCTCAAACCGGAACGATAAGGTCGCGGTCTCGTTCAGTCAATTGGCAGTAGAGGAATCGTCGCAGAGGGTGGGTTTGGGGAAGACAAGGATCGGCTCGTTTTCGCAGGGGCCGAGGAATACGACGGAGCTGAGAGTGACCACCGCGGTGGAGAGGACCGGCGAGGACGTCAAGGAATCGTTGTCTGATTTGAACGATTCGGAAGCGGTCCTCGACGTGACGTTCAGGGGAAAGGTGGGGCTTCACATTGGAGGGATGGACATTGATGGGGTTCCTCTGTTGATTTCGTGCAATCCGCAGAAAAGTGAGGTTGAGCAAGGGAAGAAGTGTCGGTGCAGTACTAGGATTTTCCCTCTGTGAGGACTAGAGAGGGGAGAAATAGAATTTGTTTTCATGTTGTGATTTGGGCAAAGGCTTTTTTTTTTTTTTGGGTGGGGGTGTGGGTGGAAGAAAATGGTTGTGATGGAAATTATGTAAAGAGTACTTGTACTTCAAAGAATATTATTATTGAAGATTTTGGCTCTGCGGGTTTACATTTGTTGATGGTCAGCAAAATATTAGAGGAGATTTTCTTTTGAGCTCTCTACAAGCCAAATGAGTAATGTTAAAGCTTAGTGTATTTTTTTTTTTTTAAATTTATATGAAAACAAAGGAGTGTTCTTCACAAGGTGGAACCTTTTGCTTTGCTATCTTTCTCAACATCATCCCTTGATAAATGGATTGATGTTGCAACTCGTAAATGGGATGGTACTTGCTGTGTTTTGGGCAAGTTTTTGGTGAGGTGTTTTAGACAATTAAGATTTTCAGATGGTAGTTCAAATGTGTTGATCGATTTTCTTGTTCCGTTGACTGTATTTTCAATTATAACCTGACAAGTTATTTAAGTGCTGCAATATTTTTCATATTTTGTATTTATTGATCGAATTTCAAACGTAGATGATTTGGCCAAAAAACAAAAATTTAAGGCAACTAATTAGACATAAAATTCAAGATAATAAATGCAAACTCATGGCTAGGTCCGTAGTCACTGGCAATTGGACCGGGTAAACCAAAGGAAAGGAATGGAAAAGCTCAACATTTTTTGGGCATTGAATTGTCTCATTTGCATGTATATTAAGCACTACCAATTGGTAAGAAATGCAAACATTTTTTAATGCCAGAGTTTTTACGACAAAATCTCTTATTGTATATTATTAGTGGTAACTGTTTTTTAGTCAGATTATTTTTATAATGGCATCAACAAATAGAATCATAGATTAAATTTTTGAAAAATTAATCTAATAATTACTATAACAATTTTGTCTGATATAACTTAATAGGAAATCCTATAGTAAAAAATTATGTCAATCAGTCTGTAAAGAGCCAATAGCAGGACAAATTCTTGCAACTATTAACCAAAAATTCAGCCTCGTTGTTTCAAAGGAAAGAAAGAAACTATGTAATTTCATATGTAATTTCATATGTAATTTCCTTTTCATATGTAATTTCCTATTGGATTTTCCTTTTCATATGTAATTTCATCTCCTGTGACAAGAAATTTTCTATATTTTCCTATTGGATTAACAGTTTTACCAATTTTAGAGGAAAAAAAAAAAAAAGGTTACCAAGTCTTTAGAAAATAATAATAATAATAATGTTACCAAGTAAAATGGATGAGGACCTAATTGAAACAAAAACATTTAAAATGCGCTGAAGAAAATACAAAAATAGTAGAGGACCTATCTGCAAAATCACGGAAAATGGATAAAATGGAACTATGGAAGTTCTTCAGTGGCAAAAGCCCAAAGCTCGCTTTATGCTGGCTCTGCTTCTGAGTATCTCACTAATCAGAAACCCAAAAAAATCGCCCGCTAATTTTCGAAGCCTTTTCCTAAATCCTCTATATCCGTCCCAGGTGCTCTCTCTCTCTCTCTCTCCACACACACACATGTATATCTTCCTTGATATTCATATATATAATTCGTTTCTTTACTTGGTTGTCAACTTGCCATTACATGAACGTAGTTTCTCCGTCTCAGACCAAATTTTTAGTTTTTCTTTGGTTTTATTGGCATTTGTGTGGATTTCTTACAACAAAACATATGCAAAGATGCAATTAAACGTGTGGCTTTTAAGAGGAGGATTGTAATTTTGCTCTGTTCAAGTTTTATGTTACCTATTTTCCAGGATAACAAAAATAATATCAAGAGTGAGGGAATAAGAAAAAGAAAAAGAAAAACAAAAGTTCTTTTGCTTTTTATGTTCTAAGAACCTAATTCAACCTTTTTGGTTCAGTTTTGAATTTGTTTAAAATTGCTGATTGGTAAGTGCTCATGGTGTTCGACAAAATCCCTCAAAGAATGGAGAAATGGGCTTTGTTTAAATGTCAAAATATATTTTTCCCATTCATGCGGAATTCAATGAAAAAAAAAATTAATGATGGTTGTTCTTTCATTTTCTAATTGTCGGAGAAATCATACTTCCTGTTTTTATGACATTTTCTTTACAGTTTAAGCTTCAAAACTCAACACCAAAGAAGAGTCTGTCGTTGGTAATACTAAAAAGATACTAGTTGGGACCTACGAAAGATGCCAGCATTAATCTCGTCGAGGTTACTCCTTTTTGGAGGATCACTTCCCTTCCAAAAGTTGTCGCATGTTTCTAGGAAAACTTGGTTGCATAGTGGTGTGACGATTCGACATCAGGTTGATCATGAACATGGGCCTCTCAGTCTTGCAAGTATTGGAATCAAAAGTGCTCTTGGAACAACAGAACTGAGGGAAACAGCTAAGGTTAAACGGCCAAACTCCCGTATTGAAGTCCCCAGAGGGAAGAAGGCGGTTAGAAGCAATGTAATTAAGTCAGCTGGGAAGCCAAAGACGCTTGAAATAGAGGCTGCCCCATTTGCAGCCAAGTCATTTTCTGAGCTTGGCCTTCCACAGTCTCTAATGGAGAGGTTAGAGAGTGAGCGCTTCATTACTCCGACTGATGTTCAGTCTGCAGCAATTCCTGTTATTCTCAAAGGTCATGATGTGGTGATTCAGTCTTACACAGGTTCAGGGAAAACACTGGCTTATCTGCTTCCTATACTTGCTGAGGTAGGCCCACTGAAGAACAAAACTTCTGGAGGTGGAGAACCCGGGAAGAAAACAGATATAGAAGCAGTTGTAGTTGCTCCTTCTAGGGAGCTGGGGATGCAAATTGTCAGGGAGGTTGAGAAAATATTAGGTCCCGCAAACAAAAGAGCGGTTCAGCAGCTTGTAGGGGGTGCAAATCGATCACGGCAGGAAGAAGCTCTAAAGAAAAACAAGCCCGTCATTGTTGTGGGGACTCCTGGTCGGATTGCAGAGATCAGTGCTGCTGGCAAGCTCCACACTCATGGCTGCCGTTACTTGGTCTTAGACGAAGTTGATGAACTCCTTTCGTTTAACTTCCGGGAGGACATGCACCGGATTTTGGAACATGTAGGTAGAAGATCAGGCGCTGGCCCGATTGGATCAAAAAGCTCCCTCGCCAGGAGGGTTGAGCGCCAGACTGTTTTAGTATCAGCGACAGTTCCATTTTCAGTCATAAGAGCGGCCAGGGGTTGGGGGACTGATCCACTTCTTGTCCAAGCCAACAAAGTTATTCCACTAGAATCCATCCCGCAAACGGGACCAATTAGTCTGTCAAATCCTACAACCAGTCCAAGTTCATCATCTAATCTTCCAGGTCAGCCAGCCGTGGAGAGCCTGCCTCCCTCTCTGAAGCATTATCATTGCGTTACAAGGTTACAACACAAGGTTGACACTTTGAGAAGATGCGTTCATGCTCTAGACGCGAAATCTGTTATAGTTTTCATGAATCACACAAAGCAACTAAAGGATGCAGTCTTTAAGCTAGAGGCTCGTGGAATGAGTGCGGTAGAGCTACACGGGGACCTTGGCAAGCTTGCCAGGTCAACAACTTTGAAGAAATTCAAGAGTGGAGTGGTGAGAGTTCTCGTTACAAACGAATTGTCGGCTAGGGGTTTGGATGTGGCAGAATGCGATCTAGTGGTCAATCTGGACTTGCCCACAGACTCAATTCACTACGCTCACCGAGCTGGTAGGACTGGCCGGCTCGGCAGGCCAGGCATGGTCGTTACTATGTGTGAGGAGCCAGAAGTTTTCGTTGTGAAGAAGCTCCAGAAGCAGCTTGGTGTACCGATCCCGGCTTGCGAGTTTGTAGAAGGCAAGCTTATTGTAACAGAATAGGAGAAAACTACACAACCCCTTAGTTCATAGGACTACTTTTAAGGGTTCATAGGACTACTTTTAAGGGTCAATGAAGTGTTTTTTTTTTTTTTTTTTTTTTTTTTTACTTTTTTGGGTTTTCAGTGGTTTTAGTGATTAATGCAGCCAAATGATTTAAGCTGTTGAAGCTCACTTGTTAAAGTAAACCAAGCATTTAACGAATAGTTTTCCTGCCCTTTTGTGGTCTGAAATCTTGCATATTTGGGACCTATAAAGAGGCATGGTATTTGCCAATGGGCTCCATATTGAACTTAGCTGTATTTTAGTTTTTGATACGACATTATAGAATGACTTTTATTCTTGGAATTTGAACAAAACGCGTCTGACTACTTTGATTAAAATTTGTCGGTGCCTTAGAAAATGGGTTCTCAATAAATTATTAAAGAATTTTTGCCTGTTCATTGGATAAGGGTGACAAACAGAAGATAAGAGAAATAGAAATTTGCTAAGAATTCATTAATAATGAAAAAAGGAAAAAAAAAGTAATAATAAAAAAAAAAAGCCGTTAATGATTGTCGCAAGAGCCACGCAATTCATTCAATAATGGAACAATAAAATAATTCAAGAAAAAAAGTTTTTAAAATCATGATGAAAGTGCGGGGACATAGTTACCAAAGGAATCTACACCAGATACGGACCCATTAGGTGGGGATAGAAATAAGGGAAAGTGGTGCACCTAACGAAAAAATAAATTAAAAAAAAAAACAATTAGTTGGGGACTACACTGCAAGAACCTCAGATAATTGATAAATTACATTGACAACCTTTGAACTTGTCAAATAATAATAACAGCTTGTGACTGAAAGTATTTGCAAGTATTCCCTTGTCTTGCCTATGTTTATCAACATTGAGACACGAAAACTCAAAAAAGCTCAATTATATGAATAAATTTTTTTTAAATAGCTAATATGGTATATGAGTTATTATTAATCTTTTTTTTAATGTATTTCAAATATTGACAAGCTGAACCTAGAAAAAGATGATACTTTATTTTTATGTGGGTTGAATCAAAAAATTATTATAAAAAATAAAATATCCATAAAACTATATTTTGTATAATTAGTACAATTACTCTATAAGCCCTTTAGTAGGTGACAAGTTGATCTCAGTAATTTCAATTTGGATAATCAAGTTATTGACTCCTGATTCCTTTACAATGTAAAACATAATTTAAAACAAAAACAATTAACAAATTTTTAATAATTTATACACATACAAAATATATATCAGATTTCTTAACTTACACTTTTATTGAATAAAAAATCGAATAACTCAAACTAAAAAATAAAAAACATGAACCAAATATCTTAACCTTGAATCCAAATAATCTTAATTTGCATTCTTGCCTCCTCCATCACTTTCTATCCTCCACAACCCTCATTTTCGCTATCATTTCTCTTCTCCTAATCTAACCAAAATCGAAAAACCATAAAAATTACCAATTCTCTCCTCTACTGCCAATTTTCCTGTTTGTATGATTACATAATCACACATCGATGTGAAAATATGATCTCCACATACATAATTATACATCAATAAGGGTCTGTTCTCTGTATATCTCTACCTAAAATCAAGATGATGAATATGTAATTGATAGATGACATAAATGTAAGGTGACAACGAAAAGGTAGAGGAGAGCATGACAAAGTGTTTTGGCATGAAAATTTGTTTATAGTTTAGGCCTGCCGATGTAAATATTTTCAGTAAGAGACGTATCAGCGTGGTTTCATTAAAATATAAGGATGTCGGTGTAACTTTATAAAATTTTAATTTAAGTCCTACCCCTTAGGCGTGTAGCCTATTCGAAAAGATTTTTCTAATATGGACTAAAAAATAATAATAATAATAATAAAGTAACAGGACGTGAATCCTACGCCAAGTTGGAATATAATGACAGAAAATTCTAGAGCCTTATCGTGCCGTATAATTATTGCGTTGTTGTTTCCTTTGGAGGTCTTCTTCGTCTTCTTCTCTGTGATTAACCTTCATACCTGGGTTTTCTCAAACAAAGTCCATTTTTTCAAAGCCTCTTCCTTTTTCCAAACTCTTAGGTAAATTTCTTCCTCATCTTTTCTCTCTGTGATCTTCTTGTTTCGCTCATGATTCGAACAGATCTCTTCTGTTCTTCCGTCGCAAAAATTTAATTTATACATTTTTTTTTTTGTATAAATTTTGCGCTGCGATTTCTCTGTTGTTTTGGACTGTGGATTCACGATCTGGTGCTGTTTTTTGCTTTTTAAGAGCCTTGTTGGTGTATCAATGGCGTCAAAACGTATCTTGAAGGAGCTCAAGGATTTGCAGAAGGATCCTCCAACCTCTTGCAGTGCAGGTTTGCTCTCTTACCTTTCTTTTTTTTTTTTTTTTTTTCCTTTCCTTGCTTTAATTCTCTAATATTTATCCAATATTTACCAAGAAACTCTCATTTCTTTCGTTTTTTTTTTATTTTTATTTTGGGTTCTTTTTTTTGTGTGCGCCAAAAATTGGAGCTTTAGCATAGGGTTATTACTGCTGATAACTGTTTTGACACCACGAGTCCGGTTTAGCTCTGTTTAGCTGATTATATTTATCGTATTACACGAAGTGTGATTTTGACAAGAATTAGAAATGAGACATGGGCGAATTTGAGATTTTTATTGTAGTCCACGAACTGGGTGTGATGATTGTTACGTGCATCAGCTGATTGCATGAATTTTATTTTGTTTTTTGTTTGTATATTATGGAGAAAGTTTGGTGAATCTTTGCATTGCGTGTTGTAACTTGTAGGTCCCGTGGCTGAGGACATGTTCCACTGGCAAGCAACGATTATGGGGCCTTCTGATAGCCCTTACGCAGGAGGCGTGTTTCTAGTTTCAATTCACTTTCCTCCGGATTACCCATTTAAGCCCCCGAAGGTTTTTCTTCTCCTCTTCTTCTTTTTTTCAGCATTTTTTTTTTTTGGGTCTGGTAGGCGCTGCTGCACTGGTCTTCTAGTGCAAGTTCTGAAAATGTTCAACATAGCAGGGGTGTTGGTTTTGTGATTGATTCGACTAAGGGTGACTGTCCATCGATTTAGCTCGTGCATGTGATTTAACTTTTAAACGATCATTATGCCTAGTTGCTTTAACTTTTGCTGGATTGTTCAACTCCTGCCTTCAATTTAGCCTTTTCTCTTTAATATTGTCATATGACTTCTGCCTTGCGGAATCTAGTAGAAAGACATCATTCAAGTTGAAAACACATTGCCTTTGGAAGGAATTGGTGTTTAGTAGCAGTGGTACTGCTGCAACTAACATCTGTTTTTTGCATAACAATTTCGATTAACATTGAGTTATCTTATGCATTCGTTTTTAATTGACTATTAAGCGTATTGTGTAACGTTTATATGAAATGTCTATCTCCCTTAGCTTGGAATTTTCATCACAAATCTGTGACGCGTGAGATTGTTTGAGGTTTTGTTTCTTTACATTTTAGCCATTTTGTTCTGTTCACATGTTTCCAGGAATACCCTTCATCATAGGTTCGAGCTGTCTTGCGTGTGTGTCATGTGTGTGCGTGTGTGTGTGTATTTTGTTTTTTCCTTCCGGTTTTAGAGACTTATGATCGTAAATTTTTTCAGGTAGCATTTAGGACGAAGGTATTCCATCCCAACATTAACAGCAATGGAAGTATATGTTTAGATATTCTTAAAGAACAGTGGAGCCCTGCGCTAACCATTTCCAAGGTTTATTTCTTACATACGCTTTCCCCATGACCTTTGCAACTACATATGCTTAAGGAGAAATGGTCTTAAGAATTTTTCCAGCAAAAAATAAATAAATAAATAAAATTGTGTTATGTCTCTCACTTGGTTTAAGCATATTCTTTGCTTAATTCTTGCTTCTTATCTACTCTTGCATGGATGCCTAACAACCCCTCTCCTAGTAGTGTTTGCGGAGACCATTGTATGATCTTTTGAAGAATTGAGAGACAAGTTTTAAAACTAGTGTGCGACTTGTTGCTCGAGATGCTGATAATGATCTACATTCTATCCTCTAGAATCAACAATTCTAGCTTGTTGGGAACAAATTTTTGGTCAGTCTTTCATATGAAATTTTCTGTATATCAGGTGCTGCTATCTATATGCTCTCTGTTGACAGACCCCAACCCTGATGATCCCCTTGTCCCTGAAATTGCTCACATGTACAAGACCGACAGAGCCAAGTATGAAACCACAGCTCGCAGTTGGACACAGAAGTATGCCATGGGATGAAGGTGAAACCTGAAAAAGGCTCCCAGCATTTGTACAAGACAACAAATGCATGGATTCCTCTCCATCTCATTTTAGGTCTTGAAAAAAAAATATATATATATATTTTGGGAATGCTTTTTTTTTTTTCTCTTCTTTTTAGTTTTTGTTTTTGTTTTTTTTGTTTTTATTAGTTGAAATGGGCAAGGAACTCGGATCTCATTTCTTGAAGATTCATTTCAATATATTGGAGTTGGAAATGAACCAAAAAAAAAAAAAAACTGTAATTTATGATTGCAAAGTTCTTGTCAATTGAAATGGTCTGTGATTTGCTACTATTGAACGTTGAAGAAATAACCCTGGGTGGGAACAATTACGTATTAGTCCACTTATTCTTGGAGCACACAAGCTACTGATATACATATATACATACATATATTTATATTTATTCTACATATCAGGGAAAGAATATAATCTTGCATTATGAAAATTATTGCATTGTATTTACATTGTATTTGAATGTAATGTATTGAATCTAATTTGTATTTAGAAGAAAAATATTAGTATTATATTTGAATGTAATGTGTATTTGAGTGAAAAATATTTAAATTATATTTTAATAATAAATATGTGATATAATGGGTAAAAATAAAGAGAATATATGATGTAATTAATAAAAATAATAGAAAAAATGAAATAATGAATAATGATTGAATTATATTTAAAATGTGACATAGTGGGTATTTTAATAAAATATTTTTATATTTGAGAAAAAATTGTATTGTATTTAAATATAATGAAAAAAAAAAAGAAAAAAAAAAGTACCAAATACGTTATGAATAATCACTAGTGCAAGCAAAGTGTGAGTTTTTCTGAGGGTTTATGTAATTGATACCGGTTAAGTTCTTGCCATTATTTGATGATCCACGACGTGCGGTGGACAACATGGCTAAAAAGTTTTGAACAATATCAGAGCCGAAAACTGTAGTCGAATGTTGTTGGTAAAAACACGTTTCTTGCGAAAAATTGGGAGATCTCGCATGCTATTTGCTGGGCTCAAACATCATGCGTCTCTTGGACTATGGTTTCTAAACCATCATGTGTGTCTTGGACTATGGTTTCTAAACCCACGTGGTTTCTTTGTTCGACCCATCATCATGAGCTTCTTGAAGGAGCGATGTTAGTGGCGAGTGCTTCCAAGTTTCTGATTCTGTCAAAGTTAAAGAGTCAGTCTTCTCGTTACATTGAACTTGGTACAATTTATGGCGTGGGAATTGGGTGAATTATTGGCCCAATTGGAGGTCAAACGACACAGGAAATTCCAACAAAACGAATAAAGAAAACTAGGATTTTTCAAACTTCTTGAACTGATAATTTAAGGACCGTTTCGTCTGGGATCAATTCTCTTGGTCAATGCTTTTATGGCATAAATACCAATGTTCATTGGTTGAGAAAATTCTTTCATATTCCAAAAGCGATGTTTATTAATTAATTTATTTATTTAAAGTTTTTTGTTTATATGTTGAAGCCTTGTTCATGAGAAGTAAAGGCTACAAGCCATGCGTGCCTCATGGTGACTTGGGGAGACGGGCAAAAGCAAATGAGATTAGAATTCTTCAATATGAATGTTTGACCTTTGACCATAAGCTTTGACTGCACATGTAGCCAATAGAATGTCTAGCCCTGCTTACACTTGCAAGGTTTCAAATGTTGTAGATGTGTATATGATTATATATTATACCTTTTTGGTAGTAGACAACTTTTTTTCTTCCTTTTTTTTTTTTTTTCGGGGATGGTAATAGATTGTGATATGCAAGCTGAAAGTTAGAGTCGTGATTAATAATACAAGTTGGCAATGCATTATTTAATGAAAACATCTTATTAGATATTGCTGGAAATCTCGTTAGATTACAATTTAGCCAAAAAAAATTTTAATTAAAATAAGGTTTATTAAAAAAAAAAAATCATCCCTTTGTTGATAAGCAACGAAAGTGGTCGGTCCTAAGATCTCTCTAGCGATGACAATTTGATACATCATTAATCAAGTTCATGAGGAAGGCCTTTGCTTGTTGTCCAAGCAATAACCAACTCTAGCCTACTTTTTTTGGTCCTTTTTGAGCGGCTTTATTGTAAATTCTTAACACTTTTCTCGTGTATCCTTGTCGTTTTTCACCGAATTCCATCTTTTCATTCCTTGACCAGTATTATTTAGCCCCAATATTAATATAGGGGCGCCACTTTTGGTAGTTTACTAGTCTTCTTAGGCTTCATCCGCAGTGACATTGTTATCCTAAACCCTGATTTTTCATTCACTGAATAATAGTCGATGAAAAAGAACATAGGATTTTGTGAAGTTTTCCTAACATTTTGGTAAATTCCATTTGCTTTATGTCCATTCACCATTTGTGACGTGCGCATATATAAATATATATATGTAATATATTTTATCCATTTTCAATGCATTTACGTGTATTAGTATTTTATTTATTACAATATAATGTGAAAAATAATTTTATTTTATTTTATTATTTAATGTATTATGTTAATTTTTAATGTTATTTTTACTTTTTATTATCATTATTATATTTTAGAAATTATAAAAGTGAATTTTTATTATTTGAATACATAAAAATAAAATTATTATAAAAATTACACAAGACAACAATCAATAAGAATCAAAAGTAAAATTTAGTATTGTCTATAACATATGTCAAATTTGACATAAAAGATAACATTGTATTAGAAAGTATTTTTTCCATTCAAATGTCAAAATCAATCATTGACTTATTAATTTAACATTAAATTGGAGATGTTTTAAAAATAACAAATCTAATAATAACTTTGACTATCAATTTATATAGTATATGAATTATTTTTTTATTAGTAAACATTTAAAATATTACTATATCAATTGATTGTACGTACTAAGAAAAATATAAAACTTGAGTTATTAATAAAAAAAATTGATATTCGAATTTATATTCCTAATATTATTTATATTTATATATGGCTACTTGTTTCTAAAAAATAAAACAACAGGCATATTTGATTACAAGAGAGGCATAAGCTTTTAATAACTGCTTCGATCTTCATGAACATTTATGGTCTACGCATGTTTTGTCTTTAAATTAACGCTATCGAGACACATAATGGAGTTATTAGCGACTGCACAGTTTTTCAGAAGTCGACAGGGGTGGCGAGCGGTTCCCATAGTTACAAGACCGACGCGGACAGGAGAAAAGAAAAGAGGGTCCCCAAGCGTAAATCTAAAAAGACAAAACGACACTAAAAAGCAAGAAAAGATGAGACTTAATCAGAGGAGAAAAAGGAAGCCAAAATCACGTTTTTTACTGTTCTTTTGATTCGATTTCTGGCATTTTAAGTAAGCTCGTGGTAAGTTTTTGTCCCCAATAAGAACGTGTAAAGTCAGCTGCGTATCTGCTATTTCAAGTCATATAGAAAATTTTATGAAAAGATACAAAAATTTATATGGACATAAAAAGTACTTTTTTTTTTTTACGGTTAGATTATATTAGGACGAAGTCAATTTTTGGTAGGGGTTAATAAATATAATATGGATAATTAAAGGATATTAAGCATTAGTTTGGTAAACGCATTGCATTTGCATTGTGTTTAAATGTAATGCATTGAATGTAATTTGTATTTTGAGGAAAAACATTAGCATTGTATTAGAATACAATGTGTGTTTGGGTGAAAAGTATTTGAATTGTATTTTAATAATGAATATGCAATGTGATGGATAAAAGTAGAAGGAAAAAAAAGTGAGAGAAAGAATATATAATGTAATTAAAAATAATAATAATAACATGAAATAATAAATAGTGATTGTGTTGGATTTAAAATGTGATGTGATTGGTATTTGAATGAAATGTTTTTGTATTTGGAGAAAAATTACATTGTATTCAAATGCAATGTAAAAAAAAAAAGTGTTGCTCAAACATGGGCTAAGAATAAATTTTTATTTTTAGAGACAGTTATTTTAAAATTTTAATGAAAATCATAGAATATTTATTAAAAAGAAAAGTTGAGGGCTCCTGGTCCTTCATTCGCTCTGTCCCTACATATATATATATATATATATTAACAGTACATGTTTTACAATTAGATTATACGAGGGCTATACGCTAACGAGACTTTTTTTGTACCCACAAAAAAGAATTTCCAAAAATCAAGAAACATACATAGGCTGGCCACTATAGCAATCTCGGTGTTCTCTGAAGTTTGAAGTCTTAATTGCTTGATAAATTAGATTAGTAGGTCTATTTTGATTATTCAATCTTAATGGATAACTGAATTTTTTTATTTAGTAAAATTTTTATTTGTTATTTTTTAAGTTTAGTCAATCAGTTATTTATTCAGAAAATTAATTAATTAATTTTAAAAAAAGGTTTTTATAACTCATTTTTAAAAGCTTTTTTCATTTGTTAAAAAAATAATTAACTATAAATCTCTAATTACTTTTGCCAAGTCTTTGAGCATAATTTCAGCAAAAATAAAATATAAAAAATAAAGGTCTTTTGAAATAGGAAAAAAAATATATTGAAAATTTCATTGTGCAAGGGAACAGGTAAAAATAAAAAATAAAAATAAAAAATAAAAATGAAAAGAAAAATCAACGACGAATTCTTCCTGGAAGCACTGCTTTATTGTAAGTGTGCAGAATGTAGAGGCGTGGCGTTGGGAGTGGGGTTGTTTGGAGAAGAAAATTGACGTGTGAGGAACACGGCTCTCTCCACGTCAGCCGATGCAGCTGTAAGAACATCTACGTATCTCTAAAATAAATTATATTATTAATAAATTTTATTATGTTTGGATATGCGATTAAATTTTTTTATTTTTCCGTTTTCTGTTCAGACAGACACCCCCAGCCAATAGAAAACAATATGACTTGCGACTTCGTACGCCCTCACTCTATTCGCAAGTCCTACAAATTCACTGCCACACTCACAACAGAATTTTGCCCCCACCAAAACAAAAAGAAAAAGAAAATCATCAAAAAAATCATAGTCCCTCCACTCTCTTTCCCACCTCCTTTTTAACTCTCTTGTGCGCTATATATAGCCCTTCTTGACGTTTCTCTCAGAAATTTTTCCTCTCCTCGTTTTCTCTTTCCTTTGTTTTAGAATCTTAAACCCTTTTCTTCTTCCTTCTGGCTCTTCTCACTCCTTACTCTCTCTCTCTCTCTGTAAAAACCTGCAAGGGCTTTTGCTGCTCTGCACATAGCCTTTGCAGGTCTGCCCAAAATTTTCTCTTTCCTTTTCTCCGTGGCGGCATAAAAAACAGCTTTTTCTTCTGTCAAATATTGCCCTTATTCCATTTTTTTTTCTTTTATTTCCTCTGTCTTCTTCCACTGCTGATTCACTGTTTTCTTGTGTTTTTTTTTTTCCCCCGAGAAGCCGCCATAAATTCACTGTGAGATCTCTCTAACTAAGTTCCCCAAGGTTTTGTCTTTTGTTGCTAAAATTATTAGTTCCAAAAGATGATCAGCCACGAGAGGATCTTAGATCGCGGGATTAAGTACTCGGAGTACACAACCACGACGACGAAAACCATTGCCGGAGCTCATCAGAAGTGCTTCCGGATCATAACCACCGACGGCAACGCCACCGACTCCTCCAGCGACGATGAATCCGAGCCGTGCGTGAGGAGAGTGGTGAAGAGGCACATCAGAGAGATCAAATTCGAACGATCTTCTCCCGAGCCAACCAAGGCTCCGAAACAAGTTATGGCTTCGAAGAGGCCTCTGAAGTCACTGGAGTCCGACGTGTCTCGCCCTAAGAAGTTCCGGGGCGTCCGGCGACGGCCGTGGGGCCGATGGGCCGCCGAAATCCGCGACCCGACCCGGAAAAAGCGGGTCTGGTTGGGGACGTTCGACACGGCGGTGGAGGCCGCCAAGGCGTACGACAGAGCCGCCGTGAAGCTCAAAGGTGCTAACGCCATCACCAACTTTCCAAACGCCGTCGTCACGGCGACAGAGACGACGACCGACGTTACTGACGTCAGCTCGGACCAGTTCGACGTGCCCGCGTCTTCGCCGACTTCCGTGCTCCGCTTCGACGAACCGGCACCGTTTCACGAGTTCAGGTTATTCGACGACGATGGCGTTAACGGGTTTGACTTTGACCTAGGCGGGCCGCTGAGTCTGCTTCCCGACATTACGGTGGCGGGGACGAAGGTAGAGTTCAGCGAGTTCGACTTATTGGACGTCGTTTTCTGAGATTAACACATCAAAACGACAAGACATGTGTTCTGACCTCCGTCAACGTGGCACGCTGCGATTGGTTGTTACGCGGAACTTACCGGAATGCTCAAACTACGGCCGGAGTTCCGGTATCTGCAACGGCGATTTTGTTCTGTGTTTGTGGAGAAGTATTATTGTAATTTAAATCAGTTTTGGGATTAATTTATTGTATAATTGTAATTACATGTAATTAATTATTGTTAACGAGACTGGCAAGGGAAGGAGAGGAGAAGGATTTCAAGTTAGTGTCGAGTTTTGAGAAAGGCCACCCAATTCTTTGAAGAGCACGCCTATCGTTCAAAAGCAAGTGGTGAATGGGGATATTTTAGTGTATCTGTATTTACAAAAAAAAAAAATGATGGAATTATAATATATATATTAATTAAAAAAAAAAAAACACAACAGAATGGTGTGTCCTCTCCTTTTTGCTAATAATCACTGTATACAGTGACTTCGGTGGTTGTGCTTTTCTGGTCTCGTGCTTAGAAAAGTTCAATCATAATTAGAAACGTGTCCTAAATTATGCATACAAATTGCTTGTATCATTATTTAATTAAGTGGCTGTGGTGTATGGACAATTTGTTTCGTAAGGATTTAATTCATTTAGAATATTTCCCTTGATTGTGTAAATTAAGCTGCCTTTTCTTTTTCTTTTTTTTGAAATGAAAATTGCAATATTGTTCTTTTTTTTTTTTTTTCCGTGTGATTTTAACTTTGCCTATCACCAACTTCACAAACAATTTATACCTTCAAGAAAAAAAAATTCATAACAAACAATTTGTGCTACAAGTTCTATTTGTCTGCCAAGAATTAAATTACATGTAGAAATGTATCAAGCCTGCTTAGAAAAGAAAAGATTCAAACTCTAAATATGTAGTAAGTGAGTAATATTATTGTTAAGGGTAAAAATCTTCAATCTTGGAAAAACTAAGTACTTTGAAGAAATTAAATTTTGAAGCTGAAATTTAATTTAATATGAATTAAAAATAATAAATTCATGAAAAAAGCAATAGATGTGGAGTCAATTTAAAGAGAGTTTAAAAGTCTAATACACTGTAATAGAATTGTGAGGATTTAAAATATATATTTAAATTTCATCCATTATAATGTACCACACCTGGTGGAGTTGTTCATTTAAAAGCAAGTCATACTTTGAGATTGACGATTTTGCCGTCAATTGCCAAATATTTACGGGTCATTTAATAAACAGTTATATTTTAATTATATTTGAATATAATTTAGTTTTTAAATATTGTGTTTGGTTGAAAAATATTTGTTTTATATTTGAATGAAATATATATTTAGATAAAAAGTATTTTAAAGTTAAAAAGTTAATGTGATTGGTTAAATTAAAAATAAAAAGTTAGAGTTAAAAAATTGGTGTGATTGTTTTAAAAAATTTTTAAATAGTAATTATTTTTGTAATACTATTAAAAAAATTATATTTAAATATAAAATTATATTGTGTTTAAATATATCACACTACAAAAACGTTTTCTTAGTTTTTTTCAGGATACAAAGAAAAACTTGCGCCCTCCGTACTTTCCTTCTCTCTCTCTCTCCTCTTTTTTTTTTTTTTTTTTTTTTTTTAAGAACCTAAACTCACAAGTTAATCAAGCAAGTGGAATGTAGCGACAAGATCAGTAAGATATATATATTTTCTGCCGTTCTTTCCGGTATCCAAAGATCATTCCTCCAAATTCTATTCTTTAAGAAGACTTATCAAGCATAAACTTTTATTTTTATTTTTTTTAACTTTCAGACTTTGTTTTCATAAAATTGCGAGAGGCGGATATCTCATCTCAATTGTAAAAATGCGTGATGGAGAGGTTCATGAATCGGTTAATCCACTCGTAAATCACTATCAAGACGTTCAAACGAGATCTGGACCGTCCAAGTAAATGGATCAGACACGAAATTCGAAAATATCGGCGTATTAGCAGGTTTAGTGGACAATAATAATAAGAGACCCACTTTGCTGGGGTCATGCCAACGCTACCACCCATTACCTGGTCTTTTGGCTACCGGCGGCTGCCAAAAAGAACATTTAAAAAAAACTTCAATTTGTTCAATTTTAATTTGAAAAATTCGTAATTTGCCAACGAAACAGAGGAAAAACTTACAGTGATGCTAGCATTTTTTAAATAAAATAATTTTATAGATTATTATACTAATATAATATTATAATTTGATATTAGATTAATATAATATAAAAATAAAAATAAAACTTGTATTAAATTGATTAAGAAAAGACAATTTTTGTTAGTTAATAAGCAGAAAAAGTTACTATTTGTATAGTTTGCTCACAAAATAGAAGGGAAATGGAAGGGCAAAAAAAGGGGTTTTTGGTAGAATGTCTTATAATAATATATCTCTAGTACATTGTTTTATTTATAATAATTTTAGAATTTTTGTTCTTTTATAATATCAATAAAAAGTAATTTTAACATAAAATTTTAAATCATGCGACAAAAAAGCTATACCACAATATTAAAAAAAAAAGAATATTTATAGACAAAATGGCTAATTTTTAACACCCTTTCAAAATATAAACGCTTAAATTTATATATAAATTTGAACAAAATTTGAATATTATGTTTTTTGTTATTCCATATTTATCTTTCCTTAATTTGAGGATGATTTAACCTTTTTTTTTTTTTTGCTTTTTCCTACGGGGGTTTTTTTTTTTTGGTTTCAAACTTAAATTTTTATATGAAAATTTATATTTTATCTATTATTATGTAATGATCTATTTTCTGTTTGCCTGCTAACAGAATGATCTCAAATGGTTTTTTTTTTTTAATCAATTCAAATTCTTTTTTAAAGTTTATTTTCTTTTATTTTCCTTTTTTATTTAAAAAATAACATAATTTCATATTTAGGATTAATTATTCTTGAATTTGTTTGATTTTTAAAAAATGAGAATGACCTTGTCATTTAAATGATTATGTTTCATGTTTATATTATAAGAATCTTATCATTATATGGCACGTTCTTTATCAGTAACAATATGATCATATGACCTATATATGACAATGATATATTTCTTTATGCAAGAACTTTTTATATCATCCTAATTTTATCATTTTTCGAATCATGACCATATTAAATATGTAATTAAGGCAAAAAAATAAAATAAAAGTTTATTCATTGAATATAGTGTCAATAATTCATAACATATTGGCCTTATCAATATGATATTGACAACAAATATAAAAAATCAATTAAAAAAGTAGAATTTATTTATAAAAACGTTAAATGCATTCAAACAAATGGAAATGATTTTAGGGATTCTTGAATTTTTATTTTTATACATTAAAAATGGGTAACTAAAATTCATGTTGCTATTTTTAAGGAAGAAATATGTGTTTTTTTTTTCTTAAATTAGATTTAAGGTTATTTTTATTAATACAATATGATCAATTTTATTTTATTTTTGTTCAATTTCATAAATAAATTAATTTTTAAACATTTCTTCAAAATTAAACTTTAATTTGGCCATTTATACAAATCACCCAAAAAAAAAATAGTGTGAAAACAACATGGAATTAGACGGTATTCAAAAAGAAAAAGAAGAGGGGATCTGCTGGGTCCCATAGGTTGGTGACCAAACGGATTCGAAAGTAGCAGAAGCCCAAATATGGCCCATCTACGGGCCTATTAAACGCAGCCGCCTCCCACTACTTCTGCGTTTACATCCCCCGTCTTCGAAACTGTGAGTCAACCTCTTTTGGTATGCTTAATTACGTAATTTTATCCAAAAAATTAATTATTTGGAGTGGCTGACATGTCATACTCTTCTTTTGTGTATGTTATTTTCAACTCCTTTTTTTTCCTTATATTTGTATATATATATATATACATATACGTACAATTTTTTTTTGATAGATACGTGTACCAAGTATCAACCATTGTTGAAGGGTCCAAAATTCATTACTTAAGTTTTACTCCTAAGTATCTTATTATTATTACTTATTTAGAATAGGTATGCCCTTTCTTCATTTTCCTATTTGCAATATCCATCACATATCATTATCAGTCATTTAATTTTTTTCTTTTTTATGTCTCGCTAGTGCTTCCTTAAATCTAGATTTTCTATTCTTAAAAAAAAATATGTATATATATATAGATGTTCTTGAAATCTTTCAAGCTACCAAAAATTTTCCTAAAAAAGGTGTGCCTATTTTGGATTAATTTTAAGGTGATTTGTCACGTTTTTTTTTTCCTTCTAGAATTAGAAGATTTGAATGAATCTAGGGGAAATAGTTCTATCGATTTCCATTTTACTTTTTTTTTTTTTTTTGGTTTTGTTCTTAGAAACACAATGTAAATGGCACAAAAAAAGAAAGTTGACAATTGGATGAGGCTTGAGGATTGATATTTTTAATTCAACAACAGGATTTTTATTTTATACTCGTCTACATATGTGGAACACAATGAATTCCCTTACTTTACATTTTTTTATTTATAATTTTTTTTTTTTGGCTCTTACAAACAAAAAGAGATTAATAGCGTGTTTGATACACATTTTTTTTTTACATTGCATTTAAATACAATGTAATTTTCTTCTAAATACAAAAACGTTTCATTTAAATACCAATCACATCACATTTTAAATCCAATACAATCACTATTCATTATTTCATTTTTTTTATTACTTTTATTAATTACATCATATATTCTCTCTCTCCTTTTTTTTCTCTCTAATTTTACCCATCACATCACATATTTATTATTAAAATATAATTCAAATATTTCTCACTCAAACACACATTGCATTCAAATGTAATACTAATACTTTTTCTCTAAATACAAATTACATTCAATGCATTATATTTAAATACAATGCTTTCACCAAACGGAGCATAAGAGATTAAGCCTCCGTCTGTTTGACACGTTCAAATTTGGAAAATGAAAAATTTTTCGTTTTAAAAAAAATGAACCTTCCTAAATTTCCGTATCTGAACATCCAATATTTTTTATTTTTAAAAAATGAAAAAAGAGCTCTCTAGAAACAAAAAGTTTTCACCCACCAAAACAACTTTTCACTTTTAAAAAAAATTCCAAACAACTTTTTATTTTTCATATTTAAAAATTTTTTATTTTTAAAAAATAAACATCCCATCCAAACGGACCCTAAGAGCCAAGCATTTATACAGCACGATTAAGAACCAATCATTTATGGCACTCCAATATATCCATAGTCTATTATTGACTATAAAGGAAAGGGCCCAAAAATCACATCAACAAGTACAAAAGCATATAAAAAATGCAATATCTTTTTTTTTTTCCCTTGTAACAAGTCATGTGTCTTCAAGCTATGTAGACATTCAGAGTCCAAAGTCACCAAAATCCCATTAAACTAGACGGATCGTTTGAGAGATAATTGTGGTCTGACAATAGACAACAAAATTTGATCTCTTAATATTAAACAAGAGAGTTCTAATAGGTCATATTCTTGATGTTATACCATTATGGTCAGTGGTATAATATCATTTTTTTTTCTATGATCAAGTCCTCTATTACAATTTAACAAAAAAAAAAATTTGTTTTTTGGGATCAATTTGACAAACTTGGAATGGAGGAAATGACCCCATTAAAAATAAGAATATATATATTTATATATTTATATATTTATATAGATCTTCTAATTGATTTGAAAAGCCGTAACCCAACAGAGATTTTGATTAATGTTTAGTGTCACACTTGGCAGATATATTCCTTGAGAAAAAAAGATAGATCTCCCCGGAGGCCCACTTGGAAAAGATAAGATCAACTAATTTAGGCACCCATGTCACATGCATAAAAATATGTAATATATATATATAGATATAAATAATAAATACATATTAAGCAAAAGCAGTTAAATGGAGAAAAAATTGAGCCAATTACAAGTTGGAGATGGGAAAAATGAGGCCCACTAGTTGTGTTTTCTAACCAAGTATGCACAAATGGCGACCGACTGTTGACAGGGTCCAACCAGGCGCAAAGGTCACAAAACTTGCATTATTAAATGAGCAAAAGGAGTTTTGCCATTTGCCCGTTTATTTTGTCTGAAGCCTGGGAACCAAACAAACCGTCACATTGCAGTTAAAATAAATAAATAATTAATTAGAGACGTATTGGATAAGAACAACGTTTGCTAGCAGCCCTTTTGCTTTAGTGCTACACTCTCTTCACTCTACTTTATTTTTTTCTTTAATATCCTCATGAGAAAATAATGTAGTATACTCAGATGACTTAAAAAGTCAAAATATTTTCATTCATACAAACATCTCATGAGTTGAGTGATACGAAATCTCAGAATAAACATATCAGAACCAAAATTTTTGTTAGGAAATCTTATCATCTTACGTGCATATTTAACATGCATTTGGTTTAATATTCTAATTTAATTTAATTTATAAATTAAATTAAATTAAATAATTTATTTTAACTTAATTTAATTTGATTTATATTAAAAATTATAAAAATATAATTAATTTGTATTGAAAATTATACTGAAATAGTTAAAATAAAAATAATAAATAATAAAAATAAATCTTACCAAGTAATATTAAACTAGAACTAATTCGATTAATTTAACTTAATTTATAAATTAGATCATATTTAAATGTCGAATCAAACGAATCCTAATTAATGATTCGTCTCTTAATAATATGCAAAGAAGACACAAGCCTTTGTCAACAGCATCTTGTTAAGACCTTGTTTGACGGCACTTTTATTTTTTTGTTTTTTGAAATTTAATTTACAAGGTCGCCATCTTAATATTCATGATGCTTGATTTTAGTCATATCCAACATTATTTTTTTCTTGCTTGGGAAGAATAGAAGTGGAATTAAGCAAGACCTGCAACATGTTTAATCATTCGAATTTGGATTCTGTGGGAAAACTAGAAGCGTGATTCTTTGGAAGTATTGGCCAAAACACTTCCCAAAGAATCATGCTTGTTGTTATTCCAAAGAATCCAAACTCGCATATTTAAACATGTCATAGGACTTGGTTGCTTTGAGCAAGCAGACGCCCATGGATGAGTACATATCTCTCTTTGCTTGTATAATATATAAAACATATATATATCTATATGTTATATGTAAAATATAATGTATATTATGTTTCATTTTAAAGTAACGAATTGGCATTTTGGGAGATTCTCTTACGGTCTTATCCACTGAAAATGGCCTTTTTCTGGATTACATGTCGTGATTGAGGCCATTCTTTTCCCAGTCTTCTTCTTCGTTGACTTTATCCTTGTAGTGATAATTGCTGCATGCTAAGTGACTACGTGTCAGGTCAACCTGGTGGTTTGGCACTTGTTATTTTTATTATTATTATTTGCTAAATGGTTTGGTACTTGTCTTGTTGTCTAATGAATCTAGATAGGTAAATTTCCTTACCAGCTTGCCAAAAGAATTCTCAACCTCTGAATAATGCATGCTGTGTGAGATATACTCATTTAAAAATCCGTATTTTTTTTTTTTTTAACTCTATCAATATGACGGAATTTCAATAAATATCATTTTTTTAATTTAAATATGAATTCACATATAAAGCATAGGCTAAATTATGCTTCATTTATTTACAAAGACAAAGAAAAAGAGAACATCTTAGTGTTGGCCATTTCCAAGGGATTTTAGCACCCCAAAGATATTGTAATTTTAGACTCCATTTGGTAAACGCATTGCGTTTGAATGTAATGTATTGAATGTAATTTATATTTGAAGGAAAAGTATTTGCTTTGCACTTGAATGCAACGTGTGTTTGGATGAAAAGTATTTGAATTGTATTTAAATGATGAATATGTGATGTGATGGGTAAAAGTACAGAAAAAAAAAGAGAGAAAGTAAGTATATGATGTGATTAATAAAAATAATGAAAAAAATAAAATAATAAATATTGATTGTATTGGATTTAAAATATAACATAATTGACATTTGAATATAATATCTTTGTGATTAGATGAAAATTACATTATATTTAAATGCAATATGAATGTAATATTAAAAACAAATGTAGGCTTAGGCTATGTTTAGTAAGAAAGACAAGTGAAAGGAAGGAAATGGGTAGAAGGATTTGTGAAAGAATTATGATAATCATAGTAATAGTTATTCGGGAAGAGGAAATGTATAAATAAAAAGATTAAAGGAGAGATTCTCCTTTAAAAAAAAATTTAATCTCTTTAAATTAGAGAGATTTTTGAAAGGAATTAATTTACTTTATAAATTATAGATTAAATTATAACAGTACTTTTATTAATGACAAATTTTTTTTTTTAGTTGAAAGAATAATAGGAAAAAAACAAACAAATTAATAAAAGAAAAAATTTGATATTTTACAAATAAAAAATATCATTTCCTTTCCCTTGCAATTTTATTTCAAATAATAAAAATAATTTTTGTTTTCTTTCCCTTTTCTATACCAAATAGCACGAAGAAAAGTATCTCTCACTTTTTTCTCATCTCTCCTACGTAGATGATATATTACTTTATTCCTCTCATATTTTTCTTCTTCATCCCAAACATAGCCTTGGTGGTTGAAATGTCTCTTATTGGATTAGAATTGGCGGGAAAAAGGAAAGAAAAAGACCACCGATACCTAACCACGTGCAAGTTTCTTTTCTTTTTCTTTATTTTTTCTTTCTTTTTTCAAAAAAGGAAGCTTCTTGGAACGAATATAGCCATAAAATCTCTATTAATGATTGACTTTTCGGAGCTGGCTTCAATTAGAAGGGGGCAAAACACAAGTTTGTTTGGAAGAAATTTCCAATTGCCAGGGTTAAGCCAAAACTAGCGGGTCGAAAGGTGTGAAGAAAAGTACATGAAGACAAGGTGACTTTTGTCTCGAGTAGTACATTTGAAAGTTCAACAGCCAAGGTTCCTCGAACCCTCCCAAATCTTAAACACCAAAATAATGTTTCATCGAACCAATATTTTCAAGACCCTTTTCTTGTCGTTTTGGTTATAAAATTTTCAAATGTTAACGTTTGGTTAAAAAAAAAAAAAAAATCTTTTGGTCAAAAACGTTTCCCTAGGTTTGGAAACTTCTTGGTTTAATTGAAAGAAATGTGTGAACTGAACTATAGTATTCTATGAGATTGATTAATGTTCACTTTTATGTTGCCCACTTCATGGGTGGAGTTGGAAGTTGAGATCTTGAAGGGAGGGCTATGGAACCGAAGTTCTTGTCGTTTTCCCAGCTTATTGGTGTAAACATGACTCCTCACAAGTCTACATATACTTATATGATATTAGGACTGCCAATTTCATGTACGGTATAATGACACGACTGGAAAATACTATGAAATAAATGGATTGAGGCCACCTAAAGTAAAATAAGAAATAAAAAGGTTTACATCACGTATTTAATATTTAATTATAATTGAGTTAATATATATAACACGAAATTAAAGGAATTGAAAATAAATTAACTTGTTTAACATATTTAATTATACAAATCGTAAACGCATCAATGCAACATAAAAAGTTTGTAACTCATATATAAAAATTTTTAAATTTTTTAATTAAAAAAAACTCTTTTTTACATATCTATCATTAAAAATCTTTTCATTTTTTATTTTCTATTTTAAAATCTACCATAATCCTAACTTTATCTCTTCCATTGACAGCCATCTCATAACAAGTTTTTTTTTTTTTTTTAATGATTTTATCAATTAATTGGGTCATAAATGGGTTGTCTTTATACCAAAATTGTCACAACTTGTTTCATTATTATGTTAGCGTATCCTATTATATTTGTCGTGTTTTAAGCGTTTTATGTTCGTGTTTAGATTCTCAACATATCTATTAATCATGTCTTGTTCGTATTTATTCTAATTATATCGTATTGTAATTATGTCAGCTCAAACCCAGTAATGAACACAAATTGTCAACTCTAAATGATATAAAGCTTTATCAACTTTTAAGTCTTTTCAATAACCTTTAGGAAAAAAAAAAAAAATCCTTTCCATAACATTTAAAGTGAAAAATATAATATGATATTTATTTTATATGATACTTCTTATTAGTTAGTACATAACTTTAAGAAATTAGCAATCCAAGTTTATTAGCGTGATTTTTTACTTTTATATAATGTATGAGAAATCATACTTATGAATGAACAGGAGACAAATCCATGATTCTATGTGCTTGCAAGTTTAACGTGATCATGATAATTTTCAATAGGTCCGTAGTGATTCACGCTTTATCACAAAGGTGCATTTAATATAACCTAAGCTACCATAGCAGAACCCCCTTCATAGGACTTTTGAGCGCCTTGGATCAGCTCACAATTCACAATATATATATATATATATATATATTATAACACCAGTCGTGTTTGAAAATATCATGTTTCTTAACCTTTATATCAAAAAAATGCGCATTTCACCCCGTGCCTTTTTTGGCTTGATATTTTTACCTTTTTTAATGCCACTTTTTAATGGATTAATTTAACAAATCCTTTACTCCAATCACTAGTTTATAGTTGGTTGCCAGCAAAAATATCCTTGTGAAAGCAAATTCAAGAAAAACTGTGTTTAAACAAAAAAAAAAAAAAAAAAAGGGGACACCACCAGCAGTCACCCAAAAAGGAATAATGCTACGTAAGCACCTATAGGAAATTTAAGAAAATAACATATTTTAAAATATATTTAAAACAAATGATAGGCTATAGGTTCTTAAAATATTTCAAATAAATAGTAAATATGCAGTAAATTACAAATTTATTAGGTGTTTTAAATAATAAATATATGATAAATTATAAATTTATCAGGTAAATATATAATTTATTGGATAAATATTTTAAATAAATATATTATTTATTAGGTGTCTAACAAATTTATTAATAAATTTATAAGTATATTAATAAATTTATTAGGTGTTTCAAATAATAAATATACGGTAAATTTATAAATATTATTTCTCTCTCCTCTATGTCTCTCTCTCTCTCCCTCTCTCTCCTATGGCCGTCACATCACCATCGGCCTTTTATTAGCCATCAGAGAAGTCACCGTCTCCTTAGTCAATGGTCACGATCTCGCTTGCTCATAGATCTCCATGTTTCCACTACCATTTTGATCTTGCTTGCGAGCAACGTGATACTTCCTCTGGCTACCCACAGCACATGAAGCTTGCAATTTTCAATCATGACTGCTCGGGAAAGATTGCAACTCCAAACCTGCAAAAAAACCACAAACCCAAAGAGGGGGGGAGAGAGAGAGAGAGAGAGAGTGAGAGAAGAGCGAAAGCAATTGCAACTAGATGACAATGCTACTTATCGAAGGGTGGATTGAAGGAGCGAGAATTGATTGGTCGCAATTTGGCACTGTTGAGGTCAATCACTGTTATAGCTTTGGTGCCAGTAGTGAAGTAGAAAGAGAGAGGAAAAACAGCGACAGAGGAATGAGGAAAAGAGTGGGGGTTATTTTTGGGTTTTCAATTGCGTGTAAAGTTAAATTTATATTTAGTAGATGTTTGGTAAACGTATTATATTTTGATAGTATTTGAATGAAATTTGTTTTTTGAATGTTGTATTTGGTTGAAAAGTATTTGTTTTATATTTGAATGAAATGTGTGTTTGGATAAAAAGTATTTTAGAGTTGAAAAGTTGATGTAATTAGTAAAAGTAGAGATAAATAGTCGAGTTGAAAAGTTGACGTGATTGTTTTAAAAATATTTTAAATAGTAATTGTTTTCGTAATACTATTACAAAATTTGTGTTTGATGTAAAATTGTATTGCATTTGAGTAAAATTAAAATGTAATTTTGTTGCCAAACACACTTTAAATATACCATCACTATCATGTCAAAATTTTAGCCTATTTATTTATATTGATTCAAAATTTTGGCCTACTGTGCTCCTTCTCCCTATTTTCATTTGCAGGTCACATGAATTCTGGCCCAAATTTTGGTCAGAGTGGATGCCCAAATTAGCGAAAGCCCATGATTAGTAAGCCCAACAATGCTGCCCCGAATTAATTTGGCCCAAAATTGGCGAGTAAATCTTCATCCAGGCTCAATTTTAAGAATCACGGGCCAACTTAAGATGGGCCAGAAAGCAGTCATGCTTGTGGCGCGGAACCGCAACAGAAACCCTCTCCCAAGAAAGAAATGTGGCCTAAACACAATCTTGGCAGAAATAAATGCCAGAAAAGGTTTTGTAAATGACATATTTTTCTAAAATTTCGAAACAATTCTTTGTATGTAAATTTTAATAAATTTATTTTATAAATATTTTTTTAACTTAATAAATCTTTTATTTATTAATTTTAGTAAATTTTGATAAATGACATATTTTTTGTTAAATCATAATTTAACATAATTTAAAATCCCAAAATTCCTCCTTGTACATAAGTTTTAGTAAATTTATTTGATAAATTATTTTATAACTTTACAAATTATTTATTTATTAATTTTGATAAATTAATCTAAAAAATTATTATTTTTGTTGATTTAGATAAATTTTAATAAATTTATTTAGTAATTCACTTTTTATTTGATAAATTATTTATTTACTGGTTTTGATAATTTATTTTTTATTAGTAAATCATTTATTTTGATAAATAATTCATAAATCTTTAGTTTTTTTGTGTAATTAGTTGTAAATGTTAATTTGCTATAGTACATTATTGATTTATATTTATCGATTTGCTTAAATTCTTAATTTACTCTAACAAATTATTGATTTACAATGTAAGTACTTAATTTACATCAAAATTTACCATTTTTATTATTTGCAAAAGTTTCTAAAATTGTAAACAAAACCCAAAATTTTCACAAATTAAACCCCGAAATTCAATAGAACCCTAACATTTGATTTTACCCAAAACCTATCATCAATAGTCGTTGGCTATCATAGAAGTACCGTCTCTCCATCCAAGATCACGATCTTGCTCTCAAGTAGATCTCTAAGTCTCTGCTACCATTCCGATCTCACTCACTCACAATATGATTCGGCCTCTCTTTCTCCCTTTAGCGACCTGCAACACAGTGAAACCTAAGATTTCGTCAGCAATCCAAGAACACTTATCCTTGCGATTCAATTTAACATAAGCCACGTCAGCAATTCCATCAAATTAATTTGATAGAAGTGGATGGAGAAGATAAAATGAGTGGTTTTATATAGATAAGGAGATGCAATAAACATTTTATAATTTTAGGGTATGAAACAAAAAAGGATACATAATTTAGAGGGTAAAATTAAAATTAATCTATAAAATTTTAAAACAATCAAAGTAAAACTAGATTTAAGAAAATTTTTTATTTTGGGGTTTGTTTGGGATGAAAGTGGATTCAAAATAAAATTTTTGGGGTTTGTTTGGAAAATGGATTCCAATTGATATTTGGGTCGTATATATATATATATATATTTTTTTTTTTTTAAATTTTTTTCTCCAAAATAAAATAAAAGCTGATAAATAGTTTTGTTTTGTTTTGTTTTTTGGTTTTTGGTTTTTTTTCCTTCAAGTAGAAAAGCGGTGCAAATATAAATTGCAACAGAATAAAGGAGGTCTATCAGAATCCAAAAAGAAAAGATAAAAAGGGGGTTTAGTAGGAAAGCTAAGGGGCTCGGTGAAGCGGTTAAGCACAACAAGAATAATCTCCCTCGCAAGTCAAGGTAAACACTTCAAATTTGAACTCGGATCATGTGAGTGCCCTAATTTCCCTTCGAAATCTCGATTTGTTATTTTTAAAGATTTGATTTTTTTGGTGAATTTTATCGGCTGAATTATTCTTTCAATCATTTTTGTTTCTAGGGTTTTCAAGCCTCTTATGAAATTCATAATTAGGAAAATTTTCATATGTGTAGCGTTTTCTCTCTCCTTTTGGATTTAATTTTGTTCTACGCTTTTGAAATTATATATACACGCACAAAAATTTATATTGTAGCAATTTTTGATGTAGTGTGCTGGTTTTACAGCAATCATGGCAGACGAAAATGAGGTGAAGGACGAAGTGGCAGAAGTGAGTTGACTATTGACGTCTCTTTTCAAATTTTGTTTATTTCTTTTATTAAATTTTAGTGCTTTCATTAATTCTATGTCTGTCGCGAATAATTCTTGAATGCAATTTTTGGCATTTTGTTTGATTTTTGAGGGGACATCAGTTTCTTTCAGTTGAGGGTTTTTTTTTTTTTTTTTTTTGGTGAAATGAAGATTATTGTTAATGGTCTAATTGGGCTATACTGACTCAAGTAGAGCTTTATTTCTTATGTCTGATGAATCTTTGTATTTGTAGATTGCCGCATTCGATCCTACCAAGAAGAAGAAGAAGAAGAAGGTTGTTTTTCAGGATGCCACGGATGATGCCGTGGAAAATTTGGCTGAGAAAACTGAAAATCTTTCAGGTATTTGTACTTTGACAATTGTCGATGCTTTGTAATGTTTTCTTTGTTTTGTTTTGTTTTGTTTTTGTTTTGTTTTGTTTTGTTTTGTTATTCATAGTCATGTGTGTATTTTTTTGGTTATAAAAGACTTGTCTTCATTGCCTTACAGTTTCTGATGGGCTTGAAAGTACATTTGCTGGGTTGAAGAAGAAGAAGAAGAAGCCGGTGAGTTGGCATGCCATTATGTGTTGGGAAATTTGATGTTTGTTTCCCTTTTTTATTTTTGTTTTTCCTTTTTTTTTTTGGTACATTTCCAGCAAATCATTTTTTAAGCTTGGTATAATTGTAGGTCGAAAGTAGTATTTTGAACGATGAGGGTGGCGATGCAGGGGAGGAGTTGGAAGGTAAAATATTTATATGCTGTGCTTGCCAATTAAGTCTGGACTTACAGACGGCTTTCATTGATTGTTTTTCGTTGGGTGTCTAAGACTTTTTGTTTTGATCTCATAGATCATACGGGAGATGATGAAGAAGGAGAAGGAATTGCCCAGCATTCTCGTTATCCTTGGGAAGGGAGTGATCGCGATTATTTGTACGAGGAGGTATAATGATTACATTACTCTAGCACTAGTGGGACTCTTTAATTTTCAGCTGGGTTGTTTTTCATTTTGCGATGTTGCATGTCATAAAAAGGGTGCATTTAACCGCATTAGATTATACCATTGTTTGAAGAGCTATTTTGGCTTATGTTAGTGGGTTCTGAGTATTTGATAGCATGTGGTTAGCTTTATTGTGGTGACATGTGTCACGTCAGTGTGTCACGTTAAAATCTGTTGCTGCTTCCTCTCCATTTTCTTCCACCAGAGTGATTTGGTTTCTGTTTTATTTTACTGAGCTTAAGGCTTGACTTGTAACGGTCTCAGAACTAAAATTTGTAGACAGCTTGAGAAATGTTGTATAAAAGAATGGCTTGCAAATATGTTTATTATATTATGCTTTGACTTCTGATGAGTAGTTCCTACTTCCTAGATTAAACATGCTGCCTGCTTTATTATTGGTTGTTGGTTCTTGTAAAGTAATGGCTTTCTCCTATGCAATGACTGCAGCTTCTTGGTAGGGTGTTTAACATTCTCCGAGAGAATAATCCAGAACTCGCAGGGGATAGGCGCAGGACGGTTATGCGGCCTCCTCAAGTTCTCCGTGAGGGAACAAAGAAAACTGTTTTTGTGAATTTCATGGATCTCTGCAAGACGTATATTCCAATTCCTTTGCCTTATCTGTGAAATAAAATTTCACTTTTGTATACTCTTACCCTGGTTATCATGTATCAGGAATGTAAATGTTGATTTGACATAGTTACATGTGTAAAGCATTTTTTTATTTTTTTTGTCGTCAAACTTGGATTAATTTTTTAGGGAAATTTATCTCCTCTAGCCCATAGATATTCTCACCATTCATGATTTTGGCATGTGATTACTTATTGATTTCAGCTTTTGTTCTGTGTATTTGTTTGTGTTCCTTTGGACTATAGACCAGTGACAGACAGTTATATCCTTTATTAATTTTTATTAAAGATAAGTTTCATATTATGTGAAAAAGTTTTGCTTATTCAGTCCCCGCACTTGATCAAAATTTTAGGATGCATCGGCAGCCAGATCATGTCATGGCTTTCTTGCTGGCTGAACTGGGGACAAGTGGATCACTTGATGGTCAGCAAAGATTAGTTGTGAAGGGAAGATTTGCTCCCAAGAATTTTGAAGGAATCTTACGGCGATATATCAGTAAGTACCTTGTCTACTGGTTTTATGAATTCTACTCCGTAAGGCAGACCTAAGTACCTTGTCAAGGTAAAACAGAGAATTTGAGATGTATCTTTTCATGGAAAAAGGGAATGTGTTTATTGTATTTTTCTTTTCCCTTTTCTTGGCACTCTGCTAAATTTTTGTGGCTGCTTCCTCTTTCAGACGAGTATGTCATTTGCCTTGGATGCAAAAGTCCAGACACAATTCTGTCAAAGGAAAATCGTCTCTTCTTCCTTAGATGCGAGAAGGTAACATGTTTGCTTTGTTTTTCTATAGCCTCCATCCCAACAGTCGGCCCTTCCTATATTAGACCAGACTTTACTTGATTTCACTGATAATACAATTAGTAAGATCCTCGTTGTATAATAATAAGAACCAAAAAACTAGCCATGTTCTATCAGCATTTGGAAATGTTATACTGACTAGGCCAGTGATGAATTCGACATTGCCGACATTGTCAGATTTGTCTTAAATCATGATGAAGAATAATTTGGATTCTGAGGCCTCTGTAAAAAAGCGTTGTCTGCATATTGTGTATTAGCCTTTTCCAACGACACCAGTACCTAATAAGGCAGTGGAATTTTTTTTGTATTTGTTTGCATTTATGAATTTTATTTTTCCCCAAACTAGTTTGGTTAGATTGCTTTTTTTTTTTTTTTTTTAAATTTCATCTGAGTTTCTAACTTCGACTATTATAAAATATTTGATGTCTATAACAATGCAGTGTGGTTCTGGACGATCTGTTGCTCCGATCAAAGCTGGTTTTGTTGCTCGGGTTGGTCGTAGGAATGCTGGGACATGATAGAGTTCATGTGCGTCTGTTGAAGAATTTCGTTGTCTTTTCTTTGCCATCAAACTTATGGACTGGTCTATCCATCAAAAAACTTGTCAACTCTGGCACTTTGTTTCCTCCGCTAGGACTCGAAAATACACAAGTAAAGCAGTCTTTCGTTTTTTGTTTTGGCTTTAAAAGTTGTACTCATGTTAGTCTTGGTTTTTAGTTTGGAAATGGTGACCTTGAGTTTCGTCCTTGTTTGAATGTCCTTTGCTGCTCAAAAGATGATATTTTGTCGTACCTCATAAAAATTTATTTATTTTATGTTTAATCTCTGGCGATTGTGATTTGAAAACATTATCTAGGTATGACAACCGTTGAGGTTGGCCATTCCTATTTCATGTCTTTACCACGATGAAAATGACATCTTTATCATCGTATTTCCCGAGCTGAATTATTGGTCTTGGAACAAAATGGATTGTCAATTTTCCTTTTGCCTAGTTTAAAGGACAAAGAACTATCGTTTTGATGGTATCGTATAACATTATTATATTTTTGGCTTTTTCTATTTATTCTAGACTTATGATATCCTCTAACTTTGGGAAAATATAAAACTGAGAAATTTAATTGTCTTGGACTTTTTTGTGTCTTTAATATCAGTGCTATATAATAATATGTAATCTTTCTTATTTCAATAAATTAACCATTGGTTTATATTTTTAGTTTGATTTACTTTGAAAGTTAAGTTAAGTGAGTTATTTAGTTTTAGATTAATTTAATTTGAATTTATATCAGAAATTGTGTTGAAATAATGAGATAAAAAGAGATAAAGTGAGTTTTATTAAGTTATATCAAAATGATTAATTTAGTTCAACTTGCAAGTTATTAAATTTTATAAAGTTCTTGAATCAAAAAAATGGTCATATGAGACGATCATAAATGAGTGGTGTTTTTGTATTGATAAATTTGACAGGCTAATATGTAGTATTCATCTTTATGTCGTTATGATCTCAATGTATTCTCGTCTGATCCTAGAAAGTTAAAAACCGTAACATTAAAGGGTGTTTGTTTTTATTTTTAAGAATGATTTTTTATTTTCAAAAATACATAAAATATAAGCGGTCTCAAAATAACATTTGTTTATTTAACGTTATCAAAATCATTTTGAAAACATCGTTTTTAACTATGTTGTTTTTTGAAAATGAACAAAAAGTTGTTTTCATTTTTTGTTTTTGTTTTCGTTTTCTTCCTCTATCTCCTCTCTCTCTCTCTTTGTGTCTGTGCAGCATCAGTGATGATCATGTTTGACGATAGCATCCATTTCCGACGAAAGGTGACGACTATGGACTAGCGATGATGATGACGGTCCCCTCGCGATGATTATTATTGATTTATAAGATAAATTTTGTCGTCACCGTCACTTAGAGTTCAAACTATCAATGTTTTTCATCCTTATCTCTCATTGCAAAAACTATCATCAAAAATTTTAATTATAACTAATAATTTATTTTTTGTTTTTTTTAATTAAAAATAAATATGTTTTTATAAGATATTCACTTATAAAATGAGTTTTCAAAATATATAATCAAACAAAATTTCACTTTTATGTTTTTCAGAATAAATACTTAGAAAATATAATTACACACAATTTCAGAAATGATATTAATATAGTTTTTCAAACATTCTCATTTTCAGTTTTTTTGAAAATAGAAAACATTTCAAAATCAATACCAAACTCCATCTAAAATATCTTAACCGTGCTTGTTTTGGCAGTACAAGAAGGCTCAAACCATGCATGATACAATCTGGTTTTTTTCTTTTGGCTGTTGTTATTCATTTATCTCACACAGTACACTTGAAAAGATGAAAAATAAAAAATAAAAAAAAAAAGGCAAAAAAAAAAAAGGGTATCTCTTTAGAGCAGAGATGATTTCTTTAATTACATTGGGTAAACAAGCCCAACTTAACGATATCGTCTTCTTACTTTATTGAAATATTCTTCACCACCAGTGACTAATAATTAATTTTCAGATTACAAGTGGAAAAGTGTTACATTTTGAAGATGGCTAGAAAGACCAACAGTGCTGATACAACTGAAACGTACGTCTTCTGGTTAGCTTTTATCCCACCGCTTTTCTTTGCAACCTGGTCTATAATCAAATCTGCATTTTCCATCACCAAGTAAATGCCATCAGAAAATAAGTGAAAATGATATTTTAATACAACTCTGACGTTTTCTTGTAACGAAACAAACCATTAGAGTTACCTTTATCTCGTAAAGCGCATCTCGTGGTAATGGTATCGTTAACATATTGTATGGTGGCATTGTTATGGAACATAAACTTGTCGTGGACGAAATGGATACAGCTGAGGACGTTAAACCTGATTTGGTCTGCGCAATTTCTAGCACCGCAGTAGTCATCCAAAGCTTGCCGGCTAACGTTGAGTTTTCCTTTGGGTGTCAGTATGCCCATGCTCGGGCCCCAGTTGGCGCATGCTCCTTCGACTGCCTAATGCACCGCACGATCGCCATGCAAAATTCCCAACGCCATTTCAATACAAATTACATGTGCTTGGTGTTTTTGTTTAGAGCTATTGAAAAGGAACACCGATGAACGAAGAATAAATTGCACTGTATTTGCGTTACCTTGTGTTTTAAGCAGAAGTAGGCGCTTCTCCACTTCATGATTGGGCCAATATTTACATTTGCTGTTGGCTCAGTTTCGTCTGAGGGGGGAAAAATTGTCATGAATCATAAACAATTTTGGAAAAAATAAATAAAGAGCATTTTTATAGAGATAATTAAATTTAACAGTATTTTTAAAAATATTTATAGTAAATATCATTAAAAAAAAACAAATTTACTAGATAGATAAGTAAATATATTTTAAAATCATTCAATTTACTTCATCTTTTTCTAAAAATGCTTTTTACTTTAATTTCCAATCTTTTTTTTTTTTTTTTTGCATTTGCCCATTTCTATATGTTTTTCCTTTTTAAATTTGGATGGGAAGATTTAAATTCTTACGGTGAAATCAAATATGGAACGATTGACAAACTATTATGCAATCTCTATATTTTTTTATTTCAAGGCCTCTCCTATTTAGTTGTACAACACACACACACACACACACATATATATATATATATATATGTACACGAAAATGATGCAAATAGAAAAAAAAATTATCACAAATCAAGAATAAAAGTACATAATTTTGTAGAGAAAAAACACAAAAAAGTCGTTTTACTTTTTACAATATTTAACACGTGTGTCATGATGCTCCTTAGAAAATTTTTCATGACATGTATTATATTTCTAAAAGTATATGATATAATTTCTATTTCTGTTGCTTGAAATGAAAGTGAATAAAAAAAAAAAACGTACTTTCATATTTAGCATGGGCAAAATGAAGTAGGAGAGAGATCCCAAAAAAGATGCAAAAAGACCCAATTCTTCCTCCAAACTTGAAATATTTTTCCATTGCTCAGCTGCCTCTATTTCTCAACACTCTAAATTTTAGTTTTTTTTACTTTTTTTTTTTGTGCTGAAAACTCTAAATTTTAGTTAGCAAAGAGGAAATGTCTGCGTTGAGCCATTTATAATCTCAATGGCGAAATAGTTTATTTGTATATTAAAACAAAAAAGTTTATTCAAACAATGACTAAAGAGTTAAGGACTCATATAACAATAATTTGGTAACTTGAGTATATTCCAAGCATATATACACTCACATATATAATTATATACACATAAATTCATCGTTTGATAGAACCGATAGTATATTCGTCAAGATAACGAAGTTTTGCGGGCAAACTTAAGTACTATTTTTGGAACACTATGTCAGAGACATAGAAGGAACAAAAATGAAATCATTTCCAGTAATATATATATATATGTGTGTGTGTGTGTGTGTGTGTGTAATCATACTGGTTTTTCCTAAAAATCAAATTGGATTTTATTATTAATTTTTCCATGGAATTTCCCATCCTGATGACATTGTTATGCGCAGCCATACTGTCATGGGGTTGTGGCGTTATCGTCTAGGTGATATTTGTTCGTATCATTCCTAAAAATATACTTAAATGGAATAATATTCCTCTTCAATCGCGTAAGCTTTACCATATAAATGTATAAATATATATATACATATATCCTTCTAAATCATCATTTCACTGGACATTTGAAGCTTAATAAAGCCTCCATAAATTAGAATATAATATTATGAAAAAAAAAAATGTTCCTAAATTAAAATTTTAATTGCAATGATGGTCCATTCGAAAAGTCCAATAAATTTCAAACGGAGAATATCACATGCACTATATATTACCGTCTTCTCAAAAGATAAAAAGGAAATATCAAGCTAGATAACGAGAAAATAAAAATATAGCTTGAAATCCCATATGAACGCCGGAGTCCCACCTGTGCTAGAATAAGCTTCGAGTTATGTATGCAATTACAATTTAGCACGACTATATTGTATGCATGCAGCCTAACAGGCTAACATATTCTCTTTAATTTGAAAACTCAACTACTATGCGAATGAATTAAAAATTGCATTTTGTGTAATAAATTAAAAGGTCACCAACATATAACCGTCATAGAAACTAGCGTACAATTATATGAAATTGCAAAAAATTGGCTTCCAAAAGGGTTCTTAACTCCAACCTATTAGTTTTTGGTGATCGTCATAATCAGCAATAAACATCTTTTTTTTTTTTTTTTGTCTATAAATTTAATCGCGGTTGGTTAGAGAGATTGCTTTGATTAAAATGCGGAAGAGTTCATCAGCGTTGGAGAAAAACGGGTAGTGATCGCTCTACGTAGCAAAGACTTGGGAGGGTTGCCTTGCCTTCATCATAAAATCTTGCTTCTCTTGAGCCATGTGTTGGTCTTTCAATGTCCTCTCAAAGATACGCGGTACGCTCGTTCCTCCATTGAACCAAACATTGTTTAGAGCCCTCGCCGGTGCTGGCCTCGGTAGCATTGAAGCCAGCACGTAGTCCTGACCAAGAGGATCAGATATAGTTTCCTTTATACGTGAATTGTTCCAACTTTCGAGCGTTATGAGTCTTTTATTTAGTAGCTCTTACACTTGTATTACTTGTGGCTAAAAACTCCACACCTAGCTAGTAGGGAAAGACTTTTAGTCATGGGTTTATTAATAGATGGTTCTAAAGTATTTTAGGATAACAAGTAGTAGTGTTAATCGAGTTTAGACTTTCTCCAATGGACATATTAATGTAAATATACTATATTTGTTACAAAAGATAAAGGTAAAAAATAGCAAGTTTGAAATTATACTCTAATGTATAGTGATATTTTTAATGCTTATCCACCCTTTATCATTAAACTTTGAAATTTGTAGTGATTAAGTAGACGAAAAAGTCGCAACACCAAATTTGACATCTAATTATATTTAGTAGTCAGTTAGTCTCTAAATTTAACAAAAGATAAATTTGACATAAAAAGTAACACTTTATTTTTTTTTATATTCATCAAAATGCTAAAATCTAACATTTGACATGGTAATTTAACAGTTAATTAACACTCTTTCGGATATGCTCTTGCCTGGATAGGGCTCATATTATACAAAACTTTGCGCCAAAGGTCAGGCTTGACAATGACACGGGTTGGAGGTTGGTCACGTCCGAGACCATAAATGTACTCGTAATTATCTTTTCCCGGATCCATATTAGTTGAAATGAAAATTTCTTAAACTATAAAAACTGAAAATTTGTTATCCAATAAAAAACATTTATGCAATGTTTCACAGCATAAATTTAATGGTAATTATTTCTTTTTTTTAGGTATATTATAATTCTCGTTTCAATATGTATTGCTTATAAAATAATGTGGTTATAACGTATATGAAAACATGCAAATCATCTCACGATGTATTTCTTGGTCATGCTTGGTCTTACTCTTTTGGTCCAATGGCATCGGCATGGCATCCACGACCAGCACGACACGCAGCGTGTCGTGTTTTAATTTAAGCACACACATGTATAAACATATGAGGATATTGCATAAACTAAGCTGAATGATTTTGAAGACATACAGTATTAAATCTAAATTTAGAACGTTTTATAAAAATGATGAAAGTTTTTGATAGCTGAATATAAGGTCTTCCCCAACGGGACGGTAAATTGACAAAAAACGGCGATTTGGTGTAAAAATCGGGCTTTTAGGCACTAATTTTGGAGTCCAGCTATAATTAATGGCGCAATCCTGTTGGATAACGCAATCGCGCTATCCTTTTAATTTTTTTTTTTAAATTTTGTTAATGATAGAAAGTGCCTAAAACAATTAAATATAAAACAAAGATATATTTGTGTAAGGGTTGAATAAATAATTAAAATTTTTTATTTTACTAATATATGTTAAAATTATATATAAGTCGATGATTGATAATTGTTATAATTGAAACAACAAGGAATATGCAGATAATAAGCTTTTTAGAGTAAAATTTGAAGTAGACAGATTGGAGATAAACTTTAAATTCAGTGTAAAAGTTGCATCATTTTGATACAAAAGCTGTGCTAAAATAAAGTTATAAGTTGGAGATAGTTTAAGGAAAATATATGAGTTATAAATTGGAGATGGTCTAAGGAAAATAATATATTCTGTTGAGTAAATAATTATTTTATCGTAATACTAATGACTCACTTGGTAAACGTATTGCGTTTTAATTGTGTTTGAATACAATTCATTTTTTGAGTGTTGTATTTAGTTGAAAAGTTTTTATTTTGTGTTTGAATAAAATGTATATTTGGATAAAAAGTATTTTAGAGCTAAAAAGTTAATGTGATTGGTAAAAGTAGAAATAAAAAATTAGAGTTGAAAAGTTAATATGATTGTTTTAATAAACTTTTGAATAGTAATTGTTTTCGTAGCACATTTAAAAAAAATTATATTTGAATGTAAAACTTTACATTTGGTGTAAAATTCCATTATGTTTGAATACAACAGCATTAAAAAACGTTTGTCAAACAAGCACTAAGTACAAATAAGTTTTCATGGTATAAGCCACTAAATAAATAATTTTCCTGGCCCCAGTACAAATGTAATTAAATTAACCTCACCTAAATATAAAATTAAGTGACGAAATTTTTTTTTTCCAAAATGAGGTTTAATAACTTCCATTAATAAATATAAAGAGATAAAAAAAGACACTATCAGACTTTAAATCTAAAAGTTTTTACTTAAATCCTTTTCTTTCCACCCTCCAGGTTAACTCTACAAGATTGAATGCCATTCGCCAAAAAATTAACGTCTCAATAGGTGTTTCCACGAGTAAAGTGAACTTTGGAAATGCAAAATTTACATATTTAGCATTGAGAGCTAAAATGGGACATCCCCTAATCATTGGACGCCAAAAATTGGGATTGGGGGTGCGGGTGGGAACCAAGTATAACATCATTTAATCAAGGGACAGATTTGGTCGATCCATCTTATGATGGCAAAACTGTAAACCGAACTTAAATTATCACAATAAGCCTCCCATTATCGTTATTCAATTACTGATCATTGTTAATCAGTAATCAACAGTGATCAATTAGTAAAAAGATATAAAGTAATATTAATCAATCAATGATTTATTATGGATTCATATTTATATATATATATAAAACCTATCATTTTGTTCATTTATAAAATTTTGACTATTTATTAAAAAATATCTTGACAAAAAAATGGTCATTTACTCACAAATCCCATTTTACGTCACTTCAATATCCTTGGAGATGCTATAGCCATGCTTCGCCATTACGGCTGCAGCATGGACGGCCAGATGGATTTTCTCAGCAAACTTGTGTATCACATCCGTTATACTCAGACCTACTGCGCTGTGTTCCATCAGTATTATACAATGATTTGAGACAAAACCAATAATTGGAAAGCAATCTAAAAGGCACTTTGAAAAAAAAGAAAAAAAAGAGAGAAGAAGAAAGACTCAATCACATGACTATTTTTTAAAAAGTAAATGGACGAGAAGAAGCGACTAGCATTACAGTGAATCAATGACTCATCTTTATCATGGGTGTTTGTAATTATCTTTTGACATGACGGAAGAAATAATCAGCTAAAGTGAAGACCATGTTGAAATCAATTGAGTCTATGCCGGAGCACTTGAGGTTGAGGCACGTGACCTTGTGTCCTGAAGCTTGGAGAAGAGTCCTGATCTTGCACCAGTACCAGCCTCCATGGACTAGCACATAGTGATATTGCTTTTATAGAGTACTTTTGGCCATATATCTTCGCGATCTTGTTGATGATGATGCCGATGACAATGAAATAGGTTTTTTTAATAATGACATGTCGTCGTTAAAAGCTATAAAGTCATTGTTAAAATATGTCGTCATTAAAAGCTACAAAATCGTTGTTAAAATATGTCGTCGCAATAATTTCATCACTAAAAATTTATCAGTAACGACAAACATGTTGTTACTAATATTGAGCTCTTTAGTAAGAGCATGTCTTCGCTAAAATACAAAAGAAGTTGTCGCTTTAAAATCATCACTTAACAACCAGGTGATATTAATAGATAGTTTTAGCGACAATATTTTTTAAAAATGTCATTGTTAAAAGTTAGTTATCTCTTAAAAAAAAATTTTTAATGTTTTGAATTAAACAATTAACTATGTATTTTTAAAAATATCATCATTAAAAGTTAATTTTTTTTATTAAATTTTTTTTTCTAAAAATGGACAATTACCGAATAAGAAGAAGAAGGAGGAGGAGGAGGGGAGTAGAGGTGGTAGAGGAAGTCGTTTGAAAAATAAGAAGAAAGAAAATGAAAGGGTGATGCTAGTACAGGAGGCCAGTGGAAGAAGGAAGAAGAGGAGGAAAAAAACGAGAGGGCAGTAATGATGGAGGGTGGAGTTCAGTGGTGGTAGAGATCGGAGGTCCAGTGATGGTGACAGTGAAGACGGTGGATTGTGAAGAATGGAGAAAGGGAGAAAGAATAGGAAAAATGAGGGGGAAAATGAAAAAGAAAAGGAAAGAATATTTTTCACAAAAAAGACACAATTTTTCTACTTAAAATTTTGGGTAATTTTAACGATGATAATTGTTGTCACTGATAATCGATCTAATAATATTTTTCATAAAAAAAGGTGCAATTTTTCCCATTAAAAATTTTTGGGCACCTAAAAGTTTGATACATAAAAAAATAAAATAACGATTGATTACTTCACTTTAAATTTTACTATAAATACTTTTAGCGACAATATGTCATTATTAAAGGTGAACAATTAATAATGATTTGTTATTGCTAAAAACTTTAGCAATGACTAACTGGTTTTGCAAAAAAAAACCAAACAAAATTTAAGGGACGAAGCCTCTTTAGCAATATCGTTACTAAAGTGTAGGTTTTAGTAATAATTTTTGTCGTTGTTAGAAATGTGGTCGATAAAAATCTGTTTTCTTGTAGTGTGGTGATCTGTTTATTGCCCTTTCTCACACGACAACTGATTTCTCACTTGCTACAATTCATCTGCCCTCTTATCCATCACAATTGATCCTTTTGTCTAATTTTTGTCCTCCCAACCTTCACACGCCTTTTTGTTTTTGTTTTTTATGTTTTGTTTATGTTTTTTTTTTTCCTTTTTTTTTTGGGGGGGCATTTGCTTGGACTTTTTGCTACCATAAAGTTAAACTTACCCAATAAAAAAAGCAGACTCCCAATCCTCAAAACTGGATATTAGATTGAAAACACTCAAAATTCTTTTGAATTCGGAATTTGTTATTTAAAATAGGACAAATCTAATCTAATTCAATCTACTATATATTTACATAATATTTCTTACTTTGTTTATTATTTTAAAATTTTTTTTTTCTTATTTCTTATTAGTCTTTGTAGTAGTTGTTATACACTTACCCGCTAGTTGTTTTAACTCCAAACAATGTGTCCTCACAAGTGGGCAAAATAATTGCAACGTGTTTTTTTAATTTAAATATGGACTACATATAACTGAAAATTTCTAACATAATAAACATCAAAACACGACAGTTTAGTCCAAACGAATGCTAAAATACATTATGCAAAATAAGAACCGATTTCAAATAACATGGAAACATGATATCATCAAAGGGACGGAGAAGGACTCGTCAACTCAGAGTTTACTAGTGCTTCTCTCACACAACCTTATTTGCTTTATTTTAGTTTGTTCATTTATTTATTTATTTTTTGTTAATTTGTCCCAAAGATGAATCAGATTAAGATTTATTAAAGGCAGTGGCTGCTTCAAGCAGATAACGGCAGAGCTCGTGAGGGGTGGACAAATACGCGGAGTGGTCACTGCCTGTAGCATAGACTTTGGATGGTGGCCATAGCCTTATCATTATGTCTTGAAACTCCTGCTTCATCAGCTGGTCGTCCAAAGTCCTGACGTACACCCGCGGCACGCTCTCAACGACATTGACAGCTCTGTCGTCGAATGTTACTTTTAGAAGCGGCTTAATTGGTGTTGGCCTTAGCAACATTGAAGCCAATGTCGAGTCCTGATGAGGTTCATTGTTATGTTAATTAGAATTTTATAAAGAGTAATGTTTCGGATATCAATTTTAATCCTAATTTTTTTGATAACTATCTCATGTATCATATTTGTATCAGTAGAAATAATCAAATAATATGATAATACTTTACATACTTCTCAATAAAAAATGACAACTTATATACCATATAAATTAGTATTCAAAAATTGATATCAAAGTTGATGTCTCTAGCTTTTTTCATAAATAATTTACCAAGATCTTGTATTGTCTTGATCTTCGTCACATACATAAATGTAATTTATATCGTCAACTAGGTATGATGGTATCACAAAGTTTTATGCACTTTCTTAAACCTTGATTGAACATAAATCTAAATGGATAGCTAGAGGCTCAAACAGAAACTCGAATTTTGCACGTGGGCTTGTGTTGTGAGTTGACTGTCGTTTTGGACCAAACATTGTCGTTTCATTCCCTTATATGCCTAAACGGACTTGAGGGTTTGGTTCAAATGGGGAAAGAGATGGGATTTTAGTACAGATGTAAGGCCAGTATTTTGTAACTTACATTTATTTCATTTTGTTTTAAGAAAAAAAGTTAGCTAATAAGGGCAACTTTGTGTAAAGAAAAGACCTAAATTTAACAGGGTGAACGAAATACATAGCATATTTAAGGAACTTAAAAAAATAAATATTATATTTATGAAATTATTGAAATAAATAACATATTTACAAACAAATATGTTTGAACTAAAAATAAATAGTTTTGTAAACATATATATATGTATATAATTTACTTATTTTTAACTAATTGGTATACAAACCTCGACAGGGCTCATATGATAGAAAACCATACGCTGGAATTCAGGCTTAACTATCATGCCCGCGGCCTCGTCGGTGCCAGGTTTGTTTATGAAGTCCCACTTCGGGATAAGAATATTTACCTGCTCCACAGGATAATTTATTTTCTGATAAGACAACTTAAATATATTTTTACTATAAACAAAAATAAAAACCTAAAATCAGAATAATATAAAATTATTATTAAATTATACATATAATCATAATATATAAATAAAAAAAGAAAAAGTATATTAATTGGACAGATCTGACTAAAAGTATTTTAAAGTATTAGAGGAAGAATAAAAAACAAATAGACAATAAAGAAAATTCTTACAATTTCGTCTCCAAACAGATGTTCAAAGAGCTCAAAGAAGCCAGTGAAGTCATAGCCACGCCTCATCATGTTGGCTGCAATATAGACAACCAACTGGACTTTCTGAGGAAACTTGTACAGCACATCCGTTACGTTAAGTCCCCCAATGCTGTGTCCAACAAGTACAACCTACAAAAACATCCACTAATATGCATGGGAATAATTTAAATAAAAAAATATGAATAAATTTACTATCTATATATATATATTGTGAAGCACCTCTGAGGATATCTTAGATATTATATTAATTAAGTGATTCAAATAAAATATAATATTTTTTAATGATATTTGTCATTTATCCTAATAATTAAATAGTATTATGTATTAAAATTTTTAATAAGAAATTATATGTAAATTCATTAATTATTATAAATTTCTAAATAAAAATTTAAAAGTGTCCGTATCAAATATTTTCAAATATATATATATTAATAAGTGATGTGAGAGGCCAACTACTATAGAATAGAATGGATTAATAGTACACCATAAATTGATTGGCATCTATTAATAACGATGATGCAACATCTTCTTGAGTTGGGAACAGTGCGCCGTCTTAAATTTTGAAAATTTGATTTTTTGTCCTCGAAGAGCTTATTAAATTTCAATTGAAAAAAAGAAATCTAATTTTTAGAAAAGTTTAAAAATTGTATTTTTCTTTTCCTCTAATAAGTGACATATTATATTTTGTTCTAAAAAACTATAGCCTTTGAAAATGATGAGATAGAGATCAATCAAAGAATCGGTTTTCCTTTTTCTTTTTTCAGCTATACTTTAGGCTTAATTAATTCCATTTGAACTTTAAAAAGAAAATCTTTTTTTTTTGGTAGCATTAATCAGGAAACATTTTAAGTGGTCCTGTAATTTTTGAAAGTAGTAAGCACCCATACAAAGTTTTTTTTTTTTTTTTTAACTTGTTTACATCTAATTGAATTTTTAAGTTAAATTTAAATATTCAATTAATTATCAAAAATATACTTTTGGAAAGTTATTTGAGAAATTTTGTCTAATTCCTCAAAATTACCTCAAAATTTCTTTAGTCGCCCTGAAACCCTAATTGTATATATACATGTAAAATATAAATGTATATATATTATGATATGAAATTTATAACTTTCATTTATCAAATAAAATGATTAAAACACTCTGAAATTTCGAATTATCTCCCAAACTAACCCCACTGGGGTACATATATACATGTTATATGGTATTACCTTTTGATCCTCAGGCAGGTTGGACATGAAAGTGGTTAGAGGCTCATTGTACTGTTCAAAGGTTTCGACGGCGAGGAAATCGGTCGGATCGGCACCGCAGGACTTGAGGTCGACGCAGGTGACCTGGTGTCCCGAAGCCTCAAGGAGAGTCCGGAGCTTGTACCAGCACCAGGCTCCATGGCAGGCCCCATGGACTAGCACAAAGTGATATTTCAGGTATGAGGTAGTATCTTTGGCCAACTTGGTTTTCTTGGATACCCTATTCATGTTATCTGATCTAACGCTCTCTTATAATGACAACCATATTATATATTATGTGGATGTATATATATTAACAAAAATTTTAATGTCGGTTGTGGTCCTTGTGGACACACCACCATTTTTGTCTTATTTTCCATCTCTTGCTACCGGCCGTAACAAGTCTTTATTTTTCCCGCTAATTAAGAGCTTGAACGACCACCGCATATATGCATGTGGATAAGAGTAAGACCAGAAGTACATGAGAAAAACGTGTCTCCAAGTATTACCTAAAAGGGAAAAGAAAAGAAAAACATGTCTAAAACGACCACCACGTATCAAGTAGATAGCCTTGCATCTCGGCAGCCAATCCAAGCTGTTTTGAGTAAGGGCAAGTGCACACTAAATTTTTGAAACTCTGATATTTATTCGTAACTTTCTTTTCAAAAATTTTAGTTGTATAACTATAATATAAGAAAATTATAACTTTACCCCTACTCAATAATTATTGATGTATACTCTTTTAAGTTCTCGTTTTAACAAGTTAAATATGTATATATGTAGTTAATAAAAAATATATCTATAATTTTTTTTAAGTGGGCATACCTAGGGGTGGAGCAAAATGGGGACGAATCGGGACTATTGCCTCCACTGAAATTTTTTGTTTTTTTATTTCTATCACAAAATTTTTATAATTTTCATATTTTGTTTCCACTAGAAATAAAAAATTCTCACATAGTCCTTAATTTGTCCTCACTAAAAATTAAAAATTCTCAAATAGTTCCCACTAAAATTAGTTCTATAAGAAAAAGTTCATGAATTTTCTGTTTTGTCCACATCAAAATTAAAAACTCTCATATAAATCCACTATATCATATAGCTCTCACTAAAATTTATTTAGAAAAAGAAAAAATTTTGGTTGACGTCTCCACTAAAATAGGTTTCTAGCCCTATCCCTGGGCATACTGAATTTTATTTGGCTCCATTACTGCATCTCAACAGCTCAAATGAGAAAGAAAATGATAGGAGAACTCTGCCTAACAGAACTTTGAATTGGATCTTTATAGAATCCGCGGGGCTAACAAAGCTAACCGTTATTATAACATTAGAACTAGTAAGATTGTGCACGCAAGTGACTCTTTGACAAAAACTCAATAATTAATAAAAATATTCGACCAAAAAAAAAAAAAAGCCATATCCGGTGTACGGAAAATAAAACTTAATACTTTTGGATTATTGGATTTGAGTTTTCGCATGCAAATTGAATGTATAAATCCAATTGTGTGTTTGAGAGATAAAAAAAAATGAGTGCAATACATGATTTCTAAAAAATGAAAATTTGAATATGACTATTTTTTGTTTTTTGTTTTTCTATTAAAAACTTGTGGATTCAAATAGTGATCCAAATGGACACAAAAGAAATAAGACCAAAACTATCACTTTTACAAATCAAAATATGAAAAAAAAGTATAATAGATATAGGGTTGACAATTTTCACTGTTAACACATTAACTAGTAGGGATCCACATTAAATGGAGTGGGAAAAACCCGATCTAAATAGGTTCGAGTTATAAATGGGTTAAAAGTTTAATCCATCACAGATTACCAAGGAAGGGTTTAGGAGTCTCTGTCCTATTTCCCATTTAGTTACGTATTATTTTTATGTTAATATTTTATACATGATATTTTATAATATATATGATTTTAAGTATTCAACTTTAATATATTTGATATATGAAAAATTTAGCATCAATATTTGATATATTTTAACCTCTCATAGATATAAGCATTTTTATTTTAATTTTTAAAATTTTATTTTGGATGATGGAAATAGATAAATAAGTAAATAGGATATTTGTAGGGTACCTTATCCGTCATGGGAAAAAACCCAGCCCACCTAACCCTTTAATTAAATAGGTTACGAGGCGGATATGGAAAGTATTTTCATTCGCATGGCAAGTTGGCAAAAAAGTCACCAGACTCCAAACCCGTTCCGTTGCTGTCCCTAAATAAAAAGGCCCCGAGTACTCTTAGTGCCTCTGGCACTAAGCCGGCCGTTAACAAGACCATAGAAATTTTAACACACACCAGAAGGAAAGCCGCGATCCCAACGCACAATCCGGTAGTGTTTTTCTTTTTTATATGATATCTTACAAATAATTAATGATTCTCTTTTTTTTTTTTTTTGCCGGAAAAGAAATAATGAAATATTGTTTCCTTAAGTTTGGGTCTGCTTGTTCTTATAATGTGCTATTGTCTTAAAAAAAAAAAAAAAAGATTGGAGGAGCTAAATTCTCCATGTAAAAAGGGTCGTTTCATATGTTCTTATTCTTAATCGTATACTTGTCAATGAACCTGCCTGTTGCTTAGTAAAATTAAAAATAAATCATCCATAAATTAATAATGATAATAATAATAATATTGATAAAAACATTCATTATCCTATCCTGTAGGTAGGGGCAATCTGCTACACCAGCATTTTATTCTTAACATATGGACCAAAACATCAGTCTTACAATTCGATTAGTTTTCGAAGAGGCAAAGAAGAAATAAATTCTAGTTCTTAACGTTCGAAAAAAAAAAAGGAAAACACTGTAGATTACCTTATGGAGTCCTGCACATAATAATCAAGTAATTAAGATTTGACTACGAAATAATTAAAGAGCTAAATTCGAGCGTAGTAACATAATATTTCTAGGAATAATATGTATATGCACGAATGTGTGCATAAAACATGTATATACTGCTTAAGTTATTAGTATAGTATGCTAATTATTATACCTCAATTGGACTCGTAATATAGAAAAGTTTGCACTGAAATTTAAGCTTTACTATAACGCTCTAGTTGGAGGCTAGTCCGGTCCTAGCCCGCATATGAATTTGTTAACATATCCATATTCAGACAAATCAGGTACTGCTTGCTCTACATTAAATGTTGTTAACATACAGTCGAAAAGAAAATTATGTAATATATATATATGAAGATACTTCAGTGTATATATTTATATATAAATATAAGTAAAATGAATATATGCATATGGTACTATTTATAATATACTCATTCAACTTATGCAATGGAGGCAAAATTTCATCATCTGTTACTGCTAAATAAGATCAAATTAAGTATTCAATGTGGTAGCTTGTGAATTATGAGTTCATAAACGTGAATCTCAATATATCACCCACAAAAAAAAAAAAAAAAAAAAAAAAAAAAAACAAAGCAAAGCACCTGGTTGGGTTATAAAAAATGGAAGTTCAATGTATTTCGTAATACATCGATTAGTTACAAGTTTTTGTGTCATTATATTTGCTTTCCACCCAATTAATTAACACAATCAATTGCTATCTACATGGAAATTACGGTTTGGGAAGAGTTGTCTCCTTGGAATGCCAGTTCACAAGTCTAATTTGTTAATAAAGATCACATATATGCTGCTTTTTTTTTTTTTTAACTTGAGAGTAAGGATTCAAATCTTATAATTTCAGATAAAATAAGGTGTATTATTACTATTAAATTATGTTTACATCCATATATATGTTGTTTTCGAGAAAATGAAATTTGAAAAAGATATAAGAAAGATGTAGAATAATATTACATATCATCGTTATCAAAGACGGCAGAATACGTGGAACACTTTCAAAACGTAACTTTTTTTTTTCTCTTTTTTCCTGAGAAGAATATTAAAGCGTTTCGCTTTCAAAATTAATGACTCCCACTATGTGAAACCAAACAGAATATAATTAACCAAATGTAAAAAATTTATATTATCTAGCCACCTCGCATCGCCATCAATAACATTTTCATTTTCAAAGTCTAGGAAAACTGACCCCAACGGTTGAAAATTAAGACCTACATAATTCATGAAATTTTATTTTGATTTGCAAATGTTACTCTTAGTGGTCCAACAGGTGCAGCTGGGTTAGGTGATGATCAAAACGCAACACACTGATCAACAAAAGTATGTACACACACACAAACACGAACTTTTAGAATATACTATAAAGGCTTTTTTTTTTTTATTAATATACTCTAAATTTATCAATAAGGTATAACTTATATTTTAAAATTTTAATTTTAATAATTTGTATCATAAATTTATAAATTTGTAGTAATTTACATTTTATTGATAATAATTTTAATCTTTTAAAAGAAATTGACATGTGCTTTATATATAAGTTGTTAATTTATGATATGAATAATTATTTTTGTCTCTGTTAAGCTAATTTATTAAAGCTAAGATCTTTAATTAAGTTTTATCAAATTAGACAAGTTTGAATTAACTTTAAGGGGCGTTTGGTAAACGTATTGTATTTTGATTGTATTTGAATTAAATTTGTTTTTTGAATGTTGTATTTAGTTGAAAAATATTTGTTTTGTATTTGAATGAAATGTGTATTTGGATGAAAAGTATTTTAGAGTTGAAAAGTTGATGTGATTAGTAAAAATAGAGATAAATAGTGGAGTTGAAAAGTTGATGTGATTGTTTTAAAAGATTTTTGAATAATAATTGATTTCATAGCACTATTGAAAAGAATTGTATTTGAATGTAAAATTTGTGTTTGAATAAAATTAAAATATAATTTTTTTGTCAAACACCACCTTCATACAAATATAAAATTATATTAATATAAATTAAAAAGAAACCTTTATGCTCTTAATTAACAAATAATATATAAATGAAGTGTCAATTTTTATTAAAAAATCAACATTATAAACTAGTGGTGTGTAAATTGTCATAGATTTATAAGTTCAAAATACAAATTATTAAAATTAAAAATTTAGAGTCTTTACAATAATTTAAACGTAAAAAAAGCTTATTATAATTAATTTAAAGATAGATCCCATGTTCTTAATTGTGATTTAGGATCGGTAACTCCGTAACTTTAAATGAGGAGTAAATTATTAGTAAAAGCTAGAGGTCACGTTGGAAAAGAAGTCTGGGGTTTAGAATATCTAGACTCTTAAATTTTGAGTAGCTATGAATCTTCTTCAATTAGAAAAATGCCAAGTCTTTTGGTTAAAATCAAATTTAAGAGGTTTGAAACTTTTTGTGTGAGTAAACATTTGGTTTATAAGTATATACTCGTGCATTTCCCGTAGTGTCTTCTTTTTCTTTTATATATATATATAATTAATATAAATATATCATTCTTGTAATTTGAATATTTTTAGAAAATATACCAATCAATATTAAATATCATCAAATATATACACAGCGGAACATCTGAAATCATATCCTGATATACCCAATCTTTTGAAACGATCAAAACATCAAGGGTAAAAAAAAAAAAAGTGAGGCAAAAAATAATAACAAAACAAAATCTCAAGAAATATCCATCCCCTCCCAAGATCGATGCTTAAAACGCTGCCGCGATCATTTTTTTTTTTTGGGTTTTTTGAGTGATTTTGTTTTATTTGAGACATTTTTATTATTATATTAATCAAAATTAAGTATTGATCAATTTATAATTTAAGGATCCGTTTAGAACACTAATTGGAGTTGGAGTTTAGGGTTTTCATTTGAAAATGTGTGATGTTTTGAAAGGTGTCTTTAGTTAAAAATATATAACTTGAAAAGAAAAAACTATGATATTTAGAAAACATAAAAATCTTAAATATGTTAAAATATATATTGTTTTATTCATCTTTTTTTGTGAGTATTTAAAATCGTCTCATTTTGACTTTAAATTAAAACAATTATAAATTTTTAAAGTTTGAGTTTTTTTGAAAATGTAAAAGAGAGAAAAAGTGATGTAGATTTGTAATAAGACAGTGAAACAAATGACTTTTGGAAAATAAAAAATAAAAAATTAGGTTTTAATGGGTGCTCCAAACACCCCTTTTATGTCTCCTGTAATGTATTTTTGAAAAGTCCAAATATATATAATTAGATAGTATAAATAAACTCAAAATACAATATATATTCCTTTTTATGTATGAAAAGTATCAGGTAATTTGTCTATTTAATTATCACTTTGGTCCTATTTTGATAAATTAGTCCATGAATTTTTTTTTTTGGACACTTCTGGTATTTTACATCAAAATTATGGACTTTTTCTAAAATTTAACATAAAAAATCACATCTTTATCATATAATAACTGAAAAATTTATAGAAATTATTACATTAATTGTAAAATGTTTTAGTTTTAAGGGTTTTAAATAATAATAATAATAATAAGGAAATTTTTATACTTAATATAATTATTTTAGTAAAAGTTTATGATAATATGGAATTGAAACATAATTATATACATCAAGTTTTTTTAAAAAAAATCTTTCATCAATTTCAATACCAAGGTCTAAAACTGTCGAAAATTAAAAGTTCATAAACTAATTTACTAAAATTTAAAATTTAAAAATCAAAGTGACATAATGTACATAATATATGGACTGAACGAATAAATTACCCAAAAAAAATTCCCCGTTACAACTGTAAGCGGCTGCTAGCTGTTATCAATAGAATGGTGTTTTATAGTACTAATGAAAGAGAACTGAAAACCTTATCTTTTTTTGGCAGGAACCTTGTAAGGAATGGTAAAGGATAATTTATATATCGAAAAAAACCAAGAGAATAAAGTTAAGAAACATTACATCTTTGACATCCTGATCGGTACAGAAACCACACATCAACATGTTGGCTGCAACGTACACGGCCACATGAATTTTCTCAGCAAACCTGCTGTGTAAGACATCAGTGACGCTAAGACCGCTTGCATTGTGTTCCACCAATATCTCCTACTTACGCGTAAGAAAATGTTAATAGCATATATATAACACAAAGATCATTATTATATAACTTTTTTATGAACACATTTTTTTTTTTTGTTTTTTAAATGCTGACAGCTTCAATTATATAATTTAAAAATATAAACTCATAATTACATGCATCTAAATAAAATTAGATTTACTAAACTGGTACATATGATCGCTGAAGAAGTGATTATCCACCGTGTGTCTTAACTCCTGGTTCTTCCACTAGCAATAAAAGAAAAGATACTGAATAACAATTTGAATCAAGGAGAAGTCAAAGCGAAAGAAAAGAAAAGTTTCTATTCCTTGATTTTATTTCTTCTCAAATTTTAGCCTTTTTGGTTGAAAGAGACAGAAATAATGTTCTTAATAAGATACTATTGTTACTTAACATAGAAGAAGATTTGAAAACTTTTGATGTGATGATGTCATCTAGGGATGCTTCTTGGAGAGAGGCTGTAAATGATGAAATGGACTCAATAATGTCAAATGAGACATGGATTTTAGTAGATCTTCCTGAATTTTATTTTGGCTCCACTATTGCATCCAGACAGCTCAAATGAGGAAGAAAATGAAAAGAGAAATCTGCCTAACAGAATTTTGTGAAAAAATAGGAGCAAAACATTAGTCTCACAACTCCATTAATTTTGAAAAGCAAAGAAAAAATTAATTCCAGAACTTGCAACTTTTTTTAAAAAAAAGAAAGAAAAAGAAAAAGAAAAAAGAAAAAAATTGTAGATAACCTTCCCATGAGTAACATATGTTTTGAATTTGATTGATCAGAGGGCATATAGTAATGAAACTAAAAATTTGCTGCTTTGAGCAAAAAGCTAAAGAGGACATCAGGGTTGGAAAAAAAGGGACTATGATCACTCTCCGAGCACAGCACTTGGGATGGTGGCCATCGATTTATCATAGCATCTTGTTGCTCTTGCTTTATCACGCGGTCGTACAATGTCTTGATGTAGACCCTCGGCACGGTACCGGCGTCCGGTCCTTCCACGAACTTAGCCCCTTGAAAGGCTCTAATTGGTGCTGGCCTCACCAGCATAGAAGCCAATGTGGAGTCCTCCACATAATAATCAAGTAATTAAGATTTGATTACGGAATAATTAAGGAGTTAAATTGGGGCATAGTGACATAATATTTCTAGGAATAATACGTATATGTACGAATGCGTGCATAAAACATGTAAATACTGCTTAAGTTATTAGTAGTATGCTAATTATTATACCTCAATTGGACTCATATTATAGAAAAGCTTGCGTTGGAATTCAGGCTTCACTATAACGCTGGTTGGAGGCTGGTCCGGTCCTAACCCGTATATGAATTTGTTTACATCTCCGTATTCAGACAAATCAGGTACAGCCTGCTCCACATTAGATGTTATTAGCAAATACTCGAAAAGAAAATTATGCAATATAAATATGAAGATACTTCAGTACATATATTTATATTTGAATATAAGTATAATAAATATATGCAAATGGTATTATTTATAATATGCTCATTCAACTTATGCATTGGAGGCAAAATTTCATCATCTGTTACTGCTAAATAATGATCAAATTAAGTACTCAATGTATTAGCTTGTGAATTATGAATTCACAAACGTGAATTTCAATATATCACCCACCAAAAATGAAAACTCAAAACACCCGATTAGATTTTAAAAAATCGAAGTTCAATATAACACATCGATTAGTTACAAGTTTATGTGTCATTCTATTTGCTTACCACCTAATTAATTTAACCCATTCAATTGCAATCTGTTTGGTAATTAGGATTTGAGAAGGGTTGTGAATGCCGCTTTATAAGTCTAATTTGTTAATGAATTCAAGTAAATATTATACATTATTCTATATATGTTTCCATACATATATATATATATGCGGTTTTCGAGAAAATTGAAGGTAGAAAAAGTTAGAAGAAAAACGTAGAATAATATTGTTAACAAAGACGGCAAAAGATAATTAGAACCCTTTCTTAACTTAATAATATTTTTTTCCTTTTTTTTCTCGGAAGAATATTAAAACGTTTCACTTTCAAACCAATAATTCTTCCCTTTTTCTTTTTTTTCCTTTTTTCAACCCATCCCAACAAGCTTGGAATACAACTCAAGCTTATGTTGAATGATCATCTTTGTTAGCATATTTGCTGCATTTTTTTTTAGTATAAGTTTTTTGTATCTGGAATAGCTTTTTCTCAAGTGATTCACAAGTTTAATGATATCTACCGTCAATGTGCTTCGTTTCGTAGTAGTACGTGGTATTCTTTCTCAGATTAATTGCACTCTGAATATTGCAGTAAACCACATACCCATCTTGCTTCAAACCCAGATGTTGGAGAAAATTCTTTAGTTATAATATCTCTTTTTCTGCTCCTACAAGCACTACGTACTCAGCTTTTGTTGTGAATAGAGCAATACATTTTTGCAGTTTAGACTACCATGATATAGCTCTCCTCACAAAAGTAAATAAGTTCATGGATGTAGACTTTCTACCGTCAAGGTCACCGGTCATATCTGCATCCGCATATCCTTCCAAGATTGGTTCTCCTTTCACGAAACTCAAGCACATTTTAGATGTACCGATATCTGGCATTGTACAAACTATTGCATACATCAGACTTCCAAATACTGAAAAGTAAAGAATGGCTAACATCTTTTTTATTTTTCTAAAAACGGACACATCTTCTTGGTGAGTTTGAACTAACCACCAAAGGGTGAAGTAACTGGCTTTGCTCTTTCCATGTTGAACCTTTCAAGCATCCATTCAACATAGTTCTCTTGTGATAGCATAATCTTCGAGACCACTTATCTCGGATAATCTCTACTTTTAAAATCTATTTAGTTGGACCCAAGTCTTTCATATCGAAGACTCTAAAAAGTTTTTTTCTCAGCTGATTGATCATCTCAACATCCTGACCAATTATTAACATGTCATCAACACATAACAACAAGATGATAAATTTCTCACCAAGAAATTGCTTGTTGTAGACACATGAATCTACTATGATTCTTTTGTGCTCTCAATCCATTATAAATGAATCGAACTTCGTTTACATTGCCATGGTGTCTGTTTTAAATCATACAGGCTTTTTTTAAACCTGCAGACTAGATGTTCTTTTCCTTTGATCTCAAAAGCTTTAGGCTGCTGCATGTAGATTTTTCTTCTAAATCTCCATGAAGAAATGTAGTCTTCAAATCCATATGCTCAATCTTGAGATTTAGGTTGGCTGTTAATCTAAAAATTACTCTGATCGATGACATTTTCACCACTAGAGAAAAAATTTCATCAAAATCAATTCCTTTCTTCTGCTTAAAGCCCTTGATGACTAATTGAATTTTGTACTTCACCAGATTGCCTTGTCTATCATCTTTTAGTCTAAACACCCATTTGTTCCTCAAAACTTTCCTGCCTTTCAGAAGTCTTACCAACTCATAGGTATTGTTCTTCATAAGAGAATTTATTTCTTCTTGCATAGACTTCATCCATTGGTCTTTGTCTTTGTGAGCCATTGCTTTTTGAAAGTTTTCCAACCCTCATTTTCAGTAAAAATGACATGATTTAATAGCGGGTACCTTTTGCATGGCATTCGATTTTTGGTTGATTTTTGGAGTAACTGTTTGTCATTCTTTGGTTCTTGACTCTGCTCCCCTAGATCATTATCTTTTTATGCTGACATATCTTCTATAGCATTATCATCATCATAAGACAATTCCAGGTTATCAGCTGCTTCTTGCATTTTCTCTCCACCTGATAATTGTTATTGTGGAGGAATTAGCTCAATTACAGCTTTTTCAGGTAGTCTTTCTTCTTCCCCTGAATCTTCAACTGTCTGGTCTTCATAAAATACCATATCTCTGCTCCTTATAACACTCTTTTTCATTGGATTCCAAAATCTATAACCAAACTCTTCATCTCCATAGTTGATGAATATACATAGAAGTGCTTTATTATTAAGTTTTGATCTTTGTTCGTTTGACACGTATATAAATACTTTGCATTCAAATACCCTTCAAATAAGTGTAGGAAACATCTTTTTGGTCAACACTCTTTCTGGAATGTCAAACTTTAAAGGAACTGAAGGAGACTTGTTGATCAAGTAACATGCGGTTTGCATAGCTGCTCTTTAGAAAGGCTTCAGCAGTTTCAATGATCTCATCATACATCTAATTCTCTCTATAATAGTGCAATTCATTCGTTCTGTTATACCATTATGCTAAGGAGTACCATGTATTGTCTTCTCATGTTGAATCCTAAATTTAGAGTAGTAATCTTTAAACTCGAAGGAAGTGTATTCACCTCCATTATCTAACTCGAGATATTTTAGCTTCTTCCTTGTTTCTCTTTTCACCATGACATGGAATTGTTGAAAAAAATTTAAAAACCCGACTTTTTGTTTTCAACAGATACACTTAAACTTTTCTAAATGCATCATCTATAGAAGTTACAAAATATCGGACACCTCCTAAAGACTCAAGTTTTATGGAACCATAGACATCAAAGTACACCCGTTCTAATACTTTTTTTCTTTTAACAGAGGAATGTTTAAATGAAACTCTGTGTTATTTTCTAAACAAACAATGCTCATAAGGATCAGAGAAATTACTTTTCTCTAGGGGAATAATCTTTTTCTTTGTGAGGAGTTGCAATTCTTTTTCACTTGAATGGCCAAGCCTTCCTACGAGTCTTGACTGCTACATTTACTCTGTTCGTGCAAGCCTTCCTATTAGTCTTGTACAACATGCAACAAAGCTTTTTTTTTCACAATGACCTTCCATCCTTTGCAGAGTTTCCATTTCTTATTATCGAAGTGACTCTCGTATCCTTACTCATCCAAGACGTTTATGAAGATTAGATTGAAACACAAATCTGGATTATACCTTACATCTTTTAACATCAACTAGCAACCGACATTTATTTAAATCCATACATCTCTAATTTTGACAATCTCAGAGTATGCAAAATTCTTATTTTCATATTGTCAAAGTCACCTGCTTTATAAGTGGTAAACATTTTCCTACAAGGAGTTACGTGAAAAGATGCTCTTGAATCAACCACCCACTCAACCATATTGTCACTGACATGTAAACATTCATCGGCAAGCACTACAATTATTTCTTCTTCTGCAACTACTGCTATAGTCGTGTTATTATTGTCATTATTCTTCTTCTGGTTGGCTTCCTACAGTTTTCTCTTCAAAATTCGACGGTTCTTTCTCATGTGGCCATTTTTCCTATAATGAAAATAGTCAGCATTTCTATTTCTAGAGATATTCTTGCAAACTTGCCGTTCCTATTCCTCCTTTCTCTAACTTTGACTTCTGCCCCTATTATTGCCGAAGTGACTCTCGTATCCTTACTAATCTAAGATGTTTACAAAGATGAGATTGAAATGCAAATCTAGATTATACCTTACATCTTTTAACGTCAACTGGCAACCGACATTTATTTAAATCCTTACATCTCCAATTTTGACAATCTTTGTGCATGCAAAATTTCTCATCTTCATATTATCAAAGTCACCTATTTTATAAGTGGTAAACATTTTCCTATAAGGAGTTATGTGAAAAGAAGCGCCTGAATCAACCACCCACTCGACCATGTTATCACTGACATGTAAACATTCATCAGTAAGCACTACAATTATTTCTTCTTCTGCAGCTACTACTGTAGTCGTGTTATTATTGTCATTATTCTTCTTTTGGTTAGCTTACGGCAATTTTTTCTTCAAAATTCGACAGTTCTTTCTCATGTGCCTTTTTTCCCATAATGAAAACAGTCAGTATTTCTATTTCTGGATTTTGATATTCTCGTGGATTTGTCATTCCTGTCCCTCCTTTCTCTAACTTTAACTTCTGCCCCTATTTTTGGTAATAAGGGCTTGTGTATCCACACCTCATGCATTGTTTTGCTTCTCATTGGATACCAAGGCTTTTGCAAAAACTTCATACTCTAATTTATTTTTTCCGTAAGTTAAAGTAATGATGAGGTAATTATACGATGAAGGAAACATTGCCAAGATGAGTATAATTTTTTCTTCGTTGCTGAATTTCACATTAAACTTTAATAATTACGAGATCATATCATTGAAGTTACTCAAGTGCTGTAACGTATCTACATTTTCCGTCATCCGCATCCGGTATAGCTCCTTTCACAATTAAAACTTGTTAGAAAAATTCGTTGACATGTACAACTTTTTTAAAGTCTCCCAAGTATCTTTTATAGTCTTCCACTCCTTAGATTCGATATTTTACAAGACTATATCTAAGAGATTTAGACAAATTGTACTGGCTGCAATCTCGTCCATTTCCTCCCAATCTTCGTCCTTGACCGTATAAGGCTTATTTTCTTTGCTTAATAAAGTCTAATGAATCTTTTGTAAGATCAGAATATTCTTCATTCTCCTTTGCCAGAGGGAGAATTTGCCGCTACCACTTCTTGATCTTGATCTTCTGGTTTGTCATGTTACTATAATAACCATACAATGTTACAGGAACCGTACTGTACTATAGTATGCACTACTACAGGAATCGTTACAGTGACTGCTATAGGAAATTGCTACAGTGACCACTACAAGTATCATTACCGTGACTGCTACAGTGACTACAAAAACTATCTTTGTTCACTATTTATGAATAGTATTTATAGAGAAATTTGCTCTTTCAAGACTAATTTTGGTGCTCTGATACGAACTCTTAGGAATATGAATAAAGTTTAATTCCCTTTTAAGATCTAATTTGAGCAGAAAAATAAAAATTGATATAAAAAATTTTATCTTGTGAAAAATCTTTAAATTTGAAAAGGAAAAATTACGACATACACAGAAAAAATTTCCACTGTAAAAATGTGTATACAGTAAATTCTTAAATTTTAACAATAACTTAAAGTATAATCTTAATAAAAATTCTTTCAAACTTACAAATATAATAATCTCATTATTTTTTTTCACAAAATAAAACTTTTATAAATATATAAAATTCTCTCTTAATAATCTTATTTTTACCATATGAATTCTTATCCCTCTGATTTATTTGTAGTTCTCACTTATTGCTTTTTTTTTTTTTTTTTTTTGCTTGCAGAACTAACGTTGAGAGGAAAGGGAAATAGGGCCCGAAGAACGCGTAAACCCAAGAACACGTTTACGCGTTCTTCCTCTTCCTACCTCCTTTTTTTTTTTTTTTTTAATTATTAGTTGATGGTGAGCGCCGCCGCCCCCACCTAAAAAGAAAAAGCCAATAACGACTCCCACTTCGTCGAACAAAATAGAATATAAACTATAATATAAAAATTTTTTATTATCTAGCCAGCTAGCAATCGAAAACATTTTTATTTTCAAAGTCTCGGAAAACTGATTCAAACAGTTGAAAACTGAGATTTATATAAATCAATGAAATTTTATTTGCAAATGGTACTCTTAGTGGTCCAGCATGTGCAGCTGAGTTAGGTGATGATCACAACACAACACATTAATCGAGGAAAGTATAGATATACATATATATATATACACAGACACACGGACACACACACGTAAGCATGAACTCTAATTTAAAATATATTATAGATAGCTCTTGTGTTCTTATCTTCCACTTGTTTGACACTTCTAAATTTAAAAAATGAAAAATTTTTTATTTTAAAAAAAAATGAATTTTTTTAAATTTTTGTATCTGAATATCTAAAATTTTTTATTTTTAAAAAATGAAAAAAAAAACTCTCTACAAACAAAAAGTTTTCACCTATCAAAATAACTTTTTACTTTTTAAAAAAAATTTCAAACAACTTTTTATTTTTCATATTTAAAAATTTTTCATTTTCTAAAAGCAGACCTCTCATCAAAACAACATTGTAAGTTAGGATCTATAACTGGGTAACTTTAAATAAGGAGTAAATTTAAAAAAAAAAAAAAAGCTAGGTCAAGGTTGGAAAAGAAGTCTGTGGTTTCGAATTTTGAGTATTCTTCAATTAGAAAAATGCCAAGTCATTTGGTTAAAGGCAAGTTTAAGAGGTTTGAAATTTTATATTTGATTTAATTGCCTTTTTCACCTTTACTCGTGCATTTCCCGTAACGTTTTATTCTTTATATATAAAAAAATTATATAAATATATCATTCATGTATATTGGGTTTACAATTTTGAGTCCCAAATATATGTATATATATATATATGTATATAGCAAAACATCTGAAGATTTTATCAAATCATATCCTGATGTACCCAATTTTATTAAAACGATCAAAACATCCTAGAAAGGGAAAAAGGGGCAAAAAATAATAACAAAAACAAAATCTCAAGAAACATCCATCCCCTCCAAAGATCGATACTTAAAACGCTGTTGCGATCATTTTTTTTTTTTTGGTTTTTTATTGATTTTGTTTTATTTGAGACATTTTTATTATTATATTAATCAAAATTAAGTGTTGATAGATTTATAGTCTGAATATGAAATTAAAAGCACATTTGAAGCATCAATTAGAATTGGAGTGTGGAGTTTTTTTTTTTTTTAATTGAAAATGAGTGATATTTTGAATATGTGTTTAGTTGAAGAATGACTTGAAAATGAATCATGATATTTAAATAATGTAAAAACTTTAAATGTGTTTTAGTATTAAAAGTATTTATACATAATAATTATCTCATTTTAAATTTAAATTAAAAAGTATAAATTTTTAAAATTTGAGTTTTTACAAAATATAAGAGGAGATGTGGATTTGAAGTAAGGTGGTGACTGTCGAAAAATAAAATAAAATAAATTAGGAGTAATGGTATTACAAACACTCCTTAAATGTCTTCTATAATATATTTTTTAAAAAGTCCTAAAGTAGATAATTAGATACTGTAAATAAACTCAAATACCATTAAATATTTACAAAATCAGGTTATTTGTCTATTTAGTCTCTGAACTTTGAATATTTGTCATTTTAGTCCTTAAATTTTTAATTTTGTTAAATTAGTTCACGAATTTTTTTTTATTGTTTTGGTACCCAACACTCAAATTAACGGATAATTATGAAATTTAAGATAAATAGTCGCATCCCTATCGCATATTACTAAAACTTTTAAATAAATTATTACATTAACTGTAAAATATTTTGTTTTTAATAAGAATAAAAAAAAGAAATTTTTATGCTTAATGTAATTAGTTTTTGTAAAATTTCATAATAGCATGAAATTGAAACATGATTACACATTAAATTAGAAAAATATTTTATCAGATTCAATATCAGGGACTAAAACTGCCAAAAACGAAAAGTTCATAAACTAATTTATTAAAAAAAAATGTAAAAACCGAAGTGACATACCCAACTGAATGAACAAAATACCCAAAAAAAAAAGAAAACCCCGGCTACAACTTTAAGCTGCTGCTAGCTGTTATCAATAGAATGGTGTTTTTGTAGTACTGATGAAAGAGAACGGAAAACCTTTTTGACAGGAATTTTGTCAAGAATGGTAAGGGATAATTTATATATCGAAAAAAAAAAAAAAAAAACCAAGATCATAAAGTTAAGAAAACCTTACATCTTTGAAATCCTGATCGGTACAGAAACCGTACTTCAACATGTTGGCTGCAACATACACGGCCACATGAATTTTCTCAGCAAACCTGCTGTGTAAGACATCAGTGACGCTAAGACCCCCTGCACTGTGTCCCACCAATATTACCTAATTACGCGCAAGAAAATGTTAATAAAATATATATGACAAAAAAATCATTATTATATAACATTTTTATCAATACATGCTTTTTTTTTTATGCTAACAGCTTTAATTATATCATTTAAAATATAAAATGGTAGTTACATGAATCTAAATAAAATTAGATTTACTAAACGGATATATATGATTGCTTAAGAGGAGATTATATTAAGTAATAATCTTGTTATGTACCTTTTGGTTGGGAGGGAGAGAAGACATGAAAGTGAAGAGAGGTTGATTGTAGTCGGCGAAAGTGAAGATGGTATTGGGATCGGATGGGTCGATGCCTGCGCCTTTGAGGTCGAGGCACGTGGCCTTGTGTCCCGAGGATTCGATCAGAGTCCGAATCCGGTACCAGCACCAGGCACCATGGCTCGCGCCATGGACTAGCACAAAATGCAGTTGCTTTGAAGCAGTACTTTGAATATCGGTCATCGTCTCGATCTGGCGCTGTTCTATACCCTTTTCCTCCTCTCGTTGACGCTATAGTGCTATCTATAATCTAGCTTCTCATGTACCTTACAAATGTTATTCACACAAGGAAATAGTGAATAGTATTCGAATTCTCTTGCATGAAGGCTTTATGCGGTGTAGGCTGGCTCTACGCCAGGTGGCTTCTACTAAAAAGCTATGCATTAAAAAGGTTTTTATCTTCTTCAAATACCTATTTTTTATATATTAGCCTGTAGGACGGTTTTTTTTGTCTTAATTCTGTCCTTAATTCAAGGAGAAATTATAGAAAATAGGTATTTTTTACATGGTTTAAAAGTAAGAAAATAATATTATTTGAAACCTTAAAAAATTTATAACATATCTAATTTTAATATAAATAATATTTCTATTTTATTTTTAAAATATGTTTTTGATCTAAATTTTTCATATTCCTTTCAAAAACTAATCAATTTCTCTCTATTCACTCTCTCTCCTCTCTCTCTCTCTCTCTCTGTGCGCTCCTAGTATCACTCTCTCTTCTACCCTCTTTTTCCGTCGTTTCGGTAATCATATCTAGTAATGATTGTTACTTCCATCATTCTCCATCGTGATCTCTTATGGATTGGTCATCATAAAATTGTAAGCTTGCAACAATCAAACCTTTGTAAGCTCACCATAAAGTCAAAATATCACGATTTGGATCTTCTTGAATCTCAGCTCACGCCGGAATCTAATAACTAAATCTAACTTTGATCATGTGGAAGATTGTTGGAGGCTTCAAATCCATCACCATCTGGAATTGTTGTTTTTTGTTGTCGGTTTACAGGTTGAACAGACATCTAGTGGTGTTGGTGTAGCCTGGTGACGAAATTGCTGTAGCTTTTCCCCAGATTCACACGAATCCAGCCAGATCTTGCTAGAAAGGAAGAGATTTCGGGTAGAAAATCGCGATTCCAATCAAATTGCGACTCGATTCGATCCAATGGCTCCTAAGATTCCATGAGTTGGTGGAGTAAAGTTGTCGTCACGACGCGCTTGTAAACTCCAGATCTTAGAAGCTTCTGATAAAACAAACCCTAACTCGGTAGGTGATCTCTGAGAACATCAACGGTGACGATAGTGTCTCCGAGAATGATGACGCCTCCAAGAACCACGGTGACGATGAAGTGTGGCAGCAGTTTTTTGGGAGAATTTGGGGTGGTTTGGAGTTTAGATCAATTTTAGAGGCTAAAGTTAGGGTTCATACTATTTTTTGGACTATTTTACAAAATTCGTAAATAATGATTTATTAAAATTAGTAAATTAATGATTTTGGGTAAGCTTTAGAATCTAGAATTAAGGATTGTTCAATTTGTTATTTTTTTACAAATCAGTAAATTAAGATTTGCACGGTAAATCAATCAAATAGTAAATTATTATCTACAAAATTAAGAATTTATACTACTAAATCAATAATTTACATTTAATTATATTGGTAAATTAATGATTTACGAAATAATTTACCAAATAAATTTGTCAAAATTGATAAATAAATAGTTTATCAAATTAAAAAGTGATTTACCAAATAAATTTACCAAAATTTACATACATAAGAGTATTTTTGAAATTTTAGGCTGTAGTAAATCATAATTTACTAAAAATATACTATTTACTAATAGTTTAAATTTTTTCCGCTATTTATTTTTATTAAAGTTCAATTTTGACCTATTTATCTCTTTCTCCCTTATTCAAGTGTTTTTTTTTTTTTCACCGCTTATAGAATATCTCTAGGCACAAAGGGACTTACATATTTAAACTCCTCGGCACAATTTTTAACAACAGTAATTCCTTTATATGCAAGTCCTTTTGTGTCTAGATACTTATTTCTTGATTCCTTAGTGATTTGGTCTTTTATTCATGATATTATTTTCTTCTTCTAGCTTTAGGAAAATAGGGTGGAAAAAAATAGGTGACCCACAAATTTTTGTCTCTCTAAGATTGGGTGGAAAACATAAATCTACTCAATAATGCTTAAAATTGCTATTTTGTCCTTAATTTTGAACTAAAATAACATAAAAAATGGATAGAATAGGTGCAACTTTCTTAATTTCTTTCCTTCCTTTCCACTGGATAATCTAAAAGAAAACTAATTAAATCATTTCTATCATTTCAATTTTCTTTTTTTTTTAAGTTTTCTTTCTATCTTATTTCCTTTTTTACTTACCAAATGGAGTATTAGGGTTTGGGGGTAGTATTTTATATTTTGTTCTTTATGGGTTTTAGTTCTCTTTTGGCTTACAGTATCTGCAATGTTAATATCAATGCTAATATTAATACCAATAGCATTATACGCATATGCTATATTTGGTGTTATATATTATAATATCATATCTGGTGTTTTTAATCCAAATATAGTATAGGTTAAATTTAACCCAAAAGTAGAACTACATTAGATTAGTTATCTATTTAAATGATAAAATTTGGTAGTGACACACTAGTTTAGTATATGTTGAATTTAACACAAAAAATAAACCATAATAAATTAGTTTTCTTAAATGTTAAAATTTATCATAACATACTAATTTAATGTTAGAGATCAAGAGATTGAGAGGTTGAGAGATTTAAATTATAATGAACATTGAGGTATATCTTTTTGGATGATCAAGAGTAGGCAGTACAAAGCTTGACTGTGAGTTTCTTAAGAAAATCAGGATAGGCGTCTTTTTTTTCGAATAAATCAACAATTTGTGTAAGATAGTATTAAGAATTTCATCGAAAACTTACAACAGTTTATCAAACAAAAACTAAGAGAAAAAATAGCACAGATATTACTAGAATAATATCTACGATTGGATTTTAAAAAGTGTAATTATCTAAATATTCTATAATATGTCACATATATAATATCATCTTATAATACCAATTGATAAGATCATAGAAGTCTTAAAATATTTGTGATTTCTCGATTCAAATATTGAAATTCTGGTATAACTATAATAAATCAGGATCACCACTTCTCGCTTCCTTATTTTGACTTTTTTAATTGCAAAATCTCTTAGCTTGGAGTCTTTCACAATTTGTAGGTATGAAAGAATATTTTTGGTAACGAAAAAATACAATTTAAATTTATATGAAAAAAAGACATTAAAAATATATTTTTTAAAAATTCTTTTCTATTTCTAATTTCAAATCAAAAGAACTTTAGTTTATTTGTTGGTGTCAAAATAAAAACAGATAAATACATAACATAGTAAGATATGCGTTATAAAATACAAATATACAAATTAAGAATTTATTCTCTTTTTTCCTAAAAAAAATAATTCTTGGAGATTGTGTAATGCTTACTAAAACTATTTGTTTACAAGGTAGTAATATTCTTTGTCTCTCTATTCATTTTTGCATTTCTATATAATGATCCGAGAGGTAATTCTGGACATAAAGAATAAAACTAAACAAGGTGGTTTGTTCTTTTTACTCAAATTTGAAATGTTTTTAGTAGGATTTTAGTTATTTCAAATTTTTACTACAATAAAATAACTAAAAAAACTTAAAAAAGGACTAACTCGCAAAATTTTGAAAGGAAACAAAAAGTTATTGATGAAAACGGAAAAAGAGGGATTCGAACCCTCGATATGAAAAACTCATACAACAGAGAAACAATTTGAGGCTTTTGTCCACTTAATCATCTTTCATCAATTGAAAGAGGATAATTATTTTCTCACATAAGTCAAAATAAGGGTCGAAAAAAAAAGCGCCTTTTTCTTTATTTTATTTATAGTTTTGTTTTTTAAAAAATATAATATTTAAAATTAAATAATAATAAATAAAATAAAATAATCCCTTTTTGATTTTATCCAAAGAAGCCTTTTCTTTACATGGTGTCGAGCATCTTTTGTTCCAATGAGTCAAATTCAAATTTAAAATGATTTATTTAATTTGAAAACACAAATTCTTATTATTGATATTAAATTATTGATATTGAAATAATCATAATAGAGACTATTTCAGTTCTTTGATATATAATCATAAGACCAGTTTCTATTTTAATTTCTTAGCTTTATCTTTTATTTACTTTTTTTCAGTAAAATATCAGTAAAGTAAACATAAATTAAAAAAATATAATGATAAAACAAATGACATATGAATTTTTGAACAATGCATTTTTATGTTATGACTTAAATTGTTTTGTCAGCCCTTAATCCATCAAAAAATTCCAACAAAAGACTTGGTATTTAGTTAATTAAATGCGTTATCTTTTCCTAATCTCATTAAGTCTTCAGATTAATACTCTAATTTGCATGATTCTTTTTTGATCCTATCTTTTGATTATAACCGAGTTTCTTGTTTGACAAAAAGTCGATTTATATATAATAATCGAATTATAGCAGGTATAGTTTAGTGGTAAAATGTGATTTATTCTATTAATCCCTTAACAGTTAAGGGCTCCCTCAGGTTGATTAATAGCCCATTCTAATCAAAACGAAAACTTTTATTTCGTAAAAAGAATTTAAGCCTTTGCCTCTCAATGAAAAATTCAAGGAAGAATATACATTCTCCATATTTGTATCCAAAAATCAATTATAAATTGAAAAACTGGATAGGATTATGTGTAGAATAAACAAACAAAGCAAAACAAACAAATTAATAAACAAAAAAAGCCAGGTGACATCGATTAGGCTATTAAATGGATTGTCACATAATAATAATAATTTGATTGTCACATGACACATGATAATGATCTGATTGTCACATTATGTATCACATCCTACAAATTTCTCTTCCATTATGTGTTTTATCAAAAACCAAATTTGTCTTCCCACATCGATGTTTAATATTCGTATTTTGCAAAATTTGGCTCACAAATCATACACATATGTGAGAGTGTATTAAACAATCAGGTGTATCATATTATCATATTTATGTGATACATTTTTCAATAAATAATAGATATTTTATTATGTGTTTAGAAACTATATACATTGTATTTAAATATAATATAATATAATATATAGTATATGTTTAGATGTTTTCTTCTTATATGGTATTCGAAAGTAATACATGTTTAGATTGTTGGTGAGAGAGAAAATGTGATGTGATGTAATTAGTAAAAGTAGATAGAGAGAGTATGTGATGTTAGTAAAAATAAATTAAAAAAAAGAACATGATATATAGTAATTATAATAGATTTATTGTTTAAATGTATTTGCATTTAATGAGGTGTTTGGTAAATATATTATGTTTTCATTGAGTTTGAATGTAATGTATTAAATACATTTTGTATTTGGATGAAAAGTATTTGTTTTGCATTTGAATGCAATGTGTGTTTGGATGAAAAGTATTTAAATTGTATTTTAGAGTTAAAAAATTAATGTGATTAGTAAAAGTAGATAGAAAAAGTGAGATAGAGAGAGAATATGATGTAAATGGATTTTAAAAAATTTATTTTTAAAATATTATGGAATAATAAATATATTTGAGACACTATAAAAAGTATTATATTTGAATACAAAACTTTCGCGTTTGGATGAAAATTACATTGTATTTAAATGCAATGCGAATACAATATAAAAAATAAATGCCTTATTAATAAAATATACAAAGTATTTAAATACATATTATACATATGAATTTAAATTCTATACTTTGTAATAAAGTCTGTGCGTATGTTTGGTGTCTTTATCTAAATACAAGGTCTCGGTGGAATTGATATTGATATATTCAATAAATACTTATCTGGAATAATCAAATCATCTAGAATGTCTTTCGCATAAAAGGGGAAAAAAAAACCATATAGAATGAGAAGCTATCTAAAATACAAATGGCAAACCAATGCTCAACATTTGGTCACGTTTGCTTGATACCGATTTGGTCGACGAGAGATGGATTGGGCTATTGATATGGACCGACTTACCGTCTTTTTCATTAAAATATTGAGGAAATGTAAAATATGTAGGCTCCTTTTTAAAAATTATTTATATTTTAGAAATTTATGTTAAATATCATATTCATGATAAATAATTTGTTTACAAGAATAATTTATAAGGTAAATTGATGTAGTGCAGCAAGATTTGATCATTATGGCACATTGAGATCACTTCAAGGCCAAATAAACTAATTTTCCGGTTTTCATAAGGTTTGTTAACGTTTTCAGATATAAACGAAATAATGGTGTTCTTATTTTTTTTTTTTTTAAAACGGACCAACAAACAATTTTCCTTTGCCAAGCTTTTCAGCTAAAATTTAGGCCTTCAAAAGAGCTTCTTTTTCTTTTCTTTTTTTTTTTTTTTTTTCATTTTTAGTTATAGTTCTGATTTCATAATAAGTTGACTTAGAAATTTTGGTTTCCAATTATGATTGCGTTTCCTTGTTCCTTAAGAATGATAGTTTTAATTTTTGTTTCCTGTTCGTAACTTTCTTTCTTTTTCTTTTCCTTTTTTTTATTTCGTTTTTTATTATTAATTTTAATTTTGTTATGACATTTTGGCTTAGTTTTTCATTTATATTTTGACTATGATAAGGACGACCTCTTATGGTAAAAGCTAGTTTACATTGAACGAAATTTGAGTGTCTACTCTTTTTTTCTTTTTTTTTCAATTTTTAATATTTTAGGTGAATTAACAAATTTTAGTATCAATTCTCAGTATTTTGTTTGGAATAATAGATTTTTGAAGCACTTTTCCTAACATTCTACAACATGTTAACTGATCTATTCTTTTATTTTATCATTTTTATTACTCACATATATTTCTACTTTATCATTTTATTATTCTAATATGCATTTCCTCTACATCATAAACCACCGTAACTCTACTGTTTACCAAAAATCTCATAATATCTGACGTTTACCGCTTTTAAATTCGAAAAAAAAAATGTTATTTATCTCTTTCTTCATAAAATTTTTTTAAACATCCTATGCAAATATATCCGTAACCCAGTGGATTATAAAGTCAGTGTGGGCTTTCCAGGCCTTCATTCTAAGGCCCGGTCCATTATTTCCTTCCTGACCGGGTGGTCTGTGAGTGTCTAAACACAAGTACGATCCTACAGGCGCACACACATGTAACGCTCATTACACATGAGCCAGCATGGCTACTACCACACTCACAGCCCGTTTAAAACAATTATTGGAATTGAAGTTTTGTAAGATTGGTTTGGAAAATATGCGTTTGGTTGAAATGTGAATTGAAAAGAAACTGTGACGTAAAGAGTAATGTGAAAATTTGTATTGTGTTTGAAAATAAATATGTAATATGTATGTTATTTCGTTCCTTCTATTATTTTTAATAAGTTAAAAAAAATCATCACATTCCAAATTGAAATAAGATAGTTAGGCTTTTAAAACTTGAATTTTATGAAAATGGTAGAGAAAGGGAAAAAAAAATGTAAATTTGGAAGTTTTTGAATTGAACTTCCATCTCCATTGAAGAAACCAAACGGGCCCTAAAGCTTGTTACCCTTTAGACATAAAAAATGTACAATATAATAATAGGCTATATACTTATGTGATACCGACTTAATTTTTTGAGAAAATTGAGATTATGTAGATAACCTTTATCATTATACATATATATATATATATGTGGCTTTAGATTAAGCTGCCTTAGACACGCTGAGTCTCCTCCATTAGATTATATGTACGTATGTGGATAAAATAAGATCAATCTAAATAAACTAAGAATATGCATTGATATCTATTATGCAATTAAAAATTTGAGTTGGATCATTTTTGTTCTATTAACAGGCTTTAGGAAATAAGAGATAAATCGACAATAATATTTTCATTTATTATTTGGAAAAATAAAATAATTTATGCATTAAACACATTAGGATAAATTAAGAATAAATGAATTGTATGGTGCTCTAGTAGTGGTGAATGTTAAGATAATGTTATGAAAAATCTATTTATTCACATATAAAAAGTGATCGAGTCTTACATCATTTTGTGCCTTTATTTTTTATGAATACACAAAAAATAAAACACACATAATTCATGGACAGATTGAGCATTACGTGCTTTGAAAGATGAAACATTGCATATGCAACAAGTTGCATGTGGAACCTACAAAAAAAGTTATGTACCGAAAAAAAAATAAAAAAAGATGGAAACATGCAAGTTGGGCGATGTTGCACTCTGATTAAGTGACTATTATGGACCTACATTTTTACAGTCATTATAAATAAAACTAGCTCTTTCTGTCTCTGAAATTAAAGAAAGAGAGAGAGAGAGAGAGATTGCAGGCAAACCAACTTATTGTTATAAATACTAGTGGGAGCTTGCCTTTTGAAAAGTATAGTTATGTGCATAAATATATATATATATATACGTCCGTTCTTGGGTGTATATGCAAAATGTGATTTTAAGAAGATTGGATTTTACAAACGCTGCCCATGTTACTCTAGCTAATTACAGTGCTGGATAAATAATATTAAATCTTTTATTTTGGACAATTTTGATATTTGTCATGATAAAAACTACAAATACAATTCGAGTCTGTGGGAATAAATCTCACAACACAATCTTCCAATAAAAAATATTTCTTCATACTCTCTTAACTAAACTTTGGTTAAATCGAATATGCTAGTAATAAGGACGTCGACATGAAAACAAACCTTTATAATCAGGGATGGAGTCAGAAATCTATTTCAGTGAAGGGTGTACATCATAATTTATTTTTGAAGAAAAATAAATAAATTTTAGCAGGGATTATTTGATAATTTTTAATTTTAGTGGGTTTATATGAGAAATTTTAATTTTAATAAGGCAAAACATAAAAATGATAAACTTTTATTATAGAATTAATTTTAGTGAGTATGAGAGTTTTCAATTTTTAGTAAGAGCAAAATATGGACCATATGAAAAAAAAATTTTAATTTGAGGAGGGGGTGGGGGGCACAAAATATAAAAATTATAAAATTTTTGAGGAAAAAAATAAAAAATAAAAACAAAAATTTCTGCCCCACTCACTCCCAACTGGCTCTGACACTGTTTACAATATATATCTTCAAAAAAAGCTACTAATGACTCGAAAATCCAATCATAGACTCAACCATCATAGTCTTTATCGCCAAACCATCGTATTTTGTTATTGATAATTGTTTAAAGGATTGTCACACCCTATACAGCTTGGGAAGGGGTTCTTTAGTTCTTTCTCATTTTGGGTCCTTTTGCTTGGGCCTGTGTTCCCCCTTTTGGCTTCTGCCTTGCTTGTGTTTTTATTTTTTTCTTTAAAAAAAAAAAAAAGATTGTCAAGCTAATTAAATATATCTACTAATTAAAATATAATAAGTCATTATCACATTTGTTGATATTTAGAAAATAAATAATAATAAAATGATGAAAATAAATACACCAAATTGCATATTTAGAAAATATTAATGAAAATTATAACATATTTTTAAATTGATGATAAATTATAGTATATTTTTTTTATTATTGTTAAAATAAATTAGTTGTTTTCCATTTTTACCCTATGCTTCATTAGATTACTCTCCCCCCTCTCTCTTTCTTTCTCTTGATCTCTTGTACACAAGTTTTTCTCAGCCATTTCTCTTGGAGTTCACAGTTGCCATTTTTCCCGACTACCAAAAAATCGTGGAGATCTGCTCTCTACCTCTCTTTCTCTTTCATATCCTCCATTTGTCATCCTCTATCTCTCTTTCTTCCATAGACAAGAGCCACGAACAATGGTGAGTAGTGTAGCAGAGCTTCATCTGCTCTACGTCAATGACAAATTGTGCCCAATGGCGATGAGGTCTTGCTGCCGCCATTGTGATCTCCTCCGATGCAATACCATTGGGAACAAGAGAGAGAGAAAGAAAAATAGGAGGCAGAGAAGAGAGAGGGAAGAAAGAGAAAAAACAAGGGGTAAATTTGGTATTTAATATGTAATTAATTTAAATTATGCTATTTTTTTTATATCAATTTGAATGTTTCTATTATTTTAAAATATCGTAATTAAATATGTTATTTGGTTAACTCTCCCTAAAAATTAGAATTAAAATCAAGAGGGGGGGGGGGGGGGTATGAGGGCATTTTAAAGACATGTTTTGGACATTTTTTGGTGTTTTTTCACCTCATAATTATTTTTTATTATTTATATCTTCAAAACTTTACATTAAACTCAAATTTTGAACGTTTATAACTTTATGTATATAAGTACAAATGAGATGGTTTTTTTTAATTTATATAGAATTTTAAGAGAAATAAAACAATAAAGATATCGTTAAGATTTCATATTTTTTTCACTGTAAATAGTTTTTTTTTCAAGTGTATGTTTTAAAATTTATTTTTCTCTAATATGTTTAGAACTTTTTCAATACTATTCTTAACACTATTTAATCGTGGAAGAACCATTCCTTCGGTTTAAGGACACGTAGTAAACGTGCATGGACTTTGAAATAATGTATAAGAATGCTTAAAAATGAAAATCCCACGTAACACTGCGATTTATATGGATCGATAATTATTTAATTCAAGAAATATATTCGGAATATCAAATCATATTATCACCGGTAAAGGGTTAGTTTCATTTCCTTTGACCGTAGAAAGTTTTAGGAAAGCTTGCAAGCTGCGCGAAAAGCATCATTACGAGTAGTAATAGCTTTAATTAGGGGTGCTTGTCGGGTGGGTTGGGTGGATTTTTGATATTTTTTAACCCACCCAATGAAGATTGGGTGGATTGAAAAATTTTTTCACCCACCCAATTAACCCAATATATAAAATTGACCCACCCAATTAAAGTTTGGGTGGGTTTGACGGGTTTTTCGGGTTCGTCGGGTTCGGTAATTTATAAAAATAAAATAATAAAACATGACTTAAAAATTTAATCACAAATACAAGCTTAAATATTCAAATAAAGAAGTCATATAAAGACAATAAGAACTAATTAAAACATGCTTTTAATGAATACTAAGAAATATCAACCACAAACAATCAAATCTATTTCACAAGAATAATCTCTAACTCCAATGTGTGTAGTAACAAGAACTAAAGTTAGGCAAATTGAAATGAACTTGAAATCTTGTTCTTAAATCCAAACAAAAGGGAGGATCAGGGGAGGCTAATGGCAAGTGGTGGCTAGGGTTGGACAAGGACAAGGCACGAGACGAACACGGGCTTGGGGAGACAAAAATGAATACGTCGAGGGGTGACGGCCAATGGTCGAAGAAAGGGACGATTGGAGGAGACTGGTAGGACATCGGGTTTGGTAAGGACAAGGCACAAACTTTGGCTTGGGGGAAGGTATAAATGGAAAATGATAGTCGGATCAACAAAATTGACTTAGGTTAATCATTATATTTTTTCTAAATATTAAAAAAAAAAAAAAAAACACACATTCATTGGGTGGGTTGGGTTTTGATCGGGTTTTAGAATTCTAACCCGAACCTACCCAATTTGACATTGGGTTGGGTGGGTCAACTCGAATTCTTTTTGAGTCTGACGTGGATCCAACCCGTCGGGTTTTTCTTAGGTGGGTTATTTGGGTTTTCAGATTTTTTGTTCACCGCTGACTTTAATTGCTATTTATATGGTTTTATGTCAAATAAGTTGCATTTTTCTTGTTTCAAAGAAAGAAATCAAAATAGGCAAGTGTGAAAGGCTGTTATCAAATACTGCCTTTTCGTCTGTCCTGATACACCTTTATCGTGATTTTAGATCATAATTATAATTATTTTAAAGAAAAGAAGACATTATCGTGATTTTTCAGCAAAAAAAAAAAAGAAAGGAAAAAAGAAAAAAGCAAAAGAAAAGAAAAGGAATTATTTTTTTTTTAATTTAAAAGAGAAAAATAATTACAAATAAAGTAAACAAAAGGGAAAAAAAAAAAGACAATTATATTGATTTTGGACGGTACACCGATTCTGAAATCGCAAGCGACGCGCTCGCGCCACGTGTATAGTTTTAAACATCGTATCCTGCCATGTTTTTGGACAGGTGATGGTGGGACCCGTATGATGTAATCACCGACCCATGTATTCTTTGGCCAAGTCCCACGGCGTGAAGTTAATTGTTGGCGGGCTCAGACTGAGGCTGTTTTGGGGTAGTTATTTATTTATTTTTTTTTAATGCAAGTTTTTAAAAATATATATAGAAAAAATTTTGTCTATAACAAAAAAAAAAAAAAGTAAAATCCCAAATACTTATTTCTACAAAAATTATTAATATAAATCTTATTTTAATATTCTTAAAATTTTATGTAATTTATTAAAAAAATTATTTCATTTAGATTTATATATATAAATTATAAATTTTTAAAATTTAAAATTTATTATAAAATTTTAATTATATAAATAGTAAAAAGTGATAATGAGATATAAAAAATACTAAAAAGTTGGTTTTGATCTCCAAAATCACCTCCTAAACAGGCCCTATATGTATACATGTATACTAAACATGTTTTATTTTTTGAGATATTACATTTAATTATAAAAAAAAATATGATTATAAGTATAATCTACAAGTATTCTCATGTATGATTCAACCATAAAACATAGAATCTAAATTCTTTATTCCTTGTTTGGATTTGGATGGGGTGTTTATTTTTAAAAATGATTTTTTTTTTTTTTTGCTTAAAATGAGAGAATTCTTTTGTTTTGAGAACGAGATGACGTTAAAATGTGTAAAAAAAAAATTTTCTTATTGAAAACAAAAAATTGTTTGAAATAAGGAAAAATGATATTGAGAATAATGCATTGTGAAATGCTTTAAAAAATCCTTTTTTTTAAAGAATAGCATCAGGGACATTAGTTTTAATTTTAATTTTTTAAATATCAATTTACGTATTATATTTTTATTAGTAAAAATAATCAATTGATGTGGTAATATTTTAAATATTCACTAATAAAAAACAACAATTTATATGTTATTTAGGTTAACGCTCAAAAATTAGAATTAGAGTTAGTATCCTTAAAATTTTTCTTTTTTAAAAGGATATCGTATAAAATATGTTTAAAAATGATATATTTTTCTTTCTTTTTTTTTTAATGAAAAAACTGATGAAAAAAACTAGAAAAAAAAATACTTTTTGTACAAAAAAAAATTTATACTTTTTTGAAAAGGAGACATGTCATTCAAATAAACTATTAACTTTTAAAATTTTAATAAACAATATTTTCATACTTAAATCCAAACCGTCCAACTTTAAAATATATATAATTGTGAAACTAAAATAATGTGACGAAATTACAAGCCCATGCTCTTTTTAATGTATAGGTGTTTCCCATGAAACCTTCTTTAAGAGAATCGAAGTTGTTCGGACAACCACACCCTTTTAATTTTCTGTCTCTTTTTGATCTGATTATAAATTTAAGATGAAGTCTTTGATAATTTTCTTAAGAAAATGAGATGTTTTTCAACGAAAATATTAAATAATTAGGATTTTTAATGAAAATATTTAATAGATAGACACTTTTTTATTTAGAAAACATGATCAATAACATTAAAATACCAACGAAAATATTATTATTTGTTTTTTTTATGTAATTTACTATAAATTGTTTAATTTTTAATTTATTTAATTATTAAGAGTTTTTTTTTATAAATCCAAAATCTAATAGGATTATAAAAATAAAAACAATATTATATATTAAAATATAAAATAAGATAATATTATTTTTTATATTTTTAATGATAAATATAATATTAACACCAACAAATATATTAAGGAGGCGTTTGGTAAATGCATTGTATTTTGATTGTATTTGAATGAAATTTTTTTTTTGAATATTGTATTTGGTTGAAAAATATTTATTTTGTATTTGAATGAAATGTGTGTTTGGATGAAAAGTATGTTAGAGTTGAAAAATTGATGTAATTAATAAAAGTAGAGATAAATAGTTGAGTTGAAAAATTGATATGATTGTTTTAAAAATATTTTAAATAGTAATTATTTTCGTATTATTATTGTAAAATTTATATTTGATATAAAATTATATTTTATTTAAATAAAATTAAAATATAATTTTTTTTATCAGACGATACCTAAACATGATGCAAGAGGGTAATAGAGTAAATATAATTTTTGATTAATTAAAATCGACCGGCATTTATCTCGAGTAATATATATCACAATATGATATAACATTAGAGCCAGACGTGGACTCGTAGTTGGCTTTCAAAAAGATTTTTTTTTTTTCGAAATAAAAGAAAAATTACAAATAAAAAAGAAAAAAAATGTGCCGGAGAAAAAAAAAATAATGCAGTATGCAGTATATACATTAAAGGGGACAGCTTTTTCTGGAGAGTTGGATAATGAGTGTTTGACTTTGTTTACATATTGTATTCAATTTGAGGGACGAAAAAAGATGAAAAAAAAAAAGGCTCTCTTCTCTTGTCTTCGCTTTTTCCCTTTTTTTCAATTTTTTTTTTTTTTTTTAAACTATTCTGGAGCGTTGCGTAGCCTTAAGAGTTCCAAATTTTTTGGCCTCTAGTCCCAGACTCTTCCATCAACATTCAAATACTTCTCTCTCTCTCTCTCTATGCTCTGTCACTTGGATCTGTCTTTCTTTTCTTCTGTAAGCTCTCTTTTCCTCTATTCCTCTTATCAAAAACGAATCTTTTTCTTCTTCTTCTTCTTCTTTCTTCGAATTTTCATTTCAGGTGTAGTTTGTTTGTTTTTTTTTCCTTATCGGTTCTGAATATCTTGTTTTTTTCTGTTCCTTTCCTAGTTCTCTTGTCCGATCATTTCCGTCTTCAGAAACAAAATATCAATCTTTCTAACAAATTTTTTGTTTTTCTGTTTTCGATTCAAACAATTTCTGAATTTTTCCTTTTTTTTGCTTACGAGATTTTCGATTGTCTATTTATACTCTTTTGGATTTCTAAGCGATGACTTCTGAAGATAGAAATCTCTTAAATTTAGGCATAACATCAGTTTTATCCATCCGTTTTATTGCTTAATTAGACATTCAGAGTCTACCTAACTCGGTCCATCATTTCTCCAATATTTTCGTCAAAAATTCAAATTATCAATTCAATATATGTGTGTGTGTGTGAGATACTGATTTCTTCTACGTTCGTCTTGAGTACAGAGCAAGTTTCGTCCTGGTGTATTGATTTTTTCTTTTTTTTGAACTTTTGGAGAAAATATTTGGTGGTGCGCATAGCTGGACCTTTTGTTCAGACAGTCTGTAATGGAGTTTCGTTTAGTCAATTTCCCGCGGATTATAGATGAAATTTTGCCTTTTATTTAGGCTCTTTTTTTTTTTTTTTTTACATTTTAATTTTTTGTATTCTCCACCGTTGTTTAGTCCACGCGTGCTTTGTGCGTGCGTTCCACGCGTCACAAAATATTGTCAATTGGGCCCTAGGGAGTTTTTAGTCTTTTTGCTTGAATCTTTTTGTTGTTGTCATAACCAGTTCATGCATGTCAGATGAAGATGTATATCGGTTTTGTCTTGTAATGTGATAATTAATTTAAGAACTTTTAACTTTTTGGATGAGTTTTGTATTGTAGTGTTATTGATTTACTGTGTATATTGCAGAGATAAACTAGGCTGAAGCTTTGGAACCAGGTTTCAATTTCAATCAAAGTAGCAAATGGCTACTTCCTTGGTAAGAAATTCTATCCCAATCTATATATACATATATATATATACGTACATATATATATTTATGTATACATAAAGAATTCTCTAATTCCTTTTCTAGTTCTAGAGAAGGTAATTAGAATTTCATATGTCACTTCCCCCTTATAGTTCAACTTTGTGGAGATTTTGAAGCTAATCAATTGTAGGCAGCTTTTGTTGTTGGTTTTACTTATATAGGATATCTTCCTCTCTTCAAGCTGAGTTTTTGTCAATGGATTCTTAGTTCAAAGTTTATTTATTTATTTATTTTTCCTTCTTTTTTGCCCCATTTATTTTCTTTTGAAATTACCAATTTGAAATAGATAAATTACAAGGGAAAAAAATGAAAATTGAGTTTGTTCAATTGCACAGATGGTGGTGTAGAATAGCTGAATTCCCTGCGTGATTTAAGATGATGATGAGAAACTGAAAAATTCGATTTGCACCATTTACCATGCGTCATTGATTTGGCTCTGTATTGACCTCGTAAATGTATTGTCCATTTCATTTTTGTAAATTGTTCATGCTACCATAAAAACAAAATAACCCACTTCTGGTTTGAATAAATTTCCACCTCTACGCAGTTTAATGATTAGTTTGGTCCTCAAGATTGGCGCTCTTTCTTCCCCCTTCATGATTTGATTTCGCAGCTAAACATGTGATGTGAACACCAACATGTGCTGTCCTAGAGTTTAGGGATTAATGAAACTGTTGGTTAATTCTGATTTCAGGTTCAGTCCAGGATTCTGAAAAGGACGGACTCAAGAAGGTCTCACTCTTGGTGGTGGGATAGCCACATTAGTCCCAAAAACTCGAGATGGCTCTCGGAGAATCTTGAAGGTGAGCAGCAAACGTCTCTATCCGTATTTTAATCTATTCAAGTTTTTCTTTAAAATCATTTCAAATTTATATCACATACAAGTTTCTGTTGCCTTATCCTGTTTCATATCTGTTTCCTTTTTGGTTCCTTGTGCACACAATTATGGGTTGTAGAGTTCTTTTTGGGAAAAGGCTAAATTCGTCTACGACAGCTGTTGCCTATTCCCTACAATCTAGACTTTGATATAACAGCTTAAAGATATCTTTGTTTCCCATTTCCAAAAATGAGGCAAAGGCTTAAAACGTGTAAACTTGATGGTGGCTGGATAATTTTTGCCTTTGCTATTACTTATCCAATGATGTAGGCTCCTTCAATTCTCCACTGCTCGACTGTTGGATGCAAATTTAATCTTGCATAATGATTTCAATACCGTAATTCATTTTTCACAAAAGGGTGAAAGAGAAAATGACGAAACGATTCTTGACTGCAGAGATGGACAAGAGCGTGAAACGTATGTTGAAGCTGATTGAAGAGGATGGGGATTCATTTGCAAAGAAGGCAGAGATGTATTATCAAAAGAGGCCAGAATTAGTCTCTCATGTGGAGGAGTTTTACCGCATGTACAGGTCTCTGGCTGAACGTTATGATCATGTGACAGGAGAACTGCGGAAGAATCTCCCATCGGATCTCCAATCCCAGGGCTCCACGGTTTCAGATAGCGGTTCTGATCTGCCATCTGTGTGGCATTCTCCTGATCAAAGGCTAGCTCGCCGGAAATCTGGAAATCGAGCTGCTGGTTTTGATTTCTTCCTCGGCTCTAGTGGAAATGGCTCTGATCATTACCATAGAGAAGGCGATGAATCATCTACATTGACAGATTCCGAGGCAGAATCTGATGATTCCTCGGTCAACAATTATTCTAGTGTTTCTGGAATTAGTGTTGAACAAGTGTTGCAAAGAAAGATATTCGAATTGGAAGTTGAGCTTCGTGAAGTAAAAGAGAAGCTCCGGATCCAACAGGAAGACAGTGTGGATGGCTTATCTAAGGGGCGCAAAAGTGATTACTCTGAAGATTTTTCTGCTAAAATTGCAAGGTATGAGCAAGAGCTGAGGATTGCAAATGATAAATTACAGAAATCAGATGAAGAGATTGCTAGATTGAAGATTGAGCTCCAGAAGTCCAAGTCGTTGGAACGCAATTTATCGATGCAGGCTGCGTCTGAATCATCGGAACTGAAAGAGGTCAAAATAGATGGAATTGATATGGAGTTTGAGGTCAATCAGGAATCAGAATCTCGTGAAAGTTCTGGTGGTGCGGAAGAGGCAGACGAGAAGATCCAGGCATTGGTCGAAGAGTTGAGAATCACAAAAAGTAAGCTTCAGGTTTCAGATAATGAAATAACTAGTTTGAGATATGAACTTGAGAGAAACAAAAACTCTGAAAAAATTCAGCACCTGGAGAATCAGCTTGAATCGGCTCAAAAGGATGTGGCAACATGGAAAGCCAAGCTCAATGCAGAGAAAAGGGAGGTGTCTAAGTTGCAGGAAAGAGTTACAAGGTTGAAGACAAGTTTATCTGACCGGGATAATGAGATCATGGATTTGAAAATAGCTGTATCAGACGCTGAGCAGAAGATATTTCCTGAAAAAGCACAAGTCAAGGCTGAAATATCCAAATTGCTTGAGGAACGGATCCGTTTCGAAGAGCAACTTAAAGAGCTAGAAAATCAAGGACGCTGTTTGGAGGATGAGATTAGAAAGATTAAAGCTCAAAAATCAGAAATGGAGGAGAGACTTACTGGTGAAATTGAGCATTTAAAGGCGGAAGGCATTAAGAAAGGTGAGTATATTGAAACTTTAAACAAGAGCCTTGATTCTGTGAAAACGGAAAGGGATAGCTTAAATGCAAGAGTGACCACACTTACGGTGGAGGTGTCTAGTAGAGATGACCGAATTGATCAGTTGGATAAGCAATTGAAAGAGTTGCAGAAGGAGCGTGTAGCACTGATCGCTGAGGCTGAAGGAATACACAAACTGGTGGAGGAGACGAAATCAAGAACTAGGGAATTAGAGGAAGAGGTCGAGAGGCTAAGAGTTGCAATATTGGAAGGCGCGGAAGAGAAACGAGAGGCTATAAGGCAGCTGTGCTTGTCTATTGAACATTACAGGAACAGATATCACAGGCTTCAGCGGGCTGTTGGGGTACACAACAAGCGAGTCCCAGTTTTGGCCACATAAAAAGAGTTATTTGAGCTTGTATCATATGTTTCTAGATTGCCTGTATTTGTATTTTGGATTGAGCCATTTGTAAATGTCGGGTTTGTTTACTAAATCCCCCCAACCTGGGGGGCCATTTTCAGGGTCTTGATTGCTCTGAAAGGAAATTACTGGACAAAATATGATAGAAAAGCTTATGTAATTTTTATTTAAGTTTGCTTGTTTTGTGGTCTTGGATTACAGTGACAGCAATAGTTATGTTTGAAAACCTCCTGTCCATATATTTTATACTTATAAGTTGTTTCAACACATTTTTAAGTAGCTCTTACCATTCCGTTGTTGTGTTGTGCCTCGAGTTACTTTTTCTGTTTTGATGATATAAAGATGCTTTTGGTAAGTAGGATCAAATAGACACATGGAAATATATGGATGTAATTCTACTTAGGAGTTCAAATCTCTTAGCCAAGTTAAAAAGACAGAGTTCAGAGTCGCGCCAGGTAGGGGTCGAACCTACGACTTTCTGCTTAGGAAACAGACGCTCTATCCACTGAGCTACAGGCGCTGTATGATGAGCATGAGAAATAAATAACTTAAAGAATATCATAAGATCCACTATTTCATGCATCTACTTATCTTTCCTTTAAAATGTATCATTGAAACATTGACTGTGTTCGTTTAGCCCATAGACAACCACAAAAAGGAAAAAAGGAAATAACGCATCTCATTATTGTCCTGCGGACGAGCCAAAAACTCGACGACTAGCTTAACATCAGATGCTAATTTCACATTATCATTTACTCCGGTCACCGGATTGCTGTACCTAGATGATGAACAACTAGACGGAATCTTCACCCACATGTCCAATTCGAAAACATGGGAGCCATGAAGCTCCAAATCGAAGCTCAGACCATGCACATTGTACATTTATCACAAATGAAAAAAGGACCACACACATTAAAAGACCAGAAACAATTTATCTCAAAATTACAGTAGCAAAAGGGTTAAGCATTCCACAACATAACAATGTGTCAAGTAATTGTTTCAATGAAGAGTTTATTTTTATTTGAAAACAAAGCATAGAAATCGAAACAAACAAGAATCTCCCTTATCTTCTCAATTAAAGGTCATTGCATGCCATTGATCATAAAAGTTGGAACCCCCATCATATCATAAATTACTGTCCTTCAGGCTGAGGTTTCTCCAAAAATGTCTTCTTCAACCAATCAAACGGCTGTTACACATCGAGAACAAAACAGTAAGCAAGTAAGACAGAAAGGCAAGCCTGGCATAAAGATATTTAACAAATCGAATAGAAAATCATACGAAATTTAAAAAAAGTTTCAGCAAAAGAGAAATGCGTGACTGATTGCAGAAAACAAATTTTGTGAATTCTATCCCCAAAAATGAAAATATAAAAAAATCACAGCTCGAGATTCCAAATCATGTTAAAATGTCTCAATTCTTACTGCTGAATACATGAACTAGAGGATAGCGAAGAAAATAACTTTCCCTAAATTGCTGAATTCACTAGTCATTGCAAGCCAAAGCCTAATTTCCAATTTGATTAAAGCAAACCTAAAAGAAACCTTTTTTTTTTTTTTTTTACTATTTCTGGTTCGGAACTTTCTCATAAGATTTTGGTACCAGAAGCTTCTGAAACGGAGAGAAAAGAAAAGTTGAGAGCCTTGTTTGGTGGCCGAGAAAATAAAATTTCGGAAAGACGGGGAAAGGGGAGAGAGAGAGAGAGAGAGGCGAAACCTGAACGAGCCAAAGAGCACCGGTGGCGGCGGCGACGCCCCACATGGCGGCTGCCTGAACGTCAGAAGATTGAGGCCTCAGAACCTTCGAGAAAAGTCTCGATCCCGGCGCGACTCCACCCGCCATTTTCGTATACGCAACTCTTCTCCAATCCCAATTCCCTCAAGTAAGAAATAATGCAAAACTCAATCCCAGATGCAAAAATATATTTTGGTAGTTATAGCACACTAGCTTTTCGTTTTTTAATAAATTTTTTAAAAAAATAATTCAAGTGAAAAAAAGATCGCTGATTTAAAATAATTAATTAATTTTTTTAAACAGGTGATTGATGTTACCATTAATTATTAATTAATTGATTATAGTGTAAATTATTATTATTTTAAATCAAATTAATTAATAATTAATTATTAGATTGGGTAATAAAAAATGAATTAACAAACCTAATTTCACTATTTTTTCCTCCAAAAGATGCAAAATATATTTCCACCTTACCCCTCAAGTTTGTTGTATTTGCACTTCAACCCCAGTTCAAATTTTATTATTAATGGTAACATTATTATTATTTGCAGTCTTTATTTATTTATTTTTCCTTTCTTTTTGCTCATTTTTAACAGGCATCAGAGCCTCCAATAGGTAGCAGATTATTTATAAATGGAAAATGGCTTTGAGTTCAACTTATTTATTGAACAATTATTTACCAAGTGGATAATTAATTAATTATCATTTTCTATTTTGTAAAATTATTCATAACACGTTGCATTTCCTCAAATTGAGAATTGAACTCTCATTACCGTGGGATTTGGTGCAAAATATTAACAAATAACTTGAGAATTGTAGGGAGACGTAACAAATTGCTAGTAGAAAGTAAAGTATTACCCTCCCAAATTTGTTTACAACATGGAAATAAGACCTGCATGACTTCCTAAAACTTTGTTCCACACATTGACCAGAACGGACGGCCTATTTTACAAGACACTCCAAAGAAACCTAAGGAAGGCAAACAAATATGAGATACAAATCTGTCTTTGAACAAGAAGTACATATTTGGACGCTTTTCCATCTCCCAACCTTAGCTCCTGTAGGTGTCTGATAGAGACATGTAAATTGAAACATTTGGATGGAAATATATAGATAAAAATACTTAAAATGAAAATATTTAAATTATTATTTAAATAGATATTTTGATATTAACATTCCAAAAAAAAAAAACATTTGGATAATTGTTAAAATGTTTAAATTACTTGAGTTAAAAAATATAAAAATTTGAAATATGTTTAAAAAAATTGATACAAAGCTTGTTTCGTTTATCTTTAAATTCTATGTAATTTTAAAAAATATATATTCCATTTGAAGTTATATATACAAAATTATAAATTTTTAAAATCTGAATTATAAAATTATAATAAAAATTATGAATAATAAAACTGATGTTAATTTTTTAGAAAAAAAACCAAATTGGACTGTGTAAATAGAGTATTTGATATTGAGAAAACAGAAAAACAAAAAACAAACACATTTCCCAGGACCATGTAATGGAATAGTTTCTATTTGTAAAAATGGATGAAACAGACTAGACCAGTTCTTAACTCCTCTATTACTATCTTTTCCGAACAAACAAGCAGATTTTCCTTTTTTGGGTTTGGGGTGAGGAAAGTTGGGGCATGCACCGTCTGTTGGAATTAATTGTATACTTGCCACTAGACTATATCTATGATTGTAATCGCAAATTTGCCGTGTTTTAAAGGAAAAAAACTACGAAATGGGAATTAATTGAAGCAACACAACTAAGCTTACAGAGGTTCAAAGTTGAACCGCAAGATTTTATTAAAACCAAGTATCTGTCGGAAAATTTAACTTCGAAACTAAAGTTTGTCAAGTAAACTTAATTCTAAGATATACAATATGCATAACCTATCCTGTTACAGTTACTAGTTACATCAATGATGTAACACAGAACTGAGAAGACAACAACAGGAAGTGGAAATGACATTCTCCGGTATAGTTTGCACTTCAATCCCCAAGAAGGCAGCTGAGCATGCCTAGAGATGCATTTCATTCCATCAGAACAATTCACAGACGAAGAAAAAATAACAAATGCACAAACACTACGAGGATGAGTGTGAGAGAGAGAGAGAGTGAGAGAGCCGGTTCTCAGACAGATCACTACAGCTTACAGAAACCTGGCTTTTATACACATGGATGCTCAACTCATTACCAACCTTTGAAAGTAAGAACCAAATGTGTGGCTCGTTGGTTTAATGAGGTACCAAGGTGGACTGCATCAATCATCCCAAGCACTGTCGGCTGCTCCCTCCCTTTTAATGTTTAACGAGGCAATCATGAACCTGTACTTGTCCTCAATGTTTATCGAAATGGGGCCGTTCATTGAGAGCTTGGACAGTGCAATCCGAGCTTCTCTCTGAGTGGCTGCAGCTTCTCTCTCTTTCCTTCTAGCAACCTAACAGTTAAACAGCAGTAAGCTTCAAGCTCAGCCAAATGATGGAAAGGTCCTGCTGATGTAGAGAGCATATTGAAAGTAGTTTTTCAAAAGAACACATTTGTACCTTCCCCGTTGCGAATTCAATGGCATTACCAGACTGAACATCCGCTATTGCTTTCTTAATATATCCAACAAGGAACTAAACATGATGCCACCAAGTAAAAGATGGATGGTCAGATATTGAAAGAGCAAGCATAAGGAAGTAGCATATGAAAGTAGAAAGGGTGCTAAACAGCAGTGAGACTCCTGCGGGTCATAAGAACATTAAATAATGAAGCCATTTCTTCGAAATCCCCCTATAGTAATGCCTGTTAAAATTGAAAATGAGACAAGTACCATATCACGGTCAGTGTAAAAGGAAGTAGCTTGGCCCATCAACCCAGCTCTACCCGTTCTTCCAATCCGGTGTACATAATCTTCCATGCTCTACAATTGAGAATTGCAGAATGTGAGATTTGCATTGTGTGACAAATACCACTTCACAAAATGGCAAGTTACTAGGACAGGTTAAGTACTCAAATTCAGGTTTTTTTTTTTCCTGGGAAAGGGGGAGGAAGCTTTTATTTGATATACCTTTGGAAGATCTAGATTGATTACATGAGCAACACCTGTGACATCCAAACCACGAGATGCAACATCAGTGGCAACCTGCAACAAAGATCCAAGTAACTTACACTACTCCAAGTTTTTTATTAGATGTTCCCTAATATCTATTCTTAGCAAAGAAGAAAAATGAAAAGGGACACGGGGAAATGGGGTTGAAAAATAAAAGAGAAATTTGCAAAGTTCTCTCTTGGATTCACAGTCTTAAAAGCAAAGGATATTGTAAGAATTTACAAACTATATTTGAAAACTAAAACTTGAAAGAAAATAGCACCAAGGAGAAGTACAAAATATATAGCCCTAGAAGCATCCATTCTCCATAAGAGATGACAGTACCAAAATATTAGTAGAGCCATTTCTGAAATCGCGAAGAGCAGCCTCTCTCTCACTCTGTGTACGTCCTCCATGAAGCACAACTGCATGTAAGCCTTGTGCTACCAAAGCTTCAGCAACTTCATCGCATCTTGTCTACATGAAAGCCCAAAATCAAGTTTAAGACTTAAACAATATTATATTGCTCCAAACAAGCAACTAACGCATTGTAGCATAAATTCAAACACATGCACCGCATAAAGGAAAACAAGTATGTGACTAGATATGATGCCCACAAGGCAACAGATAAATATATACAAGAGTTAATGTTGTATATGTGGAAATTCAAACAAGATAATAGTGACACATATGTAAGAAATTTTCAGATTCTCTCTCAAGACCAAACCAAAATGCTAAAACTGATACTAAGAAATAAATCAAAGATACAATATAGCTTCTTCATACCTTTCTCTCCACAAAGACAATAGTTAATGGAAAAGGATGACCAGATCTTTCAGCCTGTGATGCTTCCTCCACTAGAAGAGCTAGCAGCCGATCAATCTACAACATATTGAGAAAGATAAAGTTTTTGCATTTCAAGAAAGAACATGATAAAATTAAACATATAAAATATCTCAAAGAAATAAATACATTCTCCCCATCATATCTCCAGCTACAAGTTTCTAAACAACAACCTCTTCAATTTAGATGATTCTTTGCATGCATTCAGAGATGCAAGACTTGTCAAAGCATGTAAAATATAAGAAAAATGAAATCCTTTGACAAAAACAAGGATGAACTAATAATAATAAGTCTATAGCCCATATATATATATATATACACACACACATACATATATATATATACACATACATATATATAAATATATATGAACACAGATACGTGTGAAATCTCTTTTCATCCTTCTGCTAAGTTCCAAAGGCACATACCTTGTCACTCTCACAAACCTTCTCTAGACTTTGACATACATTTGCAGTTGGGCTACTAACTTTTCCTACTTTCACTTGCACAGGTTTAGGCAAGTACTCCTGACAAAGTTCTTAACGTCAGCACAAGTTACAGAAATTCAGTTATATAGAACTGATCCATAGAAATTCAACAAGGCAAAACTTTTCCGGACAGCATAAAAGAAACAAATCTAAATTTACTTAACATTTGAATTTTCCCATCAACCTGTCAGCTAACTAGAATAAAGGAAAACAAGTGTCATATGACCAAGTCTGGGCTAATGCTTTTTTAGCAATCAAAAAAAAAAAAGAAAAAGCAAGCACCTGCGCTAATGCTTCGATCTCCACAGGCATAGTTGCACTGAACAGCAAAGTTTGATGCTTTTTGGGAAGATTCTGCATAACCTGATACAGTATCATAAATTTTAGACTTTTGTCCATGAGAGAGCTAAATGTACTAACATCCACTCGTAAATTTACAAAAGAAGCAGACGTTCCTATAAGAAAGGAAAAAGAAAAAACACACACACATGAACTGACCAGGCTACAAACAACAAAAAGTTAAAAAGTCTAGGGAAAAAAAGAAACATTAAACTATTGTGAGAGAAGGCATCACCTACCTCTCTTATTTGGGCTTCAAACCCCATGTCAAGCATTCTGTCAGCTTCATCCAGAACAACAAACGAAACTCTTGACAGTGAAGTATTCCCTTGCTGCAAATGATCAATAAATCTTCCGGGAGTGGCGACAACTATATCGACTCCTGCCCGTAGCTCAGACCTCTATCATAGCATCGGGCAGCAAAACCAATTCAGCAAGTATTGGAGCAGAAATTTTTATTTTCAAAAAAGAATCCAAGAATATATCCCCATGCACACAAAGAAAAAGGAGCATTTGGGTCTTAGGATAAAAGGAAACAAGCAACTGAAATGAAGGATTCAGGTCTTACCAAAAATCAAAGGAAAAAGTCTAGGGAAAAAACCACAAAATACGAGAATCGAGAAGTGCATCTTATTCTCCTAAACCAAACATAGATAACATAAACAACTATATTAAATCAACATGAGCACCGAGAGTCTTCTCTTTGTCTACACTCGTAGAACTTACAACTATTAAATAACAAAATTATGATGTCATATCAATCTGCCGTATCAGTCACCTGCTCAGCTATGTTCGTTCCACCGACAACAATTGCAGTCTTAAATGACTGAAGAGATTTGCTAAAAGCCTTAACCTGCAAAACAGAAAACAGAAACACATCATGATAACACACAGAACAAACGAACAACCAAAAGAATATCTACTATCATAAGTATATTCTTGATCAGAAATTCAACAGGTCAAAAAGGCAAAATAAAAGTGCTTTAAAGACTGAGAAACTGAGAAAAGCTATAAACAGCAAAATAACGTGTCTGCTTGAGAATAGAAACTACCATAGTGAATTAATTGAGGAAGTTCTACTCAAAGAAAATGCAAAATGGAACATTCATCCAGGTTTTTTTTTCCTAGATTATTTGACTTTAAACAAGTCCACGCAAATCAGCTTTTGGATTGCTTGAGAAGACTACAGCAACGATTTACCAGTGCAGCAAGAATTATTGGAAACCGGTAAAGCCTTTTCATAGTGTCATGATTTACTAAATATTATGATATACAAAAATATGAATCATGACCAAACATTTACAAGATTTGCTTCATCTGAAACGCAGCTATTGGTACCTCTTTCTCTATTTGTTGAGCGAGTTCTCTAGTTGGAGCCAGTACCAATGCCAAAGGCCCATCACCACGGCGAACAGGTGATTGAGCCAAGCAATGCTGCATAAAAAATCTTTACCTTGTTAAAATTGTTTGCAAGATATACACGATCATACCAATGCCATAACTATATACCTGTATCATTGGAATGGCGAATGCGGCAGTTTTACCACTACCGGTTTCCGCACAACCTAATAAATCTCGACCACTGAGAGCAACTGGCATAGCTTGAGCCTGAATAGACGTCGGCCTGGTATATTCATGAAGCGCTATATCCTTCATGATGCTTGGATGCAAACACTGAAAGCATAAAAAAACCAACAGTTCCACTAAATTCAACAATCAAAGCGACAAAAAAAAAAAACAAAATCGAAAAAAAAAAAAAAGCGAATATAAAACAAATACGATCATGCCTAAAACTGAAAATCAACCATATCTGTGAAGGACTCGATCGGTGCAGGTGCAGGCTCAGAATCCCGCGGGGAAGTAACATCGACATTGAGCCGCAAGCGAACCTCTTCTATCTGCACGAAAATGCATAACAATCAAGATGATCATCAAACAAGCAAACAAGAATTCAAGTTCTGAAAAATTCAACCTACGAGCAAGATTTAAAAAAAAAACTAGCAACAAACCAAAAAATACCAGAATTTTTCAGATGTCAAAGAATAAAGAAGAAAAGAAAAAAGAATCTCCAAGAAATGCACAGCTAGAATTCTTGTATCTAAATGCGAAACAGAAAGGATCGTCAGTTGGTGAAGAAAAGTAAATTCGGAAGAGAAATGAGAAGAAGAAAACAAAAAACCCTAAGAAACTGCAATTCAGACCAAGACCTCAAAATGCAAGGCTCAGTGCAGAGAACAGGAAGATAATTAGACGGAAAAGCAGAACAGAAATCACAACGAGGAGCTAGAGGAATAGGAAAACGACGGAGTGTCGAACCTGGTCGGAGTTCATAGCGAGAACACGGTCGGAGGGCTTCCAGAGAGGGAAGAAGGGATCGGGGAGGGACTTGGGGAGCAGCGGAGCAGAGCGGCGGAAGCCATTAATGGAGGAGTTGGTGTTGGGGACGGAAGTGTAGGAGAGCTCAGTGAAGTCAGTGGGTGAACTTGTGGCGGAAGTTTCAACGGCGGCGGCGGTGGTGGTGGTGGTAGCGGAGGTTCTCAGGTGAGGAGGCACATACGACATCGTTTTCGTTTAGGAGCGAAGTTGAAGAACAAGGATAGAGTAGAAGAAGAAGAAGAGTGTCGGATTTTGTTGGTGATTGTGGTTATTGTTGTTGTTGAGGACAGAGTGGGCAGTGAGGAGAATAAGGATCGTGCGTACACACATACATTTGATGGTGTTGAGCTAACAAGGAAATGATGATGGCTTGACGAGGATCTCGTAACCGCTTACTCGTTTTTGGGCTGGTTTGGCCTGTCAACTCCACACTCTTTTCTATAGTTGGGCTCGACTCCTTATGAATCTAGTATGGGCCACAAAGGTAACCTTTTTCATGCATATGAAGGGACAAACCTCGTAAATAACCTCTTTGATTAACCTACTTTAGATTTTTGACCCCCTTATTACTGATTCAGATTTTTACCCTCCTTGATTAATTTTTTTAATTTGAACAGACATGAAAAAGTCTAATTTTCCCTTGATCCATATCTTTCTTTCTCTTAATTTGATCTTTTTCTCTCTCCCTCCTCAATTCTTTTCTCTCTCCACCAGTAATCTTCCTCTAACCCACTCTCTCTCTTCCCTTCGCTGTCTGCTGCCATCTCTCTCTTTCTCCCATCCTTTCTCTCTCCTCTCACTTCTACCATCATCGTCGTTTCTTTCTCTCTCTCTCATCCTCTGGGCTTCGTCTTTGTTTTATTATCGATCGCCATCTCGTCCTCGATTGATTACGATTATGATCCGTGAAACACCATCACGAGGAAAATATGAGGTCTAGATCAAGGAGAAGATCACGTAGGTTTTTCCTTGAGCCACCATCATGATCTGCTTGTGAGTCGAGTCGTGAATTGTTCGCCAGACACCTATCTCGATCTACTTGTGGAGATTTGCTCGGGAGGCTTTAGCCGTCAGCACAGATGCCCTAGGAGGCCGCAATCTTGTTAGATTCAGTTAGCCGCCACCACGCCATCACAGATTTGGATTTGCTAGTCTTTAAGCATTCTCGCAAGTCATCGCCATTAGAGTTGGACCATCGCCGTGGGAGGGTGGGTCCAGTTAGAGTTTTTTTAATAAATTTTTTTCAGAGTTGAATGGTGCATGAGTTGAGTCTAAAATAAAATGAAATTTTGAATCCAAATTAGTTGACTTAATTATAATTTTTATTAACTTTTTAGAAAAAATAACTATAATTAAAATTTTGGGTTTGAGTTAATTAACTATTCACACCCTTCACTTTTTTTCATTTTTGTATTTTTTAAATAATATTTTTGTATTTTTTTAGATGTTTTTATTTTTTTTAGGTTTTGTAATGTAATATTTTAATTTTTTTATTATTTTAGTTGTTGTGTTAATTTTTTTCAAAAAAATAATATTGTCATTATTTGTTTATAAAGTGAGAAAATAATGTTATAAATAATATTTTACAAATAATAAATTTGAGAAATATATTTGAAATTATGTAATATAAAAATATTAAACGATAATATGCCGAATTATCAAACGGTATTCTTGCGAATTACTAAATAATATTTTGGAGATTATTAAATGATATTCTAGCGAACTACCAAAAGATAACTGTTGAATTACTAAATAGTTTTTGGTGGATTATCAAATGGTATTCTAACATATTATCGAAAGATATCTGTACCTTGATTACCAAAATGTAAACCCGCAGATTACCAAAATATGTGAATTATTAAAAGGTATTTTGACGGATTACTAAATAGTATTTTAATGGATTATCAAATAGTATTTTGACGGATTACCAAATAGTTTTCCAATAGATTACCAAAAGATATTCTTATAGATTACCAATCGGTATTTTGATAGATTACGAAATGGTGTTCTAATAATACATTTTTTGTTGGTTAGGGGTATTTTTTGAAAAGTATTTTGACGGATTACCAAACAGGATTTTGGCGGATTACCAAATAGTATTCCAATAGAATACCAAAAGGTATTCTGGTAGATTACCAACCAGTATTTTGATAGATTACGAAATGGTGTTCTAGTAATACCTTTTTGGTTAGTTAGGGGTATTTTTTGAAAAAAAAAAACAATAAGTTGACTTTTGACTTGTCTTAAAAGAGACTTGAACTACATAAAATTAAAGATTATTACTTTAATATGAAACAAAAATTTGATATTAGATATGAAGTAAATTAGGCCTTAACAAAAATACCTAAGTTAGAAAATTATATTAAATAGCAGTTTTTAGAAAATAATAGATGTAAATAGCTTTTTTTTTTTTAAATAAGTATAATAAATAGTAGATTTTTTTAATGGAAATAAAATGATGTATTTCTAAGATGCAAATAAAGTATTTATCTCTTTAAGATAAAATAAATTATTTATCTAGTAAGATGTAAATGAATCATTTATTTGGTATGAAAATGCATCTTTACTTAGTAAATATGACATATATAAATTATCTATTAGATAAATATGTCATTTACTATAAATATTTTAAAAATCTGCTATTTACTTTAAAAACTATTGTTTACTTCTTTATCCCCATAAAGTTTGTGTTATGTTAGTCAAGATGAGAGAATTTGTATCATGTTGTCTAATAGATAAGGGGGAGGGGGAGGGGGAGGGGGAGGTTGTTGATGGGATTCCGAGTCAATGTTCTCAGCTCCAAAAACAGAATAACAAGATTTCACTTAATAAAGTTATTACAAGTATCCATTAAATCTCATTTAGTTAAAGGGCGTCAACTCCAATAATTATTGGTCCGAGAAATGCATATATTGTGAAGGGTGCTAAATAGGCACTGCCAAGTAATTAAGAATGTAGTACAAAGAAAATCCATTACAACCTAATTGATTATAGGCGAAGAATGCGAAGATCATCCATTAAGATCAGGTCAATCAAGGAGGTTGAAAAACACAAAGGTCATGGAAGATGCTAAGAATCTTAGTTGCATGGCACGAGGAAACAATTTTCAAATTCAAACTTCAAAAAGGTCAAGATTTTTGGACATCATATAGAGGGTTGAGAAGTTGAGTATTATAAAAGATATCAAGTGCCTGAACGTGTGGTAAAACTGGAAGAAGAAAGAATCTTATATTAATATTTTTAAATTATTATAATTCAAATTTCAAATAAAAAAGCAGCAAATTATAAAAGGAAATACGTGTCTTATGGAAACCACAGATGCTATTTTTGCACTGGAGAGACTATTAAGCACTTGAAAGCTATCATTGTATTCTTTTGAAAAATAGTGGAATAGAGTGGAATCATTCTCCCAAGAATTCTCCAAGGAGAACATACTTTTTGCATTATATGAACCTAATCAATTATAAACCATGCTAATAAATTATAAATAACAGGCACATTCCTTATTTCTTGTGTTTGTAACAAGTACTAGATTCACATAAATACTTGAATTATGATACTCATAAATATTTGTGTCTCCAGAAAATAAAATTCATAATTTTATTTATGTTTTAATTTCTCGTTTTTCTTTATGTTTTTCTACAATATTTATTATTTAACTGTATGAAAAAGAAATAGTTGTACAAAAAAATTTGGTTTGTTACAGGTATAATTTTGTTATAATTTCATACTTACTACACTATGATAAGTGAAGACTTCAAATTCTCTATTCTCAAGTTTTAAAAAATATATATATACAGTGTTTTTTTTTTTTTTTGTGGTTATAATCACACAATATAAGAAGTATGTTAATCTCTTTAAACTCTCACTATAATTCAATGTAAACTATCAGATTTTCCCTTATGAATGGGAAAATTTTATTTGGTGTTTCTTAATTATTATAATATTTCAATATCCTCATTGTAATATTATGTAAACTTGTACTTAAAGTGATAAACTCTTACTAGAATTCAACGTGGAACATTGTGATAGCGTTTGGTATTCTTTTTGAAATGTTTTCTGTTTAAAAAAAACTGAAAATGAGAATGTTTTGAAAACTGTATTGAAACTATTTATAAAACTGTATTCGGTTATATTTTCTGAGTTTATATTCTAAGAAACATAAAAATAAAAATTTGTTTAATTATATTTTTTGATACTCATTTTTTAAGTGAGTAATTTATAAAAACATATTTATATTTAATTTAAAAAAACAGAAAAATAATTTATTAGTCATAACTAAAAAAAAAAAAACTTTGGTGGTGGGTTTTGTGATGAGAGATAAAGGTGAAAGACATTGGTGATCTGAGCCTTAGGTGATAGCGATGGTGAGAATTGGATCACGAGTCAGCGATCATCATCGTGAGTCAGTGGTCGTCGTAGTGAAAGGGTTGTTGCCCTTCGCTGGAGATGGAGGCTATCGTCAGACATAATTATCATCATTGACATTGCACAAGCGCAAAAAGAGAGAGAGGGGAGAAGGACGGAGAAAATGAAAACAAAAACATAAAAATAACTTTTTTCGTTTTCAAAAAACAAAAAAGAATTATTGAAAACGATATTTTCGAAATAGTTTTGAAAATATTAAATAAATAAACACTATTTTAAAATCATTTTTATTTTTTATATTTTTGAAAATAGAAAATCATTTTTAAAAATAAAAACAAATGCTCCTGTATCATTCCTTATCAATAGGGAAAAATTAGTTGGTATTTCTTATAATATTCCGACGTCCTCATTGTAAACTGATACTAAAGTGATATTATGTGCCCTTTTCCCCCCTCAATATCTAAAGTCAGTTTTAAAACATACATAATTGGAGTAATAATATTCAGCAACATAACATGTATACAACTTATGAATCGCTACATGGCAAGTTTAATTAATATAGTGAGCATGCCAACTTGTAATAGTACTTTTTTTTTTCACGAAGATATCAACTTGCATTTTTTTTTTTTTTTTTTGTGAACAAGTTGTATTCTGTGACTCCGTCCTATACCTTTTTTTACCCCTCTGCTTGAAATGATAGTTAGCATATTATATAGACTCACCCACATATTTTTTTTTTTGTTTGACTTTCATGATTGAATAAGTATGGAAAATTGTAAATTTTCATATGATTCAAACGTAATTTTATAGTATTCACATCTGGTTATAGAGTCCTTTATCATCGTCATTTAAGAATATTTCCAATACAATATCAAATTGATATGTCAACGTCAAATAATGATATTTAGATAAAAACGTTGCTCTATATTGCGGTGCTATACCAACTTGGCATTGAACTTAGTGACAAGTTTTTCATCAAATATAATAAACGCCAAATCTTAACATTAAATTGCTAGGGATTGGTGCCTTACCTTTTCATTTCGTCATAAAGTTTAATTTTTATTAATTACAAAGCTTAACGATGATGATAGAAAATAAAAACATAATATTTTAGCATTGTGCATTGAAGTGTTGATAAAAATAACATCTCATATACATAATTTCATTTTTTTTTAATAAATATATTATTGACATTGACAACGTACTAAAGATTATCCCAAATTTGGATCTAGTTTCAGTTTATATGTTCGGATTTAAAATTTGAATACAGTTTTATCTTTTTTTAAAAAGTCAATAAAAAATCATAATTAAATCACTTAACTTCAATGATAAAATATTAATATATTCCAATCTCAACTAATAAATCAAATATATCCTTAGTCAAACATGCTCACTCCCCTACTTTCTAGTGAATGGAAATTTTGTTGGCAAGTTTAAACTTCGGTGAAAAGAGTGGTCGTATATATAAGATGTGCTCGAAATTGAATATTGAAGAAAGAATGGTTGTGAATATATAAGATTATCTAACTAGCATTAAATTGAGCCTTGAACCTTAAGATGAGTAGAAAATTATAGTAGTTCACTTCCAGATCCAGCCAGCACGGGCACCATCTTCCTTTCTTTGCTAAAACTATTATCCCACCTTTTTTTTCTTTTTCTTTTTTTTTTGGCATTACTTTGGAAGCTCAAAACTTCTTGCTCAAATTTCTAATCTACTGCCTTATAAACGAGAGTTAACAAGAATTTCTTGTAACTCCTAATTAACTGACAAAAAGACTAGTACTTATCATGGTCCGTCACTTCTTGCTTTGTTTGTGCTTTTTATAGTGCATTCATCGTTTTTCAACACACGAGAGGCTGTTATTATTATTTTATTTGTCTATTTTACATGTGTATTGTGTGTACTCACCAACTAATAACTCAGAAAAAACCCAACACAAAAAATTTCATTGAAACGATAGTGTTTCAGTGTCCAAGTACAAGTTTCTGACACTATCAAAGCGTGCGAGTGACATGGTGGCAAGTATGAAAATTCTGGAGCTTTTAGTGGTGGCGGCGGTGGTGGCGGCGGCGGTGGCTTAGTTGGAACGAGTTAGGTGTGGCTTTTTTATTTTTTTGGTAATAATTTTGGTGTGCCTATTTGTTTCCCCATCCTTTTCAACGGCAGTAGGTGAGCCCTTTCTTCCCTTCCGCATTGGGTGGTAGGTGAGTCCTATTAGCATTGATTTCTTGCTTTTTCCTCTCTTGTTTATTATATTAGAAATTAGAGGGGTAGAATTCAAAAGCAACTTTTTATAATAAAATTAGACATAAAACTATAATTATATTTTATCTTCAATTGCCCCCATTCTTTTATTTTATTAATTATTGTTTATATAACACTTATTTATGATCTTTTGTATTTATTTTATCCAAAGATTTATGATTTTAGTTCATGATTGGTTTTAATATATTGTTATTCTTATATTGATAAGTGTTTAAAATATTACTATAATATTTAATTACATCTAAAAATAACAACTGAGTTGATATTTAAAAAATTAAAACTAGAATTAATATTCATAATATTATTCAAAATAAAATCAATTCCACTACTTTTAAAGCACATTTAATATTATGTATATCTAGGGGTATATTTTGATTGAAATTTTGAATTAAAAGATTTGTGTAAAATTTAGAATGAGTTAAACTATCAAGTAAATTTTGTATTTAGTGTTCAAGTTTAAGTTAGAAAATTTCATCTTGAACTAAAAGTATTTGAATGATTAAAGTTAGGTTTGAACTTGTATTGAAAATTATATTTCCTTTTATTTTATTATGTGGTTGATTTTTTTTTTATAAGAGAAGATTTATAAATAGTATTTTTGAGTCAAAAATACTATGTATATTATGAACTAAAAAATTTAAAACAGAATAACAAACTAAGTAAAAGATTGATATCAAACTCAATTTTTTGGATTCTAATAGCATGTTTGGTACACGTTTTTTTTTTGTATTGCATTTAAATGCAATGCAATTTTCCTTCAAATATAAAAGCATTTCATTCAAATATCAATCACATCACATTTTAAATCCAATACAATCACTATTTATTATTTTATTTTTTCTATTACTTTTATTAATTACATCATATATTCTATTTCTCTCCTTTTTTTTCTCTCTACTTTTATCCATCACATCACATATTTATTACTAAAATATAATTCAAATACTTTTCATCCAAACACACATTGCATTCAAAAGAAATTCTTAATAATTTTCCTTCAAATATAAATTATATTCAATATATTATATTCAAATGCAATATAAATATAATGCGTTCGCCAAACAGAACATATACCTCTATTTAATTATGTCCTAAGTTCCAGGAGCGTTCACAAATCCAACACTTACGAAGGTGTCAGATGGAACAAAATCACAAAGCCGATTTGAACAGCTAGTACGGGTTGAAGGACATCCTCAAAGTATTGTAATTATAGATACCTACTGCTGGGGGAAAGGTCTTGAAAATGTGTTTTAAAAATTAAAAAAAATGAGTTTTGAAAAATATTTTTAAGAGAAAAATTATTTAAAATAAAAAAAGTATAAAACTAAAAAATTTATTTTATAAAAAATTATTAATATAAATTTTATTTCGTTTCTCTTAAAATTTTATATAATTTAAAAAAAATCATTTTATTTAGATTTATATATATAAAATTATAGACTTTTAAAATTTGAATTTAGTATAAAATTTTTGATATATGAATAATAAAAAGTAATAGTGGAGTAAAAAAATTTAAATTATGTCCTAAAATACTCTTATTTTATCCAAAAAAAAAAGTTTAAACCTTCCTACTTTTGAATTCAAAAAAGAAAAAAGAAAAAAGAAAAAAAGACTTCTTCAAACTTTTATTGCAAAGTCAACTTAAAAAAAAAAAAACATATAAATCAATGTTCTCGAGTCCAAGACTCTTTAATACATGGGTTTAAATATATAGCTGCAGCAGTCGTAATTTTTATTCTACCATATACAAAATGTAAAGCTTACATTCTCACAAAAAATTAAAATATAATAAAAAGAAAAGAAATCATTTAAGTAAACATTTGTCAACTATCGTGGAATAATGGGTTTACTTCTCATAACAAGTTATGTTGAACCTAAGCTAAATAAAAATAATAAGATGATGATATACAACTTTGACCAAAAAAAAAAAAAATCCTTTTTGGTCGTTTTTTTTTTAGAGTCGTATTTGGAAGTTGAAAATAAATAAGGGTACTTAGGACCTGTTTTGGATAGGTTATGAAAATATATTTTAGAAGTTAAAGAAAAATGAGTTTTAGAAAATATGTTCGAAAAAAAAAAGTTTGGAATAAAAAAATAAAATCTTAAAAATTAATTTAAAAAAATTATTAATATGAATATTATTTCATTTCTTTTGAAATTTTATGTAATTTTAAAAAAATCATCTTATTTGAACCTATATATGTAAAGTTATGAACTTTTAAAATTTAAGTTTAATTTTGAGGTTTAAAAATATAAATAATAAAAAGTGATTATATAAGAAAAAAATCCAGAATGTATCTTTAAAACCCCTACATGTCGATGATTGGTACTGCAATTATTTTGTAACCAATTTGATTTGGAACACACTATTAGCTACATCCTTTACACCTTTTTACGATAATGACTTAGTTTTAATTGAATAAAATTATTAGGGAAAAACCCATTTTAATACTGTATTTTTCGTAATTGTTATGGTAGTACTCTAGTTCATGATAATATTAGTAAAACCTCCGTATTTTTTAAAAAGTATATATTTAGGATAAATTAACCAAATAATATATTCGATTATAACGTTTTAAAATAATAACAGTATTAAAACTAATATAACCAAATAACATAATTTAAATTAATTACATATTAAAATACTAAATTTTTCCCTCATTTTTCTCTCTCTTCCTCTCTCTTCTACCTCTTATCTTTCTCTCTCTTCTGTATCTTTCTCTCTCTATCTCCTTCCCTCCTTCCCGTTTCCAATGGTACTATGCTAGAAGATATCACGACTATGGCAAAAAGATTAGATCGTGATAGAAATATAAGAAAATACCTATATTTCTAGTAAATTTCATATATTTTTATTATATTCATTCATAATATTTTCAATATTTCTTATATTTTCATTCACAGTAAAAAGAAAAAAAGAATCACATGGTAAGAACAAATCAATCCCAAAATTCAAAAACAATCCCTAAATTAGATCTCAAATCTAAAAATGAGACATGCACACACCTTAACCCATTTCCCAAATATCACTGAACCACCCTTCACCACGCACCGTCAAAGCCTTAAGGTCATCATCACCGTCAAAATGTTGAGACTCGGACATCAAACTCAGCATGCTGTTGACGTCAGCCATTGAACTTGGATGTAGAACTCATCATGTTGGCCTCACAATTAGCACCACCACCGGAGTTCTCAAACGACAAACCTAGCAGTTGTAAAGGAAACTCAAGCCTCGGGACAACGATCTCGACTTGTACCTTCTCCGCCCAAATTGTGTTCACGAGCAGATCGTGATTACAGCTAGACCACGAATTTGCTAGAGCTTGGATCCCATCTATTGCCATTGCATCGTCGAGATCCTCCATTATCATCGTGAAATCCACAAACGCAGTAGCCATCACTGTCGTCGTTGGGTCTAAGTTGAGAGAATAAGGGTGAATTAAGTATGTGACTGTGTACAGAGAAAGAAAGGGAGAGACAAAAAGAGGAATAAAAAGAACTAGATGAAGCAAAGGGTAAAAATGAAAAAAAAAAAATTTTAACAACAATAAAAATATATATTTTAATTTATTATCCTTTTAAAAATATATAATAATTTTCATCAATATCTTCCAAATATACTATTAGATATATTTTCCCATATATTTATTCCTTGAAGCCAAATTGTATTTTATTTTATTTGTTTGAAAGGAAAAAATTTTTTAGACATAATTAGCCCTTTAAATCTTTTTTTCTTTTGCTTTTTTTTTGTTTTTTTTGTTTAACTGGTCCGGATTTAGATTAAAAAAAAAAAAGAGGTCCAAAGCATAGATACGCATATTCTAGACACAAGAACAGCATTTACTCATGTTTTCTGTCTTTAAATCCTAGTTTTGGACAAAGCATCCTATGGACAGATTTCGTTTTTTTTTTACTTTCTCTTTTCCTTGTTTACTTTGTTCACTCTTTCACCTTTTTTTTTTTTTTTGTCTTAATAGATTTTAAGTCTATATTTTATAATAAAATCAAATATAATATTATTATTATACTGTACCTATAATCATCTCCGTCACCTTCTTAAACCTTCAATAATTTGCCTTTTCTTTTAATTTCTTTATCTGGCATTTAGCTTTGACATTTTCCCCGTACATGAAACTAACCTTATTGAAGTCTTATTAATGCAATTTGTTGTCCCCCTTTTTTGGTCGGGGTAGAATTTCATTTTGCAGGTCCTTTTCCTATAACGATTATAAACAAAGTAATGATTATATATATAGTTTAACAGTTGTATAATACTTAATTTCAACACAAAATATAAAGTTTGAATTCCATTTTAAATATATAAAAAAAACAAAAACAAAAACATGCTTAAAAAATAATTGCAATCAGCGCTTGAGGCACAACAATACCTAAATGTTAACAACCAAAACGCACAAACAAACAAATAATCCAAGCGAAAGGCTGTAGTCGACCAAGTAATTTCTTTCCAATGAGTTTTTCCATCATTTGCGTGTTTGCATCTTCCAAACTAAGCAGATAAAATGCCTAAAACCAGAATCCCATCCTTTGGGGATTTGCTTCCATTAAAACCAACAGAAAAACTAGATAAGTTTTTGTCTCACTAACTGTTGCAGAAAGGTTTCTTTAAAACAATTAAAAAGCTATTTGATCAAGTGTAAAGCTGTTTAGATCGAGTACAGTCGTAATACCATAGCCTCGTATAGCTATTAATATCATATAAAATTAAATGCTCGTGTGTCTTTATTAAAGAGTTTTTAATTAGTAACAACTTTTCTTCTTTATTTTCATTAATCACTTTAAGCACGAAAAATTCTTTGAAATAAACTCATATCACAATCATCATAAACTCATTTTACTATTAACGTTATATAACAATCTAAATTTTGTTGGTTATACTAATTACGGTAACATTATCATAATTAGCACTGAGTTAAATGAGCTGAGGCCATGTATTTCTTTTCATCTCTTTTTTTTTTTTTTTTTAAAACCCCTTCATGTTATTGGAAAAAAAAAAGGAAAAAAAAAAAAAAACCTTCATAAAGACCTTCATGTATTTTTATTAAACAAATCACCGGCACCCGAAAAAAAAAAAAGCATTGGAAAACTCCCATTATCTTCTATTTTGTATAGACACTTTTTTGAATTTTATAATTTAGTGTTTAATTTTTTTTTCTTGACAATAAACTCCTGAATTTATAATGTTTTTTTGCACCGTTAGTACGTCTGTTAAAATTTGATGTCTTTTTTACTCGTGACTTGTACATGATAGCCTAAAAAAAAAGATATTGCTGATCCTATTTACTTAATTTAAATACAAATTTGTTTTGATTCATCCTTTTCTTTTGCTTATTTCCTATGTAGCACTAATATACTGGCCTATTAATAATATATCATTAATTCTTCGTTTCATTGATGGACTATTGTAAAATCCAATAAACAAAAAAATAATCATTTATCTAGAAAAAAAAAAGTTCGATTATTATTAATGGGAGTTGTAAAAAAAAAGGTCATTCATCTCTCTTTTGTTAAAACCAATCGTGCCCATTTTAACTTTTTCTTTTGTTTTTATTTTTATTTTTATTTTTTAGAATTACAACTTTGGCTCCACGGTCTACCCTGGCGTGCAATTTCCCCCTGTTTTAGTTTTTAATCACATGGTACGAGTATGAGACAACACAAGCAAGAAGGGTAACACCAATTAAGTACATTGACAAACAAACAAATATTTAACAAATAGGATAGTCAAGCATGGACCTATCTTATATTAAAAGTGAAAGATGAAAGCAACGTTAGGAAGATAGACTTCCAGTTGTAGTTCTAATTTAGAGACCTACTAATAAAGTTCTTTTTTAGATCATTAAGATTTAATTTTATGGTTGAGTGTTTGCAGTTATGTGATATATGCAATTCAACGCAAGTATACGTATCGCATTCAAGTAATATATGATGAGAAAGAGTGTCGTACCCACGAGAAAAGTGCCTTTGTGTTCAGATGTAATTGTTTTTACAAGACAATCGACTTAACTAGACAAGTAACTAAATGAATTTCAATTGTGGAAAAAAAAATAAAATGGTAAACAGAATTTAACAAGAATTAAAATGGAATTTCCGAGTTCAATATTCAGGGTTTATATCTGCACAATCAATTGGGAAAAATAAGTTGCAAGTCACTTTCCTTTCACAGCTCTGAAATCGTGCTACAGCCTTGCTATAGCATCATTCTTTTTAGTCAGGATATAAAAAAATACGTATAGCTCTCAGACTCTAAATCTGCATATTCCTATGTAGATTCAAATGTGAGGAGATCGATTAAGAATATTATCCTTTAAGACCATGTGCTGGATGACTATTCCCAGCTTACCCATATAATTGATTAATTTTTACTCTGAAAACTAACCAAACACATGTTGTTCAATCTCAGTCAATTCATTGAACGTTTTCCAACATTCACGAATCAGTTGCTAGTATTAGATTCCTTTCCAAGATCTAATATAGGATCAAATAAAATGAGCACAGATTGAACAATAAAAAGAATTATACTAAGCAAAACTGTACAGATCTCAAATTCTGTTCAAGTACTCATGACTCACAACTTAGCTGAATTAAGCTTCCATGAGTTCAGCAAAAATCATAGAACGACTTTGATTTAACATCAAAATACTGTTATGCAAAAAGAAAGACTGAAATCAATACAAAGCAGTATTAAACCGTAATGATCTCCCCTTTTCCAAGGTTCGAATCAAGCTGGTACAGCATCCAGTGCCTTATGCGGTCTGTGAAGAATGAACCCAGACGAATTCCTTCTTGAGATGTTGAAATCCTCACGATCCGGCAGAGGTTGCTCTCAATTCCATTTTTTATTTCTTTTCCAATTTTCCTTTTTGCTCTGTTTTTCTCTCTTCTGATTCTGTCATTTTTCCCTCTTTCTCTTTCTGTTATCTTGCCTCCGTATATCCTGTCCTCTTCCTTTCAGCTCAGCTTTTATAGTACAAAAAGGGAACATTTAAACCCTACTTGTGACATGTGGATGATCCTCTGGCTGGCCGTGGACGTTGTGGTAATGCTGGGCAATGATGCTGACACTTGGAAGAATGATTGACATCATCAAATTTGGCCAGCGTGGATTAAAATGTGTGCATATTCAGCAGACCACGTCAGCCAACGCCTGCTTCAGCTTTGCTGTGGCATTGCTGCGGCAACGTCTAATTTTCAGCATTTCTTCACGTTGCAAAGTCCTGCCATTCACCAAAAACAAAAACCAACCTCCAAAAACATATCACATGTTAAGAGACTTCAAAATGCTCTAACATTGATCGATTCCTATGTGCTGCTAAGAATGAACTTTTATCAATGGCCACTAAAGTCAAAAATTGATAATTCTCATTTATAGTGCTAAGAACCATGACTTTTGTGACTTTAACTTCCTAAAATAGGCTATCTAAGCATGAAAATGTAACTCCATAACTCGAGAAATTCGAGTTATCACACCTCCAAACTTAAAAGTGCTGCTCGTCCTCGAGCAGTGGCAGAATTATAAAACCAACAAACCAGACAAAACGATTTATTATTATTAAGCAGATAGCAATGATTACATGTCAATCCAATCCTCACTGATCATCCTGAACATTGTATGAAGATTTACTGCTCATATCACAGATTACTCTCAGAGCACTTCCTTTCTATACACGAGGAGGGGGGGTTCTGAACTCATTTTAGGTACTCTTAGCTTTTAAGTCATGAACTTGGCCAGCTTAAGGACTTTTCAAGTTGATCCCACGAATTCCTATAACTCTATACAAAGGAGCCCTGCCTTCAGTAACAATTGGAAATTTTCTTATTTATTTATTCATTTTTTTTATTATTTTTTTTTAAACACTAAGTTGTCTTTTTCTGCTTTTTTACACGAATGTCAACATGGGGCTCATGAAGACACCCGGTTACTCAACAGAAAACACAAACCAAAGTGGGCTTTTACATTCATATTTTAAATTGCTGTTTTACGCGACTGCCAACATGGGGCTCATGAAGACATCCGGTTACTAGGCAAATTTAAAACAGCGGAATGCTCTCTTTTTATTTTATTTTGTTTTTTTTTTGAACACACAGCTATGCTGTAGCATTGCTGTTGCAACCGGACACTCATGGTCTGACCACTGTTTGACGCGAATGTCAACATGGAGCTCATGAAGACACCCGGTTACTAAGTGGTCTAAACAGTGGAGTATCCTTTTTAACTTGAGAGCTTTTCTAAAATTTAATTCACCATTGTTGCTGGGGATTTACAGGCTCCTAAACATAGCATTATTGAGGGATCCACAAGATCAACCTTAAATTCCTCAAACTGGCAGCAAGACTTTTCCACTTAGGTTATCCAAAAGAACTTCCAAAACAACCCTCTTTGTGACCAAACTTTTGAATCAACTTCCAAGAGTAATCAATGATATAATAAGATCACACTTCAACAATGCTAGAGACTTAATTGGAATTGACATTTAATTACCACTGATCTGCTTCTTGCCTTAATGCACACGACTTTTTTTTTTGTCATAACTAGGATACTCACTAAAAAAAAAATAAAAATAAAATAAAAATAAAATCAGACACACTTTAACAAAACAAACATTTACTAGCTAAGAAAAGTGGTGAAATGAAAAGTGGGCTTACTGATGGGTCAGACATGGTCTGACCTCAGCCTATTTGTTGCCTCCACTTGGTCCTTCATCTTGGCTGTGGTATAGGTGCTCTGGAAAAGCAGGAAATGAGCAGAATTTCTTGCTGTTCATGCGCAAGTTTTTCTGCAAAGCTTGATCTCTTGCATTCATGTAACGCCACATCTCCTTCTGATCTCTCTTCATCTCCTGCAAGCTCTCCATGATATCATATTGAACACATTCCACCTGGCTTACTCTCAATTCCAATTGGGCAAGTAAATAGCTTGCGGTGGGACTTGGTTCAGATGAAGGAGCTTCTTCTTCTGCTTGCCCTTGCTCGACTCCTTCACTGCCTTGATCCTGCATTAGCCTGTTAATTGTTCTTAAGAGAATTGGCCCCTTGTTAGGAATCCAGTCATCAAACTCTTGAATCTGCACATTAGCACTTTTACAAAGCCAAGTTATCAAACAAGGAAAAATCAATGCACTTCTATCTCTTTGGACGCAAGCTAAAATTTCTTCCCTAATTATACTGCCCACATCAATTTTTCTACCCATTATAATTGAATGCAAAAGAGCCATTCTCTCCCAACTTACTGTCTGTCCATGGGTAGTTGGTTTGAGGGAAAACTTAATGAAATGATACCACACCTTAGCTTTAGGATTTAACCTGCAATGAAGAACTGTTAGAGATCCCTGTGGTGACCTTGTCCATTCAGTTCCAGTTGTTGTTAAGTCAGCCAACACAGTGTCCAAAGCTTCTCTATCTGCATCTGCTAAAAACTCAGAATGTTCGTCATCAGATCTTGATAATCCCAAGAACCCATTGATTGCATCCCTTGTAATATCCACCGGTTTCCCTCTAACATGGACTATGTTCTGAAATTTTCCTGTCAAGCTCGCATAGAACTCACCCACTAAAGGCGTGATAGCCTCATTCGTATGTTCACAAAAGACTTTCCACTTATGGACCTTTATCACAGAACTCACAAACTCAGGCATTTCTGCTGTTTTCAAATGGAAACCTTTTTCTAGACATAACGATCTATGTGCAAAGCTCTTATTAAATCTTTTCTCTATTTCCTCATTTTCGAATCTCTTAAACTCTTTTTCTTTCTCAACAACTTTCTTCCCCTTTCTTGCCATACTCTTCACCGGTATTTTTTTTTTTTTTTTACAATGCAGTAATGCACAAATCAACTATTCCCCGATGTTGCACTTCAATGTTCAACCCCCAAACTTAAATCTCACTAACTTCCTAATTTATGCTTTCAAAAGGACTCGTGAGACTAGATAAGAAAACACCTTACCTATAACAATGGACAACTCGCGGCCAAGGATTTGGCCTTCTTCCCTTAAGCGACGATTTTCCGCTATTGATGTTCAGTGGAGAGCGACTTGCAGCGGCTGACGACGGCGTGAAAAGGTTCGGTGCACGCCCGAACTTGTGCGGGAGACTTCGGCAAATGACTCCAAGTCGCTTGGTTCCCTTCGAAAGCCCCTCTTTGTGTCGGCCTTGTTGGAGAAAATGCCGCCAAAAGGTTGGTTGTTGGGTAAATACAACTTGTTAGTTTTGATGATGGAGAATGGAGGAGATGAGAAAGATTGCAAAGATAAGAATGGAGGAGTTTGGTGGTGTGATTTTTAGAGAGAAAACCGGCGAATTTTTAGAGAGAGAATCGGTGGCTTTTATGCATGCATGGAGAATGCCCGAAAATGGATGGAAAAGAAACCGAAATGTGATGAGGAATGGCGTGGCTTACTCGGTTTCGACGGCAAGGACGAAAAGGGTGGAGATTTCGGCGGCGTTCGGTGTTCGGCGTGGAGTGGTGTTCGGTGTTTTGGTGGGGGCGGCAGCTTAAGGAAGATGAATGGGAAAAGAAAATAATAAAGGGGCCCTTATGTAGGGTTTTTGAGGGCCCCCCCCCCACCCCACCCCCTTTTTTTTAAAAAATTTTTTTTTATTAATTTTTTTTTAAATTTTTTAATGAAACTGTGCGTTTTGTATCTCCTCTCGTTACCCAGACTTATGTTTCACGACACCTTCACTGCAATAATAATGCTACAGCTTTGCTGTAGCATTGTTATTACAGTGTTTCTGAATCACCAAACATGCACTCTGTCTCTGTTCCATCTTCAGTGGCTCCAGTACCCATATACTTGTTCTTCAAATCACCAACAACAAACACACTTTATGAAGAGTCTGAATCACAGTAAAACAAAGAAACTAAAGAAACGTGCACTAAATAAAACAAAGACAACTAACTAATCTAAAAGTAAAAGAAAATTGAATAATGCGAGGGTTGCCTCCCTTAAGCGCTTGTTTTTCAGTCGACGGCCCGACCATCCCTTATGCTCATAGGTCTTGGAGAATGATTGAAGTCTTCTCCTTGTCCACATTCCCTCCAAAATAATGTTTGAGACGCTGCCCATTCACTGTGAATTGTCTTCCAGAATTTTCTTCCCTTACTTCTACAGCTCCATGTGGAAATACTGTAACAACCTTGAACGGCCCACTCCAGCGTGATTTGAGTTTCCCAGGAAATAGCTTGAGTCTTGAGTTAAAAAGGAGGACCTGCTGCCCTTCCTCAAAGTCACGGGGAAGGATTTTACTATCATGCCACCGCTTGGTTTTCTCCTTGAACAATTTGGCGTTCTCATAAGCTTGTAATCTGAACTCGTCAAGCTCATTCAGCTGTAACATTCTCTTTTCTCCAGCCAACTTCAAGTCCAAGTTAATCTTAGTAATAGCCCAGTATGCTCTGTGTTCAAGTTCTACTGGCAGGTGGCATGCCTTGTAAAAAACAAGCCTGTATGGTGAGGATCCAAGGGGCGTTTTGTAGGCTGTTCTCAGCGCCCAAAGTGCATCGGTTAGGCGCTGTGATCAATCCTTACGTGATGGCCCTACCACCTTCTCCAGTATCCTCTTTATTTCTCTGTTTGATACTTACACCTGCCCGTTTGTCTGAGGATGATAGGTAGTTGCCACCTTGTGCTTGATTCCATATTTTATCACCACACTATCGAACTGTTTACTCACAAAATGCGTGCCATTGTCGCTAATGATTGCCCGAGGTGTGCCGAATCTAGTGAAGATGTTTCTCTTGAGGAACTTCACCACTGCTTTTGAGTCATTAGTAGGCAGTGCCTCAGCCTCCACCCACTTGGATACGTAATCCACTGCTACTAGAATATATGTATTCCCATAGGATGGCACGAATGGTCCCATGAAATCAATTCCCCAAACATCAAAAACCTCAACTTCAAGAATGTTGTTCAAGGGCATTTCATGCCTCCTTGTGATGTTTCCGACCTTTTGACACCTCTCACACTTCATGGCGTAAATGTTGGCATCCTTGAATAATGTGGGCCAGAACAAACCTGATTGCAGGACTTTTGCGGCTGTCCGAGTGCCTCCATAATGACCTCCATATGATGAAGAATGGCAGTGATAGAGAACACCCTCCATTTCCTCTTCAGGAATGCATCTCCTCAACACTTGATCAGCGCATTGCTTGAATAGATATGGTTCATCCCAAAAATAAGAACGAACATCATGCATAAACTTCTTCAATTGCTGCCTAGATAAATCTGGAGGTAACAGACCACTTACCAAATAATTGACAAAATCAGCATACCATGGTGCAGTCGACTGGGTAACTGTAAATAATTGCTCGTCAGGGAATGTTTCTCTAATGAGCTGGTTTTCTTGCCCTTCAATTCCATTGTCCAGTCTTGAAAGGTGATCAGCTACTTGGTTTTCAGCTCCCCTTCGGTCCTTGATCTCTAAATCAAATTCTTGAAATAGAAGAACCCATCGAATCAACCTAGGTTTTGCATCTTTCTTCTGGATGAGGTATTTAATTGCTACATGATCAGTGTATACAACTACCTTTGTACCCACGAGATAAGCTCTAAATTTTTCAAAAGCATATACAACAGACAACAATTCTTTCTCAGTCACCGTATAATTCAACTGAGCTCCTGTGAGTGTTCTGCTCGCATAATAGATTGAATGAAACACTTTGCTCTTGCGTTGGCCCAACACAGCTCCTACCGCCATATCGCTTGCATCACACATCACCTCGAAGGGTAATGACCAGTCAGGTGCTACTACAATTGGCGCTGAAATCAGTTTCTTTTTTAACTCTTCGAATGCATGAAGGCACTGCTCATCGAACATGAACACCGAATCTTTCTCCAGTAAGCTGCATAATGGCTTAGAGATTTTTAAAAAGTCTCTGATGAATCTTCTGTAGAACCCAGCATGCCCCAAAAAACTTCGGATTCCCTTAATTGTGGTAGGAGGAGGCATCTTTTCTATTGCCTCAATCTTTGCTTTATCCACTTCAATCCCAGCTTTAGAAACCTTGTGCCCTAAGACAATTCCTTCCTTCACCATGAAATGGCACTTCTCCCAGTTGAGCACCAAATTAGTTTCTTCACATCTATGGAGAACCTTGGCCAAGTTGCTCAAGCACAAATCAAAAGAATTCCCAAAGACTGAAAAATCATCCATGAATATCTCAAGGAAATCCTCAACCATGTCAGAAAAAATGGCCATCATACACCGCTGGAAAGTGGCTGGTGCATTGCACAATCCGAAGGGCATCCTCCTAAACGCAAATGTGCCGTATGGACAGGTAAAGGTGGTTTTAGCTTGATCCCCTGGAGCAATAGCAATCTGATTGTATCCTGAATACTCATCAAGAAAGCAATAGTATTCCTTGCACGCCAATCTATCCAACATTTGATCAATAAACGGCAGAGGAAAGTGATCATTCCTAGTAGCTTTGTTGAGTTTCCGGTAGTCCATACATACTCTCCATCCTGTAACAGTCCGAGTGGGAATCAGTTCATCATTCTGATTGGTTACTACCGTCATTCCTCCTTTCTTTGGTACGCATTGCACTGGACTCACCCATGAACTGTCTGAAATAGGATATATGATCCCAGCATCCAACCACTTAATGACTTCCTTCTTTACCACCTCCTTCATAATTGGATTGAGTCTTCGTTGCTGCTCAATGGACCCTCTGTAGTCGTCCTCCAACAGGATCTTGTGCATACATAATGAGGGACTGATTCCCTTGATGTCAGCAATGGTCCATCCAATGGCTTTCTTAAATTTTTTTAACACCTGAAGCAGTTTGTCCTCTTGCTCCTCAGTTAGCGAAGCAGAAACGATGACTGGTAAAGTTTCTTTATCTCCCAAATATGCATATCTGAGATGATTTGGCAAAGGCTTCAACTCTAGAGTGGGCGGCTCTTCAGTGGATGGTTTGGGCAACTTTGTTTCTCGATCTGCTAATCCCAATGTCTCATACTGTCTTCCCCTTACGTTGTTCCTTGCTTGAATTTCCACATTGTTCAACTCTTCTTGTCTTGGAAATGGCTCAAAATGATCTTCCAAATCTATCTCAAGGTGGTTCTTCTCTAGCTCCTCGATTACAGCCGACTCAAGGACCTGGATAGTTGAACATTCTTCAAATTCTTCAGGAAACCTCATTGCTTTCAAAACATTAAAAGTGACTTGTTCATCATTCATCCTCATAGTCAATTCACCCTTTTACACATCTATTAGAGCTCGTCCTGTGGCAAAAAATGGACGCCCAAGAATGATGGGAATCTCATGATCTGCTTCAAAATCAAGGATGATAAAATCTGCTGGAAAGATGAATTTATCGACTTTAACAAGAACATCCTCAATCTTCCCTTCAGGATGAGTCAACGATCTATCTGCTAACTGTAGTGTGACTGTAGTTGGCCTTACTTTACCCACTCCCAACTTTCTGAACACCGACATTGGCATCAAATTTATGCTTGCTCCAAGGTCGCAAAGGGCCTTGCCAAAATAGTTGTTGCCAATTGTGCATGGAATGGTAAAACTACCTGGATCCTTCAACTTTGGTGGCAATCTGTTCTGGAAAAAGGCACTGCTTTCTTCAGTGAGAGCAACTGTTTCAAACTCCCCCAATCTTCTCTTCTTAGCTAAGATGTCCTTCATAAACTTTGCATAACTGGGCATTTGTTCTAGAGCTTCCACGAGTGGTATGTTGATGTAAAGTTGCTTCAAAACATCTAGAAACTTCTTAAATTGCTTGTCCTGTTGTTGCTTATGGAATCGTTGAGGAAAAGGTGGTGGTGGTTTTCTCATTTCTTGCTGGACGATTCCTTACTGTGGCATTGCTGTAGCAACGTTCTGATCAGCCTGAACCTGGGTTGGGAGTGTTTCAGCGATTTCTTCTTATGGCTTATCCTTTTGGATTAAAGTGAACTCCCCTTTTTTAGCTGTCCCAGTGTTGGGTTCTTCAAGCGTCTTTCCACTCCTCAAAACGATGGCTTTGCATTGTTCCTTGCCTTCTCTTTTTGGGTTCTCGGTATCGCTTGGCAGTGTCCCTTGTGGTCTACTACTAAGAACACTTGCTAACTGTCCCATTTGATTCTCCAAGCTCCTCAATGAGGCTGTGTGACTTTGCAACAATGCTGAGTGGTCCTGAATACGGGTATCTGTCTTCGCCATGTGTTCCCTCAACAAACTCTCGATTGTTGATAGAGTTGTCTGTGGTGGTTCTTGAACTTGCTGCCTCATGGGTTGCTGAAATCCAGGAGGGAATGGAGGTCTGCTTGGCATCGGAACTGATGATGTGCTTACACCTTGACCATAATAATTTGAAGTCGAGCCTGCATGCTGCTTGTGTCCCTGATTGTAATTATTGGGATAAGGGTTGTTGTAACGCTGATAATTCCCAACAAAACAAGCTGATTCAGGGTTAGACGGGCACTGTTCGAAAACATGTCCTTCTCCACAATATACACATGAGACAGCTGCCAGTTGTGGCGGTTTTCCTCCTTGTGCCGTGCTCATAGACTTCACCATGTTTGTGAGTGTGGACAGCTGGGCTGAAAGAGCTGTAATCGAGTCTACTTCATACACACCACCTCCCCTTCTTACGGCATTGGCTCTGTCAGTAGGCCATTGGTAATTGTTCTGCGCCATCCTCTCTAGAATTTCATAAGCTTCATTGTATGACTTGGTAAGAATTGCTCCATTAGCTGAGGCATCTATAATGGTTCTAGTTTGCCCATCTAAGCCATTATAAAACGTTTCCATCTGGATCCAATGAGGAATCTCATGATGTGGGCATTTCCTGATAAGCTCCTTAAACCTCTCCTAAGCTTCATATAATGATTCACCTGAGAGCTGCTGAAAGCTAGTAATATCATTTCTTAGTTTCGCACTTTTTGTAGGTGGGAAATACTTCATCAAGAACTTCTCAGCTAGATCATCCCAGGTAAGGATTGAATTTGGTGCCAGTGCATTCAACCAGGCTCGAGCTCGATCCCTCAATGAGTATGGGAATAGCCTGAGTCTCAAAGCATCATCATCTACACCTGGCAGTTTAAAAGAATCACAGACTTCAATGAATAGCCTCAAATACAGGTGTGGATCTTCTGTCAACATGCCCGCGAACTGCCCTGCTGATTGAAGCATCTGGAACATAACAGGTTTGAGCTCAAAGTGAGGGGCCTGTATTTCTGGGCGTGCGATACCAGGGTTAAGCCCTTCTAACATTGGGACCGCATAGTCTCTGATAGCTCGATCTCTGTTTTCTGCTCGGAGTAGTGCATTTCGAGCATTGTTGCCCTGGTTCACGGCTGGATTTGCTTGCTGATCGACCATTTCAGTACCTGCAGCTAAGTTACGTTGCTCCCTTCTTCTTGCACGGAAAGTTCTCTCTATTTCAAGGTCAAAAGCTTCTAATTCACCACCTCCTCGCCTATTCATAAACCAGTGCTCCCTTCACCTGCGATCACAGTATTCAAAATCTGTTAAGTAAATTCCTTGTAGAAAATCACAAATTAACAACAAAATCACTTTTCCCGGCAACGGCGCCAAAAACTTGTTTGCAGATCTGTGATATATGCAATTCAACGCAAGTATACGTATCGCATTCAAGTAATATATGATGAGAAAGAGTGTCGTACCCACGAGGAAAGTGCCTTTGTGTTCAGATGTAATTGTTTTTACAAGACAATCGACTTAACTAGACAAGTAACTAAATGAATTTCAATTGTGGAAAAAAAAATAAAATGGTAAACAGAATTTAACAAGAATTAAAATGGAATTTCCGAGTTCAAGATTCAGGGTTTATATCTGCACAATCAATTGGGAAAAATAAGTTGCAAGTCACTTTCCTTTCACAGCTCTGAAATCGTGCTACAGCCTTGCTATAGCATCATTGTTTGCAGATCTGTGATATATGCAATTAAACGCAAGTATACGTATCGCATCCAAGTAATATATGATGAGAAAGAGTGTCGTACCCACGAGGAAAGTGCTTTTGTATTCAAATGTAATTGTTTTTACAAGAAAATCTACTTAACTAGACAAGTAACTAAATGAATTTCAATTATGGAGAAAGAATAAAATGGTAAACAGAATTTAACAAGAATTAAAATGGAATTTCCAGGTATAAAATTCAGGATTTATATTTGCACAATCAATTGGAAGAAATAAGTTGCAAGTCACTTTCCTCTCACAGTTCTGAAATCGTGCTACAGCTTTGCTATAGCATCATTCTTTCTAGTCAGGATATAGAAAAAAATTACGTTTAGCTCTCAGATTCTAAGCCTGCATATTCCTATGTAGATTCAGATTCGAGACAATCAATTAAGAACGTTATCCTTAAAGACCATGTGATGGATGACTATTCCTAGCTTACCCACAGATTTGATTAATTTTTACTCTGAAACTAACCAAACACATGTTATTCAATCTCAGTCAATTCATTAAACGTTTTCCAACATTCACGAATCAGTTACTAATATCAGATTCCCTTCCAAGATCTAATACCAGATCAAATAGAATAAGCACAGATTGAACAATAAAAAGAATTATACTAAGCAAAACTGCACAGATATCAAATTCTGTTCAAGTACTCATGACTCACAACTTAGCTAAATTAAGCTTCCATGAATTCAGCCAAAATCGCAAAACGACTTTGATTAAACATCAAAATACTGTTATTCGAAAAGAAAGACTGAAATCAATACAAAACAGAATTAAGCAGTAATGATCTCCCCTTCTCCAAGGTTCGAATCAAGCTGGTACAGCTCCAATGCCTTAAGCGATCTGTGAAGAATGAACCCAGACGAATTCCTTCTTGAGATGTTGAATTCCTCACGATCCGGCTGAAGTTGCTCTCAATTCCACTTTATATTTCTTTTTCGATTTTCCTTTTTGCTCTGTTTTTCTCTCTTCCGATTCTGTTATTTCTCCCTCTTTCTTTTTCTGTTATCTTTTTCCCGTATATCCCCCCTTGTCTTCTTCTTTCAGCTCAGCTTTTATAGTATAAAAAGGGAACATTTAAACCCTACTTGTGACATGTGGATGATCCTCTGGCTGGCCGTGGACGTCGTGGTAATGCTGGGCAATGATGCTGACATTTGGAAGAATGATTGACATCATCAAAATTGGCCAGCGTGGATTAAAATGTGTGCACATTCAGCAGACCACGTCAACCAACGCCTGCTGCAGCTTTGCTATGGCAATGCTACGGCAACGTCCAATTTTCAGCATTCTTCACGCTGCAAAGTTCTGCCATTCACCAAAAACAAAAACCAAACTCCAAGAACATATCACATGTTAAAAGACTTCAAAATGCTCTAACAAAGGTCGATTCCCATGTGCTACTAAGAATGAACTTTCACCAATGGCCACTAAAGTCAAAAATTGATAATTCTCATTTATAGCGCCAAGAACCATGACTTTTGTGATTTTGACTTCCTAAAATGGGCTATCTAAGCATGAAAATGTAACTTCATAACTCGAGAAATTCGAGTTATCACACCCCCAAACTTAAAAGTGCTGCTCGTCCTCGAGCAGTGGCAGAATTATAAAACCAACACTCAAGACAAAACAATTTATTAAGCAGATAGCAATGATTACATGTCAATCCAATCCTCACTGATCATCCTAAACATTGTATGAAGAATTACTACTCACATCACAGATTACACTCAAAACACTTCCTTTCTAAACACGCGGAGGGGGGTTCAGAACTCATTTTAGGTACCCTTAGCTTTTAAGTCATGAACGTGGCCAGCTTAAGGACTTTTCAAGTTGATCCCACGAACTCCTATAACTCTATACAAAGGATCCATACCCTCAGTATCAATAGGAAATTTTCTTATTTATTTATTCATTTTTTTTTTTTTTTTTTTACACTAAGTTGACTTTTTCTGCTTTTTTTACGCGAGTGTCAACATGGGGCTCATGAAGACACCCGGTTACTCAACAGAAAACTCAAACTAAAGTGGGCTTTTACATTCATATTTTAAATTGCTGTTTTACACGACTGTCAACATGGGGCTCATGAAGACATCCGGTTACTAAGCAAAATTAAAACAGCGGAATGCTCTCTTTTTATTTTATTTTGTTTGTTTTTTTTTTTTTTTTTTTTTTTTTTAACAATGCCACAGCTATGCTGTAGCATTGCTGTTGCAACCGGACACTCATGTTCTGACCACTGTTTGACGCGAATGTCAACATGGGGCTCATGAAGACACCCGGTTACTAAGTGGTCTAAACAGTGGAGTATCCTTCTTCACTTGAGGGCTTTTCTAAAATTCAATTCACCATTGTTGTTGGGGGTTTACAGGCTCCTAAACATAGCATTATTAAGGGATCCACAAGATCAACCTTAAATTCCTCAAACTGGCAGCAAGACTTTTCCACTTAGGTTATTCAGGAGAACTTCCAAAACAACCCTCTTTGTGTCCAAACTTTTGAATCAACTTCCAAAAGTAATCAATGACATAATAAGATCATACTTCAACAATGCTAAGGACTTAATTGGAATTGACATTTAATTACCACTGATCTGCTTTTTTTTTTTTTTTTTTATATCATAACTAGGACACTTACTAACAAAATAAAAAAAAAGTATAAAAATAAAATAAAAAAAATAAAATAAAAATAAAAATCAGACAAAAATTAACAAAACAAACATTTACTAGCTAAGAAAAGTGGTGAAATGGAAAGTGGGCTTACTGATGGGTCAGACGTGGTCTAACCCCAGCCTAGTTGCTGCCTCCACTTGGTCCTTCATCTTGGCTGCGGTATAGGTGCTCGGGAAATGCAGGAAATGAGCAGAATTTCTTGCTGTTCATGCACAGATTTTTCTGCAAAGCTTGATCTCTTGCATGCATGTAGCGCCACATCTCCTTCTGATCTCTCTTCATTTCCTGCAAGTTCTCCATGATATCGTATTGAACACATTCCACCTGGCTTACCCTCAATTCTAATTGGGCAAGTGAAAAGCTTGCGGTGGGACTTGGTTCAGATGAAGGAGCTTCTTCTTCTTCTTGCCCTTGCTCGACTCCTTCACTGCTTTGATCCTGCATTAGCCTGTTAATTGTTCTTAAGAGAATTGGCCCCTTGTTAGGAATCCAGTCATCAAACTCTTGAATCTGCACATTAGCACTTTTACAAAGCCGAGTTATCAAACAAGGAAAAATCAATGCACTTCTATCTCTTTGGGCGCAAGCTAAAATTTCTTCCCTAATTATACTGCCCACATCAATTTTTCTCCCCATTATAATTGAATGCAGAAGAGCCATTCTCTCCCAACTTACTGTTTGCCCATGGGTAGTTGGTTTGAGGGAAAACTTAATGAAATGATACCATACCTTAGCTTTAGGATTTAACCTGCAATGAAGAACTGTTAGAGATCCCTGTGGTGATCTTGTCCATTCGGTTCCAGTTGTTGTTAAGTCGGCCAGCACAGTGTCTAAAGCTTCTCTATCTGCATTTGCTAAAAACTCAGAATGCTCGTCCCCAGATCCTGATAATCCCAAGAACCCATTGATTGCATCCCTTGTAATATCCACCGGTTTCCCTCTAACATGGACTATGTTCTGAAATTTTCCTGTCAAACTCGCATAGAACTCACCCACTAAAGGCATGATAGCCTCATTTGTATGTTCACAAAAGACTTTCCACTTATGGACCTTTATCACAGAACTCACAAACTCGGGCATTTCTACTGTTTTCAAATGGAAGCCTTTTTCTAGACATAACGACCTATGTGCAAAGCTCTTATTAAATCTTGTCTCTATTTCCTCATTTTCGAATCTCTTAAACTCTTTTTCTCTCTCATCAACTTTCTTCCCCTTTCTTGCCATACTCTTCACCGGCATTTTTTTTTTAATGCAATAATGCTCAAATCACTAATCTCCAATGCTGCACTTCAATGTGCCACCCCCAAACTTAAATCTCACTAACTTCCTAAATTATGCTTTCAAAAGGACTTGTGAGACTAGGTAAGAAAGCACCTTACCTATAACAATGGATGACCCGCGGCCAAGGATTTGGCTTTCTTCCCTTGCTCGACAGTCTCCCGCTCTTGATGTTCGGTGGAGAGCGACTTGCAGCGGCTGATGGCGGCGTGAAAAGGTTCGGTGTACGCTCAAACTTGTGCGGGAGAACTTCGGCAATTGACTCCAAGTCGCTCGGTTTGCTTCGAAAGCCTCTCTTTGTGTCGGCCTTGTTGGAGAAAATGCCGCCAACAAGGTTGGTTGGTGGGTGAACACAACTTGTTGGTTTTGATGTTGGAGAATGGGGAAGGTGAGAATGATTACAAATATGAGAAAGGAGGAGTGTGGACTTTTTAGAGAGAGAAACGGCGAATTTCTAGAGAGAGAACCGGCGGCTTTTATGCATGCATGGAAACTACCCGAAAATGGATAGAAAAGAAACTGAAATGTGATGAGGAATGGTGTGGCTTACTCGGTTTTGACGGCAAGGATGAAAATGGTGGAGATTTCGGCGTGAAATGGAGTTCGGCGTTTTGGTGGGGGCGGCAGATAAAGGAGAGTGAAAGGAGAAAAGTAAATAATAAAGGGGCCCTTATGTAGGGTTTTCGAGGCCCCCCCCCCCCCCCCCTTTTTTTTTTTTAATATTTTTTTATTTTTATTTTTATTTTTTTAAAATTTTTTTTTTTTTAATGAAACTGTGCGTTTTGTATCTCCCCTCATCACCCAGACTTACGTTTCACGACACCTTCACTGCAATAATAATGCCACAGCTTTGCTATAGCATTGTTATTGCAGTGTTTCTGAATCACCAAACATGCACTCTGTCTCTGTTTCATCTTCAGTGGCTCCAGTACCCATATACTTGTTCTTCAAATCACCTGCAACAAACACATATTATGAAGAGTCTGAATCACAGTAAAACAAAAAAAAAAAACTAGAGAGATATGTACTAAATAAAGCAAGACAACTAACTAACTAAAAATAAAATAAAATTGACTAATGCAAGGGTTGCCTCCCTTGAGCGCTTGTTTTTCGGTCGACGGCCCGACCATCCCTTATGCTCATGGGTCTTGAAGAATGATTGAAGTCTTCTCCCTGTCCACATTCCCTCCGAAATAATGTTTGAGACGCTGCCCATTCACTGTGAATTTTCTTCCAGAATTTTCTTCCTTTACTTCTACAGCTCCATGTGGGAATACTGTGACAACCTTGAATGGCCCACTCCAGCGTGATTTGAGTTTCCCAGGAAATAGCTTGAGTCTTGAGTTAAAAAGGAGGACCTGCTGCCCTTCCTCAAACTCACGGGGAAGGATTTTACTATCATGCCACCGCTTGGTTTTCTCCTTAAACAATTTGGCATTCTCATAAGCTTGTAGTCTGAACTCGTCAAGCTCATTCAGCTGTAACATTCTCTTTTCTCCAGCCAACTTCAAGTCCAAATTAATCTTAGTAACAGCCCAGTATGCTCTGTGTTCAAGTTCTACTGGCAAGTGGCATGCCTTGCCAAAAACAAGTCTGTATGGTGAGGATCCAAGGGGTGTTTTGTAGGCTGTTCTCAGCGCCCAAAGTGCATCGGTTAGGCGCTGTGACCAATCCTTACGTGATGGCCCTACCACCTTCTCCAGTATCCTCTTTATTTCTCTGTTTGATACTTCCACCTGTCCGTTTGTCTGAGGATGATATCTAGTTGCCACCTTGTGTTTGACTCCATATTTCATTACCACACTATCAAACTGTTTGCTCACAAAATGCGTGCCATTGTCGCTAATGATTGCCCGAGGTGTGCCGAATCTAGTGAAGATGTTTCTCTTGAGGAACTTCACCACTGCTTTTGAGTCATTAGTAGGCAATGCCTCAGCCTCCACCCACTTGGATACGTAATCCACTGCTACAAGAATATATGTATTCCCATAGGATGGCACGAACGGTCCCATGAAATCAATTCCCCAAACATCAAAAACCTCAACTTCAAGAATGTTGTTCAAGGGCATTTCATGCCTCCTTGTAATGTTTCCAACCTTTTGACACCTCTCACACTTCATGGCGTAAATGTTGGCATCCTTGAATAATGTGGGCCAGAACAAACCTGATTGCAGGACTTTTGTGGCTGTCCGAGTGCCTCCATAATGACCTCCATATGATGAAGAATGGCAGTGATAGAGAACATCCTCCATTTCCTCTTCAGGAATGCATCTCCTCAACACTTGATCAGCGCATTGCTTAAATAGATATGGTTCATCCCAAAAATAAGAACGAACATCATGCATAAACTTCTTCAATTGCTGCCTAGACAATTCTGGAGGTAACAGCCCACTTACCAAATAATTGACAAAATCAGCGTACCATGGTATAGTCGACTGGGTAACTGTAAATAACTGCTCGTCAGGGAATGTTTCTCTAATGAGCTGGTTTTCTTGTCCTTCACTTCCATTGTCCAGTCTTGAAAGGTGATCAGCTACTTGGTTTTCAGCCCCCCTTCGGTCCTTGATCTCTAAATCAAATTCTTGAAGTAGAAGAACCCACCGAATCAACCTAGGTTTTGCATCTTTCTTCTGAATGAGGTATTTAATTGCTGCATGATCAGTGTATACAACTACCTTTGCACCCACGAGATAAGCTCTAAATTTTTCAAAAGCATATACAACTGACAACAATTCTTTCTCAGTCACCGTATAATTCAACTGAGCTCCTGTGAGTGTCCTGCTCGCATAATAGATGGAATGAAACACTTTGCTCCTGCGTTGGCCCAACACAGCTCCTACCGCCATATCACTTGCATCACACATCACCTCAAAGGGTAATGACCAGTCAGGTGCTACTACAATTGGCGCTGAAATCAGTTTCTTTTTTAACTCTTCGAATGCATGAAGACACTGCTCATCGAACATGAACACCGAATCTTTCTCCAGTAAGCTGCATAATGGCTTGGAGATTTTTGAAAAGTCTCTGATGAATCTTCTGTAGAACCCAGCATGTCCCAAAAAATTTCGGATTCCCTTAACTGTGGTAGGAGGAGGCATCTTTTCTATTGCCTCAATCTTTGCTTTATCCACTTCAATCCCAGCTTTAGAAACTTTGTGCCCTAAGACAATTCCTTCCTTCACCATGAAATGGCACTTCTCCCAATTGAGCACCAAATTAGTTTCTTCACATCTATGGAGAACCTTGGCCAAGTTGCTCAAGCACAAATCAAAAGAATTCCCAAAGACTGAAAAATCGTCCATGAATATCTCAAGGAAGTCCTCAACCATGTCAGAAAAAATGGCCATCATACACCGCTGGAAAGTGGCTGGTGCATTGCATAATCCGAAGGGCATCCTCCTGAACGCGAATGTGCCATACGGACAGGTAAAGGTGGTTTTAGCTTGATCCCCTGGAGCAATAGCAATCTGATTGTATCCTGAATACCCATCAAGAAAGCAATAGTATTCCTTGCCTGCCAATCTGTCTAACATTTGATCGATAAATGGCAAAGGGAAGTGATCCTTCCGAGTAGCTTTGTTGAGCTTTCGGTAGTCCATACATACTCTCCATCCTGTAACAGTTCGAGTGGGAATCAATTCATCATTCTGATTGGTTACTACCGTCATTCCTCCTTTCTTTGGTACGCATTGCACTGGACTTACCCATGAACTGTCTGAAATAGGATATACGATCCCAGCATCCAACCACTTAATGACTTCCTTCTTTACCACCTCCTTCATAATTGGATTGAGTCTTCGTTGCTGCTCAATGGATCCTCTGTAGTAGTCTTCCAACAGGATTTTGTGCATACATAATGAGGGACTGATTCCCTTGATGTCAGCAATGGTCCATCCAATAGCTTTCTTAAATCTTTTTAAAACCTGAAGCAGTTGGTCCTCTTGCTCCTCAATTAGTGAAGCAGAAACAATGACTGGTAACGTTTCTTTATCTCCCAAATATGCATATCTGAGATGATTTGGCAAAGGCTTCAACTCTAGAGTGGGCGGCTCTTCAGTGGATGGTTTGGGCAGTTTTGTTTCTCGATCTGCTAATCCCAGTGTCTCATACTGTCTTCCCCTTACATTGTTCCTTGCTGGAATTTCCACATTATTCGACTCTTCTTGTCTTGGAAATGACTCAAGATGATCTTCCAAATCTGTCTCAAGGTGGTTCTTCTCTAGCTCCTCAATTACAGCCGACTCAAGGACCTGGATAGTTGAACATTCTTCAAATTCTTCAGGAAACCTCATTGCCTTCAAAACATTAAAAGTGACTTGTTCATCATTCATCCTCATAGTCAATTCACCCTTTTGCACATCTATTAGAGCTCGTCCTGTGGCCAAAAATGGACGCCCAAGAATGATGGGAATCTCACGATCTGCTTCAAAATCAAGGATGATAAAATCTGCTGGGAAGATGAATTTATCGACTTTAACAAGAACATCCTCAATCTTCCCTTCAGGATGAGTTAACGATCTATCTGCTAACTGTAGGGTGACTGTAGTTGGCCTTGCTTTACCCACACCCAACTTTCTGAACACCGACATTGGCATCAAATTAATGCTTGCTCCAAGGTCGCAAAGAGCCTTGCCAAAATAATTGTTGCTAATTGTGCATGGAATTGTGAAACTGCCTGGATCCTTCAACTTTGGTGGCAGTCTTTTCTGGAAGAAGGCGCTACTTTCTTCAGTGAGAGCAACTGTCTCAAACTCCCCCAGTCTTCTCTTCTTAGCTAAGATGTCCTTCATAAACTTTGCATAACTGGGCATTTGTTCTAGAGCTTCCACAAGTGGTATGTTGATGTGAAGTTGCTTCAAAACATCTAGAAACTTCTTAAATTGCTGGTCCTGCTGTTGCTTGTGGAATCGTTGAGGAAAAGGTGGTGGCGGTTTTCTCATTTCTTGCTGCCCGATTCCTTGCTGTGGCATTGCTGTAACAACGTTCTGATCGGCTTGAACCTGGGTTGGGAGTGTTTCAGCGACTTCTTCTTGTGGCTTATCTTTTTGGATTAAAGTGAGCTCCCCTTTTTTAGCTGTCCCAGTGTCGGGTTCTTCCAGTTTCTTTCCACTCCTCAAAACGATGGCTTTGCATTGTTCCTTGCCTTCTCTTTTTGGGTTTTCGGTATCGCTTGGCAGTGTCCCTTGTGGTCTACTGCTGAGAGCACTTGCTAACTGTCCCATTTGATTCTCCAAGCTCCTCAATGAGGCAGTGTGACTCTGCAACAATGCTGAATGGTCCTGAATACGGGTATCTGTCTTCGCCATGTGTTCCCTCAACAAACTCTCAATTGTTGATAGAGTTGTCTGTGGTGATTCTTGAACTTGCTGCCTCATGGGTTGCTGAAATCCCGGAGGGAATTGAGGTCTGTTTGGCATCGGAACTGATGATGTGCTTACACCTTGACCATAATAATTTGAAGTCGAGCCTGCATGCTGCTTGTGTCCCTGATTGTAATTATTGGGATAAGAGTTGTTATAACGCTGATAATTCCCAACAAAACAAGCTGATTCAGGGTTAGACGGACACTGTTCAAAAACATGTCCTTCTCCACAATATACACATGAAACAGCTGCCAGTTGTGGCGGTTTTCCTCCTTGTGCCGTGCTCATAGACTTCACCATGTTTGTGAGTGTGGACAGTTGGGCTGAAAGAGCTGTAATTGAGTCTACTTCATATATACCACCTCCCCTTCTTGCGGCATTGGCTCTGTCAGTAGGCCATTGATAATTGTTCTACGCCATCCTCTCTAGAATTTCATAAGCTTCATTGTATGACTTGGTAAGAATTGCTCCATTAGCTGAGGCATCTACAATGGTTCTAGTTTGCCCATCCAAGCCATTATAAAACGTTTCCATCTGGATCCAATGAGGAATCCCATGATGTGGGCATTTCCTGATAAGCTCCTTAAACCTCTCCCAAGTTTCATATAATGATTCACCTGAGAGCTGCTGAAAGCTAGTGATATCATTTCTTAGTTTCGTACTTTTTGTAGGTGGGAAATACTTCATCAAGAACTTCTCGGCTAGATCATCCCAAGTAAGGATTGAATTTGGTGCGAGTGCATTCAACTAGGCTCGAGCTCGATCCCTCAATGAGTATGGGAATAGCCTGAGTCGCAAAGCATCATCATCTACACCTGGCAGTTTAAAAGAATCACAGACTTCAATGAATAGCCTCAAATGCAGGTGTGGATCTTCTGTCGGCATGCCTGCGAACTGCCCTGCTGATTGAAGCATCTGGAACATAACAGGTTTGAGCTCAAAGTGAGGGGCCTGTATTTCTGGGCGTGCGATACCAGGATTAAGCCCTTCTAACATTGGGACCGCATAGTCTCTGATAGCTCGATCTCTGTTTTCTGCTCGGAGTAGTGCATTTCGAGCGTTGTTGCCCTGGTTCACGGCTGGATTTGCTTGCTGATCGGCCATTTCAGTACTTGCAGCTAAGTTACGTTGCTCCCTTCTTCTTGCACGGAAGGTTCTCTCTATTTCAGGGTCAAAAGCTTCTAATTCACCACTTCCTCGCCTGTTCATAAACCAGTGTTCCCTTCACCTGCGATCACAGTATTCAAAATCTGTTAAGTAAATTCCTTGTAGAAAATCACAAATTAACAACAAAATCACAATCCCCGGCAACGGCGCCAAAAACTTGTTTGCAGATCTGTGATATATGCAATTAAACGCAAGTATACGTATCGCATCCAAGTAATATATGATGAGAAAGAGTGTCGTACCCACGAGGAAAGTGCTTTTGTATTCAAATGTAATTGTTTTTACAAGAAAATCTACTTAACTAGACAAGTAACTAAATGAATTTCAATTATGGAGAAAGAATAAAATGGTAAACAGAATTTAACAAGAATTAAAATGGAATTTCCAGGTATAAAATTCAGGATTTATATTTGCACAATCAATTGGAAGAAATAAGTTGCAAGTCACTTTCCTCTCACAGTTCTGAAATCGTGCTACAGCTTTGCTATAACATCATTCTTTCTAGTCAGGATATAGAAAAAAATTACGTTTAGCTCTCAGATTCTAAGCCTGCATATTCCTATGTAGATTCAGATTCGAGACAATCAATTAAGAACGTTATCCTTAAAGACCATGTGATGGATGACTATTCCTAGCTTACCTACAGATTTGATTAATTTTTACTCTGAAACTAACCAAACACATGTTATTCAATCTCAGTCAATTCATTAAACGTTTTCCAACATTCACGAATCAGTTGCTAATATCAGATTCCCTTCCAAGATCTAATACCAGATCAAATAGAATAAGCACAGATTGAACAATAAAAAAAATTATACTAAGCAAAACTGCACAGATATCAAATTCTGTTCAAGTACTCATGACTCACAACTTAGCTAAATTAAGCTTCCATGAATTCAGCCAAAATCGCAAAACGACTTTGATTAAACATCAAAATACTGTTATTCGAAAAGAAAGACTGAAATCAATACAAAACAGAATTAAGCAGTAATGATCTCCCCTTCTCCAAGGTTCGAATCAAGCTGGTACAGCTCCAATGCCTTAAGCGATCTGTGAAGAATGAACCCAGACGAATTCCTTCTTGAGATGTTGAATTCCTCACGATCCGGCTGAAGTTGCTCTCAATTCCACTTTATATTTCTTTTTCGATTTTCCTTTTTGCTCTGTTTTTCTCTCTTCCGATTCTGTTATTTCTCCCTCTTTCTTTTTCTGTTATCTTTTTCCCGTATATCCCCCCTTGTCTTCTTCTTTCAGCTCAGCTTTTATAGTACAAAAAGGGAACATTTAAACCCTACTTGTGACATGTGGATGATCCTCTGGCTGGCCGTGGACATCGTGGTAATGCTGGGCAATGATGCTGACATTTGGAAGAATGATTGACATCATCAAAATTGGCCAGCGTGGATTAAAATGTGTGCACATTCAGCAGACCACGTCAACCAACGCCTGCTGCAGCTTTGCTATGGCAATGCTACGGCAACGTCCAATTTTCAGCATTCTTCACGCTGCAAAGTTCTGCCATTCACCAAAAACAAAAACCAAACTCCAAGAACATATCACATGTTAAAAGACTTCAAAATGCTCTAACAAAGGTCGATTCCCATGTGCTACTAAGAATGAACTTTCACCAATGGCCACTAAAGTCAAAAATTGATAATTCTCATTTATAGCGCCAAGAACCATGACTTTTGTGATTTTGACTTCCTAAAATGGGCTATCTAAGCATGAAAATGTAACTTCATAACTCGAGAAATTCGAGTTATCAATCATTCTTTTTAGTCAGGATATAAAAAAATGCGTATAGCTCTCAGACTCTAAATCTGCATATTCCTATGTAGATTCAAATGTGAGGAGATCGATTAAGAACATTATCCTTTAAGACCATGTGATGGATGACTATTCCCAGCTTACCCACAGAATTGATTAATTTTTACTCTGAAAACTAACCAAACACATGTTGTTCAATCTCAGTCAATTCATTGAACATTTTCCAACATTCACGAATCAGTTGCTAGTATTAGATTCCTTTCCAAGATCTAATACAGGATCAAATAAAATGAGCACAGATTGAACAATAAAAAGAATTATACTAAGCAAAACTGTACAGATCTCAAATTCTGTTCAAGTACTCATGACTCACAACTTAGCTGAATTAAGCTTCCATGAGTTCAGCAAAAATCATAGAACGACTTTGATTTAACATCAAAATACTGTTATGCAAAAAGAAAGACTGAAATCAATACAAAGCAGTATTAAACCGTAATGATCTCCCCTTTTCCAAGGTTCGAATCAAGCTAGTACAGCATCCAGTGCCTTATGCGGTCTGTGAAGAATGAACCCAGACGAATTCCTTCTTGAGACGTTGAAATCCTCACGATCCGGCAGAGGTTGCTCTCAATTCCACTTTTTATTTCTTTCCGATTTTCCTTTTTGCTCTGTTTTTCTCTCTTCTGATTCTGTTATTTTTCCCTCTTTCTCTTTCTGTTATCTTGCCTCCGTATATCCTGTCCTCTTCCTTTCAGCTCAGCTTTTATAGTACAAAAAGGGAACATTTAAACCCTACTTGTGACATATGGATGATCCTCTGGCTGGCCATGGACGTTGTGGTAATGCTGGGCAATGATGCTGACACTTGGAAGAATGATTGACATCATCAAATTTGGCCAGCGTGGATTAAAATGTGTGCACATTCAGCAGACCACGTCAGCCAACGCCTGCTTCAGCTTTGCTGTGGCATTGTTGCGGCAACGTCTAATTTTCAGCATTTCTTCACACTGCAAAGTCCTGCCATTCACCAAAAACAAAAACCAACCTCCAAAAACATATCACATGTTAAGAGACTTCAAAATGCTCTAATATTGATCGATTCCTATGTGCTGCTAAGAATGAACTTTTATCAATGGCCACTAAAGTCAAAAATTGATAATTCTCATTTATAGTGCTAAGAACCATGACTTTTGTGACTTTAACTTCCTAAAATGGGCTATCTAAGCATGAAAATGTAACTCCATAACTCGAGAAATTCGAGTTATCATTGAGATATCATAATCCTATGGTAATTGTATTAGGTATTAGTTGATAGAATTTTTTTTGAAAGAATAGAATTTTTTATTGAGAAATAAAAAAAATTGAAAAAAAAGCTAGGAGGGGAAAGGGCTGGAGACATTACATAGGTGATCACCTAAGGGGCGGGGGGTTGGGGTCGTAAATGGGAGGTGAGCTAAGGGTCATTGACGGCCGATCTAGTCGTATAAATAGAGCTTTGCACTAGGATCCAGCATGAGGAGGAATGACGATGAGCTTTACAGGCGATGATGACCCTCATGACGGCAAGGGCTCAACTACCTCAGACCAGGCTTTGCAACAATGTAGGTGACGAAAAGATCAATGGCGGAGACGGTGACTCCAACCCTATTTCGTGATGACAAATTGGGCCCTACCTCGCAACAGTGACTCTAGCCATGATTCGCGATGGTTCTGGCACAGGTGATGACTCTTTCATGAAGTGACGATGATGCCTTTGCAGTCTTCGATGAAGATTTGGTTGGTGGTAAATGAGCTTAAGATTGTTTATTCATTTATTTATTTATTTTGCTTAAGGGGTGGGGGAAGTGCCATGGAGGGTCTATCGACCTGGGCGAGGGGGAGGACGGGGAAGGTCATCAAGAGAGGAAGGCTCGCCATCGGCTAGAGGGAGGGTGGGACGAGGAGGTGGGTCGTTAGGAGGAAGGAGGGTGATCGTGGTTTTTTTTTTTTTTTTGCTTATTTTTTTAATTTTTTAGTATATATTATAAATTAAAGTACATCATAATCATTAAATTATATCAAAACAGTTAAAAATTAAATTTTACCATAATTTGTAGTGGAGTCTCTTAATACCGTTCTATTTCAATCCCACCCCAACCTAACCCAACCCACCTCCAAATAATTAACATTAACTTTTTGTTTAAAAAGTTAACTTTCAATAAAATATAAAATATCCATTAAAAAAATATGTAAAATGTTTCTTTAGAAAATGTCACGTTGAAAGAATAGAGGTTTGGTGCCTTTGGCCGATAGAGCACGTGGGAGGCTGGGAGCAATACCTAGAGGTCAGACACCGACACTCCCCGCCCATTCAATAAACAAACGCCGACTTAATTTAATAAAAAAGTGCCGTTATATCCAACGCCCGTCTTCGGCGTAAAGTACGGAAAGTAAAAGAAATATATTATCATTATCATTATTTTTGCTTTTACTTTTCGCCTGTAGCTCTTGTTTCCATTCAAGCTCAAGATCCAAGACATATAATTTAATTTTTATCCATTTTTTTAAGTCAATAAACTTTATTATTTAACCATTAAAGTTATATTTTAAAAATTAAATTTTAAAATTCTATAATTTTAAATATATAAATTAAAATAAGATAATTTTTTGAATTATATAAAATTTTAAGATGACTGAAACAAAATTTATATTAATATACTTTTACAAACACATTTTTAAATTTTTATATTTTTTAACTTCATCAATTTAAATACACACCAAATACATATAATGACTTAAACCATAATTTAAACTCAAAATTTTCAATTAAGACACATGCACCAAACAAAGGCCTAATGTTTTCATTGATCATTACCGTAAGTACAATGGCAGAAGATAGGCAAATGAGGGGCCTCAACCCTTGCTGATTGTCCATACTAAAGCTTTAGCCTCTGATTGAGGGAATCATGCACATCAAAACATTTAGATAAAAATATGTAGATGGAAATATTCATGGTAAGAACATTTGAATTATCATGTGCATATGTGTTTAAATGTTAATATTTATAAAAAAACATTTGGATGAAAAATTTGGGTTTATGTTTGGAAAATTAGTGATATATTTTAATTGTTGGAGTTAAAAAATATAAAAATTTGAAATCGTTTAAAAAAAATCAATATGAAATTTGTTTTATTTATTTCAAAATTTTATGCAATTAAAAAAAATTTACTTTCTGATTTATATAAACAAAGTTATAAATTTTTAAAATTTAAATTATGAAGTTGTAATATAAACTCTAAAAAATTAAACTTGCGTTGACTTTTTAAGAAAAGACTAAAAAATTCAAATTAACCATGTAGATAGAGTATTTGAGATTGTAAAAAAAAATAAAAACATATTTTACAACATCATGTGGATTAAATAATTTCCTTTTGTGAAAATGTTAATAAATGGAAGCTTAGTTTTTCTCGTAAAAGCTTGCTACTCACGCAGAATAGGATAAATAGCAGTTTAAGAAAATAGTAGAAATAAATAGTAGGTTTTAAATATATTTATAATAAATAACAGATTTATTAGATAAATATACATTTTATTAAATAAATGATTTATTTATAAAATATAAACAAATTATTTACTTGACATGTAAATGGATCATTTATTTAATAAATCTGTTATAAATAAATTATTTACATGATAAATCTATTATTTACTATAAATATTTAAAAAACATGCTATTAATTTCAATTAATTTCTGAAATATGCCATTTAATTCAATCTCTCTCTGTTTTTTTTTTTTTTTTACTAACTTAATTAAACTTGTGTAATGTTGAATGTAATTTTAAAGTTTTGACTTCAAGATATTTTTAACTTACATAGTTATGTAGTTGATTGTTGATATACTTACAATATTAAATTTCAAATTTGAATACTTTGAAACAAAATAAATAAATAAAATCGAATCTTTTCTTTAATTTGAAATATGGTAACTTAAGAAAATAGGAGGCAAATAAGGAAAAACGTTAAAACATTTTGTTAGGGTAAAAGTAGTAAAGAACTATTGCAAATTTCAAAACTTAGGATGCTGCTTCATTTGACATCTGAGTTGAAAAACTTTTTTTCATCTTTTTCTTTAATTTAAAACTATTTTTCACTTTCATATTTTTAAAATGTTTATTGTAAACCCAAGCTTTAAATATCTATAGTTTAATAATCCTCTCTCACTTAATTAATATGTTGGTTCCTCGCTGAATACACATGGATTTATTTAACTTTTTTTTTTTTTGTTATTTTGCTACTTATTATGAAGATACAGTATATATATATTCTAACAATATTAAAAAAAGACTCTAAATCTGATTTTTTTGACACTTACCAAATAGTATTTTATTAAAAATAAAGATATAATCATATTTCAATTATTAAGTAGGAGACATGATTATGCTCAAATCATGACAAAATAGAGTGGTCAATTATAATACAATTAGGATGGTCGATCTCACAGGAAGATAATAAAAACAAACAAAAAAGATTAGTAATACAAAAGCATTAGAAAAACATGTAATCAAACAAAAAAAAAAAGAAGTGTTCTTGTGATTTTATAATAATTTAATTAAAAGAAAATACAATTTAAAATGGAGAAAATTCATTAATTAAAAGTGATAAAACATCGAAAATCCCTTGTATATTTCGTTCACTTATTTGGATTTTGATTCATAATTCAATTGACAATTTCACATCCTAAACAATCAATCAAATACAAGATTTGAAGACTTGTGAATAAAAATTTATTTGAGTAAATAAAATTCTCACATTAAGAGTTAGAAAAAATTATCTTATAAGAAATCTAAAAATGACAATATGCCTCCGGTAATATTGTAGTAAAAAAACTACTCATAAAATAATATCTATCAATATATTATACCATACACCAATTACATAAAAAAAGCTTAACTAGATTTATAGAAAAGTTGACAATAAAATCTATAGATATGAAAAATAAATAATATGAAAGAAAATTATTTATTTAAATGTATAAAACTTACAAACTATTAAAAAATCAAATCTAAACAAACTCACTACACATATAGGATCATCTCTAATCTCACCCAAGAACTCTAACCTAACTTGTAAAGCATTCTCACAAAATTCTAAAAAGAAAATATTAGAAAGAAAGCAAGACAAAAATGATAAAGAAATAGTGCATCTCACCCCTCTTCAAGCCTCCTTAAGAATGCCGTCTTATAAATATAATTTTGTATTATTCCACCTAACTACTATACAAGCTTTTCAAACTTACCACAGTAGTCGGTGCATACACAACATAACTTTTCAAATTTGTTATAGACACACTTAATCATTTCTTTTAGAAAATACTTTAAAAAAATAAACAAAAAAAAAACTCTGAAATCCTTGTCGGTAGCCCTTCCCTACTAGTAGCTAACCACCCCCAGCACACACACCACTAGAATCCCCCACCCCGACTTGTGCGAACTTGAAATCCCAACTGGAATCTCCAATGAAAATGTCATTGAAGTCTCCGCCCAAAACCCTCGTTATGTCGAAGAAATTGGGAATTGAGCTCTATAAGCCAAAAATATCATCAAGAATGAACGTACTGAAGCTCGAATGCTTAGAGATGAGAATTCTGATAAGTTCTCTAACATGTACAAGTCGTCTTGTAGTTTGTCGATATCTCAGACTCTTTTTTAGGATCTGAAAGTCAACTTCCTCATTCAACGGCGATGGGTAACGCAGCACGGAGGTTAGAGAGCAAAGGTTGTGGTGGTAGTTGTTGTTGTGAGACTCCTCGCTAAAGTTGTACTTGGAGCTTGCCACTGGCTTGGTCTCCGTCAATAGAGCAGGTCCTTGATCTCCACCACCCATATTCCTAACGGTCGATACCTCACACCACAAAACTTCTTTCTTATTGTCGACTTTGTTGGAACCACCCAGAAATAACCCAAAGTTTTATTTTTTTAAAAATAATTTTTGATATTTTTATAATTGTGATCATGTGTAACATGATGTATGATAAAACCTTAATTGTGTTAAAAAAAATAGAGTTGGAAATGTTGATTTTAAAATCATTTTTAAAATTTAGAATAAACAAATATAGTTTTTAAATCGAAAAATATTTCCAGAAACATTACCAAACTTCACCTTGATTTGCTACTGCTTTTTTCTTTTGCCTAATTTTAGACTAATAAAAAAGAAGGAGAGTCATGGCTGAGCCCAATTGAGGGATCCTATTAGTAGGGTTTAATTTAAAATCATCCATTTTTAATTGATTGGTAAGATATTGAGGGTATATAGTAAATAAAATAAGCACTAGTATATAGAATTGAAGAAAAAATTTTAAATTTTTAAAAAATTTACAAAAAATTTCTAATTGAAGAGGTTTGAATTTAGGTTTCCTCATCTTATTTTGAGGAGTCACTGATAAGGTGCATTTGTCATATATTTCTCATCGGTAATTTATTGGTTTTTCCGAGTTTATGTTTGGTATTTTGGTGTGTTTTGTTCACAATTGAATAGGTAGGTGATTCAAATATTTGGGAGTGTTTCTAAAACTAAAAGATCAAGTTGCTGCCAGTTCTATTTCGACTGCGACAAGAAAAGCACCGAGGAGTGTTTTGTGTGGAATCAATCTCGCCGCAGTGAGATCCTTTTCCGTTGCAACGAGTTTCGCGTAAAGTTTCGACGAATTTTGAAACCTGAAACTCGCCACAGCGAGTTCTTTTTCCCCTACAGCGAGTTGCGATTGATTTGTCACACGTGTTAAGACTTTTTAGGTCGATGCTTCTCAAATAAATAACCAAGTTTCGATCTAAGAGGGGACTTTTGACAGAGGAATGAACCCTAGAAAGCTTGGAGGCCACTCTAACTTAGAAAAGGTGGATTTGAAAATTAAAGACGGTTTCTCAAGAGTTTTTATCTCTTAATTCCTTTATTTCTCTTTATTGTTGATATGATGAATACCATGGTTGTTTCTATATTGAACATACTTGGCTAATTTCTTAATTAGGGATTTGATGTAGTCTAGCCAGATACTATGTTTTAAGTGCCAATTTTATTTATTTAATTTTTCGATTCAGTTTATTTGTTCTATTCCGTTCTTAATGCTTCTAAATTTTTGATCAACCTTTAAATGATATTGAATTTGATATTTAGCGCCTGGGAGGGGAAATATTTAATTGGAACATGGATAGAACAACCTAGGCTAATTAATTGGTTGGGAAACAGTTAATTGCCTTAGAAACCATTCATGAGAATCAAGTTCTTAAGGGATTTCTATTTCTTAGTTTTGGTACAGGAATGTGAAAATTGGGAATTAGGAATATATTTGATTTAGCGCTCGGAAGAGGAAATTAAATACATTAGGATTCTTGGTTTATAAACTAGGAAAATAAATTGGTGTTTGGCATGAAAAGCATAGCTGAAAGTTAGGTGAAATCAAATCTCTAGAGTTTAATCATTTTGATTTTCTTGCAAATTGTCATTCGTTACTTTGTTTCGTTAATTGTTTCTTTTTATTTGTTTATTTAACTTTATAATTTAATTTAATTAATTTCTAAATAAAGTTGATATCTCTCATATTACAGTAATTAATAGGATTAAACTTTTTTTCCCTGTGGATTCGATAACCCTTTTCATCGTTACACTATTAAAACTTGACACCGTATACTTACGGTTTTACATATCTAAAAAAATATCGCAACAGTCACAGTTAGAGTTGGAAAAGTAATCGAGGCACAATATCCTCTACAACTTCCTAGGAGTCACCACCAGTGAAAGATAGCTCGGGAGAGGGAGGCTATGACCGATGTCTTCCCAAGGAGTCCTTCTTTCTCTTCTCTTTCTCTCTAATTTTAGGCCATTGTAAGCTTTTTCCTCGAAAAAAAAAGGCGACCTTTGGAGTGAAATAGAAAAAATGGTGACCTCCATTATGAACTAGATCCAGTCGTTGCCACCTCGTTCCCTTTTTTTTGCTTCTCGTGAGAAACAAATCTACTGAGATCTCCTACGAATTTAATTAAAAATAATATTTTTAGTATATATTCATTGCTGTTATTGGCAAAATTAAAAAAAAAAATCTCATCAGTCAGATTCACATTTAATTAAAAAAAAAAAATTCGCCTCATTGCCCAGATTCCAATTAGAGATGACGAGGAGGCCGCTGTTGCTCGATGAGCCCTTGCAATTTGCAACTGGGAAGTAGATTATAAGGAGAATAAGGAGCAAAAGCAAATATGGATTTCTTTCATTGTTGGATTTCTAGATTCACTCTTTCTACACTTCAAATAACATTTCTTTTTCTTTTTTCCCCCTTTTTTTTGTTGTATAAATTTCCTTTGGATTGGTTTGATTGAGAATTTTTTGGTGGTGTCGTGGAGTGTCGCAGGGCGGGGAGGGTCATTGGTAGGGAGGCGACTGGGGAGGGTCATGGAGGTAAGAAGTGGGTCACTAAGGTGAGGTGATTTTTTTCGTTGATCTTTTTTTTTAAATTTTTTAATATTATGAGTTAAAGTGTATCATAATTATGATACACAAGTAAATTTTAATCATTAGATTACATTTAAATAATTAAAAAATAAATTATTCTATAATTTATGAAAGTCTCTCATAGGTTTTATCACGGTCTCTCCTAATAAAGAGAGAGAGAAAATGTACAAAAGAAGAAAATTTATATTGAAAAAGTCAGCTATAAAATGTGAAATTTGAACATAAAATTTAAAAAATTTAAAAACACTTAAAAATAATTTCCCAGTTTCTTTTTTTTTTTTTTGCCCCCTTTATTTTTTTTCTTCAAGACAATTTGACTTTTCCCTTATGTTAACTGACCGAGTCGTGGTGGAATTTTAGGTCGCCGGATTTTATGGACCAGATATTCAACTTCATGATTTCATCATACGAAGTGGTATGCCATTTTCTCCGGTTGACTTCTTATCTTTACGTTATTTTCTTTAACCGTTTTGTTGGTGTTATTCATTTATTTATTTATTTATTTTTTGGGAGCAGATTGGATGGACGTCCCGTTCTTCTTTTTTATTTTTGGTTTTTTGTTTTACTAGGAGTAGTATTCTATTATCTATTTTCTACAGTTAGTGGAAAATGAAAGAAAATGACTTTGATCTACCACATCAAAATGCAAAGTGCTCAATATATCTTAGCGTTGGATTACAAATTATTGTCATACCAGGAAATGATAGACAAATTACATTAAACTGAAAAAATCTACACATTTTGTCAATGTTTTTGTTTAGCTAAATTTTGTTTTGCTTTAATGTAAAGACCGAGTCTATCAAGAATTTTATATGACTAGTGATTAGGTTGTTTCAAAAATTATATTTCTACACAAATGAGTTTCAATATGAGGAAAGAAGTTAAGTTGTATTTAAAGATATTTATAAAGATATGAATTGACTTTTTAAAATCTAAAAAATGGAAACATAAAAGGAAAAACATCTTTCTGTTTTTGTTTGGTGGGGTAATGCATCTCTTTGTTTTCTTTGAGCACGTCAAAATGTCAATGTGACTCCAGTTTCGTAATTAACACGTAATTTTGATGGGTAAAACAAACCTTGAAGACTTCTAGCATAAAGATGCTCATAGATAATGTACAGTTTTGGTCAAGTACAGGACAACAGAACACAAATTGGAATCTCATGAGATATTTGATAAGAGCATTCGTAAGGGCATATATACCGAAACAAATACGATTACCGCGATAAGATATTCCTTTCATTCTTTCTCTATGATTTTTTCGTGTTGTCAAAGAGTTGAACAATGAAAATAGATGGCGAGACATGACCAATCAATAGAAATACTCTAACACTCCACCTTTGTCATATATTCTATACATCACACTGGATAGATATCATATTCATGGAATACGATTCACTTTCAAGATGCCTTGGTGGTTCTTGATGGAAAAAAATGTGAATGAAAGATACCACTGAATTCAATTAGGTCCATAAATCTAAGAAATAATGAGAATTCTTGATCTCTTTGTTTGAATATTATGTATTAAATGTAATTTATTAAATATATATTATATTTAAATATAATATATATTTAGATGAAAAATATTTGAATTATATTTAAATAATGAATATATAATATGATAGATAAAAATAGAGTGAAAAAATAGAAAATATAATATAATTAGGAAAAATAATAGAAAAAATGCAATAACAAATAGTTATTGTATTGAATTTAAAATGTAATATGATTGATATCTGGATGTAATAAATTTATATTTAGATAAAAATTGTTTTATATTTGAACGCAACGTAAATTTAATACGATAAACAAACGAGACATTAAACTTGACTACTGGTTCAGTTCCTAAACTTCCGGTCAAAAATCATAATATTCCTGCAAATAAATTATTAAGAGTTAGATGATCTAATTATTTACTGGCTTTGTTATAGAGTTCCGCAGTATAGAGCTCCATATAACTCTGGGTACGTAAACAAAAAATGGGTCTTCAATGTTGGGCAATCTTCACAATATTGGGGGATGGCTCTAATGATGTGCGTTTGGAAGAGGGAGCTATAGGAGCTCCTATTTGTTAGGAATTAGGAGCCTCCTAATTCTACTATACTGAAAATGATCAATTACAAAAGAAATTAAAGGTAAAAAAGATAATAAATTTTATACAAGTTCGCTCAAATTCGATACTACATCCTATATTTATCATTACATATTTCATTGTGATGATGAAGAAGATTACATATTATAGGTGAATTTTTTATATACACTCTTAGTTGTGTTTCCCGATCTTTTTATCAATCACTCTTAGCGTTTGAAACCCTCAAAATTGAGTTCTCACTAATAAAATCAAGCCTTAACGCCTTTCTTTCATTTAAAAATTGCAAAAAGAACAAGAAAACTTGATTTTTTTAAAAATCGCGGTATGATGCTACAGTAGGTGCCTGAAATCAGCACTGCAATGCCCCAAAGTTTTCCAACTCCGCGCTGTACGCCTACAAACAGTCACTCTAATGCTCTTCGAGTTTCATACTTCTCCTTGTGCTTGCATTGCAACATCCTTAGCCAGCGCTACAGTGCTGACTTACTGCTTTGATGGCGTGGAGATGCTCAAGAACCGACACTGTAGTGCCCAACCTTTTTTTATTTTTTATTTATTTGCTAGGCTTACTGATTTGTCTTCTTAGTTAAACTCTTTTTTTTTTTTTTTTTTGGGTTAACAAGAGAGATAAAATTAGAGAAAAGTAAGAAAACAAACAATTTTCTAATTTTTCACTCTCGATATAAACTTTTCACATAAGAAACTTGGTCCTATACTTCTTTTCTAATTTCCCAAAATCAGATCCCTGCCGAATTATTAAAGTAATTGCTCCATGCGGGACTTGTCGTTCCATGAACATGACTGGCTCAAAGTAGGCATGTATGGTCTCACACTTTTGAGCCAGTTACCCCATCCTTATTAGGTATTCATGTATTTTTTTTTTAATTCCGTAAATCATAATTTGTTAGTATCCCACAAAAGCAATACTGCACTTAATGTTTGTTAAGAATAGTCACATTTTGATTCTAGAATCACCGAGAATGAATAAATTACAGAAGAAATTAAAAGCAAACAAAATATTAAATTTTTATATAAATTCGCTGAATTAATGACTATATTCTATTTTTATAACTGTAGATTTCACTACGAAGATGATGATGATTATATAAAACTATTCTTCACACTTAATTGTATTTTTCTCTCTCTCAATGGTGTTATTCAGCCCTCATAATATGATCTCTCTTAATACAAATAAAATCTTAACTGTCGTATTTATAAATGTACAAAAAAAGTGAACAAAACTTAAAAAATAAAAGAAAACTTGATATTTGATGCCGCGATGCATAAGACCTCATGCTACGGCCTTGCAACTTTGTGCAACCTTTTGCCCCATGTGGTGCCGTGGCGTTGGGACCTCATGCCCGCCCGTAATGGTGCTGCAGCACCTAAGCCTAGCACTGCAATGCCATGTCCTCTGCTAAGGGGGCGTTTGGTAAATGCATCACGTTTTAATTGCATTTGAATGCATCTTTTTTTTTAGTATTTATTTGATTGAAAAATATTTGTTTTGTCTTTGAATAAAATATGTGTTTGGATGAAAAGTATTTTAGAATTGAAAAGTTGATGTGATTGGTAAAAGTAAAAATAAATAGTTAGGATTGAAAAGTTAATGTGATTGTTTTAAAAAACTTTTGAATAGTAATTGTTTTCGTAATACTGTTGAAAATGATTATATTTGAATGTAAAACTTTACGTTTGGTGTAAAATTGATTTTCGTAACGTCAAAATACGTTTTCCAAACGTAACATAAACTTCCTCCTCTTTCTTTTTTGTTAGGTTTGATTTGGCTCCATAATTCAAAGGTGTGATTAAAGTTTCTCTTTTAAAAGAATAATCAAAGTTTTTTGTTTGTTTGTGGGTACTTCTATAATATGACATCTTATTATACATCATGCATTATTTTTAACCATTTGGATTAATCTTTATTATGAGTGGGCACCTTAAAAATTGGCAGCTTGCATAGAAAATTGCTCTAATCATAAATTAAATTATTAAATAATTTAATTAAATAACTAAAATAGCAATTCTTACTAATAATGGAAAATAAAATATCATATCGTCGAAAATTTCCTTTGTTTTGTTTTTTTTTTCTTTTTCATGAAATACATTCTGTTTTATTTAAAATAATTTTCTAGTAAGTTTTAATATTTATTAATTTTTTATTGAACAAATTTCTCTTGCTTATTAATCTTATTTATTCTTTTTTTTTTTTTTGGTCTTTCAGCAGTATAGCGCTATATGAGTCATGTATGTTTCTAATTGATAAATTATTGTAATCCATAAATTTAGTTAAAATCATATTAAAATTAAAAATTTATAATAGATATAATGTTACTATAATTTCACACTTGCCTCGACTAAAATATATAGAGTTCACCTTCAATTTAAATAAAAAAAAAAAGTTTATGTTACAGATATGATGACTAGATAGTAGTTAATTTTTTCAAGTCAAATATAGTAAGACCGTCGTCGATCCTGTCCATGATTCCATTGGATTGGTGATCACGTTGTCGTTTCCCAACTTACCGGTGAATCCACCACATGCCGACCGGCCATAATTACCTCGTCCATTTGTAACAAGGTAAAAATTCAAAACCAATTTCAAAAAACCACCATCCATATGGTAGGAAAGGAAAGAAACTTATAATAGATAAGAGAGTCAAAATATTTAAAAGGATATTAATTTACCTTGTTAAGGAATTAAGAAAAAGAATGAAATTATTATTTTATTTATTTACTTACACGATTTTATTTTAAAAATAATGATAAAAATAATTTATTGTTATTGTGCGAATTTAAGTTTATTGTACAGCATTAAAAAGATAAAAATTGGACTATTTACATATATAGTCCAAGTAACTTTAAATCTAATAACAAATTTATTTACAAAATTGAACAAAACTGAAACTGATTATGTTATGCTAACAAAATACCTTTAAATCTAATTTAAGGGAACAAAAAGATAGATTTCATTTTTTAAAAATAGTCAAAATAAAAATTTATAAATATCTAAAAACATTCCCTTTTATTTTGACATATTTGAATGTAAAATTTTTATATTTAGATAAAATTATATTATATCTAAATATTATATAAATATAAACCTATAAACAAACAACTATAAGAGGGCATTTTTGGATAAAAATTTCATTTTAATATTATTCAAATACAATACAATTTTACACCAAACATAAATTTTATAACAGTATTACGAAAACAATTACTATTCAAACTATTTTTAAAATAATCACATCAACTTTTTAACTCTACTATTTATCTCTACTTTTATCAATCACATCAACTTTTCAACTCTAAAATACTTTTCATCCAAACACACATTTCATTCAAATACAAAACAAATACTTTTTAACTAAATATAACATTCAAAAAACATATTTCATTCAAATATAATCAAAATACAATGCGTTTACCAATCATTCCTATAACTTAATTAAACAAACCAGTCAAACGGCCTCTCAATGTTTGTCATGTGAGCTTGCTGTCATATATTCGTGCAGGGCTCACGTGGATCCGTGGAAATCCGGTAAGCCGAACTGGCTGAATCATTAGTCACGGCACTGGCCTTTTTTGAAAAATACGATGTGGAATATTAAAAAAATATTTTGTTGTCCGACTGAATTAAACATATTAAAAAAAGAAAAGAAATGAAGAGAAAAGAAAAGAAAAAGGCGAAAATGATTCAGTGTAGTGGTCAGCACAGTACAACAGCGTAGCCACCCAATTTTCAATCACGGAAACTTGAAAATTGCACGTTTTGCCAATTCGCAACACCTCTCCGTGACAGTCACCGCCAACAACTGTTTTGCAATTTATGACGTGGCGTATGACAAACCGTCGGATCACCTGAAGAAGTGGAGGAGATGCAGAATCAGCACCTAAAATTGACAATTTCGTTTAGTCCACCAACCCCACCCCTGCTAATTCCTACCTACTACCTTAAGAAGCTCCGTACCAGCACTTTTCAGTCTATATTCATAGCCCCCCGTGAAATAGTCCCCGTCAAACAGATAACTCCGTCAAGTGCAGTCTAACGGTCTTCACTCTTTTCCTTTTTTTTTTTTAATTATTTTCAGACTTCAAGAACAGCGACAACTTATTCATCTAATATCTGTTGTTTTATTTACGAACTAAATTTAGAATATAATAAAATTTATAAATTAAAATTAATTGATTTAATTATAATTTTTATTAATTTAAAAAAAAACTTGATATAAAAGTTTTGAATTCAAATGCACGAATCAAACACCCTTAATTTTATAAATCATGCTATCTTGAATTTTTTTATTGTTAGAAAAACAACCTTTATATTGACACATTTAAATCACTTGATATTTAATTAAGGTTAAAATCATAATTAAGTATTTTTTAAAGGAAAATTGAACCTCAAAAATATATCTGGCGACAATATATATTTTATAATAATACAATTTGCTTTCAAAATATATAGGATGAAGGAATAATTTCCCTCCAAAAAAATATATAACTATAATTTCACTTGTAAATAAAACTCACATGATTAAAACATATTCAGTGTCTACTCATTTTTTAAAACAAAATATTGACAAAGGGATTGTTAGCATAAACATAACAGCAAAAAAAAGTTCAAAAGAGTATAATGCGTAAAATAATAATTAAGGGACCAATATGAAACATGATGTATAGTTTAGACGTAGTTTATAAAATAGCACTTAAAAAAAAAAGACAATCTTTTATTTAAATTACTATAAATTCTAATTTCTTCAAATAAATTTTAAATTTGCACTATTATTTTTATGCAAGCTAATAATTGTTTTTCCTTATTTCGGATCAGGGGAAAAAGAAAATCAATGATATCTTGACATCCCCATACAACATCATGTTCCATATATTTGTTAGCTTTACATTGATGATAGTAAAGATCTCAATCGCGAGCATTCCTCAAACTAACGGACTAAGATTCTATCAAAATAGAAAGTTTATACTAAAACAGACTTTCGCATATGATGCATACTCAAAATTTTAAAATTGTAAAAAATCAAAGCTAAAATTGGGCCATTCTCATAACTGTATCACCACCATCCATAGTTATAAGTGCTTTTTATGCTATAGTGAAACATTATGTTTGCATGTTTTGGGTACAAAGTGCTTTAAAGTTTAAAACCAATATCAAATTAGTTTTTAAGCTTAATTTAGTAAACACATTGTATTTGCATTACTTTTAAATATAATGTATTGAATGTAATTTATATTTACGAAAAAAGTATTTGTATTACATTTGAATACACAATAAAAAATATTTAAATAATGAATATGTGATGTGATGGATAAAAATCGAGAGAAAAAAGAGACGAAGAAAGAGAGTATGTGATGTGATTAATAAAAATAATAAATAAAATAAAATAATAAATAGTAATTGTATGGGATTTAAAATATAATGTGATTGATATTTAAATATAATACTTTTATGTTTGGGTGAAGAATGTATTACATTTAAATAAGAATACAATATTAGAAACATACCACATCTTATTGTTTTTATTGAGTGATCCCTCGGGCTTAATATATCTTCGCCTTTGATTTTCATGCCCGTGCTTAGCATTATTACATGCATTTATTGGGACTCTAAAAAGGTGAAATGGTAAGGATTTTGGCAATGGATCTTCGTATGTTAACAAACTAATATTTATACAGTCCATCAAACACATAATTTACATAAAAAAAAAAAGGTTTATCATGCAATGATATGACTCGAATCATGAACCTAAAAGAAAACATATATATATATATGTAGGATCTCCTCACCATTAAATGCTTTTTAAGCTTTGGTGAAACTGCATTATGTTTGCATTTTTTTTTCCATACAAACTGCTTTTGAGTTTTTGATACAAACAATATATACACACACACACATATATTGTAAAAAGGATTCAAAAGGCAATACAAAATGCTCCATTTGGAACTCAATCCAATTTAAGTTAAAGTGTTGGATTTTTTTTTTTTACTTTCCACAACTCAATTTTAAATCCACATCTAACTTTTTTTTTTCTCTTCTATTTTTTAATTACTTAAATTTTACAAAACTATAATTTTATTATTTCAAGTCAAATGAGAGAATTCTTATATTTAAATACTAACAACATCGAGATGATTGAAACAAAGTTTGCATTTTTTTCACACCTTTAATGTTGTTATATTATATAAATATAACAGTTCATTTTCAATTTATATTTCAAACAAATATACATTTATAAACATTAATGCGCTTTCAATAAAAAAAAAAACTCAAAAACTTCAACCGATGTTGGTGTCCCAAATAACTTTTAAGTTTTTTAGCTAGTTCCCCCGGATTTTGACAGTCATGACTTGAACATATTTCCTGACTCATCTTGATGACCCTCAAGTATCTTAGAGTTACAGTTTTGGATATTTAAGTCTCAAACCTCAAGATTGACAAGATTTTCTATCTAAATCTGAATTTATGATATTGAAGAAAATAATTACATTCGAGTTTAAATATTAAATATTTATATTTTAAATATTGAGTACTGGTTATTTCTTAAAAGTTTATACATATATGATTAAAGACTTTTGGAAACTCTATCTCATAATTTGACAAATTATACCATTTGTAATTCTGAAAATATAGTGAAACTTCAAGTATTAAAGTAAGAGCGTAGCCTTTCAATTTATGACGAACATCTATAAATCTTTGTATTTACTATTTTTGTACTTTATTTTTGCTATATTTTATGTTGTCTTACGTCCGTGATAGTTCTCAAAAATTCTCATCACTGTGGGAATTATTAGGCAAGTTTTACCTATCAACATAAACCATTTTCAACATTCACATTTCAAAATATCTGTCTCTCATATAAAAAAAATTTAAATTTTAAAAGTTGATAACTTTCTTATTTCAGATCGAAATGAGATGATTTTGTTTAAAGTATATAAAATTTTAATAGAAACGAAACAAGATTTATATTACTATTTTTTTAAACACATTTTAAGGTTTTACACATTTTTTGTGCTTCAAGTAGTTCGTTTATGCTAAATATATATTTTCAAAACTCAGGGGTGTTTAGTAAACGTATTACGTTTTAATTACGTTTGAATACAATTCTTTTTTGAGTGTTGTATTTGGTTGAAAAGTATTTATTTTGTATTCGAATAAAATATATATTTAAATAAAAAACATTTTAAAGATAAAAAATTAATATAATTGATAAAAATAAAAATAAATAATTAAAATTAAAAATTTAATATAATTATTTTAAAAAATATTTAAATAATAATTATTTTTATATTACTGTTAAAAATAATTAAATTTAAATATAAAATTTTACTTTTAATATAAAATTAATATTCGAATCACCAAAATTCGTTTACAAAAAAATTCGTTTACAAAAAAGCTATCAACTCTAAACTTTAGAACTCTATTTCTAATTGTCCTTCAAAAGGGCTTTTATGTTTTTCATTCTTTTACTTGGTGGCCCCACTTGGGAATTCACCGTCAAACATATAACGCCGTCAAAACAACCCGACGGTCTTCAGTCTTACCCACTCCCACGGTCCCACCGTCTGCAGACACACATACATGTAACATGTCTACCGCACGATCCACCTAACGCATGTGGTCGTCACCAAAGAAAAAACAAATTAATAATTAAAAAAAAAAAAAAAACACACACACACACACCTACCTAAACTGCTTATAAAAACCCATCACCCATAACTCACCCACCGGCACAAGGTCCTACCTTTCTCTATCTCTCTCCTTATAATTTCGTCGCCATGGATCTCCTCCTGCTGGAGAAGACCCTCGTAGGGCTCTTCACCGCTGTGGTCGTGGCCATCGTGATCTCGAAGCTCCGCAGCAAGCGGTTCAAACTCCCGCCGGGGCCGATTCCGGTTCCGATTTTCGGGAACTGGCTCCAAGTCGGTGATGACCTGAACCACCGCAACCTGGCCGACATGGCCAAGAAGTTCGGCGACGTGTTCCTCCTCCGCATGGGCCAGCGCAACCTGGTGGTCGTCTCGTCGCCGGAGCTCGCCAAAGAGGTCCTCCACACGCAGGGCGTCGAGTTCGGGTCCCGAACCCGGAACGTCGTCTTCGACATCTTCACCGGCAAAGGCCAGGACATGGTGTTCACCGTCTACGGCGAGCACTGGCGGAAGATGCGCCGGATCATGACCGTCCCTTTCTTCACCAACAAGGTGGTCCAGCAGTACCGGTTCGGCTGGGAGGCCGAGGCGGCCAGCGTCGTCGAGGACGTCAAGAAGAACCCCGACGCCGCCACCAAAGGCATCGTTTTGAGGAACCGCTTGCAGCTCATGATGTACAACAACCTCTACAGAATCATGTTCAACAAAAGGTTCGAGAGCGAGAGTGACCCGCTGTTGATGAAGCTCAGGGCTCTGAACGGCGAGAGGAGTCGTCTGGCTCAGAGCTTTGACTACAACTATGGCGATTTTATTCCCATCTTGAGGCCCTTCCTTAGAGGCTACTTGAAGATCTGCAAGGAAGTCAAGGAGACCAGGCTTAAGCTCTTCAAGGACTATTTCGTCGATGAGAGGAAGTAAGTTAACTAGTAGTTTATTTTATATCATTTTATTTTTGGTTAGGAAATTTAGGTTAATTTTTAATGTCGCCCCTTTTTTTTTTTTTTTTTTTTTTGGGGGATGAGTAGGAAGCTGGCGAGTACCAAAGGAGCGGACAATGAAGGATTGAAATGCGCGATAGACCATATTTTGGAGGCTGAGCAGAAGGGCGAGATCAACGAGGACAACGTTCTTTACATTGTCGAGAACATTAACGTCGCCGGTAAGTGGGTCGTTTCCATTCTTATTCGACTGTCTTTCTGTGTTGTTCGTTCGTATCACGCATTTTCCGTTTTAAAAGAACTCAAAAGATAGAGATACGTGGCTTATTTTGTCGCCTGCCAACTGGTCTTTCAAACTTTTCCGTACTCATCTTATTTATTTATTTATTTATAAAAATCTTAATTTATGGAAACGACAGTCTTGTAATTAGAATAAACACCAACCTTTAACTGTTTTGACAGAAACGGAGCCATTCGAATAAAGAAACAAAAATCCTGTGATAAACGGATAGATATCAGTGGCTGTTGGCAATTAATATTTTCAGATTCTTTTATCTTTTGGAGAAAATTTTTCTTGGCGGGTTACTTTCTCATTTAATGTTTTGGGCATAGGTTTTTCTAGCGGTTTCGTTGAAATGCAAATACAGAAAAAATAAATTCTAAGCAAGAAAATAGTTTTTTCAAAAATGATAATGATGATAATTGTGTAGCTGAGCTGACCTACTACAATAGGCTCCGTATATGACTTTTCTGCACGTTTATTTTTTTCAACACAATTTTTTAATTCTAATTTAATGCCACTAGCGTCAGCTCCAGCAAATATAGAAAGTCCAAATTTTAATTTGCTATTAACTTAATTCCATCCTGACATCCCAGATGACTATGCTCCTTCAAATAATTTGTTTTTTTTTTTTAATTTTTAAATGAATTTTTATGCAGAAATCCAACTGTTAAAATAAATGAATAGTGCTACTGGTGGAATTTTTTACCTTAGCCAAAAAAAAAAAAAAAAAGGTTATCCTCTGTAGCTGTCTAATCCTTTTTGCAAACCCTCGCTTGTTTTAGCCAGTAAAATAATGCCAGCTTTTAATTACTAAAGCGACTTCGAAAGTCAAAGGCTCCTATTATATTTAAATATAATATTATATTTAAATAAAATTATTATTTTATTATTTTATTAATCATATTATATATTTTCTTTTTTTTTCTTTATTTTGATTTATCATATCATATATTTATTATTTAAATATAATTTAAAATAATTTTTATTTAATTATATATTATATTTAAATATAATATATTTAAAAAATATTTATATTATATTTAAATATAATACAGACATAATTGTAAAAAAAAAAAAAAAATCATATTTTTATTCAATATTACAAGCGCGTATTTTTATATGGTACATGTGATCGTTACGTATGAAGTTGACAGGAAAAGGTGAATCGGGTATATCCAGTAAATATTCAATAGCCAACCTTATCCCAAAAAAAAAAAAAAAAAAAAGGCAAGTTGCATCACCCGTTGTTTTATAGTTTCCAAAAATATAATTTTAATAAATTCCTATCAAATTACTTTTCAAAAAACTTTGGTGGTACTGTCGACTTAGGTGGAATTGATGATCTCGTTTTTATTTTAGTCTTTTTAGTTTTAAATTTTTGGCTGCGAGTGCATAGATCTCACCTACCACATGAATGAATCCTTGGGATTCTGGTGCCCCCTCACCATCATCCTTCCATTCTTTATTATTATTTTCATGTTGCTAAACCAACCTTCTCTTTCATATATATAATGTGGTTAGACTATCGTGCACAGATACTGTATATATTATATGATAGAGGGACAGATCTTAACATTTCTTAGGTAATGCTAATATCTCTTTTGTGTTATTTACATATATATTATTTGTAATAAAAATTTTAAGAGACAACATATGTAATATATATAAAAGTTTTATAATATTACATGTAGATTGATTTAACAATTTCACAAATCTAAAAAAAAATATATATACAGTTATTGGATGGATAAGGTCATCGAATTGAAAATTCATCCTATAAATTTTAATTGTTCATTCCATCCTTATCAACTCCAACTTGCAGTGTAGGCAATATGTAGTAACGTATTATCCCTTGTTTTTCGGTTTTGGCTGGCCCACAACAATACTATTTCAATCCCTCTCGAACCTTTCCTCAGTCTCACACTGGTACTGTTTGACACGTTTTCTCCATAGCGAATTGGCTTGGGTTGGTGATTTTGTGTGGCTTGTGGGGTAGGTATGAATGTCGACAAATATGTCCGCCAGTTTTGAGCGCTAGATAGAGAAGCCCACCTACCACCAACTAAGTTTATATTTCGTATGATTGTATCTAAACTATTACATGTCAGCTTCATACAAGCACTTATGGTTGCTCCCACAACTCAATATTGGTTAGGGACCCTATTTTTTGGCTGTGGAAATCCATTTTATAACGAATACTTTCGTTTCAACTTTCACTCTATATATTTTACCATTCAAGCAATCTCTCTTACTGTTTGCGAACTTTTACCAAACCAAGTTTCTTTAGCAATATTTATTATGATGAAATAATGATTTTGGATGGTCATGGGGATATCACTATTTACTTTTCATTTTTCTTAGAAAAAAATATATTTTTTATCATATTTTGATTCTTACTTATTAAAAATAAATAAAATATTCAAAAATTTCAAACTATGAACTCTTACTCAAAACTCTTTTACTTTCACCTACTGAACTATTACTAAGGTGGTCATGAATTGTTATCCATGAATGGCCAAGTGATCACTTTAAACCTATTTTATAGTCATATCTTATCACACATGAACGTGCAAATAATCAAGCTTTGTGATGAAAACAGCAATTGAGACAACACTATGGTCAATCGAGTGGGGCGTTGCGGGACTGGTGAACCATCCAGAAATTCAAAAGAAGTTGCGAAACGAGCTCGACACCGTCCTAGGACGCGACAACCAGATCACTGAGCCAGACACTTACAAGCTGCCTTACCTGCAGGCCGTGATCAAGGAAACCCTGCGGTATAAAATGGCAATCCCGCTCCTCGTCCCCCACATGAACCTACACGACGCCAAGCTCGGCGGCTATGACATCCCCGCCGAGAGCAAGATCCTCGTCAATGCCTGGTGGCTCGCCAACAACCCCGACAACTGGGACAAGCCTGATGAGTTCCGCCCCGAGCGGTTCCTGGAGGAGGAGGCCAAGGTCGAGGCCAACGGCAATGACTTCCGCTTCCTTCCTTTCGGAGTCGGCAGAAGGAGCTGCCCTGGAATCATCATCGCATTGCCGATCCTTGGCGTTATTTTGGGGCGTCTGGTGCAGAATTTCGAGCTCTTGCCACCACCGGGACACACTAAGGTTGACATCTCCGAGAAAGGTGGACAATTCAGCTTGCAAATAATGAAGCATTCCACCATTGTTTTGAAGCCCAGGTCGGTTTAAGAGTGATTTTACGCGTCCATGACCTACTTCTCATCTTTGTGTGGTTGGTGAAGAATTTCCCCAGGCAGAAGTAGAAGGATATTATTCATAGCCTAATGCTTGGTTAAAATGTGATACATATGTGGGTTGAGACTCTGTAAATTTATCATCAACATGTTTGCAATAAATTGTCAGTTTTTATGTTTTTTTATTATTATTTTTGTTGTTTGAACTCTGAAGCCAAGTAGCAATTAGAAATTATGTGGTTAAGATTAATGTTTGACAGTTAAAACCTTTTATATGTATGATTTCATTTGACGGATACTTATACTGATGTTTGAATTTTGATTTCTTATTCTGGTTTCACGTGACCTAAAATTTTTTCTCCAAGGATGACGAGAAAACTCTTATTATAATTTATCTATAAATAATATTAGAGAAACGAGAAAATAAAAAATAAAATACTAGACATTTGTTGGCTTGTGTTCGATGTGGCAAGTTAGTTCAAATTGTTGTACATCAGAATATATTTTTTTTAAATTTTAATAAAGTTATGATGTCCATCCAAATTGATGAATGCTATAATGCTACTGAATTTTGGAAGTAAACAACAATCATACACGAGCTACATCAATCCATTTACCAAAAAAGGGCTACTTCAATCCTCTTGAAATTCAGTTTTTATCCTTCAATGAGCTTAGCTGACACACATGAAGGTATTCATTTTCGTTTAAGCTCCAATAAGTATCATGGATTTAAGGGTGCAATGCAACATATGATTAATTCAGGAGTAATTTGACATAATTCTTCAAAAAAAAAAAATCAGACAATTAGTAAAAGTTCAAAGGGGCAATTAGTCAAAAAATACTTTCTTTTTCCTTCATTGGAAGATCCATGATTTTATTTAAGAAGGAATAAAATTAGAAGAACAGTAAAGCGAGAGAGAGAGAGAGAGAGAGAGAACATGCATTGATTTACAGGATGCCTTCTGATCCGCAAACCACTATTTCAGAGTTTTTGGGAGTTTTCCTTGATTAAGGCCTTTGTGTGGTGGAAGTTGGATCCAATTTAGTCAGGATACATTTTGAAAAGGGATTAGAATCCAGAACAACATTTTAATTAAAATGATCACACGTCCTTATATATCTATCATCGTTGTTATATTTTTACATGGTGGGACTCGGTTTCCTTTCATCCTTTATCATCGAAGTGGATTTCAGGAGTGCACGAGCAGGTGCAAACCCACATTCTCTTATCCCTCAATAGCCACACCCGTAGCTCAGGTACCCCGACGCACGAACTTAAGTTGTAGGTAATTGGCAGACACCGAGAGCAGGGCGATTCAAACATGCAGACGCAGCCGGCAATCCCCAGGGTGTGGCCATGGCGGGTGTTATTCATGATGATAATGGCCCGCCCATTGCTATGAAAACGAAGACAATGGACAGTTGTAGCATGATAGAAGCCGAACCAGCTGCAGCCGAATTTGGCATGCCACCAGCCGCAGAATACCATCCCCAGGAAGGGGACATGAAAGGAGATTCGAATGATGTTATGGAAGGTCTGGTAGACTTAACTAGGCGTCAAGAATGGCGTTTGATTGTCAAGTTTTGAACATGTTTTTGCACTAGCCTGTTCTTTTTCTGGCTGTAGATTTCATTTGGGTTCCTAGAACTTGTAACCGGCGGCACATGGGCACGCTTAATGGACCTTAATTTCAGATTAGTCGGGGAATTTTTGTACTCGGTAGTAGCCCGCTTTGGCTACTTCTCTTTGCCTGGATGATTGACTCTTGGAAAATAACTTGATTATTTTTCTTTCATTTTAGCTTGCTGATTTCTTTTCTTTTCTTTTCTTTTTTACAGCACTTTCTAAGCCTACTCTCCTTTAATACCATTTTCTTGCTCTGTTTTGTCAACTTTTTTTGTTATTGCTGTTGTTGTTCTGTTTAGTCATCATTTAACACAAGCTATGCATGACAAGGGATTTCCTGAAAACCAAATTCAGGTTAAAGTCTAGGCATGGAACGAAAGACAAGCAAAAAAGCACAAGCAACGCAACAGCCTCTTGCCAAGAAACAAAAAAACGCAAAACAAAACAAAGCAGAAAGGTTTATATTTTCCTGACAAGACTGCAAAATAAATGCTATATACGAAGCTATCTAGGAAAAAGAACATAAAAATGGTTCCTCACTCTCAAACCGCTTCGATATGCTATCTGCCTCTGTCTGAACCAAATGGTGTTTGTATTAAAAACAAAAAACCATCAGGTTATTCTGAAGGCAATCCAAGTATTCAAATGTGGAATTTAGGTTAAAACGTAGCAAATGAAAAATAATATGTCCAAGGCTGCTTGGAGGACTTTCTACGTGAAAAAACAATAACAAAGTCCCCTCAAAAGGCCTCAGTTTCAATAGAAAAAAGAGCTATACACTCTCCTCCCATGTAATTATTCTCTGCCCCCTAACTAAGCCTTTATGAAACCGTCGTTTTAATTCATACGGCTACTCAAAGGGGCAACAGCAAACATCTCAAAAAAGTCATTAACTTGGATAACAATACTCGCAATCAGGATCGCCCCACTTATTAAAAACACAATAATGAAAACACTCGCAAATTTCGAACTTAAAAATTCCTATCCAAATCCCTCCCCTCTCACCGACTAAACTAATCCAACAGAATCATTACTAAACACATCCATCCGGCCAACATAAACATAACGAGCATAAATATATATATATAGACAAATATGCACTTCCTAAGTTACCTATAGGAAAGGAACAGAAAACCAATTTGCCCCCAACCCTCAAACTAATTCGGGAGTTGATCCCTCTTATTTTGAGCCCCTCTAAGCGACCGAATGATGCCGTTTAATACACCTTCCGGTATCTGTGAGGCTAATTCTTCCTACTAAATTCTCAATAATATGCAACTAATTAAATTTAAAAAAGAGAGAGATAGAGAGATTTAAAGGAAAGCAACAAGATGTGGGTCGGAACCAGGCCCTCAAATCAAAGCGGAAGCATCAAAGAGAGCAGACATGTTGACCCAGAAATTCCATTTCCGTACACACTACCATGCTACCTTCATCCTCTTACCCATCCAGAGCATCGGCTTATTGTGCACGGATTTTTAATTTCATTTTCATTTTTTGCCACACAAAAACCACCATCTTCTATTCTCAAAAACAGACTAATAGAATTGACAAAAAAAAAAAAAAAAGAACACAGATTTACGATAAAAAATCAGGAAAAGGGTTGCTGAAGAAAGATGATCAGGTCGGCCACAAACAACTTACTAAACTGAACCCTGCTTTCATCGTATATAACGAGGGAAAAGCTAGGGTTTTTGTTTAGTGGGCTGGTGAAAGTACCAAAATGCCATTGCATATGTTTAATTTTTGCAGGACTATCCTTGTAGCCTTTGGCGACACAAAACTGGCGGAAGCCCACAAAGGGAGGAGATGGAGCACTACACGACTTGTTTGTACGAGTTAAACGACGTTGAAAAAATAAATAAATAAATAAAATAAAACACAAAAGACAGAACGAACACAAAAACGACATAAAAGGAAAAACGACATTAAAAGATGGAACGACAAAGCATGGAAAACGGCAGTGTAAAATGAAACACGGAAGTACAAGTAAAAACGACAAAAGAAAGGAAAGCGGCACTCCGCCAAGAATCAACAAAGATCAAAGCGACAATGATAATACCTAAAATGTTGGTAAAATCGTATTTAATTTTTGAATTTTAAAAGTTTTCAGAATACATTCTCGAACAAACAATTTTTTTATACTAAGAAAACTTTGATGAAAAAGGATTTAAATGGGTAGAATATTTTTATTTAGGAAAATTTTTTCTAACACTGAAGGGTTAATGCAATTTATAAAACATGGATGGGGAAAACAGGAAAAGGTAGGTTACGTTTGGTATTAGTTTTAAAATATTTTTTGTTTTCAAAAAAATTGAAAATGAGAATGTTTTGAAAACTATATTGAGAACATTTCTGAAATTGTGTTTAATTATGTTTTTTGAGTGTATATTCTGAAAAACATAAAAATAAAATTTTGTTTAGTTATATATTTTGAAAACTCATTTTATAAGTGAGTATCTTATAAAAACATATTTATTTTTAATTTTAACAAAATAATAAAAAATAAATTATTAGTCATAATTAAAAAAAAAAAACTTTGATGGTAGGTTTTGTAATAAGCGATGTGGGTGAAAGAGATTGGTAGTCTGAACTCTAAGTAGCGGTGATGGCTAGATTTAGGTCATAAGTCGATAATTATTGTCGCGAGAGGGCCGTCGTCATCGTCATTAGCCAACGGTCATCAACCTTCGTCGGAGATGGATGCCAACGTTAGACATGATCATCACTAACGCTGTACAAATAGAAAGAGAAAGAGAGAGAGAGGAGATGGAGGGAGAAAACGAAAACAACTTTTTTTCATTTTCAAAAAAAAAAAAAAAAAACAACGAGCGTGTTTGTTTTTGTTTTAGGAATGATTTTCACGATTTCCCAGACGATTGATTTTGAAAACCATCTGAAACCTTGTTTGGTTAGTGCATGTTTTGAAAATAAAACTTGAAAACGGTGAATTCAATTTCAATTTTTTTAACTAAAGCATGAAAACGATTTTATATCGTTTTCTTCGTTCATTTTTCAACCCCCAAATACAAGTTCAACTCTTTCTCAAAATCTCACCGACAACCAACTTAACTCCACTACACACTCTCTCTCTCTCTTTTTCGTTCTCGTAAGCGGAATGAGACGCGAACCCCTGTCGCAGGCGGAGCTGAAGCAGGTGGCGGGGCTGGAGGCGGAGCATTCTAGGTTTGTCGTGGCGAAGGCGGAGCAGGAGAGGAGGGTGGCGATGGTGGTCGATCTGGGCTTGGTCGGACGCGAGACGACGAGGACGGAAGCGAGGGACTGCCGGCGGTATACTCACGGTGGAGATGGAGGCTGTGGTTTTATTCGGGTGTGTGAGTGGCGCAATGAGGGGCGGTGGTGTTCGGCTTGCAACGGCTGCTGTTCGTGGAGCTCGGGAAGTCATCTGATAGGCCTTAGCCAAGCCAGCCTTGCGAACCGCTGTCGTCACCCTGCCACCTCGTGAGTGCCAAGTCTGAGCCACCCGAGCTCGTGGCCTCCCTCACCCATCGCCATCCGACCGGCCCAAAGCTCGTCGATCAAGCTCGAGGCACCGCGCCGTGACCTAGTCGCCCCTCCTCAACCACATTCGAGCCTCGCGAACCCAGCCCAAGTCCTTGCCTCGTGAACGCTGAACCATTCTCCGTCTCGTCTAGCCCATGACGCTATCCCAGAGACCACGCCGCAGCCGTCGCTGAACGCCTTTACGCCCCCTGCTGTCTCACACCGCCGCCGTTAGCCACTGCCGGCTGACCCCTTTAAGAAGCTCAATATGTATATGTGTGTGTCTATGTTGATACGCAGAAGGGGAAAAATAAAAGAAGGAATAAATGAAATAATAATAATAATAATAGATTTTGATAAATATTTTTAAATATATTTAGGATTTGAAATTGTATTTAAAAATTGTTCTGGATATTGGAATTTGTTTTTCTACATATTAAGCTTTTGGAGTTTTTGGGCAGTTATATTTTAGGATAGGTCATGTCAAAAATTTTATAAAATAAAAATGAAATATTTGGGTATTTTGAAAATAAAATATTGTTTAAAAATATTAAATCAATGGCACACTAATTAATAGAATTTAATTTTTAATATTCATAATAATTTTTTAAAATTAAACATAAATATGTTTTCATATAATACTTATGAAATAACTGGTTTTCAAAAATATAATCAAACACAGTTTTTTTTCCTCAAAATATATATTTAGAAAATATAATCAAATACAGTTTCAAAATCGATCTCAGAATAGATTTCAAAACGATCTCATTTTCAATTTTTTTGAAAACATAACAGATTTCATAAACATTACCAAACACTACCTAAAAGCTCCTTGCTTTCATCCATAACCACCTTTGGGTCCACGATTAAGGTCCAGATTTTTTTTTTCATTTCAGAAACTTTCATATCAATCACAATCAAATCACATTGACTTAAAAGTTTAGATGGATGACAAAAATTCTTTAGTTAAGCAAATCCCTTAGGGTTCGTTTGGTGAACGCATTGCATTTGCATTGCGTTTGAATGCAATGTATTGAATGCAATTTGTATTTGGAGGAAAAGCATTAGCATTGCATTTGAATGCAATGTGTGTTTGGGGGAAAAGTATTTGAATTGTATTTTAATAATAAATATGTGATGTGATGGGTAAAAGTAGAGAGAAAAAAAAGAGGGAGAGAGAATATGTGATGTAATTAATAAAAGTAATAGAAAAAGTGAAATAATAAATAGTGATTGTGTTAAATTTAAAATGTGATGTGATTGATATTTAAATGAAATGTTTTTGTATTTGGGGGAAAATTGCATTGCATTTAAATGCAATGTCAAAAAAATTTATGTCCCAAACACCATGTAAGATATCTTTCATCCGTTTAAGCTTCAGATTCCTACAAAAATGGTGTCTTCCTTGCATTTTCGTTTCATTAGAGCTCCCTCCAACTTGGGAGCTCCAACAAACTCGCATGCATTCCTGGCCCATGGCGTCGCTCTCATCCACTTCTTGGCCAGGTCCAGGTCAAGGTCGAGTTCGCTTCCTCTACCCGGCAATGGAGGATGTAAGTGGAAGCGGAGTGTTGAGAATAATTAATGCTGAGAAGAAAAACCAAATCGAAGCTACGATCTGAGAAGAAGAACATGAACAAGGGAGAGATTCGAACAAGGCTAGGGAGTTAACTTGAGTGATAAAGTTCAGAGGCTCATCGTTGGCTTCTGCAGACAGGATTAGAGAGATCGTTGACTTAATTCTCAGTTTTTCTGAAGAACATCCCGATGTTGTTCTGTAGACATGACTTAAAAAAGGAGTGGTGGCGGGAGTCAAAGATGACAACGGCAATAGAGGAGAGGTGGATGTCGATGGTGAGGGAGATGAAGAGGTAACCGTCGAAGAAGACCATGAGAGAAAGAGAGGAGTTTATGCTCTATTGGGTGGGATTAGAAAATGAAAACAGAAGAATCGATTAAAAAGCGTTTTCTAAGTTGTATGTGAAAAAATGAGATTGTTTTTTCTGTTTTCATTTTTTATTTTCAAGAAAAGAGTAACCAAATATGATTTTAAAATTGTTTGGAAAATATTCACCTGGGTAAACATGAAAAATGTCTCAAAACTAAACCAGCCTACGGTTTTCAACTTTCAAATTTCAAACTTGAGAGCTCTTATCTAAATTTATCAGCTCGCACCTGTTGAGCTTTCCCTAACAAATAGCCTCTTGACATTACGTTTATATGTGTTAAGGACCCCTTTGGTTGAGCTGTTTGATTTAAGTTTTTCAAACTCATTTTTGTCTTTTTTTTTTTTAATCAATAAAATATATAACTAATTTAAAAAAGTTAAATAACTCCTTAAAAAGCTTAATTCGAACTAGTGAATCAAAAGCAAACTAAATGCTAGTTAGTGAGTAGTATTTGATTTGTTCAGGAATTGATACGGTTGCGCGGGCGATCGAGTGGGGAATAGCGGATCTCACAAACCATCCAAGAGTGCAGGAGAAGCTCCAGCACGAGCTTGACACCGTAGTCGGCCGCGGCGTCCAGATAACCGAGCAGGACACTCACAGGCTCGGCGATACGACATCCCCGCCAAGATCCGCATAACGATAAACGCGTGGTGGCTGGCGAACAACCCGGCGCACTGGAAAAGGGATCTTGGAAGAGGAGGTTCATGTGGAGGTCAGCGGAAATGATTTTAGGTTTATTCCTTTTGGAGTTGGGAGAAGATGCTGTCCTGGGATTGTTGTGGCTTTTCCCGTTTTGTGCATCACGTTGGGACGTTTGGTGCAGAATTTTGACTTGTTGCTTCCACCGGAGAAGTCTGAAATTGATACCACGGATAAAGGTGGGCACAAATAATCCTGAAATTGATACCACTGAAATAATCCTGGTTTTTAGTTGAAGACCAGATAAGTCAATCGACATGCACATCATTCCAATATCAATGAAGAATAATGAGCTGGTTTTTATAGAAAAAGTCAGTCGTTCGGTTGTTCTGTCTACGAAAGAGATTGTGACAACTCAGGGGAAAGTGCGATACAACCGCAGGGGAGAGAGAGAGAAGGAGAGAAAAATGGTGAATATCCGATACTATCTGATCTATCGCAAGTTTATATAATCAAATTACGATAAATTTGCTTATCTAAACTTTCACTCCACATTTAAATGTCTAAAAAAATACATTTGTATTAAAATAAATTTTGACGTAAGTGCTTTATAGAATAAAAAATTAATTAGATTAATTCAACCTCAAAAAATTGTTAAAATAGTCTCTGATTAACTCTGATTTACATGTAGTATAACTTTTCTGTATGTTGTAATTTTTGTTGAATTTTTACTTTTCTGTATGTCGTAATTTTTGTTGAATGATGATTCAAGATGATGCAGCATGTATATATATATATATATGTTTTTTAATCAATACATTCTAATATTGCCATCCTAGTCAAAGATCATATCTGTCGTCCATTGTGAAACAAAAAACGACAGTGAACTATTTATACGACAAGTTATCTGGTAAGTATGCCAGCCAGAAGAGCACGGACCACAAAAAAGTAACAATTTTTGTCAAACAAAGGATAACAGGGGTTAAAAAAATTACAAGTTTGAACATACACAATTTCATTTTATTAGTAGAGTGCTGAAGACATGAGAAAAGCACAAACACACGTGAAAAGGGAGCTCAAAGTATATAGTACGTAGCCAATTTTACACTCTTTTATTTCTTAGTTTGTGAAGCTTCTCTAAAGCCCAAACTTCTCCTTGAGAGGCACAACATAACTACCATAGATCTTCTGAGGGTTGGGAAGCGACTTTGCCACACTCTGCTTTTCCTCCAAGCACCTTCTAGCCCAGCTCACGATCTTGGGACACTCTGACTCGATGCTGAAATTCGCGCAAACTTCGTACGAGTAGAACCAGCTTGTGATGGGAACCAGTACAAGATCAATGAAACCAAGCCTCTCACCACCAAAGTAAAGCTTGTCTCCAAGCTTTCCTTCTATGATCTTCAAGCACTCAATGAATTCCATCTTTATTGCCTCTTGTTCTTCCCCTTTTGACCTCCACAGCTGCTTTCCAAGGATGAATATCTATAATATTTATCATTCGATCATATACGGTAAGTTAATTATTGTTTAACAGATTAATTGAAATAATAGAGAATAACGCTAAAATATTCAACTTTTTTAATACCAACTAACGTGTGTGATATGTGAGTTAAATTCACTTGTTATGTACACTGTGAAAAAGTTAGGACTATAACTAGAAATAAATACACATATTAACCTTTTTGTCAATATAGTCAGCCCAAAACAAGGCTTGAGATTTTTGGTAAGGGTCGGAGGGAAGCAAAGGGGACTTGTGGTTCCAAACTTCGTCAATGTACTAGACGATGTTGAGAGACTCGCAAACGGGCTTGCCGTTGTGAATAAGGACCGGGATCTTCTAGTGAATCGGGTTCATCTCTAGAAGCTGATGGCTTTTGTCCCATAAGTCCTCTTCCTTGGCCTCGTACTTGATTCCTTTCTCGGCTAAGGCGATTCGCACTCTCATTCCATAAATACTTGGCCAGAAGTCCAGTAACACCACTTTGTCTTCCATTTTTCCTAATTAACGTTGCTGATAAAATTAAAAAAAAAAATATAAGAGATCTTAAACAACTTTGTAGACTTATTGCTGATAAAATCTTGCACAAACGAGAAGTATTTATAGTTAAGTACAATACTAACAATGGTGCTAACAAAAGTTCCGTGCGTTTCTCAAGTTCTCTTGTTGCGTCATCGCTTATTCTTTGTACTTCGACTATTATATTCTTGGAATATATATATATATATATGTAAACAATTTCGAAAAGTCCAATTTTGAAAATTCTTTGACTGAGAGAGGACGTGGGCATATACGTCATGATATGCTACTGCTAATTTGGCACTTACCAAGACTTTTTTTTTAATAAATAAAATTTTCATTTTTTTTTACGTTTATTTTTTTATCACGTGTATTGCGTTTAAACGTAATATAATTTTCATCAAAATATAAAAATTTTATATTTAAATATAATATTTTAAGTACATTTAGTAAGCATTTGATAAAAGTATTTAAATTACATTATATTTAAATGTAATATAATTTTCATTTATATACAAAAGCATTTTATTCAAATACCAATCACATCACATTTTAAATCCAATATAATAACTATTTATTATTTCACTTTTTTCATTATTTTTATTTATCACATGTATATTTTCTTTCTCTCTCAATTTTTTCTCTTTACTTTTACCTATCACATCACATATTCATTATTAAAATACAATTCAAATGCTTTTCACTCAAACACACATTACTTTTATTAATCACATCATATATTTCCTTTTTCTCTTCATTTTTTCTCTTTACTTTTACCTATCACATTACATATTCATTATTAAAATACAATTCAAATAGCTTTCACCCAAACACACATTGCATTCAAATGTAATGCTAATACTTTTCCTCCAAACATAAATTACATTCAATGCATTGCGTTTGAATTATATTTTAAAAATAAATTTTTAAAATCTATTCACATTATATTCTCTCTCTATCTCATTTTTTCTATTTACTTTTATCAATTACATCAACTTTTCAATTTTAAAATATAATTTAAATACTTTTCATCCAAATACACGTTGAATTTAAATGCAAAATAAATACTTTTCATCCAAATATAAAATATATTCAATACATTACGTTCAAACACAATGTGAACGCATTACGTTTATATTATATTTGAATGTAATATAATATGTATTTGGATAAAAAAATTTATATTACATTCAAATGTAATATTTATTTGGATAAAAAATATTTAAATTGTATTTAAATATTAAGTATGTGATGTAATTGATAGAAGTAGAGAGAAAAAAGGGAGAGAGAAAGAGATTATATAATGTGATTGATAAATATAGTAAAAAAAATGAGAAAGAGTAATTATATCTAATTTAAATTGTAATATGATTAGTATTTAAATGTAATATTTTTATATTTGAATGAAAATTATATTATATTTAAATGTAATACAAACGTAAGGTAACTTCCAAACATCCCCGTGACAATGTGCACGCATGGCGCTTTGGTTTTCATTACTAGTTTATCACGGATCATATGCTCGTCCAACGTGTAGATTTATAGAAGCGTTGATGTCTTTCACTAACCAACAATACCTACGCCCACAGACAGGTGTGGAGCCTTGGCTGCTTATCATTATTACTTTTTGTTTTTCATAAATTTTCACTTTAAAAATTTACTATTTTTATATTCTCCCAATTGATTATCATTAAAACCTGCTTCTTTAGTCGCTATCCATATCAAAAAGTAAGAATCAAAACTTCAAGGAAGCGGAAAAATGGTTAAATGATAGTTTGTACATATACAATGAAGAAAAAAAGTTCGGTCTTTTTGAAAATTTATGTATCACTTTTAAAACATAAAAACTTTTCATAATCTAGTAAAATATGTTTTATGATTCTTTTTGATACATATGTATTTGGTATTTCTACAACCCACTTTTTATCTTGGTGGCTGGTAATTGTCACTAATCGAGGTAAAAGGTTTTAGGGTTGTGGAGAATAAGGAGAGTATTTGGTATTTCTTAAAAAAATATACATATATGATACAATTTTTTTTTTCAAAATTATGTAATATATATATATAGGTATATATAATTTAATATACATTTCCACTGAATTAAAATGCTAGCTCTCCACTGTTTTAGATCAATTATCAAATTTTTGTACCGTTTTCCATAATAACTGAAAGTATATATATATATATATGTTCAGAGGCTTGGGCAACAAGAATATAATTAACGACAATGAAGATACAAAAACGACATAAAAAGATAGGACGACAATACAGTGAAATGACAACGTAAAATGAAAATGGAAGTTTCTTTAGGAAAAACAAAAAAATAAAATAAAAAAGGAAAACGGAAGCACAAGTTAAAACGACAAAAGAAAGGAGAACGGCACTACGCGCAGAAACAGCAACAAAGATCAAAGTGACAAACTACAGTGATTATGAGAACAACCAAAAGAAGAAAAAAAAAAAAGGAAGAAAGAAAGAGCGACATGGCAAACAAAAAAAAAAAAAAGGGAAAAAGTTCCACAAAAAAAAATAAGAAAAATAGAAAAGAAAAAAGGAAGCAAGCTTAAAAACGATATCAAAACTGAGAAAAAATAGTAAAAAATACGTCATAAAATTAGAAAACAGAACGTCATATCCAAAAGTAAAAAACACATGAAAAGAAAATAGAAAGCAAAATAAAAAAGAAACAGAAAATAAATACAATACGACGATAAAAAAAATCTGAACCGCCAAAAACTGGAAAACGACAAAGAAAATAACAACACAACACGAAGGCTAACAACAGAAAGAGAGAGAGAGAGAGAAGGAAGGGGAGAATCATAATGAAAAAGCAAAGCAATGGTAAATCTAAAAGCTAGAACACAAGTGATGCGACACAAATAGAGTACTAAATGGCAACAAAGTTTTGAGTGACAATAAAAGTAAAAGGACAGTGAACAAAAGAAAAAACAACAAAAAATAAATAAAAACAAAAACAAATTTAACTTAGGGGTGTTTGGAGAAAAAATTTCATTTTAATTTTACTCAAATACAATACAATCTTACACCAAATACAAATTTTACAACAGTACTACGAAAACAATTATTATTCAAAACATTTTAAAAACAATCACATCAACTTTTCAACTCTACTATTACCAATCACATTAACTTTTCAACTCTAAAATACTTTTCATCCAAACACATATTTTATTCAAATACAAAACAAATACTTTTCAACCAAATACAACATTCAAAAAACAAATTTCATTCAAATACAATCAAAATGCAATACGTTTACCAAACACCCCCTTAAGCGTTTGTTTAGTCGTCAAATTTGGCTTATATCAATCTAAAATGAGTATTTAGACCAACCTTGAATTTAGTTTATTTGACCCCACTTTAACAACTTTTTATCTTTAATTTTATAATTTAGCACAAATTTTAAAACAAGTTTGAACTAAATTTTTGTACAGCAAATTCTAAACTTTAGTAAAACCAATCCTCTAAATAAACGACAAAGATAGTCAAAAGTGCAATCATCATCTAAGATCTTGTATGGAAGGAGAATTAAAACTTATTTGAAATATCAGAGAGAATTAAAATAGTAAAAGTTGAGAAAAAAGATAAAAAAAAAAATCAACTCATAAGGTGGAATCCATCTTGATACGAGCCATGAGTAACTAACCCTTAATCAGCAACCGGGTGCACTAAAAAACCATCACAAGAATTAAGATAAAGAGCATAAAATGAGAGAGAGAGAATGGTTAACTTTGGTTGGCATTGAACCGGAAACTTGTCATGATCTATGGAGTTCATTTTTGTCGAATACAGAATAGTAAGAGTTAAAAAAGGCACAAGTTCAAACTCATTTCATTTGTTAGTACAATAACAAAGAGATGACAACTATAAGCAAACCACCGAATGGCAAACACGCGCACACACAGACACAGGAAACTCAACTAAGTAGTACATAGGCAGTAGACACTCTTTTATTTATTTATTTACTTATATTTATGTCTTATATTGTGAGGCTTCTTTAAAGCCCATATTTTTCCTTAAGATGCAAAACAAAACCATAGACCTTCTGATGGTCTGGAACTGACCCTACCACACTCGGATTTTCTTCCCTACACCTTTCAGCCCAGCTCACGATCTTGGGACATTCTGATTCAATGTTGAAATTCGCGCAAATTTCGAAGGAGTAAAACCAGCTTGTGAGGGGAACTAGGGCTAGATCTACAAATCCAAATCTCTCACCACCAAAGTAAAGCTTGTCCCCAAGCTCTGCTTCTGTGGTCTTCAAGCACTCAATGAATTCCTTCTTTAGTGCCTCTTGTTCTTCCCCTTTTGCCTTCCAAAGTTGTCTTCCAATGTTGAATATCTGCATCATATCGACACAAACCATATGTTAATTTTTGTGTAACATATACTAATATAATGAAATAGAATCAGTTAATAGACAATAACGCTAGATGTCTCTATTTTTTTATTATCAATTAATGTGATATATGAATTGTTATATTGATTAATTAGGATAAATAACTCGATTTATTAATAAAAAAGACAACTTATCTTACAAGTTCTGAAAAAGTTAGGATGGGAACTAAAAGTAAATAAACACACTAACTTTTTTGTCAATATAATCAGCCCAAAACAAGGCTTGAGATTTTTGGTAAGGGTCGGAGGGAAGCAGAGGAGACTTGTGGCTCCAAACTTCATCGATGTATTGGACGATGTTGAGGGATTCACAAACGGGTTTGCCGTTGTGAATGAGAACCGGAATCTTCTTGTGAACCGGATTCATCTCTAGAAGCTGAGGGCTTTTGTCTCCCAAGTTCTCGTCCTTAGCGTCGTACTGGATCCCTTTTTCTGCTAAGGCGATTCGCACCCTCATTCCATAAGAGCTAGGCCAGAAATCCAATAACACCACTTTGTCTTCCATTTTCCTGATTAATGTTGGCTAGTATAAACTTTGTAGGATTGCTGATAAAATCTTGCACAAATGAGAAGCATATATAGTTTTTTTAGTATAGCATACCAACAGAACTAAACAATTTCCGTTTGTTCCTCAATCTCTCCTATAGCCTTGAATATTGCACTCTTGGAACAAATACAACCAATTAGAAAATTTTTGGGTAAAGGAGAGGACGTGAGCATATACGTAATGATATAGACATGCTACTATTATATAGTCGTTCCTGGCAAAGACTATATTTATTTGTTTATTTTCTTTCTTGTAGACCACGAATCCGACTATGATTTCCTTTAAGTATTTATAGTTAAGTACAATACTAACAATAGTACTAACAAAAGTTGCGTGCGTTTCTCAAGTTCTCTTGTTGCGTCATCGCTTATTCTTTGTACTTCGACTATTATATTCTTGGAATATATATATATATATATGTAAACAATTTCGAAAATTCTTTGACTGAGAGAGGACGTGGGCATATACGTCATGATATGCTACTGCTAATTTGGCACTTACCATGACTTTCTTTTAATAAATAAAACGAGCAAGATAACCCGCGCTTATGCTGCGGTCATTTAAGTTTGATACATTATATAATAAATAATATACAGAGTTAATGTTATTATATATGTATTATATTGTATAATATTATTACATAATATTATGCAGTTTAAATATTATAAGATATTTGTGTAATTACATATGTGAAGCTCTTTTGTTATAGCTTTTGCTTGCCTTTTTTTGATCGGTCTTCTTCGTTACATTAAAATTTATAAATGATTTAGTAAATATAGTAGTTGTAATTTGAGTATGTTATTATAATATTTGTTTGTATTTGCTAAATATTTACATTAATTATAAATAGAGAGATCACCTGATTAATTTTCGTTTTGTTGAAGACTTCACTGCTTTTGCTTATGCTTTAGTGCTGATACAATACAATATAATTTTGTTTATGTTAGTATCATTGCTTCCTTTTTTTTTTTAGTTAATGAAATATGTTTTAGTAACAATAATAGTTTGTTACCTTGATGTAATTTTTTTTCAGATCTGGGGTTTTTGGATCAAGTGGAGTTGCTACTGGTAAGAGTAGGAGTAACGGTGTGCATTCATCTGCAACAAATATATTTGATACAACTGTGTCGATTAATGCTCCTCAAGGGCGGAAATAAAGTTGAAATATTTTTGTTTGCCCTCTTAATTGCTCGATTATTGGTGGCAGTGTTGTTTGGTCTGTATATCCTTCTTCTATTGTCAATGTTGAGCATGATTTTTTTTAACAACGCTTGAGCAGCTCTTCCGAATATTGTTACTACTGTGTAACCAGTTTCGTCTTGTATTTTTGTATTTAATTTATACTTGTTTAGGTTAGGAAAAATGGGGGGAAAATTTTAAAAAAGCTAATATGTGGTGTAACATATATTATATAGCTGCATGTATGTATTTTTATAGAGGAAAAGTAGAGATACGAAGCGTATGATTGTATTTCTTACCATGGAGTTGGACTTGTGGTTAAATGTCCATGGGTATCGCACCACCACCCATTGCCAGCTTCTTTGACTTGTTTACAGCACTGGTGGCAAGAATTGTAGTACTAGCCTTATTGAGTTTCAAACTGATATATTGTTGCTTTTACTGTGAACTTGATTCCCTAGAGAAGTAAGGATTTGATGTTAGTTCTTACTGTGGTATATATTTTAATTTGTTGGAAAATTGTTTTGTTTAAACTTACTTGGTGTTCCAGATGATCTAGTTTATTCAGTTCATCAATTGTTTTTCTATTTTGTTGTTTTTGTTCTTCAGCTGGTTGGGCCTGCTTGATTTGAGCCGCTACAAAGTCAATGTGCTGTGTTATGTAACGAAACCTGTTTATATTGTAAATAAGTTAACATATTTGATATCGATTTATTAAACAGAGTACAATCTATTTTATGTTTTATATAATCAAAATATTAAAAAGATTTGTTACCTTGTTTGTAATGTCTTTGTTTCTGACGTATCTAAGTTGATGTAATATATCGTTGCACCTGTACTTGAGACATATGCGTTTCCTGCTCAGCATGGGGAAATGATAATTAGTAATGTTAAGGTAATATATATGTATATTCATAATTTATAGTCAAAGCAAATAATTACTCATGTATTGCTTTACGGTCATTGATGTGAAGATCATTATAACTGGATCATCCATAGTTTTTAAAGTAGTTGTGTTGAAATTTTCAACAAGCTCTCCCCATAATGTTACTTGTAGCTTTTCGCTCATTTGATTATTGAAAAATAAACGTCAAAATATTTTTATAATAATCTATAAGGTTTTGTTTGTTAAATGTGTGGCAAATGTGTTTGATTTTATTACCTGATATTCTGTAGTATTAGTGAGCGCCTTGATGTTAATTTACCTTTGATATTTGTTTGCTCGATATCTTGGACCTTTGTTAACATACCTATTACATCTGACATAAGGAAAGTAAAGATAGTTAGTAATATGCATGAAAAAGATATTTTGAAATATATGTGTGTATACATAGTTATGTATATGTAGAAATGCTAAAAGAACAATACCTGTTAATGTTTCATTCACATCTGTTCACGACGGTAATTGATCATATTCAGTAAAGTAAAACTTGTGTAAGGGTATATCTGGCTTCTCTTCGGTTACAGGGATGAAGGAAGTTGCTTTTGCAAATTGCAACATTGTGCAGTGAGGTATTACCCTGTATCTTGACTTATTTGGTGCAACGTTAAAGTTGCTAATCTGATATATTTGTCCTTCTTCTATTTTTTTGGACAAATAATCTGCATATTGAGCTTTTATTGATGCATGTATTGCTTCATGTTGCAACTCATAAATGTACTATCGTTTATATGAATATATATTGTAAGGTTATATAGTGGACTATATTTATATATATAATTTATTTTGAATTATAACAGGTTATAATATGGATTAACACAGATGAATAGAAATTTAATGTAATGGCAATGTATGATAGAGTGCTTACCTCATTGTCCACAAAACGCAGTCCAAGCTGATTAGACGACCTGTTGTATAGTCTTTGTTGCGCCAGAGTCTACTAATTCGAGCTTCTATTGTTCCGTACAGTTCATTTGGTTTGAGGGAATGTATTGGTGTTGTCATTCTACATCAATTATAGAGAAAATATATAGGAATAAAATTAAATAAACAATGTTTATAAGTTTCTTCAATATAATTTGAGAAAATATATACTCATTATTGATTTAATATGTCTGCAATATTTGATTAGGGATTTTTTATTTTTTTAGTTAAGTAAGATTATGCAAAATTTCTTTATAAACAATATTTTTAACATGATTTGGATGTTTATCGATCGATTTGTGAATGAGTATCTATAATCCTTTTGGTGTTGTTACTCTTGACTATGCAACGTATAATTGGCCATATGTAAAGACTTCATTTTCTAAATAAATGCCAATTTTGTTTAATGATTGACCTTGACTTTTATTTATTATCATTGCATAGCAAATTTTTATAGGGAATTGTCGCCTTTTTAATGTGAAAGGCCATCTTGGTTCATTTACAATAATTTCTATTCTAGGAATGTAAAACTTTTCATTTGAATTCTTTTTATTTATGATCTGTCCTTCTATTATTCTGGTTGTTAATTGCGTGATTATAAGTCTTGTTCCATTGCATAAACCAACTGATTGGTTTAAGTTTCTTAATAACATTATCGGTACTCCTATTTTAAGGTTTAATTCATGTGGTGGTACGCCATTAAAATTTAGCGTGTCTAAAAATTCTTCAAGATATAAAAGATTAAGCTTGTCAATATTTTCAGAGGATGATATTATTGTATCATAGTTATAATAAGATTTTGATTCACCTGGTACCTGAGATAATATATATTTGTTGATATCATCGGTTGTTTTATTTTTAGGTGTAACTATTGCTCGTTGTTGTAAATATTCAATACAATTGTAATTTATATGTATATTTTCATATATTATTTTTGATATTTTTTCAATTGGCTTTGAATCATAATGAATTATGTACTTTTTGGAATTTTGATCTATGTAGCATCTTCATTTTTAGGACATGTTATTCCTTCTGCTGTACCGTTTCCAATAGCTAGCATCCAATTTGAAAAATTATTTATTTCTATTTTTTCTTCTTCAGTAGTATTAGGATGTTTTAGTCTCATATTCTGTGTTAATGTTAGTACTTTAAAATGCGGCCATAAATAATAGCTATTTATGCTTGCGTTTATTATGTGTTCTTTTGTTCCTGTAGGTATAACAGGTAAGATTTGTCTAAAATCGCCACCAAATATAATTGTCATTCCACCAAACAGTTTGTCAAAGTTGTTTCTTAGATCTTGAAGTGTTTTATCTAAAGCTTCAAAGCAATGTTTATTATTCATAGGAGCCTCATCCCATATTATTAATGATGTTTTTTCAATCAATTTTGCTAGTTGAGTGCCCTTTTTTATATAATAGGTAGAAAATTTATCAACAGATAATGGTATTTGAAATCTTGAATGTGCTGTTCTTCCTTTTGGTAATAATAATGATGCTATTCCAGAAGATGCAACTACTAAAACAATTTCATTGTTTGATCTTACTTTGGTGATAATTGCATTTCATAAAAATGTTTTCCCAGTTCCTCTATGACCATAAATGAAAAATAGGTTTTGCTGTTTGTTTATTAACGATTCTATAACTTGTTCATAAATGTATCGCTGTTCGTCGTTTAAGTTTTGTGATAGAATAGTATTTTCTTTTCTTAATTCATCAACATCGTAGTTAAGTTCTTCTCGCAGTAATTTATTATTTAAATCGTCAATTAATGATCCGGTTGGTAGAGGTAAGTTAAAATTTGTTAATGTAGTTGAATTTGTATTTAATAATTTTTCTAATTCATACAAAACATAATTATATAAATCATTTTCTGGAATATTAAACCTAGGATTGTTAAATAATGCTCTAGTCCTATGTAAAATATCGTCTGTCATAAGTTTCTAATGTTTTTGTAGTAATTTTATTGGGTTGTTTACATTACAAAACAATAAAATTATGGTGAACAGTTGTCTTAATTGAGCTGATGTTGACCACATCGAAGCTTCTTGTATTGATTCTTCCCACTCTTTATCATCTCCTAATAGTCCGAGTGCGTTACATACTGCTTGGTTTGTTGGGTATACTATGTTATTAACTGTACGAAGAGATTCGTAACTTTCTGCACCTTTCTGATGATTTCATAATAATTTTAAATAGTATAATTCTCCTGAGTTTGGATGAATATAATATGTTCGCCCTATTGTATGTCCTGTTTGTCTGGGTGTCCAAATTTTATCTTTATTATTCCACACCCATTTAGTAGGAAATTGTATGTAAGAAAGTTGCCTTGCTTCTATGTTTGTTTTGGTTTTTTCCATCATTCAGTTAAAGCTGTTTTATGTATACCTGGTTGCCTTATTATGTTTGTTAGTTGTTGATTTGAGCGAAATGTTATGTTTTGCATTTTTGGTAAATGAATGGGCAATCGCTGTACAGATGGGTTTCTGTGATGTATTGGATATTCGTATAATCTCCACATAACTTCATATGGTGTTATATATCGGCAATTAATATAATTTTTGATTTCGTCTACTTCTTTATAAGTTATTTGTTCTGATTGGTCGGTGCATATATTATCTTCTATTACGACTCGTATTCTATCAAGTCCTTTTGTTAAATATTTAAATAAATATTTTATAAGCATAGATTGAGAGCATACTTCTACATTTATATGTGCATGGTATTTTAAGCATAGGTTAATATTATAAGGGACAACAAATCTATTATCTAACTTGATATTTTCTTTTTGTACATAAACAGAGGTGTTTCTTCATTTATAGTTAATATATCCATTTTCTTTGATTGTTGTTTCAGTTTTAATTTGTTTGGGGAATTTTTTTGAGCATGATGCATTTTTCATGCACGGAGCATTTATTTTTGCAATACCGCATGGTCCATGCATCATGAATTCTGCTATAATATTATATTCATGTAGGTTTTTGTTTGGATCTAGTATTTCTGCAGATATAAATTTATCTATTTGTGTTGGTTCATGTAATTTTTCATCAGGATTGGTTATGTAACCAAAATAAAAAGTGACAGTGTGGCAAACCACATTTTTGGAACTCAACTACATATAGATCTGCAGAACAAAATAAGGGAAGGAGAGAAAGGAGATAAAGAAACGATAAAAAGTATATCGGCAGTTTAAAGCTATAAAAAATTTGAATTTGAATTATAAAATAATATATTGTTTAGGAGTTTTACATGTAATAATTGTTCCAAATATATGTTCTGATTTAATGGTAGATAACATACTATTTAGTTTCATTTTAAAGATTCTTGTTATAATATCAAGTCTATCTTCAGGTTTTTGGCTTGGGATTGTTGATAAGGCTCGGGTATTTTAGGCCATTTAGGATTGTATGTAAATATTATGAATAGATTTGGATTTCCATAGTGTTTACATATTGCCATTGCGTCTTGATAATTTTGAATCATATATCTTGGGCTCCCAGTATAACTTGATGGAAGAATTATTCTTTTTCCTATTGCTCTTGTATCTGTATCTCCCCTTGTAATTGCATCTTGAACGTCTTGATAAATTTCAGATCTTAAGTTGTTTTGGTTTTTTCTTATATATTCTAATCGATCTTCTTCAACAGTAGCATATGTATCAACTACATATTGCTGAAAAAGCCTTCCAGTTTCAAAGAGAGCATTGTTTATTGATTGGCGTTGTTGTAGTTGATAACAGTAAAAAGCTCTCATAGGAATTCTATTTGTTAAAGGTTTTTTACTTGAGCTATCTGTATTCCAATTTAAGTCTATTCTATAACCATCTTCTCTATATGGAAATAACGGTGGATATTGCAAAGCCATGTACGATGGGTGCAGTTTTGTAATTCTTTGTAAGTTATTTGTTTTTTTTTTATTTTATATTATAATATCTCTTCCATGATCATATTCACCAATATCTCCTACGATAAGACCTCCTATATCATTTGATGTGGGTAATTCATATTGACTATTATCTGTGCTTCTTCGCCCTATCAATCTTAACTTCATCGATGTAATTATATGTTCTTCGTATCTATCTCTCACAATTCGAAGAAGTTTTACTAAATTATTGTTTTCGTTAAGCATTGTAATCAAGCTTTCTATTATGGATCTTGTTAAATCCTTTGATGTATCGTCAAACGAAAATGCCCTCATCCGATTTTGGACTTCATTTTCAGTGTCATATATGTACAGATGAGCAAATTTTAGGGGATTATTGTTTGTTGGTAATAATGATCCCATGAGATGATGTATTTACCCACATATTTTAAAAATATATCGTCCGTCTGAATTTTGCGTGGTCGGTTCAATGTTTGCTCCAAAAAAAGTGAATGCAAACATAGAATTAAAAGTTTGAATATTTTTTTTGAAGTGTGTGCTTATATGGCCTCCATAATAATTAAGCAATCTATCTAATATAGGAGGAGTTTCTTTATTCTTAGGTAATTTGATTTTACCGTCTTTGCAACATAAATTAAATTTTAGTTGGCAATTTTTTTTACACCCTCTTCTGGCCAAAAGAGGGCGGCATAATGTTCACAGACGCAACAGCAATCTCCAAGATCAATGTTCAATATTAGTGAAACTGTGTTTAGAAAAATTTAGTATATATGTATATATGTTTTGAGATTGGAAAATTACGGTGACGTTTGGTATTGTTTTTGAAATGTTTTCTGTTTTCAAAAAAATTGAAAATGAGAATGTTTTGAAAACTGTGTTAAGATCATTTCTGAAATTGTGTTTGGTTATGTTTTCTAAGTGTATATTTTGAAAAAAATAAAAATGAAATTTTGTTTGGTTATATTTTTTCAAAACCTATTTCATTTTCAAAAAATCCAAAAAACACAATATTTTTTGGAAATGAAAACAAAAAGTGAAAACAACTTTTTTTCGTTTTCAAAAAACCTAAAAAAATAATATAGTTGAAAACGGTGTTTTCGAAACGGTTTTGAAAATGTTAAATAAACCAACGCTATTTTGAAACCGTTTTCATTTTCTGTGTTTTTGAAAATGAAAAATCATTTTCAAGAACAAAAACAAACACACTTGTTTCATTGCAGTTTGTTGATGTAAACGGTTGATTTGTACGAACTATTTGACTTTTTGATCCGGAAATGGCCAGCCTCTTATTAATTTTCAATCTAGGATTGTTTTGAATAGAATATTCGATGTTTGCATATTAGTTTTGTGAATTCTCTATGTTTTCTGATCGTATTTTTTTATGTTGACTGGAACGCCGACAGCGGTTTTGTCCATGATCTGATAGCGATAAATTTTCTACTGTTCTTTCACCATCCATCTAATTAATAAAAAAGATGAGTCATTTATAATTTTGTTAAATAATCAAACAATGAAGTATATTAATTTTAGTTATTAGTAAATGTTTTAAATTGTTATTAAATTTATTTCACGGAAAAAAAAAGGATTTTTAGTCGATTATAACTCTATATAAATTTTATATTCAAAGTTTAATACTATTAAATATATCGTCAATTGTTTAAAAAATCATGCTATGATTCATTTTATATGTGAATTTTTTAATCATAAACTTTAGGAATAATATTGATTTTTAAACGTTTATTCCTTTTCTTTTTTCTGTTTATTCTTTCTTGTTGATTATTTTTTTTCCCTTTCTTTGTTATGCGTTATTTCTTTGTTAAGTTAGTATCTTTTGCTTTTTTGATGTGGCAGCACAGTTTGTATATTGGTATATTTTTTTAACAAATAAGTAAATTTTATTTGCTACTAAGCCGTTTATCTTTTGTCTTATTTTTTTATCATCTCTTTTTGTATTAATTATGATGTATATACATACTGCGAAGCAAGACTAAATCAAACACGATTATATTGCTTTAACATCATCATATTTGAAGACAAATAATACAATAATATAAAATTTGATTACAACAATAAATTAAAACATACAAAACATCAACAGTAACAACGTATCGAGTAAATAAATGGCATAGACAAATTGTTGCAACATTATTTAGGCAAAAATCTAATATAATTTCTTTTTTCTTTGAACTCCTCATTTGTTGGGACACATCCAATCCTTCGTGCTCGAACAAACGGATAAAGCTTATGCAAGTTTCAGATCTAAGTATTTATTGTATTTTTAATTAATATATCCTTAATTAATGTATCCCGAGATAATATAAGGGTCAACAGTAAAAGTTGTTAGATTTGAAGGAGTTATGAAAATACTATCAGTAAAAATAATACACAAATAATAATTAAAATAAGAAAAACAATGGAGAAAAACAATGATTATTGGCTCAGGCGTTTAAAAGCATCTTCAAAATATGACAAATCTGCATATAAACGCAAATTTTTTGATTTATTTGGCTACCTGATAAAATGTTCCCCATCTTATTCCCTCTTTTTAGTTTTAGTTTTTTTTTTTTTTTTTGCTTTTTTTGTTTTTATGAAAGAATAATAATAATAATACTAGTAATAATAACGAGGGAAAAAGGAGAACATTGCTGGCAACAAAATAAACCATTAAAATGTCATTAAAATTGAAGATTTGTCACATATATTATGTTGTATGCATAACAGAAAATAAGAAGCAGGAAGAAAACATGCGACTGTCCAAAAGCTGCCCGATGAATGGAGATCATCATGAAGTGAGTGAACCAAATTAATTATCTTGAGGTGATCATGAAGTCAAAGGTCTAAAAAAAAAAAAAAAGAGGAATAAATAAATTAATAAAGAAGAGTGAAATGGAAGTTCCAAGCTGAAAGACACTCTGTCGACAATGAAACGGAAAGGCAAAAATAAGATGAGGAGAGAAACAACGACAGAACCAGGGGTAAAACACCATATATAGACATGAACTTACAGAAAGACCATAATTCCATCGCCACCAATAAACCTTACACATAGATAAAAGAGCAAATGTATCAAATTAACTTCCAGTACGTGGCTAAGAGACCAAACACACCTTCCCTCACCAGCACAGTAACCCACAAAAGTAGGGGCAAACTCACCAAAGCAGATGGCACGAACAGGGGGAGGCGAATTCACTGTAGTGGCTACAGTGGATTCCTCGCTCACTGTAGTTATTAGCAGTTACAGTGAAATCCTCGTCCAGTTTAGTTATCAGGAAAAGCCACAAAAAGATCATAATCCAATCTCCAACAACAAAGCTTACACATACACAGAAGAGGAAACGCACGAAATCAACATATAATACATGGCGAGGAGACCAAATAACCCACCCTAACAACGCTGCTCACCCATAAAAACAGGGGTAATCTACTGCACAACTTATTCAGAAAAGCATGAGCAAACGTGCTAAAACACAGATGACGAATGGGGAAGGTCGACAAAAGATCGAATACCCATAGCAGGAACAAAACCCAAACACCAAAAAAAAAGCCAAATGTGTAGTATCAGCTTCCAATCCATAGCAAAAAGACTAAATAGACCCTCTCCTACCATCACAGTCACCCACAAAAGCAGGGACAAAGTTGACAAAGCAGGCTGCACAAACAGGGAAAGGTCGATAAATAAGGATCAGGGACAAAAGGTTAACGAAACCAGGAGTGAAACGCCAAAGATAGAGAGAAGGCCGCAAAAAGATGATAATCCGATCACTACCAAGAAAGCTTACACATACACAGAAATGCATGAGACCTGCTTCCAGTACACGGCAAAAAGAGCAAAAAGCTTACCCTAACAACACAACCCACTTATAAAAGCAGGGGTGAACCTACCAAAGCGCACATCAGGAACGACACGGAGGAAGAAGTGTATCAATTACAATGGAATGATGCTTCACTTTAGGTAATGGTATCAAGAAATATATATCTCCATTCATGGCAATATTTAGACAACCTATATAATCCTCAACATGCCAAGAATTGCATAGCCATCATCGCCAATAGATTAAGAAAGAGAAATAACATAATAAAAGAAGGAAAAGAAAAGAGGAGAAAATGAAAAAAAAAAAAAAAAACGGGAGGGGAGAGGGCAAAAAGGGGACGGGGGGAGGGGGGAAATGGATAAGATATAAGTAAAAACATCAAAGATATTTGATAAAACACAAATCAGCGTGATAAAAAGAAGAACCATGCAAACATCTTTGACAGGTTAAATCAAATATTAATGGCGGTGTGGTTGAACTGTTTATGAAGAGATTTTTGATAAAGCAGGTGCATGTGGTGACAATAAAAGAATATCGTAGATAGACAACACAGCAAACAAATAATCAGTAACAGTCGTCACACGAATCAAATGAAGAATGAAAAAACAGCAAAGCATTCAAAAACTAAAAAAGCAGTAAAATATTACTCAAGGCAGAACATGTGTAAAATGTAGAGAACACATTTATTAGCAATAAAACAAAACACAATTAAGAAACGAAGAATGAAAAAGCAGCAAAGCATTCAAAAACTGAAAAAGCAGCAAAACATTATTCAAGACAAAACATGCGTAAAACATAGAGAACACATTTATTAGCAATAAAACAAAACACAATCAAGCCACTAAACAAATGGAAGGAGATATGGAAAGCATTAATGGTACCTTGCGTTGATCAAACGATAGAAATACTTGTCAGCTTTCAAGTAATCTAGCACCAGCGAAGAAACTTTAAAGAAGAGCGGTAAAACGAAAACAGATGATTTGTAGCTGAAGAATGTAAGTTCAGGCATGTATTGAAAGTAATGTGCTTAAAAACGTTAATATATATAGCAAATGAATCAAAGGGCAAAAACACTACACCGAAATGTGAATAATCAAAAAGAGGACACGTAAGGAAACAAAGCTGTCTTCAGGTACCACATAAGCCGCTCGTTCATTAATGAACCTCGAAAGAAACCAAATAGCAGAGTAATAAGTAATAACAGAGCCAATTAATTTAAAAAATTTTATGTCTTGATTGTTCTCCGCCAAGAAAACATGTAACAAAATATGAAAACGATTAGTCAGGAAGGAAAAACCCCAGTTAGCATCAAAAAATAGAAAGGGAGATTTTTTTTTTTTCGATTTCTTTGTTTCAGATCAATCATTTTTTTTATTTTCTTTTTGACTAAATAGAAAAGAATACATCAAACTCACATTAAGTTCACATGAAAAAACAAAGCCATATCATCAGCTCTAGTACACATTCATTTCTGATATTTCTTTTTTTTTTCCTCATCCGGAATACTAAGAAAACATTGATAATGCATTAAATTTTTTTATATAAAGTACGCTACATCAGCAACCTAGACACATCATTCCACCACACAGAACACAGAGATCAGTGGCAATCTCATAATTACAAAACAATAAAATCGTAGCCAAGCAGATACACAACTAAGAGCAACGATGAACATCAAAACCAAAGCAATCGAATCCTGTCTGAAATAAATACAAAACAAATATATACCTTTGTAATTGTTTAAACCTGATCCCTATCAAAGTCGAAACAAATTCAAATAATGCCGTGGAATGGCAAAATCGATGATAAATGAGAAGAAACTTACCAAGATTAGTACGATGCAGTAAATAAAAGAGTATTCAATCAAGAACATGTAAAGACAATAAAAAGCATATGCAGTAAAAAAAAAAAAAAAAACAGAAACAAAAGCACAAAACAAACAAATCACAAACTAGGCACACAAAAAAAAGTAAAAAATAAAAGGAAACCCAAATGACCCATGAACGACAAAAAGGATGCCGAGGGGAAAGAATCGGGGAAGGGGAAAGAAAGTAAAACAAAAAAATCTAAACCTATTGAATGAAAAAAACAACAAAAGGCACAGAAGAAAAAGCACACGAAGAATGGATGGGTGCAAAGGATACATAAAACTCTATACATAAACAGCACAGAAGTCTCCCCGGGAACCAAAAAAAAAATTCCAGGAAAAGAAGAACGAAACCACAAAACAACCTTAATGAAAAAAATCAAAAAGAGAACCAAAAATGTTAAAAATAAAAACTGTGAGGTCAGAAAGGGAGTGCAGAAAACCTAGCATATTGAGAACGCGAAAAAGACCACAAAAAAAAATCCAAGAATGAAGAAAGAAAGCAAAAAAATCGTAACCCAAAAGAAAAAAAGGCGATAGAAAACACCGGAAAGGGAAAAAAAAAACCAAGAAACAAAGCTAACGAAACGCAGAGCCGGGGGAAAACAAAGAAAGCAGTGGAAAGAAACAAAAGAACTAACGCAGGCCTCCTAATCAACGCGACACCAGAGCCATCTACAAGGAAGAAGCACCAGCAAGTAGAGTAAAAGCAAAAAAGGAAAAGCAAAAAATCAATAAAGACGAAAGGGAAAAAGGAAAAAGAGAGAATGAAGAAACAGACGAAGGAGGCGACCAAGAGAAACCAACACAATTAGCTAGGGTTCCCCAGCAAAATGGCATAAAAACCATGAGCCAAAAAACAAAGCAAGAGAAAAAAGAACAAGGGCAAGAGCGGAAATACACGCGGAAAGGATAAAAAGACCGAATGCCCATAGCAGGAACAAAACCCAAACACCAAGAAAAGGGCCAAATGTGTAATATCAGCTTCCAATCCATAGCAAAAAGACTAAACACACCCTCCCCCACCAGCACAGCCAACCACAAAAGCAGGGGCAAACTCGACAAAGCAGATGAAACAAACAGGGGGGTGGCGACGACTGTAGCGGCTACAGTGAAATCCTCCTTCACTTTAGTTATTATAAATAATGTTCACTTTTTAACGTAAAAAAAATAATTAAATGTTTATTTTTCCGAATTACATTTATATTGTTTTTAAACATAATATAATTTTTATCAAAATATAAAAATTTATATTTAAATATAATATTTTAAATAATATTTTAAATATATTTAGTAAGTGTTTGATAAAAATATTTAAATTACATTACATTCAAATGTGATGTAATTTCATCTATATATAAAAGTATTTTATTCAAATACTAATCACATCATATGTTAAATCTAATATAATTGTATTTATTATTTCATTTTTTCTATTACTTTTATTAATCAAATCATATATTTTCTTCTCTTTTCTTTTTCTCTCTCTACTTTTACCTATCACACCACATATTCATTATTAAAATATAATTTAAATACTTTTCACCGAAACATACATTGCATTTAAATGTAATACTAATACTTTTCCTCCAAACATAAATTACATCCAATACATTGCGTTTGAATTATATTTTAAAAATAAATTTTTAAAATCTATTTACATTATATTCTCTCTTTATCTCACTTTTTCTATCCACTTTTACTAATCACATCAACTTTTCAACTCTAAAATACAATTTAAATACTTTTCATCTAAATACAAAATGTATTCAATGCATTGCGGTTAAATACAATGTGAACGCATTACGTTTATATTATATTTGAATGTAATGTATTTAATATAATATGTATTTGGATAAAAAAATTTACATTACATTCAAATGTAATATTTATTTGGATAAAAAATATTTAAATTGTATTTAAATATTAAGTATGTGATGTAATTGATAGAAGTAGAGAGAAAAAAGGGAAAGAGAAAAAAGTATATGATGTGATTAACAAATATAGTAAAAAAAATGAGAAAGAGTAATTATATCTAATTTAAATTGTAATATGATCAGTATTTAAATGTAATATTTTTATATTTGAATGAAAATTATATTATATTTAAATATAATACAAATATAATGTAACTTCTAAACATCCCCGTGACAATGTGCACTCATAGCACTTTGGTTTTCATTTCTTGTTTATCACGGATCATATGCTTGTCCAACGTGTAGATTTAAAGAAGTGTTGATGTCTTTCACTAACCAACAATACCTACGCCCACAGACAGGTGTGGAGCCTTGGCTGCTTATTATTATTATTTTTTGTTTTTCATAAGTTTTCACTTTAAAAATTTACTACTTTTATATTCTACCAAGTGATTATCATAAAAACTTGCTTCTTTAGTCGCTATCCATATCAAAAAGTAAGAATCAAAACTTCAAGGAAGCGGAAAAATGGTTAAATGATAGTTTGTACATATACAATGAAAAAAAAAAAAGTTTGGTCTTTTTGAAAATTTATGTATCACTTTTAAAACATAAAAACTTTTCATAATCTAGTAAAATATGTTTTATGATTCTTTTTGATACATATGTATTTGGTATTTCTACAACCCACTTTTTATCTTGGTGGCTGGTAGTTGTCACTAATCGAGGTCAAAGGTTCAAGCGTTGTGGAGAATAAGGAGAGTATTTGGTATTTCTTAAAAAAATATACATATATAATACATTTTTTTTTTCAAAATTATGTAATATATATAGGTATATATAATTTAATATACATTTCCACTGAATAAAAATGCTAGCTCTCCACTGTTCTAGACCAATTATCAAATTTTTGTACCGTTTTCCATAATAACTAAAAGTATATATATGTGTATATATATATATATGTTCAGAGGCTTAGGCAACAAGAATATAATTAACAACAATGAAGATACAAAAACGACATAAAAAGATAGGACGACAATACAATGAAATGACAACGTAAAATGAAAACGGAAGTTGCTTTACGAAAAACAAAAAAATTAAAAAAGGAAAACGGAAGCGCAAGTTAAAACGACAAAAGAAAGGAAAACGGCACTACGCGCAGAAACAGCAACAAAGATCAAAGTGACAAAATACAGTGATTATGAGAACAACCCAAAAAAAAAAAAAAAGGAAGAAAGAAACAGCGACATGGCAAACAAAAATAAAAGGAAAAAGTTCCACAAAAAAATTATGAAAAATAGAAAAGAAAAAATGAAGCAAGCTTAAAAACGATATCAAAACTGAGAAAAAATAGTAAAAAATACGTCATAAAATTAGAAAACAGAACCTCATATCCAAAAGTAAAAAACACATCCTTTCTGAAAATTGAAAAACACATGAAAAGAAAATAGAAAGCAAAATAAAAAAGAAACAGAAAATAAATACAATACGACGATAAAAAAAATCTGAACCGCCAAAAACTGGAAAACGACAAAGAAAATAACAACACAACACGAAGGCTAACCACAGAAAAAGAGAGAGAGAGAGAAGGAAGGGGAGAATCATAATGAAAAAGCAAAGCAATAGTAAATCTAAAAGCTAGAACACAAATGATACGACACAAAGAGAGTACTAAGGGGGAGTTTGGAGGAGGTTTTAGATACGTGGTTTTAGGGTTTGGAAAAAAGTTGGTTTTGGAGAATATGTTTGGGAGAAAAAACTGTTTTGGGTGAAAAATTAAAAATTTTAAAAATTTTTTTAGAAAAAAAATATCAATATGGATCTTGTTTTGTTCCTTTCGAAATTCTATGCAATTTAAAAAAAAATCATCTCATTTGGACTTGTATACAAAAAGTTATGAATTTTTAAAATTTGGAGTTTACTGTAGCGTTTTAGAGATATAAATAGTAAAAAGTAAAAAAGTTTTGGAAAAAAGTGAAAAATTGGGGGCTGGAGACAGCCCCCCAAACGACCCCTAAATGGCAACAAAGTTTTGAGTGACAATAAACGTAAAACGACAGTGAACAAAAGAAAAAACAACAAAAAAACAAAAACAAATTTAACTTAGGGGGCGTTTGAAGAAAAAAATTTCATTTTAATTTTACTCAAATACAATACAATTTTACACAAAACACAAATTTTATAACAGTGCTACGAAAATAATTACTATTCAAAATATTTTGAAAACAATCACATCAACTTTTCAACTCTACTATTTATCTCTACTTTTACCAATACACATCAACTTTTCAACTCTAAAATACTTTTCATTCAAACACACATTTTATTCAAATACAAAACAAATACTTTTCAATCAAATACAACATTCAAAAAACAAATTTCATTCAAATACAATCAAAATGCAATGCGTTTACCAAACACCCATTTAAGCGTCTGTTTAGTCGTCAAATTTGGCTTATATCAATCTAAAATGAGTATTTAGACCAACCTTGAATTTAGTTTATTTGATCCTACTTTAATAACTTTTTATCTTTACTTTCATAATTTTAGTACAAATTTTAAAACAAGTTTGAATTAAATTTTTGCACACCAAGTTTGAATTAAATTTTTGCACACCAAATTTTAAAACTTAAGTTAAACTAATTGTCTAAATAAACGATAAAAATAGTCAAAAGTGCAATCATCATCTAAGATCTCGTATGGAAGGAGGATTAAAACTTTTATTTGAAATATCAGAGAGAATTAAGATAGTAAAAATTGAGAAAAAAATAAAAAAAATATATAACAACTCATAAGGTAGAATCCATCTTGATACGAGCCATGAGTAACTAACCCTTAATCAGCAACCGGGCGCACTAAAAAACCATAAAAAACAATTAAGATAAAGAGCATAAAATGAGAGAGAGAGAATGGTTAACTTTGGTTGGCATTGAACCGGAAACTTGTCATGATATATGAAGTTTATTTTTGTAAAATATAGAACAATAAGAGTTAAAAAAGGCACAAGTTCAAACTCATTTCATTTGTTAGTACAATAACAAAGACATGACAATCATAAGCAAACCACTAAATGGCAAATACGCTCACACACAAACACAGGGAACTCAACTAAGTAGTACGTAGGCAGTAGACACTCTTTTATTTATTTATTTATTTATTTTTGTTTATGTCTTATATTGTGAGGCTTCTTTAAAGCCCATATTTTTCCTTAAGACGCAAAACATAACCATAGATCTTTTGATGGTCTGGAACTGACCCTGCCACACTCGGATTTTCTTCCCTGCACCTTTTGGCCCAACTCACAATCTTGGGACATTCCGACTCAATGTTAAAATTTGCGCAAACTTCGAAGGAGTAAAACCAGCTCGTGAGGGGAACTAGGGCAAGATCTACGAATCCAAATCTCTCACCACCAAAGTAAAGCTTGTCCCCAAGCTCTGCTTCTATGGTCTTCAAGCACTCAATGAATTCCTTCTTTAGTGCCTCTTGTTCTTCCCCTTTTGTCCTCCAAAGTTGTCTTCCAATGTTGAATATCTGCATCATATCGACACAAACCATATGTTAATTTTTATGTAACATATACTAATATAATGAAATAAAATCAGATAGTAGACAATAACACTAGATGTCTCTATTTTTTATTATCAATTGATGTGATATATGAATTGTTATATTAATTAATTAAGATAAATAACTTGATGTATTAATAAAAAAGACAACTTATCATGCAAGTTGTGAAAAAGTTAGGATAGTAACTAAAAGTAAATAAACACACTAACCTTTTTGTCAATATAATCGGCCCAAAACAAGGCTTGGGATTTTTGGTAAGGGTCGGAGGGAAGCAAAGGAGACTTGTGGCTCCAAACTTCGTCGATGTACTGGACGATATTGAGGGATTCGCAAACGGGTTTGCCGTTGTGAATGAGAACCGGAATCTTCTTGTGAACCGGATTCATCTCTAGAAGCTGAGGGCTTTTGTCCCACAAGTCCTCTTCCTTCGCCTCGTACTTGATTCCTTTCTCAGCTAAGGCGATTCGCACCCTCGTTCCGTAAATGCTTGGCCAGAAGTCCAATAACACCACTTTGTCTTCCATTTTTCCTAATTAACGTTGGTTGATAGAAAAAAAAAAAAAAGGGAGATCTTAAACAACTTTGGAGACTTATTGCTGATAAAATCTTTCACAAACGGGAAGTATTTATAGATAAGTACAATACTAACAATGGTGCTAACAAAAGTTCCGTGCGTTTCTCAAGTTCTCTTGTTGCGTCATCGCTTATTCTTTGTACTTCGACTATTATATTCTTGGAAAATATATATGTAAACAATTTCGAAAATTCCAATTTTGAAAATTCTTTGACTGAGAGAGGACGTGTGCATATACGTCATGATATGCTACTGTTAATTTGGTACTTACCCCGACTTCCTTTTTTCAATAAACAAAATGTTCACTTTTTAACGTTAAAAAAAAAAGTGAAATGTTTATTTTTGATATTATGTTCTTATCGTGGTTTAACGTAATATAATTTTTATCAAAATATAAAAATTTTATATTTAAATATAATGCTTTTCTATAGTATTTTAAATACATTTAATAGACGTTCGACAAAAGCATTTAAATTGTATTATATTTAAATATAATGTAATTTTCACTTATATATAAAATCATTTCATTTAAATACCAATCACATTACATTTTAAATTCAATACAATCACTATTTATTATTTTACTTTTTCTATTATTTTTATTAATCACATTATATATTTTCTTTCTCTGTATTTTTACTTATCACATCACATATTCATTATTAAAATACAATTTAAATACTTTTCATCCAAACACACATTACATTCAAATGTAATACTAATACTTTTCTTCCAAACACAAATTGCATTTAATGTATTGCATTCAAACGCAATGCGTTTACCAAACGGACCCTTACTATTTTAGAATCTTTTAAAAATAAATTTTTTAAAATCTATTCACATTATATTCTCTCTTTATCTCACTTTTTCTATCTACTTTTACCAATCATATCAACTTTTTAACTCTAAAATATAATTTAAATACTTTTCATCTAAACACACGTTGTATTTAAATGTAAAGTAAATACTTTTCATCTAAATACAAAATGTATTCAATGCATTGCGTTTAAACACAATGTGAACGTATTACGTTTATATTATATTTGAATGTAATATATTAAATATAATATATATTTGGATGGAAAAAAATTTACATTATATTCAAATGTAATATTTATTTGGATAAAAAATATTTAAATTATATTTAAATATTAAGTATGTAATGTAATTGATAAAAATAGAGAGAAAAAAGAGAGAAAGATGGTTAAATGATAGTTTGTACATTTAAAACTTGCTTCTTTAGTCGCTATCCATATCAAAAAGTAAGAATCAAAACTTCAAGGAAGCGGAAAAATGATTAAATGGTAGTTTGTACATATACATTGATAAAAAAAAAGTTCCGTCTTTTTGAAATTTTATGTATCACTTTTAAAACATAAAAACTTTTCATAATCTAGTAAAATATGTTTTATGATTATTTTTGATACATACGTATTTGGTATTTCTACAACCCACTTTTTATCTTGGTGGCTGGTAGTTGTCACTAATCGAGGTCAAAGGTTCAAGCGTTGTGGAGAATAAGGAGAGTATTTGGTATTGCTTAAAAAAATATACATATATAATACATTTTTTTTTTCAAAATTATGTAATATATATATAGGTATATATAATTTAATATACATTTCCACTGAATTAAAATGCTAGCTCTCCACTGTTCTAGACCAATTATCAAATTTTTGTACCGTTTTCCGTAATAGCTGAAAGTATGTATGTATATATATATATATATATGTTCAGAGGCTTAGGCAACAAGAATATAATTAACGACAATGAAGATACAAAAACGACATAAAAAGATAGGACGACAATACAATGAAATGACAACGTAAAATGAAAACGGAAGTTGCTTTACGAAAAACAAAAAAATTAAAAAAGGAAAACGGAAGCACAAGTTAAAACGACAAAAGAAAGGAAAACGGCACTACGAGCAGAAACAGCAACAAAGATCAAAGTGACAAAATACAGTGATTATGAGAACAACCCAAAAAAAAAAAAAAGGAAGAAAGAAACAGCGACATGGCAAACAAAAATAAAAGGAAAAAGTTCCACAAAAAAATTATGAAAAATAGAAAAGAAAAAATGAAGCAAGCTTAAAAACGATATCAAAACTGAGAAAAAATAGTAAAAAAATACGTCATAAAATTAGAAAACAGAACCTCATATCCAAAAGCAAAAAACAGATCCTTTCTCAAAATTAAAAAACACATGAAAAGAAAATAGAAAGCAAAACAAAAAAGAAACAGAAAATAAATACAATACGACGATAAAAAAAATCCGAACCGCCAAAAACTGGAAAACGACAAAGGAAATAACAACACAACACGAAGGCTAGCAACAGAGAGAGAGAGAGAGAGAGAGAGGAGGGGAGAGTCATAATGAAAAAGTAAAGCAATAGTAAATCTAAAAGCTAGAACACAAGTGATACGACACAAAGAGAGTATTGAATGACAACAAAGTTTTGAGTGACAATAAAAGTAAAACGACAGTGAACAAAAGAAAAAACAACAACAAAAATAAAAACAAAAACAAATTTAACTTAAGCGTCCGTTTAGTCGTCAAATTTGACTTATATCAATCTAAAAGGAGTATTTAGAACCTTGAATTTAGTTTATTTAACCTCACTTTAACAATTTTTTATCTTTACTTTTATAATTTTAACATAAATTTCAGAACAAGTTTGAACTAAATTTTTGTACACCAAATTCTAAACTTAAGTTAAATCAATCCTCTAAATAAACGATAAAGATAGTCAAAAGTACAATCATCATCTAAGATCTCGTACGAAAGGAGGGTTGAAACTTTTATTTGAAATATAAGAGAGAATTAAAAATGTAAAAATTGAACAAAAACATAAAAAAAAATAAAATTATAACAACTCACAAGGTAGAATCCATCTTGATATGAGCCATGAGTAACTAACCCTTAATCAGCAACTGGATGCACTGGCAAACCATCACAAGAATTAAGATAAAGAGCATAAAATGTGAGAGAGAATGGTCAACTTTGGTTGGCATAAAACCAGAAACTTGTCATGATCTATGAAGTTCATTTTTGTCAAATACAGAACAATAAGAGTTAGAAAAGGCACAAGTTCAAACTCATTTCATTTGTTAGTACAACAACAAAGACATGACAACTATAAGCAAACCACTAAATGGCAAACGCGCTCACACACAAACACAAGAAACTCAACTAAGTAGTATATAGGCAGTAGACACTCTTTTATTTATTTATTTATTTTTATTTATGTCTTATATTATGAGGCTTCTCTAAAGCCCATATTTTTCCTTAAGACGCAAAACATAACCATAAATCTTCTGATGGTCTGGAACTGACCCTGCCACACTCGGATTTTCTTCCTTGCACCTTTTGGCCCAGCTCACAATCTTGGGACATTCCGACTCAATGTTAAAATTCGCACAAACTTCGAAGGAGTAAAACCAGCTCGTGAGGGGAACTAGGGCAAGATCTACGAATCCAAATCTCTCACCACCAAAGTAAAGCTTGTCCCCAAGCTCTGCTTCTATGGTCTTCAAGCACTCAATGAATTCCTTCTTTAGTGCCTCTTGTTCTTCCCCTTTTGTCCTCCAAAGTTGTCTTCCAATGTTGAATATCTGCATCATATTGACACAAACCATATGTTAATTTTTTGTAACATATACTAATATAATGAAATAAAATCAGAGAGTAGACAATAACACTAGATGTCTCTATTTTTTATTATCAATTGATGTGATATATGAATTGTTATATTGATTAATTAAGATAAATAACTTGATTTATTAATAAAAAAGACAACTCATCACTCGAGTTGTGAAAAAGTTAGGATGGGAACTAAAAGTAAATAAACACACTAACCTTTTTGTCAATATAATCAGCCCAAAACAAGGCCTGGGATTTTTGGTAAGGGTCAGAGGGAAGCAAAGGAGACTTGTGGCTCCAAACTTCGTCGATGTACTGGACGATATTGAGGGATTCGCAAACGGGTTTGCCGTTGTGAATGAGAACCGGAATCTTCTTGTGAACCGGATTCATCTCTAGAAGCTGAGGGCTTTTGTCCCACAAGTTCTCTTCCTTAGCATCGTACTGGATCCCTTTCTCCGCTAAGGCGATTTGCACCCTCATTCCATAAGCACTAGGCCAGAAATCCAATAACACCACTTTGTCTTCCATTATCCTGATTAATGTTGGCTAGTATAAACTTTGTAGGATTGCTGATAAAATCTTGAACAAATGAGAGGCATATATAGTTTTTTTAGTATAGCATACCAACAGAACTAAACAATTTCCGTTTGTTCCTCAATTTCTCCTATAGCCTTGACTATTGCACTCTTGGAACAAATACAACCAATTAGAAAATTTTTGGGTAAAGGAGAGGACGTGAGCATATACGTAATGATGTAGACATGCTACTATTATAGTCGTTCCTGGCAAAGACTTTATTTATTAATTTATTTTCTTTCTTGTAGACCACGAATTCGACTATGATTTCCTTTAAATTATTAAAATATTCTCTTTTAGGCACCGAAAGATTGAAGTTAACCTCCAAATGTGCATGCATAAGCCATGTGCTTAGCACTCTTGCATATCATTCTTGTTTATTAGTAAAAAAAACAAAGTAAGTAAGGGTTTGTTTGAATAACGCATTATATTCACATTGTATTTGAATGGAATGCATTGAATATAATATGTATATAAATAAAAAATATTTGTATTACATTCAAATATAATGTTTGTTTAAATGAGAAGTTTTTGAATTATATTATATATGATATGATTGATAAAAGTATAAAGAAAAAAGAGATAGAGAAAGAGAGTATGTAATATGATTGATAAAAGTAGTAGAAAAATAAAATGATAAATAGTAATTATATTGGATTTAATTTGTATTTAAATGCAATACTTTTACATTTAAATAATAATTTCATCATATTTAAATGCAATACGAATACAATACTCTTATAAAATGCCCCCTTAAAGATTGTCATGCTCGTCCTAATCAAGATGAAAATATTAATAGTTTTGATCTATGAAAAGTTTAGAGATATTATCAATATCGGTGGAAATATTAAAAAAATTAGGGAATTATAGAAAATTACTTTAATACATATTTATAACATTTGAGAATAGCACAAACATTCAAAAGATAAAAAAAAATACATATATTTTAATAAGAAACATTTTATATCTTATATATTTTAATATTAAAAAGAAGTCCTCTTAAACCTAATATATATATAAATATAAAAGTAAGTTTATAGATAGTTATTTTCTTATATAAATAAAATAGCTATATGCAAAAAAATGACTTTTTATTAAGGGTCCGTTTGGATAGGGTGTTTGTTTTTGGAAAATGAAAAATTTTTAGATATGAAAAATAAAAAGTTGTTTGGAATTTTTTTTTTAAAGTGAAAAGTTGTTTGGATGGGTGAAAACTTTTTATTTCTAGAGAGCTCTATTTTCATTTTTCAAAAATGAAAAATGTTGGGTATTCAGATACGGAAATTTAGGAATGTTCATTTTTCTTGAAATGAAAAATTTTTCATTTTCCAAATTTGAACGTGTCAAACAGATGGAGGGTAAGTTTTGTATGAGTCTTGATAGGAGAATGATTACAACAAGATGTTATATTCTCTATCTCTCTCTTGTTCGCACTTTTAGCTTTTACGTTCTATCTTTTACTTGTTTTTTTTTTTTTCAAAATTATAAGATAAAATTCCTAAAATTTATATATAAATATGAGCTAGTAAAAAATATATGAAGTTATATATATTTTACTAAAATTTTCATTGAAATTTTCCAAAAATTTACTAATATTTTGTACAATATACACTACATTTTTCTGATATTGATATTGTTTATTGATATTTTTTAATATTTTGATGGAAAAGATATTACACCTAAAAGATATTTTAGGACCTTTCAAATATGAAAATTTTGGGTGGAAATTTTTAAAATATTGTGGATATTTGTGACCATAGTCCTAACACCTTTGTATCTGTATGAATTTAATTAATTAAAATATTATTTTTTTATTTGAATAATCTTACAAATTAGCTTTGACAATCGTCAAAGATATTACATGAAATGTGCTCATCACAATTTTCTTTATTTAGCTACCCCTTAATTTTTTAAATAATTTATTCCCGTTAAAGTTAATTTTTTTTAAATGTTTTCATATCTCAAAATATTTTTCTATAATCGTTTCAACTAGTATTGTCTCATATGTATCTTTTGATTTGAATTTCTCATAAGATAAAAAGACAAAAGAGATCCATGGTTCTCATTAAACTCTCAAAAACAAAAACAAAAGTTATGAAGCATGACATATTTATAAGAGTGGAATTAAAATAAAACAAAAATATTTTTTAAATATGTTTAGAATAACATAATTATAATAAGTATCAATTACATGTTTGATTTTTAATGTTTTTATGAAGTTGCAATTTGATCTTAAATCTTTTTTTTCCCTTTACTAAAAGCCCCTTGAACTCTTTTAAAATTTAATTAATAGAAAATTTCATATGAATCACAAATGATTTACTATTTAAAGCTAACTAAGAAAAAAAATTCACATTATTCAATTTAGATATGCCATGTTGATGTTTTGTTCCACCCAATTTTTAACATTTATTAATGAAAAGGATTATTTTGCCCTTTTTTAAATAGTTCAGCAAGTTTTTAACAAAAGAGAAGACTGAGGACTAAATTATAATTTTGTAAAAATATCTGAGACCGAATCGATAATTTACCATTACTATTATATTTTTTACGTTACAAAATAATGTTAATAATTTTCAAAAGGGTGCCGGGAACATATATTATTTGCAAAATAATCTAGATTGTTTACAATATTTTAATCTCACGATAACATAACGTAAAGAAATAAATAGCATTTTTTAGTAATATGACTTAAAAATATTTGAAATAAATAATTTATTATTATATTTAATTAGAGGTGTAAGATTTGAATTTTGTATCAATCAGGTGTGATATTACCATTAAATTATGTTTATAACAACGATAAAAAATTTATTATTATTTGTTAATTTTAGTTGGAGATACCTATATATTTAAAAAATCTATTATACTGTTAAACTATAATAAATTTAATATTTACTTTTATTTATTTAAAATTATTTATTTTTGTAAAAATATCATTTACCGAATAAAAAAAGCTATTTACTATGACGAACCCAATCAAGCAACTCTACAATTGCATTTTGCGCTGAATATACATATTTTACACTAGGTCACGTTTTCACTTTCTTGAGAAAAGGGGGAAAAAAATGGTAAATTGTTAAATTGGTCTTTGAACTTTTTAAGTTGGTGAGATCAGTTTGGATCTTTTAAACTTTATTTATTTTTTGATAAAAATACCCATGAACTCTTAAATTGGTGAGAGTTTGGTCTGAAACTCTTAAAAAAGTATTTTTTTTTATCCCTTTGTTATTTTTTTAAAGGAGGGTGAGGTATAATAGTAGAGTGAAATTGATGAGGGAAGTTGTCTCGACTGGGAGAAAATGAGAGAGGACATCTTTTTTTGAATAAATACTATATTACCTTAAACAATTAACAAGTTCAAAAAATCTCCAATAAAAATATTCTTTATGAATTAAAAAAAAACTCTGAAAATAAATTTTCATTAAAAGATAAATAAAAGATGTTGGTTTTTTTGTTTATGTTTTATTTTAAATTGATTTATCTCTTAAAAAAAATAACAATTTTATTTCTCTTTTTGTCAAATTTTTTTAATTTTTAATGATTTATGAATTTTTTTTAATTCTAAAGATTGTTTTTATTGTAGATTGTGTTGAGCTTAATGATTTTTTAGAGTAATAAAGTATTATTGCTCTAATACAGATATAAATCATTATACTCCGCTTGTTCAGCGTGATCTCCACTATAGTTATTATGCCATTGTCGTACCCAATTTTCGTTCAAAATTTAATATAAGAATCAAAACAAAGAGTTTAGGGATATTTTAACAATAAAAAATAAATTAGAAACTAAACTCTTATCTATTTAAAAATTTAAGGGTATTTTTATTAAAAAAAAAAAGGGTTAAAAAACCAACCTCTCACCTACTAAAAATTCAGATCTAATTCAATATGTAAATAATGGTATACAATTCTCACAATATTTCTTCATTACAATGGAAAGAATATATACAGTTACATACGCTGGACATATGCTAGAATGACTCCTAAAATAGTGCTTATCTAACATAAATGGCTATTTACATTTCCATAAAAAGATAAGCTAAAAATAAGAGATTGATCAATCAACACTAATTGCTTAATCACATCCAGATATCATGCAGAGGATTGATTCTGCAATCCTTAACACTCCCCCTCAAGTTTGGAATGTATGTTAATAATTCCTAACTTGCTGAGTAGTATCGAGAATTGAGAAGAGTTTAGTGGTTTTGTAAAAACGTCAGCTGGCTGCTTTAAAGTGGACACATGAGTCAACTTTATCATTCCTTCTTGAACCTTCTCCCGCATGAGATGACAATCAATCTCTATGTGCTTTGTTCGCTCATGGTAAACTGGTTCGAGGTGATGTGAAGTGCTGCTTGGTTATCACAAAATAAATTGACTGGATGTGAATGCATGATCCCCAAATCTTGCAAAATTGTTTTTAGCCAAATAACTTCACAGCAGATAGTGGCCATGGACCGATATTCAGCTTCTGCACTAGAACGCGATACTGTGGTCTGCTTCTTGGTTTTCCAAGAAATTAATGAATTCCCAAGGAAGATACAATACCCAGTGACTGATCTTCGAGTGTCACGACACGTGGCCCAATCCACATCACAAAAAGCATTTAGTTGGATTGAGCTTTCTGCAGAGAGAAAAATTCCTTGTCCTGCTGTTTGTTTCACATAACGCAAGACACGATGGGCTGCTTCTAAGTGTGGCACTCGTGGCTTGTCCATAAATTGACTTAGAACATAAACTGTATATGCCAAGTCAGGACATGTGATAGTCAAGTAGATTAATCTCCCAACTAGTCTTCGATATGATGGTGGATCACTGACATATTCTCCTTCTGATTTGCTAAGGGATAAGTTTTGTTCTATAGGAAAAGAAGCTGGTTTTGCACTGAGGTATCCAACATCCTCAAGGATTTCAAGAGCATACTTTCGCTGTGAAAGCACAATACCCTTCTTGGATCGTGCAACTTCAATACCAAGGAAATATTTCAATTGTCCAAGGTCTTTTAATTTGAATTGGTTCCTCAAGAATACTTTGACATCTTCGATTTCTTGCAAGTCATTCCCTGCAATGATGACATCATCTACATATATAAGAAGGGCGATGAATTTACCATTCTGGGATCGGATGAACAAGGAATAGTCTGCCTTTGATTGCACAAAATTGGCTTGCTTTAGAGCAGTGGAAAGCTTAATGAACCATTGACGTGAGGCTTGTTTGAGACCATATAATGATTTGTGAAGCTTACAAACTCGAGTCTCCCTCTTTCGTCCCAGACTAGGAGGTAGAGACATATATATGTCTTCGGCGAGGTCACCATGTAAGAAAGTATTATTGACATCTAGTTGATGGAGATGCCATTGCTTAGTTGAAGCTAACGCAAGGAGGAGGCAAATTGTTACAAGCTTTGCTACTGGGGCAAAGGTTTCCTGGTAATCTAGCCCTTCGATTTGATTATATCCTTTCGCCACTAATCTGGCCTTGTAGCGTTGAACTATCCCATCTGCATGAAGTTTGATTTTGTACACCCATTTGCATCCAATTGGCCTTTTTCCAGGCGGTAATGGTACAAGGGACCATGTGCCATTGGCTTTGAGTGCATCAAGTTCTTCTTGCATAGCAACATGCCACTTTGGATCACGAGCAGCTTCTGCAAAAGTACTTGGCTCCTTTTCAATTGAAAGAGTAGTAGTGAAAGCACGATGTTTAGGTGATAATCTAGCATATGACAAGACATTGGTTAAGGGATAGGAGATACCTGTAGCTTTGGCCAACACGGAGTTCGATGTTGGGGTATGTCGTGAGGGAAAAGAAATACCAACATGATACTCACGCAAATAGCTAGGCATTTTTGTTGCTCTCATTGGTCGTGGTGATGATATTTGTTGATCAGGAGATAAAGTTGGGATAGGTGCAGGTTGTTCTGAGGACAAATTTGGAATAAGTACAGGTGAAGGAGTCTCTTGAGAAGGGATTTCGTTATTTTGAGAAGAGGGAATATCTTCTTGAGGTAATTCATTGAATGAAAGCATGTCGGTGTGGATGGTGAAGTGTGGAATTGGACCTTTATTTGTAGCAGAAGAAGAGAAAGGAAAAGTATTTTCATGAAAAATGACATCCCGTGACACAAACACTTTGCCAGTTAAAAGATCATAGACTTTATAACCCTTTTGAGCATATGGATAGCCCAAGAAAAGACATCGAACGGCTCTAGGATCAAACTTTGTTGGTCGCTGATGATGTGTTGAAGCAAAACAAAGACACCCAAATACGCGCAAATGATCATATGCAGGTTGTTTTTGGAAGAGCATTTCGAAAGGGGTCTTTCCTTGGAGAAGGGGTGTTGGTGTTCGATTAATTAGGTAAGTGGCAGTCAGGATTGCATCTACCCAAAATTTTTTGGGTAAATTAGCTTGAAATAATAAGGCTCAGGCTATGTTAAGTAGATGGCGGTGTTTTCTTTCGGCTACTCCATTTTGTTGTGGAGTGGAGACACAACTAGATTGGTGAATGAAGCCTTTGTCGAGATAAAAATTTCTCAATGTGAATTCAGGGCCATTATCACTTCGAATGATTTTGACCTTCAGACTGAATTGTGTTTCAACAAGATTTATGAATTTGATGATGTATGAATGTGTATCTGATTTATGGTTCATCAAATAAGTCCATGTGCATCGAGTATAATCATCAACAATTGTAAGAAAATACCGCGCTCCTGTGATTGAAGGAACATGATATCCTCCCCAAATATCAACATGAATTAATTCAAAAGGTGCTTTAGAGTGAATGAAACTTGTTTGAAAAGATGAATAAGTTTGCTTAGCCAATGAGCAAATTAAACAATCAGAAACATTGCAAAATTTCTTGTCTGTAATTGAGAAAGGAAACAAACTGGAAACTTTATTCGATGGGTGGCCTAGACGTTTATGCCAGAGATTTGAAAGATGTGGGGCTGGTGAAGAGGCAACATTGCACTTTCTCTTTTGTGGAGTATCGAGGTAGTATAGTCCTCCTTTCTCAGTTCCCATTCCAATCATCTTCCCCGATCGTTGGTCCTGTAGCACACAAGTGTGGTTGTTAAAAGTTGCAAGGCATTGTGAATCAAGTACAAGTTTGCTAATGGAAATCAAATTTAATTTAAACGAAGGAACACATAGAACATTTTGTAGAACGAAGTCAGCAAAATGGATGCTGCCTATGTGGGTGACAGTTGCAGTAGCTCCGTTAGGCAAGTAAACTTTTTGATTGGTGACACTGGATTTTGTAGTCAATAGGTTGGCTGAATATACCATGTGATCCGTGGCTCCTGTGTCAAGAATCCATCATATTTCCTTGTTAAAAACAGAGGCACAAAATGTTTTACCTGAGATATCACTCATGGCTGATATACTGCCGACATGATTAGCCATCGAATTAGATTTGTTTTCTGCAAGTAGTTACATGAGACTTTGATATTGTTAGGCTGTAAGAGTGAATGGTACAGAACTTATTGATGTATTGGCATCCGCATGGTTGGCTTTGGAAGGGAAATTTTTTTGTTCAGGTTTGTTGCCCGCTGGATTGGCCCTTTGCAGCTTCCTACAGACATCGATGGTGTGGCCCTGCCATCCACAATAATCGCATTTGAGATGTGCTCGGCATGTGTCCGAGGTATGCCCAATTTTGTCACATTTTCCGCACTTCAAATGTGGATTTTTAGGCGTGAAAACCCTCTCTGGTTTCCGTGTGTTATTCTTCACGGCAAAGGCCGAAGCTTCCGGCTGCAGTGCACTTCCATTGTTCATCCCACGCTGGTTTTCCTCTTGGAGTGTGAGAGAATGTGTCTTGCTGACATTAGGAAGGGGATCCATGAGCAAAATCTACCGTCTTATACCAGTATATGTTTCATTAAGCCCCATAAGGAATTTCATGGTTTTCTGGCTTTGTTGAAACTGCATCACTTCCTTCATGGCACCACATGTGCATTTAGGAATGCTATAGAGGGTGTCACGTTCATCCCATAGGCCTTTGAGCTTGGTATAATAACCTCCAACTGTCATATCGCCTTGCTTGCAATTGTGGATGGCTTCTTCGACATGGAAAATATGAACGCTGTTGGTACGAGAAAAACGTTCCTTCAAGTCGAGCCAGATTTCATGGGCACTCTCATTGTATATTATGCTTGCTCCAATGTCTTCTGCAATTGAATTAAACAACCATGCCTTGACAAGATTGTTGCAGCGCCTCCATTGTTGAAGTTCTGTGGTGGACATCTATTGTGGTTCTGTAACAACCGGGAAAATTCACATTTTTCGGAGAATAATTACACAATAAATTTAAGCGTTAAAATGTGAAATTAAGTGATTTAATATTGTTTGGAACTAAATAAAATATTCTAACAATATTAAAGGATGAAAAATGAGTAATAGTGATATTATGTGTGTGCACGTGTGTGCCATTCACAGTATCAAGAAGTAGGTCAAGATGATATTATCTTGACATAAAACTGATAAATCTGGGTTCAGCACACCCAAATTAGTTAGGATAGCCTATCAGCACGCTCAAATTTGATAATTGAGCACAATGGTAATTTTTGATCAAAAATTCGCAGTATCGGAAACTGGTCGAAACGACATCAGATGAAAATAAAACTGATATATTTGGATTCAGGACGCCCAAATTAGTCAGCATAGCCCATGTTGAAATTTTGGGTGAAAAAGTATATAAAGAACGGGAAAAATGTGGAATTTACTCATTTGTCCACAAATTCTCTCTCTCCTCATTTCTCTTTCTCTCTCTAGCCGAATGTGTACAGTAACTGACCATCGGAAACGGTGTCCGTTTTCGACACCGTCGGTGTCATCGGAAAGCTCTCGCCGAGCTGAGCCCGATGGTGGGTTGACGCGACGGAGCAGCCGCCGGAGTAAGCCGCACGCGCCGCCTGAAGGTCGCCGGAGCCGAAATCTTCCCGGTGAGATTTCTCCTCCGTCCGGCCACCATTTGCCACGAAACCGGTCCCAAAATGTTCGTGGTGAAGAGTACTACAAAACCCAGGTGGTGGATCGCCTCAACACCAGCGGAATCGCGTCGCCCGAAGTCGCGACGTCGCCGCCGTGGAGTCGCCATCGAAACCGCCGTTTCCGGCGATGTTGAGCTGCACCACCGGTGCAGAAATGGTCGCCGTGAAGAGGGGAGCAAAAGCCCTCAATTAATTTCGGGGAAAAAGTCCGGCACGACGGAGCTCCACCGTCGCCGCCGTGGCCGTGACTTTCGGGAGATTTTCCGGCGATTGAGGCCTCCAAATGTGAAATTGAGGCTACCAATGCATTCCTCTCGTCGAGATCTTCAAAATGGACTACCCACTTGCCACCGTCGCCGCCGGTCAATGCCGGTTAACGGCCGGTCAACGGCTGGTCAACGCCGGTCAACGGCGACCATTGACCGAAAATGGAAGTTTGGCCCGTTGGCCTATTTTCGACGTTCCGGACACATCCGCGGAGTCAGAATTGCAAGACGAGACCTCAAAGATGAAGAACGAGGAATTAGGGTTTATGCCGTCGAGACCGGACTGCAATTCGGTATAAATCCCGACCTTTTCATGTTCCGCAATTTAATTGTTTGGGACTGTTATATGATTTTATGATTATTGGTATGAAAAAAGTGGAAAAGAATGTATGTAAAAGGAAGAAAATGACTGTAATGGAGAAAAAGAAAAATATGTGATGATATAACGATTTTACGTAAACAGTATGAGTTTTACGTAAAATCTAGGCCTCTGGTATAGTATGTGATAGAATTAGATTAGGATAGATGGTTTTCAGGCGTTTCCTAAACGCTGGAACCTCAAAAATTAAAGGGAAACTCTGCCGAAATTTCTAAAAATGGCACCAGGGGTAATATGGGAAACGAGGGGTAAAAATATGATCGGGAAGAGAACCCGAGCCCCCTCGAGGAATTAGGACATGGAAAAAGGAATGGGCAAGTTACGATTAGTAAACCGATCTTTCGAAACCCTAGAACGCAAGAAAAACATGAAACCGATTCTTAGGTTCGAATAGTACTTCTCGAGGGTCGGGAATGTGAAAATTAGCAAAATGATAAGAATTGATCTGGGAAAGGGTCCGATAAGATTTAAAAAGTTAATTTGATGATTTTGGGTTTAGAAAATCCAACCTAAGTATGAAAATGAAAATGTTATGATTAAACGACCCATCAGGGGCAAAATGGTCATTTTGCCCAAAGATTCTCAAATTATGGGAAAAGAGCCCCAATGACTCTGGAATAAGTTAATGGAGTTTGTAAAAGCCAAAATTTGAGGTTTAAGTTATGAAAAATCACGTCAAGGGTAAAATTGTAATTTTATCAAAAGTTAGGGGTAAAATTGTAATTTTTCAAAAAGTTGGAGAAAAATTCAAAAATGGCCATTAAGGTTTAGAAAGTTGTCCTAAGGCTATAATTACGGATTATAGCCTCAGAATTTAGCTTTTTAATAAAATAAAAGCTATAAATGAAAATGTGATTAACGGACAAAGTTTGTCTGTAGGAACCCAATCCAGAAGCGACAAAGGACGTCGATGGATCCCAAGAAGAGGATAAGCACACTATGGGTAAGTTCAGACATTTACCCGTCTGCAACTATGAACAAGCTTATCGTTTTTATATGTTTGGTATGCAAATGTCATGATGTGATTTATGATGATGCTATAGAAATACTATAGCAATGTTATGATGATATTAAAAGATATGTTTTAATAAATAATTTATAAAAATATATATATGTATATATTGAATTACGAAAGAAAGGTATTATAAAAGTTTTATGAGAATAAAGATGTGAGTAAGAGAGATAGAAAAATGGAAAGAGTAAGAACAAGAATGTTATGATAGAATGCAGCAGAAAGAGATGAGATATGAAAGGAAAGAATAGGTGTTTATGAAAAGTTTTATGGAAATTAAGTTATGATTGATAGAGCAATGATGATCGGTGATGAAAAGAATTAAGAAAGAGATGTTTTATGAGGACGAAAGGTATGATGAATGTTTTATGAAAAATGATATGAAAGCAAGGAGTTAGATAAGAAAGAAAAACAATGATAGGTTATGATAAAAGGTATGATGAATGTTTTATGAAAAATGATATGAAAGCAAAGAGTTAGACAAGAAAGAAAAATAATGATAGGTTATGATAAAATGTATGATGAATGTTTTATGAAAAATGATATGAAAGCAAAGAGTTAGACAAGAAAGAAAAACAATGATAGGTTATGATAAAAGGTACGATGAAAGGATTAGAACATAACGATAAGATGTGATCGATTGAATAGAACGATAGGCTATGATCAATAGGAGGATGATAATAAGATACGGTAGATAGGAGGATGCAAATGATTAGATAAACAGAGAATAATTATCTACACGTAACAAAACATGTTTTATTTGTTATGATGTGATGTGATGTGATGTGATGTGATGTGATATATATAAGTAATGTGTGCTATATATGTTAAGGTGTGATTAACATAATTCACACAAATAAAGTAAAGAATTAAGAAAAGAAAAACAACGAAAGAACATATGTTCCATGAAACGTTTTATGAAAAATGAGAAATGAAAGATTATGAATGTCATGAAAAAGACGTACAATGAAAAATCAATATAAGAAAAATAAAGTCTACAAGATAATAAGACTGAAAACTTAAGTTGTTGGCGTACCGGTCTCTCTACAAGGTCGAGACTTCCGGTCTATATCCTCCGCGTAGATGTGGCGCTACCCCGAAGGTGCGGTTTTTATGTGACTGTGAGGTAGGTTGGTGGGTCGCTCCCCCTCCTCCCACTGTCCGCGCGCAACTAGGTACGTCCAACAATGGGCCCAACCAAAGGAAAGTGGAAAGAAAATAAACGAAAGAAGAGTGAAAAGAAAAGAAAGGAAAAGAAAAGAAAAGAAAGGAAAAGAAAAGAAAAGAAAGGAAAAGAGCGTGAAAAGAAAAAAGCAGAAAAGAAAAGAGCGTGAAAAGAAAAGAAAGGAAAGCAGAGAGAAAAGAAAAGGAAAGAAATGATACGAAAAGAAAAGAAAAGTAAAGAATGACATAAAAAGAAACAAACGATATGAAACATAATAGAATCATATATGTGATGTGATGTGAATGACACGTTTTACGTGATGTTATGCTAGTGTGTATGATACTAGCTTTTAAGATATGAAATGTTAAGAGATGATGACAAAGCGATAGAGAAGTTATAAGAGTTTAGAACAGAAAGTTAGGGAATGATAGGGATGAAAAGCAAAGAAATGAAGAGATTAGATTAGAATGATAAGAGATGATCGATAGAATGATAAGAACGATGAACGAAGAGATAAACGAGCATGAGGAAGCTCGCATAATATGTTATGTTTTGAGGATATGTATAGACGATGTGTATGATGTGTATATACGTGATGTCATATATTCTAGTAATAACATATATTACTAGTATTTATAAGTTAATGAATGTATGTTTGAACTTACTGAGCATCTAGCTCATTAGTTGTTTATATGTTGCAGGTAAGCAACCTGTTAGTTTAAAGTAGTATGATGGATAACGGACGGATCTGCACGTGCCAAGGGACTGGGCGAGGGTATGGTACTACCATGAGTCTTTCGCTGAGTGTTCAAAAAGGAACATGAAAGAAAGAAAGTTATGATATATGTGTTATAAGAGTATGATAGAGATAGGTATAGTATGTAAGTAAAAAAAAAAAAATTTGCTATAGAAATTGCTTCCGCTATAAGATGAGAACGTTAAGAATGACAAGTTAAGTATGTTAAGTAAGAGGATGACGACCCACGAGGTTGCCAACCATCGCGATCGGCGTCAGAGTTTGGCTGGTTGGTATGGTAACGTACGTGGGGGGTCGCCACAGGTTCCTTGACGGTGCCGTTAACGAAACCTTCTTTATTCTTGATGCTGAGAGCCATCAACATGGCACGACTCCAAGTATTGTAGTTTTCCCCATTTAGCGGTTGCGTAACGAGCACGAGACTGGGTTGATCAGAGTAGTGAAGATAAAAGGGATCATTCGGATTATCGAATTTGCTAGTTTCAGGCTTGGCTGAATTTTTAGTTTTGTCTACCATGTGTTTCAGCTTAGAGAGAAAAAGAGATAGTTTCTTGGTAAGGCTCAGAATCGTGGTCGCTCTGATACCATGTAAAGAATGGTATATAATTCTCACAATATTTCTTCATTACAATGGAAAGAATATATACAGTTACATACGCTGGACATATGCTGGAATGACTCCTAAAATAGTGCTTATCTAACATAAATGGCTATTTACATTTCCACAAAAAGATGAGCTAAAAATAAGAGATTGATCAATCAACACTAATTGCTTAATCACATCCAGATATCATGCAGAGGATTGATTCTGCAATCCTTAACACAATAATTTACTTTAAAAAAAAAACCTCAAATTTTCTCCTATCTTTTATTTATATATATTTTTTTCAACAGATGTGTGGTAAAATGAACTTAAGCGAAAACTTTCAACACAAGAAAACAAGATCGTCAAATTTCTGGAGAAGCCTAAATTCATCGAGTCGGGCGATTACACATGAAATCTTTCTCTCTCTCTCTCTCTCTCTCTCCATATTGAAGCACAATCCAAACTTTTTTTCATCGGCTTCACCACTTAGTAGAAGGCCAATTTTTGCAACGAAACTTTCTCAAGAAAAGGAGAAACTTACACATTTTCAAATTCGGGGGTATAATTTTCTCTCTCGAATGATCTTAATCCGAAATTTCTCCATTGAATCAATGTTTTCTCCTTGGTTTCAGTTGTACGGGACACGAAATCACTTTTTCCTTGCCGATTTCATTATTTTTTTTGTCCGTTCTGTGAAAATTGATGGAATATCTTTCGATTACTTTGATTTTGCATGAGCTGTAGAAGATTCAATCTTGAAAACCTGAGTTCAATTTTTGGTTTTTTATTAGCTGCATTTAATTTAATTAATCGTGATTAGTGACAGATCCCGCTTTCCCAGCCTGACAGTACTGCTTCAAGATTTTTATGAGACGTTTCTTGAAAACAGAAAAATAGATCTGCAAAGATTAATAGTCCGTTTCGTGAATGTATTGCATTTGCATTGTGTTTGAATGTAATTTATATTTGGAGGAAAAGTATTAGCATTGTATTTGAATGCAATGTGTGTTTAGGTGAAAAATATTTGAATTTTATTTTAATAATAAATATGTGATGTGATGGGTAAAAGTAAAGAGAAAAAAAGAGAGAAAAAGAGAATATATGATGTAATTAATAAAAGCAATAGAAAAAGTGAAATAATGAATAATGATTGTATTGGATTTAAAATGTAATGTGATTGGTATTTGAATGAAATGCTTTTATATTTGAGGAAAAATTACATTACATTTAAATACAATGTAATTTAAATGTGTGTACCAAACACACCATAAGGAATCAAGCTGAGGATTTATTTTTGAAAAAAACCTAATTAAATATTACTAGTTTCCATATTTTGAGACTTTTATGGACAATTAGCTAATATTTTCTTAATAATTAGAGGCCTTAGGCATGCCTCTATAACTTTACCGTTAAGCCAGTTCTCACGATGTTGAACGCCATCTGTTTGCTAAGATTTTGAGCTTAAAGGGGGAAAAAAAATAATTGTTAAGGAAATGACAACAAAACCTTTTTTTTTTTTTGGGGTTATCGATAGTGAATATAGAATTCAGCTTTATTTATTAATTCATTAATTCTCAAGTGTGAGCGTCTAAGACTATATCTCTAAAAATGTTGCAATGGATGGGAGAATCTCGGAGGAAAGTGACGACAGTAAGCGTCCTATTCAGCTAAGTTATGCTTCCTTTTTTTTTTTTTTTTAGGTGGAAGAGCTATAATTTTGCTTAATTGTTGAATAGTTGATTCCTTTTTCATATTAGGCTATAGCAATTGTACATGTTTGAGCTGCAGAGCTACAGATATTAGGCAACTATAAATTAATTTAAGCTGGACTCTTACTTGGGTGATTATGAAGTTCTCTGGTGCAAATTAATCACAACATTTGAGATAATGTGTTGACTATTGAACTGATATTATGCCTTTCTTTCGTGCATGATTTCACCTGATTACATGGGAAAACTTCAGTCAAGAACATCTATGCAGAAGAGGTAAGAAACCAGTGATTTGGTTACTAGAAATAATAGCTGAATGATTTCGTATGTCACTTTGATTTGCATCTGAATGATATCCTCCTTTTTTGCATTCTGATGTATAATTGTTTATCCCTTCTTGAAGATAAGAAACTGCTGTTGATTCTACGAAATGAGATGAGATGTTGTTAGACGTACAATATCTATATATTCTGATGATTCATAAATATCTTAGGCAAAAGCAATACTATCCCTCCCTTAAGAAAGGAAACTGCTGTTGATTCTACGAAATGAGATAAGATGTTGTTGGACGTACAATATCTATATATTCTGATGGTTCATAAATATCCTAGGCAAAAGCAATACTATCCCCCCCTTAAGAAAAGAAACTGCTATTGATTCTACGAAATGAGATGAGATGTTGTTGGACATATAATATTGATATATTCTGATGGTTCATAAATATCTAAGGAAAAAGCAATACTATCCCTCCTTTAAGGAAAAAAACTGCTGTTGATTCTACGAAATGAGATGAGATGTTGTTGGACATATTATATCTATATATTCTGATGGTTCATAAATATCTTAGGCAAAAGCAATACTTTGAGCAAAAGAAACGACAGCAACGGTATCAGCAACAGACAGTGAGTTCGAAGAGCTACGATGACGGAATTGACATATCTGCACTACGTCTCAAAGAAAACCGGTCACTGGATGTAATCAGTCTGCTAACATTGTCAACGATTGCTCAAGAACACAAATCTGCATGCCCCAGTGGTATGTTTTGACCATTACAAAAGTCCAAAAGTTATCTTTCTGCATACACCTATTAATCTAATATATATTCGTTCATTTCATTTCAGTTGAAGGTATGTTTTTGTAAATTTGATCATCATCAGAGTTTCTAATCGCTGTATTTGTTTGATTATACAATTCTGCATGCCTTTTCCTATCAGGTTTGGGCACGGTGGGAACAGAAACGCCAGTCCATTCACCCCAGCAGCCCAATAGGTAATTAGCGTTTTTTGTGATAGGCAAAAGATTATATACGTTTCGCAATTCTTTGGTTTGTGAATTGCTTAAAGGAATTCGTGTATGGTTTCACATGCTTAAAGGATTTCTAGCTCATAAACAATACCTAACGATTTTTTATGTTTCATGCACAAACTCTAGGCATGCATATGATTTGATTATAAGAGTCGTATTCATAGCAAACTACTGGAGATCTCTTCCTTTGACAATAATTCAATGAAATTGCCATAAATATGTGTGTTTGTGTGTGTGTGTTTTTTTTTTTTCTTGAACAAATTGCCCTAAATATTTGAAACAAAGTTTTTGATCACTTCGCCCCTACTATGAAAAGAAAAAAAAAAAAAAAACTGCTGAACAAGACACGTCTTTGCATAGTGAACTTGAGCTTAATATGATGCCTGAAAAAAATTCACCCGTGTTACTTCACCTGAACACTGAATTTGATATGCATCATTGTAGAATCTTTTCCTATGGCTTCTTCTCATTTTTGAAGGCTGCAAGGCCGCTGAAGTTATCAAGAAAATTTAACTCTTCGCTGGATGATTTTGAATTTGAAATGGTGGGCATATGGAGTGCCTTCACAGAGTCTCCCTTTTTTATTTTTATTTATTTATTTTGTTTAGCTCTGAAGCTGCAAAGTTGGTATTTCTTGAAGCTGTAAAGGTTCAACGGTTGTGGAGAATAAGAAGAGTATTTGGTATATCTTGAAAAAATATATATATATATGTATATATAATACAATTTTTTTTTTCAAAATTATGTTATATATATAGATATATATATAATTTAATATACATTTTTACTGAATTAAAAGGCTAGCTCCCCACTGCTTCAGACCAATTATCAAATTTTCGTACCTTTTTCCATAATAACTGAAAGCACATATACGTTCAGAGGCTTCGGCAACAAGAACATAATTAACGACAATGAAAAGACAAAAACGACATAAAAAGATAGGACGACAATACAATGAAACGACAACGTAAAATGAGAACGGAAGTTTCTTTAGGAAAAACAAAAAAATAAAAGGGGCAAACGGAAGCACAAGTTAAAACGACAAAATAAAGGAAAACAGCACTACGTGCGGAAACAGCAACAAAGATCAAAGCAACAAAATACAGTGATTACGAGAACAACCAAAAAAAAAAAAAAAGTAAGAAAGAAAGAGCGACATGGCAAACAAAAATAAAAGGAAAAAGTTCCAGAAAAAATTATGAAAAATAGAAAAGAAAAAAGGAAGCAAGCACAAAAACGATATTAAAACTGAGAAAAAATAATAAAAAATACGTCATAAAATTAGAAAACAGAACCTCATATCCTAAGGTAAAAAACACATCCTTTCTCAAAATTAAAAAATACATGAAAAGAAAGTAGGAAGCAAAGTAAAAAAGAAACAGAAAATAAATACAATACGATGATAAAAAAATCTGAACGGCAAGAAACTGGAAAACGACAAAGGAAATAACAACACAACACGAAGGCTAACAACAGAAAGAGTGAGAGAGAGAGAAGGAAGGGGAGAATCATAATAAAAAAGTAAATCAATAGTAAATTTAAAAGCTAGAACGCAAGTGACACTACACAAAGAGAGTATTAAACGATAACAAAGTTTTGAGCGACAATAAAAGTAAAACGACAGCAAACAAAAGAAAAAACAAAAAAATAAAAACAAAAAAAATTTAACTTAACCTTCCGTTTGGTCGTCAAATTTAGCTTTGATATAGCTTAATTTTAATTAAAATGAGCATTTGGACTAAATATAAATTTAGCTTAAAAAGTCTCACTTTAACAACTTTTAACCTTTACTTTTACTATTTTAGAATAATTTTCAATATAAGTTTAAATTAAATTTTTGTATACCAAATGTCTAACTTTAGTTCTAAATCTAAGCTAACCTGACCGTTCAAATAGACTATAAAGGTAGTCGGAAGTACAATCATCATCTAAGAGCTCGGATGGATGAATGATTAGAACCTTTATTTGAAAGATTAGAGAAAATTGAAATAGTAAAAATTAATAATAAAAGTTAAAAAAAAAGACAAAAAAAAAAATACTACAACAACTCATAAAGTGAAATCCAACCTGATACAAGCCCTGAGTAATAGGATTAAGGCACACTAAAAAACCATCCAAGAATAAAGATAAAGAGCATAAAACAAGAGAGAATGGTCAACTTTGATTGGCATTGAACCGTAAATTAGTCATGATTTATGAAGTTCATTTTTGTCAAATACAGGATAGTAAAAGTTAAAAAAGGCACAAGTTTAAATTCATTCCATTTGTTAGTACAATAACAAAGACATAACAACTAGAAGCAAGCCAACAAATGGAAAACGCGTGCACACACAAACACAAGGAAGTCAACTAACTAGTACCTAGCCAGCAGGCACTCTTTTATTTATATCTTATTTTGCAAAGCTTCTCTAAAGCCCATATTTCTCCTTGAGATGCAAAATATAACCATAGATCTTTTGATGGTCTAAAATTGATTCTGCCACACTCGGATTTTCTTCCCTGCACCTTTTGGCCCAGCTCACAATCTTGGGACATTCCAACTCAATGCTGAAATTCGCGAAAACTTCGTAGGTGTAGAACCAGCTCGTGAGGGCAACTAGGGCAAGATCTACGAATCCAAATCTCTCACCACCAAAATAAAGCTTGTCCCCTAGCTCTCCTTCTATGGTCTTTAAGCTATCAATGAATTCCTTCTTTACTGCCTCTTGTTCTTCTCCTTTTGCCTTCCAAAGTTGTCTTGCAATGCTGAATATCTGCATCATATTGACACAAATCATATGTTAATTTTTGTGTAACACATACTAATATAATAAAATAAAATCAGATAGTAGACAATAACGTTAGATGTCTCTACTTTTTATTGCTAATTGATGTGATATATGAATTGTTATATTGATCAATTAGGATAAATAACTTGATCTACTAATAAAAAATGATAATTTATCATGTGTATTGCAAAAAAGTTAGGCCAGGAACTAAAAATAAATAAACATACTAACCTTTCTGTTAATATAATCAGCCCAAAACAAGGCTTGGGATTTTTGGTAAGGGTCAGAGGGAAGCAGAGGAGACTTGTGGCTCCAAACTTCGTCGATGTACCGAACGATGTTGAGAGACTCGCAGACGGGTTTGCCATTGTGAATAAGAACCGGGATCTTCTTGTGAACCGGGTTCATCTCTAGAAGCTGAGGGCTTTTGTCCAACAAGTTCTCTTCCTTAGCCTCGTACTCGATCCCTTTCTCTGCTAAGGCGATTCGCACCCTCTTTCCATAAATGCTAGGCCAGAAATCCAGTAACACCACTTTGTCTTCCATTTTCCTGATTAATGTTGGCTAGTATAAACTTTGTAGGATTGCTGATAAAATCTTGCACAAATGAGAAGCATATATAATTTTTTAGTACAGCATACCAACAAAACTAAACAATTTCCGTTTGTTCCTCGATTTCTCCTATAGCCTTGACTATTGCACTCTTGGAACAAATACAACCAACCAATTAGAAAATTTTTTAGTAGAGGAGCGGACGTGAGCATATACGCCATGATATAGATATGCTATTGTTATAGTCGTTCCTAACAAGCACTTTATTTATTTATTTATCTTCTTTCTTGTAGGCCCCGAATCCGACAATGATTTCCTTGAAATTATTAAAATGTCCTCTTTTTTGCACAGAAAGATTGAATTTAACGTATAGATGTGCTTGCATAAGCCATGAGCTTGGCACTTTTGCTCATCCATCTTGTTTATTAGCAAAATAAACAAAGTAATCTAAGGTTGTCATGCTCATCATGAAAATATCGATAATTCAGTTTTATAAAAATTTTAGAGATATAATTGATATTAGTAGAAATATTAGAAAAAATTATAGAAATTACAGAAAATTATTTTAATACATATTTATAATATTTTAGGATAATACAAATATTAAAAAATATAGAAATACATAAATTTTACATGAAAAATATCTAATATCTTAAAAGAAATTCCTATAAAATCTAATATACATATATATATATATAAGCCTATAGATAATTATCTCCTTACATAAATAAATTGTTATTTGTAAATAGTGACCTTCTATAAAGTTATTTGCAGCAAGATGAAATCTAATATATATATATATAAGTTTATAGATAATTATCTCTTACATAAATAAAATAGTTGTATGCGGAGAATCACCTTCTTTAAAGTTTTGTAGAAGTCTAAGTGGAAACATGATTATAGTAAAATGATATTTTCTCTCTCTCTCTTTTGCTGGCACTATCAGCTTTTACATTCTGTCTTTCACTTTTTTTTTTTTTTTTGGATACTCTTAGATAGTCTTCCTAAAATATACATATATATAAAAGATAGCAAATAAAAAATATAAAATTTTCCAACAAAAATTATGTATATATATTTACCTAAATTTCCGTTGAAATTTATGATATTTCCCTAAAATTTACCTATATTTTGTACAAAATATACTATATTTTATCGATATCGATATTCTCTAATATTTTAACAGAAAAATATTATACTTAAAAGATATTTTTAGAACCTTTCAAATATGGAAAAATTTCTATGGAAATTTTGAAAATATCGTGGATATTTACGACTATGATTTTAACACATTTGTATTTGTTTGAATTTAATTAATTAAAATATTTTTTTTATTTAAATGATCTTACAAATTAGCTTTTGACAATGGTCGAAGATATTACATGAAATGTGTTCATCACAATTTTCCTTTTTTAGCTACCCATTAATTTTTTAAATAATTTATCCCTTGTTAAAGTTAATATTTTTTAAGTGTTTTCATATTTCAAAATATTTTTCTATGATCCTTTCAACTACTATTGTCTCATATGTATTTTTTAATTTGAATTTCTCATAAGATAAAAAGACAAAAGAGATCCATGGTTCTCATTAAACTCTCAAAAATAAAAACAAAAGTTACCAAGCATGACATATTTATAAGAGTGGAATTAAAATAAAACAAAAGGTTTTCTAAATATGTTTAAAATAACGTAATTATAAAATAAGTGTTTTATATGTTCAAAAATAAAACACTTGTTTGATCTTTATTCATTTTATGAAGTTGTAATTTGATCTCAAATCCTTTTTTCCATACTAAAAACCCTTTGAACTCTTTTAAAATAGTGCAAAATAATCCTTTCCATCCACAAACATTTGAAAATTTAATTAATAGAAAATGTCATATGATTCACAAATGATTTACTATTAAAGGATAACTAAGAAAAAAAATTTCACATTATTCAATTTATATATGCCATATACATGTTTTGTTCCATCTGATTATTTTGCACCTTTTTAAATAATTCAAGAAGTTTTTAACAAAAGAGAAGATTGAGGATTAAATTACAATTTTGTAAAAATATCTGAGACCAAATGGATAATTTACCATTATTATTATGTTTTTTATGTTTAAAAACAATGTTAATAATTTTTATAAGGGTGGCGGGAACGTATATTATTTGTAAAATAATCCAGATTGTTTACAATATTTTTATCTCACAATAACATAATGTAAAGAAGTAAATAGCATTTTTAAATAACATGAATTAAAATATTTGAAATAAATAATAATAAATTAAAAATTTATTTTTTTAATTAGAGGTATAAGATTTGAACTCTACATCAATCAGACGTGAAATTATGTTTGTAATTACTATAAAAAATTTATTATTATCTTTTTTTTAATTTTAGTTAGAGATTCAAATTTTATATCTTTAGAAATCAAGTATAATATTATTACTAAACTATAATAAATTTAATATTTACTTTTATATTTAAAATTATTTATTTTTGTAAAAATATCATTTACCGAATTAAAAAAAAAAAAAAAGGTATTTACTATGACGAACCCCATTAAGCAACTCCACAATTGCGTTTCGCACTGGATGTACAAATTTTACGCTTAGTCACGTTTTCTCTTTCCTGAGGAAAGAGGGGAAAGAGGGGAAAGAAAAAAGGGTAAATTGTTAGATTGGTCTTTGAACTTTTTAAGATGGTGAGATCAATTTGGTCTTTAAACTCTATTTTTTAGTAAAAATATCCATAAACTCTTAAGTTGGTGGTGGAGTGATACTGATGGGAGAGGATGTCTTGGCTCAGAGAATGACAAAGAACGTCATTTTTGGAACAAAAATATTATATTACCCTAAAAAATTAACAAGTTCAAAAACTCCCCAATAAAAACATTCTTTATGAATTAAAAAAAAAACCCACAAACTATAAGTAAACAGGAAATGATAAATAAAAGATGGTTTTTGTTTGATTCTTTTTATTTTAAATTGATTTATCTCTTAAAAAAACAACATTTTTATTTCTCTTTTTATCATTTTTTTTATTTTTAATGATTTGTGAATTTTTTTTTAATTCATAAAGATTGTTTTTTATTGTAGATTGTTTTGAGATTAATGATTTTTGAGAGTAATAAAGTACTTTTGCTCAAACATATATGTAAATCATCATACTCTGCTTGTTAAGGATGACATTCATTATAGCTATTATACCACTTTCAAATTCAACTTTCGGTTAAAATTTAATGTGATGATCAAAATAAAGAGTTTAAGAGTATTATAATAATAAAAAATAGATTAACAACCAAACTCTTATCTATTTAAAAATTTAAAGGTATTTTTTATAGAAAAAAATAAAGGTTAAAAAACCAAACTCTCACCCACTAAAAGTTCAAACCAATCCAATAATTTACTTTATGAAAAAAACTCAAATCTTCTCTTCTCTTTTATTTATTTATTTTTTTTCAACAATTGCGCGGTAAATGAACTTAAACGAAAACTTATAACACAAGAAAACAAGATCGCCAAATTTCTGGGGAAGCACAAATTCATCGAGTCGGGCGATTACAGACGAACTCTCTCTCTCTCTCGCCATATTGAAGTACAATCCAAGCTTTCTTTCGTCGGCTTTGCCACTGAGCTTTCCACTGAGTGGAAGGCCAATTTCTGCAGCGAAACTTTTTGGAGAAGGAGAAACTTTACACATTTTCAAATTCGGAGGTACGATTTTCTCTCTCGAATGATCTTAATCCGAAATTTCCCTATTGAATCTGTGTTTCTTCCTTGGTTTCAGTTGTAAGGGACACGAAATCTCTTTTTCCATGCCGATTTCATGATTTTCTTGACCGTTCTGTGAAAACTGATGGAATATCTTTCTATTACTTTGATTTTGCATGAGCTGTAGAAGATTCAGTCCCGAAAACCTGAGTTCGATTTTTGGTTTTTCATTAGCTGTGTTTAATTTTATTAATCGTGATTAGCGACAGATCCCGATTTCCCTGCATGAGAGTACTGCTTCATGATTTTTATGAGATGTTTCTTGAAAACGGAAAAATAGTTCTGAAAAGACCAAGGAATCAAGCTGAGGTCTAATTAACAGGATTTATTTTTGAAAAAACCTAATTAATTTCCATATTTTGATACTTTTATGGATAATTAGCTAATTTTTTCTTAATAATTAGAGGCCTTAGGCTTGCCTTGATGGCTTTGCCGTTAAGCCAGTTCTCACGATTTCGAACACCATCTGTTTGCTAAAATTTTGAGCTTAAAGGGGGAAAAAAATGATTGTTAAGGAAATGACAACTATACCTTTTTTTTTTTGGTTATTGATAGTGAATATAGAATTCAGCTTTATTTATTAGTTCATTAATTCTCAGGTGTGAGCATCTGAGACTACATCTCTAAAAATGTTGCAATGGATGGGAGGATCTCGGAGGAAAGTGACGACAGTAAGTGTCCTATTCAGCTAATTTATGCTTCTTTTTTTTTTTTTTTTTTGGTGGAAGAGCTATGTTTTTGCTTAATTGTTGGATAGTTTATTACTTTTTCATATTAGGCTATAGCAATTGTACATGTTTAAGCTAAAAAGCTGCAGATATTAGTCAACTATAAATTAATTTAAGCTGGACTCTTACGTGGGTGATTATGAAGTTCTCTGGTTCAAATTTATCACAACATTTGAGATAATGTGTTGACTATTGAACTGATATTTAAGCCTTTCTTTCGTGCATGATTTCACTTGATTACATTGGAAAACTTCAGTCAAGAACATCCATGCAGAAGAGGTAAGAAACCAGTGATTTGGTTACTAGAAATAATAGCTGAATGATTTCGTATGTCACTTTGATTTGCATCTGAATGATATCCTCCTTTTTTGCATTCTGATGTATAATTGTTTACCCCTCCTTCAAGAAAAGAAACTGCAGTTGATTCTACCAAATGAGATGCGATGCTGTTGGACATATAATATCTATGTATTCTGATGATTCATAAATATATAAGGCAAAAGCAATACTATCCCTCCTTTAAGAAAAGAAACTGCTGTTGATTCTACGAAATGAGATGAGATGTTGTTGGACATATAATATCTATATATTCTGATGGTTCATAAATATCTTAGGCAAAAGCAATACTTTGAGCAAAAGAAACGACAAAAACAGTATCAGCAACGGACAGTGAGTTCGGAGAGCTATGATGACGGAATGGACATATCTGCACCACATCTCAAAGAAAACCGATCACTGGATGTAATCAGTCTGCTAACATTGTCAACGATTGCTCAGGAACGCAAATCTGCATGCCCCAGTGGTATGTTTTGACTATTACAAAAGTCCAAAAGCTATCTTTCTGCATACATCTATTAATTTAATATATATTCTTTCATTTCCTACATTTATAAACACTCCAGGAGGGAAAAATCAAGGAATCAATACTCCAAACATGGGGTTTGATATCACAAATCATTCACCATTAATCCTTTCTGACATAGTTGTTCCCACTGACTCTGTCGAATCTAAGGAGACAAGTATGCTTTGTATTTAATCTTATTATAAATGTTCCAACATATTTTATCCATATAAAATGTTCAAGTTATGATGGTTGTCTACTTTAGCAGGAATTCCATCCAGCCTCCAAGTGAATACTGCTTCCCCAAATAAGTAATGCCTTTGTTCATGCATGTGCCTGGCCTTGTGGTGCACTACTCTATACATACACAAATATTTCAGTTATTTCAAGTCTTTTATCCACTTGTAAAGGACTTGATTAGCGCAAAGAACTTTTGACACTACAGTGTTCTTAATTGAGTTGGGTCCTTGTCACTTCGCTTTTTTTTATCTTGTCATTATTTATTGTGACAAGTAAAAGTGTAATTTTTACCACACAGGATATCTTCTAGTAGTCTTGATAGTTATAAGAAGGCTTCCGTTGGAGCAAATTCTAAACCATATCAGTGGAATACAACTGCCGAGCAACGTAAGTGGCAATCAATTATAAAATATTGTCTTGTATTTCCTGTCTAGCATCTTTTCTTAGAATTTGACTTTCTAGAAGGAAGCTCTAGACTAATTTGAATTGGAATACTTCAGTTAGTACAGTTTACTGCATACAACTGCCTTAACCAGGCTTACATGACATTTCTCATGGGTGATTATATGTGCAACTGATTATTGGTTTTCCCCTTCCGTATGCTATTTCACTTTCTATAGGGTTGTCTGTTCTTGATCTGCTGTGTGATGATGGGCTGAATGGCAATATGGAAGAAGATCTAGTACATGAAGCTCATGTTGCATTTTCAGTTGAAGGTATGGTCTTTTGTAGATTATCATTAGAGTTTCTAATCGCTGTATTCGTTTGATTATATAATGCTGCATGCCTTTTCCGATCAGGTTTGGGTACAGTGGGAACTGAAACGCCAGTCCATTCACCCCAGCAGCCCAATAGGTAATTCACGTTTTTTGTGATAGGCAACAGATTATATACGTTTCGCAATTCTTTGGTTTGTGAATTGCTTCTAGGAATTTGTGTATGCTTTCACATGCTTAAAGGATTTCTAGCTCATAAACGGTACCTTTCATTCACAATTTTTAGGCATGCATATGATTTGATCATAACAGCCGTATTCACAGCAAACTACTGGAGATCTCTTCCTTTGACAAAAATTCAGTGATATTGCCATAAACATATGCACACACACACACACACACACACACACACACATATATTTGCTAAACAAATTGCCCTAAATATTTGAAACAAAGTTTTTGATCACTTCGCCCTACTATGAAGGAAAAAAAAAAAAAAAGTGCTGAACAAGAAATATCTTTGCATAGTGAACTTGAGCTTACTATGATGCTTGAAAAAATTGACCCGCGTTACTTCACCTGAACACTGAATTTGATATATATAATTGTAGAACCTTTTCCTATGGCTTCTCCTCATCTCCAAAGGCTGCAAGGCGGCTGAAGTTATCAAGAAAATTTAACTCTTCGCTGGATGATTTTGAATTTGAAATGGTGGGCATATGGAGTGTCTTCACAGAGTCTCCTTTTTTTATTTTTTATTTTTTTGTTTAGTTCTGAAGCTGCAAATTTTCTAGAGGGAAATTCCACCGACACGAGTCTGATTATTTGATGTGCTAAATACAGGAAGCTCAAATGCAAGATATTGACCTACCACTCGATAGCAATCCTTTGGAATTTTCATCAGATATTATGGAATCATTAAGCAGTCCAAAGCGGAGATCATTTACCGTGAGAGAAGCCAGGCGACATGATGATTACAGCAGTAAAAAGAACAGTTACATTGGTCATCACAATGAAGATGAATGGGATGGTAGAAAACCTTCTTTTTTGCCCATGCAAACACTTATCCTGAATAAGATCTTACTTCCTACCAACCACTGAATACACTATTCACACAGATACTTTGAATGCCATATGTTATTATGATTTAATCTGTCTCTTGTTCCAACACAATATAATGTTGGCCAATTTGTTGCTTTAAAAGTATGATTTTCTCTTCATTTGTGTACCATGAGAATTAGAGGAAAAAAAAGGTTCATTTTACTTGGACGTGACAGATAGACTAGTGCTTCTTGGGATTATGCTTATTATGATCTAGGTCTTTAACTCAGTGACTCTACATAATCACAATAGAATAGGTGACTTATGGTATTTTGATCGTCTACCTCTCATTGTAACCAGTGTAAACTTTACTTTGCATCAGTGTCACTACATGAGTGGTGCTCTAGTGTCCTATTTCAATAAGTTCCCTAATAGGAAAAGTTAATCTGATCTTATTCCTTTTCCTCATGTCTGTCAGATAGGACTAGTTTCCAATATCGGACATTCTTTGATGAAAGAGAACCTGATATGTCATGGAAAACCTGGCAAAGTCAAAATGATGATAATGCTGCTGATGATTTGATAAATAGAGACTACGATATGACAGATTTCTCTTTTGATTGCCCTCACACACCTATTAGGTGTTATTTCAAGACTGAATTTTATCTCCTTTTTCTGGATGCAACACAGAATATCTTCTGGTAAAATTTTTATGTTTGTACAGGACCACCGGGAAAGTCACTGACAAGTTTGACATCTCAGGTGCTCCAGTCTCAAACTTGAGGAAATCCTCCTTTTTTTCTTTTTTTGAAAAAAAAAATTCCTGTTTAATTGGGAATCTGTTTTCCTTATAATATGAATTGAATAGCTATGACGAGTTGCCATTCCGTATTCCTGCCAATTATTTGTTCACTTCTTTTTTCTAATCAGGGTCAGCGTTTTCATTTTCCAAGCATGAAACATCAGAGTATGACTTTGACTTCTTAAATTCCAACCAGGCAAGGTATGCCAAATTCACGGAGAGTTAAAACCTTAACACTTATTCACTTAGACAGTATTTTTATTTTTATTTTTTTGTATGGGGACAATTTTTATGTACGTCAGGTTCCATGCTGATGCAATGGTGGACAGACACCCAGCTGAGGAAAAGAAACTTGATTTTCAACGTGTAACTAGTAGACCAGATCGGTATTCCTATATGACAGAGGATGGAAGGGATGATTCCAGCTTACATAGGTAATTTGCTAGGATTTTATGTCTCAAAAGGATTTCAGTTCTTCTTTTGAATTTTGTGTCATAATTTAGTTTTTATATCTCATTATATGTGTTGTAACTTTTGGCAGTGAAGAATCATGCTCATCCAGTGCAGGTATTTTAATGGTTGCAATTTTTTTCAATTCCCCTGTTCAAATCTTATTTTGATAAACTGGACTGATCTTCCGCTATCATATCAGTGAGGCATCGGGGAACTGATACTACACCATCAAACTCAATACTACGACAGGGCAGGAGAAAAGGACAGAGCAGTGGCTTTAATAGCTCTGCTGATAAGTATAGTGTGAAGGGGGTATTTCCCAAGGATAGCAAGGAGGATGTTCAACAAAAAAATGTCGCGTCTGGCATAGGTAAAAGCACGAATATGTTAAATTCTTCAGAGTTAAAATCATGGCATCCCTCAAACTCCATTTCCGGGAAGTATTTGGAAAAAGGAGCAATATGGTTCCTTGAGGAAGGACATACCACAGTTGATATCAATCCAGGCTTTAGCTCTTTCAATAAAAAATCAGGAGCAAAACATACACTCTTTGACTCTGAGTTCTGGGGAGAAGATCCTTTTAGTAATTTTCCAACTCCGAAATCACATATTGGGGCTGATCCTTTAGGTGATGGATTTAACCCTGAATCTGTTGCATACTCTCCTTCCAGCTGTTTCACTTCCAAGAAGATTCCTATGAATGATTCATCGTCAATATCGAAGCCAGAATTTCCTCCAGATTCTGAACTGAGAAATGGGCGTCAAAGTTCATCCACTACTGCTGGTTTTCGGGGTGAGACGCCATCCCCTGATTTATTGGCTCAGGAAAGCGTTACCGAAGATGTTGAACACAAAGTAAACTTGGATCCATCTAACTTGTGTGAGACACTTGAGCCGGAGGAAGAACTCCGTATTAGCAATGAGGGCATGGTCTCTGAGAAAAAAGAGGCGATACAGGCCTCACATTCAGAGAAGAATAAATGGGAAGCTAGGGAAGCAAAAGTTGCGATTGTGCAACAAATGGAGAGAGTAAACAAGACAGTTATGGCAAAGCCTGGTGAGGAGACATCACCATCTGTGGATATCATCGACAAATCTGAAAGCATAAAAGATGAGAAGAGGTATGTAAGCTAAAAAGATAGGATTTGTTCTCTTCCATTATTTCTCTTTATTTGTTGTTTTCAATTTCGTTTGCTCGAAAAACTAATGAGGCTTCCGTCTTTGTTAGGGATCATCACGAGGACAAAATTCCTCTTCATCGAAATGGGAGAAAAGGTATCTATTTTTCGTTCCTTGAACTGAGTCTTGCCGTAATGTAATGCTAAGATGTTTATCCTGTTGGACAGGCTAATATGTACTAAACATGTCAATGCAGGAATTATAGAAGATTCGGGTTCTGAACGAAGATTCGGCAATAAAAAAAAGAGTGATTATGCTGGCTCATCTTGCCAGGCGATGATGCTTCAAAGCTACGTCTTGCAGCTTTTCTGCATGCATAAAAGATTGAAGTACTAGCCATCTACGGTCAGTGCCATGAAGAAGGTTTGTGAACAACTTCTTAACGGCTGATAAGTGATGCATGAGTTCATTCTTTTGAAGCAGTAAGTTCACTTTGCTTTTCATATGTTTCCTTCGAAAATATTCCACAATTGCATTCACAATGCGGCTTTCTCACTCTTTAGCTCCAAAAATGGTTCAGGCGACTTATCCAAAATCAAGTGGAATGCTTTTTATTCATTTTAGTTCTCAACTTTCCTTGGCAATTCCAGTACTAATGGCCTTTCCGATTTGTGGTTCGACTTTCATTTTTTTTTTTTTTTAAAAGACGTATGCTTGGACTTGTATAGAGTATGGGAACCAAATATAAGGGCATGGAATGAGATCATAACTGGTGATGTACTAGTCAGGTCATATTGAAAAAAAAACCAAGGGCGTGATGCACTTATAGCATTCTCTTTTCGTTGTCTCCAAAGGAGACCAGAAAGATTCTTCCTCGTTTGTCCTTTAATTCCATCACAGCGATGTGGCGCTCCTTTAATTTTATTGGACATCTACCTTAAGTTGGCTAATATGAATATCAAGCATGAACTATGAAACAAGCACGTATGGTCCATTTTACCAATTTCTACTGCAATGCGTGCATAATTTCTAGCCGGTTAAGTCTAAATTTAACTTAGGCAAAATGTATATATATATATATATATCAGATTTTATCCTTAGGTTATTCTTTGGGACACCTAATTATATACATTATTTCACTTCAAAATGTAATCATATTTCAGAATGTAATCGTAGTTGCATTGAATATATTATGTTTATAAGAAACAAGTTACAAATAAAATAAAATGAGCAACAATAAAATGCCAAAAAATCAACACATTAGATGGAGGATATTCGGTAAAATATAGGATGATGACTAGGAATTCAAAAGAGGGATATTAGGGTAACTCTCTGATAATAATAATAAAAAAAATAACTAAAAAGGGAAATGGTGGTGCGTGGGGGTATAAGGGGAATAGGATGAGCTGACGAAGGAATTGGGCCCACCGTTAGCATTCGATCCAGTTGGAGTCCTTGGGCTCAATGGACTTATTGACCTTGCCGACACCATCCCGCTCCGATAGCCCCTTTCGCCGCTTCTTCTGGGCCCTTTCTCGGCCCACTTTAGCTCTGCTTGCCTCACCACACTAGGGTACCTCGAGCAAAAACATCGTGCTTCTCCTGCTCTTTGAATGTACCTGTTGGATGAAATAACCCGCCCCAAAACACTCATCCTTTAGCTTTCAAGCAAGAAAATAACGTAATCATAAAGATAGGATGAGTGATCTAGTAAATATAACTTATTTTTTTAGATTCATAACTTTTAGTAGATTTATATAGAGTTTTTATGAAACTTTGTGTGATATGTTGCATTTTGGAATTTTTACTAAATATAACATGTATTGGTTGAAAACGTTACACATCAATGATATCAGTGTTACACGTTATGAAACATAACGTTACATTGTTAGATCCTACTTCTGTCGGATTCAATACCTTATTTATATATTTATATGTTTTCTTATAAAATAGTCTTTTCCATTGGATTAAGAGGTTCAAACAACGTTGAAAATTATAGTTGCTGTTGTTAGTCACTAAAAGTTTGTCACTTTGATAAGTGGCAAGTCTAGGACCAAATTAAGGGATGGCAAATAAAGTGTAATTTCTTATTGCAACCAGGCAGAGAGGTTCTTTGGGCATTTGTCGTATTTAGCTTAACAATAATTCTACACCAGTAACACCAAAAGGTGAAGAATTCGACTTGTCCACTCTCAATTAAAAAAAAAAACCAAAAAAAAAAAATTACCGGCTTGTTTAGATGAAAACAAAGCAAACTCTCTAAACACCAATTGTGAGGGACAACATGGTCTATCTATTGATGTTGAATGAAATTTTGTATGAATTGGTCACAAAGTCATGATTTGCTGAACTTTTGTATGACTTGGTCACAGTCATGATTTGCCATATCAGAGAGAATTGTTAACTTTTTAAGTGCAAATGCTGACCTTTAGTATTGCACCACATTTTCATATCTTGACAATGATGTTACTCAAGATTCCATAAGGTGGTCTAGTATTGATGTTATTTTTCGTGTAGTAATTGATTAATTATCTAAAATATTATCTAGGACTAGGCTTGCTTATGTATGACAATAAAACATATTATCTGAACATAAACATGTTATCTGGAATGAACTAAATTTGAAGATGTTGCATATTAATTAATTCATACCTTCTTACGTTAGTTAAGAGGTATAAAGTAAGAAGCTATAGGTTAAAATGTTTTATTAAAAAGGTTAATTAATTAATTAACTATTATCTAAGACCTTTTCTTCAGCAACAAAATAATGTCAATAAAAATTATTACCTTTGGCTGAATCTTCTACCTAGGCACTCAATGCACTTTCTTCCTTCCGTCATTTCTCCCATGCCTATCACAACGCATTGCCTGCAATATACTCTTCCACAAACCTGAGACAATAAAGGTATCATAAACTTAATATTTATATATATATATATATACACACATATTGTATAGCATATATATGTATCATAACTGTACCCCACACATATTTATATCTTAACAGTTTATGATTTTAGAGTGAACTTTTAGCTCTTCTTTTGTGGGAAAACAAATCGAAAGGAAACACTAACAGACAATCTATAAAGGCGAACTAAACAATTAGCTGTAACATTGGGCTAAAATAAGTTTTCACATAAGATATCCAAGTAATTTAAGGGGTGATGGGGTGATGGGTAGGATTATCCCTTAAAAAGCACATCTTTGAATTATTATCCCAGTTATAATGATTAAGGTTTTTTTTTCCTAATCTCCAATTAGATAAGTATAGAGGATCAAAATTCATACAAGCATTAAGTGAAGACAAAAAAACATTGTCTATTTTAGAGTTTCGTTTCACATTTTTCTCTAATTTTTTGAAAATACACAAACAACTAAAGGGAAGCATTAAGTAAACAAGATATCGTCTAAAGCTCAAGTTAATTAAATTATATAAACCAATGAATATACAAACACCTATGGGAATAATTCAATGATGGAGTAGAGTTAAGAAAAAAACCTTGTCTCTAGGCTTTGACTGTTTTTGAATTATATTCAATCAGATTGCTTTGTGTTTTCATACTGTTTAATTATAACATAATCGTTCAAAAACACAGACTACTGTTAGAGTATTAAATACTGTATAAACTCCCTCTATAGTAGCACAAATATATATTAACCAAGGCAAATTAGTGTTGGATAGAAATATTAATAAAAGACATACTAGGCAACGATGGCGGAACATGTAGATGTAGGTACTGCAAACGGTGCAGATTTTGGAGTGTGGTATCCCAGGGCGCCGTCGTCCCACGGTTCTCTCTTGATACACCGAAGCCATGCTCCGATCATCGACAACCATGCTACTCTCCACCGCGTGCCTGAACCCCGAGTGAGCAACAGAGTTGGGACTCATCCAGTGCTGACCAAGATGGTCATATTGATGACTTAATTCCTTTTTATGATGATGATGACTAAACGGATGAACGTCGTCCTCGTTGATCCGTTCAAGAGGATGACGATTGTGGTGGTGGTGATGCTGATTGGATGCTTGCAGGCCTTTGCTGAAATCAAGGCTTGGTATCTTCCTGAGAGGGGATAAATTTCCTTCAACTTTTGTGTTGTTCTCGGAATTGTGTAATTCCATGTTGTTGATTAGGAGTACTTTCTTCTTCCGTGGTGAATTTGGGCTTGGTTTGATATTTGCTAGGTCTTCAAAAGTGAGATCCACTGATTCATCTGGTACTCCTGAGTAGATTTCTTCAAGCTCCATTATTGCCTTGTTTAATGCTGCAGAATCCCCCATTCTAGCTAGGCCTTAGATTAGTTTGGTGATGCTATAGCTAGAATCTGTTTGTTCTTTTTTTTTTTTTTTTTTTTTGGGAGTAATTAAGAATATAAGATTGGTGTGCTTATTATAAGGTGAATAAATAATGTTAAAAACGAAGTAAAAGTTTGTTGGAATCCTTTGGAAATGAAGACGGGCAACAAAAGGCCAAAGGTTGGAATACGCCGGTCGGGGACTGGTATTGTAAAATACAATTGCTCGGGATTCGTGATCCGTAACATAAAAGGTTAACTAAAAGTGTTAAGTGATTAATTGCCTCTAAGCTTGATATAAAAAATCGATTACTAGATAATTTTTCTCATGACACGTAAACTTTGAAAGCTGTTAAAACTAGCACGAGGCCAGTGCATGCATTGCATGGTGAAGGAGCCAAGATTAAAACGAAATTTAATTTGGCCGGACTACTAAAATATTAAGCACAATTTCAGCTAGCTGGTGGGTCAAACATTTTTTTTTGTTTTAGGGAACATTTTATTTAATGTTGTTCCTTGGTAGAAACGAAGTCCAATATTAAACTATAAAACAAGACCCGTCACGCGTATTCATCTCGTAAGCAGCGGAACAAGAGCCGCTCTTTGATGGAAACATTAATTTAAAATAATTTAACAATGAAATCCCACAATTTATACGAAACTTTGTGGGGGGTTTTATTGTTAAATTAATAAAACGAAACTGAAATAGTAGTTTGAATTAACTATTGGTTGTTTTAAACTTTCATGCGAATTACATGTCAGTCGATTATGACAGACATTGTGGGATCAATTGCCCTTTTTTTTTTTTTATTATCATGAAGTTAGGCATATAAGGATTCGAAAATTACCACTTGTAATAGACTAAATATGAAATTAACACTAGACTATATTTGTAATCACAATGATTCTTTTGGTCACAGCATCCACACGACATGAAATATGACATCATTACGCTCCACATATGTAGTTCTGTCGTTTACCTGAAGCAACGAAACCAGCCGAGATCCAGCAGGAAACACGCGTAAAATCCTCCCCTCACCCAGACACGCAGACATGCATGAATAGAAAAAGAGACAGGTTACTACATGAACAAAAAGAACAAAAGAAACCTGTATTCTTCGATGGCAGATCCGGACTGTGTACACCTTTTCTTCATGTTTGGAAGTAAAAGACAACAAATTTTCTTTTACTTTCCGAGTTTGAACACAATTTAAATTTTAATTGAACTGTGTTCAGTCTAATTTAGGATCTAGGTAAACTCCATCAACTCTACTTTCCTGCTCCCAACCAACAGATGCAAGGCGCCCTTCGTTAGATATGTCTCTCCCACCCTCTCCACTTGCTTTTTTAAATAAACAAGAACCAAGAGTAGGCTTAGGCTGTTGCTGCTCGTACATCAAGCTTGCAATCCCATTTTGCTTCATGTAATTTTCTAATTGAGCCATCATTGTCAGTTCCGGGATGTCCGCTTGCATGTCTTCACGGCAGGGGTGCGAATTCAAATCAATTTGGCCTGTACTAGTCTCGGCTGCATCAGCTTGAAGTTTGCTTTGGCTACCACCATTCTCCGAGTGACTCATGCGCAACAATGCATCTTTAGATGTGGTGCCATTTGTTTCCATTTCGTCCTTGTTTTCATTATCCTCCTTCTGTGCAGACTCGGCTTCACGTTCTGATTGGCGTTTCTTCTTGCGCAGCATGAGGGTTTTGAAACGGCGCTTTACAGTCATGCAGACGTTGCATGTGCATGTGGGTTTGTGTTTGCCCTTCCCACTTGGAGGCTGAATGCACACAATGCAAGTGCAACCTGGGCGGTGTCGGGGATGTTTGGTGGTGACTCCAACTGATGGCTCGCCAGAGTCACCAACATTATCTCCCAATACTGCAGCACTAGCCAGAGCATCTAGCCCAGAAGGCTCACGTTCCTCGGTTGCTTTGTGGTTCTCTGTGGTCCTTCGCTTCTTAAATTCTGGCAAAAGGAATGAGTAAGAGACAAAAACGGGTGTATATAACTACCTAATAATAAGACCATACTAAAATAAAGCCATCTGTGTGACAAAATTAGTCTAAATAACTACCTAATCACCGTTGAAGGCAGTTATGTATTCCCTAGAGGTGTATATGGGCTGTAAAATCCTCTTATAAAGAGAGAGAGAGAGAGAGAGGATGTAGGCCTACCTTTGCTTGATCTTAGAAGATTCTCCAATTCCTTCAAGCTCATCTCCTCCGGTGCAGAACATGAACCCCTAAGAGCATTATTCACCAAAAAAAAAAAAAAAAATACAAGAGACAATCAATAAACTATTAATTCTATAGAACTTCTTAGCACGGAACTGAACATCATATGATAAGGCTCGCCTGCTGGAATCCCAAGCGTTGTTGGAACAAGTCCACTTTGGAGGAAGAAGAACTTCTACAGGCAGCTTCCGCCATTTGGAGCAGTCATCACACTGAGCCCATTGTTCCTGGCCCCTAAATAAAAAATTTCCCCGTATTCAGCACTAAAAAGATCCCTCATTATTAAAAACCCTTGTCATGAATGCACATATTTATTCAACCCTCAAAGCTATGTTTTACAGACAGACAAGCGGGAAAATGTTCAAGGAACAATTAAATAAGCTTAAACTTGCCCAATAACTAGACTTAAAAAAGGCAGCAAGGTTACTATACCAAATAAATAGAAATAAAAAATAAAATAAATAAAAATAAAACCAACGAACTATAAAGAAGCACAATCATCGTTCACACTTGTGTTTACCAATATAACATCATAATCATACAGATACTTACCCAGATGGCTTAGAAATAAATAGCGTTCTCTTTCCAAAAACTGGTGGCTCCTACAAGAACAACATATCCATCAGGAAACAAAAAAGAGAACATCAACTTTACTGCTAATCATGGAAAGTAGTGAAATTTCATCATCAAACACAATGAAACAAGGCAGTGACTTTTCGTACGTCATATTCTTCAAATTCATGGTCCTCAACAGTCACAATGCTTGGCTTGACACTCGGAGGTGGACGGAGCAAATCCTGAGCTTCTTCCCATGTCAGTCTCAGCTCCAGCACGTCTTCACTATGCATAAGCAACCTCTTATTCTTAGACCCTATATTTCGAGTCCTCTTCTTCTCTGAATTTGAAACTGGTGGCTGCATTGCATCTTCGTTTGTCCTGCAACCATTAGTCTCACTTTTGTGCAACCCAATATCCCCATCCGCCGACTGCATGTGCTCAGACGGAGCACTACTACCAGGGTCCTTGCTTCTTTTATTTGTCTGGAGGAGACCAGAGTAGCCACTTCCAGGACCAGTGGGCAGATTCTCAGTAACAGCAGAAAAAGAGGACTCTCCAAGAGTCCCATTAAGAATAACAGGTGCTTCCTAATAATTCATTGACCGTATATAAATTTATCCATCAGTTTAGTGATACACTTGAAAGCTAAAATAATTGATTGCAACTTATGAGAATATGGCTCACCTGAAAATCTGCAGTGTTTGATGCCTTCCTAAACCCCATAACAAGTTTGCCTCCAGGATCTATCCGGCTAAACGTTACTGCAAAAAAAAAAGGAGAGAGTAAAAGGATAAAGAATAACATATACAAAATGAGTTGCAGGTATGCCAAATTTATCATCTTGAAGACTAGAAGTGTATCCAGATGGATTACAGAATGGTAGCTTCATGTAAAGCAAGGTAAACAAATAGGTGGAGAAAATTCATTCAGCAAAAATAAAGAAAAAATAGACAGAACAAAAAGAAGATATTGGCTTTTAGACTCGGAAGTTGATATCACTTAATCTTCGGGGAAAAGTTTCGGTAAAAAAACCTCCAACTATCCATTTTTCCTTTTTATTGGTATTCTAAGATATATGAGAAGAGGTAAGTTAGCAAAAGCAATGAAAACAATGAATACTACATTTATTGCAATTTACATACATAAGCATGTGTTGCAAATGTCTTCTGTCAAGCTAAATGTTTCAATAGACTGACATACCTGTATCTCCAGCTCGAAGTTGCATAGACTGAATACAAGGGGTCACTCCTTCCAAAACGTACATCCTGCTGTTGTTATTGGGCCAAAATCTGAATTGAAAAGTCCATTCATTCCCCTTCACATCTTGAATTCTTAAAGGCAGGCCTTCTGACTGAGAAATAGAAGGAAAATAAGCCTGCAAGTGTTCCAGTTCATAAAGATGAAAACATCAGAAATAGAAGAGGCAAAATAAACGAGAAAACCTATTCTCCTCCACGGAGAAGCAGCAAATAAAAAAAGAAAGAAAGAAGGAAAAACTGGAAAGAGAATTGTGTTGAATCTTTCACGTATACCTCAGCACAAGCTTTTGGAAGAACCAAACGACCAATCCGACCAGCATCACTGGCACTCAGCACCTTCTCAAACAGAGGAACTATACTGGAATTCAAACTTTATGATGACATTTTAAGGTAAATACTAATAGGTGCATATTTTTTCCGTCGAAAGTAGATATTATCTGACCAAAGTAAAAATACAGAAATAAAGAAATTAATTCATTAATCAAGCACGGATACTCTCCAGATAATTTCTCCAGCTCTTGGTCAGTTATCCTTGGCCAGTATCTTGGAAGTAGTTGACTTTTCCCCCGCCCCTCACCGGGTGGCCTAGCTATGCGCATCTGAGTAACTACACCTTTGCTTGAATCTGAACCCGCGTTGAGGCCAGCTTTCAAAGGTTTGGGCAGTATAGGGCGATTTCTATGTGATTCAAAGGAAGAAGAAGGTGTTTTGCTCTGTTCTCTCTCAACAACCCCCCCAGAAAAAGGTAGTACAAAATTTGAAGTCCTTGATGGAGTAACTCCCAAAGACCTTGATGGGGTTCCCAAGGTCATATTCAAAGATGGCTCAAGAAGAGATTCATGCCTATCTTTAACCTCTAGTGTTGCTCTATTATTGTCGGGTTTAGCGTATGTTAACGAACCAAAAGATGACTGACTCATGCTCGAAAATTCTCGGCCAACTTCTCCCATTCGATGCATGATATCATCTTGTTTTGCTTGACCAAGAGATGCACTTAGTTCAGCTCTCTGAAATCGAGGCAGGCGGTTTGGTTCATTATCCTCCACAGCTTTGCATAGTTGCATCAATCTTCCATCCTCTACACTGTCAGTAACCATTCTATTATGAACTCTGGTTGATTGCGAGTCACCAGCATCATTTGATGCACCAAATCCTTTAGACATGTCATTGTTCTGTATCTGCATGGGATGAAAAAGGAGGGATGAGGCTCTTCAAAAATGACCTTGTTTACCTCACACAACAAGCCGAGTATTGACTATATTGATAAAGATTTCATGAATAGCAAGAAAGAGGGTGAACAAATATAAAATTACCACAAACAATATAAAGCAGGTCAATGCGCAGGTGCCCAATTCTTCATTAAAAGGGAGTGAAAAAGGAACAGTACAAAAGGTAATATGCATGGAAATTTGAAATTAACTAAAACGTTTGAATCAGCATTGGCTTTCAGGATGAAGGTGAAAAAAATAATAATAATAACGCATAAAACAGCTATTATATAAGATGATACATCGTATCAACCACTTCTAAACTTCTTCTTTTCAAACAAAAGAACTAATTAAACATTTGAACGCATGAATTACATAGAATTAAAGGTTCAAGCAGAATCATCTCTAATTCTAAACGATAAAATAATCAAACTTGATCTTACCGTGCGCGATCGACAACTGTTAAAGCAGCTAATACACCCTACACCCCCTAGATCGAGAAACTCATACAAAGATTTAGAGACTATGCATCCACAGTGGATTTGCTGCACCAAACAATACAATTTTCAAGGGTTAAAAGGTAACAAGAAAAAGGAGAGAATGAACAAGATCAATCAATCAAAAGTTCTATCAGCTCACCTTTCCGCATAAGCCGCAATCTCTCCAGCCAGATTCTTCTAAATGGAATCTTTCACAGTAAACTGAACTCTCATACGCAGATCTGAAATTTGTGCAGTGCCACCAGAAATCCATATAGAAATAATTATAGATTAATACAGAGAAACATGTGCATATAGACGAATATTTGTAGATATTACAGATTCATCACCCCAAAAACATGGTTCAACACCAGCACAAAGATGGTCATGTATTAAACAAATTACTAACGTAAAACATAGAATAAATAAATTCAGTCATACCCAACAGGAGAAAAAAAAACACTGGCATTTTCCCACCACCTTAATATCTGCTAGCCAGAAGTTCATCATGGCGGTTTTTTTAAACCCATGTTTTCACATCACAGCAAAATTCTAACCCCTGAACGGTCAGCTAAAATTCAACCGAACAAGTTTTTTAACATTTAGTCAGTTTCCCAACGTATAAATTTGAAAATTGTTTATTCTACTCCACCATTATTCCTAATCAAAATTGTAAATTTTAACAGATACATTGACCATACTCTGCCCAGTGGCAGTGCCAGTTCTTAGTCTTAGTAATACCTATATTTAGCCATTTTGTGAGCTAAAATGTAGCCAATTCCCCATTCCAAAATTTATTTAAAAAAAAAAAAAAAACCAAAGGAGACTAAAAATCAAAGTCAAAACCCAAATTCTCAACATGAAAATACCATCTGTTACAAAATCAATGACGATTATCAACCCATAATACACACACCCTAACCCCAAAATGCCCTCGCAAACACCATACTAAAAATCCCGAGAATGTCTCTGAAAGACCGTAATTCCGAAATTGCAAAGACTTGAATTGAAACAAGAAAAAAAATCCTAATAAAAATTAAAAAAAGAAAAAAGAAAAAGAAATTTACCCGCAGGTGTAGCAGAGATGGGCCAATCCACCGGATCGCAGAGGCCAGCCCTTCTTCCATTCGTGCGTGCTCCTCGCCCCACACGAAGCGTTCATGCAAATCCTAGAACCCATCGTACCGGATTCCTACCCACTCAACAGAGAAATCGAAATCAAATCCCTAAAACCCCTTTCGATTAAAACCAAAAAAAAAAAAACTTTACAAAAAAAAAATTAATCAAAGAACTCATCACTAAAAAGAGTCGTAAACAATAACAGCATTTTAGATTCAAAAGACGATTACCAAAAAAAATAACAATAAAAAAATAAAAATCAGTACTTGAACTAGCCTCGTCTACGCCCAAATCTCCTTCAAGAGCTGAGTACTGAATATATTAATGATAATAATAATAATCCCTGGATATTATCACTCGGATTGCTCACCTGAACCCACAATATACACAGATATATAAATATAGAGAGAGAAAGAGAGGTAATCAGCAAAGCACAACAACCGACGAGAGAGAGAGAGAGAGAGCGAGAGTGAGACAAGTCAACACGGCGGTTACCGGTGGGAATTGGAGAGAGAGAGAGAGAGGGAGAATCGAAAAAACGGCCGGTGAGACCGAAGAACGCGTGTAGGGGCGTATTGGGAAGGTACATGTAGAGAGAGAAAGAGAGAGAGAGGAGAGAGAGTGCATGCAAAGCAACAGATTACATAAAATGCATGCACGACACTTGAAGACACACCACCACTTAACAAACGAAACGATGCACCAAGAAGTCGTCCCTCGTTTTTACTCTCTCTCTCTCTCTCTCTCTCTCTCTTACTGTGTTTACTGTTTTGTTTGTGGGGTTCCTCTTGGGCTGTGATAAGCGCAACTAGCGGTTTCACGCGGCTAGGTGACTGACCAGTCGTCTTGTGATTAATTACGTTTACGGGGGTGCGAAAGGGGGAAGACCCGCTCTGCTGACGGGTGATTGCATAGACTTTGCATGACGCCAGGTGTCATTTTCACGGCACGTAACGTTAGTACGTCGGCAGTGGAGTATGTAAAATATAAATTAACCCGTTTGCTGGGTCACCAAATTACCTTTTTTTAATATTTTATTATTTTTTATTCTTTATATTTTAAAATATTATAAAAAAATTTTAAATTTTAAAAATTTATAATTTTATGTATATAAATTTAAATAAAATAATTTTTTTTAAATTACATAAAAATTTTAAGATAAATTAAATAATATCTATATTGATATTTTTTAAAAAAACATTTTTAAAAATTTTTTTTATCTCAGGTAATTTTTTTCTCAAATATATTTATCAAAATATTTTTTTTTCAATCCAAAAAAATTGTCTCCAAACGGCTCTAAATATAATTAAAAAGGAAAATAATAATAATAATTTAATAATAAAGAAAATTCCTTTATTTGTTTATGAAGTTTTTAACCCTTTTTTTTTCAAAAATAAAATGTGTGAACGGGGAGTTTCAAAAAATAAAAGTGGATAAACAATGAAGGGATGAGTTGTCGCAGGGCGTTTCCCATTTCGGTATAACACATTTGTTTATTTCCTTTGTCTCTCACATGTGATTTGTGTTATTTTATTTTATTATTATTATTATTATTTTTTTGGCTCTGACTCTCACATGTGATTTTTTTTACTTGTTTGTATCTACATTTTTGTCTATTTTTCCCCATCGTTTTTGGTCTTTTCCATTTTATAGAAGAAAAGAAAAATGAAACATCCTTATTGATGTTTAATATGAAAAAATAATAATAAATTCAATTATTATTTGCCGATGTAAAAAATTAGATCGAGCCATTTCGTTGTGGAGAACCAGCAATAAAAAGTTTATGGATTTTTTTTTTAATTTGGTCAAAACGACTATAAAGTGTATTCCATTTATATATATTATTTTCCAACTATGATCTTTTAAGATAATATCTAATCATGATATACGGGTAGTATCAAGAACACATATATTAGCCTTTCGATTAATTTGCTGGTTAAAAATAAAATTGTTAAGTTAGAATTGGTTGATTTTTCAAAATTTAATTATAATTTTTATTGATTTTTCATTAAAAAACAAAAAATAAGATGGACAATTTGAGTTGGAGACTAAACACCAAACAAAACCTTAATATAAATATTTAAATAACAACTTATATAGTGATAAATGATTAATATTTTATGATACAATCAATTGATATAGTGATCCTTTAAATATTTATTAATAAAATATGATAATTAATATATCAAATAAATTAATATCATAAATAATTACAAATATAGTCTAATAATAATTTTATACTGTATTTTATTTAAAAATTTAGAGTTCAAATCTCTATCTTAACTTTAAAAAAATTAATATTAAAATTGGTATCTTTAATAATTTTTTTTTATTGTTACGGCACATGCAGTTGGCTTTGTGTTTTTGTTAAAGAGCGACAGTTGGTCTAGATCTAAGCACTATGCATAAACGTGCTTAGGTTAATCTTTGTTATACTAGAGTATATATACAATTATATAATATAAACCTTATATCATGCATGTGATGTAAAGCTTTTAAAACTTTTGTGATACCAATAATTAGCTGTTGTAAAAGTATATATATTTTATACATAATCGTCATTGGGAGAAAGAGAGAGATAACCCTCATAATTTTTTGTTTTCTTATACTCTAAAGACTGAATTCTTCACATTTGAGACATTAAATTAAGATTTGAAGGCAAATTCTGAACAAATTAGGTAAAATATGTAAATTCAATAAATAAATTAATGTGCATTTTAAAATCCTCGTATCAATTTTTTTTTAATGAAATTATGTTACAGAAAAAAATCTCGACCTCGATATAACTTTTCTATCTTGAAAATTTAATAATAGTATTATTGCAGTGCTAAATTATGGTGCCATTATTATATCAAATATTGTAGAGGAGTCAACCATTCCATTACAATAATAGGAAGTATTGAGAAGGTATATTGAATTGGCCCAATATTGCCATTCATGAAGCCCTAAAAGGGTGTATGACCCCAGAATACAAAACAATGACACCTATGGACTACATGCAAGCCCCTTAGTGACACTACACTACTTGGGGATGACATTTTTTTTCCCCCCTCCGTACACGGAGACCCACGCTTGATAAAACGAGGATACATAGGACGTTGCTAAAACGATTCCGGATGAAAATCGGGATAATTTTTTTTTTATCTATGAAGTAACACTTACCTCGATCTTTGTATATATATATATACATATATATATGTATATATATACTATTTAGATTATGTTGAGCAGTGCATGTGAAATTGATAAATAAAATAAAACAGAAAAATAACAAACGAGTGTTGAGAAACACCATGTGATATTTATAAAGGGATAGCTAAATTAATGAGACTATATAAAATATAATTCTCTACTAGGTATAGATAAATATAGATATATACATATTATTTTCAATTTTTTAATGTTTATATATTTGGTTAGAATTTGATTCGTTTGTAAGAACATTAAATTAAGATGAAATTTTTAGTTTTTTTATTTTTTTATTTTTTTTCCCAAGTTAGAATAGTGGGACTATTTGAACCATGCACTTTATGCTATAACAAGGTGTGAAATGATTGTTTGGCTGTTTTGAATTATGGAAATAATGACATTGTCTTCCCATTGAATAGAAATGTACAAATTACCTAATTCAAAACCTATTCAAATTTAAAATTTAAAATTTAAAATGGATAACTAACTAGATAATTAGAAATTTAGATTCAAACTTAAACTGAATAATTACATAAAAATAAAGAAAATTATTCATTTTCTTTTTTTATAGTATATCAAAAATCACTTTATTTTTATTTTTTAATTTCTAACATGTAGTGAATTTAAAAAAAAAAAAAAAAACTCATAATAAGAATTCTCATATCCGTTCCTTCTTTCTTTAGACAATAATAATAACGGAGATGAGAATTATTTTAAGGGACGTGGAAGCATGAAAGCATTCTCCATGTGCCTTTCATTTCCTTTGTTGAAAAGTTAGTTTCTTGATAACTTAGGAAAAATAATAATTCAAATGGCTTTACAAACAATAATGATTCATGAATTAATTGGGAAAGAAAGGAGAAAAACGACATTAAAAGTGACACCTGCTGCTAACGTAACTGATGAATGAAATCTTTCCACGTGTACGCTGCACGTAAAAGTAACTATAAAACAATATAACTACTTATCCTCTTCGGTGTTCCAAGGTTCTAACTATACATTTCAGATTCAGTGTATCAGTCCGGCTAAGACTGTCCGACCACGTAGACCACTAAACGCCACCATATCATCTTTTCCGTCTCTGAGAAGTTCTTAACGTGTAATTGATTTATTGATCTAATTTCATTTAATTTAAAAATTAAATTAAGTCTAATAATATGTTTTAATTTAGTTTAATTTAATTTATATTAAAGATAGTTAAAATAGAGATAATTTATATTAAAAAATTATATTAAAATAATAAAATAGATATAAAAAATAATAAAAGTGAATGTTATTAAGTTAAACTAATTAAAATTAATTTAGACAACTTAACTTAATTTATAAGTTAAATTAAACTAGATCGGCGAATTAAATAAATCCTCGACACATCAAACGACTCCACGTTTGGAAAATCTGATACGACATTGTTTTATGTTCACTGTTTTTGACAAGTTTTAAACTCGAGCTATATGTTCTAAGCTCCTCACTAATTAAAAAGAAAATAGTATACAACTTCTGTAACCTTTGCATGAAACAAAAACCCCTTTTTCCCTTCACATTTTTTTTAAGATTAAAATAAAAATAATCTTTATTCAAATACATGAGTATTTACAGACAAAATCTAATAAGAAAAAAAAAAAAAGGGTTATTATACCCAGATTTTTGTTTGTTGCGTTTTAGTATTTACATTTTGATACAACAAATAAGGATGATTTTTTTTTTTCACTGGAACTTAGTATAAGAAGTTATTAAGGACATAAGAAACGTAGAATTCAAATCAATCATAGTCAAATTTAAAAAGTTATAACTTATTACAAAGAAAACACTGTGAACAGGGCTTAACAAAAAGGGGAAATATATCGTACTGTTAGAGTTGATTAAAGAAAAAGTCCCATGTTACTAAGGAAGTAAGGAGGAGTCTTAAGGCTATATAGAAGGAGCTTAAGGCGTTGTTTTCCAAGTGCCTCAATCGAACACACTTCTAACCTTGTATTTTAACTCTAGTTAAATTTTTTTATTATATTTTGTTATTTTAAGTGTAGAAAGGTGTGAGTTGGTGTATGCTAGGAAATAGTGTGTCGTGGTTAGCAGAGTGGGAGAAAAAGTCTGTGTGATTGTAAAAGTTTATCATACAGTGAATTTCTTCTTAAGTACCATGGTTTTTCTCTTATTTTGGAGTTTTAAACATAAATTCTTGTGTTGTAGTGATCGTATTTATTTGTCTCATTTATTTTTCTATTTATATTTTTATTTGTTGATTCCTAAAAGTGATGAAATATCTAGAAATTCTTAGTATGCTCTATAGATATAGTCTTGACAAATCTTCCATATCAAAAATGATTTCTTAAGATTGTTTGTGGGATCAAATTTTCCCCAACACATACATGGCAAGATATTGACAAGGTGTTCTAATTGTTAAAAGGGATTTTCTAGCCTTGACACTAATTGGAAGACCCATAGATGGATATGGCATTGGTGGGAGGGTGATCACTTCCACAGGGTTGATCTGTGACCATTCATACAAAGTGACCAAATTGTGAGTGGCAACGAGTGTCTCAACCCAAGCAAACTGGTTCCCAATGCAAGTATATAGCCCTCTACCAAAGGGGACACAAGCATAAGGCGGGATTGGTTTCGATATGGGTTCTTGGAACATGACGGATCAAACTCTGTTGGGTTGTCAAATACATCTTTGTCACCCACAAAACTTGCAAATTTACAATAATGCAAGAAATATATATCCTTATATTATATGCGCGTAACATGACATGTCTAGATTGTGATATAGAATACTGTTTTCTTTCCTTAAATGAACTCGCTTAATGTACACAGGTGCATTTCTATTTAAAGTTTGGGGAATTGGCCATCATCAATTAATTGTAAACAGTCATATGATACTCGTTATGTTTAAGAACAACGTGTTCAAATTTTAAAATAAGAAATAAAAATACATTGTCGATAATATATCTTTTTTTTAAATAGTACGTTAGATCATTATTATGCTTTATCATTTTTTTTTTGTTTTAATGTGATTTCGATCACATATAACGTTGATAATAACATGTTCGTAAAGGATATTATTAGTTTTACTAACCTCTGAAAGAATTCATATCATCAAGCTCATAAGGATTCGAAAGTGTCATGGCTAGCTATACAGGACATAGTTTTCCAAAATTAGGTCATCATCAAGTGGTTGTCGATTTTCATCTGTTATTAATGCCAACATGCAAGATAACACGTCGTTTTGTAGGTTTCAGTTTTCCTTCCAAGTTACTCCTGTCTCTTCCTTATGATCCGTAAACTCCGGTCAACGATCCTCGACCTGGCTTTTAGGCTTTTCCGATAATCAGTGCCCGGAAAGTTTACCGGAGGAAACCAAACTGATTTGAAGGCTGTAGAAAAATAATTAAACAAGGCCTTCCTAGTATAAGCATATTCCTCAATTCCGAAAATAATATTACGACGTATAATTAAACAAGGCCTTCTTCATGGTAATCACAGCTTTTACATGGTCATGTCCCTTTGATTCTTTTATCTCCCCTGAAATTATGTTCCTAACTAATTTAATTATCCATCCTCTTGATGTAGTTTTGTAGGTTCTCATGCCTCCTTGCGAGTCTGTACCTGGAGGAGAAAGAAAATCCTTTTAATTTATGAAAATTGACCACGTAGAAAACCATTTAACTAGTTATAAACCATAAATTATGTCATTCGGTGATCAGCGCTATCGAGTTTAGAAATCTTGATCGCATAAAGTTGTACATGTGCATCTTTGAGAGATACACTAAAATACATATGGATTTTTAGACTGCTACCCCCAAATTTATAATTTTGCTGTTTGTTTATGAACTTTCTAAATTATTATAACGTGTCTCATTTTGTTAACTTCACATCAAATTGAGCATTTAGATTTGAAAGATTTGAATTTGAATTATTCGAATTGGAATTGACTTTTTTTTTTGTCAGGCATAGGATTTTTTGTTCTCATCAAAACATGTATAAAAATTTGTCACATTTTATTAGGAAGTTAAGCAAAATGAGACACATTGTAATTTTGCATTCTTTGCAAAGTAAATACCTAAAATTAAAATTTTTGCGGATAAATTACCAAAACCCATGAAGCTTGGGGAGCAATGGGCTAGCTAAAGACTCTTATGTAAATGGTTTAAAGGTCAACCAATGGTAATAAAGTTTCTCTCTATAGTTTATGCAAATGAATATTACATAAAATTAGTGACGGTGAATGGTAACAATATATAGGTTATCAATATTGTTTTGTTACTTTCTTTATTCATCAAATATTTAATCTTCTTTTATTTCACCTGTCGTCTTAAAATATATATATATATATAGTTCTAGTAATAATATTGTTACCTGGATCCTGTGAGTACAAAAATACTTTGCTTTCCTCCAAGAGCTTGAAGGGTGATGTGTTGCTAATCGGCAGCCAAAACATCATCTTCAGCACCAAGCACAAGTGACCAGCTTGACCAGTAATAACCGCAGTTGATGAACCCACATATCAAGGAGGCTTTGAACACTTGACCATGTTTTGACATTTTTTTCTTCAAGCCATTGGGGACCTTGATCATCTTTTACAGCTCCCAGGAGGCTCAATGTCTCGCAGATTTTCTTGCTGATTAAGGATATCCCTGTGATCCTCCAGGGAGATTCTTGGTCTGATCATCCTTGGAGTATAATTTCGAAAAGGACGAAAGTTAATATATGTACATATATATATATCAAAGTTATCAGAATTGCTGCTATATTGAGATACATTATGGAACACTTTATTAGTTTTAGGTCATGCACAGTACCATATATATACATAGGGATGGAGCTAGATACATATTTTAGGGAGGGTGTACACCAAAAAAAAAATTTCAAGAAAAAATAAATTTTACTAGAGCCTAGCGGATATGTAAGAATTTTTAATTTTAATGGGTTTACTTGAGAATTTTAATTTTAATAGAGGCAAAACAGAAAAATCATGAATATTTTTTCTGATAGAATTAATTTTAATGGAAACTATATAATAATTTTTAATTTTTAATTTTTAATGGAAGTAAAATAAAAATAATATGATATATATATTTTTTGAGCAGGAATAAAATATAAAAATTATAAAAAATTTTCAACAATAAATAAAAGAACAAAAAATTTCAATACGACGACGGTCTCCCATGTAAATCCGTCACCGCGTGTGTATACATAGGGAGAGGGACCAAGTCAATTACTTGGCCGGCAAGAAAATTCAGTATCATCGCGGACAAGTGCGAGACAGTCATGAAGGCTGTAGAGGAGGAGGACCACCATAATAAAAGCATATGTTCTGTTCAAAATTTTGAGATTGAAAAATAAAGAATTTGTTTGAAATTTCAGTTTATAACCTTCAAGTACTTTGTCGTTCTTCTTCAATTGCTGACCAACATAGCAGTTGATAACGTAAACGACAACCAGCCAGTCTTTTTATTTACTTATTTTTTTTCCCCTCCTTTCCAAATCTGAAGTACACCCTCGTTTTATTTTATTTTATTTCTCTCGAACATTGATGTTGCTCAAATTCTCAATTTGATTTACATTACATGGATTTGAGTTCATGTGCCAAATGAATGCTAAAAAGGATTCTTAACTTATGGTCCGTTTGGTGAACGCATTGCATTTGCATTGCGTTTGAATGCAATGCATTGAAGGTAATTTGTGTTTGGAAGAAAAGTATTAGCATTGCATTTGAATGCAATGTGTGTTGGGTGAAAAGTATTTGAATTGTATTTTAATAATAAATATGTGATGTGATGGGTAAAAGTAGAGAGAAAAAAGGAAAGAGAAAGAGAGTATATGATGTAATTAATAAAAGTAATAAAAAAAGTAAAATAATGAATAGTGATTGTATTGGATTTAAAATATGATGTGATTGGTATTTGAATGAAATGCTTTTGTATTTGGGGGAAAATTGCATTGCATTTAAATGCAATGCAAGTTACTTTAATTTTGTTTATTTGTTAGGCATTTGGCAAAAGTTTTACATTTTAATCATATTCAAATGTAATGCAAGTTTACATCAAACGTAAAGTTTTGCATTCAAATACAATCTTTTTTAACAGTGTTACGAAAACAATTACTATTCAAAAGTTTTTTAAAACAATCACATCAACTTTTCAACTCTACTACTTATCTCTATATTTACCAATCACATCAACTTTTCAATTTTAAAATACTTCTAATTTAAACACACATTTCATTCAAATACAAAATAAATACTTTTCAATCAAATACAACACTCAAAAAACGAATTACATTCAAATATAATTAAAACGTAATGCGTTTACCAATCACCACATAATTTTTTTTAAATCTTTCCTTACCCTTTACGCATGACGTATATGCTAAACAGGTACATATTTCACATAATATTTGCAATATGAGATTTTTTTTTTCTTTTTTATAAGAAAAGATACATAGCATTATTTTATCTTGAAGTTATTTCACCCATAATTTGTACCATCAAGTACATGCTGATTGCTGAAAGCCACTGATTATGCTATTAGGGGGGAAAAAATATATTATGGAACAGTAACCGCCGTTAGAAAAATAATAATAATATGTTTCTCGTTTGTCATCAAATTTTAGCACCAAAGTCAGCATTCGGGGCTACTTTATTCGACAAAAATGGGACCAAATAGTTAATGATTCACCCCACGCATGTTACAAAATATTTTTCTTTAACAAGGATCTGCTATCTTTCTAATGAATGCACGTACACGATAACGGTAATTTCAGAACGGGATTAAGTAGGAATATATAAGTGATGTATGGTTTTTTTTTTTTAATATTTTTTGTTTTTAAAAAAACCGAAAATAAGAATATTTTGAAAATTATGTTGAGAACATTTTTAAAATTATGTTTGATTATATTTTCTGAATATATATTATGAGAAACATGAAAATGAAATTTTGTTTGGTTTTATTTTTGAAAACTCATTTTATTAGTTAATATTTTATTAAAACAAATTTATGTTTAATTTATTTGTCATGATTTAAAAAAAAACATTTTGTTGTGGGTTTTGTAATGAGGGGTAAGAGTGGAAGACATTGGTGGTCTAAACCCTAAATGCTGGTGACAACGAAATTTAGGTTATGAGTGTATAGTCATCGTCAAAAGTTGGTGGTCATCAATGCGAAGGAGCTATCGTCATAGTCACTAATCCATGGTTATCACCCTTTGTCGGAGATAGAAGTTATCGTTGAGCATGGTCATCATCACCGACGCTACATAAGGAGAGAGAGAGAGAGAGAGAGAAAGGAGAAGAAAAGAGAAAATAAAAACAAAAAAATAAAATAATTTTTTTTTATTTCAAAAAAAAAAACAGAATTAAAAACGATATTTTTGAAATAGTTTTGATAATATTAAATAAACAAATACTATTTTGATATCGTTTTCATTTTCTGTATTTTTGAAAATAAAAAATTATTTTCAAAATTAAAACCAAATGCCTTTATAGTTTTTAAAGTATATTTGTAATAAATATCTTAAATATTATTATAAGTTAATGTTTAAAAAAAAAGATTTATTTTCAAGACATCCTCAAATAATTTTTTTAAGAAATCACACACATATTTCAAACATAAAATCTCTCAATCTAAGCCCACGTTAGGGCAACACATTTTTTTGATATTACATTTAAATGCAATGCAATTTTTCCTCAAATACAAAAATATTTTATTCAAATACCAATCACATCACATTTTAAATCCAACATAATCACTATTTATTATTTCATTTTTTTTATTACTTTTCTTAATTACATCATATATTCTCTCTCTCCCCTTTTTTTCTCTCTACTTTTACCTATCACATCACATATTCATTATTAAAATACAATTCAAATACTTTTCATCAAACATACATTGCATTCAAATGCAATGTTAATGTTTTTCCTCCAAATACAAATTGCATTCAATGCATCGCATTCAAACGTAATACAAATATAATATGTTCAGCAATCGAGACCTAAGACCACAAACAACCCGCCAACCATTGGTGCAAATAGGACAAAGAAGAGTGAGACCTCATATTCCCAACCACGCGTCCATACACTCGACATGAAAACCATGCTTAAGTCACGGAAGAATCCTCATCACTCTCTCCTTTAAACTTCGCCACACAAATTGGGCAACATTCCGTCGCTGGCGAAATGCCCCTTCCCTCCACTGATGATCCATATACCATCTCTGGAATCCATCTCGCCAACCCATTGTTATCATCATCATCAGTATCAATATTATTGTTCCTAATATTAGCTTAACATTATTAATTAATGTCACACTGTATAGCGATCGAGCAAGCATCAACTGATCATGATAATGACCATCAAATCTATAAGTGAATCTTCGAGTGTAGCAAAGAACATTGAAGACGTCCAACTCGCAAAGTTAAGTTGACAGGACTATAACCATGTTGATTTTCTCGAAATTTGTGTCATTCGCGATGCTTCCGATGGCTATCGGAAATCTGGTTTCCAAGTGAATAAACAGGCGGTGAGTGCAGTTTATCGTCATATTGATGACTTTGAATGTTTTCTTTCTTTCTTTCTTTCTTTTGTTGGTTTAAAGAGACAAATTGTGATGTTGCATAATTCCAACTGGATGAAAACGTGGATACAAGGGATATATGTGTGTACATATGCAAACACATACCCCACCCAATAAAGACAGTACGTTGGTTATCCTCTTTAGCGGGTGGGACCCACACCATGGACTTTGAAAAATAGTGGAGTCCTGCAGGCTTATGGTGACAAACGGTCCTCCTCAAACGTGTTAAGGGTAAAAAAGAATCCAGATTTCAATATTATAAAAACACAATAATAATAATAGATATGTAAGAGTATTAGGTCAGTTCACTTAATAGATTGATCTTTTAAGTTGGAAGTTCAATCTTTTTTCAGTCTCAAATTTCTTTTCTCTCTCCAATCTTCACATAGTATTAGAGCTAAATAAGTTCAAATAAGCTACTTGATCCATCCAATACAAGATTGGTGACTCCAAAAAGAGCACCATCTTACTTCACTTAACAGATAAAAAGAAATCATAAGCTTCACATCGTAAAAACACAATATTAATAATAAATATATAAGAATATTAAGTTACTCCACTTAACAAATTGACTTTTTAAATTAGAAGCTCAATCTCTTAACAGTCTTAAATTTCTCTTCTCTTCTATCATCTTCACAAAACAAAGGCTGTTTTTTTCCCCTACATATATATAGAGTCAAGGTTCTTTGATATTTGATTGGTGACTCCTAAAAGAGCACCATCTTACTCCACTTAACAGATAAAAAAAAATCATAAGTTTTACATCGTAAAAATACAATATTAATACTAAATATATAAGAGTATTGGATTATTCCACTTAACAGATTGACTTTTTAAATTGGAAGCTCGATCTCTTAATAGTCTTAAATTTCTCTTTTCTTCTATCATCTTCACAAAACAAAGGCTGTTTTTTTCCCCTACATATATATATAGAGTCAAGGGTTCTTTGATATTTGATTGGTGACTCCAAAAGAGCACCATCTTACTCCATTTAACAGATAAAAAAAAATATAAGTTTCACATCGTAATAATACAATATTAATACTAAATATATAAAAGTATTAAGTTACTCTACTTAACAGATTAATTTGTTAAATTAAAAGCTTAATCTTTTTAACAGTCTTAAATTTCTCTTCTCTTCTATCATCCTCACAAAACAAAAGCTATTTTTTTCCCTTACATATATATAGAGTCAGGGTTCTTTGATTAAAACAAGAAATGAAAAACTAATTAAAGAAACATAAGAGATATATCTTTTATTACAAACATATATAATAATAATTTTATATTATATATATAGATAATTTTATATCTGAGATTTCATGATTTTACGTGGAGTTAAAATCATTCCATACTCAAATTCAATCATTATATTTATATATATAGAGAGAGAGAGAGAGATAGAATTCTTCCGACTTTTGATTTGCCATTCACTTGTTTAAAAGAAATGTAAGCATAGGGCTCGGCCTAAATAAGAAAAGTGTTAATTATTAGTCGAAAGCACTGTATGGTCACATGCAATTGTAATTTGTCACTAGATCCGCTCTAAGAATTTCTCCGACGTTAGTAGGAATCCATTTTATCATGTTTCAAATCTCAAATCTGCAAAAGAAAATTATGTCCCATTTGGACTATAAATTAAATCTGAATTTTAAATCATAGATTTTTCTTTTTGTGGTACAAGATATTGAAAAAAAAAAAAAAACTCGTTTCAATTCATTCTTTATAAATTTTAATCTGTCCTCTTCTATATGAATACGTTGTATAGTGATTTTAATACATAATGTCAAATGAGTAATCAAATATCGCATCAAAACTAATAATACGCGAGTACAACAATGATCTGCTAGAAAATTCGCCAGTTTTTACGTTTGAGAGTCAATTATTATACCCCTATTCTACTAATCTAGATTCTCCCCTTAATCAAATTTTCAAGCACAGAAAAGAGTCTTGGTTTTCTAACGTGATATTGCGGCTTGCCAATGAACCCTCGAGGAAAGGGTACCAGCTAATACTATTCAGTGGACCCTGCCGGCACTTATGAAAAGTTGCTATCAGCTACCATGACTATGGATAAACAACGTCCGAGTGGCCTCACCGGCAAATTAAATGCTCCCAAAAGTAGAATCTGCATAAGTTGCCACCACACTGGATTATTTGTTCTATATCTGTTATGCTTAAGATGGACATCGATAGGACACGTTATTTTATCTTATCGAGAGAGATAAAACGAGTTTTTGTGTTTCGATAGGACACGTTATTTTATCTTATCGAGAGAGATAAAACGAGTTTTTGTGTTTTGATATGACACGTTATTTTATATATGAATATAAAACGAGTTTTTGTGTTTTGAGAATTTGTTTACAGTTTTATATTTATATCGTATTTAAACGTAATTAGATGCTTTGAAAAGTAGAATCTGCCACTGCACTCGACTATTTACCCTATATCTATTATGCTTAAGATGGACACTAATAGGACACGTTATTTTATCTTATCAAGAGATATATATATAAATATATATATGTATAAAACGAGTTTTTGTATTTTGAGTGTTTGTTTTCAATTTTATATTTATATTATGTTTAAATGTAATATAATTTTATTTAAATATAAAAATTTTATATTTAAATATAATATTTTTTAAACAATATATTAAATATATTTATTATTTTAAAATATTTTGAAAATAATTTTTTTTCTATTTATATTATAATCTTTTTTTATCTCATTTTTTTTATTTATTTTTATCAATCATATTAATTTTTTAACTCTAAAATATAATTTAAATATTTTTCATTCAAACATCTATTATATTAAAATAAAAAATAAATATTTTTTATTTAAATATAAAATATATTTAATATATTATATTAAAACATAATGTAACTAAACGTCTTATTAATCATTAGAGTACATACAAGACAAATTGTTTTTATTTATAGATCGAATCATGAAAATTTTATCTGGACAATACCTCTTTGACAACACATCGTTATTATTTTCCATTGTCATACGGACTAAGATGTTATTGAGTACACTCCACTGCTTGTAAACAATTATGAGTGATTTCTTCAGATGGAGAGTCTAAAAAATACGTCCTTTTTTTATTTTTCCAAAATTTTGCTGTTATTTTTTTTGTCTTTTGCTCTGAAACAACCAAATGTTGGTTGGTTCTAGTCATTGTCTTGAGTACCAAAAATCATAAACTCATTTATGAAGATCTGCGAATCGTTTGTTTCCAATTTAAAGCCCAAAGATGGGCGTGTGATGGTGGTGGCGGTGGTGGTGGTGCTGGGCCCATGGGGATGTGGAAGGCTAATGAACAGGCTTTTCAAGTATTACCATCCACCGGGAAATTATAATTAATAATAATTTTAAAAAATAATTAAAATAAATAACAGTTTTTTTTAAATATTTATAATAAATAATAAATTTTTAAATAAATAAAAAATTTATTAGATAATTGATATATTTATAAGACGTAAATAAATATTTACATGATAAAGATCTAAATGAATCATTTATTTAATATAAAATGTATTATTTATCTGATAAAAATTTAAAATAAATAAATTATTTATTTAATAAATATGTTATTTATTATAAATATTTTAAAAAATTATTATTTATTTTATTTATTTTTTAACAACTACAATTTACTTCTTTTTCCTTAACCATCAATTAAAACTTAAATAGGCTGGTTATTTAATTCAGAAACATCTATCCATTTTTCGATATTTGGAAAGGATTAATATTGACTTCAAGATTTTTATTTTTATAATATCAAATAAAAAATATCAACAAGGTAAAAGTCTGAATCAATAATTAAGTAGAGTAAAAATTCTAAACATGGACATTAAGGTCCTGTTTGGTTAAAAGGAAGGGAATGGAATGGAAAAAAAAAAAAAAAAAGAATCTAATTCTCATGTTTGGTAGTCCAAAACATGAAGAATAGCCATTTTATTAGAATGGTTTTTTCCTCATTTTGATGGCATTGTCATTCCTTCCACTTGAGAGAGGAATAACCAATCCAAGCTAATTTTGGTGTTTTTTTTTTTTCTTTTTCATATGTACCCTTCTTCAATTTTTTGAAACACCACGACAAGTACACAACCTCCCTCCTTTCACTTCTGCTCCTTATAACCGCTACTTTGACAAACTTTGGCAAAATCGTTGCCAAGCGCCGCCACGTCCATCCACCTAAGGCCAGTTCTCTTGCCACTCTCCAAGCAAGATCTGATTCTCCCCTTACCATCGCTATCCAGCATGAGGCTACCCAGATTTGGCGCCTATGCCAGCTCTTCACCCATCTGGTCTCAAGCCTTTGTCTCCCTGCCCAATTCTCATCGAAGATGGTAGCAGCAACGAAAAAAAAAAAGGGCAACAACAACAACTCCTCTGGCTGATGGTGTTAAAAGATGGGGAGACTTAGGATTCGTTTGGATCACGAGTTTGAATTAGAAAATTTGGGTTAAGTTTAGAATAAGCTGAACCATAAAATTAACCTTATATTTAGTGCTCAATCTTGAGTTAAAAGAATTTTATCTTGAGTTAAAAATGTTTGAATGAGAGAAATTGAATTTGAACTTGTATTAAAAATTGTGCTTTTTTTTTAATTTTTCACGTGGTTAATACAAATTTTTTTTTTATAAGAGAAGATCTGTAAATAGTGATTTTAAATCTAAAATACGGTAAATTTATAGACTAAAAGGGTTGAAACGAACTAGTAAACTAAACATGGTATTGAATTCAAACTTAATTTTTTAAGTTTGAACCCGTAATCTAAATGAATCCTGAAATTTCTATGCATAGTGTTCAACAAATGTTCAGCAAATAAGATTTTTTTTTTTTTTTTGTCTTTTGCTGCAGATTGTTGTTTGGGCTCCATCAACTGACTCGTTGGAGCTTGTTTTTAGAAAAAAATTAAAATAAAATAATTATAAAAAAAGTGGAATAACATCAGGATTAATCTTTCACCGTAAGGGTAAATTTGTCAAAATATTATAACACTTATTCTATTAAGTGATGTGGGCAAAACTCTAATCAAACTTAGGTTTTAGTTTTCTTTTCCATTCTATTTCGTTACCATTATGACTAACACTACCATTCTCTCACTGCAGCCAAACATGACCTAATTGAACTATTCTTTCTCGCAAAATATTACACTAAAAAAAAGTATCAATCTTTTTATGTATTCTACTCCTATATCTCCATCTTTCTATTTCTCCCTCTGTCTCAAATATTTCTAATGATATTAGACTCCCACGTCCCTTCATTCTATTTCTTTCCACATCTCTAATATTATATTTGTTTCTTGTATTAGTCTAACGATATCATAACGCGGCATTTGCAATATCATGCACTTAAAATGTTTGAATTAACAAAATAATGAATTATTGTAGAGATGAAAAGAAACACCATAGCATTTGAATCAAATCTTACGTGTTTCCTCCTTATATTGCGACATGCAAACTATATTATTGGATTCGAGGGCTTTCAATATCGCAAGATTAGACGAAAAGCACATGTGAGACATTTGGAATTTTATCTGGGATTGCCAGACTCCTCATCGGGTGAAACATTTCATGTGGCTGCTGGCCAAGGGAAGGCTGCTAACTAAAGCCAGATATATGGAACGTCTTGCTTCCAATGGATTGGCAGTGATTTTGCAATTTTAATAAGGAGGCCTGGCTTAAAAGAAACCTGGGAGTGAAGGCTAAGGTAGTGGTGGAAACTGGGTGGCGTACTCTTTTTGCTTGTGCCCTTTACTTCTTATGGAGTTGGGAGAAAAATGGAGATTCACGAATCAGATTTCTCTCGTCCTCGTGATGGTGCCTCCTTCATAAGAAACTATGCCTCCCACGTTGTTTACTCTTGGTTTAAGGCTAAAGAAAAAATCTCCTTCAACTCTAAAAATGTCGACTATATCAGATGGTATATCATGGATCGTGATGTGGTTAAACTTAACATCGACGAAGCCTGCAAGGGATGCTCGGGACATGGGAGTTTTTCTTGGGGTTTTTATAAGCAAGTGGGCTTCGGTACTGCTGTTGAAGCTGAGGCTTGGGCGTTTGTTTCTGGCCTGTAGCTAGCGTGGAGTATGGGTTTCATAAAGATCGAGGTGGAGTTGGATTCCAAATCATGCATCCAATTAGTCAGATCTTTCACAGCATTTAGGGCGAGATAAACTAGACTTCTTCAGCACATCAAGTCTTGGCTGAGTAGAGATTGGAAAGTCTCCTTCTCCCACATTTATAGAGAAGGAAACAGAGCAACAGATTGGTTGGCCAATAATGCCATTGCCCAAGGTTCTTCTCTGATTTTCTTTAGTGAAATCCCGCCCGAGTTGCGTAGAATACTTTGAGAAGATAATATAAGGATGTCAGCTCCTAGACTGTGCTGTTTGTAATCCTCTTTCTGTTCTCATTTTGGGTCTTTTGACCCCCGTTCATTCACCCAAAAAAAAAAAAAAATGTCAAATCCTAAAAGCACCATAGAACCTTTTTGTGAAATTATAATTATCTTCAATGAAAATATCAAAATTAATGCTATAATTCTGGTTAATAAACATATTATATTTGTATTATATTTGAATACAATACATTAAATATAATTTATATTTAAAGAAAAAATATTTACATTATTTTTAAATATAACGTGTGTTTGGATAAAAAGTATTTAAATTGTATTTAAACAATGAATATGTGATGTGATAGATAAAAATAATAATGAATATTGATTATATTGAATTTAAAATATAATGTAATTGGTATTTAAATATAATAATTTTACGTTTAAATAAAAATTAAATTACACTTAAATACAATGTAAATATAATACTATAAATATAATACTATAAACAACGGAAGTTATATTAGTTGTTATAAATAAAATGTGAAAATGGCATATTTAATGTCGTGTTATATTTTGTACTTGTCTACGTGGTTGTTATACAAAATTTTTTGTCACAAATTTAAGTTTTAGAGCTCGTAAAAGTAATATTTTAATATCAATATTGTTTAAAGATGATAAAATATAATAATTCAATAAATAATCAATACATTATTCAATAATAACTAAATGTTAAAATTTGATATGTGCTATATTTGTTGTTAATTTTATCACCTAGTATATATATATATATATCAATTTTAACACTAAGAAGTTGTTTGGAACAACTACTGAAGCTAAAATTTTTGCAATTTTTTTCCTTAAATGTTAAAATTTGATTTAAAAAATCAATAAAAATCAATACATCAACCAATAATAACTAAGATGATGTTTGGTATTGTTTTTAAAATATTTTTTATTTAAAAAAAACTGAAATGAGAGTATTTTGAAAACTATATTGAGACCATTTCTGATACAATGTTTGATTATGTTCTCTAAGTGTATATTTTGAAAAATATATAGATGAAACTTTATTTGGTTATATTTTTTGAAAACCCATTTCAATTTCAAAAAAACCAAAAAACCCAATTTTGTATGAAAATGAAAACAAAAAAGTGAAAAAAAAAAATCTAAAAAAATAATATAGTTGAAAATGGTGTTTTCAAAATAATTTTAAAAATGTTGAATAAACAAATGTTATTTTAAAATCGTTTTTATTTTCTGTATTTTTAAAAATAAAAAATCATTTTCAAAAATAAAAACAAACGGTTCCTACATGTTAAAATTTGATATATGTTATGTCTGTTATCAATTTTATTACCAAGCATATATACATCAGTTTTAACATTAAGACGTCGTTTGGAACAACCATTAAAGTTGAAATTTTTGCAATTTTTCCCTTAAAGGAGTTTGATTCATCATCTCATTTTAAATATCTGTATTTTTCTCTCTCTCTCTCTCTCTCTCTTTATTTTAGGTTGAAAAGAAATGATTATTGAATCAATACTGACAACGACCAAAGGAACTATCTAGATCTATATTGTTTATTTTTTTCTAAATATATTTTAAATTTTTACAATATTTCCTATGTAATAATTCATTCTCAATTGACATTTCAGCCAAACATATATTCTCAAACAATCATTCATTTATAATTAAAAAAAAAAAGTTTTAAAAGTCTAATTTCACCCCGGGTTCCGTACGCCCCAAAAATGCCGTTGCATTGAGAGTGGTTTTTCTACTCTAATAACACTCACAAAACAGTTTGAAACTGGTTTAAAAGCTCTTAAAATGCCAAACATAATCATTAATTTCAGAAGTTAGAACATTTTGAGGTTCATTGAAATGATTCGTACCCTGTTCTTTTTAAATTTTGGATTCATTCGATTAAAACATTGTACAATTGCACGCTCCATCAGTTGGCAGCCTCCCGTTTCTCCTTTGCTTTTTCAAAACCTATGTGTGAAAAAGGTGAAGAGTGTAATCCGCTTGTTTATTTCATTGACATAAATTTAAATTTTTTATTTTACTTTTTTTAAACCAATAAAAATTATAATTAAATTAACTAATTTAAATTTAAAATTTCATTTTATTCTAAATTTGACTTATGTATTATTTAAGTCCATATATTTTTAATGATATAGATCATAATTGAATATAATAACTTTTATTTTTGTTAATCTTATACTAGAGAATAGAGATGTTCATGGCTAGTGTGCAATCATAATCATTAATTTAAAGTAAAACCATAGTCATAATTTCACGGAGGTATTCACTATTAGAGCTTTATTTAGTCAGAATCATAATTAAAAAAAAAAGGTAATCAAACTTAGAGTAATTTTAACCTTTACTAATTTGTGAATTGCATATCAAAAACATGAACAACTCGACATGTTTATTATCGTCGAACTTGCTCATGCTCTTCCACTTAAATAATATAATTCGTGAAACCTTATTAAAAAAACAATATTAGATCTAACACATATTTTCCTAAAGACTTGCATTTTCCTAAATTCTTAATATCATCATTAATTCTTTTTTACCGATATAGTATCCTTATCATATTAAAAAATCATAATTAGATCTAATACATATTTTCAAATATTAGATCTATTCAAAATTATATTAAAAAAATATGTTGTTGATTATTTTTGTTTATTTTTAATACAATTTCCTTTGAAATTTTAACTTAATTAAATTATACTCAAATTTAAATATAAACTTTCAAAAGAAATTTACATTCAAAAATTAAGTAAGTAAAAATGATTAAAAATGTTCCACTTAAGCTATAATATGTAAGTTTTATGTTAAAAACTCTCCTAATTTTATTGAATTAAGTAAAAAAGATGGAATTGTTAAAAATTATAAATTTAATGGATTGATTGTCAATAAAAAAAATTTAAAACCTAAATTATCAAATTCAAAAAATTTAGAATGTATCATGCAAATAAGTCAATTTTCAACATACATATTTAAAAACCCCAACTACTTATGTTTCAAATGGACCTTAATCAGATTATATGTTAAAATAATAATAAGTAGAAGAGGAGCCAAATGACAATAGAAGAGAGCTAGCCCGCATCCTTCTAAATTAAAAAGAAAACTATGATGAGATCTTATTTAGAAACCTTAGCGTAATGTTAATCTTATAGACTGTTTGATAAATTTTAATGTTTAATGTTTAATGTATTACTCGTATATGATAATTATAATACATTTTAACTTATAATATTGTAAAATAAAAAAAATTAGAAAAATAAAGCCAAGAAAAAGAAATTAAAAAAAAACCTTCCAACCTGGTTAAGTCGATGAAGAAGAAAAAGAAGGAGGAAGATGAGTTCAATTTCTAAATTTTTTTATATAATTTTATATATCAATATTTATTTCAGTTATTATACATATTCAAATTTTATTTATCTGATTAAATTTAAATGATCTTAGATAAAGCTAGACTAATAAGATATATAAAACAGTTTTATTACATATTTTTCTGAAATGAAAAATTGAAAAAGAAAATGTTAGCGCTATTTATATAATGTATAAAATATTTTTTTTATTAATAAATATTAAAAATATCATTATATTAATTAATTATATTTTTTAATAAAAATATGTTATATAAATTGTTATTTAGAGGATTAAAATTAAAGTTGGTATATTAAAAAAAAAAAAGAATTAGAATAGTTGTAGAGGGGAAAAGGGCGGTTAATTATTCCTCGTGACAAGGAAGCGAAACACATGGGCTGGAGAGAGAGAAAGGAAAGAGAGGGAGAAACTCAGAGGAAGAGAGAGAAGAGAGAAACTCAGAGGGAGATGCGATAATAAACACCATCATGTCCACAGAAGAAGAAAGGCAAGAACAAGAACCACATTCACAATACAATAACAACAACCCAACCTCCATTCTCAAATCCCATCCAATTCCTCGTTCTCACAATAATCCCACCGCCGCCGCCATTAACGCCGCTGCCTCTTCTGCTCTCAAGCACCGCTTAGCACCTCCACCACCGCCGTTCTCCACAGCCGCAGCCGCAGCCGCCACCTCCTCATCTTCTTCCTCCTCCTCGGCGGCGACGCTCACAATGCTCGGAAACGCCCACCCCAACCCCAACCCGAATGTGGCTGGAGCCTTCGTCAAGGGCGGCGGCGGAGGCCACCGGAGGGCCCACTCCGAGGTCAACTTCCGTCTACCGGAGGACATGATGGATCTGTCGCCGTCCGATCCGTTAAACGGCGGATCGTCGACGGCCAGCCTCGAGGAGATCGGGTCCGAGGACGACCTCTTCTCGACCTACATTGACATGGACAAGCTCGGCGGGACCGGAACTGGAGGGAACTGCGCGGATCAGAGCGGAGGTAACGGCGTCAATGGAGGTGAGGTTAAGGCCGAAGGCGGCGGTGGCGCTGGTGAGGGAGAGAAGAGTTGGAGTGGGAGGCCGAGGCACAGGCACAGCAGCTCGGTCGATGGCTCGTCGACGTCGACAAGCGTGTTCGGAGAGATTATGGATGCGAAGAAGGCGATGCCTCCTGATAAGCTTGCCGAGCTCTGGGCCATAGATCCCAAGCGTGCCAAAAGGTTCTTCGTTTTTTTTTTTTTTTTTTCCCTTCTCTTGTTCTGTTTGGATTCCAAGAAAATGTAGGGGCGTGAGAAAAATGTAGTTGAATTATCGGATCAGAAACGGAGAAATAGAAGAGCTGAATTTTAGCGTAAATTTGAATTCGAAAAGAATCGAAAAGAAAAACAAAAAACAAAAAAGAAGAATTACGATTAATCAGTATGAAATGAGCGGTCATTTTCAGGTAATTACTCGTTGATTTGATTGTGGTTGTATCTTCTACTGTATTAGTTCGCTTTAGATCTCGTTCATTTTGTCATCTTATTTACTGATACCTGTGAGATTTGACTTTGAAGTATAATAATATAATTACATATCAAGATTTGAGAATGCTTAGTGGGTTGAATTTTTCCTTGCAACTTTTAACGATGCTTTGTGTTTTGTGGAAACAATTTTTTGTTTTGTTTTTTTTTTTTTTTTTTTTTTTTTTATAAAGAAAAAGAACCGAGCTTTTCTGCTGTTTCATATGGTTACCTATTGTTGGATACGAATGGTTATCGTCGAGGAGATGTAGTGTAAGTATCGACGTTGAATTTGAAAAGAGGAAAGATTTGACTCTGTCACCAGACAGCAAAAGGGTGGTCAACATCATAGAGAATTTTCAACAGGGAAAATTCATTTGTTTGGAGATACTTAATAGATAAATGAGATTTTCACTTCGTAAATCATTATCTAAGATAAGTTCTTGGTTTTGTGGGGTTTTGGTTCAAGGCCCAACTTTGATTATGAATGAATTGATGAGTAAAGGTAGGCTTTGTAAAGATATTGGAGGATATTTGATAGTTATTTTTCATGCCTTATTCTTTCTTTGACATTTTGTTTATTTTTTAAAGGATACTAGCGAATCGGCAGTCTGCTGCTCGCTCGAAGGAAAGGAAGGCCCGCTATATACAAGAACTTGAGCGCAAAGTTCAGACTCTTCAAACTGAAGCAACCACCCTTTCTGCCCAACTCACACTCTTCCAGGTTTATTCTGATGAACTTTGTCATGGCATATCTTTATAGCCCACTTTGAGATCACCTTCGTCCCAGCATCATCTAAAAGAAATCAATTTATCTTAATAAGAAAAGTGATCAAACAGATTTATGCTAAATAAGCTTTTGATTTTGTCATATAATTATTAGTTTATTTGCCCTTTACTTTCTTCTGTTCATTTCTTTCAAGCCAATTTTGAAGTTTTCTCCACATTTAAGGCACAAGCTGCTTCTTTTTCTTTTCCCTCCATGAAGTTGACCATTTCTTTGAATCATTATAGAAATATGATCTAAATTCTTTATGGTGTCTCATGCAGAGGGATACAACAGGTCTGAGTACAGAAAACACAGAGCTTAAGCTTCGATTACAAGCTATGGAACAGCAAGCTCAGTTGCGGGATGGTAAGTGTTAGCCGTACTTGTATTCTCTCTAATCCTTTGATACTTGTAAGTGTTATATTTTGAATTTCACTTTTTACTCATATGATCTAAAATGTTGTACAGCTCTAAATGAAGCGCTTAAGAAGGAAGTTGAGAGGCTCAAGTTTGCCACCGGAGAGATGATGAGCCCATCTGAGTCCTTCAATTTGGGAATGCACCAAATGCCATATAACCCATCTGGTTATTTTTCGCTTCCACAACAAGCAGGATCTGCCGGCCACCAGAACATGCAGATGCCACCCTTCAATCACTCCCAGGCTAGCATGTCAGCGCACCATATGCAACAACCAAATTCTCATCCTCTCACAGACCTTTTGCAGAATGATCCTGTGGGTCGGTTGCAGGGGCTCGACATCAGTAGCAAAGGATCGTCTCTTGTGAAGATGGAAGGTCCCTCACTCTCTGCAAGTGAAAGTAGCGCCACATTTTGAAGAGAACCGGCTGCTGAACTGCTGACCTGCTAACTTGTCCATGGCATGCCATCTGATAAACTGTTCATAGATTGACATCCAATCATTTAGAGAGGGTACTCTTATTTATTTCATTTTTTATTTTATTCGTGTTGAAGATTAATTATTATTATTTATTCTTAGGACCGTTCTCTTTCCATTTTTTTTTTTTTTTGGGGTGGGGGAGGGGGTTGAACAAACAAAAAAAAAAAAAAAAAGGCTCTTAGTCGTAGGTGTCGTTGCAATGTTGTTACCAGTCTTTGTTCATTGTGGAATTTTGTGTTCCTGGGGTGTAAGAACTTGTGGGAATGAAAGGTCATACCCATTAGGAAAGGGCGCGCTTCGATGATGCCATCGGTTTCTTTTGTATGTTAAATTATTATTCTATGGGATGTAAACTTTTTTTGGACTACCATTGTTCTTGTTCAGTTTTCATGGGTTGGCTGAAGTGAGCTGGTTCTTCTCGAATTTTTACCTTCTACTTGTTGAGGTTTCTTGTTCTTTGCTTTAAAAAAAAAAAAAAAAATCCCTCTAAATCCTCTTGTATTATGGTTGCTTTGGGGATTCGCTTATCATGTTTTTTTCTTCGTGATTTCCTACGTTGAAATCCTATTTCTTTATTCCCAAAATCAACGGCCAACTTTTTAAATGGATGATGTGGTCCTGTTTATATGCATTTACACAATCTATAGGCTCACCTGCGTAGTAGATTTCAAATTTTTCAAAATGAGGTTTGGCCCACGTCATGTGCCACGCGGCCATGACAAGGACTTGAAAACTCATTTTTTCCTACCAAATCCTGTTCAGTTAGGCAAAGAAATTTAAACAAAAGAGGAAAAAGCGTCTGGATATGCACTAATCACGCCACTTATCAAGTGTGAGTTTTCTAGGAGGAAAAGTTGTTGTAATTTTTCTCACACCTTACTCAAAACTCCACAATAATGATTTTGCCCTTTTTGTGTTAGTGATGATCGGGTGCACATGTGGATCTAGATATTGATAAAGGTTTCAGTAGTTAACAGAGGACACATGCCCACGTTGGGGGACCTGGATAATTGGGCAGGGCCTGATTGGTACAACATGTCCTAAGGATTAAGGACCTTTTGTCATCTTTTTTCAATCTTTGAAGCTATTTGATTTTGCTAAGCCCCTGGGGTCTATTAGTCCTTTTCCCTTTTGTCGCCCATGAGCTGTTGTTTTCGAAAGTTTAGTCACGAGCCGCATGTTTTTGCCCCCACTGTTACATGATAGGCTTGTTAATTGATTTTAAGCCTCTAACGGTAAACATGTTGTATTTACATTATATTTAAATATAATGTATTTAATGTAATTTACATTTGGAGAAAAAATATTTATATTACATTTAAATACAATATATATTTAGATGAAAAGTATTTAAATTGTATTTTAACAATGAATATGTGATGCGATGAGTAAAAATAGAGAGAGAAAAGGAAGAGAGAAAGAGAATATCTGATGTGGTTAGTAAAAGTACTAAAAAAAGTAAAATAATAAATAGTGATTATATTGGATTTAAAATGTGAAGTGATTAATATTTGAATAGAATGCTTTCGTATTTGGATGAAAATTACATTACATTTGAATACAATGTAAATGCAATGCTGTTACCAAACAGGAGGTAAATATTTAAAATATTTTAGAAGAATTAAGATCTTTTAGAATAAATTTTAATATTTTAAAAGGTTTTTAGATATTCTAAAAAGGTCTATAACATTCTAGAACATTTAGGTAAGTTCTAGCTTTTTCTCAAACTCTTTAGAAATTTTTGAAAAATTTTAAAATTTTTTGAAAAACTTTGAAAGCTTTAAGAGTTCTAAGAAATCTTCTAATAGGTTTGTTATATTTGTAAAATGTTAAAGAAGAATATGGAACACTTTAGAAGTAGTCTTATTAAGTTCTAAAAGTTTTTAAGTTTGTAATCTCATGTGAAGATCTAGAATATTCTATAAAGGCCCTTTGGCCTTTAAACAGAGGGATGAGTTCTCGTTTGAAATAAAACTCCCATGGATGGAAACTTATAGATCTATCCTAAAGTCCTCCTAGAAGTATACTACTTTTTTGAGTTAACAAAGTTTTCTTCCATCAAAATCTCTTCTTTCTTATTCTCTTTCTCATTCTCTAACCACTTGCTTTAGTATTTGTTGATTTTTAGGCTTACTTAGCATCAAGTTTGTGCTAAGTGCCGCACGGTGGCATTTTTAAAAGACTGGGCTGTGACGCTTTGCTTATAAATTTTGTCGAAACAAAGGTCCATATCCATACTCCGCTTAGCTTATTTTAGTTTTGCATGAAGATTTTTGTTTGTTATTATTATTTTTTTATAAGTGAGGTTTTAACTGATTAACTTGTGAATTCTTGTTTGATATCTTGTTTTAAAACTATTTTTCAAAAAAATATTTTATAGTGTGTTTTGTTTTAAAAGTTTAAATTTATTGTTTTAGTCATTAGTATAAACTTATCATTTAAACAAAGTATAAGTACTTTTTGCATTAATTTTTTTTCCCTTGTTTAGTCTCGGGAACAAAGTTGATTGGAAAACTGTAAATAGTATCAAGTTATATCAAACTTTCGTCCACGTATAGATAGTGATTCTTAAATATCAATTATACGTGCAAGGGCACACATTATTATGTGGCGTTCTCTAAAAAGAATTAATCAATACTAAGGGCTATTATGGAGGAGGATTAAAATCTTTATTTAAGAGGTTGGAGATAATTTTAGTAATAAAAGTTAACTAGTAAAGGGTGGGAAAAAAGAAAAAAAAAAAACAATATTATAACCTATGGAGGGTCGATTAGAATTCACCCCCTATGATCCTTTTAATTGATCCCATGATCCTTTTAATCTTTGATCTCTAATACCATTTTAATGAAATAAAAGATAGTGCTATATTTTTTCTTATTATCATTTATTTGAAAAAAAGAGACAATTTATAGACACATAGATCAATCTATCTAATGAAATTAATTATACAAGAAAATCAAGAAACTAATTATCATAAAAATTAGAAACCTAATTAACAATAAATCTATAGATATACAATCTCATTTCAATCAAATAAATCTTTTAAATGAAACTTAAATAGGTGGCTAATTATCATATCGGTTAATTACTAAAAAACTAGGGAAGCAAACTAATTTTTTAAATTTGAAAATAATTATTGAATTTTAACACACCCCCTCATGCACCAACTTGCCTTCAAAGCAATAAGAACAACTTTGGAAACCTCATGCACTAGACTCAAAAATTTTGTATGTTAGTTTTTTTAGGATTTGGCTTCAAGCCTTCAACAACTATTTCAAAGGTTTGAAAAATGGTATTGGGTATTTGATTCGGAGCAAAAAAAAAAAAATGGTGGCTTGAAAAGATGAGTCTTCAATGGATGCAGAGGGATTTAAAGGGATTTCAAGATCTCAGAACTAGCCCTAATACCAAATTGAAAAATTAGAGATAATAATATTTTTCATTTAATTTTGTCTCTCAAATTACAAAGAATATTTAATTTTATTTATAAGAGATAAAAAATCAAGAAACGAAAAATAAACTATCAGATGGTAGAGACTACCTAATTATCAATAATAAGAAACAAACTAAAAATAGTTTTAACAAATTGATATTTTAACAAGCTAACTGTGGAAAACACACCTAGAAAGAGGAAGACTATGATTACAATGATGATGATGATGATAATAATAATAATGATTTACAGAAAGATGTATATAATATATGTGGCATGCTTTATTTATTTTAATACTAAATTATTAAGCCCATACAAATAAACGATCGCACCCTGCGATCTGTACCTATGGTACAATATTTATCCACAGGGATATTTTTGCATGCTAAGTTATGCACAAACATAAACGAAGACTTTGCCAACCGGCTGGTGCAAACTCAATGGACGTCGCAAGCCAATTCAAACCACACTGCAAAAAATAAAATATATATATCAAACCACATCGTGTATATATATATATATATGGGGTTAAGTTCATATAATATTAATAAATCATGTTTCAAAATCAAAGAAAAAGAAGTTAAAAAACTGCTAAACAAAATAACTAAATATGAAGATAATCATGATTTGATAAGAAGTAAGAACCTAGAGCAGTTTGTGGAGGGATAGACTTTGTAGGGGCAAGAAGTGCCACACAAGCCAGGAATCTCGTTAATCCGATCATAGTCAATCAATGGGATAGCCGCAGCCCCATCCTGGACACATTGACAAGCTGCCCTTATGTCGTCATTGGTCGCGTACGCCGCGTTGAGCTTATAGATGCCGCTGCAGCACTCTGGCGTCACTGTCCCACCAAACACCCCGTAGCTGATGCACGGCGTCAGCCACTCCGTCACCTGCTCACATGTTAAGGTGGCGTCACCGCGGATATTGGCGGCCACCAGTGCCACAGCCAAGAGAGCCGCAAGTACTACAAACTTACTGTTAGCCATATTGTTGTAGACTTTGTGGTACTAGTCTTAAGGGGTGTAGTATTTTTTGGTGGAAAATGAGCATGCTTATTAGGGGGTTTATATAGAGGTCTTGCAATGTGGTGTTGGAAAATTAGGAATTATATTAACACGAGGGAGAGAGACTTTTCTTATGACGGTGGAAGGGTTGAAAATTTTTTGGTGCTATTTAGGAAAAATCCGAATGAGTTGGGATGGGCCGCCTTTGGAAAAAAGAAAAATCAAAATATCTTTGGTTCCGTGAGTGAGTGGGATGACCATGATCTGATATTTGATGATATGTGATGGGGTTACGTTCATAAACATGCCAAATAAATGGGTGCATACCGCCAGAGGTGAATAGTGCTGAGCTTTGACTGGAAACTGTGGAAGATATCAAAATAGGATATGTTGAATTTAAGGGTGTATTTGAATAAAACATTATATCAGTATTACATTAAAATATAATACATTAAATATAATATATATTTGAATAAAAAGTGTTTATATTGCATTACATTCAAATGTAATGTGTTTAGATAAAAAGTGTTTGAATTATATTTTGTGATTAAGTATGTGGTGTAATTGGTAAAAGTCAATAAAAAAAAGGAAAAGAGAGAGAGTATATGATATGATTCGTAAAAGTAGTAAAAAAATATAATAGTGAATAATAATTGTATTGGATTTAAATTGTTATATGATTGGTATTTGAATGCAATACTTTTCTATTTAGATAAAAATTATATTGTATTTGAATATAATACTACAACCAAATGCACCATAAGAATGAGTGACTATTCTTCTCTGATCCTTACTTTCTTGTTTTAATTTTTTAATTTTAATGGCTATTCTCCTTATATAATTTTGACAACTCATTAATTTACTTAAGTATTTTAAATGTATAGTATTTTTTATGTGGTTAAATTGTTAAACATAAATGATTTGACAAAGGAGATATTTAATAAGATAGGAAAATTGAGACAATATATCTTAAGTCGTTTATGCTTTTTATTTATTTTTTAGTTTTAAGTGTGATTCGTAATTATTATTCTTACTTTTGTTTTGTTACAAGAAACGAAGGTTCGAGGAAGACAGGACACGCCAAAATCCGACTCTCACTAACAACAAAATGGAACGAATAAGGGAAGAAAAGTATTAACTCTAAGGGCCACAAGCAATGAGAAGAAACCAAGAGAGTTTACGTCAAAGGTCAAAGAGTGATAAGAAATAGAAGGAAAAAAAAAAAAAAAACTAATCACAAATTTTGATACTGACATTACGACGTATAAAATTTATACAAGTATCTATTTTACAATGTTAAACCCTCATACGCACTTTACTTTTTTCTTTTTGACAGGTTTGAAAAATGAAATTTATTTTCATGATAAAATAACATTTTATATGGGGTCAATAGAATTCAACAATTGCTGGCATAAAACATGATAAAGGACTCGCACACCGGGATTAGCATCAGGACAATAGGTCCCACATAATGTGAATAACCAAAAAAAAAGACTCGTTTTCTTTTAATTGTAATGTTTAGAACCAATAATATTGTCAAGCATTTTTCATGATCTTGAGATTTTCACGCACGCTCCTCTTTCATTTATCAAAATCATATTAGACCATCCTAAAGCAAACTGAAACACATCATAATCGGCAAGTAGCCTAGCTTGTTTCTAAATGATAGACGGAAAAAAAAATAATGGACAGATAGAGGTAAAAGGGAACAGATGTAAAAAGGAGCTTGTTTGTTTACAAAAGGGTAAAAAATTATCTATAAAAAGGTTGGATCATTAAACTTTAGTTGTGCCCACAATGGGAAAGTTGGCAAATGTCCTGAAAATAAGGGCATACAATATATTCATTGGAACAGATACACACGTAAGTTATCATCGCAAATACTATCGCGTCATGTTTCTCCGTTTCTCCTTCAAATTGACCTTTGTTCTTTCTTTGAATATATCACTGTAGCACTTCAAATTAGCTTCCAATTTCCCTTACCGTGCCTGCATGATAAAACAACAATCATGAAGGATAGAAGAGCTTTGCAAACTATAAACACAAATCCTGAGATCATACTATTCACTTGCATGGTTACAAATTATAGTATTAACTGTCCCGGATGTAATGAACAACTTTGTGTGTTAAATTGGAAAAGGAAGCAACTAATAAAAAGGGATTCTGTTTTATATGCTTCTTGTAAGGGAAAGCAAATATACTCCTTAAGGGGACGTTTGGGCAAAATATTACATTTTAATTTTACTCAAATACAATATAATTTTACATTAAATACAAATTTTACAATAGTGCTATGAAAACAATTATTATTCAAAATATTTTTAAAACAATCACATCAATTTTTCAACTTTACTATTTATCTTTACATTTACCAATCATATCAACTTTTCAACTCCAAAATACTTTTTATCCAAACACACATTTCATTCAAATACAAAACAAATACTTTTCAACTAAACACAACATTCAAAAAATAAATTTCATTCAAATATAATCAAAATGCAATGCATTTACCAAACGCCCCCTAAATTATCTTCTTCCAATAGTGTCCACCTCTTAACTTTTATCATCTTAGAAAGTTTCCGGAGGAAAATTATATCTCAATCATAGATATTTTGAAAGTAAATTATATATTAATCAAAGATATATAATGTCAAATAACTATTTTTATTAGCACGATTTTCTTCTAAAAAATATTAAATTACTATTTTAGTTATAATTAAAGCTCATTTGATTTAAAATTGTTTAGTTTTCATTTAATTTTTGATATACTACCATATCGGGCTGTTTTTGTAATAGTAGAAAAATTTAAGATAGTATGTTATATAAAAGTAAAAGTCAAGGATCAACTTAAGACTGAGCTAGTGTTTGGGACACAAATTTTTTTAGCATTGCATTTAAATGCAATGCAATGCAATTTTCCCCCAAATACAAAAACATTTCATTCAAATACCAATCACATCACATTTTAAATCAAACACAATCACTATTTATTATTTCACTTTTTCTATTACTTTTATTAATTATATCATATATTCTCTCTCCCTCTTTTTTTTCTCTCTACTTTTACTCATCACATCACATATTTATTATTAAAATACAATTCAAATACTTTTCCCCCAAAACACACATTGCATTCAAATGCAATGCTAATGCTTTTCCTCCAAATACAAATTGCATTCAATACATTGCATTCAAACGCAATGCAAATGCAATGCGTTCACCAAACGAACCCTGAGAAGGATTTTGTTTTAAATTGGAAAATGAAGCAATTAATAAAAAAAGATTCTGTTTTATACGCTTCTTGCAAGGGAAAAGCACATATACTCCTTAAATTGTCTTCTTTCAATAGTGTTCACCTCTTGACATTTATCATCTTAAAAAGTTTTCAGAAGAAAATTATATTTCAATCATAGATATTTTAAAAGTAAATTATATATTAATCAAAGATATATAGTTTCAAATAACTATTTTTATAGGCACGATTTTCTTCTAAAAAATATTAAATTACTATTTTAGTTATAATTAAAGCTCATTTGATTTAAAATTGTTTAGTTTTCATTTAATTTTTGATATACTACTATATGGGGCTGTTTTTGTAATAGTAGAAAAATTTAAGAGAGTATGTTATATAAAAGTAAAAGTCAAGGATCAACTTAAAACTGAGAATGATTTTATTTTAAATTGGAAAATGAAGCAATTAATAAAAAAAGATTCTGTTTTATATGTTTCTTGCAAGGGAAAAGCACATATACTCCTTAAATTGTCTTCTTCCAATAGTGTCCACCTCTTAACATTTATCATCTTAGAAAGTTTTCAAAGGAAAATTATATTCCAATCATAGATATTTTAAAAGTAAATTTTATATTAATTAAAGATATATAGTATCAAATAACTATTTTTATAGGCATGGTTTTCTTCTAAAAAATACTAAATTACTATTTTAGTTTTAATTAAAGCTCATTTGATTTACAATTGTTTAGTTTTCATTTAATTTTTGATATACTACTATATGGGGTTGTTTTTGTAACAGTAAAAAAGTTTGAGATAGCATGTTATATAAAAGTAAAAGTGAAGGATCAACTTAAGACTGAGAAAGATTTTATTTTAAATTGGAAAATGAAGCAATTAATAAAAAAAGATTCTATTTTATATGCTTCTTGCAAGGAAAAAGTACATATACTCCTTAAATTGTCTTCTTTCAATAGTGTCCAACTCTTGGCATTTATTATTTTAGAAAGTTTTCAGAGGAAAATTATATCTCAATCATAGATATTTTAAAAGTAAATTTTATATTAATCAAAGATATATAGTGTCAAATAACTATTTTCATAGGCACGGTTTTCTTCTAAAAAATACTAAATTACTATTTTAGTTTTAATTAAAACTCATTTGATTTGAAATTGTTTAGTTTTCATTTAATTTTTGGTATATTACTATATGTGGCTGTTTTTGTAACAGTAAAAAAGTTTGAGATAGCATGTTATATAAAAGTAAAAGTCAATGATCAACTTAATACTGAGAATGATTTTATTTTAAATTGAAAAAGAAAGTAATTAATAAAAAAAGATTCTGTTTTATATGCTTTTTGCAAGGGAAATGCACATATACTCCTTAAATTGTCTTCTTCCAATAGTGTCCACCTCTTGACATTTATCATCTTAGAAAGTTTTCAGAAGAAAATTATATTTCAATCATAGATATTTTAAAAGTAAATTATATATTAATCAAAATATATAGTCTCAAATAACTATTTTTATAGGCACGATTTTCTTCTAAAAAATATTAAATTACTATTTTAGTTATAATTAAAGCTCATTTGATTTAAAATTGTTTAGTTTTCATTTAATTTTTGATATACTACTGTATGGGGCTATTTTTGTAATAGTACAAAAATTTAAGATAGTATGTTATATAAAAGTAAAAGTAAAAGTCAAAGATCAACTTAAAACTGAAAAGGATTTTGTTTTAAATTGGAAAATAAAGCAATTAATAAAAAAAGACTCTGTTTTATACGCTTCTTGCAAGGGAAAAGCACATATACTCCTTAAATTGTCTTCTTTTAATAGTGTCCACCTCTTGACATTTATCATCTTAGAAAGTTTTCAGAGGAAAATTATATCTCAATCATAGATATTTTAAAAGTAAATTATATATTAATCAAAGATATATAGTGTCAAATAACTATTTTTATAGGCACAGTTTTCTTCTTAAAAATACTAAATTACTATTTTAGTTTTAATTAAAGCTCATTGATTTAAAATTGTTTAGTTTTCATTTAATTTTTGATATACTACTGTATGTGGCTGTTTTTGTAACAGTAAAAAAGTTTGAGATAACATGTTATATAAAAGTAAAAGTCAAAGATCAATTTAACACTGAGAAGGATTTTTTTTAAATTGGAAAATGAAGCAATTAATAAAAAAAATTCTGTTTTATATGCTTCTTGCAAGGAAACAACACATATACTCCTTAAATTGTCTTCTTTCAATAGTGTCCACCTCTTGGCATTTATCATCTTCGAAAGTTTTCAGAGGAAAATTATATCTCAATCATAGATATTTTAAAAGTAAATTTTATATTAATCAAAGATATATAGTGTCAAATAACTATTTTCATAGGCACGGTTTTCTTCTAAAAAATACTAAATTACTATTTTAGTTTTAATTAAAGCTCATTTGATTTAAAATTGTTTAGTTTTCATTTAATTTTTGATATATTACTATATGTGGCTGTTTTTGTAACAGTAAAAAAGTTTAAGATAGCATGTTATATAATAGTTAAAATTAATGATCAACTTAAGACTGGAAGTATAATTTAGGAGTTATTTGTGAAAATAACTATTATGGTTGTTGCAGTTGTTATTATTTTTATTATTTGATAATTGGGGATTGACATCTTGTTTTAAATCTATTTTACAAAATTTTTTTACAGTGTATTCTCTTTTAAAAATTTAAATTTAATGTATTTAAATTTAATGTTTTAATTGTGAATTTAAATTTATGATCTAAACAAAGCCACTGTTCTTTACATTAATTTTTTTTTCCTTGTCTAGCGTTAGGAACAAAATTAATTGGATAATTGTAAATAGCATCAAATCATTTCAAACTTCCCTCGCGGTGTTGATAGTGATTCTCGAATATCAATTATACATGCATGGGCAAACATTATTATATGGCGTCGTCTACGAAGGATTAATCAGCACTAAGTTCACTGTGGAATACACACCAAAAAAAAAAAAAAAATTTTACAGAAAGATGTATATAATAAACGTGGCAAGTTATTTATTTTAGGAAAAATACACCGTATAGCATATTTCATTAATGGTATTGAAAATTATTATAGTTTCTTAAAACCTTACTAAATAATATTATATATTTTTATTTTTCTTGTTTAAAAAATTTTTGTTTTCTAATTTTACCCTTTTGTTTCTCTCTCCTCTCTACTGTTTGTCTTACTCTCTCTCTCTCTTCTCAATTGAAGAGACACTTCGGCAAGTCAGAAACATCACCGACGAAGTGACTATCGAAGAAACCCCTGTGAGAAGGCCAGAGTTGAAGCCATCGCTGGAGATGAAGCCATCACTATGGGTAAGTGCCTGATCGTCGCTTATGGAGGCCGAGATCTGGTCACGATCGTGATCTACTCGCGAACATGATTTGGATGAAGAAGGCGTAGATCGAGATTAGCCATCATGAGGTTCGGGTTTCCTTCGTCCATTCCGGCTTTGTAGTCCTGGAACTTCGACAGCAATGGCATGATTAACAAGGTGACAGTTTCATTTTCGGCGATGGCATGTCCAATGGCGACGCTGATTTAGGATGGTCAGCAAGGACATGTCCAATGGTACCTTGTGATTTTGGCAAGTACAAGGGAGCCGAACTCCAGAACCATGATGCGAATTGCAACTCCATGGCGACCATCGCCGTCACTGGTGCTCTAATGGCATGGTTGTTAGTATTTATTGATATTGGTTTAGTATTTATTGGTAATTTTTGTTGTCTTGTTGTAATTCTATTTTGTTTTTGTTGTGAACGAAAATATATGAAATATAATGGGAATATAGGAGAAATATGGGTATTTTATCATATTTTTGTAATAAACTAATATTTCAATTGTGATTTGATCTTTTTGTCATTTGTTGTTGTCGCCATCTTATCTTACCGCCAATGTCCTTTTATGCAGTATCATTGGCAACAGAAGAGAGGAAGGGAGGTAGGGAGAGAAAGAGATATAGGAGAGAGAAAAATAGGAGATAGAGGAGAGAGGGGGAAGAGAACGAATAAAATAAGGGATAAAATTAGTTGATTATATTAGTTTTAATCTTATTATTGTTTAAAACATTATAATCAAATAGGATATTTTGTTAATTCACCCGATATTTTTGTACAGTTAATTAAGTCCGTAGGCCATACAAATAAACGACCGTACCATGCGATCTCTAACTATATTACAATATTTATTCACCAGGATATCTTTGCGCGCTACATGAACATGAACGAAGACTTCGCCGGCCTGCTAGTGCAAATTCAAGGGACGTCCCAGGCCAACTCAAACCACACTTGGAGAAAAAAACAAAAAAACCCACATCATGTATAGATATATAGTAAAGTACTTATAATAAATCATGTTTCAAAATCAAAGAAAAAGAAATTAAAAAAATGCTTAACAGTATAACTACATACGAATACAACAATGATTTGATAAAAATCTAGAGCAGTCTGTGGAGTGATATAGTTTTTAGGGGCAAGAAGTGCCACACAAGCCAGGAATCTCGTTAATCCAATCATGGGCAATCAATGGGATAGCTGCAGCCCCATCCTGCCCTTATGTCGTGATAGTTCACGTACGCCGCGTGGAGCTAATTGATGCCGCTGCAGCACTCCAGCACCACCGTCCCCCGAACATCCCCCCGTAGCTGATGCACGGTGTCAGCCACTCCAACACCTGCTCGCAGGTTAAGGTGGCGTCACGGCGGATATTGGCAGCCAACAATGCCAACAGCCAAGAAAGCCACAAGCACTACAAAGTCACTGTCAGGCATATTGTCGAGGACTTTGTAGTACTAGGCTTAAGTGGTGTAGTAGTTTCTGGTGAAAAATCCTATTAGAGCACTGGCAGATAAGGTTGTGGGGCTGTGGAGTTCAATGTGGTGGTGGAAAATTTAGCCATGATATTAACATGAGGGAGTTCTAAGATATTTCTTAAGATGGTGGTAGAGTTCGAAAATTCTTTTGGAGTTATTTTGGAAAATCCAAAAGGGTGGGGATTAGCTGCCTATGGAAAAAATCAAAAGATGCTTTGTTCGGATTATCGTATTTCTATACATGCCAAAAAGAGCTGGATGCGTAGCCAGAGGTGATGGTGTTGAGCTTTGTCGAATTAGGATAATGCTGGCGTCAGTTATGAGCTATTGTCTTTGACCCTTCCTTTCCTGTTTTTCAATATTACGTTGACAACTCATTAATTTGATTAGTATTTCTAGTATGTGGTCTTTTTTTTTTTTTAACACATTTAAATTAATAACGACTATCTCAAGGGAATTTTAGACTTTTTTTTTGGGTTGAAAAAAATAAATTTTGAAATATATGTTTAGAAAACAAAACTATTAAGAGTGAAAAAATATAAAATCTTAAAAATTTATTTAGAAAAAAATCATCAACATGAATCTTATTTTATTTTTCTTAAAATTTTATATAATTTTAAAAAATATATATCTTATTTAGAGATATGAATGATAAAATATAATAGTGATGTAGAAAAAAAAAACAAAAAAAAAAAATTTAGATAGCGTTTGGTATTGTTTTTGAAATCTGTTGATTGCGTTTGGTATTATTTTTGAAATGTTTTCTGTTTTCAAAAAAATTGAAAATGATAAGGTTTTGAAAACTGTATTAAGATCATTTTTGAAACTGTGTTTGGTTATGTTTTCTGAATGTATATTTTGAAAAACATAAAAATAAAACTTTGTTTGATTATATTTTTTCAAAACCCATTTCATTTTCAAAAAACCCAAAAAACACAATATTTTTTGGAAATGAAAACAAAAAGTGAAAACAACTTTTTTTCGTTTTCAAAAAATCCAAAAAAACAACATAGTTGAAAACGGTGTTTTCGAAACGGTTTTGAAAACGTTAAATAAACAAACGTTATTTTGAAACCGTTTTTATTTTCTGTGTTTTTGAAAATGGAAAATCATTCTCAAGAACAAAAACAAACGCCACCGTTATGTTTTTAAATTCTCTGAATTTGAGATCGTTTTAAAAACAATTCTGAGAACGTTTCTGAAATTGTGTTTGGTTTTATTTTCTGAGTGTATGTTTTGAGAAACAAAAAAGTGAAACTGTGTTTGGTTATATTTTTGAAAACCAGTCATTTTATAAATATTCTATAAAAACATATTTATGTTTGATTTAAAAAAAATTTATTATGAATACCAAAAATTAAAAATTAATAAAATTTTTTAATTGAAAAATAAATTAAAAATTAATAACCATAATATTTAAGTAATTACTATATCAATTAAATCTTAATTAACCATAATAATTAAATCAGAGAAATGAGAGAAATGGAAAAAATGAAATCAGAGAAAACGACTTTTAATCGTTTTCAATTTTACATTAAGAGCAAAGGCGATTTTGGATTCGTTTTGAAATCTGTTTTCAAAAATAATACAAACCAAACACAATTTCAAACCAATTTTGAAATCGATTTCCTAGGGAATCGTGAAATCAGTTTTGGAAACAAAACCAAACACCCTCTTAGTCTCCAAACCACCCCTCCCTTAAATTTTGGTGACATGGCATACTATTGTTAAATGGATAGTCAGAAAATTGAGACAATATATCTTAATTTACTAGTGCATTTATTTATTTATTTTACGTGTGATTGGTGCTTACTGTTCTAAGTTTTGTTTTCTTAGAATAAATGTAGGTTCGATGAAACAGGATATGCCAAAATCAAACTCTTACTAATAACAAATGGAAAGAAGAAGGGAAGAAAAGTATTAACCGTAAAAGAGCAACAAACAATAAGAAGAAACTAGAGAATATACATCTAAGAGTGACGATCACAAAAAAACTAATCACAAACTTTGATGCTAACCTTAAGACGTATAAATTTTTTACAAGTAACTTTATCACATTATTTTAGACTGCCCTAAAGTAAATCAACACACATTATACTCGACAAATAACCAAGCTTGTTTGTAACCGCCCATTGACGCAACCAAATCTATCGATTCAATGGTAGCATGTATTAATATTAAATGAGTTTTTAGAATGGTTTATATAAGGATGATCAATTTTGAGTAGGGACAAAATAAGAAAAATATTAATTTGATATATAATTGAAAAAAAATAAAAGTTTGCTAGAGACAGATGCCCCTGATCGGCTACATGTGGCTCCACGCCTCCCAACTGGTAAACGGGGACAGAAAAAAAAAATAGAGAGAGAGAGGGAAGGTACAGAAAAATGAGCTTGTTTCTTTACAGAAGTCAAAAAATCTGTTAAAAAAGTTGGATAATTCAGTCCTGTTCAAACTTTAGTTGTGCCCAAATGAGAAAGTTGGCAATGTGCCTAAATTATGGACATACAATACATTCCGTGGAACAGATATACAGATAAGTTACACAAAAAATTGAACTTTGGTTAAGATAGGGAATTAACTAGTTGATTTCCCTCCTAGGTTATATCCCATTTTTACACAATGCTTGCTTGCATGAAGTTCTACCTAAAACGCACATTGGATGAACAAAACACATGATCTACGCAAACTAGCATAATACAACTATGTACCTACATATATGCGAAGGCAACATATCAACTAGTAAAATTTAAGGACATAGGAATAACCTGAGTGGCTCAATCTAACAAACCAGGAAAATCTTTACATGGTTAAGAGTGTCGAGTTTGTTGCAAATACTATCGCGTCATGTTTCTCCATTTGTCCTTCAAATCAACCTCGGTTCTTTCTTCGAATATATCACTGTAGCACTTCAAAATTAGCTTCCAATTTCCCTTACCGTACCTGCATTAAAAAACAAAAATCTTACAGGACAGAAGAGCTTCACAAACTATAAACACGAAACCTGAGATCATATTTATCACTCGTATGGTTGTAAATTCTAAGTATGTTAATCTGTCATGGATGTACTTAACAACTTTGTGTGCTAAATGAATATAGGAAGCAACTAATAAAAAATGGATCCTATTATGCATTTTGCAAGGGGAAAACACACATACTTCTGTACACCGTTCCTCAAAGTGTCTTCTTCCAATAACGTCCACCTCTTAACTTTTCTCCTCTTAGAAAGTTTTGTTGGTTCATACTTCTTCAATGGAGAAACGGCCCTCTTCTTTGGGCTAGGTAGGTGGAGTTTGTCCTTGCAATTCACCATTGCTTCAGGTGAGTCATTAATTGAATCATCCCACTGTAAGAGTAACGTACAAATCAAACAAATTAAAAATGGAAAAGAAAACCAATAAAGAAAATGTCACAAAAATCAGCCCTTTTCCGCATTTGTTTTAATAAATAACATTCTCTTAATGACTGATCTATCCTATGACATTTAACAGGGACAATCTTAGCATAAACTTCAACCGCATGGACATGCAACTTCATAGAAATTATCTGCAAATCACATTTTATTTAACTTAAGATACAGATAAAAAAAAAAAAATAGGAGCAATGTAAAAGCATAAAAATTGGCATCGGTGAGATGCTATCAATCAAATTAAAATCAAACAAGGCATAAAGTTTAGAAACAAATTTTTTGCTTAGCTATGTTTACCACATCCAGGGAAATTACTTTTTCCTCTGTTCTGCTAATAAAATATAAACTACTCAACTCTAAGTCATAGCAGTAGCAAATAAATCGGAAAAGAGAAATAAGAAGAGAATTACCTCAATCGTGTGTGCAGTGCTATTACGCTCCATCAAGCTGGGTCGAGGGACATTAGTCTGATAACTGCAAGACGGGTTCCCAAGATTAACATCTCTAGTCTGCACAGTCTCATCAATGGATGGATTTGCGGCATCTGCTGCTGGTTGCCTCTGATTTTCCAAGGCATGCTCCTGGATGACATTTTTTGTTGTCAATTCAGAAATTACAGTTGCAGCCACTTGTACTGCCTCAGGAAGTGGGTCTGTGACGGCTGCTTGTAGCTCCAAAGAACTGAATTTTAGCGCTTCGTGTGCTTTATTAACTTCAGGTGTTGGGATGGAGTTAAATTTGTGGGGGGATGTGTCAGTTTCTGAATCCTCAATGTCACTAATCCTGACGGGTCCTCTGGTTCGTTTGTGGAAACCAACATGCTTGCTTCTAAGAACCACTTTTTCTCTATGAACTTCTGTAATGAAAAAATATTAACACGGAGGAAATAAAACCACGCTGTAGAATTTAAGTGCTAACCAAGTTACCAAACAAATATCAAGTCTTTCATGGCCAATTTGGGAAAATATATATATATATATACATATGTGTGTGTGTGTGTGTGTCTTTAGTTGATATTTACACTAAAGCTAACAAGGTTTTAAAAAAGCAGTTAACTTCAAGTCAATGAACAATTTTTATTTTTTGGAGGGAATGTAAAAACAGTACCTTTCTCACTGGTGGCAGGTCCATTGGTAATGTTTAAATCAGTACTCGAACTAGGCAAAGTAACACCATCATCGCCGGCTGTTCCTGTATAGCAAGCAAATAAAGCAACAAGCAAATATCAGTTTCGCAAACGTAACTTTGATCATAGATTAGAAAGAAAACAATTTAGCATGAGAAAGAAAAGGACAATAATAAAAAAAAGAGAAAAAACATCATCCCCTTTTCTGAGTAATAACAGCGGACCAAACACACGCATCCAAATTCATATAAATGAGCAACCTTTTTCTTTGCACCTATCTTCAACAATGGTGGCTGGTCTACTAATGACACTAAATCAGTATTAAACCAAGCAAACTAATACCATCACCACAAAAACTTTATATAATATGCAATTAAACATCAACAAATATCTACTCTCCAAACACACAGCTCCTACAAATTATACAAATTTAGCATGAGAAAGACATATACATATACATATATATATATGCGTGCGTGTGTGTGTGTGTGTAATTGACAAACCTTTCCTATGCAGCAAAATAGAAGACAAAAAAAAAAGTACCATTAGCATTAGTTTCGGGTCCATCAATAGCAATCAAACCATCGGAATTGGGTAAAACAACACCATTATCATGAATCCGATCACCACCCGATTCTTGCAGACCCACCTCGTCCCTTAACTCGGCCCTCATTTCAACCAGACCGTTCAAACCCAGCCCTCGGCCGAGTGCTTCACCGCCGGCCGAATTCTCGCTCGACCTCTGTTTGGGCCTCAGCCGAGCCCCCCACGCCACAAACGACGGGCCCATCAACGCCCACGCCTCTTTCAGATAAACCCCGAGCAGCGTCAGCGCGTCGTTTCTGGTGTTCATCCTCACCAGCTTCCTGCACACCTCCTCGTCCCGAATCGCCGCCTCCACCTCGTCCCAGCACCGCCTCAAATCGCTCGACGCGAGCCGGCTCCGCGCCGCAGCCGCCCTCTCCATTCGGCCTACCCTCCCTCTCCAGATCCTCTTCACGGCGTTCAGGTACTTCCCTCCCGGCTTGCCTCCGTTGCCGACCAGGAGCCTGACCGTACAATCCAGCGCCACCGCGCAGTAAGCCGCTTTCATGGAGTCAGCGGCGGAGGCGGCGCCACCGTGCCGGGAGTCCAACACGTCGATCAGTTCGAGGTTTTCGAGGGTGGACTCGGTGACCAGGCCGTCGGAGACCTCGAAGTCGATGGTGCGGAGAAGAAGGGTCTTCTTGAGGCGAGGGTCGTCGTCAGGGATGGGGAGGACGGCGAGGGCTCGCTTGGCCAGAGCCTCGTCGTCAGAGTTTCGGAGCAGGAATTCGAGGAGCCACCGTGAGAGGTTCTTCTTGTCCGGTTCGTCCATTGATAGAAACTGACTGAGAAATCGAAACGTGGGTAGGAGTTGCGGAATCGCGAAATGCATCAAGTTTAGGGCTTTTTTAGTTTTTTTTTTTTCATGGGTTTCGTGTAGAGGTGGCAATTTAGGTCATGACACGATACTATGATACGAAATCTGTACGAAATTAGAGGGTTTGAGTTTTTCTTAAATGGGTTTGAATCAAAAAAAGGTCGAACCGGTCTAACACGATTAAATAAAGGATCGAATCCGCATAAACCAGCCAATCCACAATTGACACGAAATAACTCATTTAACAAATTAATTATTTATGAGTTGACATGAATATAACTCGTAAATTACTCATTTATAATCTTTAATATATTTATATTATTATATATATTATAATGTTTTACTATTTTTAATTTTGAGTTTTCAAAATTCAAAATTCAGATATAATATATATCTTTTATTTTATATATATATTTTTTTTAAAAATTTAACATAAAAAAGAAAATCTAGATGAAAATCTAGATTTTACTTTATTTTTTTAATCTTTCATTACTTTTGTAACTTTGCTCACCTCACCCAATCGCCCTCCCTTTCCCTCGCGATAACACGACGAGTCGTCTCTGATTTTATTATTATTATTTTATTTATATTTAATTTAAACATATTAACTTGAGTCAACACGATTAACACAACTAATAAATGAATTGGGTTTGAGTTTGAGATTTTGACACGAATATTTAATAAACACGACACGAACACGATACAATAATACGAATTGTCAGCCCTAATTTCGTGGATGTGATAGGAGGACGAAACGACGGATTTTGGTCCTCCTTGTTCTTAAGGATAACAGACGACTAGTTAAATGTCTGCGAAATGCTACTTGAAAACACAAAAAGAAAAATGTATGTCAAAAGCATTTTGCTAATCTTTTGGAGACGACTAACCATGTTTCTCATTTACGTCGATTCCTAAGCAAAATTTCAAAATACTAAGGGAAAAAAAAAATAATAGTTCACTCTCCCTTTAAGAAAAAACTCTTTTTGGAAAAATCAAGGACATGTCGTTTATATGTAAAGAGAACAATGACATGTCATTTGTTCATGTAAACGATGGTGAATGCTAAACTAGAACCATGGCGGAATCCACTAGTCCTTTTAATCCGGTTCAATATATCACATTGAATTAGGTTAAGAGACTAGTAGATTGAATACACCTGCTGTAATATCATGAAGATCTTTTGAATTTTGACTTGAATTGAGAATATTCATGACAAATCAGGTTGAAATAGGATTTGAAGAAATATTTAAGAAGTGGATAAGTCTGAAAAAGGAAAAACGAATTTAAATTAGATTATCTAATTATATTTAAATTAGGATTTCAAAAAACCCAACATTTGCCTGTATAAGTTGCGATTTTAATTGGAAAAAACATGCAGATATATTTAAAAGTGGATTTGAATAAGATCTGCATTTTAAAATTCAATAGAAATCCAAGATTTTAAAAGATATCTTTGGAGTTTTATATAAAGGCTTAAAATATTCGTTTTTTGAACAAAGAGCAAGAGTTATGATCGTGAGATTTTGAGTTTTTGGTGATTTTAAAGCTTTCTACATTTTTTACGTCTTTTGGAATAAAGATTTGACATATTCGAGAAATGACAATAGCAGTTAAAGGGATTTCAACATATGCTATTTAAATTATAATTTCAAAAAAATCTAAGATTTGCCTCTATAAGTTGCGATTTTAATTGAAAAAAATATGCAGATATATTTGAAAGTGGATTTGAGTAAGATCTGTGTTTTAAAATTCAACAAATTTGAATTTTGAATTTTGAGGTTATTTCAGAAGATATTGTAACATTATCTGTAACATCTTTAAAATTTAAAGTAAATATAAGATTTTAAAAGATATCTTTGGAGTTTTATATAAAGGCTTAAAATATTTGTCCTTCGAACAGAGAGTAAGAATTATGATCGTGAGATTTTAAGTTTTTGGTGATTTTAAAGCTTTTTGCATTTTTTGCGTCTTTTAGGTTTTGAAATTTGAATTTTGAGGTTATTTCAGAAGATATTGTAACATTATTTGTAACATCTTTAAAATTCAAAATAAATCTGAGATTTTAAAATATATCTTTAGAGTTTTATATAAAGGCTTAAAATATTCATCATTCGAACAAAGAGCAAGAATTGTGATCGTGAGATTTTGAGTTTTTAGTGATTTTAAAGCTTTTTGCATTTTTTACGTCTTTTGAGAGAAAGATTTGATGTCTTTGAGAGAAGACAATAACAGTTAAAAGGATTTCAACATATACTAATAAGGGGATCTTGTTAAACATGTTTATTGACTGGATTTAAGATGATCGGTGGCGATAAAAAAATAGAGTCTTTAGATTGCATAAGTCAATTAATACTTGTAATCTTTTGATAATTAGTTAAGTATTCAACGTTTATGCGTGGTCACGAGAACTAGAAAAATGAAACCTCGTTAAAATTACATGTTTTATTTAAATTAATTAATTAAATTTAATAAATAATATAAAAATATAGCTTACATGTATAAATAAAATTATATTAAAATCAACTGAAGGCATTAAAAAGAAAAAAAAGATCACGAACTCCTTTTCACGGGGGTGCCGTGTACGAGCAGCCTAACGACAAGTTTGGTCCTGACGTAAGATCGACAAACTTTTGAAAGACAAACAATCTTCGTTTCGATATAATAAAATTTCAAACGACAACCGAAATTCGTATAAGCAACATCATTAAACGTAAAAGAAACGACGTCATAACTTTCTTTTTTTTTTTTTTTTTGAAATGGTCGAATCATAACTTCAAGGAAAAAAAAAAAAAAAAAAGAGGAAGGATGTCATTTTCCTTTATACGCGCGTTTCGGGCTGCAAGCGCAGTTGTGAGCCGCGGCCGCACATACATTGGTTGATTCTCTCACAAACACTCGGAAGAAAAGAATATAAATTCCCATTACGCCTCCTTATCAAAACTCCACGGTAGTGCCTCTTTCTCTCTCTAGAATTACTTCTCTCTCTCTCTCTCTCTCTTCCGTCGTAGAGAGCATGGGCGGTGGCGGTGGCTGCAGTTTCTCTTCCGACGACATCGTGATAAAGTCCCCGAACGATCGGCGGCTGTACCGGGTTATCGAGCTCGACAATGGCCTCTCGGCATTGCTCGTTCACGATCCCGAGATTTACCCCGACGGACCTCCCGACCGCCAAAACAGCGAAGTCGAAGATATGGAGTGCGACGACAACGGCGATGGAGAGGAAACCGGGGACTGCAGTGACGGGGAAGAGGAAGACGACGATGAGGACGAGGACGAGGACGAGGACGAGGACGAAGATGAAGAAGGTGAAGAGGATGATGGAGTGAAAGGTAAAGGAAAGGGAGCTGCTTCTCAGACAAAGAAGGTTTGTTTTTTTTTGTTTTCCGTTTTTTTTTTTTTAAATTCCATTTCAATAACTATTTCGGTTAATGAAGTTCTTGAATTTACATACGCCTGATTGAATGAATGGTTGTGGAATTTGTGAAAGTGTAGAAGATTAGGACTTGCTGAACACCTAAAGGAGCAACTTTAATGACATTGTTTGGTTTCCTAGAAATTTTCAATCGGAAATTAAGTGCGTGCGTGCGTGCGTGCGTGCGTGCGTGCGTGCATGTGTGTGTGTGTGTGTGTGTGTTTTTTTTTTTTTTTTTCCCTGGAAATATTATGATTTTTCGAGTATTGGCTGATAAAAATATCTTTTAGAATTGTTGCTTGTTATCTAAATTGCAGTGTCTATTTATGATTAGATCATTATTCACTCTTTGTATATAAAACTTAACTGTCTTTCTATCTGTTTACTTAGGTAGATTGTACCATTGTTGTGTGTGTGTGTGTGTGTGTGTGTGTGTGTGTGTGTGTGTGAATGTGTTTTTTTTTTTTTTTTAATCTAGATTTTGTTGGAAGTTTGAGTTTTGCATCTAATTTAATTGGATAATAAAAGCGTACACTTTTCTGCACAGGCTGCAGCTGCAATGTGTGTGGCAATGGGCAGCTTCTCTGACCCTTTTGAGGCACAAGGACTCGCACACTTTCTTGGTTTGTTGTTGTTTTTTTAGTCTTATTCTATCTACTATGATTTTCTAGTGTAGTAATTCCTAAATTTTTATATGCTCCTGCGTTTTGTCACATTCCTGACAAATTGTATGTACTCAATCTGTAGAACATATGCTCTTCATGGGGAGCAAGGAATTTCCCGATGAAAATGAGGTCTGTTTAACCATTTCTTTTACTTAAACACTATTTTTGAAAGAAAAAAGGGAATTCTTGTATTGTTTTTTTCCACTTTGTCTTGTTAACTTGTTTGGTACTTCATACTTAAGTCATGGTTGGGATGGCAAAATCACTTGTAATAAAATGTGACTACTTTTCCATTTCGAATATGATTTCCCCTTTACATGAAGAGAGAGATTTTTTTTTTTTAACTCCTATCTTTCCATAAGTGGTGAACAAGGTTCGTGGGCGGGACACAAGTTTTTATCATTCCCTTGTTTTTATTGATTATCTCCATAACAATTCTTCCTTTGGTTTCTGTTACTTTGGACAAACGTTTTATGGCAATATTTTCATCTCTAGAAGGAGAATCGGATGTGTTATATGGTTATTATTGTTTAGCTACCAAATTGACTTTTTGTTTGTTAGTATGATAGTTATTTGTCCAAGCATGGAGGGTCATCAAATGCTTATACAGAAACGGAGCATACGTGCTACCATTTTGAAGTGAAACGGGAGTTCCTTAAGGGTGCCTTGAGAAGGTAAAACTGAACTGATCTCTTCTTTCGCTGGTTATTGGTAGTTTTTATATTTTTTGTTTTACTCTTTATTTCATTTTATTTCTTATGTGGGTGATGGAGTAGGTTTAGTCTTTCTTCATTTTATTTCATTTTATTTCTTATGGAGTAGGTTAATTGCATTTCATTTTCCTTTCCTTTCATGTTAGTACTGATGTCATGTTACTTTGATGTGCTGCAGTTCAGTCAATTAAATTTGATTTCTTTTAATTTTCACATTTCTTTTTTCGTTTGAATGCGTGAGAGATGAAATAATAGTAAACAAGATGGTGAAAGATTTATATTTTGGAATCATGTTTTCTCTATCAGGTTCTCTCAGTTCTTTGTCTCACCTTTAGTAAAAAAGGAAGCAATGGAACGAGAAGTCCAGGCTGTAGATTCAGGTATATGCTACTCTTATCCAAGTGTACTGTCTCTAGTTTTTCCTTTTTTTTTTAAATAAATTAGATCTCCTAGCAGTGATGGCACTAGTGTGTTCCTGTTGCTAAATAAATTATGCAATTTTATGGAAAATAGAGTTTAACCAGGTTTTGCAAAGTGATGCTTGTCGCCTGCAACAGCTTCAGTGCCATACGTCATCACCTGGTCACCCTTTTAACAGATTCTTTTGGGGTGAGTCTGAATCCATTGTGTTTCATTTTGTTGTTAAAAGGATATCTGTTTGGGTCTAGGTTTTTGGATCCTGATGATAGTTTTGTTTTGCCTTGTGAGCTATGAGGGTACCTTGTCCACTTTATGTGTACTTTTTTGATATTCAATGAAGTTAATTGTTTCTGTTAAAAAATATATATATATCTGTTTGTAAAATATTTTAAATATTCCTCGTAGGAAATAAGAAGAGCCTGGTTGATGCAATGGAGAAAGGGATTAACTTGCGGAAACTGATACTGAACTTTTACAAAGATTATTACCATGGTGGATTAATGAGGCTGGTCGTCATTGGTGGAGGTGAAGTGTTTTTGTCCTTATATCTACGTGGTGCATTAGTCCCATCCTATATTAACTTAACTGTCTGAATTTTTCTACTTACCAATGTTAATTATAGTGCATAATTGCTGCAGAATCACTTGATGTTCTTGAGAACTGGGTTGTCGAATTATTTGGTAATATTAAAAAGGGCCTCCGGGTAAATCCGGAGTTCAAAGTTGAAGGTCCTTTTTGGAAACCAGGAAAAGTTTATTGGCTAGAGGCTGTTAAGGATGTTAATATTCTGGACTTAACATGGACATTGCCATGTCTTCGTCAAGAGTATTTGAAGAAACCTGAAGATTATATAGCTCATCTTCTGGGGCATGGTAAGAGGATCTCTTATGGCACTTACAGAGATTGAATAATTGTCGTGTTTAAGAGTTTTAGTTGGCACATATTTATAACCTTTCATCGGTGCTCTCAAGTTAAAAGTACTGTGATGACTTTTACTATACTAGAGGTCTACTCTTGTTTATTTTCCTGACCTTTCATTTCAAAGGTTGACTATTCTTTTCTTCTTTATAGATAGTTTTACTTAATTTCATATTCTGGAAACTAGTGCATGTTACAATCTACTGCTTTTCATTGTAGAAGGCTGCCTTGACTAAAGTTGGTTCTTGGAGTCAATATTCCTAAAATTTTATTGTTGTTTGGTCAATTTACGTTAGAGAAAGCACCGTTCAGTTTCATAGGCAACTCTTTATTTCGAGGGATGATGATGACACAATTATTTGGAAAAGAAATAAATAAATAAAAGGAAGACATCTTGCTTAAATTAGAGGTTGACGGGACTTAAACCAAAGATATTTAAATTTTTGTAGAAAAGATCTTTAAGGCTTCAGACAACTTCTGTTCCTGTTTCTCCTAGGTAGCTTCCAAAATGACCTCTCTGTGCCTTCTCTTGCTTACATCCCTCGTTCAAAATAGCATTGTTTTTTCATATCATACACATTGAGTGGTTATTAGTTCTATACTCTTTGGTCTTTCATATTCTTTTCCAGTAAATTGTATTTGCGTTACAATTTTTTTCTGAACTCAACTAATGGATTTTTAGAGGGACGTGGTAGTTTGCTTTCCTTTCTCAAGGCTAGAGGTTGGGCAACGTCGCTATCTGCTGGTGTTGGGGATGAAGGCATGCACAACTCTTCTATGGCCTATATCTTTGGGATGTCCATGCACCTCACTGACTCTGGCTTGGAAAAGGTACTTTTTTTTTTTTTTTAATCATTTCGAGATTCTAGAGAATAATGGTATTGATTAGCTGATTTGGTTTTTGGCTTTGTTTCTAGAGAAATTTGGAGAAATATATTGGATCATAAACGCATCATACTAGATTACTGTGAATGCATTGTTAATGAGAAACACCTATCACCAGTGGATTATTTCTTAAGGAAAATATATATATATCTCTTTATGTTTTCTATTTTGTTTGTTACAAGTAATCCATCTTCTGCAGATATTCGAGATCATTGGTTTTGTTTATCAATACCTTAAGTTAATGCGTCAAGTTTCTCCACAAGAATGGATATTTAAGGAACTCCAGGATATTGGAAACATGGAATTTAGATTTGCGGAAGAACAGCCCCAGGATGATTATGCTGCAGAACTTGCAGGTTCTTCCATTTTTTTTTTCCAGTTTACATTTTCTTCTTTATTTTCCTTTTATTTATTGTACGCCTATACAGTCTTGATTGGAACTGTTGGTAGTCTCTTATATTTGGGTGTTATTTCGTTTTTCATGGGTGTAGGATCGTTTAATTCACCAATATTTTCAAGCATATTGTTGTTGGAAGTAGTTGATATGGTTGTCAAATGTGCCAAGTGTTAAACTTAGTCAGATTTGCTTTAGATTTTCTCTGTTTATCCTAATTTCATGCAAATATATTGGCACTCTAGGTTATCTTTTGTAATATCAGTACACTTATTTAGTTAACTATTATCAACTTCTTTGTTGCAGAGAATTTCCTACTTTATCCTGCAGAGCATATTATTTATGGGGACTATGTTTACAAGATTTGGGATGAGGAGCTGATTAAATATGTCCTTGGTTTTTTCAGACCTGAAAACATGAGGATTGACGTGGTCTCCAAGTCCTTTAGTTCAGAAGGTAAGCTCTTATTGAAGATTAAAAAGAAAAGAGGGGAAAAAAAAAGAAGAGGGGTTTGGGGGAGGGGGTTCCCTTGTAAATTTGATGCTGCTTTTCACATTGTTCTCAATTTTATATCTAAAGCTATTAATGGAAAAGATACATTAAGGACTCCGGCAAGTCCCATATATTCTCAGCAGTCATTAACCATGATTAGTCATAAAAGAGTGCGGCTTTTTTTTTTCCCTATATCGTGCACAGTACACTTCATATTTTGAATTAGCATTTATTTTAGGCTGGTGGATTTGACTAAAACTGAACAAAACACGTGTTGCATCCAAACAAGGGAGGCTGAAAATTATTTTGCATATGAAATTGTTTCAGCTGTCTAATGTTGATTTCCTGGTATCAAACTTTTTCAGCTTGCCAAATTGAGCCTTGGTTTGGGTCACATTATGTTGAGGAAGATGTTTCTCCTCCCCTGATGGACATTTGGAGGGACCCACCTGAAATTGATGCGTCATTACATCTGCCTTCAAAAAATGAGTTCATTCCTTCTGATTTTTCCATCCGTGCTGCTGATGAGTTAAACAATCTTGCAAACGAATCTTCTCCAAGATGCATACTTGATGAGCCATTAATGAAGTTCTGGTACAAGCTTGATGGTACCTTCAAACTTCCTCGTGTAAATACATATTTTCGGATCAATTTGAAGGGTGGCTACGATGATGTAAAGAATTGTGTGTTGATGGAACTGTTTATACTCCTTCTTAAGGACGAGCTGAATGAAATTATATATCAGGTTAGCTGTTCATCTTTGATACGTAATGACCCTAAAATATGAGTACTTATGTTGGTTAATCATTTTCCCAAGTCATGCTTTGTAGTTGCTGTTTGATTTTCCTTGCTACCCAATACAGAGTGATTTCATCAAAATTTATCCTCTTCTTCTTCTTCTTTATTTGTTTGTTTATTACCTTTTTTTTAAGCAAATATTCATTGAATATCTGTACAGAACAGGAAATATGATCTGCTGTCTTTATTTGCAGGCTAGTATTGCCAAGTTGGAAACTTCTGTATCTGTTTTTGGTGATAAGCTGGAGCTGAAGGTCTATGGTTTTAACAATAAGCTTCCAGTTCTCCTGTCCAAGCTTCTGGTGACAGCCAAAAGTTTCTTGCCAACCGAAGATCGATTTAAAGTATCTTTCACTTTTCATTCCCATTGTTACACTTCCTGTTCAGTTTTGATTGATTTGTTATTTTAGTAAAGAGCCATATTATTAGCTTCTTTTTTGGTTTCTGCCTTTTGATTGACAAACTAATTCTGAGTTTACAGGTGATTCGAGAAGAGATGAAGAGAACATTGAAGAACACTAATATGAAGCCTCTGAGTCATTCATCATATTTGAGATTGCAAATTTTGTGTCAGAGTTTTTACGATGTTGATGAGAAGCTCCAGTTTTTAGAGCAGTTGTCTGTTAATGATCTTAAGGCATTTATTCCTGAGCTTCGTTCCCAGGTATAGAGATATACAACATACTGGACATGGCATACTACAGTCACTACTTAAAATTTAGCATTATTATTATCTTTATTTTGATGAAAAGTCGATCATTATATATGATCTTGGTTTCTCGTTTCATAAAATGTAGCTTGCAATAAGTGGAGGCTGGAAAATTTTTTTGACATGTCTAACGTAACAGCTGCGCCATTCCCCTCACAAATTGAGGGGTTTTATTTTTATTTTTATTTTTTTTGTTTTCTCCTGCTGCACATGTCTAATGGTTCATTTACTGATGTCTAATCTAAAAGCTGCATGTATTTTTTTTTTTTTAACTCCTGCTGCACGTATCTGGTGTTTTCTGCTGTCTAGTAACCCAAATAGACTGAATAGAACTACTAGTTCATTTTCATAGATATTTACTTTCTTTTAGAGTACTGAAAGAATTATATTGGTTGAAACATTTGTTAAATTTCTCTTGTTCAAGTACAGCTGTATGTTGAGGGAATTTGCCATGGCAATTTATTAGAAGAAGAAGCAATTGCCATATCAAATATATTCAAGACGGTATTTTCTGTTCAACCACTCCCGTTTGAATTGAGGCACAAAGAATATATCAACTGTCTTCCTGCTGCTGCTAACCTTGTTAGAGATGTTAGCGTGAAGAATAAGATGGAAAAGAACTCAGTTCTTGAGGTATTGGAATGCTTTGCTCACTACCAGTTATAAATCCTATACATATATGTGTTTGTGTGTGTGTGTGTGTGTGTGGTATCTGATGTTTTAATAAGTATTATAACTTTTTTTTTTCCTGGGTGGTTTTGATTTCCATTGCAGCTTTATTTTCAAGTTGAGCAGGATACTGGGATGGATTCCATTAAACTGAAAGCATTGATAGATCTTTTTGATGAAATTGTGGAAGAACCAATGTTTAATCAGTTAAGGTGATTTTTTTCTGATCCTGAGTAATTTGTATTGCACTTATCTATGACGGACCATGTTAATTGGGGATTCTTGAACTCTTTTTTTTTTTTTTTTTTCCTTCCTTTTTCTTCATTGTTCTTTGTTGGGAGGGGATGTGTGTGCTTACTGGAGACCATATTAATGTAATTCCTACACCGGAGTTGACCTGAAAAAGATAGATGCCAAAATTATCATTTATGTGAGATATTAATGGGGAGCGCATTTCTTCCCTTCTTATCTTCACCTTTCTCAGATAAGTAGTTAGATAAATAATCTTTGAAGGTATACTGTATCTGTGCTAGATCCTATTTAATCTGGAGATTTCATGATGCATAATTACAACTGCCTTCATTGCATTTATGAATTCTTTATCTTTGTTGCTGAAGTGCTTTTTTATTTTTTATTTTTTTTAATGTAGGTAGTACTTTTTTGGATTTCTTGGAAAAAATCATTTCATCTTCCTCCGATTCCTTATGAAAGACTTTTGCTCTCTCTCTCTCTCTATCTCTCTCACTTTAGCTGATGTTTTTGAAACATTCTTGAAATTTGCTATGCTACTTTCAAATGTAGGACAAAGGAGCAGCTTGGCTATGTTGTTGAATGTAGCCCACGGATAACATATCGTGTTTTTGGATTTTGTTTTTGTGTCCAATCATCTGAGTACAGCCCAATCTATTTGCAAGAGAGAGTTCATAACTTCATAAATGGTCTGGAAGAACTATTGGTAAGCAACCGAGTTTATTCCTTAAAATATTCTCCACCAAAAAAAAAAAAAAAAAAAAAGGGAAAAAAATTGAAAAACTGAGTTTGTTCCTTCTCTTGCTACTTAGTTTATGGTCCATCTTTGACTTTTGATCAAATGGTTGAGCGTCATACTTTGTACACTTTAAATATTAAAAAAAAAAAGATGGTCAATTCCATTTTGATCCTTGACTTTTAAGACGTCCTAGAATGAGTCCCAGAGCCATGAAATTGTCCCAAATTAGTCCTTCCATCCATATGACTTTAAAATCTTGACGGAAAAAGATATGCGGTTTAGTGGGGATTTGTTTTGTAATTTACATGTTAGGGAACGACTATTAAGAAGAAGTGTCTTTTTATATCAAGACATTAGAAGTGCTAGTTTAGAACAACTTGGTAGATTGGGACTCGTTTCCTGGCATTTAGAAGTTAGGAATTACAATGGAATTTAACCTTCAGTTGTGTACAAAAAGGGGACAACTCTTTAAAAAAAAATTAAAGAACTTCAAATGGTGCCTTACAGATTCTCATTCAAGTAATGAATGTGTAACCCGTGTTTTTTGTATAGACCATACACTAGAAATCTGACATGTGTTTATAGCATGCGAATTGGATCTTGCTATGTAAGGTCCCTAGTACTAGATATTTGAAAAAGGAGGGAAATCAATGTAAGGTCCCTAGTATTAGATATTTGAAAAAGGAGGAAAATTGAATAACCACAGGAAACAAATAGTCCAGTTATTATACGAGGACAAGAAAATTACTGCCTTTTCTTGTGAATAGCGGCAAACTTTGATACACGTGCATCAATTCTGTTACGAGGTTTAGTTAGAATCTATGTTATTGAAAAAGCATTAACGATTGCAGGAAGGGCTTGATGATGATTCCTTCAAGAATTATAAAGGCGGTTTAATGGCAAAGCTATTGGAGAAAGACCCATCCCTTTCCTATGAGACCAATCGTCTGTGGAATCAGATTGTTGATAAAAGGTATGTATGCTTTATGGCTACTCTCAATATTTACTACAAAGTACAAACTAATATGTTCTCTCAACAATTTTGAGGATCTTTTGTCAGTATATACCCCTTTGAAACTTAAGAACCTTTTAATTATTTGCTTTATAGGAAACAGGATAACGGGCAAATTTGTATACAATCATGGGGATAATAGAAACGATGCTTAGATGCTTTTTATTCTTTTGATATCTGTTTTGCATTCGTATTACAACGTAAAAGCAGGGTCCTACACGGCAGTGTCACCTTGTTTGATCCATTGAATTGTATTTGGATATGACTGTTCATTCAATTCTCAGTAATGGATGCTTGTATTTAGTGACGCAACATAGATCATGCCTTGTCTAAGGAGAAAAGTGTGTTTACTGATCACGACACTCAAAAATAATAGTTTCTTATCTAAACTTTGGCTTTGTTGATGCTGTTTTTAATCCAAATTTAAATGATCTTTAGATACATCTTTGACTGGTCAAAGAAAGAGGCAGAGAAACTGGAAAGCATCCAAAAGAGTGATGTTATCGACTGGTACCAAACGTATCTGCAACGATCATCTCCCAGGTGTCGGAGGCTTGCAGTTAGGGTGTGGGGTTGCAACACAGACCTGAAAGAGGCTGAGACGCAACCCGTGCCTGGGCAAGTCATTAAAGACGTTACAGCTTTTAAGATGTCGTGTTCATACTATACAAGCATTTGTTGAAAACGGTGACCATTATCAACATGTGATATGTCTGAAGGATTGGAGGATCTTGATTTTGACTGATGTTGAGATTTTTTTTTTTGGAACTGTGTGGTTGGGTTGGTCCAGTTCCACATTATTTCAAGCGCCAACGTTGGGATTGGACATTTTCTCGTGTGTCACATTGATATAAAACATTTTTGCAAGTTACTAATAAAGTGAATGGTCATATCATATTGGTCTCAGCTATCACAAAAGGTTTTGTTTTAGTCTATTATCAAATCAGTAGTAGTGACCTAATCTTGCTAAAGGAAAAATATTTGTGTTGATACAAGGATTAATTCTAGTTTTAGTCCATCAAGTATTTCGCAAGTTTCGTTATAGCCTCAATGTAAAAAGGTTTAAAGCCCATTCAGCACTCCATTTTACACTAACTTTTCAAACTTTATTTTAAATTGTTTTCCATCGTAAAATTTGAATTTCTTGTTTGAACTGTGAGTTTGAACTTATGATCCAAACAGAGGCTTAATAGCGAAATTTTTTAAACTAGTTTAGAGATTACTGCTTTGGTTTTAAGTGTGAAAATGAAACTTCCGCAATAATTTGGCATTAATCATGGAACTAATCCCCACCCACACTGACATTCTCCTATTCTCTTTTTCAACCAACCGATGGAACACCAATAATAAAGGAGTTCCGTCTTAATAAAAGCAATTGCATGTTTTTTTGCTACTGGAAATTGAACAAAGCAAGTTTTTGGTCCTTTCTTTTGCAGTTGGCACAATCTTACATGTTACTCTCACCATGACAAAGTTCGAAACGTATCAACTTCCATGCAGAGCCGCAACGTCAAAAATGACCAGAAAACGGTATTTACAAAGTTCGAAAATGAGGACCATGTTTATTGTTGAGTCTGCCTTCTTCTTTCTTTAGTTCCACATGGTGGGGGCATAGCAAGGAGTTCCATGAACTGAGAGCTGCATCTTCCTTGGAGCTCAAGTGGGGTCGTATGTTCGGACGCCATTGACCCCTTTTTTTTAATGTGTGAAAGTGTGGCCGTGCATGACCATAAAGGTCCCCTACATGATGAATGTCCACATTGAGTCATAGCTACTTGTAACGGGGTAGCTTGGGAAAGAGTGGTGAAATAAGTGTTAGGACAACTTTACCCTTTTGTCCTCTGGACCCGTGGGGCTTATTCTAGGACACACCCCTGTGAAGGGCACTCCCAGCCACCCCTAACCAACAACAAAATACAGATACACACCCCTTTATGCCTCACTTGTGGATTTATTTTTAAGTTTTGATTGGAAAATTGTCATGGAAAAGGACGTGTTGGAGCTTTTGGATCGCCAAATATGATTTTCCTCCAGGACATGAGACTGCTCGAAAGGACCTGTAACTTTTTATTTGACAAGAAAATGAAAAATCTGTATCTTATTCTATGGCTCTTAAGTTGTTTGGATCTCTACTACTTTTAGATTCCTTCTTTTGGGTATTTCTGTGGTCAGGACTTTTTATACGACATGACAATTTTTTATTTGTTTATTTTTTTTCTCTTGGTAGATGAAACTGCAAATCATGACAAGCTTTTAATCAAATAGGTTGGTGTAACATATCTACTTTTAATTTACCATTTTAATTGGAGGAGGATTTACATATAGCTGGCTAGTTTAAGTATTATTAGAACTGCATACATAAGTTTATATAGGTATATATGCAATTATAATATTGTTGATATAATAAGTTCAATGGTTTGATCGAGTTCACTGAATTGTTAAAAAATGACAACTGAGTATATTAATTGGTGCCGTATGGTTGGGGCTCTTCTTTGTCCTTTCACCTCTTTTAAGGCCGATTGAGTTATGGCAATTTATACATGTCCTACCTATTTACGCCTATCTTAGAAAACAAAATTACCTTTAGTTTAAATTATGACAAATTTTTTTTCCTTCTCCGGTACGACGTTTTATTATGATTTATAGTTAATATTAATTAGATAATTAAATTAGAAAATATTTTTAAACTAAACAGTTTTCTTACAATGATATCCAATTCCATATAATATATACCTTACATATAAGATGTTCACACAATAGAATCTTAGATTTGGACTAGAAATTGGGAGTTGTGATATATAACCCTTTCAATAATGTTTGAGAAACAACAAAAATGAAAAATTGACAAAAAATGGTGAATTTGGGCTTTGAGAGAATCAAAATCTCAAAAGCAATCTTGGTAAGATGCAGAAATCACTAGCATAGATATTGTCCATCCTCTTGAAATCTTGAATACTACTATTAAATCCTCAAAAACCCAACTCAAATGTTCTCTGCAGGAGCAGACAAGAAATCATGTTGCAGCCGAAGGAGCAAGATTTTCTGGTGGGGGAAGAAACAGAATTGGGTTGTGTTATTGCTTTCTCAGTTTCATCCCTTGGCAGGCACTTAACTAATCATAATTAATAGCTACGATACCAATAATAAAATCAAAAAGAAAAATTTTGAATTCATTTCTTATTATTAATTCATTTTGGTGTGGCTCTTATACGACTGTTGAAACGATGCATGAATATTAGGCGCAGGAAAGTCTGAACTTGCATGTGCTTCTAACATGGTAGGACCAACTTGTAAGTCTCCTACCATTAGGATTATTTCTCTTCGGACAATTTCTACGGTAGGACATAAAAAGGGTTATGTCATTTAATTGTCTTATTTGTATTATAAACTATGAGTTCTGCGATTTTTTTTTTTATTTTGATGTGATTTTGATCAAATTTAATATTTAGAAATATACACTATAAGGTATTTTATTGTAGAAAGATCATTCTCTTTAATATAAGTACCTATTTCATTGTGTCTATTTGTGTATAATTACCAATCACATTAACAGTCCATTAAGAAATTAATAATATATAGATTATGAAACTCTTGGGATGATTTCTTTTACATTGAAAACTCCCAACAATAAAGTTTAAGAATATCCACATAATTCTTTATAAAAATTCTCCCTCTAAATCCTAGAAACTCTCTTAGACTTTCTCTCTTTAAGAATTGTTTCTTCTCTAGAATCTTTAACATTATTCCTCCAATGAATTTTTTGAATGCCCCCAAATTGTGATATTTCTTCTCTATTTATAGGTTTCGAGTCCTTGTTGGAAGTCCCAAAGATTGTTATTTTAGTCTATCATATGATTTTCAAAGTGAATTCTTTATTCTTTATTAGTCTAATTCCTTTCTAACGCTTATTCAGTTTAACTCAAATCTATCTTCAGACATAGTTTTAATAAAACGATATCTTTTCATCCTTTTTCGAGATTCTTATTGCTTCTTTTTCCTAATTAACGATGTCTTTTTACTACAGGAAAGTATTTGACATAAACAAGTGTTAAAACAATTATGGATGTAGTTCTATGCAAGGTTCTAAGGAACCGACAACGAAGAAGGATATTTATTAACCTTATGGTCTATTCAAACAACAACTCATAAATGAAACAACCCTATAAATATATATATATATACATATATTGTGTTGCACCATTTTAAAAGATTAGGAATGAAAATTCATCTCATCCAAATTAGCCCTTAATTAAGTGTTTATATTTTGTTTTGTTTTTGTTTTGCGTTAGTACTTGGTGTTTTCGTGGCTGTTTTCAGTGAAGTGTATGTATATTCTCATCACCATGCAAAAGTTATTTTAAAGGCATGTCTTGGTGCTTTGTGACCCGGAAAAATACGTCAAAATCCAAATCTGTTACGCCCTTACAAAACATGTTGAATTAACAAATATTATATACAAGGCCGGATTTGTTTTCTTTCCATTTTTTAATGGTTAGTTGGGGGAAAAAAATTTTCGTTCTCGCAAGTTATAGATGCCCATGCAACCTTTTTAGAAAATCTAAAACTATTTATAATTATCAAATTTTGATATTTACCAAACGATCGACCATAGGATACGTAGAAATTATATCTTTTAGCATATACATGAACGTGGGCTTTCTGTCCTTTTTTTTTTTTTTTTTCCCTGAGAGATGACAACTATAAGATTCTATGGAGTTAACTGAAATTTAAATGCATGTATATAATTTATGTATATATTAAACTATGAAAAAAAAAAGGGATTTCATGCCCTAATTCCTAAAATAATAAATCACACACGCGTCAACCGACATTGCATGGATTGATGAAATGAAACTTGTATTTTATTGATGCATTACATTTTGTTTCTCTGTGCATAGCTACTCAGAGTGCACATTGACGTGCAATCTTAAAATTATAGAATATAAGAAGTGATCTATGTATAAAAACATTTAGCATCTTTTTACTAAGTATGCATTTGGTGCACAGGGTTAAAATTGAGTTTTTTTGGATCGTATTTGAGTTTAATTGAATTATATGTTTAGTGATAAATTTGAATTATTAAAATTAAAATATGTAAATACTTGAAATGTGTTCTTCGAAAAAATATTAATATAGAATTTATTTCGTTTATTTTGAAACTTTATCCTATTCTTAAAAAAAAATCATCCCATTCACATGCTTTTATATATATTTTTGTTTATCAATTTCAAAAAAAGATTTCTTAGATTTCAAGCGTAAAACCTAACATGTCGAATACCTATCCTCCTACTTGTTGAACTAGCCTTAATAGGATTTCGTGTAAATACGATTTATATCCATATCACCAGAAACTCTTTAATGGATATTTTTAGCTAATTAAAAAACAGTAAAATGTAGTAACCGGTACATCTCATATAGTTAAAACACACATATATATACACACATTTGTAAATAACAATTACTTAAAAAAAAAAAAAAAGATGCTCTTCAATACTAGTTGTGCTAAGAACGCCATGGTTAACATGGTTAAAAAAAAAAAGATGTCACGTAATAATATATGATTTGCATGTAATCTAGTATTGTTACAAAATATTATAAACACCAATATTAGGGTTGGCTATTTCATGTTGACTACTGACCATTGACCATTGAGATAGAACACCTATTTAGTATAGTCACGTAATAACAGGCGAAAATCTACGTGTAAAGATTGCATAATGCTTCAATAACACAGTCGCCAAATAAATATGGAGTGCCCTTTTCTTTTCTTTTAAACTTTGACCCTCCAAACGCAAAATGACTCACATTAAAGGTCACCACGTCATCTTCAAAAACAAGGCCACGGATCTTGCTTGATTGGCATGGCACTAACTAGATGGAGAAAATTTTCCACGTCAATCTCCTAAGTCCAAGCCATATTCAATGAAAGTCGGCCATGCATGTGAACTCAACGTCCAACAATAGGCGGACACGTCATCTTCGACGTCCGCCGTGTCCACTTAAGCCCCCGCGAACTCTGGCATTCCGTTGAGAAACCCTTTATTGCACAATAAATTCATGTTGGGGTGGATGCAGAGAAAGAGGGAGAGTTAGATATCCATGCTTGATCATTGCAATGACTGATCAATTGTCAATGTTGATCGTCTCATCTACATGATAATGTTACCATTTGCTAATGTCGGTTAAAATTTCAATAGAAATGTGATGTTTAGTCATGTGAACTCGTTTAAAGGGCAGGAATTGAAATGGGGTGAAATTTAACTAAAAAGAGGGGAAAGTGCTACAAAATTAATTTACTTAGAGATAGGGTTTTAGGTGAACTTAACTTTTGAGGCTTTTATGAGTGTAGAGAAATGGGAAAGACCAACACTAAAATGAGAGCTACAACTTTGTGGTCTTAGTGCCATCCAGAGGATGAAAGGACTAAGGACCATTTTGGTGGGGGCTATTTTTATTTCCTTTAACAAACATGAAACATGCACCACCAAACTTAATACCAAAGCTCTATTTTGCATGATCACTATTTGCCACTATATTTGCACATTTCAGACTCCAAGTTGATGCTAATCAACCTAGCAACGTGCTTATCCGTTGTCCAGTACTATAGTGCCATTACAAGGATAGATGGCCTTGCATATCTGCTCCTTTTTTATTCACTTAGAATAAAAAGAATTGTTGTTGTCATCCTATTATTAATCTTCATCGTTTATAGTAGAAATCACTGTGTCTATTAATCAAACGAAAAAGGGACATGATTATTAATCAAACGAAAAGTGGACATGATTAATTAGCAAAACTCCATGTTTTTAATACGAAAGGATTACCTCCCATGTGCAAAGATATCCTATTATCCGGTTTGAAAACAAGTCATCTTAATGGAAGGGCAGTTTTCAACATTTTCAATGGCCCAATAGGGAGCTTTATTCCCCTGGTTTACAGATAACACAAAAACCAGAGACCAAAACTGGCAACTAAGGAAAATCTTATTAATTAATGAAATGAAACTTACAACAAAGAAGAACAAAAAAAAAAAAAAAACCCAAACAAACAAACATGTGGAAGCGTAGGCAGTCGGTTGATAAGCTGGCCCCACAAGAACCAGTGCATGTGCACTTGTTCTTTTTTTTTTTTTTCCCCTCAATGCTTGTGCGCCATTGGTTGGCTGTTCAAACCCGACTAAACAACACAAGCATCACTCTGTTTTCCTTATAAATAGAGGCCCTCCAAGAGCACCATTCTAGAGCAAAAAACCCCAAAAAATTTTACCTTTCTCTTCAAATAATATTCCTCATAACCTTCTTAAAATCATATCCTCCAATGGCCAGTCAAGCATTGTCTAATTTTACTCCCCTTCTCTTCCTTATGCTCATGATCAAGCTCCAGCTGCATGGCACCACCGCGGACTACGTCGGCTGGCAGAACGCCCACGCCACTTTTTACGGCGGCGGTGATGCCTCGGGCACAATGGGTGAGTCTAAGATATTTATCGCTTGGATTAAACCATGAACAATGTTACCTACCTTAACTAACGATGAAATTCTATACAAAATTAATAATAAAAAAAAAAAGTGGTGATTTTTAGCTTTTTTTTTTCTATGTAATGTACATTCTTTTTTTTCTACTTTCGTTAAAAAAACAAAATTTTGTCTGATTAACGCAAATTGGGTTTTGCAGGAGGGGCTTGCGGTTACGGGAACTTGTACAGCCAGGGGTATGGAACAAACACTGCAGCTTTGAGCACAGCCCTCTTCAACAATGGCTTGACATGCGGTGCTTGTTACCAAATGAGGTGCAACAATGATCCCAGATGGTGCCTGCCTGGCACCATCACCGTCACCGCCACAAACTTCTGCCCGCCTAACTTCGCTTTGGCCAACGACAATGGCGGGTGGTGCAATCCTCCCCTCCAGCACTTCGACTTGGCTGAACCCGCTTTCTTGGAAATTGCACAGTACCGTGCTGGAATCGTGCCCGTCGTCTTCAGAAGGTAGTAAGCAAAAACGCCTAAACCTGGTGTTTGATCACCATTTGTCAAATTTATAGCTCTTAGACTAATTCGTTATAAAGTTATCTTGAATACTTCTATTCATCCTGACTTAAATAGGGAATACAAATTTGAGCGTCTCCTTGATATCAAAATTTTTAACAATTTCAAATCTTTTCATACTAGCGATGTTGCTAACACAACGTTTCCAAAAATTTTCTCCAAATGTGGAAATTTGGACAAACGTTTGTGCATGTAACAAAATGTTATTTAGTATGGTACCACACGTGAGAAGTATGACAAAATTTCAACTCTTTTACTAGAAAATTTACTTCTTTTTATATATTTATTTTTTTACGGATGTGACAGATTTTTTTTTTTTTTTTTTGGCCATGGCAGGGTCCCATGTGTGAAGAAAGGAGGAATAAGGTTCACCATCAACGGCCACTCTTACTTCAACCTGGTTTTGATCACCAACGTCGGCGGTGCAGGGGACATCCATGCAGTCTCCATCAAGGGCTCCAAAACGGGGTGGCAACCCATGTCTAGAAACTGGGGCCAAAACTGGCAAAGCAACTCGTACCTCAATGGCCAAAGCCTTTCTTTCCAAGTTACCGCCAGTGACGGAAGAACGGTGACAAGCTACAACGTGGCGCCCGCCGGTTGGCAGTTCGGTCAGACATTTGAAGGGTCTCAGTTCTAAATTCTAATTGGATTGAGAAATTAATTATATATATTTACTACCAAAAAAAAAAAAAAAAGTTGTATACCATGTATAAGTATGTGTTCTGCTTCTTGCAAAAGTCAAAGAAGGCAGAGTAGTTTGTCTGTCCGAAAGCTGTGGTGGCCAAAATAGCACCCGCTATGCCTTTTCACATTTTAAAGAATTTCGAGAAATAATGTAATTTCCCTATTGCAGGTCACATGTCTCATTTCTCAGTTTAAAGTTGTAACCTTGATTTATTATATATATTTATAAGGACAACACCATTCTATATATACTAGTCTTGGATGGTGCCTATGGCACCTTTGTATTTTTGCTTTTCAATTTGAAATGAGAAAGGAATCTTTTTATTGTTGAATGAAAAAGAAAACTAAGAAAACTTATATAGTGAAAAGGATTTGTAATATATGAACAAATTATTGAACTTCAATTAAAAGTATTATATATTTTACTGTAATTTTTTAACATTTTAATAAAATTTACTTTTAAATTAGAAGGAAAAAAAAATGAGGTAAGAATTAGATAGTCTAGCCGGTATAATAATATAATAACTATTGAAAGATAAATAAATTACATATGTCAACCCTTGACCTAAACATTTTTACTTGAAGGGATTAATTGTGATATGTTAAAGATTACTATTTCTTCAAAATTTACACAATATAATTATTGTCTTCTTTTGAATTGTTAGGAAATAAAATGCATGCTGATTTCTATATTTTACACACAAAAAAAAAAAGAAGCAAGGAAAAAAAATATTCTCAAAGGGTAATTAATTAAAAAGATATTTATTAGGTTCATATAATGTAAGTAAAAACGCCTTAAAGAATAAATCAGGAACAATAAGTTAACAAGAAATATTTTAAATGAATTGAGAAGAAGCGAAAGAAAAATCATGATTCTAAAAACAATGCTATTAATCAAAAGTACTTACTTTAGTAAAACAAAAAAAAAAAGTACTTACAAAAAATGAAAACAATGTTGAAGTATAATCATTTTAGTACAGAAGACAAAACAAAATCTAAGTACAAAATAGCCTCTTCTGCGTACATTGATGTGTGAGGTGTTGAAGAACTAAAAACGCATGCGGATAAGGATCAAGCGGAGATTGGGAAAAATGCTTGGAGACGGTTTTTTTTTTGGAAAAAAAAGTTATTTTGAAAAATACATTTGAGGGAAAAAATTGGCTGGAGTAAAAAAATATAAAATTTTAAAAATATTTTTAGAAAAAAAATATCAATATAGATATTATCTTGTTCTCTTAAAATTTTATATAATTAAAAAAATCGTCTTATTTAGACTTGTATATACAAAATTATAGATTTTTAAAGTTTTGAGTTACTGTAACGTTTTAAAAATATAAATAGTAAAAAATAATAAAGTGTTGAAAAAAAAAGATTTTGAAAAAGATAAAACTTGTCCCCAAACTACTCCTTAACCTTTTGATTAGACTACTCCATTTGACCATTTTGTTTTTTAAAAATAGAAAAAATATATATATTTTTTAAAAATGGATTTTTAAAATTTTTATGTACAAGTATAAAAAAATTTTCATTTTTAATTATTAAAAATGATTTTTTTTCTTAAAAAAAATGTTTTTATCAATTTAAATAATTTTTTATTTTTAGATAGAATTTTTTTATTTTAAAAGTGAAAATTTTTTATTTTTTAAAAATAATCTCTTCATCTAAATTAAAATTTAAGTAAGAAAGATTAAATTTGAACCTTGATAAAAAAAAATTACAAGTACAAAAGCTTCCAAAACTATTCTCCTTTCAATATATTATTATTATTATGGATATACGTTAGACTTGTAGAACATAAGTAATGAGATATCACATTGGCACGACATGAAGAAAAAGAAAATTACCACAAAATATATTTTTAATGCGGTAACTTGTCCTCTAGGTCATAAGTAAATGTGTGAGCTTAGCATGTTTATGAACATTAAAAATAAGAAAAAAAGAAAGAATTGTTTTGATTTTTTGTGAACATTGAAAAAAAAAAAAAAAGGGCTTAAGAGATGCGTATAATTCCTCTGGAAACTAGAAGAAGTGAACATAATTTTGTTTTTAGTAACAATAAGAACAATCTTAAGAAACCTTGTTTTTAGAGACTACTTTTAAATTATTATATAATTTATAATAGGTTAGAGGTATTTGGTAAGTCCTATTTGTGTCTATCTGATTTTAGAAACTATTACACCACAACAGAATTTGAGAAGCATGTCGGGTGTCACTTTTATACAACAGATTATACTGTTATTATATAAATTTACTAAAATATCCTTAATAATAAATAAAAATTCTAATCTATACACTTGATTTATCTACCTAACAAATAATAAAATGACAATATACTATTGTATAAAATTTATAAATTCCTTTTCTCTTAAAATTAATTTCAAAATATAAAATTATAGTTTTATAATTTATTTTATTTTATTTAGAGAAAGCTTTTATTATTGTAATTTTATGTGTGCTTGAAAATGATAGTAAATATTTGAAAAAATAATAATAAATAATTTCTAGAAAATATTATTGTTGTGGTAATTATTCTTATTTATATGAGAAAATATTATTATTAGAGTATATTATTCATACATTTAGATGATAGAGAAAAATATAATATATTAATTTTGGTCATTGTGGCATTTACACTATAATTTTATTCATAGTTTACCAAGCACCTAAATTTTACTTTTGGTATTCATAGCAATATTGAAAAAAAAAAAAATTATCAATCGTATACTTGTTTTTAGGCACAATAACTTTAGACTCACAATACAGTTACAACGAAAATTTTCCGCAATACAGCAATACAAAACTAGCCTAGAAAACCGACCAAACTGCAATGTCAAAAACCGATTTAGCAGCATTTTTATAAAAAGTTTTCATTTTCAAATTCATATCCAAAATGCCAAGCCCCGTTTGGGGGAGTCATCTAAACGGGGGTATTTAAATGAAAATATTTGGAATGACAACATTTGGTCTATCATTCTATTATATGTTTGGATGTTAATATTTAAAAAGATCATTCGGATGAAAACTATAGATTTGTGTTTAGATAATTGGTGAATTTTTAGAGTTAAAAAGTATAAAAGTTTGAAATATTCTAAAAAAAAGTAATTCAAAGCTTTTTTTCGTCTTGAAATTGTATACAATTTAAAAAAAAATCTCATTACGACTTATATATACAAAGTTATATACTTTTAAAATTTGAGTTAAAAAGTTATAATAGTAATTAAGAATAGCAAATTGAGGTTGACTTAAAAAAAAAAGAAAAAAAAATCTAAATTAGACTATTTAAATGGAGTATTTAAAATTGAAAAAAAAAAATTTATAACATCGTATAGATAGTGGTAATCATTTGATAAAAGCCAAAGCATTTCGGAAACGCTCACAAAGCCGTTCACCTTTGTGCGGCAGCAACCAACCGATTTGGGGTGCCCTCACTCATGACGTTGGGCCTTACAACATGACAATAGGAGTGGAGCGGGAATAATGGGCTTTTATTGGAAGCCCAGTCTTCGTCGAGCAAACACAGGTTTTTCAGTTACCGTGCCAGCAACTATTATATTGTTGCCACTTATTCCTCACCAAAACATTACTGTGACTTGTCTCTGCATAATTCTTGCAAATAATACTTTGAGAACCATGTTGTAACTTTGTATCTACCACGAAAAAGAGAAAAGGAACAAAGTATAAAGGTTTTTTATTTTTCTTATTTCTGTTCCCCAATTGCAGCATCGAATTCTCAAGGGAATTGACAATATATGCATTTTTTTTATTTAATTTAATAAGTGATTAAATTGTATCTGCAATTATAATAATATATTTAATGTGTTTGATAGTTAACATCACACACCACGCAAGTTCAAATATTTGGTCAAAGCATGAAGTTGAGATGTGTAAGTCCCACCAACAATCTATCATAATTGCCATGTAACATCACGATTATATAATTATTATGTTATTTATTCGTCTATTAAACAAAAAATAGAATCCCGAATAAGGAAAAGATGCAATTAGTCTCTTCTTCCATATTGTATTTAAATATAATATAATTTTTTATTTAAATATAGAAATATTATATTTAAATATCAATTATATTATATTTTAAATTTAATATAATTATTATTTATTATTTTACTGTTTTATTATTTTTACTAATCACATCATATATTCTCTTTCTCTTTTTCTTTTTTCTCTTTACTTTTACCATCACATTATATATTTATTATTAAAATACAATTTAAATACTTTTTTATCTAAACACATACTGTATTCAAATATAATGTAAATGTATTTTCTTTAAATATAAATTACATTCGATACATTATATTTAAACACAATACGTTTATCAAACTGAGTTTTAGAAACTACCACATAGTTCAATTTATAAGCTGATTTAATCACTTGAGTTTATTATCCAACAAAAAAGCCTCTTATTTTCTATGATGATTTTTCTTTTCCCGTTTCTAAAGACAAGACCACAAAAAGGCAAAGAGAAGAAAATAATGTTTTCTTATGGAAGTCAAGAAAAATAAACTTAAGAATCCAAAGAGATATCCTACCAATATCAAAATTTGCAAGCAATGCTAAAAAAAAAGATGTCTGTAGTCTACCTGTTCCTGGGAGAGCATCAACCTGCTTTGATAATATCAGCATGATTATACTTTTTTTTTTCCTCCTCTTTTATATTTTTTGCACCAGAGGATTTTAACGAGACATTAGGGAAAATTCTTTCACATTCTGGTTGTTTTTGAATGCCTTTTTCTATATTGTTGATTATTATTTATTGATTCTGTTAGTCTCGTGACTAGATTTTTAGCTTACTATTTTTTTTGTAATTTTTTCCTTTTTGTTAGTAAATCATAGGGGCTTTGATATGGAACGAATTATTTTAATGAGTGCCAACTTTTAAAAATTAGACACCTTATTTTTATATTATTAAAGTAAATAATAGAAGAACAACGTAAACAAATATAAATACATAAGATTTATAGGGGTTACTTTAACGTGAGATTATGTTTATTTCAATCATTGTAATATTTTATTATAATGATCAATAATCTTAAAAAAGAAAATCACACACCTATCAATCTCTTTTGCCATTTTTTTTGGAACCTCTTGTAATAAATCCTATTGATTGCACCCCTATTTTAAAAATTAAAAATTAAAAATTAAGATAAGAGAAATTACAAATATAACATCCCCAAAGTTCCAAAATTTTTGCTAGTCTTCTTTCTCTCCTTCTCGTTTTCACTCTGAGTACGAAAAAAGTTTTAGTGTTTGGCCAGAGTTTTGGCATTGCCTTTCGGCACTCTTCTAGGCTTTCAGCCCTGAAGTTCAGTCCTCAGACTCATTTTGACGTCAGCTTTCTTGTGATGATGGTTAGGCATGGAGCAGTGCATCTATTGGGGTGTATCTAACCCGTCTTTGAGGTGAGTTGTTCTTTTGAAGTAGCTCTACTCAAATCTAGCTTCCGTTTGATGACCAATGACTTACTATCAGTGGATCTTTCTTTGGTTTTGTTGTAATAAGGACATTGATATTTTTTTGTTCTTTTTGTGTATATTTTTGTTTTACTGTGGTGTAGCTTCAGTAATAATAAGGGTGATGTCTTCCGCTTGTGCCCCCTGTTACACGAAGTTTGGTCTTGGTTGACTGGGCTAGTCCATTAACTATTTTGGTGTTGTTTAACAAGCAATGATCAAGCTCGAAATCTTCTTCTGTTTGAGTATTGATATTTGTATTTACCTCTGTGCTATTTTATTCATTATTGGTAGGTCTAGTCTTTGATTTGGAGTCCAATTCCTTTATATTTGGGGCCGTTTATGTCTTGTATATTTTGTTTATTGTAAAAAGAAATTCTCCATGTCAAAAAAAAAAAAAAAACCAAACTAAAGTGTATTATCTTATGTTAGAGTGTTAATTAAGCTTCATAACTTAACCAATCTAATCAAAATGTCCTACATGTCTTTTGCATTATTCATGCTTTCTACATTTGTTATATTAAAATAAATTTAACCCATTTTCTCTTTTAGACTTCGTTTAATAAACGCATTATGTAGGCATTACATTTGAATACAATGTATTGAATGCAATTTATATTTGGAAAAAAAGCATTTACATTGCATTTGAATGTAATGTGTATTTGATGCAAAGTATTTGAATTGTATTTAAATAATACATATATAATGTGATAGGTAAAAATAGAGAGAAAAAAAGAAGAAAGATAGTGAATATGTGATATGATAAATAAAAATAATAGAAAAAGTAAATTAAATTAATTATATTAGATTTAAAATGTGATGTGATTGATATTTAAATTTAATATTTTTACGTTTAAATAAAAATTATATTGTATTTAAATACAATATAAATACAATACTGAAAATAAACAAAATCTTAAACAAAATCTTAGATCCAAAAGCAAAAACAAAAACGAAAACAAAAACAAAATTGGAGGAAAAGAAAAGCTGGTAAGTGGTAACAACCATAGCAGAGACTATCTAAGAAAATGCATTTGCGCTACGTAAGCAACTAAAGTTGGTAGGAAATCACTTGATGCCTAAGTTAAGGTTTTAATTTGGTAAGAATGCAACTATGCAATCACACTCAAATCCCTTTTTTTTTCATATAATTATAATTATAATTATAATAATAATAATAATTATTAAAGAAAATGATTCTTGATAAAATAATAATAAAGAGTCAGAAAACAAATTTTTTAATAAAATTGAGAAGACCCCTTTTTTCATAGGATCCGTTTGTAAGAGACCATGCCTATAAAAAATAAAGTAAAATAAAGGCCTAAAAATTAAAGTAAAATAAAGACCTGAATGGTATATGAAACGAATTCAGAATGAAATAAATTTTTACGTTTAAATTGATTGACTTAATTATAATTTTTATTGATTTTTTAGAAAAAGATAAAACTGAAACAAAAAATTTAGATCCGAGACTTTGAATCATTTAGGGCGTGTTTGGTAATATATTTGAAACTGTTTTCTCATTTTCAAAATCACAAAAAACAAAAATGATTTTAAAATGTTGTTTGTTTAATCAAAAATTTCAAAACGTTTTCAAAACCACCGTTTTCATCCCTTTGAATTTTTCTTATTTTTTGAAAATGAAAAAAATTCATTTTCTCTTCTTTGTTTTCATTCCCTCCCACCCCCTCTCTCTTTCTGCAAACTGGCGACGACCTCTATCTATGGCGATGGAGGCTAACATTAACTTGCGGCGACACATAGAGGCTCACCGTTGGACAAGGTTTCGGCCATCGTGACGGCCTACTACTGCTCCTTCGCTCTCCATTTTCTCCCTCCCTTTCCCCTGTCTCTTTCTCTCTCTCTTTTGTCAACTTCGATGCTCTTAGTGTGCTCAGCAATAATGGGTGTAAGTGAACCCCTTTGTTGGTAATCGCCCTCTCCTCCTCCGATGGTGGCGAGGCTAAGCTTGATCTCGAGCTTCCTAATCGTCTACCGCCGCTCGAGAGATTCTTGGAGTCATTAGAGGAGACAATAATTGGGGCGAGGGCAGGGGCAGGGCGCGTGAAGCCTAGGGTCGAGAGGAGGCGCTCGTCGAAGCCGAACCTGCTCCGGTGACGACAACAATGACAAACATGACCGGACGAAAAGGTAGACCATCGGCGTCGGAGAGGAAGTTTGGGGGGGTTCGGCCGTCGTGACAGCCTGCTACTGCTCCTTCGCTCTCCATTTTCTCTCTCCCTCTCCCCTATCTCTTTCTCTCTCTCCTTTGCCGACTCTGATGCCTTCGATGTGCACAGCAGTGATGGGTGCAACTTAAACCTCTTGTTAGTAATCGTCCTCACCTCCTCCAATAGTGGTGAGGCTAAGCTGATCTCAAGCTTCCTAATCGTCTATTGCCGCTAGAAAGCTTCTCGGAGTCATTAGAGGAGACAACGATCGAGACGAGGGCAGGGGCAGGGAGTGCAAAGCCTAGGGTCGAGAAAAGGCGCTCGTCGAAGCCAAACCTGCTTCGAGGACAACGACGATGGCAAACATGACCGGACGAAGAGGCAGACCATTGGCACTAGAGAGGAAGCTTGACCTCCGATGGTGGACCATTTGGGTTTTTTTTTTTTCAATTTATTAGTAATAATTTTATTTTTTTTATGTTTTCAAAATTCACTTAAAAAATAATACCAAACACAATTTTAAATATAATTTCAAACAATTCTCAAAATATTTTTATTTTTAATATTATCAAAAACATAAAAATATTTTAAAAACAATAACAAACGTTATGTTAAGTATAAAGGGCGTTTGGTAAACGCATTGTATTTTGATTGTATTTAAATGAAATTTGTTTTTTGAATGTTGTATTTAGTTAAAAAATATTTGTTTTGTATTTGAATGAAATGTGTGTTTGGATGAAAAGTATTTTAAAAGTGAAAAATTGATATGATTGATAAAAGTAAAGATAAATAGTAGAATTGAAAAGTTGATATGATTGTTTTAAAAAACTTTTAAATAGTAATTTTTTTCGTAATACTGTTGAAAAATTTATATTTAATATAAAATTATATTATATTTGAATAAAATTAAAATATATATATTTTTTTTTTGGGAAAAGGACACCTAAAACTTCTTAAAAAAAAAAAAGTAAATAAAATATTCAAAAATCAACAAATTAATAAAGAAATTGTCAAATACATCAGGAGGCCCTCTGAATCTGAGAAAAAGACATTAAAGTCAAAAAATATATATATATATATAAAGAAAATTTCCGTATTAAAATTTCATTTTCCCAGTTTAATCTCTTCTTTGCAATTTTATATAACAAAAGAACACGAAGGGACATTGCTGATCCCTTTCTCAGCATCATCAAATCAAGGACAAACACAACAAAATATCAAGCAATCAATCAATCAATCAATGCCAGGCCTTCTTCGTTGATTCCCGATTCCACACCTTTCCCTTCGCATTTTCAGTGGCTCTCTCTCTTTCTCTCTCTTCTTTTCTCGGCAGATCTAAGGGTTTTACCAATTGATCACGAGAATTTTGTTCCTGAATTGTTCGGTCTCTGCAGTTTGGACTAGAGGATTTTAATGAAGTATGTGGTTTGTTAATCGTGAATTGTTTATTTATTTTTTTTGTCGTTTGAATTTTTTTGATTATTGTGGTGATTGTGATTGTGATTGATTTGGTTAATCTCAGACAAGAAGAGGTCGGTGGAAAGGGGAAACGTAATTACGATCAAAGAGCGGAGATGGGAGAGAGCCAGAGGTTCCAGCTAGGGACTATTGGGGCTTTGGGCTTGTCGGTGGTTTCCTCTGTTTCCATTGTCATTTGCAATAAGGCCCTCATTAGCACCCTTGGTTTCACTTTTGGTCAGTAACTATATATATATATGTATGTATGTATGTATGTATGATTGTTATATTCATTAAAAGCATTTTATATTTGTGATTTGGTTGTTGGGTTCAAATGATTAATGTAATTGTTGTTCAAGTTGAGAGTTTGGACTGCTTGTTATGCACACTGTGGGCTGTTAAGGCGGGATTGGTGATGTGCTAATTGCAGTGTTAGTTCAAATGGGTTTTTAAATCTGGGCGTGGAATGTGAATTTTTGTCAACCGCATTTAGAAAGTTGCATTTTTGGCATGTGTATGATGCCAACTGTGATGTGCTTCGAATAGATGTTGACTTCTTCTAGGTTATGTTTGCATAAAGAAGTCTAGGTCAGTTGTCATGTTGGTCCATATAAAAAACATGTTGAAGTTGCAGTTGTTTTTTAAGTCGGTGATGGTATAAGTTCAAGGTATAAGTTCAAAGTGAATGATAATGAATGAGCTTGCTAACCATATTCGTCATTTGGAAATTGTACAAAAAGATTCTATAAATTCTCAATGCTCAAGGAAAATCACCTATGGATGTTACTAAAATCTTGAATGATATATTGTGAGTAACATTTTTGAAAAATAGTAGTTTAACAAATCATCTTGGGAAGGTAAATTTTGCATTTCTGTGATTTCTTCGTTCTTCAAAATCTTTAGGGGGCGTTTGGTAAACGCATTGTGTTTTAATTGTGTTTGAATACAATTCTTTTTTGAGTGTTATATTTGATTGAAAAGTGTTTGTTTTGTATTTGAATAACATGTGTGTTTGAATGAAAAGTATTTTAGAGTTGAAAAGTTGATGTGATTGGTAAAAGTAGATATAAATAGTTAGGGTTGAAAAGTTGATGTGATTGTTTTAAAAAACTTTTGAATAGTAATTGTTTTCGTAACACTGTTGAAAATGATTGTATTTGAATATAAAACTTTATGTTTGGTGTAAAATTAGTATTTGTAATATCAAAATTTGTTTACCAAACACATTGACACAACATATTATTTATACTGTTCGTACATGGGTGTAAAGTTCTACATAAAATCTCTTATTTATGACGCAAGATACGGATATATGTGATGTTTAATTTCATGCTTCTGGTCTCTGAGTCAATATTACAACATGACTATCATTCTTGGTGTAGTCATTGTCATACCATGTAAGACTAACTTTCTTTGACTATAATTATTATATTAACTCAGAATGTGGAATGTACAGCTACAACTTTGACAAGCTGGCATCTTCTAGTCACATTTTGCTCTCTTCACGTGGCATTATGGATGAAACTGTTTGAACACAAGCCTTTTGATGCAAGAGCTGTCATGGGATTTGGTATACTAAATGGAATCTCCATCGGACTTCTGAATCTTAGCTTGGGTTTCAATTCTGTTGGTTTCTATCAGGTAATTTCTTTTGTTTACTTATTTCTCGTCGATTTGCAACTTATTGCTAAATTCTATGTTCTGTTTTTTTCCCAAAGATGCTGAACTGGCATTGAATGGTTATTAGGTTTATTGTCCATGACAATATACTGAGCTGTAGCTGTAAATGACCATGCTTGAGAATACTTATCTCTTTGCATTCCCTGTGCTGGCCATCCTTTATATTACCTATCCTTTTGCATTCCTTGAAAATGACTTCAATCTGTGCTAAACCATACCTCTGTCTTGTGCGTTTCAGATGACAAAACTTGCAATCATCCCTTGTACTGTTCTTTTGGAGACGCTATTCTTTAGGAAGCAGTTTAGGTGAGTGAAATTACACTTCAGCTCCTGGTGAGATACGTTTGTTGAGTATTTTCTCCTTTGGTTGCATGACCATTTTCAATATAGATATTAACTAAAGCAATATAAGCCTGTCTTTAGCATTAGAATGGTGACCTAATTCTAATTAGTCACATCATCAGCAATGTACGTCTGAATGGTGTATGATGCATATACTAGAAGAAATATTCCATGTTTCCTTTAACTTAACCTTGTCAATTGTTTCTGACTCCAGTTCTGATTAACTTTTCTTTGGTTTCTTGTGCATGTTTTATCCTTCCTTGTTTATGATGCATCCCTCTCTCCCTTTCCCTTTTTTACCCTGGTTGATTGAGAAATACAAGTTTGACTATGGGAAACATTGATTAACATGATTTCCTTTTCACTTATCTCCTAGCTAGTAGTCTTAATTCTTATGTCATGCGCACTGTGTTGTCTTTCAGAGGTTACTTCTGAGGATACTTTAAGTTTGACTATGTGAAACATTCATCAACATAAATATTTATCTGGACTGCTGATGATAATTCTTTCCTCAAAAACAGCCGAAGCGTCCAGTTTTCACTTACAATCTTACTTATGGGAGTTGGGATTGCAACAGTGACTGATCTTCAACTCAATGCTTTGGGTTCATTCTTGTCCCTGCTTGCAGTTCTTACAACTTGTGTTGCTCAGATTGTATCCTAAGCTGCAGTGAACTTTCAACTTTATCATTTTTATTCCATTCCATGTTTGGTGTCTCTGTTAGGTTTGACATTTAACCAGCGCGAGAAAAATGTTTGGCAGACAAAATATACCAAGTCACACATAATCAAACATGTTGCCTTATCTGATGGTTTTTCTATTCTGATCTAAAGTTGTAGTTTATTTTATCTGTTTTTTCTTGTCCTTAACTAGTTTATTCAGATGACCAATACCATTCAGAAGAAGTTCAAAGTCTCTTCGACGCAACTTCTGTATCAGTCTTGTCCCTATCAAGCATTAACTCTGTTTGTTATTGGTCCATTTCTAGATGGGCTTTTGACTAACCAAAATGTTTTTGCTTTTAATTATACCCCTCAAGTGCTGGTGAGCAACTAAAAAGTGGAAGCTAATCCCTCTCTACTCCCTCTTCCTACTTCCGTGTTTCTGATTTCTCTTGTTTCTTTCAACCAAAAAGATGATTTCTCTTGTTTCTAAGATTTACTCTCTTATTCTATGTTGCAGTTCTTCATTGTTTTGTCCTGTTTGATATCAGTCTCAGTAAATTTCAGTACGTTTTTGGTTATTGGAAAGACATCTCCCGTTACCTATCAGGTCCTTGGACATCTGAAAACATGCCTAGTTTTGACATTTGGCTATGTTCTGCTTCACGACCCATTTAGCTGGCGCAACATCCTAGGAATCTTAGTTGCTGTAATTGGAATGGTACTGTATTCTTACTACTGCACTCGTGAGAACCAACAGAAAGCCAGTGAAGCATCTGCACAGATATCCCAGGTAGTTGAAATTCTCTTTCCTTTCTTATACACCCATTTGATTTAAGTGATTCTCAAAACTGTCTCAGGAATATGTCCGATTTTCACCCTCTCTCGATCTTTTACATATGCTACTTCTTATTGTAACTATAATTCTGTTTGACCCTGAACCCGTCCCAAAATCGGTTGCAGGCAAAAGAAGCTGAATCGGATCCTTTGTTAAGTGTGGAAAATGGAAGTGGGATGCTGGGAGATGGTGCCGTTCCAAAGGCTCCTGTGTGGAATTCAAACAAAGACCTTCATGCATAAAATGTTTACAATGCTTTTACAATTCATTTGCCGTAAGATGAAATTTATCGGACAAAGCTGATCCAGCGATGAAGATGTTGCTGGCGAGGGTTTTCCATATGTTGCATTTCAACATCCGTGTCGAATTCACGGTCACCATCTTGTACCTCTGAAGTAGTTTTGTGAGTTGAGGAATTTCCCTTTATACATGGAAGTTTTGATGATTATTATTGTTGTATGAATCAGTCAGGGCATGGAAAATGAGATACCAGAATTTGGTATGGCAAATGTATACTGCTGTTACTTATAGTAAAAGGACATTCATTATTGTTCCTTCGAGTCAGTTGCTGCTATTATCTTTTTCATTTTAGTTAGTGACAGTAAATACCAATCGATTCTCAATTTCTAGTTATATCGAGTGACAGATTAGTGGTCAGATTTGGTGGTTCCCTGTGAAAGTTGTCGCTGAAAATTTGAAATTGTTCTCTGGCGTTGTCCAATGTGGGACGACCAAAAGAATTGAAGCTCTCAACTTTATGATGACATCGTTAGTTCGATTCGTGTGTGATGTGTGGAATACTGACTCTACATGCCTAAATTTTTATTTATGAAGTGATATGGTAATATATGTTGTCATGTTATTTCTAATAATATTTCTCTATCCACCCGCTACACCGTCATCTCTAACCGTCTCTAACCTGCTTTTATAGTGGGCGAGTTTGGTTTGAGACTTTGAAAAAATCATTGTCTTCCAATCCACCCATTGCCCGCCCACCGCTTGCCGAACCCGTCCACGCATGGCCCTAAGAGTACCTACTAATGCTGTCATCTTATGTCAAAAAAAAAAAAAAAAGGTTTTTAAAGGTTCTTAAAATTTGATTACTTGAAGGTGAAAAATCTAGTGTCATATACAAAATTGGGACAAAAAAATGTCCAAACGTTAGGGATGAAAAGTTTAATTTTAGAAAATTACTCTTCAAATAATTTATAAGCTAAAATTACCTTTATAAGGACATGTTAAATTTTTGGTGTAATTTCTATTATTGTTTGTGAGGAAAAGAAAATCAGCGGGAGCCCAAAAAAAAAAAAAAAAATGGAAAAAGGCGGCTACTAGCACATCATTACGAGAATCTCAGGGACCCAATTGCAAATTTGTATGACTTTAGACCCCTCAACTATTATTTTACTCCGGTTTGACTCTTCAACTTAAAACGGTCACTGAGTGACGGCGACAGTGTATATCGTGGCAGCACTGCCCGGAGAGAAGAGAGAGAAGACGAGGATGGCACTTGGAAGACTGAGCAGAAAAGCTCTGGTTGGAGTCGGCGGAAATGGTGGACCCCTAGGGTTAGGGCTAGGGCTAGGGCTTGTCCGTGGCTTGAAGACAGTCACGTTGCCGGACCTGCCGTACGACTACGGAGCTCTGGAGCCGGCCATAAGCGCCGAGATTATGCTCCTCCACCACCAGAAGCACCACCAGGCCTACGTGACCAACTACAACAAAGCCCTCGAGCAGCTCGATGACGCCATCTCCAAAGGCGACGTCTCCTCCGTCGTCAAGTTGCAGAGCGCCATCAAATTCAACGGCGGAGGTTTGCTTCTCTCTCGTTTCTCCTTTCTCGAGAATTTCAATCCCGCAATTAGATTTGATTTTTTTTTTTTTTTTGGTTATTCGTTCTTAATTGAGTGTTACTCCTAATTGAAGGTCATATAAACCACTCCATTTTCTGGAAGAATCTTGCAGCTGTTCAGGTTAGCTAATTTTTCTGTTGTTGTTGTTGTTTTTTTTTTAGTCTCAAATTGTTAAAAATACTGGTTTATGGTAAGGTTAATTCTGCTATTTGATATCTAAGTCATTAAGTTTAGAGGCTAAGAGGAGATCTTTGCTTATTTGGATAGTTAAATTTGGATTGAATGTTTTGTGAAGTGATTTATAGATATATATATGTTATGAATTAGTGCCTAATTCTAACAGAAGAAAATAAACAATCACAATCACAAATCGTGCAAATTTTCGATACGCGTTTCATCGTAGGCATGGATTAGGTTTGACAACTTAACAACTTATGAAAATATCATTTGAGTTGAATGTTTTGTAAAATGATATATATGTATATATATGTGTGTGTGTGTGTGTGTGTGTGTGTGTGTGTGTGCGGGGCAGGAAGGGGGTGGTGAGCCTCCGAAGGGATCGCTGGGATGGGCAATTGATACGCAGTTTGGGTCACTGGAGTCTCTGGTTGTGAAAATGAACGCAGAAGGTGCTGCTCTGCAAGGTTCTGGATGGGTGGTGTGTTCTCTGTTGCTTCTTCTTTTTTGCTGTGAAAATTTTGTTTTCCCTGTTTTTCTTGAAGGTTTATTTTAGGTTATTATTATTATTATTTTTTTAGTGGCTTGCTCTTGAAAAAGATGGGAAGAAACTTTCTATTGAGACCACAGCAAATCAGGTATTGTTCACCACTGCTTTGAGCTTGATTCTTACTTTTTTTTTCGTTTCATGTTTTGGGGTTCGCTTGTTTTTGTGAACTAAAGAATAAATGGTTTGTTGAACCTGAAAATAATGTGCTTCTTTCCACTTTAAAGTCCGAAACTTTGTCTGCTTATTTTTTATACTCATTCTTGAGTTGGGAAATTCGTACACATTTTCGTTCATTGTTCGTTCTAAATTTTTCCCCTGGAAACTATGTTGTGATGTTATTAGTTGGCAACTTACAGACAACGTGGAAACATTTGCATTTTATTGCTCCTGCAAAAGATTGAATTTGTAGACTTAATCAAATTGAGTGCAAGTATCTTTCGTTGATGTTGGTGACTAAATTGTAATTAACTCCTGAGCTGCTTCAGCTTCTGCAAAGTTGCCGGTTGCTGCTTCTACATCTATTTTTTTTTAATAGATTTTTTTTTTTTTAAATTTCGTATTCTTTTGGTACCTTGTCATTGATGATGCATTCAACATTTGTGATTGGGAACATCGCGTAATGCTACGACAAGTCCAGTTCCTTGAAATGCTTTCCTAGTTTTCTTCATGGTAAATATATTTTTTAAGTGTTTAAATCTATGGCATGATATGTTTTCTGGCATAAACTTTTTATCATAGGATCCGCTTTTGACAAAGGGGGCAAATTTGGTCCCTCTCCTGGGAATAGATGTCTGGGAGCATGCGTACTACTTACAGGTAATTCATTGGATACTGTATTCTCCATGGCTTCAGATTTCTGATTGTTATAAAAATTTAAAACATTCGAACAGCTATAGGTATTGTCATAGGTTGATAATTTTTTTTTTTTTTTTTTTTTTTTAAGGTTTGGTGTTTGTTGTTGTTGTTGTTTGTTTGTGGGGGGGGGGGGGGGGGGGGGGGGGGGGGGGGATGGGGGTGGGGGGTGGTGTTGGTGGGGTGGTGGTTGGGGTTGGGTGGTGCGGGGTGTGGGGGAGGGAGATTTTAGAAGAACAATTTGTTTGTGCATAGAATTGAATATGGCAAACTCAAGCTGCATCATGATTTTCCCGCCGTATTTCTTCTTCTAATGTTTTTATACCATGATGTAATCTTTGGTTACGGCCCTTTATTTTCTCGAGGATTATATGTTGACTAATTCAATGTTACCATGATGCAGTACAAAAATGTGAAACCTGATTATCTGAAGAACATATGGAAGGTTATGAACTGGAAATATGCCAGTGAAGTGTTTGAGAAAGACTCTCCTTGAGGCGAGAAACATGGTCACTGGCTCAACGTGTTCACTTAATAAATGCGAGAGTTACGTATATCTGTACAGAAATAAGAAGCATCTGTGTATAACGAAGGCCGAGCTGTCGTGAATGAGATCTGCCGTATGTTTGTTGTTCTTGTGTTTTTGGCTTCGTTGAGCCTGTCTTCTCGAGTTGATCTGCTAAGTTACATTTTGGAACAAAGAACATATCTTAGATAAACAACGTTGAGCTGCTTGCGATATGTAATTTGCTTCTAGTCTAGACACGTCTCCAATACTTGAAAGGAGTAATCTAGATACTTTCTTGAAAAAACGACATGTTATTCCTTTTTTCAGTTTTTGCGGACTCATTCGACAGCAATTTTGGTAAATGATTAACATGTTATTCTTTCTGAATAACGTATTAGATGTGTCCTTTGCTTTAGAAACAAAGGACAGACGACATGTTATACTGCATAGACGACAGCAAATCGGAAAACTTAAAGTATCGTGTTTAAAAAAAAAAAATTTAAATGTAACAAACTCAATTAAGAACAATGTGTCGTTTTAAACAAATAGCAGATAATTGTTATCATTTATACTTAATTTGACCATAAAAAAATATCGTGTTTTTTTTTTTTTTAATAAAAAAGAAGTTAAGTGTAACAAACTCAATTAAGAACGACGTATCGTTTTAAACAAATAACAGATAATTGTTATTATTTATACTTAATTCGACAAATTGAATAAGATTAATGACATATCAGATTTTATCTTAAGTAAGTTTAATTTTTATCGAGGTTTTTTAATGGATTTTTTTAGTTTTAACAATAAATATTATGTATAAATCTCATATTTATATATTTTTTTGATTATTTTTTTAACTAATTTCTTTCAAAAATTTCACTCGTTATTATTTGTTCTCGACAAGTGCATCAGAGAAGCATTTTAAAGGGGGGAAAATATGAAAGGATACGTTTGACAAAATATTTTTTTTTTCCTTTTCAAAACATAAAAAAAAAGAGAGAATAATGATTAATAAAAAGAGTATAAAAAACTTGAAAAATGATTCATATAATTATTAACATTTTAACATAAATAATTAAAGTAAATAACAAGTTTTTTAAATATTTAAAATAAATAATGGTAAGTAAAAAAAATGATTTATTTATTTATTTTTTGTAAACATCTTATTTATTAAATAGATAAATTTGTTGCTTATTATCTAAAATTTCTATTTATCAGGTATATTTGATAGTTACTTTAAGTAAATTTAAAATCTTATTATTTATTTTAATTTTTTTCGTAAAATTATTATTTACTATAATTTCTCAAAAAAAAAAAAAAGAGTAGGATCCGGGGAGCCCAAAATCATAGGAAACCCGACCCAACACGAGCCCAAGACCCAGTAAAACCCTAACGGTCCAAGTATATATATATTTGCGTCCATTATTTTCTTTGTTTCGAGTCGCTTACAGTCCAGCTGTTCCTGCAACCAAAACCCTAGCAAGGCCGCTGAGGCTCGGACTCAGATCTGTAGAAGAATCAGAGTTTGCATCTCTCATCACCATGGTACCGTTTAATCCCTCAAACAAACTCCATGGCAGTTGTTCCCTCGTTTGTATCGATCAATTCGCTTGCTGAACAAAATCTCTGATTGTTTGCAGACTTTCAAGAGAAGGAACGGAGGAAGGAACAAGCACGGCCGAGGCCATGTCAAGTTCATTCGCTGCTCCAACTGTGGCAAGTGCTGCCCAAAGGTTCTCGCTTTCTTTTCTTTTCTTTTTCTTTTTCACTCTGTTTGGTTGCCGAGAAATTGTTCGAAAATAGGGGAGCGAGATCGGTAACATTGAATACTTACTGTAATTGGACACGAGAATTTTGATCCTTTTTTTTTTCCTGAATTCAGTACGCAATTGAGTTGTTTAGGGCTTTTGGTTGATTTTAATTTTTGGGGGGGTTTTGTTTTGATAGGACAAGGCCATTAAGAGGTTTCTGGTGAGGAACATTGTTGAGCAAGCTGCTGTTAGGGACGTTCAGGAGGCTTGTGTCTATGATGGTAATTTTCTTTTCTTTTTTTTCTCCCCCTCATAAAGGCCTTTCATCTCTTATATATATATTTATAATTATTCTTAATCTGTCTGTGTTTAATTCATTCTTTTGATTGAAATTGTTCGTGATTTATTTTTTTTATTCATGTTTGTGTTAAATTGAAGGCTACACCCTTCCCAAGCTGTACGCAAAGATGCAGTACTGTGTATCTTGTGCTATCCACTCCCATGTTGTGAGGGTCCGTTCCAGGGAGAACAGGAGGATCCGTGAGCCTCCACAGCGCTTCAGACGCCGGGTATGTATTTTTTCGGGTTGTATTGTCTTTTGTAAGTATGATTTTGGTTTATTTTTCTTTAATGTTTATCTGTTATGCGAATGCTTTCTGTAATGTTCTTTGAGCTTGGTACATCATCAATTGGCCTGGACCCCTGTTGTATGTGCCTGTTACTAGAAACTTTATTTTTTGAGGATTAATGGGTACGATATGCCTTAGCGAAGAAGAGATGATGGTCCTTTGTTCGGAAGGCAATTTTTCGTGTTTGAGGATGTAGTATGTTGCATATACTAGTGGGAAATTATTTTTGAATCGTAGCAATATCTTCTGTTAGCAGGGAATCACGATTTCTACTTTTACCTTCTTAAGCTCATCAAGTGGAATTGTTTGTGTCAAAATTAGGAATGAGTTGTTTTTGACAATAGTGTGATATTTGTTCTTAACCAAACTGGAGTTGTGTTAAGGTCTTATTTTTTGGATTCAATGATATGTGTAAAACTTTGAACCAATTTTATTGTTGGGATCGGATTGGTGGTGGTAACCTTTTTATAAATTCTACTTGCTGATCTTTAAGTTTAAACTCTAGTTTGCTGGTGTTGCATGTTCATTGAATACTAACATTGCTGAGGACTCTTATTTGCGAGTATTTCTCCATCCTGCACAATTCGGTTGATCATGTGTTGTTAACCTTCATGATGGGTGTGTGTTTTCAGGAGGATTTGGGTAGGCCTGGTGCACCAGGTCAGGGACCACGCACTGGTGGAGCTCCAGCTGCTGCTCGTCCTTGAAAACAAACTGCACAGCGGTGTTCTTCGCATCAAGGCTTAGCTTTGCGGATTTTGGTTCTGGGATGCTGCTAAACTTTTGTTTTTAAAATTTTGAATGCATTTGGACTATGAGGATTTCTATGTTAGTATTTGTTTTATGCAAAATCTTGAAGGTTCTTGTTATTAAATAGTTTATGAATTGAAGTTCGGTTACAACTTAATTGAGTACTGTGCATGATCTCTTCTTTTGAGTGGCATACTTCATTACAAGTTAAATGTATGGATTGTTTCACCCGTTTTTATTTCAGTCAGCAAGCTGCTGGGTTGTTGGTGACTAATATTGCAGCAACATCTTTCATAACTGGATTTCTAGTTAGCAACTTACTTTTTTTTCCTCTCTTTTCTACCCTACGGATTGGAAAAGGTGAAGAAGAAAGGAGGCTATACCCTGAATGACGATGATTTTATAATGTACCAGTTGTGTTCGAAACTAAAGAATTAATGGGCATTTTCTGATATATTGCTAAAGAAAATTGACATATTATGCCTAATCGATTATTTGTCATACCGTATGAATTATTAAAAGTATTTGAGTAGTTAAATGAGTCGTTAAAATAATATTGGAGGGATTGGTGACCTTCAATCAGGTTACAAGCTAGTATGGTGCGAACGTAGGTCGGTGACCCATTTCAGTAGTCGAATTTAGCCTTACCTGTTCGGTAGACAGCCTTATAATTGGCAGGAGGCCAATTCTACTTCTTAGCCAAGTGGCTGCAATCCTTCAAAGATTCTCTAGATGGAGCGATCCGGCAAATGGAACTAGTTTAATGGATTTAATGATGCCCAAATTAAAAGTTGACGAGGTTGGTTGAAGCCAAAAATTGTGTTGAACTTGGAATGCCTATCAAATCTCATCGATGGCACGTGACTGGATGGTTATTTGGGGAAACCAGAAAGTTAGAAGATATGAATTTTGCAGTGCCACTATTCTAGAGAATCAGATATTAAATTTAAAAGGTAGACGAGTACTAATTTCATAAATTAATAGCACTTATACTAAAAATGTAATGTATGGTACTGGTTTTTTCAACGCTTCTTTTACAAGATCGGTCTATGTGTCTATTGCATATGATACAAAAAAACATTAAGTAATACAAAAACATCAAGTAGTAACATGAAAAGGTCCCCGGTTTAGGATCAAGGGTGTTCGGTCTCTCAATAGATTTTGGCAGTTCATTTTGTTATTTTAGAGTGTTTGATTTGGAGGTTTTAAGGGTATGGAGAGGCAATATTTTGGATTGGTTGGTTGATATGAATAAAATAAATTAATAATATAACAAGCCTTTTTACTTTTTTTTTTTTTTGAAAGGCAAGCCTGGTTTTGATTATTAAAAAAAAAAAAAAAAAGAAATAGAGAAAAAGTGGAGATAGTACTACTCTCGTTTATCTGTGCTCCACCACACTTCTATGGTAGTCGTTTTCTGATTATTACTGCTCTCATTTTGCTTTTTCTTTTTTAAGATCTCCACTAATTTTTCATATGCACAGTTATCCTTTTTTTTTTTGGGGGGGATTATAATTATCCATGTTTTGTTTTTCCACCTTTCTTTGTTTAAATCATTTTAAACGGGTACACACAAAATATGAGTAAATAATATTGTAAATGGCAATTTCTAAGGTATTCTCCTCAGTATATGATTTCTTTGTCACCGTGCAACGAAATTGTATTATTTTCAAACCTGATAATACACACATTGTATCTAGAGAATGTAAAATTTACCATCTATTGAGTTTAACTACCTGTTTAAAATGCAAGAAAATAAAACATATACCAACTAAAATTAATATAAAATTGTTCAGAGAACCTCGCATATATTAGATGCTCATCAATATTAACCTTGATAAATTACAAAAAAAGAAACTTAGGAACACAATTATAACCCCGTGACTTACCTTGCAACTTAAATGACATATAATATTATATATATGTGTATATATATATATGTATTCACACAAGCAAGCAACCCACAGGGATTATTTGGGAAGGGGTTCCAACCTCAAATTCTTATATGTTTTTTAAAAATTTATTTTTTAAAAATTTTACTATTCACTTTTTAAAAAAATTTAAATTTTAGAAATTCATAACTTCCTTATTTTAAATAAAAATGATATTATTATTTTTTATATTGTTAAAATTTTGAGAGAAACAAAACAAAATTTGTATTGTTAGTTTTTTTTTTTTCAGAATACATTTTAAATTATTACACCTTTTAACTCTAATCAGTATGCATTCCAAAAATATATCTTCTCCAATCTTTAAAATAAAATTTCTAATCATCCTCCAAACAAGCTTGTTGTTTTCCATAGGGTAGATCAACTATACACGACCTTTAAGAAGAGGATCATAGTGGAGTCTATTGGAAAAATGACATAAAAAACCATTTTAATGGTCATTTTGAAGCTTGAATTTGAGCGAGATTCACTTTGTGTTAACGTCGGTTCAAAGTGGATTCATGCTCTCCTTTGTGAATAGATCGAAATTGTATATTTACACACTTAAAATGGTGAAAGGGTGAATGAGAAATTGACCGTTAAGTGTACACCCATGAAGTTGGAAAATTGAGAAAGGATATGGAAAAACTCTTGTCCCACATGAGAAAGAGATAAAAGTTTTAGTGGGTTAGGGTTCGCATATTTGCTTATTGATAATCAATTAAGTATAGAGGCTCTCTTATGCACGCAGGCACAAGGGATGCAAATCCTTGACTGGAAACCAAAGGACTTGTGTGTGTGCGTGCATCTTGCGGACATGAATGTGATGTCAAATTAGCCAACCTCAGGTTTCCTTTTGTAATTTTTCTTTTTATTTTCCAACTCTTTGAAAAAGCATAAATCAATGCTCTTAATGTTGTAATAGTGAGGTTATGGCTGGAGTTACAAAAAACATTTGGCAGCAAAGAAATTGAACTGGTTTTAATTTCTAAATTAAAACTATTGTTTTTCTAATTGCTTATATAAACTAGCCCCTTTCCATAGTTGAAATACGCCTAAAAGAAAAACAATTTCTATCGTCCTATATTCTTTTGTTTCTTTAGGTTCTAAGTGTGTGTAGCCTTTCAACTGTGATACAGTTATGGCATTTCGTCAATTTACTGGAGTAGTTTTTGTTCGGTACACAATTCCTACTTATTTGTTATAGTATCTTGAAAAACAAACGTTTATTAGATCCTTAAGCAACTATGATGAAGGGACGAATCTGTTTTAAGGAGACCATGTGAGCATGTGCCTTAGTGTTTATTGACGATTCCGAATTTTGGTTCGTTGTTCATTTTTGTTGCTAACAAATTTTGTGAGTGTTTATTATTAATTTTGTTCGTTGTTAGTATCATTTTGCTAACAAATGCCACTAATTTTGAACTTTTAAACAATTACTGATTATAAGAGAACTTATGACATTTATAATCCATTTAAGTTCATCATTTCTCGCTAATGTAGGAATAATGACATATAATAAATTACTATTTTTGTTAACCTCCTCTGATTTGATCGATTGTATCTTGTTTTAGGATACAAACACATGTCGTTCTATTGAGTTATTGGTCTAAAAACGACTGCAAAATCACAACTATCAAACTTTGCTAACAAGACATGTATTTATTTATTTATTTGCTCCATATCTCAGAAGATCCACATTCCTATTGATCGATTTATAACCTATGGTTCCTACTTTCTTGACTTGAGCACCAGTCTTTCAAAAATCTAAAAAATCATAAAATCAAACTCTTACCTTATAATAAAGCCAAATCTTCTGAAAATTGAACACGAACCATATTAGAAAAAATATTATTTATAGATAGTTATGTTTAATTTATGTGAAAACACTTTATAAAAGTGCATAAATGAGGAATTTATTTGTCAGTCGACAATTTGTTATACTTTTAATTTTTTTTTTCTATTCTTTCGAAAAATTGCATGTGCTATTGCGCATACAGTCTTATAAATAATAAATAAAGATTAAAATTATGTAGGATATCGTTTTCTTTCTTCCAAAACCCTCACCAATCCCTCGTGTTATTAGACCAAAAAAGATAAGCCCTTTTTAAAGTTATTATGATATAGTATAAATGTCATAATATTATTTACTTAGTGGGATGATGATAAAAGGGGGGAAAAGTATATCAAATTAGTGGATTACTGTCTTATATATTGTTTAGTTAATGTTAAATTACTAGATTATATTTCATTTTATTTGAGTTCAAATTATTCCTATTATGATAATCTCAACATACAAAGTTGTCCACATGAAATTACATACCAATTTTGAAATTATTTCGATACATCAAATTTTTTTTATCTTTTATAGTTGTTTTTTTTTTAATTTAACAATTAGTATTATCTAAATGCTGAGATACTAATTAGCAAATTTGACAAAAGTACAAGGTGTCCAACGTGTTCAAGATAATATGGGTGGGAATTCTTGGCAGTTGGTACTTGACATGAAATTGCGTTTCTTGCAAGGGATAATCCTTTGTCCATCACATCTCTCTTGTCCGGAAATACGACTTTTAACACAAATCGTGCTGGTAGGCTCTACAAGAACGAAAAAAGAGGCAATTGTAGTTGGAATGGGATGGAGCTGGTCTATTTAGTATTTTCTATTGTCTAGAGTTGGGTAAAGCAAAGGAGGTGCTCGAGTCGTCTGGTCAATAAATTAGCATTATTCTATTCATATGCTAATGATTAGGCATTGCATTTTGGGGGTGAGTGTGTGCTTGTTTTTCAAAAAATTATCCATATTTCCCCTTTCTTTTTTAGAAAACAATATGTACATGTTTGAATTTCCATTTTTCCCTTTGGAGAGAGAATTATAAAAGGACAAGGTAAATACAAAAATTTCCATAACGAATGATTACTACGTAACTCAATTATAAATAACAAAAGTTTTAAAACATAAAATTATTGTTAAACTATATTACAACTATAACAACATAATAATTAACTAAATACTTATACAATAGAATAGACTAAAAACAAAGAAATAATAATCAATATAAAAAAAAAATCAAAGTTTATGAAAGATTAGAGAATAATATCAGTTTTGTAAAGCTTCTAAACTTTCTGCGCGCACACACAACTTTAACAATCATAAAACCTTTTTATTCGGTGTACCAGCTAAAAAATACAGAAAGATTCACTACATATTAATGCTTAATATGTTGGATTGGCTTGACAGAATAGCATTAATATTTTTAGGAGACTTCTTTAACGAGGGACAAGTGCTTTACTGGGGTAACGAAAGATGATGGTTATTCCATCTGAGTGTGGATGAATGATTCTATACATGCTTTCAGTAACACTGAATTCTAGCCAAGTAAAAGATAAATAATTTATAAAACCAACCTTTATATTTCATCAAAATTTGATTCTTCCCCATATTCAACCCCTTTATCTTTAGTTTCTAAAAGTAGATTGGGCTTGAAGTCTTGAAGAAACAAAATCTAGATTTATGCCGGTGCCCACAGCGATGAGTGAGAGAACACCGACAAGATCAAAAACAGCCACAGAATCACCATGTTGGTTAGCAAACTCGCCCTATAGCCGACTGTACTCACTACGTATCATCGTCTACGTCCGCTCGCCGCAATCAACACCGTGGGTCTGAACCTTCTCCGCCGTCCACCACTCGCAGCAGCCCATCGTTTTTCCTTCGCGATTGGCGGCTTGTCAGACAAGTGGATCTTTCCATGCCCACTGTTGGGACCGTTGCTGACCAACGGCCCTTGAGCCCTTTTCCTTCGCCCATCATTCGCGATGACGACCCAAGTAGAGACCTCCATTTTTGCGGGTCTACTTCGATCTTTGCAAAAGTTTTTTTTTTTTTTTCCTTCTCCGGCTGTGTCAGATCTCTTCTCTGGCTGTCGAGTCCATAGGAGAAGAAGAATTTTTTTAATCTATTTTTTTGGAATTTTTTTACTGTGTATTTGTTTGAGGGTAATTTGCATATCATAAAATTCAATCAATTCTATCTAATGTAATTAGAGTTTTGTATTTTGTACAATTTTTTTTTCTAACTTCTCATTTTCAGCAATACTTGGATATTGGGGTTTCTGTTTCTGGGTTTATTTGATTTTGTATTGATTTTGGTTTATTTTCTTATGAATTCCATTCAGTTGACATTTTCCACCGATGTTTGAGAAGTTTGGTTTCCTGCAGCGTTTAGGAGTTAGGAAATATGTAATTTTTCCTTCTTTTTTTTTTTGTTTTTGTTTTTATATATATTCGTTACAGATTTTCTCTCCTTTTCCTTTTGTTTCTCAGGTCTCTCTTCTTCTTCTTTTTTTCTCATTGTGTGCTTTGCAGCGAGGAAAGTCTCTCGAAGATTCTAATTCAGGGGTAGGCATATGGATCTCTGGTCCGTATAGGCAAAGTACATCATTCTAAGCTGCCTTTCCCTCATAAACTCATTTCCCAATCAGCGGCGTTGGGGAGAGAGGAGGTGGGAGGTCTGGGGAAGAAGAAGAGAATTTATATTTTTGTTTCTTTTTTCTTTTATTAATAATTGTCTTATAATCACATGTGGTTAGGTATATAGTACATTAGTGTGCACCTAAAATCTAGACCGTCCGATTACAGTTGGATGGTTAAAATATTTTATACTGTCAATAAAATGAAAAAAACCTTATTTGGCCCTAGCTGTTAATAGGATAGTATTCACAAAAAGGATAATAGAGAGAGAGAGAGAGAGAGAGAGAGAGAGAAGTAAAACGACGACGCTGAGGGTGAGGTCCAACGTCAACGTGTTGTCTTGTCGTAAGTGGCTTACCATTTTGGCCTTCTTTTCTGTTTCTGTATTTCGGTTGCTTTGCGTCGCATCCCGGCAGACGTGTTGCCTTAAGATTACAGACATATATGTCTTAGAGAGAGAGAGAGAGAGAGAGAGAGAGGCTTTTTGTGGGGTTTTTCGTGTGTACGAAACAAACAAAAGAAAAGAAACGAAAGTCTTCAAATTTCCAGAAAACCAAAAAAAAAAAAAAAAAAATTCCCAGAACAAGCCATTTTGCTCATTTCCTTTTCTTTGCGTTCTTGAACCTCCATTAAGCCTCTGTGAATTGAGGCCCAATTGGGGTGTCGCCATGAGAGATCTTCGTCCCTGTTCTCTGCCGACTCCAAACGGTGTCGCTTTCCGCGAAAAACACGTCTACCCAGTGCCGTCACCATCACCGTCGCCGTCGCCATTGCCGACGTCGAGCCCTGAACTCGGTTTGATCAGCGATGAAGCTTGGGAGAGAGCGGAGATGACGACCGAGGGGATACTTTTGATGATTCGGCCAACTTTGGTCGCCGACCAGAAGAGACAGAAAATCATTCAGTATGTCGAGGGACTTCTCGGATTTTCCACTGGTTGTCAGGTAATGAAAATAGCTTCAAAACTTCATTTTTGTTCTTGTCCATCAATTCTCTCAAGTTGGTTCTTTATTTTTTGTTCTTTTATTCAAACAATTATATGATTCTTTAAACTTTCATTTTCTATATGTGTGTGTGTGTGTGTGAATATATATATATATTTATATATATGTTAAGTCCTTGCTAATGTGTGATGGGCAATTAGTACATTGCACATAATATTCTTGTTTGTTCTGGAATGATTGGATTCTTTTGATTTCTTGAAGTTTCTATTGTTGACTTTTTTTTTTTTTGGAGCACTTATGTGTTGCGGGTTTCTTGTTTTGATCAAATTCTGGCAGTTTTTCCCTTACGGATCGGTTCCATTGAGAACTTATCTTCCTGATGGCGACATAGATTTGACTGCCTTCACTACCATCCCGAATGCTGATGATTTCTTGGTTTCTACTGTCCACAATCTTCTGATGGGAGAGGAGCACAATGAAGCCGCTCACTACAAAGTCAAGGACGTTCATCGAATTGACGCCGAGGTTCTTCCTGCTTTGATGCCTAACTACGGAATTTCAATCTGTTCAGTTCTACATAAGCATTTTAGTTTCCATGTTGCATGTATTTATGCCCTTATAAATCATGTTCTTCCTTTCTTTTTTCCCCAATGATATCTTTTTTTAATCTTTGTTCTATATTATATATATGCATATGTGTGTGTGTGTGTGTGCGCGCACGTGTGTATTTATAGTTATGAGATAAATGGCTCTTGTTTCCTTTCAGATGTGTAGCAGAAGTAGTGAATTCAATTTGGTCCGATTAATTTGTGCTGCATTATGTTTCTCCAAGTACATTTCTATGTTTCTCTAAATTTCTTTGCATATAAATTGATGTTAAATTACATCTTAAAGTTTTCAGGTTTGTGATGGCAGGTTAAGCTTGTGAAATGCATTGTAGAGGACATAGTCGTGGACATATCCTTCAATCAGTTAGGAGGACTTAGTACGCTCTGTTTTCTGGAACAGGTCTGATTTTAAACTTTTACTCCATTGCCTTTTTCACTATGTTGCACTTGCACACCCCTGGTTTTGTTTATTTTTCGTTCATTTGTTCCCTTTATTGCTATTTTATCATGATCACGACCTTGTTTTGACTCATATATGACTGGTAAAGATAAAGTTGAATGAGGGTTCATATTACCAACGTCCCTATGCAGGTCGATCTCCTAACTGGAAGAGACCATCTCTTCAAACGCAGCATCATTCTAATAAAAGCTTGGTGCTACTATGAGAGCCGTATACTCGGTGCACACCATGGTTTGATTTCAACCTATGCTCTGGAGACATTAGTCCTCTACATTTTCCATCGGTTTCATAACTCTTTCAAAGGCCCTCTAGGTGTATGTACTCTTCATACAAATCAGTTTTTACTTGTGCAAAACTATTGTCTAGGTGCACCACCTAATTGTTATTTTCTATCTTACAGGCTCTATATACATTTTTGGATTACTTCAGCAAATTTGATTGGGATAATTATTGTGTAAGTTTAAAGGGACCAGTATGCAAATCCTCCCTGCCTGATATAGTTGGTAAGAGACGTACCTTTTGGTCTGTAAAGTTGGGTACCTCTGATCTTAGTCTTATTCCCTTTCTCTTCTCTTACTCCAGCTAAGACACCGAAAAGTGAGAAAGATCTACTGCTAAGTGAGGAATTTCTTCAAAGTTGTCAGGACTTATTTTCTCTTTCATTTGACGGGTGGTTGGAGACAAACATGCGAGCATTTCCTCTGAAACATCTTAATATAATTGATCCACTAAAAGAAAACAACAATCTTGGACGCAGTGTTAATAGAGGTGCGGTTTATGTTCTTTCTCTCTTTATTGTTACCATATTGGAGTTTCCATGGCAGTTCATCTCCTTTTTCTTTTCAAGATTTATGAATTGTTCGTGTGGGTAAAGTAATTGTTGGGTTTTACTGCAGGAAATTTTTATCGAATACGCAGTGCTTTTAAGTATGGGGCTCGCAAGCTTGGCTGGATTCTTTCGTTGCCTGAAGAAAGAATAGCAGCTGAACTCGACAAGTTTTTTGCCAACACTATGGATGGTCATGGATTCAATTGTTGGAAAAATGTGCAAGATTCAACCCAAGCTTCGGGTGTTAAAGTTTTGAGATCTCAGGCAGATATGGAATTTACTGATTCTGCAGTCCTTGACGATCCCAGAGATGTCTCAAAAAACGTGGGTCCCATAGAAAAAGATATCACTGGTATATTTGGAAGCGATGAAGCGCAAAAGTTCTTATTGAACCTTCGTGGAGATTATCACAATCACAATAGGAACCTGAAATTTAGTCAGTTTTTCCATTTGTGTTCCACATCGCCATGGTTGTTATCCAGCCCGCCCTCGTCTCCTCTGATACAAAACAAGAAGCTGTGGAAAACTGTCCATGAATCCTCAGCATTCACGCAGCCTGTTAATCCTCAAAGTAGTGGATATGGTGTTTCTACGGGACCACAGAGTTACCCGACAAATAACGTCAGTATTTTTAGTGCTGCTTTTGAAGAAGAAAATAGAAGACATGGAACAGGAAGACATGGAACAGGGACATACATCCCAAATTCGGTAATGACTTGTTTACATTAAAGACTAAATGACTGCAACCACATATTTATGAGAGGAGTAATTGAGGACGCCAAATATTGTGCGCCAGCTTAATGTTGCAATTAGGGATTTATTTGGCTGGAATTGCAATATCTGTTGGTGAACAATATTTGGTTCAAGAATTTAGAGTCTCTAATATTGCTATTTTTTGAATTCACTGGCCCTTTATTTTCAGGTTTAATCATTCAATATTGATGACCATACTGATCTCATAGTTATGCTCATTTATTTGCAGATCTGTCGTCCTTACAGGGATAGGCAACTTTCTGGAAGGGGAAGTAGAGGACATGTGCCATTAGAGAGACATACTCACACCAATGGCTTGGCCACAGCCTCACCGGAGTTGGCCACATCTAATGAATGCAGGTGTGAGGTTGAATACCCCGTTCTAGAAAGTGGAAATTTTGGGTCTTCAGGTTACCACCAATCTGTCTATGCTGATACTTACTCCTGCTCATCTGAGAAACTAGAGCACGGTTCTCTGCTCCCCCTGAAAGTGCCAGAGATAGATTCAGGTACCTTTACCCTTCACAGCCCTGCTTCAAGTCCCATGGCATCGCCTATGCAGAACCATAGACCCTTCTTGAATAGCGATAAGGAAAGGTAATGGAGTTTTAGTTTGAATTTTTCTGATTTCTTGAACTGGCATTTGTTTGTTTTAGAGGATCCTATTAAGGTTTTCTTATACTTTTTGGTAACAGGGTTATTGATCAGGCATATCATCTGAGAAACGACGCTGATTTTCCCCCACTATCCATCTGAGCACCGTACAAGGATGTTTGATACTTGAAAGAATTAACACTCCTAAAATCTCTACACGCTAACATGCTAGCTACTCCGATAGTTGACTGCAGCATGTACTAATCATGCTGATCTTTTGACATGTACGTATTAGCATACTGTCTAGAAAGAAACTCTTGGTTAACGCCTTTTTGTAATTGTAGGGCATCATAGAATGTGTAGATGTTGGAATGAAAAAAAATTTGAGTAGTTAGAGTTTGGGAAATCTACGTTCTTTTTTATTTTTAATGTTAGTTTATGCGTGAATTAACAACACTAATGACGAAGACAATTTTGCCAAACATTGTAGCCATCAATTGATGTTGCGATTTTCCAGCCAGAAAAATCTTCATCACCAAATTGATGCACAATATTTGGCGTCCCGGGTTGCAGCCATAACGTGGTCTTCTATGGAAAACAGTGTCAAAACCAAATTTAGGTAGTATGTACCTGGTCCATGTCTTTTCTTGTTTTCTACTCCAAATGCAGCACAGGGAAAGCTTTAGCTATTTGCAGGGTAACGGCGAGGTCTCGTAGAAACGCCTTCTCCACTGCTCCGAGGATTAAATGCAGCCCAAACTCTGAGGGCTCACGGTCGGTTTTTCCACAACTTCTGGTTCTGTAACAAAGGTTAAAAGGTCGAGCTGGACAACACATGGTGACATGAAATACAAACGGCAGAACTGCTCATAACGTAGGTTCCTAATGTGACTATGATAATCCCCTCAAGCATCCAGCAAATACTTTAGAGCTTCAACGCTTCCAAGTGTGCCGGCAAAATCCCTTTTTTTTGGGATCCATGGTTTTCGGGACATTACTAGCATCACTAAGGACTGTGGAACCAGTACATTCTATGTCTACCCGATTAATGCACGAGCAAGCGACATCGCCGATGACAAAGCGTTCCTCTTCGTGCTTTAGCGGACAAATTAAGGCTCATCTCACCAACAAGAGCGGAATATTTGGCGAGTTTGTCACCAGAATGGCCCCAGTTATCTACCTTGCCATTTCTGGTTTGCACTCGTGAAAAGTTAAAAACAATGTGCCTGACAAGAATGCACACAATAACACAACCTGTACAGTCACTTGTTAATCTTGTATCTAAAATTCTAGAAGCTTCTTGTCAAAAATCAAGCCCCATAGTTAAAAATCAATGCATATTAATTGCCTTTAGAAAGAACCAAAAATTATTAACAATTCGTAAATCTTGAAAAAGAAAAACAAGATGAGAAAATAACAAGAACAAGAACAAGAACAATAATAAAGATAAAAATAAAATAAAGTGAATGGTGCTCTGGGGGCTGTGGGCTATTTATAGCCTTAGTACGAATCCTAATTCTATTACAAGTAGAATTCTAAAACGAAAACAATAATGCTGAAAATAGTTGAATTCTTGTAGAAATTCTAACATTTAAATTAGAAATTCTAACATAAATCCTAATTTGAATAGATCTAAATAACGGAACTTAGATTCTTAATGGTACTGGATAAATTTTACTTAAAACAAAAAAGAAAAAAAAAACAAAAACAAAAAATCACACGTTTTCTCCCTAAAAATCTATTTTTTACATTTGTGCAATAAAACGATGCCTAAGGAAGTTAAACGTATGTGTGGCATATAAGTTTGATTTTCTTTATTTTTTATTTTTTATTTTTTTTGAAATTTATACAGCTTTTTAAGTTTTTTTGTTTTCTCACTTAAATCCCCATTCAAAAATATTCTCAATTTTAAATATTTTTAAAAACAACGCTTCAAACTTATTAATATAGCCATGTAATTTAAAATATTAGAGTTTATCTTTATTTATGTTATTTGAATTTTGACCTTATCTTTTAGATGTTTTTAAGTTCTTTTACGATAATTATAATTTTTTGATTGTTGGGATTATATAGATAATATTAATTTAATTAATTATGAGGAGTAGGATTAGCATTTTATTATGGAATGACAATAACGTGAAGGTTTGCATATAATTATCTTTTGTAAGTATTCTAATAGGAATAGAAATTTAGGATTTACTATTTAAAAGTTTCTTTGTTATTTAGTCGGTTCAGATTTAATGATTATTAACAAAATCTTTTGAAAGTTCTCTCAACTTTACATGACTTACGTTCCAAACATAAAGCCAAAACTTGACATATTAACATAAATATAAGTAACTAAGTATGAAAAACAACTAATATTACTTCTGTAAAGCAAATAAATTTTTTTTTTTGAGCAAATACAAATACAATTTTGGTGATAGAAAAATTAAAATTAAGGGATAGGACATTTAGTTCATGTTGCTATTCCTGGTTCCAGGGGGAATACGTTCGATGGAATAATTTCTTAGACGTATTGCCGCATCCTCAAGGATTAGGCTCTTTAGGAACAGCCTGTCAAGTTGTAAATATTTATTAAATTTTAAAAACTCATAATCAGATCTCGATAACTAAATATTTCAAATTTTATTTTATAAAACCCCAAAAAATCTATTCCACATCAATAAAATTTAATGGATTAAATAACTAAAACCCATAAGTACCTCCATATTCCAATGAGTAGGTTTTGACAATAGGTTTGAGTCATTGATCAAAAAACTTATATTTTACGAAATTCGTGATCCTCAGTTGTTGGAAGTTGGAAAAATTGCAGTAGGATGAACTGTGATTCTTGGAAATTGCTTTTTATTTTCTTATTGGTGAATGGAACCGCAGAGCACCAGTGGCCTAGTGGTAGAATAGTACCCTGCACGGTACAGGCTCGGGTTCGATTCCCGGCTAGCGCAGTTTGAGCTGTGAGGATTTTCTAACGCTTAATATGATAGAGGGGTCTATCATTACTATTTGATCTCATCGGATAAAAACGGCGTTTCTGAGCTCATCTTGTTTTTTATTTTTTATTTTTATCCTTACTGAATTAAAAAAAAATGTAAACAATTAGCCAACGTTATTTGGTAATTAAAAATTAATTATTATATTTTTTTCATTCACTTATCAAAAAAGAAAAGAATTTATTTTTATTTTTTCTAAATTTTTAATGCTCCCCTCCATCAAGAAAAATCTAAGAATTTTTGTATTTTTATTTTTATTATAAATTCTATTCACATACCCAAAAAGGAAAGGAATTTTATAATGTACCTTCATATTTTGGTAAAGTTTATTTTATATATCTTTGAAATCTAAAATATGTATCCTAAACTTTTATTTTTGTTATCCTATTGACTCATTAACTAAGAAAGAATTTGAAAAAAAAAAAAAAAAAAAGCTAGTTTGAATACCCGATTACCTTTTTGGAGCCCTATTTCTAACTATGATTACGGTTATTTTATGTCTATAATACTATACACATACCTAAACTCACAACCCATAAAACCATCTCATAATTTTGTTTGGCATCAGCGTGTGAGGTCAACGGCAAATAAATAAATAAATAAAACAAAGAAAAAAAAAATCACACGTTTTCTCCCTAAAAATCTATTTTTTACATTTATACAATAAAACGATGCCTAAGGGAGTTAAACGTACGTGTGGCATATAAGTTTGATTTTCTTTCTTTTTTTTTTTTTTTGAAATTTATACCACTTTTTAAGTTTTTTTGTTTTCTCACTTAAATCCCCATTCAAAAATATTCTCAATTTAAAATATTTTTAAAAACAACGCTTCAAACCTATTAATATAGCCATGTAATTTAAAATATTAGAGTTTATCTTTATTTATTTTATTTGAATTTTGACCTTATCTTTTAGATGTTTTTAAGTTCTTTTACGATAATTATAATTTTTTGATTGTTGGGATTATATAGATAATATTAATTTAATTAATTATTGGGAGTAGGATTAGCATTTTATTATGGAATGACAATAACGTGAAGGTTGTTAGGATGGGTTTGATTTTATTTATTTTTAATTGCATATAATTATCTTTTGTAATTATTCTAATAGGAATAGAAATTTAGGATTTACTATTTAAAAAGTTTCTTTGTTATTTAGTCGGTTCAGATTTAATGATTATTAACAAAATCTTTTGAAAATTCTCTCAACTTTACATGGCTTATGTTCTAAACATAAAGCCAAAACTTGACATATTAACATAAATATAAGTAACTAATGGGGTGTTTGGTAACGCATTATGTTTGAGTGTAATTCATTTTTTAAGTGTTGCATTTAGTTAAAAAGTATTTGTTTTGTATTTGAATAAAATTTGTATTTAGATGAAAAATATTTTAAAGTTGAAAAGTTGATGTGATTGGTAAAAGTAAAGATAAATTATGGAGTTGAAAAATTGACGTAATTGTTATAAAAAACTTTTGAATAGTAATTATTTTCGTAGTACTGTTGAAAATGATTGTATCTGAATGTAAAACTTTAAATTTGATGTAAAAATTACATTAGATTTGAATATGATTAAAATGATTTTTTACCACACGACCGTTAACCATGAAAAACAACTAATATTATTTCTGTAAAGCAAATACCCTTTTTTTTTTTTTTTTTGGTTGAGCAAATACAAATACAAATACAATTTTGGTGCCGCTCTTTTACGAAATTCGTGATCCTCAATTGTTGGAAGTCGGAAAAATCGCATTAGGATGAGCTGTGATTCTTGGAAATTGTTTTTATTTTCTTATTGATAGAATGGAACCACGAAGCACCAGTGGTCTAGTGGTAGAATAGTACCCTGCCACGGTACAGACCCGGGTTCGATTCCCGGCTGGTGCAGTTTGAGCTGTGAGGATTTTCTAACGCTTAATATGATAGAGGGGTCTATCATTACTATTTGATCTCATCGGATAAAAGCGGCGTTTCTGAGCTCATCTTGTTTTTTATTTTTTATTTTTATCCTTACTGAATTAAAAAAAAAAAAATTGTAAACAATTAGCCAACGTTATTTGGTAATTAAAAATTAATTATTATACTTTTTCATTCCCGTATCAAAAAAGAAAAGAATTTATTTTTATTTTTATTTTTTCTGAATTTTTAATGCTCCCCTCCAAAAAGAAAAATCTAAGGATTTTTGTATTTTTATTTTTATTATAAATTCTATTCACATACCCAAAAAGGAAAGGAATTTTATAATGTACCTTCATATTTTGGTAAAGTTTATTTTATATATCTTTGAAATCTAAAATATGTATCCTAAACTTTTATTTTTGTTATCCTATTGACTCATTAACTAAGAAAGAAATTTAAAAAAAAAAAAAAAAAGCTAGTTTGAACACCCAATTAGTTATCATACTAATACGCGGGTAGGATCGATGGTAGGAGAAAAAAGATGAGCAATAGGCTAAGGCCTTAGCTGTTGAAGTAGAGGAAATTTTAATGGTTGAATCTAAAAGGTAATGGTAAAGTTCACGTAATCACTCTTCTCACACCATGACCAAGTTATATATATATATATGTATATATGTGGTTTTTTCTTTGTCATTTTAATTAATTAATTTATTTACCTTTTGTGTTTACAGGGGATGTGGAATTTTCTGCCCCTTCAAGAGGTTGTGAAATTAATTAGATTTATTAAAGTCAAGATCATTATTCGCTAGCTTGGTAATTAGTATTACACATCAACATACCTTAGCTTGTTTGGTAAGGAGGGGAGAAAAAATTAATAAATAGAAATAAAAGTTGATGTCTTTAATATTTTATTGATTCACTATAAAAGTTTAAATGACCCTCATCGATTATATTCTTATCTCTTTTCTTTTGTCTTTTATTTATGAGTTTCTCCTTCTTGATCAAAATACAAAAATACAATTCTGCAGTTTTTATTGAGGGCTCCATCTCTTTGTTAACCTTCCCATATAATAGGATTCAATTATTATCAAATTACCATTAAAAATTTACTTTTTTTTTTTGTTTGAACTTGGAATAGGAAATTTGAATTCTACATCTTTAGGTGGAATCGGGTGTTGAATTACTGCTCGATTATGCCTACAACTATAAAAAAAAAAAAAAATTTAAAGACAAATAATTTAAAAGATTAGGGAAATCATACTAAAATAGCATATTTTTAATACCTATTGCAAATATATAGCATATTTTGTTAATCTTATTTAATTATAGCATATTTATATCTTTGAAGATGTTAAATTCCTTTTGCCCCTTAATGAATAGTTTAGAAGACCTTAAGTTAATCATGTATATCATATGAGATTATTGTATATATGACAAGGTCATTCAACTGTGGCTATTCAACGGCTTATATAATATGGTATATAATTGAGAGTGTAGTTTCAAGTTTATAGTTATATAACTCTAAAATTAATAATTATGTAATTGATTTATTTGGTATAGAATAATTAATTATATAGATTATTGGAGCTCACATTATATATATATCCAGTCAGTCTCTTTACTAGTTACATATAATTTTTTAGCAGATGATAATTAATCGAAATATTTTTTATAGTTTTAATTATTAATTATTATACTTTTTCATTCACGTGCCAAAAAGGAAGACTTTATTTTAATTTTCATTTTTTCTGAATTTTTAATGCTCCCTTCTAAAAAGAAAAATCTAACGATTTTTGTATTTTAATTTTTATTATAAATTTCAATCACGTGCAAAAAAAGGAAAAGAATTTTATTATACACTTTCATATTTTGGTAAAGTTTATTTTATATATCTTTGAAATCTAAAATATGTATCCTAAACTTTTATTTTTGTTATCCTGTTGACTCATTGACTAAGAAATAAATTGGAAAAAAAAAAAAAACCTAGTTCAAATATCAAATTGCCTTTTTGGAGCCCTATTATCAACCATGATTAGGGTTATTTTATGTTTATAATACTATACACACACCTAAACTCACAACCCATAAAACCATCTCACAATTTTGTTTGGCATCAACTATCTCATAATTTTTAATGCACCCTTCAAAAAAGAAAAATATAAGGGCTTTTGTATTTTTATTTTTATTATAAATTTCATTCACGTGCAAAAAAGGAAAGGAATTTTATAATATACCTTCATATTTTGGTAAAGTTTATTTTATATATCTTTGAAATCTAAAATATGTATCCTAAACTTTTTATTTTTGTTATCATATTGACTCATTAACTAAGAAAGAAATTGAAAAAAAAAAAAAAAACTAGTTTGACTACCCAATTATTATTTTGGAGCCCTATTTTTAACTATGATTACGGTTATTTTATGTCTATAATACTATACACATACCTAAACTCACAGCCTGTAAAAACCATCTCATAATTTTGTTTGGCATCAACATGTGAGGTCAACGGCAAATATATAAATAAAATAAAATAAATAATTTGTAATTTAGCTTCATGTTTTAGTAAAATATCTTCCATTTTTTCACGTGTTTGAATTTACCTTCAGTTTGAATGGAGTTTCAAGACGAAAAGAGTACTAAATTTCTTCACAAGAAGGGTTGGCTTTCTCTGAAAAGTTAGCTTTCTCCGAATTATCCCCAGCCAGTTGCACGTATTATTGGTTTTTGAGGACCTGGCTATCGTACTAATATGCGGGTAGGATCGATGGCAGGAGAAAAAAGGATGAGCAATAGGTCAATGCCTTAGTCGTTGAAGTAGAGGAAATTTTAATGGTTGAGTCTAAAAAGTGATGGTAAAGTTCATGTGATCACTCTTCCCACACCATGACCAAGTTATATATATAAATATATATATATAAATGGAGATTGATATTTGAATCAAATTTTGAGTCTCCTAAACCTAGAATTGGGCAAATTTTTGTGCCTCCTAAGCAAAGAAAAAAAACCCCCAACTATGATAGAAGGAGGTAGAAAAATCTTTTTCAAGTCTCCTACTCTAATTTGAAATTCACGCAATACATTCACTATAAATAAAACTCTTGGAGCTCTTATTTTACTTAAATAATAGACTCTCAGGTGAATAAATTTATTACTATAATTCTCACTAATAATAATAAATTACTAGAGTTTTGAGTAGTTGGAAGGAGACAAATCGTATAAATACTGATTAAAGAGCTAAGTGCCTACGCACTCTGTCATCCAGGAGTTAGAAAACAGTAAAAAATGCTAATTAGTTGAAGTTTTCTCGATCAAATCTTCCAACATTCTTGTTGTTTTTCTCATAAGGTTCGTAGATTGTTGAATAATTTATTAAATATAATAATACAAGTCAGTATGATGTTTTATAAAATTTTTAAAATTTTACTGTACATGTTTTCTATTTTTCTTACATTTTCTGCATGTTTCAAATTTTAATTTTTGATTGTTTAATTGCTTGTTTATTCATTTATATATATATATATGTTTGTATCAGATGTATGGCTATAATTAATGGAAGAGCTTTTTTCTTTAAATTATTTTGAAGCTTATTTTCTCTCTGTTTGAATTATTTTCATCTAGATTTAGTTTTTTTGTTTTTTGTTTTTTTGGATTGTTTGAATTAGGGATCGATCAAAATTGTTCTAATTCTGAAACGCAGCTGCTGAATTTTGATGTGAAAAATTTAAAATTTTAAGGATTTTAAATTAAGATATCTATGTTGAAAAAATTGAAATCTTGGCTGACCTTTCTCGTCAACGATCTGTGACACCATACTACCACACCACCCTACCACACCCTTAACTTTCCTTTCCTTCCCCCGTTTTTACATTACGAAGCTTCGCGCAAGATTGGCCAAAATATAGCGATGGTGAAATCACGCGGAGGCCGTGAAAACATGGTATGGGGATAAAGTCTAAAAACAAACAAATCCCGGGATTCCATGAACATTGTTTTAATGAATGGTCATAGAATGCCGTGATTTCACGATCGTTTTTTTGAAAAAACAATCAAGTAATCCTGGGATTTCACGTGGAAACCTTTAATAAAAAAAATTTGGACGACCATCATTAAACATTCGTGAAAAATAAATAAACCACAATCGTTAAAAAACGGTCCTAAAACATCTTACTTTCAACAGCCCTGATTCCACGACTGTTAAAGAAGAGTCGTGGTAGCTTTCCACGACTGTTGCAATAATCGTGGAATCCTTCTCTTCTACTAGTATCACCAACTTTAAAAGATCAAGATAAGTTGTGTTAATAGGAACTATTATCTCCTTCATTTCATAACTAATGTATCTCTAATCATGTACTGTCTATTATACATAATGAAGACAATCAATCCAGCCATTCCTGCACAACAAGCATAATGAACAAGTCTTACTAAAAATTATAACAAGTATTACATGTATGATTTGTTAGTCAATATAAAAATTACTTTAAGTAATAGTTAAAGAAAATGACTCCAAGTTATTATAATGATTACTAATAATTAGTTCTGTCACAGATTACGATACTATTGTATGTTAGTTAATATAACAATGACCTCCAATCATCATACTTGGAGTCATCATAAAATGACTCCAAATAACTATAATTGTTACAACATGATCATTATAATGATTAATAATAGTTAGTTTCATATTGACTCTGCTCTGCTAATATTATATGATCATGATAGTATTTATCAAAAGTCAACATAAAATAACCTTAGCGTTACTTATCTCAAATTATAGCATTAGTTCTTAAATTTTAGCTATTATACCTTCAAAAGCTCAAATTAACAAAGCCTATTATTAATTCCTCCCATATTTAGTTTAACTCAATAATTTTTTCAAATTAATATCATAATATGGTAACATTTCCTTTTATGGCCTCAAGGCAAACTCAAGTAGGAGGAAAAGATGATTCAAACCGAAATGAAGATGAAAAACTATAGAATAGCAGTCAGAGCAACCCAAAATTAAAAAAAAAAAAAAACCAAACTCACTTATCTCAGATTTAGTATACAACCATTGTTTTGAGGAAGTTTCGAAGACGTAGAATGATTAGCAACAAATAAAATGCAAAGAGGATTGAAACTTTGTAAATTTGTCTTGAGCAATGAGAGTTGTGAGATTTAGAAACAGAAATTGAATGAAGGAGGGAGTTAAGTTTTCTTTCTTTTTTTTTTTTGAAAGAGAAAAAGAGTTTGAAGCAAAATGAGGGGAGTGAGAGAGATAATGGGCGGGGAGGATGAAAAAATGAGGGTGTGAGTTAATGTATTTAACCTCATGAACAGAATTGACGTTTTACATTTACCTTGAAAGGAGCTATTGACAGGGCAATGATACGAGGGAAAGTCACTAAATATGGTGTTAAAATTAAGAATACTTTTCTAAAAAATTCTATTTTTGTAATTTATGTTTAAAATATTAATCTTACTTATTAAAACAAATATTAATTTTAATTAAAATATAAATTAAAAATTGATTTTCTCTCTCTCTCATCTTTTTTCTCTCTACTGTTATGGAGAGAAAAAATTTGTCTGATGGAGGTTTTAAAACAAAATATAACCATGTAAAAACTAAATATTTTTATAAATGACTCTCGTTCTTTTTGGTTAACGGTTAGGGGACGTTTGGTAAATGCATTGCATTTTGATTGTATTTGAATGAAATTTGTTTTTTGAATGTTGTATTTGGTTGAAAAGTATTTATTTTATATTTGAATGAAATGTGTGTTTGGATGAAAAGTATTTTAGAGTTGAAAAGTTAAGATGAATAATGGAGTTAAAAAGTTGATGTGATTGTTTTAAAAAACTTTTGAATAGTAATTATTTTCATAGCACTGTTGCAAAATTTGTGTTTGGTGTAATGTTGTATTGCATTTGAATAAAATTAATATGAAATATTTTTGCCAAACGACACTTTAGTTTTTCTAGGATCAACAAATATAGTCATAGGATAAAGTCTTATAAAAATTATAATGGAGGATATTTTTTGTAATTATTAATTGTTAAACAAAAGCAAGAAGAAAAGTCTCTCTCTTTCTTTTTTATTTACGTAGCAAAAAGACTATGGTTCACAAAAAAATTAAAAAAAAAAAGGTCAAATAGGGCTCAACTCAACGGAAAGGGGGTTGTGCACGACAGCACGGTGGAGTTAAGGGAGGGAGATTCGAATTCCTTTTCACCTTCTTAATAAGATCAGATATGATATTATGACAAGGTTATATATACAATTTCTGGAAGCCTTTTTGGCTATTTATAAAATAAATATATAGTTCTCAAGTCCTAATTGACTTATGACTGAAGGAACTGAATTTTGCTTTAAATGTTCGGTGATGCATTAAATTTGTATTTTGCCAAGTACATCCCCTTGTTTCTTCTAAATGTCACTGCATATTAAACTCATGTATATTCCAGATTTTGTTTTGTATTTTCACCTTTAGTTAAACTGCATCTTGTCTAATGGCTTTGTAGAGTACGTAGTTGTAGATATATCTTTCAATCAATTAGTCCACCTGTTTTCTTAAAGAGGTCGGGTGGTTTCTAACTAGTTTCACCATGTGTTTTGTATATTTGACTATATGAGTAGTAAGGATATAGTTGACACATTACCAATGCCCCTGCTACAATGCACAATGCAGGCCAATGAGATCGTTGCTCCAAACGATTGATGCTACAACGAGAGTCATAAACTTTGGTGCGCGCCATGGTTTGATGTATGTAGTCCTATTCTCTGGAGACATTAGTCCTCTAGATGTATGCAGGAGCACCACCTAATCAGGTGCAAATTTGATCCGGATAATTATTGTGTAAGTTTGAAGGGGCCAGAATACAAATCCTCGCTGCCTGATATTGTAGGTAATAGACGTACCTTTCGGTACATAAAGTTTGATATCCCCGATCTTGATCTTATTACCTCTCCTCTCTTTCTCCAGTGAACGCACCGAAGAGTGAGATGGATCTATTGCTGAGAGAAGAGTTTCTCCAAGGTTGTTAGGACATATTTTCTCTTAAGTCCGATGGGATTGAGATATGAGACAAGCCTGCGAGATTTTCCCCTTTAACATCTTAATATGATTATTAGAGGTGTGATTTATATTCTCCCTTTCTCTCCTGTTACTATATTGGAGTTTTCGTAACCGTTCATCTCCTTTTTCTTTTCAGGATTTATGAATTGTTCGGGTGGGTAAAAATAATTGTTGGGCTTTTCTGCAGGTAATTTTTATCGAGCATGCAGCGCTTTTAAAGTATGGGGCTCGCAAGCTTGGCTATATTTTCATTCGTTGCCTGAATAATGAATGGCAGCTGAGCTCAACAAATTTTTTTGCTAACGCTATGGATGGGCATGGAGACAATAATTGGAAAAATGTGCAAGATTCAAACGAGATTCTGGTGTTAAAGATTCTAAATGTCTAGCTTGTCCATCACGTCTAGAAACGTTTTACGAACAAGAGGTTTTTGTAGAACCAGCTGTTGCTTCTGAGACACAAGGAATTGAAGCAGCGTCTGACCTTGGAAACAAACCAGAGAGACACGTGGTAAAGGAGGTTTCCTCTCGGATCGTGCCAGAATTGCACCACCGTTCTGAAGGAGATGTCAATTGGTCGAAAGCTTCTAGAGTTTCAGATGCGAGATTAACAAATGACTACACTGGTTTTGCTTCTGTTGATAGGTTCTTGAGAATGTCTATCCCAGTGCATTCTTACCAATCACCTCGTTCTTTTACCTTCGGAGGACAAACTAGAAGCGGAACTGGAGCCAAGCTTATGATGAACTTGCTGAATATTCTACTCTAACTGAAGAGGTGAGTTTTTATTGTCCGCTGGAGCACAAAGAGAATCACTTAGTCATCAAGGATGTAACTTGCTCATGTAATAATCGGGTAGACATGGAATTTACTGATTCAGCAGTCCTTGATGATGCTAGCAATGTCTCAAAAAACGTGGATTCCATAGAAAAGGATGTCGCTGGTATATTTGGAAGCGATAAAGATCTGAAGTTCTTGTTGAACCTTTGTGGGGAGTATCACAGTCACTATAGGTACCTGCAACATGGTCAGTTTTGCGATTTGTATTCCACGTCATCACCCATGTTATCCAGCCTGCCCTTGTCTCCTTCGGTACAGAACAAGAAGCCATGGGAAACTGTCCATGAATCCTCAGCGTTTGCGTAGCTTGGTAATCCTCAGAGTGGTAGATAGGGTGTTTCCATGAGACCACAGTGTTACCCTACAAACAGCTTCAGTTTTCCCTATGCTGCTTTTGGAGAAGAAAATAAACCAAGACATGGAACAGGGACATTGACATACTTCCCAAATTTGGTATTGACTTTGTTTGTTTTACATAAAAGACTAAATGACTGCAATTACCTTTACATAATAGGGACGCCCAATATTGTGCGCCAACTTAGGGGGAGTTTGGGGGAGGTTTTGGAGATGTGGTTTTGGGGTTTGGAAAAAAGTTGGTTTTGGAGAATATGTTTGGGAGAAAAAACTGTTTAGGGTGAAAAATTAAAAATTATAAAAATTTTTTTAGAAAAAAAATATCAATAAGGATCTTGTTTTGTTCCTCTCGAAATTCTATGCAATTTAAAAAAAAATTATCTCATTTGGACTTGTATACAAAAAGTTATGAATTTTTAAAATTTGGAGTTACCGTAACATTTTGGAAATGTAAATAATAAAAAGTAAGAAAGTTTTGGAAAAAAGTGAAAAATTGAGGGCTAGAGACAGCCCCCCAAACGGCCCTTTAATGTTGCGATAGAACGTGTTAATGTTGTAATGAAAAATTTTTCGATTTGTTACACAATTTGTTTGTGTATGTGCGTGTGTTATTTTGCGTCTTGGATTGCAGCCATATTTGTAGTCTTCCTCGGAAGACAAAGGCAAAACCAAAATTGGGAAGTATGTACCTGGTCCGTGTCTTTCCTTGTTTTCTACTCCAAATGCAGCACAGGGAAAGCTTTAGCTATCTGCAGGGTAAGAGCGAGTTCCCGTAGAAACACCTTTTCTACTGCTCCGAGGATTAAATGCTAAGCAAACTCTGAGGGTTCATGGTCGGGTTCCCACAACTTTTGGTTCTGTAACAAAGGTGACAAGGTCGGGCTGGACAAACACATGTGAGGACGCGACATACAAACTGCAGAACTACTCGTGATGCAGGTTCCTAAGGTGGCTATTATAATCTCCTCGAACATCCAGCAAATACTTTAGAGCTTCAACGCTTCCAAGTACACCAACAACAGTCTTTTTCTTTGGGATCCATGGTTTTCGAGACATTACTAGCATCACTAAGGACTATGGAACCAGTATATTCAAGCGATATCGCCGATGACTAAGTCTTCCTCTTCGTGCTTCAGCGGACAAATCAACACTCATCTCGTCAAAAAGAATGGAATATTTGGCAAGTTCGTCACCAGATTGGCCCCAGTAATCTACCTTGCCATGTCTAGTTTGCACTCGAAAAGTAAAAGAACAATGTGCCTGATAAGAATGCACTAGGACTAACATACTCAAGAACCTGTTCATAAGAACACAATCAGTGCAGTCACTTGTTAATCTTGTATCTAAAAATTCTAGAAGCTTCCGGCCTTTCGACATGTTCATCAGTGTGACAACGCGATTCCGGCACAATTGGAGAAGCAAACTCTTTTAAGAAGTGTCTCATGGGGTTTGTTTTCGAGTTCAAACGCAACTTCAACTCTCTGGGGCTCATTAGCAATGGTAGTTGTACAAAAATCTAATGTCGAAACATGTTTTATTTAAAGTAATGAACAAGAAGGACATTCGAAAAAATCTTAATAACGCCAGAATCTTGCGTTGAATCTTAAAACATGTTTTGAACGATATTAATTTCCATGACCATCCAAAGTGTAGGTAATAAAACTTGCTTGAGCTCAGAAGCTATTCTAGCTTCGGATAAAACAAAAGAATTTAGCCTAAGATTTTGATCAAGCCCCATAGCTAAAAACAATGCACATTAGTTGCCTTCAGAAAAAAAACCAAAAATTATTAACAATTCGTAAATCTTGAAAATGAAAAACAAGATGAGAAAATAATAAAAATAAGAACAATAAAAATAAAAATAAAGCCAGTGATGCTCTCTATTGTTAGCTATTTATAGGCTTAGTATGAATCCTAATTCTACTACAGGTATTATTCTAAGACAAAAACAATGATACTAGTAGAATTCCTGTAGGAATGCTAATATTTAAAGTAGAAATTTAAACATAAATCCTGATTTGAATAAATCTAAATAATGGTTAGATTCTTATTAAGTGTTTGGGACACACATTTTTTTAGCATTGCATTTAAATGCAATGCAATTTTCCCCCAAATACAAAAACATTTCATTCAAATACCAATCACATCACATTTTAAATCAAACACATTCACTATTTATTATTTCACTTTTTCTATTACTTTTATTAATTACATCATATATTCTCTCTCCCTCTTTTTTTTCTCTATACTTTTACCCATCACATCACGTATTTATTATTAAAATACAATTCAAATACTTTTCTCCCAAATACACATTGCATTCAAATGCAATGTTAATGCTTTTCCTCCAAATACAAATTACATTCAATATATTGCATTCAAACGCAATGCAAATGCAATGCGTTCACCAAACGAAAAAAAAAAAAAACACATGTTTTTTCACTAAAAAAAATCTATATTTATATATTTACACAAAAAACGATGCCTCATAATTTATACTTTTTAATTTTCTATTTTTAAAATTCGTAGCACTTTTTAATGGCTCATTTGACAAATAAATTTCATTTTAATTTCATTCAAATGAAATATAATTTTACATCAAATACAAATTTTGCAACAATATTATGAAAACAATTATTATTTAAAAGTTTTTTAAAACAATCACATCAATTTTTTAACTTCACTATTTATCTCTACTTTTACCAATCACATCAACTTTTCAACTTTAAAATACTTTTCATCCAAACACACATTTCATTCAAATACAAAACAAATACTTTTCAACCAGTGCAACATTCAAAAAACAAATTTCATTCAAATATAATCAATATGTAATGCGTTTACCAAACACCCTTTTTCTTCTCTCTCAAACACTTAATTCAAAAATATTCTCAATTTAAATTAAAATATTTTTCAAAACAACTTTTCAAACCTATTAATGTATTCTTGTAAGTTAAAATATTGGAGTTTATATTTATTTGTATTGTTTTTATTTTGACCTTATCTTTTAGATATTTTTAAGTTCTTTTAGGATAAGTATAATTATTTGATTGTTGGGATTATAGATTACATTAATTCGACTGATTATTAGGAGTAGGATTAGCTTTTTATTATGGAATGGCAATAACGAGAAGGTTGTTAGGATAGTTTAATTTTATTTATTTTTTATTGTATATAATTATCTTTTGTAATTATTCTTATAGGGTTTGAAAATTAAGATTTACCGTTAAAACTTTCTTCGTTATTTTGACAGTTTAGTTTTAATGATGATTAACAAAATATTTTGAGAACTCTCTCAATTTATTATCATGTATTTATTAATGCAATTATGTAAACTAATGCAATTTTGGTGCCTCTCTTTTACGAAATTCATGATCTTCAACTGTTGGAAGTTGGAAATATCATCCTAAGGATGAGCAGAGATGCATTTTCCATGATGCTTTGAAATCGCTTTTAATTAATTTATCGAAAGAGTGAAAAGTATCATATTGTGGCATGGACCCCGGTTTGATTCCTGGCTATTGCAGTTTGAGTTATCGGGATTTTCTAGTGCTTAATGTAATGGAGTTCTACCATTACCGTCTAATTCATGCTTAATGAACTTTTCTTGTTTTTTTTTTTTTGATGAATTGAGATAACAAAAAATTATTAGCACTAAATCAATGTTATATGGTAATAAAAATTATTTATTATACTTTTTCATTCACGTGTTACAAAGAAAAAGGATTTTATAATATACCTTCGCTTTTTTGTGACGACGCTTAATGAACTCTTCTTTGCTTTTTATTTTCTATGCTGAGTTGAGGAAAAAAAAATTACAAACAATAAATCAACGTTATTTAGTAATAAAAAATTATTTATTATATTTTTTCATTCACGTGCAAAAAAAAAAAAAGGATTTTATAATGTACCGTAAACATGTGTTCTTTTATTTTTATTTTCAATTTTGCCAAAAAGAAAAAGGATTTTATAATGTACCTTTATATTTTTGTAAACATGCACTCTTTTATTTTTATTTTTATTTTTGCTGAATTTTTTAATGTTCCCCACAAAAAAAAAAAAAAAAAAAACCTAAGGATTTTTGTAAGAAAAAGGATTTTATAATGTGCCTTTATATTTTTTTTATCGGTGATTATTGAACTCTTCTTGTTTTCTTATTTTTATGCTGAATTGAGGAAAAACAAATTATAAACAGTAAATCCATGTTATTTAGTAATAAATAATTATTTATTATACTTTTTTATTCAAGTATCAAAAAGAAAAATAATTTTAGGGGCATTTGGAGAACAAATTCAATTTTAATTTTACTCAAATACAATACAATTTTACACCAAAACACAAATTTTGCAACAGTGCTACGAAAACAATTACTATTCAAAATATTTTTAAAACAATCACATCAACTTTTCAATTCTACTATTTATCTCTACTTTTACCAATCATATCAACTTTTTAACTCTAAAATACTTTTTATCCAAACACACATTTCATTCAAATACAAAACAAATACTTTTCAACTAAATACAACATTTAAAAAACAAATTTCATTCAAATACAATCAAAACGCAATACATTTACCAAACGCCCCCTTATAATGTACCTTCATATTTTTGTAAACATGCGTTTTTTTTTTTATTTTCAATTTTGCCAGAAAGAAAAAGGATTTTATAATGTATATTCTTAATTTTGTAAACATGCGCTCTTTTATTTTTATTTTTAATTTTGGCAAATTTTTTATTGCTCCCCTGTGGTAAAAAAAAAAAAAACCTAAGAATTTTTGTATTTTTATTTAAACAATAAGTCAATGTTATTTAATAATAAAAAATTAATTATTATACTTTTTCATAAATAAAAAATTATAAACAGTAAATCAATATTATTTAGTCATAAAAAATTAATTATTATACCTTTTCATTAAACAAAAAATTATGAACAGTATATCAACGTTATTTAGAAATAAATTCACATGCCAAAAAGAAAAAGAATTTTATAATATACCTCCATATTTTTGTAAACATGCGCTCTTTTATTTTTATTTTTAAAATCAATGTTATTTAGTAATAAAAAAATTAATTATTATACTTGTTCATTAAACAAAAAATTATAAACAGTAAAAAAACATTATTTAGTAATAAAAAAATTAATTATTATACTTTTTCATTCACATGCCAAAAAGAAAAAGAATTGTATAATGTACCTCCACATTTTTGTAAACGTGCACTCTTTTATTTTTATTTTTGATTTTTCAAAAAACAAAAAGGATTTTATAATGTTCCTTCATATTTTTGTAAACATCTGCTCTTTAATTTTTATTTTTAATTTTAATTTTTCAAATTTTTTAATGCTCCCCTGCAAAAATAAAAAAAATAAAAGATTTTTGTATTTTTATTTAAAATAAGTCAACGTTATTTAATAATAAAAAATTAACTATTATACTTTTTCATCAAACAAAAAATTACAAACGGTAAATCAACATTATTTAGTAATAAAAAATTTATTATTACACTTTTTCATTCACGTGCCAACAAGAAAAAGAATTTTATAATGTACCTCCATATTTTTGTAAATATGCACTCTTTTATTTTTATTTTTATTTTTGCTAAATTTTTTAATGCTCCCTTCAAAAAAAAAAACCTAAGGATTTTTGTATTTTTATTTAAATATTTAACAATAAAAATTTAATTATTACAGTTTTTCACGTGCTAAAAAGGAAAAGAATTTTATAATGTACATCCATATTTTTGTAAATATATGATCTTTTATTTTTATTTTTAATTTTGCTGAATTTTTTAATGCTCCCCTCCAAAAAAAAAAAACTTAAGGATTTTTGTATTTTTATTTTTTTTTATATTTTTCATTCATGTGCCAAAAAAAGGAAAGGAATTTTTATTTTTTTATTTGTTGAATTAAAAAAAAAAAAACTAATAGGGTGGTTGTTTTTCGTATTACGTTCGTATTGTGTTTTCATCCAAATACAAAAGTTTTATGTTTAAATATAATGTTTTTTATAATGCTTCAAATATATTTGCTATTCCTAAATATTTTAAAAATAAATTTTTTTTATTCACATCATATTATCTATTCATCTCACCTTTTCTATCTACTTTTGCTAATCATATAAATTTTTCAACTCTAAAATATAATTCAAATACTTTTCATCTAAACACACATTACTTTCAAATACAAAATAAATACTTTTCATTTAAATATAAAATGTATTCAATACATTGCGTTCAAATATAATACGAATACAATACGTTTACCAAACATCCCATAAGGTTTTTATAAACAGTTGTGAACAATATTTAAGCAATAAAAATTTTATTATTGTATATTTTCACTCACGTGCCAAAAAACAGAAAAGAATTTTATAATGTACCTTCGTATTTTTGTAAATATGAGCTCTTTTTATCGTTATTTTTATTTTCACTGAATTTCTAAGGATTTTTGTATTTTTATTTTTATTATATTTTTCATTCACGTGCCAAAAAAAGGGGAAAGGAATTTTATAATGTACCATCATATTTTGGTAAAGCTTATTTTATATCTTTGGAATCTAAATATGTATCCTTCACATTGAACATTTATTTTTGTTATCCTATTGACTCATTTATTAAGAAAGAAATTGAAAAAACTGGTTTAAATCTCCAATTACCTTTTTGGAGCCCTATTTCTAAACAAAATTAGAGTTGTTTTATGTCCATAATACCATACACACACCTAAATTAAAACTGTAACCTATCACAACCTATAAAACCATCTCATAATTTTGTTGTTAGCATCAACATGGGAGGTCAATGGCAAATAAAAGTAAAAATAAAAATTGTAATTTAGCTTCATATTTTGATAAAATATAAATATTTCACGTTTAAACTTTTAACTTCGTTATCCATTGTCTCGTTAACTAAGAAAGAGATTTGTAGAAATTAGTTTAACTGTCCAATTATCTTTGTGATCCTCATTTCTAAGCATATGATTTAGGGCTATTTATGTCCGTAACACTGGACACATCCCTAGACTGAAAGTAACCAATCATAACCTATAAAATCATTTCATATATATATATATATATATATGTATTGTTGGCATGTGCGGTCAATGCCGTTCTTACAACAAAAGGCAATCTCTCTTCATAGATGCGAGGTGAGATCTGTGTGAGGGAGCTCTCCTAGTTGGCGCGAGCCTTGCACCAAGTCATCAAGAGGGGGCTCACCATGCAGGCATGAACCTCGATCGTGTTTGGTTTGTGCGAGGGACATTGCCTTGTTACTTGTTAGAACCAGCTTTGTGACAATTTTGCATGAGAGGAGCTGCCTCGTAGGTTCAAGACTTGTGCAGATCTCTCCTTTCTTATTTTCCCCCCCTTTTTAGTCAATGACGTGTGAGGTTAATAATACCAACAACCTCGTATTAGGAGAAAATTTAGTGGCAATAAGTTACCAAAAAACGTGGGGAATGGCGCACACTTTTTCTTTTTGGGAGAAAAATTCAAAACTCAATCTTGTATCTCTCATTTTAGTTAGAATTATGTCTTATTCCTAGAACCTATACTAGCTAGCACTCTCATCTTTGAATTTTTAGTTTTCTTTGAATTTTTGGTTTTGGTGTGTTTCGATTAAAGCTTCATTTGATTCACAAGTTTGAATCCAAATTTTTTGATTCAGTTTTATCTTTTTCTGTAAAGTCAATAAAAACTATAATTAAATCAACTAACTTGAATTTAAAAATTTTATTTCATTTCAGACTAAATCTATGGACCAAACGAATCTAAGACTGAAATTTTTGACAAATATAGCTTAATATCTAAACCAAACTACCATAGTCGCAAATAATAAGATCACAAAGATCACTCGCTTCATGTGAGGAAGTGAGGTTGTGTTTCATGTAAGGGAGTGAGGCACATGAAAGAGGGGTCTATCATTACCGTCTAATCTCATCGGACAATAATGATGCTTAATGAACTTTTATTGTTTTCTATTTTTTATATCTATCTTTGCTGAATTGAGAAAACGAAAAATTATAAAGAATAAATCAACGTTATTTAGTAATAAAATATTTGTTATTATACTTTTTCATTCTCGTGCCAAAAAGGAAAAGAATTTTATAATGTATGTCCATAGTTTTGTAAACGTGTGCTCTTTTATTTTTATTTTTAATTTTGCTAAATTTTTAATGCTCCCCTCAAAAAAAAAAAACACCTAACGATTCTTGTATTTTTATTTAAATACTAAGTCAACGTTATTTAGTAATAAAAAATTAATTATTATACTTTTTTGTGTCAAAAAGAAAAAGAATTTTATAATGTACCTCTATATTTTTGTAAATATGTGCTTTTCTTTTTTTCTATATTTTATTTTTTATCTTTGCTTAATTGAGAAAACAAAAAAATTATAAACACTAAGTCAACGTTTTTTAGTAACAAAAAATTCTTGACTTATTGTTTTTTCCTTTTTCTTATTATTTTTTTTTGTCGATGACGTGTGAGGTTAATAATACCAACAACCTTGTATTAGGACACGTCTCCTGCTAGTGATGAAAGGTAATTAGGCAAAATTCAGCATTAAAAATAAAAATAAAAGAGCGCATATTAACAAAAATATGAAGATACATTATAAAATTCTTTTACTTTTTGTTACGTCGATGAAAAAGTATAACAATTAATTTTTTATTACTAAATAACGTTGATTTATTGTTTATAATTTTTTGTTTTCTCAATTAAGCAAAGATAAAAATAAAAAATAGAAAACAAGAAGAGCACATATTTACAAAAATATAGAGGTATAAAATAAAATTCTTTTCCTTTTTGGCATGTGAATGAAAAAGTAAAATAATTAATTTTTAATTACTAAATAACACTGATTTACTCTGTATAATATTTAGTTTCCTCAGTTCAGCAAAGAAAAAAAATAAAAAATAGAAAATAAGAAGAACTCATTAAACATTATTATTGTCGGATGAGATTAGACAATAATGATAAACCCCTCTTTCACATGCCTCACTTCCTCACATGAAACATAACCACACTTCCCCACATGATGCGAGTGATCGTTATGATCTTACCATTTGCAACTATGGTAGTTGGTTTAGATATTAAGCTACTCTTGTCAAGAATTTGAGTCTTAGGTTTGTTTGGTTAATAGATTCAATTTGAAATGAAATAAAATTTTTAAATTCAAATTTATTAATTTAATTATAATTTTTATTGACTTTTCAAAAAAAAAAAAAGGAATCAAATAATTTAGATTCAGACTTGTGAAGCAAACTAAGCCTTAATCCAAACACACCAAAACCAAAAATTCAAAGATGAGAGTGTTAGCTAATATAGGTTCTAGGAATAAGACATAATTCTAACTAAAATGAGAAAAACAAGATCGAGTTTTGAATTTTTCTTCTAAAAAGAAAATGGATGCGCCACTCCCCACATTTGTTGGTAACTTATTACTACTAAATTTACTCTAAATAAAATGCCAAAAGAGAAAAGAGACTCTGCCGAATGTTCCCACATTGTTAGTTTTAAGGCTGGTAATTTGGGTCATAATACAGTAACACGACACGAAATTCACACGAAGTTAGAGGGTTTGGGTTTTCCTTAAATGGGTTTAGGTAAAAAAGGGTCAAACCCGTCAAGCACGATTAAATAAAATATCCAACCCGTACGAATCCGCCAACCCGTAATTGATATGAAATAACTCGTTTAATGAATGGATCATATATGGGTTGACATAAACATGACTTATAAATTGCCCATTTATAATCTTTAATATATTTATATTGTTAAGTGTATTATAATATTTTACTATTTTTAATTTTAAGTTTTCAAAATTCAAAATTCAAATATAAAATATATCTTTTATTTTCATATATATATTTAAAAAAAATTTAGCATAGAAAAGAAAATCTAGATTTTACTCCTTTTTTCTTAGTTTTTCATTGCCTTTGCAGTTTTACTCACCTCACCTCATCTCCCTCCCTTTCCTCACTTAATTGACCTATGCGACAACATAATCAGTCATTCCTGACCCTGTCATTGTCAACCCCCCCCCCACCCCCCCTCCGGTCCCCTCACCCTATCGCCCTCCCTTCCCCCTCCCCTCCATTCACCTCACCCCGTTGCCCTCCTTTCCCCTCACTCTATTAACCTTCGCGACAACACGGCTAATTACTCCTCATCTCCCTTCACCTCTCCTCATCGCCCTCTCCTCCCCCTCACTACAATACTATATATTTATTTTTTTACTTAATTATATATGATATAAAACAAGAATTTTCATAGCTAATAAAGCACAATTAATATGAATTTTAAAATTTTATAAGTAAATTTCACTTGTATTTCATAAAAAAAAAAAAAGATATGTTACCTAATAAACATATTAAAGTATCGCAATTATATTGAATAAGTTATTATTTTATTTATATTTAATTTAAATAGATTAATTTAAATCGACATGATTAACACGATTAATAAATAAGTTGGGTTTGAGTTTGAGTTTGAAATTTTGAAACAATTATTAAATGGGTCGGGTTTTGATTTAGTATGATAGTGTCAACTAAGCCTCATAACATGATACAAATATGACACGATAATACAAATTATCGGTTCTAATTAGTTTCTTAGGAATAATCGTGGGCATTTGAAGCCAAGCATTAAAGGTGATAAAAACGAGTTTCGCGTAGCTTCAAGTGAAATTTCCACCAAACAAAAGTAGTTGGTGAAATGTAACAATAGCTGTGAAGTCATGTACGAAAAATATAATTATGTTTAGGAATCTTCTGGTAGGTCTTATATTGTGTATTATTGATAAAAATTGTTGTTTTAACTGTTTGGTTAAATTTTTAATTATCTAATTTAGGATTAGAGTTATTTTGTATCTTGTGTTATAAATTTTTAAAATAAGCAATCAAGTATGAGAATGTTTACAAATCAATTCAGTAATTTAAAAACAATTTATAAAGATAATACAAAATTTTTAATGACGTAAGACCCCTCCACAACGAGCGGACCCGCGGATTTTGGCACGTTGCGTACGTGGCAACCGTGTAATGTCAATGAGGCCCACCCACTTGCCACTGGGATTTGGTGGGTTGGAGCGACCAAAAACAAAGTCGTTTCTGGAGGCACCATAACTACGGCACTACTTTTTTTGTTTTTTCTTTGTTTGTTTTATTTTATTTTATTTTATTTATTTATTTTGAATTGTGACAAAGGACTTTTTTGCGTAAACTTTAAATTACAAATTAATTATTAGTATATGTATTGAATTATACACCCACCCCAATTACATTCCCCTTTAGAAATTCTAGCTTCTGTGGCTGCTACGTACTTAAGATGGCTAAATTCGATTCATCTGTCTATTTCAGATTCTTCTTGAAACAATATAAATAGTTTCCGTCACCGAGATGACATAATATCTGATTTCTACCCCCTTATTCTCCTAAAAAGTTTAGCAAATTATTTCCTCCAAAATCACATAAAAACACACTAATGGTTTGAACTTAGGTTTCCTATAGTAGGAAAAGAAAGCGAATCTTACTATTAAAATAAAGTATCAAAAACAATAATTATACATGTTTTACTTGTTCATAATCCTTCCAAAAAGACTATTATTCCAACAAATACATTGAATTAAGAATTAATCATCGTAATATAATATTAATGAAAGGATATAATAATAATATAGGTCGGATAATTAAATTTATTGATGCTATATCATTTCAATGCCAACATTAAAATAAAAGAGTGTAATAACAGTCTAGGATTAGATTTTTTTTTTATATTATATATTTTTAACATTAGTGTTATATGTTGAATAAATTTGATATTGTTTATTACTCTTATATGTTATGTACACAAATATGATATAACAACATAAAACATCTTTCTATTTTGGTGGCAATAATTGAGATTAAGTTGGGCATGCTTTGTCTCCCACTTGGTGCGTGTGGCCGCTAAAAGTTCTTAGAACCCTGCGAAAGGGTGTATCGGAGACAACATCATTGTATTGTTCTCAATAATTATCTGGTGTGCGTGAATCCAAAACTTCTCTACTGGCGACAAATCTGGTTTTGAGTTCATGGATTTTATTTGTGGTTGTTATTTGTGTGTGTTTGTGTATATATACACACATACATATATATATATACATTACAGATTGTGGTATAAAATAGAAATAGTACCGAATCAAATGATATTCACATGTTTTTGAAATTTTATAAAATATTAATATTATTCGTCCTGCGAGAGTGACATTTATGAGAATAAACTAAATGGAATTATTTACACAGGAAACCCACTAATTGTTGTCTCTTTTTATTTCATTTTGGTCAACTATATAGTAAATATATCTTAAACCTGGACTGTGTGAAGCTTCCTCACCTTAAGCATCCTAGGTTTTAATTATTGCGACGGGGACGCTTATCATTTTAACTGATTAATTTGAAGTCAATGGCTCAATGTTAAACAAAGGGTGGATTGACCAATGGGTAAAATACAACATATGTAGTCCACTAATTGAGATCTCATGTTTCAGTGTTTTAATTAATATCTAACCAATCGTCATAAATCATGTTATTTATGTTTAATTGAGTGAGATGTTAAAGCACAAAAGTCAATTATAAACCATTTTAAATTTTCTAAATGACATGATGTAATGTAGTTGGTTAGATGTCATTTAGAATGTTAAAGATTGGATAAGAGACCTGAGTTTGGGGTCTATCTTAAATGAACCGTGAATATGTTACTTAACATTTAATGCATTTACTAAAATCCTTGGATATATTATTTTAAAAAATATATATCTATATTATTTAGACCTCTAAAAAAAAAGGGAAAAAAAAAAGTCGTTAGAAAGTCCTTGGTGGTGAGTGAACAGCTTGCTTTGTCCCAGTACGCATCAGCCCAAGAAATTGAGGTCATTTCATGGAATAATGGGATTCCCATATACATGAGAAAAGAGAAGTAGATGATCAAAAGAAAGAAATGGATAAGAATAAACAACTAAGTGGAGGGCCCTGATTTTTCAAATTGCTTGAAAAGATTATTGAGAGATAATTTGAAAATGAGAGGCGTGAAAGAGTTCGTCAAACCACTACTAAATAGCTTAGAAGAAATAGTCATGCTTTGCCTTTATTAATTTCATGTGCATGTCGTTTTATTTACAATTGCAGGCTCCTAAATATAACGAATGCCATTAATCACCTCCATAATGGCCACCACTAATCCTCTATTAATTATGCAAGAGAAAGAAGCAGGCATGTTAGGCTTATAATAAAAGAAACACAATTAATTTATCAACTTCTGGTGTCCTAAGTTTCCAAACTAATAATTGTATGGAGCCATGATGTGTGTTCTTAATTTGTTTCTTCTATTGGGTTTTTTGTTTCATCGAATGCCAAAAAAAAAAAAAAAATCATGTAAGAATTAAATCTATATGTAATATATATATATATGTGTGTGTGTGTGTGTATCTAACGTGCTGCTTCATGCAAAAACAATGATTTGTTTTGCGTGTTTATGTGAGATATATATGTGCCATTAGAACTCCAAGAGTTTGATTTGGATTCGAATTCCTTGCCACATAGCTGGGGGCCTCTGTGCCATACCATCTGATGCAACTTGCTTGAGAAATTCTACTCTCCAAAATTTAAAAATAGAAATAAATAGGTCTCTCCTCATTTTTTAAATATAGTATCTAGTTGATTTTTACCCACAGTTCATTTTTAGTATTGTATTCGTATTATATTCACATTATATTCAAATACAATGTAAATTTTATCCAAATATAAAAATATTATATTTAAATATTAACCACATTATATTTTAAATCTAATACAATCATTATTTATTATTTTATTTTATTTATTAATCATATTGTGTATTCTCTTTTTCTTTTTTTTTATCGTTTTATTTTTACCATCACATCACATATTTATTATTTAAATATAATTCAAATACATTTTATCTAAATATATATTATATTTAAATATAATATAAATATTTTTTAAATATAAATTATATTTAATATATTATATTTAAATATAATACATTCACAATATATCCATTTTTTAATCTTTTAAGAAGGGTTGATTCGAATCCTCGATCTTTTTTTTCTGAGTAAAAGCTTTCTCTGCTCTTTAGAGGTTGCAAATAACTATTTTATACTATTTTAAAAAGTTGAAAGGTCTTTTAACGAAAAAAAAAAATGTTGAAGGGTCGACCAAATCACAATTTTTTTTAAAAAAATAAGGAACAAGTTGACATGTCATAATGAATGGACGTTGGTTCTTGGAAATATGTGTGTGTGTATATTTAATTTTTCTATTTTTCTCGGGTTGCCCTTGGAAATATATTATTAGTGTATATGCAACACTTTTAGTAAAAAAAAAAAAAAGATTAAAAGAAAAAAAAACACAAACATGCCTAAGCCACAAGCCGTGCCTTTGACAAATAAAATATTTACTTGGATAACTCAAACATTTATCTTATTTTCGTAGTGGGATGAATTCAACTGGCCTAAGTTGCAACCTTCAAAAATATGTATATATATATATTTTTTATAAATTAAAGATAAAGTCAAACATAAGTTAGAAGTACGTATACATGTACGTGCTTCTTCTAAACTACAAATAGTATTAATAAAAACATGGTCTTAGTTTCCATATTGAATATTCTCCAAACTAAGGGGACGTTTGGTAAACGTATTATATTTTGATTGTATTTGAATGAAATTTATTTTTTGAATGTTATATTTGGTTGAAAAATATTTGTTTTGTATTTGAATGAAATGTGTGTTTGGATGAAAAGTATTTTAGAATTAAAAAGTTGATGTAATTGGTAAAAGTAGAGATAAATAGTAAAATTGAAAAGTTGATGTGATTGTTTTAAAAATATTTTAAATAATAATTATTTTCATAATACTGTTACAAAATTTATATTTAATATAAAATTGTATTATATTTAAATAAAATTAAAATTAAATATTTACCAAGCATATATTTAGAAATCAACTAAGCCAGGCCAACGTTAAGGGAAATGTCCAAAAAAATTAAAAATACAAAAAGCTGCTAAGGAGTCAGATATGTAACGCAGGGCAACCGGCAATCGTGGCGAGGCTGGCGTTAGCCATCTGAAATTGGACCCAAAAAAAATATTTTAAAAAAATGTTTTTTTTTTTTTTTCTATTTTTCCTGAAAATTTGAAATTAGTGTTAGGACCTAAGAAACAGCCAAACACATGGCAAAAGCAACACGTAGTTGGACGCAATCATAAGGGCTTTTTAAAGAGTATAGCGCCGCCACCTATTACCACATGGGGTCCACTCCTCTATAAAATACTCAAGAAGCAGACGTATGATTCATTTTAAAAGGAAATATATCACAAAAATAAAAATGCTTTATGGTGTAAAATTAAAAAAGTAACAATAAAAATAGAAATAAAATATTCCTAAAAAATATTTATAAAAAAATAGATGAAATAGTTATTGTAAATTTGTAAAATTTACACAATTTGAATATTTGACTATTCATGACAATTCATAATAAAACTCTTTATAATATGTATTTTGTTCTTTTTTAAAAATGCACAAGATAATCTAATTTCAATCATGTAATCTGCACGTGGGAGACAAAAATAGAACCATGAGTAAAAAATATAAAAAATAAAAAATAAAAAAAATGTTATACAACAGTTGTAAGGTAGAAATTAAAAAAAAAAAAAAGGAAGTTACCACATTACGGATTTTATGAGTGGGGAATGCAAAATAAAAATGGAACCACAAGTCTATAACAAAAGAAAAAATCAAAAAACTAAAAAATTAAAACAAAAGAAAGAACAAACCAAAAATATGGAAAAACACCAAAATTAAAAAAGGAAAACAAAAAAGAGACAGAGAGAGTGCTGAGTCAAAAACTCTTTTGAGAAGCCGTCCTGTAATAGTCAAAAATGTTGTCATTTGACAAAGATGAGCATTTGATTATTTTAATATAGTATAGATAAATAAGAAGAAGTGAAATGATTTAAAATGTTTTAAAATTGATTATATATTATAATGGTTTTATTTAGTTGGAAATTATTTAATAAAATGGTTGAGGTTGTTTATGTTTATCATCTTTGACGCATGCATGTACATGTTTTTAAATTTCTAGGGTAGTGAATTTCTTATATATATATTTAAGGGATTTATAATTAAATAATCTTTTTTAATACGTCTTTTAATAAGTGATCCAAGTTTTTAAAAATTAATTAAAAGGTCTTTTTTTTTTAAATAGTCAATTGATTTTCTTAAATAGTAAATTAGTGATTGATTAAATTACGATTAATTACGGATTAGTCATAATATAAATTATTGATTTTATTAATCAATCATTAATTGATTAACAATAACTAATAATTAATTATTGACTGATCAAATCTAAAAAAATGACAGACAACTATTTTACTAAATTAAAAAAATTCAGCTATACATTAAATTTGATGACCAAAATGAGTCATCTGGTCTAATTTTGTGAATATACTACTAAACTCTTCTTGCAATCATAAAATGTTTTAAAGTTTCAAAACACAATAATTTTTGCAAACATTAGTGGTTTTTTTTAATGGAAAATATATTCCAAATCTAGCAAATTGATCCATTTTTATCAAACCAATTAAAGGTTTTGTTAAAAGAGGCACGCATGTGTTCTAATGTTGATGACTTTTTTTTTTTTTTTTTTGAATTTGGGATGTAGGGATTCTTACTTTATATTTTTAAATAAAATGAGTGTGAAATAATTATTATGTTAAACTTGTTACTACGATTGTTGATGACTTGAGTTACTTATTTTGATGTCCGTGTTAAAAACTTGACACATAATTATTTCATGTAATCTTTTTATTCGAATTTATTGATGAATTGGTTTTTCTGTAATTTAAGGTTATAAGTATTGATGATTGTAATTTCCTTTTCTAATTATATATTTTTGGTCGTTGAAAAGCATATGCTATAGAGAAGTACTAGTAGCATACGGTATCCGTCCGAATCCATGGTATTATATAAAGATCAAAATCTCACCTCTGTGCTCTAAATCCAGCAAATCTTATCAAAAAGCTAATCTTCCAAAGGCCGAATTTCATTCCCAAATCACTTCCTTTTCTTTCCTTCCCCAAAGGAATTTCTCTTTCTCAAGTAGACTCTGTCTCGTCTCATCCACTAAACAGTGAAAACTAAAACTATGCATCCCACAAAGCGCGGCCAAAGATTCTTTAAGTTCCGTGGTAGCAACCCCTTCAACTTCACCAAATTCTCCTCTTAAGGAATTAGCCACTTTCCTCTATTTCCCATTCTGTCCCTGCCGTTATTTACATAGCTTTTTCACTTCTTTTTTTTTTTTTTTTTGGCTATTATTGTTTTTATTAAATTTTCGCATATAATTAGAGAAATTAAAAAGTCGTGTAGTTATACCTAGCTGGCTAGATGGTTGGCAAAAAGTTCGACGTGTGCTTGTCAAGCGTGGTTGTGGTGGGAATGGGTTGGGTTATGTTGAGGATTGACTACTCAAGGCTATTCTGGCTTCTTTTTGGTGTCTTTTCCTACGAAAACCACGAGGGAAAGCCTCGGATCATTTAATCGCTTCTTATTCTTCTTCTCTTTTGATCCCTTTTTTACAATATCGAATTTTTATTTTTATTTCCTCCACCACGATTAGAGAGAGCAAGAGAAAGAGAATATTCTGAATTCTCTCTCTTAAAAAGAAAAGCCCAGAAAAAATAAAAAAATAAAAAAAGGGTGTACTACTTTGTGGTCTAGAGCAGAGAGGTGAATTGATTAAACATGTACAAGAAGCAGCAGTTCTATACTGGAGATCCCCGGCTCACCGGTGAAGCCCAAGCAAATAGCAGTAGTGCCTATGTTGAAACCGATCCCACCGGTCGATATGGCCGGGTAAGTACATAACTCATATATTTATACAGTATATATAGAGATGCATATATATACATATATATGATAAAGTTGAATTGTTAATTTGCTTTGTCTAGCTTGGAATTATATTCCCTGAAAAAATGTTGTTTGTGTTATTGATTGCCATAGGGGACATGGTCGTTGTAGACTTGTCGGCAATGATGCAAAGCATCAAGTATAGTATCCCTATATATTGTTGAGAATATTGGTAATAAGTACTTGTAATTATCATGTTAGTGGGTGAAGTTTATAGAAATATATATGTATGTGTGTGTATATACAATCTTTGGTTTCCTTTGACCATCCCTTCTTGTTCTTAGTTGCAAGTACTAATGATCAGATGAGGAGAAGTTTTGTCTTCTCGTTTTCTGAGTAATAATTTTCTACCTTGATTCGTTGTTTTTGCTCTTGGCTTTCTACAATATTTTCAACCTACTAAAGAAAAAGAAGGAAAGCAGTAAGAAAGTGCAGTAAAAAAGGAAGAAAAAAAAAACTACTGTCTACGTGCGTAATAGTAGGAAAAGACTAGGATTTTCTGATTTGTACGCCAAATTCAGCTGTAATATGATTGCCTTTTGAGGTGCTGTTAATTTGGAATTTGGGCAAGCAGTTGTTGCCATCTGGGAGTTGCAAATATTCTAATTTTAATTATTATTGCACACGACATGATTAGTCTTGTCATGTATAATTATTCTTAAACGCAATGAGTTATATTCTTCTGATTACGTATGCCACAGAATTAAACAACCAAGAATTTTTTTTTCATTTTGAAATTAGTTGATAAATCTTTTTCTTTTTTTTATAATGAACATCCAACAAAAGATGTTTAATGTTTATAAGCAGTGTGTGTGATGAATGTAGATTGAAGAAGTTTTGGGGAAAGGAGCAATGAAAACGGTGTACAAGGCAATTGATGAGGTGCTTGGGATGGAGGTGGCATGGAACCAGGTTAAACTCAACGAAGTCCTTCGCTCGCCGGACGATCTACAGCGCCTCTACTCGGAGGTTCACCTCCTCAGCACCCTTAATCACGACTCCATCATCCGATTCCACACCTCTTGGATCGATGTTGATCGGAGAACATTCAATTTCATCACCGAAATGTTCACTTCCGGGACTTTGAGAGAGTAATCATTCATTTCTAGCTCATAATTGAACCTTTTTTTTTTTTTTTTTTTAAGTAGGGACTCCGATCAAACCTATCAATGCATTTTGGTGCTCTCATTTGGTCCTTCATTTCTTTTTAAATATTGCTTGCCATTATTTCTTTTTTCTTTTTTTATAGATATTATAAAAGGATCGTATAACTTTAATTTTTACTTCTGATTAATTGAAAAATCAATAGGGATTTTTGATGATAATATAGGGATTTATAAGGGGACTTTGGCATGTGTCATAAGCATTAGGAATAAACATTTTTAACGTATATTAAAAAAAAAAAAAGAATGTACCATATTACAAATTAACTATTGTACAAGTACAAGGATCTAAACAAAACCCAATATACGCCTGCCATATTTGCATATGAAAAATTTTTTTTTTTTTCATGACAGAAGTAAAAAGTAATTGTTAGAAGTAAAAAAAAAAAAATAGGGATAAAAAAAGTAATATTTCATTTTTGCAGAATATATAGAATTCGGACATTTGAACATTCATGATATTGATAATAAAACTTTTTATAACGTGTATCATTGCTCTTTACAGATACAGAAAGAAATACAAGCAAGTGGACATCCGGGCCATAAAGAACTGGGCACGCCAGATCCTAAAGGGCCTTGTTTATCTACATGGCCACGACCCTCCCGTGATTCACAGAGATCTCAAATGTGACAACATCTTTGTTAATGGTCATCTTGGGCAGGTCAAGATTGGTGATCTTGGCCTTGCAGCAATCCTCCGTGGGTCCCAATCCGCTCACAGTGTTATAGGTACAACCACCTAGGGGTGAACAAAAAATCCGAAAACCCAAATAACCCACCCAACCCACCCAAGGAAAACCCGATGGGTTGGGTCCACGTCAGACCCAAAAAAAAATCGGGTTGACCCACCCAACCCGATGTCAAATTGGGTGGGTTCGGGTTGGAATTCTAAAACCCGACCAAAACCCAACCCACCCAATGAATTTTTTTTTTTTTATATTTAGAAAAAATATAATGACTAACCTAAGCTAATTTTGTTGAGCCGACTGTCATTTCCCATTTATGCCTCCTCCCAAGCCAAAGTTTGTGTCTTGCCCTTACCAAACTCGATGTCCCACCAGCCTCCTCCAATCGTCCCTTTCTTCGACCATCGGCCGTCACCCCTCGACGTATTCATTTTTGCCTCCCTAAGCCCGTGTTCGTCCCGTGCCTTGCCCTTGCCCAGCCCTAGCCGCCACTTGTCACTAGCCTCCCTTAATCCTCCCTTTCGTAAGGATTTAGGAACAAGATTTCAAGTTTATTTCAATTTACCTGGCTTTAATTCTTATTACTACACACATTGGAGTTAGAGATTATTCTTGTGAAATAGGTTTGATTGTTTGTGATTGATGTTTCTTAGTATTCATTAAAAGCATGTTTTAATTAGTTCTTATTATCTTTACATGACTTCTTTATTTGAATATTTGAGCTTGTATTTTGATTTGTGATTAAATTTTTAAGTCATGTTTTATTACTTTATTTTTATAAATTGTCAAACCCGACGAACCCGAAAAACCCGCCAAACCCACCCAAACTTTAATTGGGTGGGTCGATTTTGTATATTGGGTTAATTGGGTGGGTGAAAAAATTTTTCAACCCACCCAATCTTCATTGGGTGGGTTGAAAAATGTCAAAAATCCACCCAACCCACCCAACGAACACCCCTACAACCACCTTTTCCCCCTCACAAACAGATTAATAAAATGTACTATTATTGTAGTTTCTTTAGTTGTAAAATCACTTTCAATTCTCTACTTGTATATGTATTAGGCACTCCGGAGTTTATGGCACCAGAGCTGTACGAGGAGAATTACAATGAACTTGTTGATGTGTACTCGTTTGGAATGTGTGTTTTGGAAATGTTCACATCTGAATATCCCTATGCCGAATGTACCAACCCCGCACAAATTTACAAGAAAGTGACATCGGTGAGATTAATGTTTTAAGGAGAATTACGGTATATCTTAGATTTTCAGAATGCATCACGCAGTTTAAATTTCAATCACTAAATGATAAAAATAAATAAATGATTGCGAGTAGTTAAAAATGTCAACTTTTTTTTTTCTTTCATATTGTTTAATGTGTTGTAGCTTTTGAGAGTTATTGTGTGAAATGTTATACTAGAAAGTGGTTGAGCAAAAAAATTTTATTCTCATTGCCATTTTTCTCTGTGTTTGTCTCAGGGGAAGTTGCCAGCAGCTTACTACCGGATTCATGACATCGAAGCTCAGCGATTCATCGGGAAGTGCTTGGTCAGCGCTTCAAAGAGATTGCCGGCGAAAGAGCTTTTGCTTGACCCGTTTCTTGCCTGTGATGAAGATGAGAATTCGGCTTTGGGAGAAGTTGGAAGTCAGAAGCCTTTTCTAAACGACAAAGAACTGCGGAAGTTGAGATTGAGTGATGATGTACCTCGGAGGACCGAAATGAAAATCACAGGAAAGCTTAATCCTGAAGACGACACCATTTTTCTCAAAGTTCAATTTGCTGATAAAGATGGTACTACACTTTTTCAACTCAAAAAACCTATATATATACATATATATATTGTTAATTTTCAAATTCAAGTTCATTTTGCTAATAAAGACGTACATTTCTTTGTTTGTTGTTTTTGCAGGTTCCCTTAGGAACATATTTTTCCCATTTGACACTGTGACTGATACACCACTTGATGTTGCGACAGAGATGGTGAAGGAATTGGAGATCACGGATTGGGAGCCATTTGAAATAGCGGAAATGATCCAAGGGGAGATCTCTGCTCTCATACCACATTATGATACATTTAACTATCATGACGACGACGACAACAATGACGATGGGACTCATCATCCTTTATACTCATTCTCATCCTCTTCTTCATCCCAAGCTTCAATTTCAGGCTTGATCACCTCTCATGAGGCTGGCAACCTTGCAAATCGCTGTGATTGGCTCCAAGGTACAACTCCTTTCTTTCTTTCTTTTTTTTTTTTTTTTTGGTCATTTCACAACTTGAATTCCTAGCAATGCTTCTTCGCATAACAAATAACGCTGATAGAATTTTTACGACCAAGTGAGGTGACAATTGATTTAATATGTTCTAATTGGTATATAATTATGTTTAAATCAATTAAAACCATTTAGAATTTTACAAGTCAAACGGTTGACTTGTAAAATGAAGTCGAAATTTAGTAAATTACTTAACACATCTAACGTTGCTCTTAGTATGATCATACAGCTGCGGAGCTACGTGCCTCCGCCATTTTTCAAAGTTCAAAGATTACTTGTTTTATGAAATGCAGTTAGATTCAAGATTCCATTAATATGATGGAAAAAAAATCATACTCTTGAGGTTTTATTGGGCTTTAAGTTGCCCAAAATCTGAACTATTCAGGTCCATTTCTGAGTTGGCTAGTGAGTGGGCCGCTTGGTATTTAGCCCATTTCACACTCTACTCCTGACCACCTTCACCTTAACACACAAATATTTCAGGGTGCGTTTTTGGATTAACATCTCCGACAACAATTTTTTTACTCCATATGGTATGCATTTAGCATTTTGTTAGTGGTGAAAAATTCAAATGCATTTATATATTTTCAATTTTTTACAACAATGCAATTCAACTGAAATCTAAATTCATATTTTTGCTTTTTTTTTTTTTAATTCATATCATACTTATTTTTTATCTTTATATTATTCAAATGTCATCTTTAAGAAAAACTAATCGAACATACATTTAATTTGAATACATAATTCAAATTCTACATTTGAATGCAACTTGCGCGTGTTTGGAGATCAAACATATCATGAAAAACAGAATTATCGTGATTGTATACATGCAAGTAAAAATTCTAAGAAAATACTTGCTGTTTCACAAACTTCTCAGAATTTAACATATTTACATCCATGACATTCATGACGAATTCTTTTTATGATGTGCATGATCTCGTGATCTACTCTAGACTAATTCCTACTAATTTTATGCCTATATAATCTTAGAAACTTGGAATACAAATATCAACTACAAAAAGAAAAATATTGCTCTTGCAGATGATTTGCTTGATGATACCAGCTCTGAAAGCTCTTCACACTCAGGCACCTATTCAAACTTGAATTACTTTTCTGGAGATGAGATCCATAACGAGTCCAATATCGACCCCGCAGCATCAGACAAACTCTCCAACATCAATTCAAAGGCTAAGAAGATTACGAGGTTTTGTCCCGAAGAGAAAAACCGAAATGCGGGGCAATGCAAGGCTTTCATGCCGTCTAGAGCTTCAAAGGACAAGAGGGTCGTCATGGACAGCCTTAGATTGAATAGGAACAGGTCATTGGTGGACATTCGTAGCCAGTTGCTGCACAGGTCGTTGGTTGAGGAGGTTTACAAGAGACGGTTGTTCAACACGATTGGAGCTGTTGAAAACATCGGGTTTCAATCACCTTATGAGGTTGCTAAGCAAGTTGGCAGTGGTGGTGGTGGTGGTAGTAAGAGAGCTTCAAATAACGTGAAGGGTCAGAGCAGAAGAGTTTAATGCACTTCTGATTAGAATGAAAAATGTTTCAAAACGAAGTACAGGGTTTGATGGTGATCCAAGGAAATGGCTTCAATGATCGGTTTAAGAGGATGTTCGTCACTTATACAGAGTTTTAGGCACGATTGATTGTAAATACGTAGTAGCACAATATCACAATTTGAGAGGAAATCAAAGGTCTTTTTGGGCCCTCATTGTGATGTCTTCTCTTCTGTACATGCCCGCCATTGAATAAAAGGACATAACAGCATCCTTTTTCAACAAGCAGGGACCATAATCCTAAGCCAAGAGAAAAAATAAGTAAATAAGTGCAGTGCCAATATGTATAGTTTGAGTTATTAAGGGGGAAAAAAAGATATATAAACTATATTGTATTTTAGAGTTCATCATACTAGGGTGTAATGAAAAATTATGTGTGAAAAACACAGTGTGTACCGTGCCATTCAAGATTTTGCAATCTCAACTACTTTTAGAGGTTATCAGTTACCACCTAAAAAATTTTCAAGGCTCAAATTGTTTCTCTTCATTGACGAAACAAGTTATTGATAAATTTTCAACTAGAACAAACGGCACACTCTTTACGGTTTTTTACGAATTATGAAACCAAGCCATGGCTTCATTTATTACATACATATAGCGCAGCGGATACATTTGAGTGATGTTAGACATCGAAAAATGAATCAAATGCGATCACTCGAACGGCTACTGGGCTCCGGACTAAATGCTTGCCATCACTCCAGGTTAAGCTTCCGAACTTGTAATCACCATGGAGCTTCTGAGCAGAAGAGAAGCTAACTTTGAATGACAAGCCTTTGGTAGCAGAATTGAACTTCAAAACTTCGGGCTCGACTGTCATTTTTATGCCTGGAGGAGCCTCAATAATAGCTTTGTAAACCGAATTCAAGTCACCGACATTTGTCACCGTTCTTGTAATCGTTGTTGTCGTTCCCAACTTCAGATTCGGTACTGATACAGAAGGGAGATTGAGATCCAGTCCGAAAGACCCTTTTTGGGTGCAATTTAGCTTCTTCTGACCCGTATATATAATTGATGATTTGCCTAAACCCAAGTAGCAGAGATATTGAATGTAGTCGCTTGTGGTGACGTCGTAAACGAGACCTGGATCCAGTACTTTGCTGGGATTGACTTGCCCACCACCGAAGTCGAATGGATCTGCTATTTTTCGAATCGAACCCTCTGCAGTTATGTCTGTTGCATCTGTTGCAGTCTGTGAAGCTGCACATTGTGCAAAGGTGTTTTTTTTTTTTTTTTTTTTTCATTTTGTCATTATTCTTAGTGCTGATCATTTCTAAATGAAAACAACATAATTATTTAGTTGTTTACTGACCAGTAGTCACAAGTGCCGATTTTATGACTGCAGGAGACCAACTCTTATGAACAGATTTGATTAGAGCTACTATTCCTGCTACATGTGGAGTTGCCATAGAAGTTCCGGAGCCCGGTAAAAAAGTCGGCTTCAGACCATCATGTAGAGGCTTGAGTTTAGGGACCAATGGTATATTTGCAGCTATTATATCTACTCCTGGAGCGGCTACATCAGGCTATCATGGAACATCGGAGGTATATCAAGTTAGCAAATTTGGAAAGAACATAAACATTTATCATAGACAAGTAGTAGTGGTTGTTCTTGGCGTGTATACACCTTGAGAACTTCTGGGTTCAAGGAACTGGGTCCTCTTGACGAGAAACTCGCAACTCGTGGGGACGTTGTTTTACCTAAAACAGTGTTTGCAGAGCTCAACTTTGCTGTTGGAGACCTTCATGGTAACACAAAAGAATCATAATTTTTTCACCACCTTTTTAAGTGAAATTTCATATCAGAAAAACAAATAAAAAATTAGTAACTTCACTTGGACATTCCCTCTCTTTTTTTTCTCCTTCATTACCTTGCGCTATCGATGTATTCTAGGATTTGTGAACCAACTTGATAATCAACTTTGACACAGGATATTGGACAGTCCGCGAAAACCCCATCCTCGTGAAATTGTGCATATATGATGCCAACTCCGCCTGCTACCGCAACTGCCGCCGCTGCAGATCCCATATCTACCTCCTTTGTTGTTGAGAAACAAAGTACAACTTTCCCTTTTGTTACCGATGGTTTCAGACTTCCAAGCTCACAATTAGGGCTTTCGCTACGAAAAATGTTCATGACGTAAATTATTACAAGAGGATCAAGACGCAAGAGAAAAACTGAATAACAAATATCATAAAGAGAGATCAAGCTCTTACCTTAGAGTTACATTTTCAGAATATACTAGTTCTCCAAATACGTGGCTATTTTTACCGGCATTAAAAGATTGACCCTGCAACCCAATATTAGAATCAGTGCAAGGTACGCATTCTTTTTGTTTTTCCTGATCATGTTACGACTTACTACATGGATTTAGCTTCTGATTCTACCCAGACCACCGATAGAGGTGCGGTGATCATCGAGTAGAATTCATTTTGGTCCTTTCAGTTCAATTGGTGGACGAACCTAAGAAGCAATTAGAGAAGTGGTGATACTAACGACCAGTCTATATTACATACCCAAAAAGTGCGGTTGTTTCCAAGTGTGATCGGTGCTTGAAACGCTCTGTCTATTGTTGAGGCTGCGACAGTGATCTGCCACGGCGCAAAGTTTGAAACAGTTTGCGAGACCGGACCCATGTTTCCTGCTCCAGAAACAACAGTAATTCCTTTAGCAATGGCATGGAAAGCACCAATTCCAATTATGTCGTCTTTATACAAAGGCTTGGGAATTGTCTCTGGACTGTTAGAGCAAGATATGACGTCTACTCCATCTCCAATGGCGGTGTCGAACCCTTTTAGGAGATCAATTGCCGTGGATTGTCCTTCAGTCCCCCAAGATATCTTGTAGATTGCTAAGTGAGCTCTTGGTGCTCCACCTCTAGCCAGTCCTCCTCCTAGATTTCTGAAATTGGCATTTTTAACGAAATTTCCCGCTGCTGTTGAAGCGCAATGACTTCCGTGACCATCATTATCCCTCGCAGATAAAAAATCTGGATATTCCGTTATGTTCTGCAGTTTAAGTTGTTCCAAATATCCTTTTGCAAACCAGCGTGCACCGATTATTTTCCTGTTGCAATGTGACTTGTTGAATCCCTCTCCCTTTTGGCAGATGCCTTTCCAGTGTGATGGGATTGGTGGCATGCCTTCATCATTAAAACTTTCCGATTCTGGCCAAACGCCTGCACATGTATTTTCACCTATGATTAGTCCTGGACCATTTGTGTGGTATAACTTCTAACAACCATTTCAAGTATTTTTTTTATCAACTCTCCTCCTTTGATCAAAATTAGGTCCATTTGAGGGAAATTTTGGAGATGTTTTATTTGTTGGGAAAAATTAGTATTAGAAAACGTGTTTGAAGAAATAAATTATTTAGAATTAAAAAATATAATATCTTAAAAATTTATTAAAAAAAATTATTATAAATCTTATTTTGTTTCTTTTAAAATTCTATATAATTTTTAAAAAATCATTTTATTTGATTTTGTATACGTAAAATTATGGACTTTTAAAATTTAAAATTTACTGTAAAATTTTAGAAGAATAAATAATAAAAAGTAATGATAGATGAAAAAAAATATATAATAAAAAAATTACTTTAAAAACCAAAACTGATCTCCAAATCTTAACTCTTATATTTTATCAGAGAAATCAATATGCGCCTCACCTGTATCAACTACGCCGATAATAATCCCTTTCCCAAGATTCTTCGTTAAAAGATTTGTCGGAGCATTGTGACGGATTCCCATGAAGTCCCAGCTTCTTGTTGTTTGGAGCTTTAGCATGTGATTTCGAATCACTTTCACCACTTCAGGCAACTCTGCAATTTACGGGTTGTTGATGTTCACTTCAAAGCCAATAAGAAGAGAAAACAAAACAAAACAAACAAGTGCAAGCTGGATAGTACTAGTGAATTAGAGGATTATCATACTTGCTATAGCTTTCGCCTCAGCGTCCGTTAGCCTTGCAGCAAATCCAGAAAAGCCATGTTTATAGTTGTAAATTATATACTTCTTTGCAGCTTCTTCGCTTCAATAACAAAACAAATATTGTTATTACGTCATGTGTAAGTGTGTGTGTATAAATATAATGTATAATGTCAATTGTTCTACCTTCCTAAGAAGTCAGATAGCAGCTTATAATGTGAGTTTTTGGTTTTTACAGGATCATCATGCTTCTTCTCCCCCAAGTATACAATGTAAACCTGCACACATTGTTTCTTTTATAAGTGTACATTACAAACACGCACACATACATATATAAATACTGAAAGAATGAAGATGTTTCAAAGCTGCATCTGAAGTACTGTAGTGAGATTCACTTACATTAGCAGTAGCCTCAACAAACGACAGAAATCGGATATGTTGTTGAAGCAAAAAGAGAACAAGAACCACAAGCGACATGTAGTTCTTTCTTGCGGATTTCCATTGTATAGGATTCATGATTTCCACGCAGGGAATGGGCTGTTTGTAATTTGAGCTTGTAACTACACTTTGCTGAGTTTGTGCCTTTTTATAGTCATCTAAAAAGGTTAAAACGGATATTATTAATTTAATGAGGAATCATTTCTTTTCCTTTTTCTTCTTTTGCTCAGTTTATGAAAAAAATAATGCAAGAAGAATATGTCAATTTGAATTGTTTGGATTTTCATATGCCTTTAAAACAAGATTTTTTTTTTTTTTTTTTTGTGTGGTAGTAATATGGTTGAAGTGCTTTCTAGATGGTTGATCTGAAAACAATAACAAACAAACCAAAAACTTCCCTAACGTGTGTCAGTCTGTTGGGATTGATTACGGATGTTAATTTAGCCGCTATAAAACCTTTTCTCTAATAGAATCCATAAATAAATTTCAACAAGGCAATAAATCCAACAAAGCATCGCAATCATGAAACCATGGTCCAATATCAACTTTTGCTTTATCAACAACAACAAATTTACAAAAGTTTTCTCCAATACGACTAGAGGCTCATAATTTCAAGAAATACATTTTTGACTGATCACAAAGTTTATACCACATTCAATTTGAGCATCAATCATCTACATTTCACCGTTCAATCATCTTTGTATAAACCTTAAAACCCTACCCCTAGTTCTCACGAAGAGTTTTCAGACACGCCAAACTAATCAGTGATCTCACGTTTAAGACCCTCAGTCAGACCTTAAACTACATACCTAATCATAATGACACCCTTTACCACTAATTTTTCACGTTCAGTGATTGGACTTGGTGTTACACCATGAACACTACTTGACAAAGCAACTCGGCTGCTTCTCATCAGGAATATTAACTTCGGATGCCTTGGCACTGACATCAGCTTCCAGATCGTTCCAAGTACAGCAGCAATATAGAGTGCAATTATAGCCCATAATAGGACACAAGAAGGAACAGCTGGATGAAAAAGCAAACAAACAATGCTGAAGTTCTTGTCCAATCTCAAAAATATCTCAATGGTTGCGAACATGAAGCTCAAGTCGGCTGGTGGGCAGGACCGCACTTCCATTTTCCCTTTACTAGTAGAAGGTCCGTCGTTCCTATGCCACTGCGTTTCCTGGACCTTTTCTTTCAGTGCTTCGACCCGAAGCGATAGCTTTTATCTAATTCACACTCAAGAATGGGAGGGCAGTTCTCTGCCGGCAAGCTTCTTTGAGATACAGTTATTATTGTTTTTCAGACTCCACACAATTTATCTCTCTCTAAACTTGAGGCTCACGCTTGTTAACTTGTGGAGTCGAATAGTTATTGTTATTTTTTTTAGGGGTTTTTTTAGGAATATAAAAAAAAAAATCTTTAAAATATTACTTCATTTATAACTATTTTAGAATTTTTATTATTTTATAATACCAAATAAAAAATAATTTCAGAATAAAAATTGGAATCTCAGAGCAAATATCCTTAACATATTATTATTTCCATAATTTTCCCTATTTTGTATAGATTCGACACAATTCGTTCAGTTTATTATTAGTGTCACGTAACATGGTGCTTCGACCCACGGCGATAGCTTTTAGCAAATTAACACTCCAGATCTGGTACGGGCAGTGGTCCACCGGTAAGCTCCTTTAAAACATGGGTATTTTTTTTTTTTAGATTCCATACAATTTATCTGTCTCTGAAACTTGAGCCGTACAGCACTCGGGTGGACAAATGGGTCTTCTTTGTCACGACAATCATCATGATATGTGTTTGCTCAATATTGCTTAGAAAATCAAAATCTATTTATAAAGAAAAATTGTTAAACCTTCAAGTGTCACCAACATAATCCATATTTAAGACATTTATGAAAACCCACTCTCTACTTGATGACAAAGAATTAAAATTGCAATGTCTAAGAATTAATTATTCAAATTCTTTTTTATCAACATAATCATTTTTTACAAGAAAATAAAACATGATATTTATTGAACATAACACTTATCAGTTCGAAAGTAACACTAAAAAAGAATACATAACACTAAAGAATAGTTAGTGTTATTTTTTGGGGTTTTTTTAAAAATAACTCAAAAAGAGTATATCTTTATAATATTACCTCATCTATAATAATTTTAGGATTTTTATCTTTTTATAATATCAAATTGTCCTTTCAGAACAAAAATCTAAACCATAAAATAACAAATTTTTAACATGTATACTAAAATAGCTATTTTCACAATTTTCTCTATTTTTTAGATTCCTGATGAAAAAGTAAACAAACAAAGCAGGAGTTCTTGTCTGATCTCAAAATTATCTCAATAATTGTGAACATAAAGCTTAACTTTCAAACAAAGTTATCATTATTTTTTAGATTCAACATAATTTATCGTTCCTCAACCTGAAGGCTCAAGCTTGTTAATTTGTGGAGTCTAAAGCATAGTTATAATTTTTTTTGGGGTTTTTTTTAGGAATATCTAAAAAAAAAAAGTGCCTCTCTAGAATATTACTTAATTTGTAATGATTTTGGAATTTTTGTCCTTTTACAATATCAAATAAAATTAATTTCAAGATAAAGCCAAATCATAAAGCAAAAATCTTTAACATGTATACTAAAGGGGTATTTCCATAATTTACTCTATTTTATTTAGCTTTCACACTATTTGTTCAGTTTACCATCAGTGTGTCAGGTACTAATTACTATAGGTGATGTAGCGGAAGCATATATTAGAATAATCAAAACAATGAAAATAAAAGGGATAGTTTGGTCAATCTGTTGACTTACAATGCTAAGAAAACTTTTTAAAATCCGTTGATTCACACAGAATGCAAGAAATTAGAAAGAAAAGAGTAACACTCAAAAATTTCATTCAAAATCAACTAATTGGAAAACTACAATCCGAAAACTACTAAAATTGAGAAAATAATAAAATACATAATTTTTTCAAAAATAGAAAGTACAAAACTGAAAGCAAAACTAAAAACTACTAGACTCAAGGAATAAAGAAATGCAAACAAAATTGGAATCCAAAATTCCTAGATCAACTTATTACAAAAACAAAAATTATTAAAAATTGGAAAAACGCCCTTTTAGAGGCCCAAACGATGGAATTTGGTTGAAAAGTGACATACATCATGGCAAAGTAACAAGTTTTGTTCATTAACCCGTTTCCACCAAAAAAACACTAATTTTTCATTCAAATCCAACATCACTAACGAATCCTATGAAAACCATAAAATTGCCTTATTTGACTTTGGAATAGTCGCAATGTGCCAAACATGCCACTCCTATTACACTTTATCAATAGGGAAATTTTTCAACCTAAATTCAAGTGAAATGTCAATATATTTGAATTTGTTGACCGATATAGAAATTAATAAGTCAACTATCACATAATTTAGTGTATAAAATTAAGTAAGAAAAAACAACTTTGTTCATACAATATATCTCTTAGCTACCGTTTGTTCCACCCATATTCACAAATGAAGAACCATTTCATCTACATAGCCAATCTATATATGTATTTTTGTTTTTCCCATTTAAAATGCTCTATCTAAATGACCTAACTTTTAATTTTTTATTTTTTTTGAAAAGTTAAACTCAATTTCACTACTTACAATTATTATTATAATTTTGTAATTCAAACTTTAAAAATCCATAACTTAGCATATACAAATCCAAATTGGATTATATTTAAATTGTATAGAATTTTGAAATGAACAAAATAAACTCCATATTGTTTTTTTTTTTTTTTGTCAAAAAAATTTCAAGTTTTTATACTTTTTAACTCTAATAATTTAAATTCCTCATCAACTATTCAAATATAAATCTAAATGTTCTTTTTCTAAATGTTAACATTTAAATTTATTCAAATGATAATCCAAATATTTTCATCCAATCTACATGTCTCACCAAATGGAGGCTAATTTCTATTAATATAATCATATAGCTGCAAGCTACAAGCCTTGCCTTCTCTCCAAGATCGTTGAAAGTGAGTATAGTTAGTTGCAGTTAGACCAATTCCAATGCTTTTATCTATATTAATGCTGTATTTGCTATAAAAGAAAGCCAAATAAAGAAAAAAGAGCGTTAACTTACTTTATGCTCCAATTATGTCATAGTATTTATAATATCATTTTTAGTTTTTGTCATTTTTGTTATGATTTGAAACTTAAAAAGTAAAATTATAGTATATAATAATTTCTAAAAAAATTATAATAATTACGTTAAAAATAGAAAATACATTTGAGGTAAGAATTAGAAGTTAAATTTGACATATTAACTATAATATGTGATAAATTTATTATAAAATTTAATATATAATTAATTTAATATGAAAAATAGTACAGAAGATTTTTTTTTAAATTAAAATATCATGGTTCTACAAACAAAGAAATAAAAAAAAAAAAAAAAATCCCATGCTCCGCCTGCCGTCCAGGTCATTTTCTAACAAAGTGGACAACAAGAGGTACTTCTCCCAAAATGGACATGAGAACTTTTGGTGGGCTTTAAATGGCCTAAAAATTAGAATAAACTAGTCAGTAGGCCGCTATGTAGTTGGCCCAAGTTCTGCCGCTACTCCTGACCATCTAATTTTGCATAGGGAGATAGGTGAAAATAAGTCAAACTTCAACCTTAATAAAAATAAATAATAATAAATAATAGAAAAAATTAGGCTTATTAATAAATAACATATTTTTAATAAATTATAATTTATTATAATTAAAAATTTCAAAAATACTTTTACATTTAAATTTTGATAAATTTATTTAATAAATTAAATATTTATCGATTTTAATAAATTTTAATTAATTAATCTGATAAATCTTTTTTTATGCATAATAAGTCATTTATTCATCGATTTTGATAAATTATTTATTACTCAACAAATAATTTATTTATCATATAAATAAATAACTGTTAATCTCATAAATCATTAATTTATCAATGTAAGTAAGTTCAAATTCAGGATTTACCAGTACAAAATCTTGATTTTGTAAATAATAATTTACTAATTGATTGATTTACTATGTAAATCATTAATCTACCATACAAATCTTAATTTATTGATTTTGCAAAAAAAAAATCCTAAATTGAATAATCTCTTTTATTTTGATAAATTATTCATAAATACTAAGTTTACAATTGTAATTAGTTGTAAATATTTGATTTTACGGATATAAATTGTAAATTTCGTAAATTATTAATTTACTATTTTTGATAAATCATTTACCAATTTCAAAAAATAGTTCCAAATTCAAGATATCGAAACCCTAACCCTCAATCTGCTAACCACCCAAAATCCAAAAAAATGTCACTGCCACCACCACCTCATCGTCATCACCACCATCACATTCAAAGCTCCATCAGATCTCTACAACTAGTAGCTATGATCAAAGCTTGGTCAGAGATCACAAAGCCGTGGAGCTTCTGTTGGTTCATGACACTAGAATCGCATCACCGGCCTCGCACGACGGTAGGATCTCGGTAGAGACAAAGATTGTGATGGCTAGAAGCTTCGACTAGATCATGACGACGAAAATTGTGATGGAGATGAAGATCATGACGACTGGAATATCAACTTTGCATATCGCGAGTTCACAACTGGAAAAAAGGGCAATCGTAAACTTCGATTGGCTATCCGACGGTCAAGATTGCAAGCTCACTAGCCAGGATAAATGGAGATATGACTCCGACGAGAAACTTACATAAAAAAAAAAATCACAACCCAAAGAGAAAGAAAGAGAGAAAGAGAGAGAGGAGTGAGAGGAGTCACAATCGGAGGCTTAACCACTGAAGATCTCAAATCTGTCAAGTCCGACCACAGCCTCTCCGTCATGAAGTTGAGGACAATCGCAATTTCTTCCAGCGACAAGACTTGGATAAAGAGAAAGAGAGAAAGAGAGAGAGAGAGAATATGAGGAGAGAGAAAGAAATAATCTGAGAATAGAGAGAGAAAGAGAGAATTTAAGGGATGAGAGAGAGAATATGCAGAACAATAGAGAGAATAAATGTGTAAATAACCAAAAATTAATTCAAAGGTAAAATGAGGATATTACTTACACTAAAATTAGATAATATTATACACTTTCAAAAGTTTGAAATTTTGTTATTTATTTACTTACAAAGCATTTAAAAATTGACCTATTAACTATAATTTCCCTATCACATACATATACCTACATATACATTCCATGAAAAAGGATAAGATCACGTTGTAAAAAAATAAAAATAAAAATAAAAGTTTGCCATATATCATAAGACTAAAACATAAATTTGTGACTGGTTGTAAGTATAACCTAATAGTAATACCATATCAGATTCCACCTAAAAGTATAAAATTCGAATCCTCCATTCTCAAGTAAAAAAAATAAAAACACCATATAAATTTGTGAAGTTTATTAAAAAATATATAACAATAAGAATAATAATAATAATTTTAACGCATATATTTATATGTATATGTATATATATATGCACGTGATATCCTTAATATAATTGCCAAATATTTTTAATGATGTGCACGATCTCATGATCTTTTCCAAACTAATTCCGGGTAATATTATGTCCGATTATTGCATAAGCTTCGTCTTAGAATTTTGCAATATAAATGCCGACTACAAAAAGAAGCATATTGGTCTTGCAGTCTTGCAGATGATTTGCTTGATGATACCATCTCTGTAAAGCTCTTAGCACCGCACCTTGGAACCAATTCCAACTTGTGCCTGCACTGCATAGGCCTCATCGTAACGCGATCGGAGCCGTCGAAAACATCAGGTTTCAATCACCTTATGACGGGCTCTTGGAGATCTAAGGATACGGTTTTGAATCGTGGATGGTAAATGTTAGCACAAGTCACAATCTGAGAGGAAATCAAAGGTCTTTTGGTTCTCGTTGTGATGCCTTCTCTTGTGTACATGCCCAGCCATTGAACAAAAGGACACATGATCCTTTCTCAACAAGCAGGGCCAAAAATCATAAGCCAAGAGAAAAAGTAAATAAGTGCAGAGACGATATTATATTTTGCGTTATCAATGGCATGGGAATCTTCATTTGTAAAACTATAATATGTTGTGACACACGTAATTAAATTCGACATATATTTAACGTTATGTACTAAGTTCGATTTTATTTACTTGTAATCTTTATTTATTGTTTATAGAATTACGTATACTGTGAGTATGACACATGTATATAAATTTAAAAATAAAATAAAAGAAGAATCCAATAGCATATCAACTATTTTGTATGGTAGAACTAAGCCCACGTTTGGTACACATTTTTTTTCCTACATTGCATTTAAATGCAATGTAATTTTTCTCAAATACAAAAACATTTCATTCAAATACCAATTACATCACATTTTAAATCCAATACAATCACTATTCATTATTTCACTTTTTCTATTACTTTTATTAATTACATCATATATTCTCTTTTTCTCTCTTTTTTTCCTCTCTAATTTTACCAATCACATCACATATTTATTATTAAAATACAATTCAAATACTTTTCACTTAAACACATTGTATTCAAATGTAATATTAATACTTTTTCTCCAAACACAAATTGCATTTTAATGCATTGCATTCAAACGTAATGCAAATACAATGCGTTCACCAAACGGGACATAAGAATTCAATACACGAATGTAAAACCATATATGTAAACCGTGTAGCTCAAATTTTATCAATCTCACAACTATTTCAGGGGAAAACAGGCTGTCAACTAATTGGTTCTTTTCTGTATGAAAAGCTGCGGCTCTAATGTTGCTGGGTAGATAATTTCAGCCATGTTAGAGATATTTACATTTTATACGTACTCTCTTTTTATATGTTCACATGGAATTTCCAAATATTAAAGGTGGAATAGCTTGTTTTTATATTTTGGCAGAAAACTTATGCCCCATTTGGTACACACTTTCAAATTGCATTGCATTTAAATGCAATGCAATTTTCCCTCAAATACAAAAGTATTTTATTCAAATACCAATCACATCACATTTTAAATCCAATACAATCATTATTCATTATTTCACTTTTTCTATTACCTTTATTAATTACATTATATACTCTCTTTCTCTCTCCTTTTTTCTCTCTACTTTTACCCATCACATCACATATTTATTATTAAAATACAATTCAAATAATTTTCACCCAAACACACATTGCATTCAAATGCAATGCTAATGCTTTTCTTCCAAACACAAATTACATTTAATGCATTGCATTCAAATGCAATGCAAATACAATGCATTCACAAAACGGACCATTAGCTTGTTTGGTAGAGTCCTTGAGGATCATATTATGGTGACCGTGGTGAATGCTTTGGTCATGTTCACGTACGGCAATAACCTGAATAGTTGTCTGAACCAGGAATTCCAGGGTGCACATGGGTCTCGTGTTTAAAATTCCCTCTAAAATGTAGTAGATGCTAGGCTTTGCCCACGCTTCTCATCATCATTTTCAAATCTCGTTATCAATAAAATTATTTAGACCAAAAAAAAATTGAATAATAATGGTAGGAGCAACTATTAGGATGTTCTTATTATTCCGCTTCTCCTCACATGAAGAGTCTCAAGGTTCAACACTCTTTTAGAGGCCCAGCGGATTATGCGGTGTTGAGTTTGCGATGGACTGAGCTCATCCTCTTAATAGTGTTGGGGTAGGTCATTTTCACTAAATTGGTAGGCTACTTTTTTTTTTTTTGAAGAAAGGTAGGCTACTGATTTTTTTTATAAACAAAGGACATATTTAGTGCACAGGATTAAGGATTAAGGAAAATAAGATTGGATTAGATTAGATTTTAATCCTTTATTTAGTGAAAATTTTAAAAGACTGAACTAAATAAATTCATAATATAATCCTTTTAAAAAGGGATTTTATTATCTTCTTTAAGAGGTCAGGATTATTTATTCCTATCATTTCCTATATCTTCCGATCCAATCCCTTAATATTATCTTATCTAATATAGTTCTATCTTATATATCAAATGAACCAAACGGTACAGGAGACAGGATGCCATCAATAATTTTATGCTTTTTTCAAAAAAAAAAAAGTTAGGATTCGTTTGATTCATGAATTGAATCTAGAATGAATGAAATTTTTATATTAAAGTTAGTTGACTTAATTATAATTTTTATTAATTTTTTAAAAAAGATAAAATTAAACTTAAAAATTTAAATTTAAACTAATTGTACGATACCTTAATTGAAAAGTGATTAAAAAATGTGAAAAGAAATAGGACCATTGAGCTGTGGTACTCATATATAGTCATAGGTCAACACTAGGTCATAAATAGGATCAGATTTTGGAGCTTGCAATTAGTGGTTATGATGAGACTTAGAAGAGAACATGAAGGACCACGGTCGGATTAATGAACTGTACAGATTATACTCCACAGCATGCGATGTCTAATTGTTTCAATATGTGATAATGTTGGAGAGGAATTATTTGCTTTGCAATTAAGACATCACATATACATATATATATTTATATACATATAAAAACATAGAAGTTTTATTATATACGGCTCTTTTATAAAACGATATATTTAACTGTTTTTTATATTATTGTAACAATCAATTGAGTCTAATATAATATTTTTAAGTGATAGTTGTCGTTTATAACAGGTGATGATGCTGCGAGGTCTTTTAATTACCAAATATTAAACAAGTTAGGTGCGTAGGAGTTAATTATCCCAGAGAAAGAGAGAAAGGACAGAGAGAAATGGCCTGGCCTTGCCTCGCCTAGGCTTTTTGGCTTGGATGGACTTTGAAGTCATTATTAAACTGGTTGATGCTTGAAAGTAACAACTCCTTATGCGTATTTCGTGCAACGAAAAGAGACTCATCAAGTATGAATGCCACGGATATCGTTCCTCCAGTAAACATAATGGTTGGTTTGATTTAATGCGATGGGGATTTTCTTTTCCAGAATTTTAGTGTGGTCCTTAAATTGTGTTTACTCCCCGTGCCTAGTTTTGTTTCTGTCATCATCTTGTGGTCCTTCAAAAAAGCCATCTAATTTCCATGTGAATATTACTGCCCAACTTGTCCTTTTAAGAAAAGGCTCAAACCAACCATGCCATGTCTCTAGCCACCATTATTTGCTCTCTCTCTCTTTCTTGGATTTTTTTTTTTTTCCTAGTGTAAAATATTTATACATATGTATATAACGGTATTGTTCGTGTGTCTTCATTCAGCTACATTTTCAAAATTTAATTAACTCATCAAGACCACTATACCAAATAAATACCAATAATTGAATTAAAAGAGAAAATCGTAAAATGATCGTCTTTTGTTACCGTATCTTCACTATATATATAATCATTAATTATTATATTCATGACTTTGAGTAGGATGTTCTTCTTGTCATTTATAACGAGATGAAAATAAGTCTACATTGGAGGCTCTATTTTGGTTCTGCAGCGCTTTAGAAACTGGATTCCAATTAAGATTTTTACACATCTTTAGCTTCTTTTTTTACCCTTGTGGGGAATGGTGCAGAAAGTCATGCTTACCATCCACCGGTTTTTATATTTTCTTTCTCTTTTCTTGTCTTTACAGCTTTTGTACGTCATAACATTCACCAAACCAACTAAGTTCCTCTTCCGCATAGTAACAGTAAACTACTAAATTTTCAGGGAAAAAAAAAATGCATTCATACATACATACATACATATATATATATATATATTAGGTGTTGATAATCAATTGCCCCACAAACCAACGTAAAAATCATGATTGCTGTTCAAATTTCAGTCGTAAGATACATTCTTAGCCATTGAAAAGATGGTTATTGACTTTTTACGGAAAAAAACTATCAATTACACAGATAATATCTTTTCATTATTTAACAGCTCAAATTAAGGAGTATAATACATCACAAATAAACGAGATAAATTATAAATATCATCATCAATTAAGAAGTCGCATAAAGTCAGATTTGAGAGGGAAAAACAGATCATAAACAAATTGCAAGTCTAAAAACAATCACTCAAAAGACTGAGCTCTCTTTGACACTCTGTTTTAAACTTATTTTCCGAACTCTTTTCTATATTTCTCTCACAAAATATTTAAATCTGTTGTTTGAACGGTGAGTTAATATATGATTCAAACGGACTGATTATTGTTAATTTTATATTACGCATAATTAGTTCAGTTTACCTTTATTATTTTCCGTCCAATTATCTGTCTTCCTACTTCCTTCTTCTTTTCTATCATACCAAATATATATGGTATTAGTGTTAGGTAGTAGGTAAACTTAGTTGAAGTAATTACAGAGAACACAATTTGGAACTAAACATTGCAGTCACTTCAGGTTCTAGCCATAGCAAAAGTAATGTCATCTGGAGGGCAAACAATTGTACAATTTGTGCTTCAAAACTCAACTATATTTTCACCCTTTTGGGCTATGGTGTGGCTAGGAGAGCTTCCATGTTTGCAAATGTTGAGAATACTGAACTTTATTAGGAAAAAAAAAAAAAAGCAATTGATGGGCCTATATTCGCATCACCAAAGCAAGAATTGGGAACAAACGATGTTTGTAATTTGTTTGTGATGAATTGTTGTATTTGGGCAAAGAGTTGGTGGTCCTCTGCTATCCCCAAAAAGTACATACTGGCACAGAGCCACTGACTTTTCATTGGGATTTATCCAGTCGTCTTAGGGTTAACCAGAAAACCTGTTTTTTTTTTTTTTCTTAGTGGATTTTTGTGGTTTTTCTAATTTATAATTTCTGATCATTATATTGGTGCCCCCACAACAATAAATTGCTACCCTTGACAATTCCTTTTCATCCCCCAATTTGTGCAGGATGCCACCCTTGCATGCAATAACACTCTTGACTCATGATTTAGGCGAAAGTTAAGCTTTCTCGTAAGCCTGACCATGCTAGCAATGATTATAATATATATTTGTTATATTTAAGGCTTGTTTGTTTTATGGGTTGAGTTTGTAATAGAATAAAATTTTTACGTTCAAAGTTGATTGACATAATTATATTTTTTATTGATTTTGTAAAAAAAGACAAACTTAATTCAAAAATTTGAATTTAGACCAGTTGTTCAAACGAGACATAAATGAAAATTACTAGATATCATTGGTGTTGTTGATCATCATTGATTTTTATAAGTCTCATTAATCGAAAAATTTGGAGCCCTCCCAAAAAGACCAAAACTCATAAATTAACAATGTAACTTATCTTTATTAATCCATAAGTCTTGAAACATCTTCATAGTAATCTATAAGACTCGAGGTCGATAAGTGAACATGTGATTGGTTGAAAATAAGTCGTGGTGACCATGGAATGAACGTAGTATTGCTCCATTCCATTGGCTTTGTATCCACCTTTTTTTTTTTTTTTTTTGGCAGAAGGGCATTGTATCCAAGTATTTGTTTGTACATAAGAGCTACACTATTCGGTAGGCTTGAAATTTGATCATAGTTGGCTAGCAAACAAAGACGTTGGAAATCCAAACCTTTCTCTTTTCGCTGTCCTGCTAAAGGTCCCCAACCGCCCAAGATTCTAGATGTTGATCTCTTTTTCCTTAATCAATTTGGTTCTTTCCAAACAGAAGCTGACAAGAAAAATAAAAAACGAAAAGCTCTCTGGATGAACCTTCATTATCCCCCTTTTCGCAAAACATCCTCAATTTGGACTCTAACAAGGTATTTGCTTAATTTCAACTTTTAGATTAAAAAAATAATTAGATTTGTTCTCTTGAACCCCTCTTATCGTTTTGTCATTACTTACGGGAAAATTATCCCTTAATACAAGTATGTTGTATACTTATCTGGTACTACAAAACCATACGGATTAAAAGGTTCGATCTTGTGCAATTGCTCTACCAGTTGACTACTTACTTAGATCTGATAATCGGGACCAAACATAATGAACAACACAAAAAAAAAACAAAAAAAGGCCAAAATTCATCTTTATTTCTTATGACAACAAACAAATGTTGAACATATCACAATTCTGTCTATGAATTCAAGTGCAGGATATTAGAAAGCACCACCGAACTTATTGGAACTTCCTAACCTAAAACTTGAAAATTATTTGGCAACACCTATGAAAAAAACTGTACTTTTACCTCATTAGTAGGCATTATTACTTTAACTATTTAATTAATTATTGTAACTGGATGATATATGAACGCCGCATTAAAAACTTTCAGCATATAACATAGAATTGCTTTCATTTATATAGAATTGCTTTCATTTATATATTAAACTATTGAAAAATTAATCTAACAACTAAAATAACAAATATATTTGTGAACGGCTTATTACGTAAAGATAATGAATTTAGAAAGCCGGAATCAAACAGTACCAGAAAGAAGGGAAGAAAATATATATATATAATTAGATCAGACTATATGCATTTGATTAACGTAATCTAACAATACTAGTTAATTTACACTCTAATATCATCCATATCAAACCAGATTTGCTCAAAAGCCTTGACTATAACATCATGGTACTCCTTGGAATTGAGCGAAAGATAACAAGCTAAGAGCTCTTCCAAGTCCTTAGAGCCTCTGATGTTATTCTCCACGATCATTTCCACCATTGAATCTCTGAAGTCCGTCTGCGGATCGACTGACGATTTCACGACGGCGAAGCTCTCCGAGAGGTGCTTGTTCCTCGAAGACACGCTCTTTCTTGCGTATGCCTGGATTTTCTTGCTCGCCAGCCTCGGCGAGTTGGTCCTCAGCCTTATGCCAGACGAGCCACTCGAAGATTTCCTCAGATAATTATTACTAACATTGGTCGTTTTGTGTTCTCTTACAATGCTTTCGTGATCGGCGATTCTTCTCCTGGATCTTGACATCCCGTGCTTCGTGGCTTCGAATATGGTGTCGTCGAAGGTCATTGGCTTCGTCAGGATCGGGGGGAGGTCGATCATCTCCGAAACGACGTCGACAAGCCTGTCGTCGGTCTGCGGAACAGAGCCGGGCTTTTCGTCGTTGTCGTTTAAGTCGATGATGATGTCGGCGGTTGAGGAGCTGAGCCTGCAATTGCAAGAATTCGACCAGGAGGGAAAAGTGTCGTCGAATTCGGAGTCGAGTTCGGAGGGAATTTTGATGGAGTCCGGGAAGTCAGTTTCAGAAGAAGAACTTTCACTTGAATCTGGCATGAAAACTGGTGTTTTTTTCCTTCTGGACGTGCTTCTTCTCCTGTAGGAGGATTTTCTCGGCGGCACCTCGGGAAAACGGATCATGTCTGCGGAGTTAGAGTGGTGTTTGGAAGGTGGGAAATTGTCAGCTGATCTGGTGGGTGGTGGTTTTGTTGCTGTTGTTGTCGTAGTAAATTTGTGGCTTGTGTTAGTGGTGGTGTGTTTTGGCTGAGAAAGTTGTGTTTTCTGAGAGTTGATAGTGGAGGTCGGGGTGAGCTTTTTCTTGGTGGTTTGATTTCTGGCTTTGCTCATGTCTTTGAGCTTGTAAAACCAGGCGTTTGGAATCATGTCTGAAAATCTGAACTTGTTTCTTCCCATAACTTAGAGAAACTCTGATCTCTTTCTTTACCTTGTTGGAACTCAGTTCTCTTCTCTGTCTCTCTGTCTCTCTGTTTTTCTGTTTTTTTTTTTTTTTTTGGCGTGTGTTTTTTGTTATGGTTGATGACAGAGAGTTGCATATATTTGGAGGCATGGAGAGTAAAGATGAAATGAACATTCAACAAACAAGTGAAAGAGCTATTAAAATAATCCTTCTTTTGTTTTTTTTTTTTTGTTATTTTATACGTATATAAAATTCCAAAGATAGGGATTTTGGATCGCTGTTAGGCATGAAAACAAAAGGGAATAAAAGAATCGTCTAATAAATGACTTTTGGTCCATCATTACCACCAGCCGAAACACCACCAGGGAAACTTTTATATATACGTATATTTATTTATATACATATATTTATGTTTATGTGCGAATATGAATAAAGAGCAACCCTAACCAAATTTTCATGATAGATTGTTTTTTATGCTGTTTATATTATATTTAAATATAATATAATTTTTATTTAAAATATAAAAATTTTATGTCTAAATATAATATTTTTTATAATATTTTAAATATATTTATTATTCTTAAATATTTTAAAAATAAATTTTTTAAAATTTATTCATATTATATTTTTTTTATCTCATTTTTTTTAATCTATTTTTATCAATCACATCAATTTTTTAACTTTAAAATATAATTTAAATACTTTTTATCTAAATATACATTGTATTCAAATACAAAATAAATATTTTTTATTTAAATATAAAATGTATTTAATGTATTATATTCAAATGTAATACAGATAGAATACGTTTATTAAATGCTTATTGTGAGAAGTATTATATTGAATATATATCATGTAATACTTATTGTGAATAAGGATTATGTTTATACAAAAAGAATTTGAAAATTTTATGGAGAAAAAAGAAAGGGAGAGCGACATTGCAATTCTAATTCTTTCTGATTAAGTGGAGTGTGGATTTTCATAAATGTCTTAAAAAGGATTTTGCTGATGCCACTTGAAGGGTTAACAAAATTTTTCTTTATAAATAGATTTGGTTTTTGATTTATCTAAAACAGCAATATTGAGCAAACACATAATGATGATTGTTGTAACGAAAGTAGACCCATTTGTCTACCCGAGTGCTGTATTTTCTCATAATTCCACTTTCCATGCTTGAAGAATGATGATTTTATTTTATTTTTTATTTTTTTGTGTTGGTTGATCTGCCTTTTTCTTTTCAAGTTACTTGATATCTAGTCGGCTCCACATGACCTTGTACAAAACACACTCTTCTTTTTTTTCTGGTCCCTGAAAAAGCTCTCGCTGGAATCACCAAAGCTGGCACTGCGCGGACGCCAACCATCTCAGAATATATATATATATATATATATCAGAAGCTGGGTCTTTTGAGTTGTTGTCTTTAGCTGAAAACGAGTTGAAAAGACTAAACACAACGCAGTTTTTTTGTATAACCTAAAGTTGTTGGATGCTTTGGAGCTAATATTTTACTATCTCACTGTTTAAATTGCTTAAAAGACTAAGGTGATATTCAATAAATATATTATGTTGATATTATAGTTAAATATAATATATTAAATATAATTTATATTTAAATGAAAAGTATTTATATTATATCAAATATAATATGTATTTAAATAAAAAAATATTTGAATTAATATATGATGTGATGGTTAAAAGTAAAGAGAAAAAATAGAGAGAAAGAATATATGATGTGATTAGTAAAAATAATAGAAAAAATAAAATAATAAATAGTGATTATATTGTATTTTAAATGTGATTTGATTAGTATTTGAATGCAATATTTTTTTATTTAAATGAAAATTATATTGTATTTGAATAGATGAGATATAAGAACAATACAACCATAATATATAATAGTATGCATAATTTAATAATAAATTTATATTTGATTTTATCGTAAATATAGAGTTTGAATGTCCAGTACTTTATTTAAAAATATACATAATGATCTCTTTAAAATTAAAAAAAAAGATTAAAAAAGATACAAGGGTGAATTTAGTTCACATATTTTGTTCTCTTTTAAGCCTTGTTCTTTTTTCTTTTTCTTTTTCTTTTTCTCGTCTTTTTCCCTATATTCCATGTTTTATACCGTTTGTTTTGAACTAACTATAAATTCACATACACGTCTTATAATTGAAGAAAAAGAAAAATGCTTTGAAAAAATCAGTCTTAATCATCTCAATTAGTAGGGCGTGAATTTCATATTTAAACCTTATATTATAATATTAACTCTTATTAATATGTGATATTGATCAATGTCGGTGCACTTCAACATTGCTCATATAACAATTCTTGAATAGTAGAGTATTGATCACTTTGACCTTTTCTTATCCTACAAAAGCAACAAGGAGCACACAAATGAGATAAACAAGAGTTGGAACATTCTGACAAATGAATCATAATTTCAAGTCAACCGCACAATACTGCCCTGTGAATGTGGTTATAATAATGTCACTTTGAGACTAAGTGAGATATATATATATATATATGTCTTGTACTTATCTCAGAAGCCGCCCTATAATCCTACGAGTCTTTGAATTTTTCAGGTGAAAGGAAAAAGGAAAAACTAGCAAAACGAACCCTGCTCGCTACACTGTACAGCAGACAGCCTAGCAGCGCTGTCTGAACTACAACTGTAGAGCTAGGAGTAGCCATAGCCCAATATCATTTTCTTTTGTTTCACTTTACTTGCATAGGACCTTTACAGATAAAAATTATAGGTTTGTAGTGTAAAAACCCATGTGGATTTTCCTTTCGGTCAACCATTCAAACGTAAAGAAAAAGCATAACTAAAAGAGAGAGGGAGAGAGCGAGAGAGAGAGAGAGAGAGAGAATGTTGTGTTTGATTACGAGGAAACATGCTAGTAAACGGGTGATTAGGGTTTAATCGATAACTTTTTGTTTCCCAAGATGTTTTTAAGTTGCTCCTGCTATTGCTCTGGTTAATCTGAAACAAGGTTCGAGCAGTCTAGTCAAAGAGTTGTGCGAGTTGTGTGACATAAAGTCGAAAGCACGTTTAAGAAAAGACACGACAGCTAGCACGACGTTGACGATAACGTGGAGAGTATATCCAGTTGGTAACGACTGATCCTCCTCGTGTCAAGTTTATAATTTCGTTAGTAGATCCAATCTTTTAGATTGTCCTTTAGGAGGATATATATACGATGGTATAAGCTTTAAAAGAGACACTGATAATTTGAAAAAGAAGGCGATACAATCCACGTGGGGAGAGAGAGAGAGAGAGAAAGAGAGAGAGAGAGGGAGGCAGATATTCAGCATTATCGGATATATGACTCCTTATGTATAGTTGATATCCTCAGCCAAAAAAAAAAAATGGAATTTGATGATATATATAAGAAAATGATATTAAAAGGTTTTTCCTTAAAAACACTATAGGAAAATTGTGTTTCATTTTTGTAATACGTTTTATGAATTTATGAAAAAGTTTTTGAAAGCGTGTATTATTTTCTTTTTTCTTTAAGATAACGAGATGGTATCAAATAAAGATAAAGTGTCGAGAAAAGGAAAGGAATAGAGGATTTAACATACTAAGTAATAGTCTTGAATCAAAGGACGTGGTTCGGCAAAGTATCATACCAATCATCCATGAATTCATTTATTTTATTTTTTTTAATGGCAAACTTCTATGAAATTGATTAAATCACAAATAAGGGATTATTTAGGTGGAAATTGCATTCCATATGTCAAAGGGGGATCAATAAGGGAAAGTCTGGGATCCCAAGTGGGTATACGTTTCGTTGGGTTTTTGCTCTGAAATGAATGCGGGTGGAAGATAATATTCAAAAATGAAAACATGGAGACGGAATCTTTTCTTCTAAATTGGAAGTGAGGAGGAGACGATGGAAGAACCTCCACCCTCTCCCTGCCTCTACCCCTATATACATATGTCACAAAAAAGTGTTATTAGATTTTTTTAGCGAAGAAGTATAATTACTAATTTTGTATTTTTCACTTAAAAAAAGGAAGCTAATAAAAGAGATAATTATCAGTAAACACTCTTAATTAGTTGATGCTAGTTAGTTTATTTCAGTTTCCGGACTTTATAATTTACTGGTAGAATTTAGTTTTCAATTGTTTATGGAATTTGAATTGTTTTGTAAAACTTTTGCTTTTGATATAAATTTTGATGATTTTATGCTTTACTTTTTGTTCTCAATAAGAATTCCCACCTTTGCCCCTTTCTAGACAGGGACGGGAGCACTGATGTCATTTCCCGCCTACTCCCCGTCCTAAAGGAGGGGCAAGTCCAACTCTATGACAACCCCAGGCCCGGTCCATTCTTCTACTGCATTCTAAGCCCATTTAAAGTGCAGGTGACTTAAACATGGCCCAGCCCAATTTCTTTGCTTCTACAAGCCCACTCTTCGTTGTGAGTGGCTTGTTTGGTCACGACTCAAAAGTCAAAAGGATCATTTGCACACGAAGCCGAATTAGGGCTCTGGTTAATAAATATCTAATAACAAACTAATAACAAAATTAAACAAAATGATGATCCTATTGACACTTTTTTTAACTCTCCACACCTTTTTTTTAATTCAAAATAATTAAATTTACTTAATATACACTCCTTTAATTTTCAAAATTATCCCTAATTGATATAAAATAAAAGGTACACTATCACTTTAAATTTCTTTTCACAACCACTTTTTTTTTAATTTTATTTTGATGTTCTATTGTGGATTAAATTAAAACTTTATAAGAAAAAAATACAAACAACATAACCTATTTATATATATATATATAATAGATTAAAATCACAACTTTGCAAGAAAAAATTTCAAAAAAAAAAAAAGCAATATATTTATATATCTATATATATAATAAAAGAACAACGGTCTATACACGTAACAAAAGAATAAAAACATATAAAACCGAAAAGAACAGAAAAAGAAAAAAACCCAACGAACAATACATGATCAAAGAAAACAAAAAACAACCGCAATATAAAAAGTGTAAAAATTAGAGTTTTCATTATAGGTTTTAGAGTAATAATATTTATAAGTTATTTATTTAGGGATTTGATATATAAGCTTGTGTAGAAAGGAAAAAAGAAAGGAATAAAATCAAGTTTCCTTTTTGTGATTGAATTTTATTTATATAATTAAGTATATTATTATTGTCTTTTTATGTCATTTTATTTGAGAGATTTTTTGTAATTAAAAAATGTAATTAATAGAAGGGTATAAAAAATAAAGAGCAGTACGAAAATAAAATCACCCTAAATAAAATAGGAAACTGATTATTTTGTTTTGATCAAAATATTAATACATCTAATTTTAGAAAATGAAAAGGAGATAAGACTCCCTCCTAAAACATAGGGTTATTATTCTCTGAAATTATTAAAAAAAAAAAAAAAGCCCTCTTAATATCATGTTTTTGAAATTTGATATTGAGAATTCTATTAAAAAAAAACCAAAAAACAAAAGCAAAACGAAAGGCGTGAATCCACCGACAATTATGAAAAGGTCAATAATGGATATAATGGTTGTAATCAACAAACAAGTAAATTTTTTGAGAATTTTGACTTCTTATGAATTCATTACATTTTGATAATGACTTTATCTTTATATAAAAAATTTTCTGATTCCCAGACGAGTTTGATCAATGACTTGGTCAATACACTCAAGAAACTATTCCGAAAATGCATGAGTGTTTAAGCAAAATGTATTTTGTCTCTAGACTAGAATTTCCTTGTTCATTATGGACTAGGCCAATATTGTTAGGACTTCCTCTTTTTATAATGCTTATACATTTATATGCAATGAAATACTCTACTGACGTCGTCTTTATACTATAATTTATAACAGCATGAGCTCTTTGCTAGGTTATTTACGTTGATTGTTTTGATGAAATGAACTCAGCCAATATACGTTCTTCTTGGTTAATGACCCAGTCATTTTGTTATTGATATATATAATATATGAGTCCATATGTATAGGAACTCTTGAAACCAAATAATTAACTTAAAAAAAAAAAAGAATTTCTTAATGTTTGGCTCTGACCTTGGTAGAAGAATTTCTTAATGTTTTTTTTTTAATAATAATTGTTCTGTTATTCTGTTTTTACTTGAATATTTTTTTTTTTTATAATTGAGCTATTGAGCATAGAATGGAGAATCTGAATTATTAATAAATAGTACCGTCCAGCAATGAGCAATCGCTGAACTCAACAAAACTTATAGGCTCTTCAGTATAAAAAGTGCAAAACCGTCTCCAAATTTATCTTTTTTAAAAAATAATAATAAAATAAAATAAAACATAAAAAGAGAAGAGGATTTAAAAAATTGCCACAACCCCACCTATGGTAGTTTGGTTATTTTGGTTTCATTGATACAAACTTTGGAATTTGGTAAACAACATCCTCTTTTTTTTTCATTTATTAAATTATTTTTGCAAAAGCTCTTGTTAGTGCTAGTTCAATCTAGGTGTCAAGATGTAATTTGTTTTGGACAACCCCTTTTGAAGTCAAAAGGCCAGGCTTTCGGCCATGGCCCATAACACCCTCGACTAATGACAAAACCAAACTACTTTTCGTTTCATGGTATCCCACTTTGTCAAGACGTGATTAGCACCCCAAATCCCAATTTAAGCCTTTTTCTTCACACAAGGGAAAGTACAGTGTCCTCCTCTCTTTCTCTTTCCACTTCATAAACTCATCTCTCTCTCTCTCTCTCTCTCTCTCTTCCTGTTTGTTGCACCAACCCTGGACAAGCCACCACTTCTTCTAAAGAGAACACAAAAAAAGCAACAAAGTTGAACCAACATTCTGTTTTGTTCCTTCAATTCCACTCTCCTCACCAATCATTAGATATGAAAGTGAAGGCATTAGATTCCTTGAAATCCAAGCTTCTCAAACCATGCAGAAGTTTACTCCCCACTTTCAAATTCAAGTTCAAGAAACCCGTCTTTATAAGATCGCTTCAAATTCGCCCTCACAACCACAACAACAAGATCATAAAGGCTTCGAAACTTCGACTCACTTCATTGTTTGCAGCCCCACGTTTTCGCAGGAAGACGAGCAAGATGGACAGACTAGTGCAGCTCAAGAGTTTCTCCGAGAGAGGCGGAGGTGGAAGCGAAGGAATGCTCTTTCCGTCGCCTCTAACGCCTGCTTACGTTAGGCTCAACAAGGATGCTAAAAGGGAAGTGTGTTCGGGTCTTGAGGACGTGGAAGACGCGTGCAGGAGCTTCGAGAACTACTTGGTGGAGATGATCGTTGAAGAAGGGAAGTTGAGGGACTTGACGGATGTGGAAGAGCTTCTCTATTGCTGGAAGAACCTCAAGTGTCCTGTTTTTATTGATTTGGTCAGTAGATTCTATGGTGAGCTGTGCAAGGACTTGTTTTCGACTGACGCAGCTGCAGTTGTTAGTCCCTAAGTGATTCTGCAATTAAGCATTTTGGTTGCATATAACTTTGAACCAAAATTAGTGACTCATTTCCTCAGCCCCTCCAACATTTTATTTTGTTCTTTTGTCGTTTGAGAATGTGAAACAAAAACTAACTTACATGAAATTTGAGCGAGTTAGTTATTTGTAAAGCTAAAAAAGAATGGAGACAAACGAACTTTCAATTTTTATTTTTTTGTTAAAATTACCCGTCAAATAAAAAGAAATGGAACGAAAACTAGGATAGATTGCAGTAGTAACTAGATATATATTTACAGTTTAGAATAGAAATTAAGAGTGTTCTTGCACTTCAAAATCATTAGATTTGTCCAAAAACTGACAATTGGAAAGTACAAACTATCAGCTGGGCCGCTTAAATTCCAAGGTCCTAAACAAGCTGCAGTTTGAAAAGCTCCAATAACAGTTCTCAATAGCTAGAGCTAAATATTAACATCTTCAAAACAAGAGACAATTACTTTCTGCTAAATTACCGGTTAGTAGTAGCATCGCCATCTAGCATTTACCGTTTGACGATTCCATCGTTTTGGAAACATAAACCCGGGACTTCACCAATGTCTCTCCAATCTTAAAACCAGGCATGACCATAAACTCAACTCTGTGATTAAGATGCGCCTGAATCGAAACGACTTCGGTTTCCTTGTTCTCCTCAACGGATTCCATATAAACGTCCGAGAATTTGCTTCCTCCGTTGACTGTAAAAGCTTTTGCTTTGGGGTCTAATGAGCCTGCAATGCCGTGTAAAACCCAAACCCACTTAGCCATTCTGGCAAATATCTGGTAGAACGGTGTCCTCGGATGCTTACCACTCAACACAAACGTCCTGTGATCCAGGTTCCCAAAGAATGATGCTTCCATCATTGGATGAACAACCAGTAGGTACTTCTGCCCGCAGAATTTGGCAAAATCTGATTCGGGATCATTGATCAGAACATCAATCGGGTCGTCAAACCTCATGACATAATCCACATCTCGTTTTTTCGATGACATTCCGCTAAACATTCTCCGGGCAATGTAGGCTTCAAATGCGTACTTCTTGTGAGACCTTTTCGAGAACATGGCTTCCCCTTCAATAGACTTTGCAGCCAGATCTATATCCCAACCAGAAACTTTCATCAAGCTAATCAATGGCTTTCCGAAATCATGTATGGACTTTGAAGCAGCCTCAAAAGCTTTCTGGAAACCGCTAACGTTCAAAAACGTTGCACGCTTTCTATCCAAACTTTTCCGCTTGATCTTCTCAGTGAGTTTGGCGTTCCCCGCATCCAATTCCTTGAGCTCTTCCACCAACCGCATGAACTCAGCGTTTTTAGCCTTCACTTTCGACTTCAATTCTTCGAGCAGCCTCTCCTGTACTTCAATCTTCGCCTGCAGGAGAGCAAAGCGAGAGGAATCCAACTTGGTCTTCTTAAATTGCTTCTCCTTGTAGGCACGCTTAATCTTGAAGAGCGCTTCAAGCTCAACCATAACGAGTTCATCCGCGGCCTCAATCATTTTCGGATTGTAGGGAATGTGAGCTTCCTGAAGTTGAACATAAGCCGACTTCAGAGCTGAAACAGCGTCGAACAACATCCCGATTTCCGCATCTCCACACACATTTCTCTCGCTTTTTGGTTCATGGGGCTGCGGATGTACTTTCATGCCGCCGCATTCCGCCTCATTCGCCGTGGCATCGCTGCTCTCCTCCAGCGGTGCAACATTAGTTTCAGAGGGAAACACACCAATGGATCTCAACTTGCAGACCTTGGCAAACTTGGAGACTATTTCAGATATGTTTGAGGAGGATTTAAAGGGTTTAGTGGTAACAACTTCCATTCCTATATAGGATGAACTAAAATCCTAGAAAAGGAGATATACAATCCTAGATCTGATAACAAACAGGACTTTGGCTTCCAAAAAGCGTAAATTTACAGAAAATATGAAAAGGAAAACAAGAATATTACACGAGTATACTCAAAATGGGCATTGCATCATTAGCGTCCATGAAACACCACCCAGGAAAATAACCGAGATTCCCAGCTATGAACTAGTCCTGTTGCATTAAAAAAAAAAATAGGGTTATCTCAGTTCTGCATAAGGAAATACTTGGAAACATTAAACAAATAACAAGGTACAACATTTAAATAAAAAAAATTTCAAAAAAAAAAAAGAAAAAGAAGACACATTGAGGAAATATACTGCACAAAGAATCAAATTTGAACTTCAACCAAATAAATCTACAGCCTAATATAGCAGAAAAACAGTAGTGAAACAACAAAACAAAAGAAAACCAGCATTTATAGAAACCAAAAAGCCACTTTGATTTGTGCATGGTGAAACAGCAAAAGAAAAGAAACACAGCATTTATAGAAGCCAAAAAAAAAAAGAGTTTGTGAATATCCTAACAGGTGAATCAAAAGCAAAAACACTTACAGTCGTTCAGAAATCTTACACAGTAAAGAAGAAAGCCTCGGGAGAGCTAAAGAGGGTGTCACCACTTTTACGACGACGTTTCAGGAGCAACAAATGCTGAGAACTAGCTCGGCGGTTTTCATTTCTGGAGTTCAGAAGTTTATTTGTGTAAGGAGAGAGAGGTTTTGGCTCTAAAAATATTGGTCTTCTTCAGTACTAAAATTAAAAAATAAATAAATAAATAAATATTAAAAAAAATTGGAGTTTGTATTTGAAACTGGTTAACTTTTTACTACGTTAAAAATAATATTTTAAGACTTGAGGAAACAGTCACGGTGTTGGAGACAAAACCAGGACTTTTTTTTTTCTGGGAAAATGGACCGGGAATCTCCATAGCTCCTCCCCTAGCTTCAACCCTTCTTTTATTATTTTTTTTAATTTTTAATTTTTTTTTAATTAATCTGTTTACCTGTCTCCTTTTTTTAAGCTTCAGAAAGTGCAATACTCTTTTTCTGTGGCAAGACAAGACATGTTAACTTTATGAATAATGCGAGTCTTGTCTTGACAGAATTGGTGAGTAGGTATGGCACTGTTTTAAACTTCGTTTGAATTCTAACTAATTGGATTTTTATCTTTTTTTTTTACTTAATAAAAATTATAATTAATTTTTATAACAAGAACTATTTCGATTAACATAAGTTTAATTTTTATATTTTTAACAGCCCTTCGGTAACCTCCCATACAATTGTAATAATATTTTGATGTAGAATTAGAATATTTATATTCTTAAATTCAAAAAAAAAAATGATACGCACAATTAAAATATCTAAATTTACATTAATATAGATATTTAACCAATTGTTGTATGTGACTTTAGATTTAATGTCTGTTTAGCGTATTATTTTAAATTCAAAAAATTCATTTCATGAAGTTGTCTATTTTTATTTTTATTTTTATTTTTTTGAAATTACGTTATTTTATTTTAAATTCTTATTTTAAAAAGATTTTTTTCCTACTTCAAGACAACATGCTAAATAAGTATTTAGACCTCGTTTGGTGAACACATTGCATTTGCATTACGTTTGAATGCAATACATTGAATGTAATTTGTATTTGGAGGAAAAGCATTAACATTGCATTTGAATGCAATGCGTGTTTAGGTGAAAAGTATTTGAATTGTATTTTAATAATGAATATGTGATGTGATGGATAAAAGTAGAGAGAAAAAAAGAAGAGAGGGCGAAAATATATGATGTAATTAATAAAAGTAATAGAAAAAGTTAAATAATAAATAGTGATTATATTAAATTTAAAATGTGATGTGATTGGTATTTAAATAAAATACTTTTATATTTAAAGGAAAATTACATTGTATTTAAATGTAATGCCCAAAAAAAGCGTACACCAAACGCATGCTTAGATTTCAATTCTTTCATTCTTAAAATAAAAAAATTTAAGCGAATATAAACATAATTTAATAATAATTTTACATAAAATTATATCTAAAAATATAGATTTCGAATCTTTTATTTTAATATTAAATAAATAAAGGAATTTAATAATTCAATTTATATAAAAATTTTGTTAATTTATTATAATATTTTTTAGGAGAGCTATAACATGACTCAACGCTCCTTAAATTTACCTTTTATTTTTCCATCCCATAAATTCTTTTTTTAAAAAATAAAATAAATTGATGTTTTTTTCTTAAAAAAATAAACTAAATAACATTATGTTTTGAGCGTTGAATATCAACATGCGGTCCTCAAACTCAAAATTTGCATGTGATCTCGTGTTAAATATGTGCATTAAATGCAAGTAATTAATATCCAAAATAGAAATTATAGGTTTAACGGAGCTTAAACCCTCGCACCTTAAAAAATGTGTAATTTCCACGTGGAGAAATTATATATATAATAAAAATAAAAATAAAAACCCTGCTTGGAATTACCAAAAACTTTTGATAGAGGAAAATAAAGGAAGATTTTTTTTTATTTATTAAAAAAAGAAAGAAAGAAAAAAGATGTCCGCACGCCAGTTTCTGCAAACTTCGGTGTCAGAAAGTCACGCATCCCAAAGGCACTTCACTGTGGGGGCACACTTCTAATATGGTGCTAACTGGGCCTTTCTTTCTTAAGATTGAATCTCAACCGTCCAACTTGGGTTGCGTGTGTCGTACCTGATCGTAAAATACAGGGTCCTGAATGATGGCCCCAAGATTTGGGGCTATGCACATACAATACTGTGCCTCTACAGTAGGGAACCTAACCCAAAGCAACGACAGCAAGAAGCCCAACCCACAGAGATATTATGGATTTCCTAACTAACTAGAAAAATAGAGTAGGTAGGAGAAGGAGGTAAATAGTCAAAATTTTAGGGGGCGTTTGGTAAATGTATTATATTTTGATTGTATTTGAATGAAATTTATTTTTTAAATATTATATTTAATTGAAAAGTATTTGTTTTGTATTTGAATAAAAATATGTGTTTGGATGAAAAGTATTTTATAGTTGAAAAGTTGATATGATTGGTAAAAATAAAGATAAATAGTAGAGTTGAAAAGTTGATATGATTGTTTTAAAAAAATTTTGAATAGTAATTGTTTTCGTAGCACTATTGAAAATAATTATATTTAAATATAAAACTTTACGTTTGGTGTGAAATTACATTGCATTTGAATATAATTAAAATGTAATTGTTTACCAAACGCCCCCTTAGCTTCAATAAAAATAGATAACAAAAAAAATTTATATCTTATTTATTTATTATTTTATATTTATATTACATTTTTATATAATATAATTTTTATTTAAACACATAAGTATTATATTCAAAAACTAATCACATCATATTTTAAATCTAATATAATTACTATTTATTATTTTATTTATTTTTATTATTTTACTAATCATATCACATACTTTCTTTATCTCACTCTTTTTTATTTCTACTTTTACTCATAACATATTTAAATATAATTCAAATATTATTCATCCAAACACGCATTGCATTCAAATGTAATACAACTACTTTTCATCAAAATACAAATTACATTTAATATATTGCATTCAAACGCAATGTAAATTCAATGTGCTTATCAAATATCCCTTTAGACTATTAGTAAATGATATATTTTTGGTAAATTATGATTGACCATCATTTAAAATTCCAAAATATCTCTTATGTGTAAATTTTGGTAAATTACTTTTTAACTTGATAAATCATTTATTTATAGATTTTTGTAAATTTTAATAAATTTATCTAATAAATTATTTTTTTAATTAGTAAACTATTTATTTATTGATTTTGTTAATAAATAATTTATTTATTATATAAATATATAACTGTTAATTTCATAAATCATTAATTTATTAGTATAATTAAAGGTAAACTCTTAATTTATAGATATAAATTCTTGATTTTATAAATTATAGTTTACTAATTGATTAATTTACTATGTAAATCATTAATTTAGCAATTTGGTAAATCATTATTTGTCAATTTTACAAAATAATCCAAAAAATAGTATAAGCACTAACTTTAACTTCTAAAATTGACCTAAACCTCAAACCACCCCAAATTCAACAAAAAAATCCACCACCACACCTCATCGTCGCTGTTGTTCTTAGAGGCATTGTTGTCATTGTTGATGTTCTCGTAGATCACCTACCACGTTGAGGTTCATTTGATCAAAAGCTCTTGAGATCTGGAGTTTATGAACTCATCGTGACAACGACTTTCGATTGGCGAAGACGATTGCAACAACCGAAGTTTCTAAAACTGCAACGACTCATGGAATCTCAAGTGCTATCGGATTGTTGGCGCCATCATCATCACATCTCAGATATCTCATTTGCTCGTCGAAGATCTTCATGTAAGATCACTCACAATCTCTATAATTTGTGAATGGAGCCACGATCTAGTCAGAATTGTAACTCTCCACTTGGGATCTCTTCCTTTCATTTGCCAGAATTCGATCTAAACTCCAATTTCTTCTCTTTTCCAGTGATATCTAACTAAATTCGTACAGATCTAGTGAAATGTCGTCGTGATCTTATTATTGAACTGCACCAATACCACGAGATCTCCATTCAACCTGCAAAGCAAAAACCAAAAAAAAAAAAAAATCCCAAATTGTGATGGGTTCAAAGCCTCCAACAATCTTCAATGTGATCGAGCTTAAATCTAATCATTAGGCTCCAACGTAAGCTTAGATCTTACAAAGGTTTAAATTATGATCTCATAATTTTTTAGCAAGAAGGATTCGAAAGTCCGATTGTTGCAATCTCGTAATTTTATGGCGGACAGTCTATTAGAGATTACAATGAAAAATGACAGAAGCAACGATCATTATTGGAAATGAAGACTGAAATGGTGTAAAAAAGGGGCAGAGGAAAAAGTAAGACAAAAAGGAGAAAGAGAGAAAGAAAAAGGGGAGGAGAGAGAAGAAAGAAAGAGAAATAAACTGTTTTCTGGGTTAATATGAAGAATATAGGTCAAAAATCTATTTTAGGATAAAATGAGGATATTATCTGTACTAAAATTAACCCCCATTTGTTTCCAGCATTACAATCATATTGCATTTAAATGCAATGTAATTTTCATTTAAATGCAAAAGTATTGTATTCAAATACCAATTACATCATAGTTTAAATTAAATATAATCACTATTTATTATTTTACTTTTTTATTATTTTTATTAATCACATCACATCACATACTTTCTTTCTCTCTCTTTTTTTCTCTCTACTTTTACCAATTATATCACATATACATTATTTAAATACAATTCAAATACTTTTCCTTTAAACACACATTACATTTAAATACAATAAAAATATTTTTCCTCCAAATGCAAATTGCATTTACTAAACGAAACCTTAGATTATGTTATAAATTTTAAAGGTTTCAAATTGTAACATTTACTTCCACAGCATAAAAAAATGGTCTGTTTACTATAATTTCCTATTGAGGACTCATAAAAGAGGATTAGAATCATTTTTTGAGAAGTTTGATATGATTAAAATAATAAAATTTGAAAATAATTAATAGTAAAAGTTGAGGGAAAAAAAAAGACAAAATAAAAAGATATATTCTCATTTCACCCCATACAAGCCCTAAATTTTGGCTTCTCATGGTAAATTAATCTAGGATATCAAAGATTTAAAGCCAAACTTTTGTTTAGAAAATAATTTTCAAAAAATAAAATAAAGCTGGGTATTTTAAAAAGTATAATCGAAAATAAATATAGTAATGTGTATCTATATTTTTTTTAATTTGGGGTGAAAATTCAAGTTTTACTCCTTATAACAGAGTAAAATGTATAATTACTATTAAATTATGTTTGTAATCACAATGTATGTCTAATTTTAACATTTATATTTGTTTGAGTTTTTCTTATAAAAGTTTCAACAACTATTATTACTATATTTTATGAGAGTTTTAAAAATCTTTCTTTATGATAATTTCAATAAGTGTGTATTACACGTCTCTTTTTATTATAGTTTCAATTGTCTTAAAAGTGTTTCAAAAATTATTTATTATAAATCCCTCTTTATGAGAGTTTCAAAGTCTCCCTTTATGAGTCCAAACTTAAAAAATTCTTCTCCTTTTTGTAATAAGTTTGGATTTTATTATCAAATGTATGTAACTTATTATTTTTTTTTTCAAGAGCTAAGTTATGCTATGCATACTATGAAGCTAATAGATCCATCCATTTTTTGACATATTATACTCTTAATGTAGATAATAAGTTTTTATTTATAGAAACTATTATTGTATCTGATTTTTCCTACTTATAATAACATATTCTATATTCTTAAAAAAAAAACTCCCTTAATGAGAGTTTTAAATATCTCTATTTTTTGAGAGTTTCAAAAGTTATTATATTTTAATGCTAGTCTTATAAGAGTTTCAAAAGTTTATTTTTTATTTATTTATTTATTTATTTATTTTTGCTGTGGTGGTTGCAATAGTATATTTGAGATAAAACCCTAATATTACTCTTGGCAGTCCTTACTAAAGTGACAAAATTGTATCCTAACAAGTCAATTCGAAAATTTTTCAGAAAATGAAAGAAGTCTAAATTTGAATACTATATACATTTTTTTTATGAAGATTTTACAAGTAACCAATCCTTCGTATATTGATATTGTAAGTCATTGATTAAGGTCATGGATTCAAGCTTAAAGGAGCATGACAAGATTAAAATATCTAATTCATAGAGTTAGATATACTTATAAATTTATATTAAATACATACAGGCTAAAAAGAAAAAAAAAAGGGGGGTATGTAAATTTATAAAAACTATATATATGGGCTAAATGGGAAAAAATAAAAAGTTAACAGGGACTTAGGTCCCCTAGTCCTTCCTTAGCTTCGTCTTTAAATATAGATAATGAGCGTGTTTAGTTAAAGGATTTACTTTGACCAATAAAAACTGTTATTGTTTTATGCATTTCCTGTTTATTATAACATACTCTAAAAAACTTATTTAAAAAAAAAAAACACAAGACGAAGATGGAAGAAAAAGGTTAGTTAAAATATGTGTAACAAAGAAATAATATGTGCATTTGATGGAAACAATGTGTATACTCTAGAAAATAATTTTATTATAACATATGCAACTTAGAGGGGTATAAATTTTAGAAAATTATAATTTTTTTTAATTTAGGATGGGGATTTATATGGTACATCTTTTATTATTCAAATTTATTATTTTTTGAAGAGCAGTATGGTAAACACCGTTTTGATATAATAAAAGATAAAGCATCTTTTTCTTTTAATTCAGTTTCTTAAAAAAAAATTTGGGAATGAATCAAACTAATAACTTACAGTGGAATTTAGTGTCAAATTATCATTACATTATATATGAAATCATTTATTAATTTACTTTCTTAGAGCCTGCTTGGAGGCATCGTTGCAGACAGTGTTTTGCTGTCTCTTTTCCAATCTTGTGTTTGGGGTGATTTTGGTTTCCAAAATTCGTTTTTTAAAATTTACTATTTCACAAAATTTTTTATATATAAAAGTTTAAATTTATGTTTTTATTTTTAATCAAATTTGTTAAACACACATTGCAAACTATTACTTTTTTTTTCCAATTATTCTTTCACTAAACATAAAATTCCAAATATACTCTTTTTCTAAAAAATGTTTACCCCAAATTAAACCTACATTTCCAAAGTTCATTTTAACTCCCAAAAAAAAAAATCTCCAAAATATGGCTCTAAACGTCCCCAAAATGGACTATAATTCCTTAGGATGCATTTAGACAAAACACTGTATTTGTATTGCATTAATGCATTGGTATTACATTTGAATGCAGTGCATTAAATGTTATATACATATAGGTGAAAAGTATTTACATTGCATTCTAATACAATATGTATTTGGATGAAAAACATTTGAATTACATTTTGTGATTGTATATATGATGTGATTAGTAAAGTAGATAGGAAAAATGAGAGAAATAAAGAGAATATATGATGTGATTAGTAAAAGTAGTAGAAAAAATATAATAGTAAATAATAATTATATTGAATTTAAATTATGATATTTTTGATATTTGAATGCAATACTTTTATATTTAAATGAAAATTACATTGTATTTAAATACAATACTACAACCAAACACATAATTAGTATAACGAGTGATTAATGACTGACTTTTTTTTTAACACATAAAGCAATATTTTCTAGTCCACGTATAGAAAAATTGCACAAGAATACATAACTGAATTTTATGAATGGCAGTTTCAAAGAGAGAGAGAGAGAGAGAGCTAATTTATATGTGGTACTGGCCTATTGAGATGGTGTGTATATAAGAAGTAGACAAATCTATACTCCGTAGACCCCCACCCCCACTTTTCACTGGATTCAAATCCATAAAACTCTCAATCAAACTTGAAATTAACAGTTTGGCTGCAACTTTAAGGACTCGTAAAGAGAAGATTGGAACTTTTATTCAAAAATTTTAAAGATTGAAATATATAATAAAGGTTGATAGTGAAAATTAAGAAAAATGGAGGGTGAATTCCGGCAATCAAGCCCTAAAAAATTGTGTTTATCCACGTAACAAAAGATCCAAAAAGACTGTTTTGTTCTACCTCTGTCTTTTTTATTGATTTATTTTTATCGGTAAAGGTTGCTACTCTCTCTGCACAGTTATATAAAAACAGTCGTTACTCCCTATTTTCAAACCAAGAAGCCGTGAATTCAAATTCAAGTATCCAAATGTTGGCTCCAGCAAAAAAAAAAAAAAAGGGTTGGAGATTTAGAAATATATCCACAAGAAAACATTTGTTTTAAATCCAAAAGAAAACTTCTCGAGGAAAAATGAAATCCATGATGATTTAACACCAAATAGAAAAAATTGTTCTAGCAACGTCTTTACAGGCAAACGGAAAAATAATTAACATGATTCAAATATATGTAATTAAGAATTAGACACTAACTAAAAATTAGTCAAAGCAATAAAATCATAGTAAAGATTTATTATGATTCGTGTGAGAGTAACATCCACATTCAATCATCTTAGTAATTAGGCTCTTAATCTCGCATGATAATAATTAAATTACACAACTAAATACCTAGTTAATATATATTTGGATTGTTAAAAAGTTTTGTCCGTATGAAAACAAATCTTTAATCAACAAGTTATTTACCCCGTATAAACAGTAATTAGGAAAATCCGTTTGTGAGGTGGTAGTAGCCCTCATCTATGAGATCATCACTTATCACTATCTATCCAAGAAAAAAAGAAAAAAGAAAAAAGGAAATGACTCACGTGAAGGTTTCAAGATCATGATCTTATGGAGACTGTCGCTGTATAGACCAAAAGAAGAAAAAACAAATAGAGCAAGTACAATTTGTTTTAAACACCTTTACACTTTATTATTATTATTTTTCTCTGAACATTCATACATGAATAAATGTGGGTATACATATAAAGATATGCACATATTAAAATCGAATGAGACACGTTTGCATGCAGGAGAATCATAGAGATGCAACGGGGCACACACAAAAAATATATAATCTTGTACCAATATAATTTGATAATAATTATGAAGCATAGAAAAAGATAATAGCAAACTTGAATTATTGTTTTATTTATATCTCATTTGATTATGGTAGTGTGTTTATATTATATTTAAATATAATGTAATTTTTATTCAAACGTAAAAATATTACATTTAAATATTAATCATATCACAATTTAAATTTAATATAATTACTATTTAGTATTTTAATTTTTCTATTATTTTTACTAATCATATCATATATTCTCTTTTTTTTCTCTCTTTCTTTCTCGTTACTTTTATTACTCACATTACATACAATACAATTTAAATATTTTTTATCTAAATAAATACTGCATATTTATTACATCACATACTCTCTTTTATCCAAATTAATTTTTCTACTACCTTTACTAATCACATTACTAATCACATCACATACTCTCTTTCTTTCTCTCTTTTTTTCTTGTTACTTTTATTACTCACATTAAATACAATACAATTCAAATATTTTTTATCCAAATAAATATTACATATGAATACAACGTAAATATTTTTCACTCAAATACATATTACATCCAATGTATTATATTTAAATATAATATAAACATAATACGTTATCTAAATATTCAATTAATTATAGTTTATCTCATTCTTTCTTATTTTTCGCTTCAATATTGTTTCGTACATATCTAGCTAGCTATAAGGCCTATTTATAAGCAATATTTGACACTATTGGCTTATGGGAGAAACTAGGGTAACTTCCAAGAGGCTCCCTCAAAATTTGTCGAGAAATAGTAAAGCAAATGAAGGTGGAGATAAAGTCTACCATTTTGAAACTTCTCATGAATTGATAAATGTGAAAACATTCGAAGGGGCTAAATTACATTAAAATCTCACTTTTTTTTTTAAATCCAAGACTACTCAGACAATAACTACATTTATTTTTGCATAACTAATTTTAAATATTTCCAAAAAGTACAAACTCCTCCCTTACAGCCTGTTGAGCTTTCCATGTCTAAGTGTCCATATATACCCATAATGACTCCTAATTATATATTTAAATTTTAAGGCAGTTAAGAATGTTGAACAATTTGGACATGGGATTCTTTTTAAAGGGAAATATATATTTCATAAAGTGAAAATTAAAGGCAATACAGAAAACAGCTAGTCAGCCAGGTCTATTGCATCAGAATTTCAACATTTCACTAATACATAAATACACATATCTATAGCACAGAGGCAGGTCTTGTCTACATATATATATATATATATGGTGGACCACGTAATCTAAGTGGTCCAATTTTTCGATTGACCTCTTCCTAGCTTGTGTTTAATTTCAAAGTTTTCAAAAGAACTAAACAATGTTACATATATAAGTCGTGCAAACACATTACCTTTCATAATGAAACTAGAAAGAAAGACAAGATATATATAGGACTGTATAATCCGTGATAATATTCTAGCTATATATATACATATATACATATATATATATATATGCATGCATGAATTGTCACCCTTAACCACAAACATGTATATGGGCCTCTGCTAGCTGTAAGCGTTGCTCAAATATGGTTTATGTCATAATCCGGAATAATTTCCAAAACATACACACAAAGAAGTCACACTGTGAGATCACTATCAAATATATTTGGAGTTGGAATTTCATATGATTAAGGGACGATATGGGAGACAGAGGTTATTGTCGTTTGTATAAGGAATTAGAGGGGGCGCGAAACTCCATATACGAGAACAATAGCTTATGAACAAAGTTGAAGATAAAGACTTTTCCTTTACTCCGTATCCGTGTCTCCATCTATGTGCCTCTTTTAGAATCCCATGTTTTGCAGCACGGGTCTTTTCATTTCTTTAGACAACCAAACCATGCATGAGAACCGAACGTGCATTGTTAGGTGGTTTTTTTATTTGTTTCCTTTTCAACGTCTTTTCTCTCCGTGGCACAATAATCTAAATTATCTATTCAACTCCCACTTTCACTTAATAATTAAAAAAAAAAATCTATCTTACATTATATTGCTTTGACATAACTACCCTCTGACCACTTGGATATGTACAGCAAAATAAATGAGTACGTGCAGCTTAATTATTGCCTTGACATAATGTTATCACCTGCAGAGCCTAATTATGGTTGCTCTTGTTATCCTAATTATACTGGGGGGAGTTGTTATTTCGGGTAATAGAGAAGTTAAAGAAACACCGAGAGTCTGTTAAGTGAGTGATTTTTGTTTATGATCTTTTTTTTTTTTTTTTTTTTTATCATAGTGAAACTCCGTAGTTACTCAATAATTATAGTAAACCATTATAAATCTTGTGTACGTGTGATTGTTTGCTGGTCTTTTCTTTTATTTTATTGCTCTAGGTAGTAAAGAATTCGGGTGTCTAATTCTTTAAAAACTATAAAAACAAAGTGTACATTTCGTAGTTTTCTGTAAAATGAAGGGTTATTTCTGTCCTAGTGATTTGTATCATTATGTATAGAGATCGTTGTCTACTTGGATCTACTTGTTAGGGAAAGGAAAACATGGAGGTCCCTCGTATAACCCTTGTCTCCTACGTCATGATAATGCTTTCACGAGTGAGAAGGCTGCAAATTTTTCTTCCTTTTTTCCACATACGAAACTTTGAATCTTTTTCCCGCAAATGGGTTACATTTTAGCCTGTCCAACTTTCAATACAACTCTCGTTTTGTAGTCCCATTTATACTGAAAGCCATGTGGGGAAAACCGTGATTTTTGACATTTGGTAACATGCATTTTCAGGTCATGAAATAATTTTTCCAAAATAAATTTCTCACCATGATTTATATTGGAGAAGAACACATTATGCTTGTACAATATTTATAGTAAACCTTTATAATTTTTAAGTATCTTCCACGTTGATAAATATGTCTCTACCAACGTCAAATCGATGGCAACTTAATTTCACAGGATAAAATTGTATGTCTTTGGCCTCTTGCTTGAATTAGGAACAGAAGTTTCACTCATTGCAAATCTGGGCTATGGGAAAAATGGAACATCTGAAAGGTATGTTGTGTAAACCTGAAATTGGTTTTTGTCCTAGAAAAGGAATAACCATAAGTCCATAACCTATGAAAATAAAACTCAAAAAAATTTGTGTATATATATTTTCCATTTTACTTGTTTGGACAATTTGTCCACGCCTCTTTGCCTTTGGAATATCTTAAAGTTTTTTGCATTGAGAAAGAGCCAAAAGAGGGGCCATGGCCAGCCATTTTGATCAGTACCCCAACTAGCCATAACATCCCGTCCTTTTTTCTGTGCCAGAAGGTAGTCAGAGACGTATTGGAAGATCAACGGCTAGGATGTGTTCATGGAAATTGGATTTTTGATGATCTGATGCCAAAAGGCAGGTATACCTTACAAATAGTTGTAAAGCAAAGTGTAATGACCATAATGCCCTGACCCTTGAATCTTCAATGGTGCATGTAGATGTTGTCATATACTCCCTTAAAAGTATACCTTTTACTTTCCCCAAAAGGTCACAGGGCTCAAACAGGAATTTTGGTACATATTTTGAACCGTATAGTATATGTTGCCGAAACATGTTGATCCAAGAAGTACCAAAATATTCCCCCAAGGCACCTAAAACGTCTTGAAAGCTGGCTCCAATTTACATTATGATTAAATTCTTTGTTATATACGGTTGCTAATACTACGGGGCTCTTCGGTTTGTGACGGTGAGAGTGAAATTTATTAGTTAATTGTAAATTTGTCTCACGGTGAGCGTGAAACTTGTCATCATGTTTATAAATGTATTGGACGGATTGAGCCCCCACTCCTCTTATAAGTTTGTTTTTAGAGATGAATTACACTTAAACCCATTTAACGTAATATAAAAGCTATACTTTGAACATAATGGAGGGTTTGGAGGCTGGCCTATTTACATAATACACTAGACATTAAAAAAAAAAAGTTAGATTGTGAATATATTTCATATCGTGAAATTACTAATTTATTAAATTATTTCTCACTAGACGTGAGAAAAGAAGTTAGATTGTGAAGTCAAGTTACTAATTTATTAAATTATTCCACACTAGACATTGGGAAAAGATATTAAATTATGAATTTATACTATATTATTAAATTACTAATTTATTATGATATTTATACAAGGACTGAACTCTTAATAAAAATAAATAAAAAATAAAAAAGGCTTTTCATGTATCAGTACATGCATGTCACCTCCCTTCACCTACACATTGTCTTATAAGACAACGAAATACAACAAAACATGTCTTAAAGAGAATTGTAAATAAGCTAAAAAATAGAAAAAGGAAGGAACAGTTAAAAGAAACAAGAAAAGGGGGTGTATTTGGGTTTTTCTTTTTTTCATTTTTTGTTTTTTCTAAACAGGGGAATTGAGAGCTGGTATAGCAGAGTGCAATGAGAGGAGTGGTCGTTTTTTAAGTTTCTGGGTTTAGGGAGCAGCTGAAACACACGGAAGGAAAAAGCCTGCAAGAGAATCCAAGTTCCAAACATGGCAAAGCTTAAGAAGCGACGATCCGTATAGATTCACCTTTCTTTTTCCTCTGATCTCTCTCTCTCTCTCTCTCTCTCTCTCTATAGCACTCTTGTTAGCCGTACAATATCACCTACCATAAGTCCATAACCACAACTACCCCCACACACATAACCAGAGAGATAGTTGTGATCTAATATATACGAGCTGATATATATGTATGCGTATATATGTATAGGGAATGTGTATATGTAGATTTCAAGTCAAAAAGGTTGGTTGAATATTATGAGTCCATTGCTGAGATGAGAACCAAATCATAAAAGGGGTTCAAGAAGAGTGAGAATCAGAAAAGATTTACATATCAGAAGTTCAGTAATATTACCTCTTGTAATAGTACTTTGTACGGGTTCTTGGATCAATTTCATGGTGTTCTTGTTCATGGAGTGGAAGAGAAACGGATACAAGTTTATCAACAAACCCCATCTATTCTACTCTTTTTCCATCTTCTTCTTCTCAATTTCCGCACTCTTCTGCAGTACTTCCAGCTTTTCTGAAGCCTCATGCCCAGGTGAACAATTTACTTCCCCTCTCTCTCTCTCTCTCTCTCTCTCTAACCTTAAAGTAAATCATCAAGTTTAGTATATTAACTCAGTTTAATTAATCTGGTTTTAAACGACTGTTAGTTTCTCTCTTTCCAACGCAGATAGCAGGTGTCCGTTGTCCGCAAAGGCTGATACTACATATTTTCAGGTACATAGTACTTAGTTTAGTGCGTTCTAGTTATAACAATAATTAACTAATCGTAGTTAGTAATTTAATGCATAATTTATATCAACAAGCGGTGCAACAAGAGTTTTTTCCAGCCAAAAGAGAGAGAGAGAGTTGGAGTTAAGAGTTCGGCCATGAGAGTATTATTGACTGCGGGCTTTATCTCCTCCCCACGCTTCTCAAAACGCCGGGGGGGGGGGGGGGGGGGGGGGGGGGGGGGGTTGGGGGTGGGAGAGGTGTGGTAGGGGTGTTGGGGAGAGAGAGAGAGAGGGACAAAAAATGGGTCCCGGGAATCCTGTACTCTCACCCTTCTGATTGCATCATATGAAACTATCGTTGTCCATGATTGGGTACAAAACGACAGACCATACTTGTATGTATCACTGTAATAGTACTGTTCATGTCCCATTACCGTGGCCCGTCTCCGGAATTGAAACGTCATTAGTTCTGTACATATGTTTTTTGAGGTTCTAATTCTCTTACGTAACTAGAAATGAAAACATGTTATGTTTGATCTTATAGTGTCACATTATGAATTTAATTAGTTTAGGAGCTTAATTATTGGTAAATTATGTGTTGTAGAAGCCTATGGACAAGATGATATTTGTGAGGTTCAAAGCAGTGAAGGAGCAAGCGATGATGCCTTTGATGAGCTCGGCGAGGAGGTATTTAGGCGGACTAGGGTCGTCGCCGCCCCGATGTTTGTGGAAATGTGGCAGCTGTACGCCGTGCAAGCCCGTCCATGTTCCAGTGCCACCGGGGACGCCGGTGACGGCTGAGTATTACCCCGAGGCGTGGAGGTGCAAATGTGGCAGCAAGTTGTACATGCCATGAGAATATTATATATGATTAAGATAAATGTTCTTATTGTTTTGCTATAAACTAATAGAAAGATCAGTTTGATTTTCTCTTGCTTGCTAGCTACTTAATTTGTTTCTTCACTAGTGTGCTGAGTGAGTAGTTACTTTTATTCCAACCTATGGTTCTTGATTGCAACAAGATCAATATAGGACTTCGTTTTTATGTACGAAGAACTTGTAAGATATTATATACACGAACATAAACGTTTCCTTATTAGTGAAAAAATAATTAATTATATTTGCTACTCAAAGAGTCATATCCCTTCCCTTCCCACCCCCACCCCCCTTTTTTTCTTCGTCGGTCTTTGGTTCAAGCTTTTCTCCAGAAATTAGTTGTTCTGAGTGGTTGTGTATTTTATACACTTATAGGCTACTGTATACATATACATATATACATATATTTTGCCGAAGTATATAAGCTTGCATATTTAATTAGCTTTATGTTCAATAATGAAATGCTTAAATATGATAGTGTATGCTGACAGTTTAGAGATAATATTCACTGTTTTCAATCCTTCTTCCCGAAGGTTGTTCCTGTTTTAGTCCTGGTTGGATATGTGACACATTTTGAAGGAAGGTTAATTTAACTGACTTTTTACTTTTAATATTACTAAATTTCGTCTGTTAAATGCTTCCGTAAGCCATCTTTTCTCTACTTTTTTTTTTTTTTTTTTTTTGGGAACTCTCTTTCCCTTCCAGCTCAATAATTTGATGGCTTCCAAATAAGCTCAGAATTCATTAAAGAAAGGCTAAAATCAACACCTGGGGTTGGGTGGACTTGTTGTATGATGTCTAGTCTAAGCTTGGTGGCTTGTGCTTTGGGGGCTTGCATTTGGGCTTCAATTGCTTCAGCCTTTCAAATTTCTCCTTCACCAATAGGCATCCACATGAACCCTATACCGCACGCCGCCGACACCGTGGGCTAGATTTTGCCATCGTGGTGAATTCCGCGACACCAACAGCACCGTCGTGATAAGATCGATGAGAAAATCGGAGAGAAATCACTGCCTAAGGTTTTTGTTTTAATAGCTAGTTTAAATATTCTAGTGAGAAAACATGTTACTATCAGTGGTCCTTTTTTTTTTTTTTTTTAACTCTAAATCACGATGGACTACCTTTTGTATCACATAGAATACCATCGGACTAGCTGGCTATAATCGGTAATGTCGGCATAATACCATGAAGATCATTTTTAGTATTCTAATGAGCAAAAATACCCGCGCGATACCGTGGAGTTTTATAATTTATTATATTATATACAGTATCATATCTATTATATTAGATTATATTATAATATAATAATATATATGAAATATTATATAGTTTTATAGAAAATATTTATAATTATAGATTTTATTATAAAATATTCATATTTATAATCCAACTGCAGTATGTATAATTTAGTATATTATGTGGTCGAAAATATATAAAATTTAAGTTATATTATATATGTTATATTAGATTATATTATAATATGATTATATAATTATAAAATGTTAAATAATTACATATGTTACACATTATTTATAATTATGAATACTGATATTACAAAATATTTACATAATTAGAATTGTTAAGCTTCTGCATCACTTTTTTTATTTGTCTTTTTTTTACTGTTCCTTGTCATTGTAATGGAAATAATAATTATTTTTAAAAAAGTATAAGTGTAGGATAAAAATGTTTATACTAATTATAAATAAATTAATTTCTTAGTTAGTTTGTCAAGAATGTTATCATTCTTGTTTCAACATTAAAATGATAAAATATATTATTATTTCTATCAGTTTTTTTTAATAATTTATGAAATATATTTTAATAATAATTTGTAATCTTATAATAATTTTTTTTGGATTAAGCGTCAATAATAGAAACAAGAGAAAAAAAAAAGGCAGAGGCAACAAAAACAAAAAGAAAAAAAAAATACAAGGGAAGATATGGTTTTTACTAATAAAAACCCAATAAGCCAAAAAAAAAAAAATAGAACCCAAGTAAAACAAGAAAACAAAAGCAGCAAAACATCACATCGAGGGTAAAGTTAAGAATTTAACGTACAAACGACTGTAAAAAAATTATTCTTAAAAAACCTAATATGCCAAAAAAAAAATAAAAAAGAATCCAAGTAAAGCATAAGGTAAAAGAGACAAAATACTACGTTAAGAATGAGGATGAAAATTCACTATATAATAAACAGTAAAAAAAAGGTTTTATTTTAGTATATAATAAATATGTATATATGTATACGTATATACACTAATAGAACCTACAAATAAAAAGATCATATGAGAAAATAAATTTAAATTATTTTATATAAATTTGAGTTATTAATATTTTATATTTGTTTTAAAGATATATTTTAATATCTTTATGAAAAGCATTTAAAAAAATAAGTTATTACTAAAAAAAATGTAAAAGAAATCACAAAGACAAAGAGTTTATGAAATAAAAACAAAATCTTTTTAAAAATAATATAAATTAAATCTTTGTGCCGTTAAAAAAATCAATATAAAAAAAAAGTCAAACATAGAACATACATGTGTGTGTTCATTTAAAAAAATTATATATAATACATAAAAATTTGTGTGTGTGTTTTTTTTATTAAAAAGAGTGTGTTTAAATTTTAAGATAAAATTAAAACGTAAATTATAAAATTTTATAAATCCAACCTTTTCTTTCTTTCTTTACTGATGCATCTAAACCTCCATTTTCTCTCTCTCCTGTCACCTCATCCTCCTCCATAAATCTCTCTCTCTCTCTCACAGATCCCCATGCGCCCTTACTCTTTCCCTCTCTCTCTTCTGTCACTTCCCTCTCCCTATTTCTCTCTCCCCCTCTCTCACATATCAATGCCTATAAAAACATCTCCTGCTCTCAAAAAGATCAATACGCAAAAAATGTTAAAAAAAAAAAAACAGTTTTTAACCACACTTTTCAAACCTTTGATTTCAAAAAAAAAATTTGTTACTTTATATACAAGGGGCAAAAACGAAAGCCTATTGTAAAAATTGACTTCATTTTAGTTATGTATAATAATATGTTAGCATGATATTTTCTGCCATAATTGTTTTTTGGTAGAATTTAGCAATAATAAGTTTTTTCAATAACAAAAATCAATCCAAGTTGGCGTTGTGGCATTTGGTGTGAAGTTCCCTAAAATTATTATATTGTCCTTCAATCAAAAAGTGCCTTTAATTTATTTGTTTACATATTTATTTCTTTATTAAAAAAAGTCTTACAATAATTTGTTTCCTATGATTGCCTATCAATTTTTCAAATATTCAAATCGATACAAATTGCGTTCATTCCATTCGTCATTTTAACTTGAATTAGTTTTGAAATTAAGCTAAATTAACATATTTTATTTCAGTTTAGTTTAATTTAAATATATATTAAAAATTATATTAAAATAATGAAAGTTGTTAAAGTAAGTCCTATTAAGTTAAATTAAATTCAAATCGAATGACCAACTTAATTTAATTTCTAAGCTAAAATAGTTAATCAAATGGTACATTACAACAAACAGATTTTTTGCGCTAACAAAATGTCATCACAAATATTTATTTTGAGACCACAAATTATCGAAGTTCCATTGTTGCAAATAACTAGTCGCAAATATATTATTTGCAACAATAAACCATTATCATAATTACAATAGTGGCGATAGCAATAACATGTTTTAAAAGTCGTCACAAATAATTATTTGAAAATCACCAAATACTCTGTCATGGAAATTAACGTTCTCACGCATTTGCGACAACATGCCGTTGCAAACACTCCTTCAAATAAATAATTTTGACTTATTAATGCCAATTGTGATCAATAGTTGTCATCGTAAATGACTGCCAATTGACACAAACCAAGTTCGCGCCATGTTCTTTTTGATGGGAAACAATATTTGCGACAACAATATTTATGGCCAACTTACTAAACTTTTAAAATGATATGTCATTGCTATTAATCAATTTCATGCAACAATATGTTTTTGCTTAGAGTAATTACAATGACAAATCTTAATGTAAACAAATGAAGATTATTTGCGACGGCTTATCGTTGCAAATAAACTAAGAGCCCATTTGATTGTGTTTTTGGAGAGATTTTTTTTGTTGGAAAAAAGTTGTTTTGAAAAATATGTTTAGGGAAAAAAACTGTTTAGAGTGAAAAAATGTAAAATTTTAAAAAAAATTTCAAAAAAAAAAATCGGATATAGTTTCGTTCTTCTCGAAATTCTATATAATATAAAAAAAATTATCTCATTTGGTCTTATATACATAAAGTTATTGATTTTTAAAATTTGGAGTTTACTGTAACATTTTGAATATATAAATAGTAAAAAGTGATGATGAAATAAGAAAAAGTTATTTTGAAGACATTATTTTTGGTCCCTTAAACACCCTCTAATACTAGCGACGACAAATATTGTCATTACTAATGACAAGTCATTGCAAATAAACTAATATTAATGATGACAAATAGTGTCATTGCTAATAATCATGTTTGTAGTAGTGATAGTACATTGGGAAGTTTATTTGTTTTTAGTTCTAAGGTTAAAAATCACATAACTTGGATGGGTTTTGAAAATTTTTTTAACCCAACTATACCAATTTAAGTAGATGGATTTAGAATCTAACTGTGAGATGAGTTTTAGAGACGACATTATATTTAAAGGAATACCAACAAATGACGTTGTTAGCAAAGAATCTAATACAAGCAGAACTAAGAGCGTCGAAGAGTCTAACAAAACCAGTAATCTGACATGTCAACAAGTGTAAAAATTAAGTAATGAAGAACAAGACAAAAGACATGTGTCAACTAGAGATGACAGTTAGAAATTTAGACTTAGACATTATAAAGAAAGGACCACCCCATCACAAAACATTATAAACAGGGGTGAAGATATGAAATTTATACGTTATTTGAGACACTTGAGACTTGTAGACAGAATAAGATATTTCTCTCTAGTTTTCAAAAATCCAATTGAGTTTTGTATTTTGTTGTTTGTCGTTAAATTAAATTTCAGCATAAACACTAACCTACATAAAGGCTAAAACCACCAAATTAGATAATATTAATTAACCCCCAGAGTAAACTCTAACAATTCATATACTTGTTCATTAATTAAACATAAAATTTAACTTCAAATACGAAACTTAAACATAAAATTAAAATTCATGTTCTGTATTTGTCTCTCTTACATGGGAGTGAAGAGCATGGAGACGAAGAGGAAGGAGATGTCAGCTTATGTTTTCAAATGCGTAGAATTAGGGTTTCAAATATGAGACATCTTTATTATAAGTATAACAATCTTTTATATATGCTTAAAAAGGGTGAAAGAAATAAATAGAATATTTTTTATGTAGTAAATAATTAAGTAAATATATAGCAGGCTTCAAAAACATTCTAAGTAATTAATAACAAGTTTAGTAGATAAATAATTTATTTACTTGAAATCAATATTTTTTTTATTAAGAGTAAATAAAATTTAAATATGCTATTTGCTTCAAACAAAAAATGAACAGGCTTAGAGATTTCTTTCTTATTAATTTTCTAACCAAAAATTATCCCGCCCATAACATCTTTTTGGTAATGTATTAGGCGTCAAACAACTTTGTATCTATTTTTCAAAAAAAAAAAAAAAAAAGGAATTGATGTTGCTTTTCGTGGCTGTTTAAAACGTAGACAATGGGATTAATCAGCTATACTGTCTGTAAATGTAATGTGGGACACTTCTCACACTTTTTTTTTTTTAGTTTCTGTATATGTTATATATATATATATTACAAAAAAAATAAAACTTTTAGTTACAACAAAAATTGTAACTAAAAGTATATTTTCTTACAACTAAAACTTTTAGTCATTACAAAAATTGAGTTATGACCAAGAGTCCTTTTAATTATAACTACTTTTTATTGTTAATACACATACACAAAAGTTTTATGACTAAAAATTTATTATAATTAAAAGTCATTTAGTAACTACAATTTACTATAACTAAAATTAAAAGCTTTTAGTCATAAAACACTTTTTGTCATTAAATTTATTTTTACTAAAAGTCTTTTAATCACAAAATTTGTGGTGACTAAAAGTTATAATGACAACAATTTATCATAATTAAAACTACAAGTTTTTTGTCATAACAATTTATTGTGACTAATTTGTTTAAGCCACTCTCTTTGTAACTAAAAACTTAATTTGCCATATATATTTTCATATTAAGATTACAAATAAGTAAACTGGATAATCTTTATATATATTTATATGTATTGTAAATTTATATTATGTTATCCTTTTTATGTACAAAACTGAATTAATGGAAGAATTAATTACTAATATTTCAGTAGGAGGACAAGTAAATACCATTATACTTAGGACATAAAAATTTGTCTGCTAACACTAGAATAAGGCTAAAATGTCAACGACAACAATTAATTGAATGTGAATTAGATTATTTAGGCCCTGTTTATTTTTATTTTCGGATTGGTTTTCACGATTTCCAAGAAGATTATTTTCTAAATCAATGTGAAATCGTGTTTGGTTAGCCGTGGTCTTGAAAACAAAATTTGAAACTAATGAGTTATATCCAAAATTTTTTGCTTAAATTAGAAAACGAGAAAAAATCATTTTCTCTGGCTTTTCTACCTGCCTCATGTTCACAGCGCCTCGACTACACCCCAGCTCGACTCCACCCCTCTCTCCCTTTCTCGTTCATCGCCGTCGATCGAAGTTGTCTCTCCTCACCTAGTCTCGACTCCGCCTGTCTCTCCTCCCCTGGCCTCATTCGTGGCCATCAACTGAGCTTTGTTGACCCCCATTCGGTGGTAGTTGCAGCATTATCGTTCTCTCCCATCACAGTTGCCATCACAGTCATAACTCTCCTGTTTTGGTCGTCTGCTTCACTAGAGGTAAGCTCCTCATCTCGATTTGGACTGTCTCTCTCTTTTGTGTTGGTTTTTGGAGTGGTGATTGAAAAGTTCCGTGTCCTAGAATTTGGGAATTTTTTCAACCGGTGAGTCGATGAGCAAATCGGAGTTGTTATTATGTTTATAGTGTTGTAAATATTGTTCTTGTTTTCATCTCATGTATTATGGTTGGCATGGTTTGTGAATCTCTATTCTTGCATGAATGCTGTCGTTTTCAATTTGAAAGCTCGTTTTGTTTTCTACCTTTTGCTCCAGAGTGTAGGCGAGTTGAGATTGTAAGAAATTCATGCCGTGTAGGTAACTTCAGATTTGTTTAGATGCTGGTTGTTTTCTGCCGTCAATGTTGTTAATGTTTCAAGCATCCAAAACAACAAAATGTTGATATTTATATTGTTATGTATTTTCACCAACTCAAAAACTTATATAAGTGAGATATAGCTACTCTTTAGTTTAAGTAAAACAGCAAGGTGTGTATGCAAACGTTTATGTGTACCACATCTGAGGTGAAGTGCAAGGAACATGCAGAGGTAAAGCATCCAAAGTCTGATCTTTTTGTATGCTTTCCTCACCTCAAGAAATGAGCAAAATTATTTGCCATTGAACTATGCTGAGATGGGCTGTGGAGGTGCTGTCCCTTGATTGGAGGCTTCTAGATATATTTTACCAAGGATTTTATCTATATGAGTAGCTGTGGTAACCAAAAAAAAAAAAGTGTGATAGTGTCTTTATATAAGTAAACTTTTTGGCAAAATAGTCCCATACGCTTAGTAGAATATCTTTGTTTCCCTTAGTAGAAAATAAACCTTTCTTTTTAGGACGCTAATAATGTTATTTGTATTAAAAATGGTTGCAGAAGCAGTATGATTCAGTTTGGGTTAACCACATGTATAGTACTGGGACTGCAAACCTTTATTTTCTATCTTATTTCCTGTGATAAATAGAGAAACTTATTGGTAGTAAGAAAATCAAAGAAGGAACAAAAGACTAGATTATGTTTGTGAAAACTCTAAGAAATTCGCTTATACCCCCAAGATGTAAGTAATCCCCAAGTTAATCAGAGGATCTAAGGAAAAAGAATTAATTCATTTATCCCAAACATTGGAATCTTATCATTCTGTGCTTCAATGACTATAAGGCACTTTAAAAGTTATTAATTTTTTTGACACTTAGCTTCACTTTGTATTGTAATTTTTTTTTTTTTTTACAATTAACTCATTTGGGATCAAATGTTATCACATATGTGTATTTGTGTTATTAGAAAAGCTGTTACTTCCCCCTTAATTATTTGATAATGATTGTTTCTCGTCATGGTAATTTGACATTTACAGTTGGAGAAATATGAGATGGCCCGAGATGTTATTCTTTCTGGCCTTCAAGTGGATCCTTTTAGGTAATACTTATAATCATAACCCTTGTGTCAGTTACAGGGCTAGTGATACTTCTGCAGTTGTACTGTAGCTTGATGAAACCTACTAACTATACATACAATGTTCCACTTGATAATGGTTTGTGTTTTGTTCTGGCAATATGAAGCAATTCGCTCAAGACTTTTCTTCAGAATTTGGAGAGAATTCAAGGCAATTGGACGGGGAGGAGGACTCATGGAAGACTAGAATGTAGTGATGACTTTGACTGTACTTTATGTCTGAAGCTACTCTATGATCCTGTCACAACCCCTTGTGGGCATTCTTTTTGTCGCACATGCCTATTTCAGTTAATGGATTGTAGTGAGTGTTTAACTACAGTAGACACTATTATCCAGAGATCTATGATCAACTTATATTTCTTCTTTTATAACGCTTGTGCTGATAATGTTAAGTAACAAATGTCCATTGTGCCGGACAATTCTTTTCATTAGTCCAAGAACCTGTTCTACCAGGTAATTTTCCTTTGGGTGTTGATAGTTTAGATAATTTGTATCATCCCTCTTCCTATATATTCTTTTGTTACTGGAAATGTGTTTGGTCCGAGACAAGCCATCCAAGGGTTTGATAAATAAGATGTTTTAGGTTAAAATTGGTGGAACAGCTTCGTAGTTTGTTATGATCATTTGAGTAGTAGGCCATCAGTATCCAAATAAATAGGTTAGTCCTGCCCGATGTAGGATAATAGCAGTAAATAGGGTAAAATATAAAGTTACTAATTTGGTCGATCTTTTATCTGTGAAATCTTTTTGGTAGTGGCCAGTCTAATTATTCTTTTGTTAATAATGCACGCAATGCTAGAGATACAGTATGGTTTGAGCAAACTCCCTTCCCCCCACTCCACCTAGTTCTTTTTTGTTGTTATATATTGGTGTAGCTTTTCCAAATTTCTTAGACTCTTAACTCTAGCTACATTTTATAATACCATACTTGTTTTCGCCAGTGTGATGCTGAAAAACATTATTGAAAAGAATTTCCCAATGGAGTATGCTGAAAGAAAGAGAGAGCACGAAAGTTTGATAAGCTTATGAGTAGCTGAGGTTACAAAAAAAAAAAGTGTGTTATTCATAATTGTATTAAGATATATGATGAAAATGATGATTTGTTTAGAAATTATGGCGTTGACGAGTCTGTAAAAGATATTGAGAGGAAAAAAGGAAATCAATAACGTATAAATTACCATGAATCTGAACTGTCTTCTGATATTGGTTCTACTAACAGGGATTGACAACGTATGAGCCAATTCAGAAATCAAATAGCACAAGCAATGTGGGAACAATATGTATCTTAATTGTTATGATAGTTAGAATTTGTAATTTTTTAGTTAAATTAAGTTTCTACTATTAAGAACTATTTTGTAATATATTTATAACTAAATATAATTATTAATTATGTTTTAATTGATAAAGTAAATATTTAAATATTATGGTTATTAATTTTCAATTAAAATTTTTATTAATTTTTAATTTTTGGTATTTATAATAATTTTTTTAAAATTAAACATACATATGTTTTTATAAAGTACTTATGAAATGACAGATTTTCAAAAATATAACCAAACACAGTTTCATTTTTGTTTTTTGAAAACATATACACAGAAAATATAACAAAACACAATTTTAGAAACGATCTTAGAATAGTTTTCAAAACAATTTCATTTTCAGTTTTTTTGAAAATATAACAGATTTCAAAAACAATACCAAACACTACCTTAGATCTTCAGAGGTGATTTTTTAGAAAAATTGTCATGATACTTGATTAAGCTTTCAGGATCCTCTTTAGACACACCTCTACCAAGTTCCAAAACAAAGTGTTAATAGAAGGAGCACAAAATTACAAAGTCGAAGTCCTGAGTCTTAAGAGAGAATCCAAAATTACGAAGCAAATTCACTAAAATCCAAAGAAAAGAAACCTTGCCTTATTAACATGGTCGAAATGTTATGTGTGTGTTTGTGTATCCAAAATTCACAATTCTATGAATTAAAAATGTTATATATTTATAGATCTCTAAGTTTAATTCTCAACACAAAGTCTTAACAAGTGCAAATACATAATGAAGTGCAAAAACAAAATATTGATTATGTGAATATGTTTTTATCCTTCTTCTCCCAAAGAAATCATAGCTGCCTAAGCCCCAGTTACTAAACCACCAATCCTGCTTCCATCTATGATTGGAGACATATATCGCCAACCTGACCACTCAGTAATTGCATCCTGAAACATGAACAAGAGGGAAATCAAAGCACTATTAGATTGAAATGCATAAATTACAAAATGGAATTACCTATACAAATGTTGATTCTTGAGTGATCATGTCAAAAATCTTTCTCGTTTTATCTTGCTTTATATGCAAATCGATTTCAAGTTGAAGGAAAGAAAAGCAACAAAGTCTTTTTTGCTTGAGTTAAAAGGAAAATTTTGCAGCTTTTAATCTTTTTTTTTTTTCCCTCTAGCTAAGTCACAAGAAATCTGAATAAAGAAAGAAACTTACTAATTACAAATTGATGCTGCTCAAAAGACAAAAGCTAGTGTTCCTATCAACCAAGATGTTATGTATAGGAAAGTGCATTAGACTACTTATACCAAGTAACTTATAAGGAAATTGAGCCAAAAATTGTTTATTTAAGTTCACATTTGAGAAAGTAAGAATGGCATAAAACAAGCATCCCTGTCAATAGTCAAAGCTTTAACCGAAAACAAAGTTTTACCTTTTTAATGTCATGATTTTTGTATAAAACTATATTGGTATCCTTAAAAGCCAACTCATACTTATGCATATCAGTTGATACAGAAGTCACTCCTTTGATCAAAAATCAAAGGGTGGAATTGGATACCTAAAAATAAGATTTATGACCATGAATTCTGATGAGGAGAATTTCTAGACACATATCTATAACTTATGGGATAAGTTAATGCAACTCTTGCAAGTACACATAGATTGTTAATCCACATAGCTTAGATGACATATCGACAACAAGCAAGGTGCTAGGTTAAGGTGCTATATATCTTGTTTGAGGAGGTTTTTTTTTTTTTTTTTTTGAAATCTATTAAGACTAGGTTGGTAAAATTAGTATTTACAGCTAGTATCAGCTCATTAAGAACTCAATAGACGTCCCAAGTTTACTAGCAAACGATAAGATAAAGCCACCAAGATAGAGGTTGACATATAGACAAATCCCATAATTAGAAGTTAATACACCAAGCTCCTACAAAAGATTTTTCCACGTTTCTAGGGTTAAAAATTTTTCTATTGACAAATTAGCTTAACTTTAACAAGTTGTGACCACAAGCCTCCATAACCATGCTTTCATCCCTTTCCCCCAATCAAACCAAAGACCAGAAGCTCATTTACCTCAATAGGGTCAATGATACCATAAGGAAGACTAGGTGCAAATCCATCCAATTCGCAGTATAAAAGAATCTGCAATGTTATACTGGTGAACATAAAATTGGTCATTGCTTGAAAGTGATTTAAGGCATGACCAACCTCATCATTGACTGCCTTGACTACTAAGTTAAATGCTAAACAAGTGAATTCTATAGATGGCATGATGAAAATCAATTCTGATTTCTTGCTTTGTAATTAAACATGCTCAGTGTGATTCTAAAACCATAATAGCATATAAATATATACATATAACCATATAAACCTTTGTAATACACTTTGTTTTTAACAATCCTTATAGACAATTTCCACCTTGGTGACTATATAGAGTTCCACCTTCCATAAGAGTACTTTCTATGATCATAACTATATCTCATAAAGAAACGATAAAACATGGTACTTAAACAGCAAGTCAGCAAACACATCATTTTTACTTTCTTTCAAAGTGTCAACCACTAAACATATCATTTTTTCTCAAATGCCAATGTGTAGAGCCAAATTTCTGTGCCTGCACTAAAATTTGGCATTTGAGCAAGAAAACTATTAATACAATGCTACCACATGACCAGCTGGCTGTTCCGCGAATTGCATGGTCGCGACTAGTTGGCTACTTAGTTAAACAGCACGGATGACTGTAGCGCATCACACAGGGGATAGGTTGCTCGCTGGTTGGTTGCCGTGCACCACACGGGGCCAACTGGGCTGCTTGTTTGGTTGCAATGCCGAACTATATGGGCAACACTGCTCAGCTACCACGCACCACACAGGTTACCAGGCTGTTCACTCGGCTTCGACATCGAATCACGCTGGTAAGGCTAGTCCGTACGGGTGAGGTTGCTTGGCTGTAGCGTGCATTACACAGGCTTGATTTGGTTGGCTGCAGTGTTGCGCCGTGCAGAGGTAAAAACAGAGGCTGCACAAGCTGCATTGGTTCGCTGCACCACTGAGCTGTACGGGCGAGTCCATGAGATCGTGATCTGGTTGGCTACCATGTAAAAAAGAAAATAAAAGTAAAATGGCATAATATTTACCCTCCGTTTTGTACGGGAGGTTTGTTTTTTAAAAATAGAAAATTTTTAGATATGAAAAATAAAAAGTTGTTTGAAATTTTTTTAAAAGTGAAAATTTATTTGGATGAGTGAAAACTTTTTTTTATCTAAAGAGCTCTTTTTTTATTTTTCAAAAATAAAAAATTTTAGATATTCTAATACAAAAATTTAAAAAGGTTGTTTTTTCTTAAAATGAAAAATTTTTCATTTTTCAACTTTGAACATGTCAAATAAACGAAGTCTTAGTTACAACATCTTTTTTACGAGTAAAATATTATTAGTAACATGTTATGATTAATTTTATTACTAATCATATAATATTTTTGATGTGACTAAAAAATTACGATTAAAAGGTCTAAGTGATAAATATGTACCGTCTTCAAGTTGTCGGGACTTTGCAACACTGTGGGACAGTGATATGACGTCAAACTTCATGATTTATTCACTTTATATACCTTACATGAATTTTCTGTCGCTAGAGTTGGGCACGTTTTCACTTGGCAAGCAAATTATACGTCCAAAATCTGTCAGTCCCTCTCACTTAACTTGAAAATGTGCTCGTCCCTAGTGCTGCAACTTGCCAAAGAAGGCCCCGCCATACTATTTTTTATGACTTATTGCCCATAATTTTCATTTACTTTTGAAGGTCAAATTCATCGGCGATTATTTTAAATAATGGGAAGAGACAACTGACATTAAAAAAGAGATCGATAGCTAATATACTTTCTAACTAAAGTGTTTGTGGCCCTAATCAATTATGAGGCTAGGACCAAAGAAACCCTCTGAGCTTTTCATCTCTTTTTTCCTTTCCGTACCCACTTTACCTCAACGAATAGATTTCTCTTTCAATGCAGGACCCCTTTTTTTTTTTCTTTTAGGAAAATTGTGTCTGTATTATTGATTTGAGTAAGGACCTTTTATGGAAAGAGAACCAACCATTTAAAGATTTATTACGTGAGCTTTTTTTTCTTTCCCCAGTTTAAATCTAAACTCAATCTTTACTTATCTTGTGACTCATGGTCAATGTTGAGATCTTAGCATATATGGCTCTCACGGACCCACCGTCTCACCTCGTCCCTATCCTTCTCCACAATGACATACAAAAGTTTGATTTATTTTTATATGGTCTCTATTTCTTTTCATAACTTGTTACATTACTGATAATCGTATTTATAATTATGTATTTCAGGGTATAACTTCATTTAAGGGTATCGTGGATTTGTGACTATATAGTGTACTATATATATGACTTAATTAATTGCATCCAAATTGCTGCATAATTAACATAGAAATATATACTATTTGGCAAACTCGATCATTAGGTTTAAACTGCGGTTTAAGTACTTTAATTGGGTCCGATATTTTATCAAAATTGAGAGTGACTCGATAGATTTTTTTTATTTTTAAGGATATTTTTGTTTTTATGATTTTGTCTCTTTTTGTAGTATTTTAAAGTTATTTATACACTTTAAAATCGAAACTCAAACACGTACAGTAGATACTATATTTCATGCTCTTCAAACTCAAGTCTAAATTTAAATACAAATTGCAACAAAAACAACAATGTCATTCAAATACAAGTTACGTAAAGTCATCCCTTCTAACTTGATACGTATTTGTACTTTAAATCTATTAAAGTAAATATATATATATATACACGACGTTAATTGAAGTTCATTCCGGTTTGATAGATGTTTAAAGTCTAGTCTTGTTTGAAACTATTATTTTATCTGGTTTCTATGTGTAATTGGACCGCTGGATTGATCCTATCCGATAATTGGTGACTAAATTCCTGAAAAACCCTATACGTATTTGTAAGAATAAAGAGAATTTTTCCATACAAGGGGGAAAAAAACAAGAAGAACGAAGAGAAAATATTCCCATTTTTTGGTCTCCATGCATAAGTAGAAAGCAAATGAATCGGCCTACATATACCAGCTTTGTAGCTTTCATGAAAAAGAAATGCCATTTCCACGTGTACTTAAGAACAAGGATTATACGTACAATACAAATATAACGTCACATCAATCTACCAAACTCTTCCCAATTTCACATTTATATCTCAGTAATAAAGACTTTTAACATAGTTAAAAAAAATTACACTGATATTCAGATTTCTCATATTATATGGACCGCAATTAATATAGATAAAATAGATCATACTTACATTTTTTCTTTTTGGTGGACCCGATTGATCTAGATATAAACTTGGCACGACCACAAAAAAGAAGAACAAAATTATGTGTAATTAGATGTGGTGAGAAACTGCAGGGAAGTTTCTTTCCATGCAGGCCCATCCCTCACGTGAAGCTCAAGAACTTGGCCCCATCATGTGCGTTGCAGGCTGCACTTTGAGGAGTGGCAAAGGCTGAGCCGTTGAGCCCCCGGTTGGGAAGGTGACAAACTGTTAGGTGTAAGTATCTGAAATCCTTTTATGGAGGTACTGATCATGCTATTGTCACTTCTGTAATTTCCTCGACATCTCCCCCATCTAGCCCTTGCTTCCCTTTCAAATTGATATACGTTATGATAATACGCGAGAATAGATAAAAATAGAAATAAAAAATAAAAAATATATATATTTACATAAAAAAAATCTTAAACAGATAAAAACTATAAATAGAGTTAAAAAAAATTTATTAATTCAAAAATTAATATAAGAAGTCAAAATAATATATGTGATTTAAATATTTTAAAAATCAAAATCTTAAATTCAAATATATATAATGTGAAAATAAATAAAAAAAACCTGATGTTTTTGTTACCACTATAAAATCCTAACAAATTTTGATATTAATATACAGGAATATTACATGTGCGATTATATAGAATAATATTTTCACGATAAGTTTAAACATAATTAGAATCTTTGAAACTACTATATTAAATCAGATAATTAGCTAGACTGATGATTTGCCAAATGGTCCTAGACAACCATCAATATATTAATCTAGTAAGCATAACAATAATTAGAAGCTAACAGTAGCATAGCTCTATAATATGTCTTTCCAGCCAACAAATTATAAAAATAAGACATTATAATGCCAAACCCAACACTCCAATAGAAACTAGAAAATTTTTTTACAGCGCATGATTTAAACAAAAATTTGGGACCAAAATTACAATTGTAAAGCCTTTTGTTATTATTTATTGATTTGTATCTTTGGTTTTTTCACCTTAAATGAATTATATTTATAATAGAATGTAACTGTATTTTAAAGTTTAGAATTCAAAAAATTATGAATTTTATATAGTAATATAATTGATTTTGATTCTTTAGAGATATTAAAATTTAAATGTGAATGCTTAAAAATAAAGAAAAAAAAAGATAAAATTTAAAGTTTTCTTAAAATTTCATATAATAATAATAATTAAAAAATTTTAGAGGGAATAAATAGGAGCTAAAATTATAATATATTTCATCTTAAAAGAAAAATTATAAAAAAATTTGGGATTAAAATAGAAACCCCGGGCCGGGCAAGTAGAATTGTAGGCGCAATCCAACCTTGTTTCATTATTAAAATTTTTTTGGCAGGCATGAGTCATCGTATGCCTTCTTTTTTTTTTTTTTAATGAGTATAATAGGTTTTTTTTTCTTTAATTGAAAAAGTCTATAATGAAACGTTTGATAAATACATTATATTTATATTGTATTTGAATATAATGCATGTTTGGATGAAAAGTATTTGAGTTGTATTAATGTGATGTGTTTGATAAAAGTAAACAGAAAAAAAGGAAAGAAAAAGAGAATGTGTGGCATAACTAGTAAAAATAATAGAAAAAATAAAGAGGGTGTTTGGTTTTGTTTCCAAAACTGATTTTACGATTTCCTAAGAAATCGATTTCAAAATCGGTGTGAAATTGTGTTTGGTTTGTATTATTTTTGAAAACAGATTTCAAAACGAATCCAAAATCGCCTTTGCTCCCAATGTAAAATTGAAAACGATTAAAAGTCGTTTTCTCTGATTTCATTTTTCCTATTTCTCTGATTTAATTATTATGGTTAATTAAGATTTAATTGATATAGTAATTACTTAAATATTATGGTTATTAATTTTTAATTCATTTTTCAATTAAAAAATTTTATTAATTTTAAATTTTTGGTATTCATAATAAATTTTTTTTAAATCAAACATAAATATGTTTTTATAGAATACTTATAAAATGACTGGTTTTCAAAAATATAACCAAACACAGTTTCACTTTTTTGTTTCTCAAAACATACACTCAGAAAATAAAACCAAACACAATTTCAGAAACGTTCTCAGAATTGTTTTCAAAACGATCTCAAATTCAGAGAATTTGAAAACATAACAGATTTCAAAAACAATACCAAACGCTACCAAAATGATTAATAGTTATTGTATTGGATTTAAAATTTAATGTGATTGATATTTGAATGTAATACTTTTATACTTAGATGAAAATTACATTGCATTTTACATTTAAACGTAATGCGAATATAATACAGTAAACAAATGGGACATAAGTCTTGTTTGAAACAACGCTTTAGTTTATTTTAATTTAAAAAAATTGTTTAATTTTTTAAAAATTAGAATTTATGTTGACTTTTCCAAAAAAAAAAAAGAGTACAAATAAGTTATACTCAATGTCCAAGTTCAAACACAAGCATAATTTATATTTCCTAAATTTCATTTAAGGACGTTTGGATAACACATTGCGTTTTTATTATATTTAAATATAATATATATTTAAACGTAATGCATTAAACAAACGGGACATAAGTCTTGTTTAAAACAACGATTTAATTTATTTTAATTTAAAAAAATTGTTTAATTTTTTAAAAATTAGAATTTTGGTTGGCTTAAAAAAAAAACGAAAAGAGTACAAGTAAGTTAAACCCGATGTCCAAATTCAAACACAACCGTAATTTATATTCCCTAAATTTCATATAAGAGCATTTTAATAACACATTGCGTTCACATTATATTTAAATATAATATGTATTTAGATGAAAAGTATTTGCATTATATTCAAATGCAATATTTGTTTAGATGAAAAGTATTTGAATTATATTGTATGTAATGTGAGTGATAAAAGTATAGAGAAAAAAGGAAAAGAGAAAAATAGTACGTAATGTGATTGATAAAAGTAATAGAAAAAAGTCGAATAATGAATAGTGATTGTATTAGATTTAAATTATGATTGTATCGTATTGGATTTAGATTAAAAGTATTTTCATTATATTCAAATGTAATATTTATTTAGATGAAAAGTATTTGAATTATATTGTATGTAATGCGAGTAATAAAAGTAGAGAGAGAAAAAAGATGAGAGAAAAATAATATGCAATGTGATTGATAAAAGCAATAAAAAAAATATCGAATAGTGAATAGTAATTATATTAGAGTTAAATTATGATGTGCTTAGTATTTAAATATAATATTGTTATATTTACATTAAAATTATATCATATTTAAACGTAATATAAATATAATACAGTAAACAAACACAGTTTTCTAATTGCCGAGTTTTCTTCGTATAAACTGCACTCGGTAATCTTTAGACAGGTTGAAGGATCAAAGTCAAGCGAAGTAGTAGGATGATAACTGAGAGAATTTTCACCCGTACAAAATAATAATAATAATAATAATAAAAGGGGTAAATTTTATAAGTTTAACACAACGAATTTCTTTCAGTTTGCAGCGTTAATAGGACGATAGAATTTAAACAAACATACTTTTCCCTATTGATCAACCAAGGGAAATTTGCACAAATGTGACGGACTTTTCAATAATTTTGACAAACTTTCAATCAAATATTTACGAATATAAACCCGATTGGTTTGCTTTTTCAGATTAATAGTTTGATGATCTAAACTGCAATATACTTAAACATTAAGTTAAGGAAATAAGACGTTGTACTCAGTCTTAATATTTCTTATAATACTAATTACACAATGACCTAATCAAGTCTTATTAATTATATACTTTGTATGGTTTTCCATTTCCAACATCAAAATTTCAACTTAATTTTGACTCTAACCTCCTCCCCTGATTCACAAAATTAATTCGTTAATTAATTCAATTACGTTTGCCGACATTGCGTAACAAAGAAAAATTTTGAAATAAAAAAAAAAGGGAAAAAAGAAGGGTTCCCGTTAGTGGATGTGGAGGTTATGAGACACAAATTAATGAAAATTATGACGAATTAAGTTTGAAGTTTGAGGCATTATCATCGTAATAATTATGTGTTAGAATTAAGCATTCTGGTTGGAAGCTCGGCTATGGTTGTGGATCAATGAAATTGAACAGTATTTGTACGACCCCTTTTTATTTTATTTTATTTTATGATTGTAATTGTTATTTTTTATTATCATTGATACTGTAATTATATGAAGATTTTTATAATGAGATAAATTTAGATGATCTTGAAAACATGATGACTTATGAGTTAAAGGCGAAGATCATAAGGAAAATGAAATTAACGGTTGAGATTTATATAAGGAGAAACTTGTATTGTATAAAATTTGGACTTATTTTAATAATCATTATGTTTGAATGGATGAGTATAATCTCATGGAGTTGTTATTAGTTTAGCTTTTATAGGCAACATCATCTACAACCGTTTACTAGATGATCTAATCCAAGGGTTTATATTTTGTATTTTATCAATAGAGAAAAACAACCGTTTACTGGATGATCTAATCCAAGGGTTTATATTTTGTATTTTATCAATAGAGAAAAACAAGTGTTTCCCGTTATAGAATTTTCCTAATTATATATAATTATTAGATTAATTTTTCAATAATCTATAATTATAATATATGATTATTTATATTAAAAATTTATAATACATAATATAAAAATTTATAAATCAGATATTTAAAAAATTAATTTAATAAATAAATCTGTAGTTCTTCAAAGTACTATATTTATGGCGTATAAAATCTCGTTTCTGTTTGCCGAAAAGTCTTCCATGTGGTCCACTCTCCAGTGCACGGATTTATTGCATCACCACCAAAAAAAAAAAAAAGCAGGGAATTATTGAACTTTTATTTATTTTATTTTTTTTAAAGCTGGAGCTTGGACCAGTGTTTCAGTTTGTTTTTCTTTTTCTTTTCTTTTTCTTTTTGGTGGGACTGCTTTCATTGAGTGATGATATGAACTTCAGTTTACCTATTTCCTTAGGGGGTGGGGTGTGAGAGAGAGATCCAAGTTTTTTAAATCCTTCACCCGGGCTAGAGAAAAAAATAAAGAGAGAGAGAGAGAGATAGAGATGATTAGGAGACCCCACGCCTGCTTTTCAAATATTAGCCAGTTTAAATTATTATTTTAATACATACTTGAAAATGTCTTGTAGAAATATTTAATAAAGTTCTCTTTTAATTATCATACTACCATTTCAATATACGGCCAAAGGATTCTCCAATTGTTTATTTTTCTAGACAATTAGGCCCGTTTAAGGGCTTATCATTTTTTTTAATATATTATTATTTTTTATTATTTATATCTCTAAAATATTATAATAAATTTTAAATTTTAAATATTTATAACTTTATATATATGAGTTCAAATGAGATAATTTTTTTAAATTACATAGAATTTTAAAATAAACAAAACAATACCCATATTAAAAATTTTTTCTAAAGAATTTTTTAAAATTTTTTATTTTTTCATCCTAAACAATTTTTTTCTCCAAATATATTTTTCAAAACAACTTTTTTTAATCCAAAACAAATGTCTTCAAGCATCCTCCCTAAAAGGTCCTTTGGGAACAAATGCCCATCAATTTTCCAGTATTGTCAAATTATAATTAATTAAAATCATAAATAGTTTTGTAGGAAATAATAATAAAGTGGAAATTTAAAATTCTAGTGTCCATATATCATAAGTAATTAATATAATTTTGACAGCTTTTGATTAACATCTCTAGTTTATATTACAGTTTAGCAATTAAATAGAAAATTAGATTTTTTTTTTCTCGGGCAACTCTTTTAAATCTCCAACCGTACAACTTAGACCACTAAATAATTATCGGTCTTTTTCTTCTCTTTCTCTCACTATTGTGTGAGGATTAGGGTTTTTTAACCATTTTTTTCTTTTAGAGTTGGATTATGATCACGAACTTTGGCTTACCTTTGGTTTCCTGACCCTAAAGATAGATGTGGAAATCATATAATAAGGGTATTGCTAGAGGCAATCCCATGAGAAAAGGACGAGCGTTATGTGAAAGAGCAAAGCAAAAACGAGACAGTTAACATTGTTGTGTTGTCGTCATGCATCAAGGAGCTCGTGTAACGGCTCGATTTCAATAACCTAATTTCTCAAAAAGATGTGGAATATTTTATTAACAATGACTTTTTTATGCGAATTTTTTTGTTTTGTCGTGTTTAGATTTATACAAGCAAATATACCCATACTGATACTGTGGAGTTTTATAATTTGTTATATTATATAAAGTGTTGTATGTATTATATTAAATTATATTATAATATGATTATTAAAATGATTATAAATATTATATAGTTATAAATGTTATAAAATATTTATCTCTATAATGGTATTATAGTATGTTATAATTTATTATATTATGTAGTTAAAGATGTATAAAATTTAAGTTATATTGTATATGTTATATTATATTATATTATATTATGATTATAAAATTATGAAATATTATATAATTACAGATGTTACAAATTATTTATAATCATAAATACTAGTATTACAAAATATTTACATAATTATAAATGTTAAGCTTTTACGTCACAATTTTTATGTATCTTTATTTTGCTGTTCTTTGTCGCTGTAATGAAAATCATAATTATTTTAGAAAATAGTATAAGTGTAGTGTAAAAATGTTTATATTGATTGTAAATAAATTAATTACATGGCTAATTTACGTTTTATTAAGGATTTTATTGTTCTTGCTTCAATTTTGAAATGATAAAATATATTATAATTTTTGTCAGTGGTTTTTTTAATAATTTATGAAATATATTTTAATAATAATTTATTAACTTGTAATAAATTTTTTTTTTGATCAGGTGTTGGCAAAGAGAGTAAGAGAAAAAAAGGAAGACAAAGAGGGCAAGGACAAAGAGTTGAAAGAGAGATGTAAGGGAGGATAGGATTTTTATCTATTAAAAACCCAATATACCCCAAAAAAAATGGAACCTAAGTGAAGCAGGAGGGCAAAAGAGGAAAAACATCAAAAAGATGGGAATTCACTATACAAATAATAGTAAAAATGTACTTCCTTAAAAACCCAATATGCTAAAAAAAAATAGGACCCAAGCGAAGTAAGAGAGTAAAAACGATAAAACACCACACCAGGGGGCAAAGATGGAAATTTATAATACAAGGAACATTAAAAACATGCTTCCTTAATAATAATTTATTACCTTGTAATAATTTTATTTAGATCATGTGTCAGTAAATGAAGCAAAATAAAAAAAGGAAGACAGAAAGAGTAAGTGCAAAGAGCAGAAAGAGGGATGCAAAGGAGGATAGGGTTTTTATCCATTGTTGATGTCGAAATTCTACCCTAACACCATGTGCGGCGAAGCACAGTGGTCTCTTGCCTGGTAAGCCTCAACACTACGTGCTATAGAGCACGGTGGTCTTTTGCCTGGTAGGCCTGCAAAGGTGAGAAGCATGGCTGCGGATCTCTTGTTGTGGAGCACAGTTGACCTCTGCCCGGCAGTTTTGTAAAGGTAAAGAGAAGAGTTACGGAGTAAGAGAACACCGATGTGGTGTCTGTCAAAGGCACTCCGGTGCTCAAGTCAACATGGAACAAAAAAGCTTAGAGTAAGGTAGAATGTTGTTTAGGTAAGGAAATTATCATACATGTGAGCTTCAGTAAGCTCAGTATTTATAGGTTATTAATTGAAGCAGGTCCGGTCGAGCCCTGCCTAGTAGGGTCGGGTTGCCCCATTGAGGCTGTTGACTTGGGAGTTTGATGTTTTGTTATGGCTTTGCCATGTGTCTTAGAAATGAAGTGCCTCGGGTTAGAACTGAAAATTCAGGGCACCATTTCAGGGGAGCCAACTAGGTGCCATATGTCCCACATTAAGGTTGCCTTGTGTTGGGCTGCCGGGGAGTAACAACCATGGTTCCTGTTTTTGTTATAGCAGGCTCATTGTGTTCCCAACATATGTTTAGGAGGAGCGGGAAACCTGAGGAGCAACGAGTGCTCCTCACTTACTAGTCAGGGGTTGTGCGCGGAAGAGCAAATATCACTTTTCTACTTGATTGCTGGGCAGCATCCTCCTTTGCATCTCCTGCCTGGCAACTCATGGGATAAAACGAGCAGACCAGCCGACTAGCCTTGTAGAGCAATATACCACGACTTAAGAAATTCAGGTTGATAGACAATTTTGAATAGTTTAAGGATTCTCCTACAACACCCATCAAAAACCAAATATGCCAAAAAAAAAAAATGGAACCCAAGTGAAACAGGAGGACAAAAGTGGTAAAACATCACACCAAGGGAAAAGGTGGGAACTCATTATACAAACAATAGTAAAAAATGCTTTTTCAAAAACCCATTATACTAAAAAAAAAAAAAACCTAAGTGAAGTAAGAGGGTAAAAGTGGAAAAACACCGCACTAAGGGGTAAACATGGAACTTCATTGTACAAGTAAAAATAGGCTTCTTTGATAGTAATTTATTACCTTGCAATATATATATATTTTTTTGGATCAAGTGTCAATAAAGGAAGTAAGAGAAAAAGAGGAAGACAAAGGTGGCAAGGACAAAGAGTAGAAAGAGATATGCCAGAGAGGATAGGGTTTTTACCCATCAAAAACCGAATATGTCTCCCATAAAAAAAATGGAACCCAATTGAAACAGGAGGGCAAAAGCAACAAAATATTACACTAGAGGCAAAGATGGGAATTCATTGTACAAACAATGATAAAAAAAATGCTTCCTCAAAAATCCAACATGCCAAAAAAAAAAAAAAAGGAACTCAAGTATAGTAGGAAGGCAAAAGTGGCAAAATACCACACCAGGGAACAAAAATGGAAATTCACTTTACAAGTAATAGTAAAAATAGGCTTCGTTTTAATTATATATAATAATGTAATAATAATGATATTTTAACCTTTTTTTATTTGGATGTTTTATTTTTATTTGTTATTTTTAATCATGGAAGCGGTTTCCTTACCTTTTGTATTGATTGTTTTTCTACTAAATATGAGTCTTGTTTATAAGAGTCGCTAATACACATAGTTAGTAATGGCCCTGGTGCTACTAAAGCTTGGTCCTCGATTGATCGAGAAATTCCATCAGTTGTTGAGATTTTGTTAAACCTTACATATGCTCGATTTCAATGTGCTAAGGTATATATCCGTTTTTAGGCCTTAAACATATGATTTTCTCTTTAAGCATCATCAGAATTTACTAATAGATCTATTCATATTGAAGGGTTTTGTTTCATGTAATAGAGGCCAAGTCTAGTGCTATTAGGGCTTGGCCTTCGATTGATCAAAAAATTCTATTAATCGTTAAGGTTTTGTTAAAAATAATCTTATTTATGTTCGATTTCAATGTGCTTAAGTATATATCTGATATTGGGCCTCAAACGTTCTTTTTTAACATCATCAGACTTTATTAATTGATTTATTTATATTAAATGGTTTTGTCTCATATAATATGAGGTCATTTGTTATATTTAATGTTTTTTAATCTTTATCAAGTTTAATGAAAAATTTCTTTTAAAAACACTAAATAATTATAGTTGATTTATTCAGTAAATAAATAAACAAATAATCATGGATAAGAAAAAAAAAATCACTCAATAAATGTAGGTGATCAACGAACCCAATTATATTACAAGTCTTCACTGTATTAGCCAAGAAAGGAAATTAATAATAATAATAATGATAAATAATTGATATCCTTTTCAATTAAAAAAAAAAAAAAAACCCAGCAAGTAGCAAGTTTCATTACGCAAAGAATTAGTGGACACAACCTAGCTTGTAAATTTCAACTAAAAAAATAAATAAAATAAAACTAATAAGTTGTGCTCCATCAAGTTCAAGCACGTCGCTACTTGGCGCGTACGGCATCGACGTGGCAGTAATTTATTAGTTGGTGCTATTTCTCTCTAATTTGTTTATATATATATATATCTTTATTTATAAACAAATTTCGCCCCTTCTTTCCTTTACTAGAACTGACGCGTGAACGTAAGCACTTTCTTGTTTCTATCGCGGTCTATTCTTTGATTCACACGTGAAGTTTAAATATTTATCGGAGAGTAAAAGAGTTTTACACTAAAAAAACGTGTTTTAAAATTCAACATTAATAAATACTATTCATTATTTATTCTATTCAAATATAGTATAATAAAATATAATTTATATTTAGATATATTTTTAATTATATTTAAATATAATGTATATTTAGATGGTTGATAAATAAAAAATAATATTTAATATAATGGATAAAATTATATATGAAAAAATGATGAATAATACAATTAAAATATATTATATTGTATTTTGATAGAATATATTTTCAAATGGATCAGAAATGCAATAAAAATGTATCTAACTAGAAACGGGACCAAAAAAAGAATAAGACCAACACCCAAAAAAAAAAAAAAGAAAGAAAAAAACATTTTTCAATTGAAAAGCCACACTCTAAGCACTTGTTTTACACCTGTTTTAATACATTTTTCAAAAAAATTTTTTGCAGTGATTTATTATTTGAATCGTGTTGAATCTATGATTTAAATAAATGTTAAAAGGCTCATAATAGAGTGGATTAATTCACTTTATAAGTTGTGATATTTTTTTTAAATAATTTTTATAATTAACTTTTACTTTATAAATTATTTTTAACTTTTTAAATAAAGATTTACGTTATCTCTTTTACAAGTTCTAATAACGTGTTTAGTACTTTTTTTTTTCTTTGTATTGTATTCAATTTTTTTCCAAATACAAAGATATTTAATTCAAATATCAATCACATCATATTTTAAATTTAATACAATCATAATTTATTATTTCATTTTTTATTACTTTTATTAATTATATTATATATTCTCTCTCTTTTCTTTTTATTTTTACCCATCATATCATATATTTATTATTAAAATATAATTCAAATACTTTTCACCCAAACAAATGTAATATTAATATTTTTTCTTTAAATATAAATTATATTCAATGTATTATATTTAAATATAATATAAATATAATGCAAATAAGTACCAATTTTGTAAGTTGTGATTGAGAGAATCAATTAATGGCATATATGAATTATATTTTTCAACCGGTGGGATATGTAATTAAGCTCAATTATTGCTTGATGTGAAAGTAGAACTTTAGCACTGTTATTTATTATTATTCTTATATATGCCTTTTAAATTATGTTATATTTGGTAACAATGATAGAAAATTAAAAGCAAAGGAAAGAAAACACCATGGTACGAAAAAAAAGAGAGTAAAATATCAAGTACACATGATTTTTACAAAACAATTCGAGTACACATGATTTTTACCCTTTTTTGTTGCTTATTCTTAAATAAAGAAAAATGTGGGGAAGGAGCAATCGATATTAACATGCTTTTCAAACGTTATAAAAAATGCTTTACAAACGTTGATATAAATATATGTTGAAGATCATACACATGAGGCCAAATCCTACCCCATCGTGTATTATGTAATAAGAAACAAACCTTCATATAAGATTTTTTTTAAGCACCTAATATTTTGATAAGAAAAAAGAGAATCAGTGGTGTTCTCATACTTCTGTCCCAATAATCATTAACTAAACCCACTAATTATATAACTGAAATGACAATAAACTTGACCTTAGACCTTTATAGAAAGCATATTTTAGGTTTTAAAAATAAACAACACATGTTCGCGTACGTCATGGTTTAAACTTAAGACTTAATAAAAATAAAGATTCTAAATAGACATTTTTTGTCATCATGCCACCATTATCAATGGTAAAAAGCACCTAATATTTGAATCTATAACCATATATTCATTATGAATATATTTTACCGTTAGACCACCAACTTTTTCTCTTTTATCTTTATTTTTTTTTTCTACTTTTCAATGGAGAAGGCGGTAGTAGGAATCTCAAAATTATACATATGGTAGGTACTATTTTTTAAACTGTTTAACTATAATTGAATGATTAAAATTTACTTGTTGTAATACACTTTACCTTATAGAATTATAGACTAATAAATTATAAAATTTCAATAAACAAACATAAAATAAAAAAACTTTGGGATGGTTGTTGGTGGGGGTTTGTGGTTGTACAGGTGAGAGGGGACTATTGAGTTTTTTTAATTAATTTTTTCAAAAATTTTTGAATTTTAATATTTTATATTAAAATATATTATAATTATTATAAATAAATTAATATTAATAATTCAATTATATCTAAACAGTTTTAAAAAAAATATCCATCATATATAGTATCCCTTTCTTTTTAATAGTTCATTTTCAGTTTCTTTTAAATTTAAATTTAGGCTTCGTTTTGTAAATGTATTGCGTTTGTATTAGATTTAAATATAATGTATTGAATCTAATTTATATTTTAGAAAAAAAGTATTTACATTGTATTTTTGAATGTAATGTGTGTTTAGGTAAAAGTATTTAAATTGTATTTTAATAATGAATATGCGTTGTGATTGATAAAACAGAGAAAAAAAAAGAAAAAAATTATAATGTAATTAATAAAAATAAAAAATAATTATATTAAATTTTAAATATAATATAATAATAATTAAATAAAATATTTTTATATTTAAATAAAAATTATATTATATTTAAATGTAATATAAATTTTTAGGATTAGCGTTATTTTTTACCGTTAGACCACCGATTTTTTTTCTTTTATCTTTTATTTTTTTTTATCCGCTACTTTTCAATAGTCCATTTTCAAATTTTTAAAAATTAAATTAAGCGTTTTTATTTATTTTTTTGCTGAATTAAATTTAGAGTCCTTTATTTATACCATCATTCTCAGAACAGTTTGTGCTCTAATTTACGCTGACAAAAGCAACCCCCACGGACCCCTCACTCACGCGCCCCGTTTTGCCTTACAAAAAAGGAGCCTTCCAGTTTTAAAAGGCTAATGAACAGCTGCCTGCCCAACTCGGAAACTCCACTCACTTTCTCTCTCTTTCTCTCTCCCGAAACTTCCACCCAGGAAACCCGCGTCTGGACCTTCCCAAAACAGCGTACATATATATACACAAATATATTAGACTTCCCACCGATCATCGTCTCTCTCTCTCTCTCTCTCTATCTCAGTAACACCAGACAGACAGACAAACCAAACAACCAGCTCAAACAAACGCCTAGCCCTTAATTTTCGAGCCACAAAATTCATATATATTCTCTACATTCTCTCCCACTTCTCTCGCCGGTGGCCAATTCAAGCCCCGCCCTAAGAAAAAAAAACCTTATACTGATCGAACTTCCTAGTTCGATCTCTGGGTCGTAATCTGATGCCAGAGATCGAACAGCCACAGCCACAGCAGAATGCGGTCTCCTCCGCCGCCACCGCCGCCGACGAGAAGGCGGCGCTGTTCGGGAAATACGAGGTGGGGAAGCTTCTCGGGTGCGGCGCGTTCGCGAAGGTGTTCCACGCGCGGAACATCCGGACGGGTCAGAGTGTGGCGATCAAGGTGATTAACAAGAAGAAGATCCTGGCCTCCAACTCCAACCTCGCCAACAACGTGAAAAGGGAGATCTCGATCATGAAGCGTCTCCGCCACCGCAACATCGTCAAGCTCCACGAGGTCTCGGCCTCCAAGTCCAAGATCTTCTTCGTCATGGAATTCGTCAAGGGCGGCGAGCTCTTCGCCAAGGTCGCCAAAGGCCGCTTCTCCGAGGACCTCAGCCGCCGCTACTTCCGCCAGCTTATCTCCGCCGTCGGCTACTGCCACTCCCGCGGCGTCTTCCACCGCGATCTCAAGCCCGAGAACCTCCTCGTCGACGAGCACGGCATCCTCAAGGTCTCCGACTTCGGCCTCAGCGCCGTCGCCGCCGACCAGATCCGCTCCGACGGCCTTCTCCACACGCTCTGCGGTACCCCCGCCTACGTGGCACCCGAGATTCTCGCGAAGAGAGGCTACGACGGAGCGAAGGTCGACGTCTGGTCGTGTGGGGTCATCCTCTTCGTGTTGACCGCCGGATATCTGCCGTTCAACGACCCGAATCTGATGGCCATGTACAAGAAGATCTACAAAGGCGAGTACAGGTGCCCCAAATGGATGTCGCCGGATCTGAAAAAGCTCCTCTCTCGTCTCCTTGACACGAATCCCGAGACCAGGATCACCGTCGATGAGATCCTACGGGATCCGTGGTTCAGCAAAGGCGGATTGTACGATCCGGCGACGATCAATTTCTACGACGAAGATGAACAGGAAAAAATTGACGAAGATAAAGAGGACCGGAAGATGAGCTTGAACGCGTTCGACATAATCTCGTTCTCCTCGGGTCTGGATCTGTCGGGGCTGTTCGATCCGTCGCACAATTCGGCGGAGGACGGGCAGAGGTTCGTCTCGACGGAGTCCCCGGAGGAGATTGCCGCGAAAGTCGAGGAGTTTGCGGCGGCTGAAAGGCTGAGGATGAAGAGGAGGAAGGAGTGGGGGTTGGAGATCCAGGGGCAGAACGGTAATTTGGTGATCGGGATCGAGTTTTACCGGTTGACCGACGGGCTGGTGGTGGTGGAGGCGAAGAAGAAAGGCGGTGACCCGGGTCTATACAAGGACACGTGGAGGTTTAAACTCAGGCCTTTGTTGACCGGGTCAACAGCGGATGATTCAGAGGCATCTACATCTTCTTCTTCTCCTGCGGCTTCCTCTTCTACTCCGCAGGTTTTCGATGAATAGAAGCACTCATGTTTGGTTCGTCAACGCAAACATTATTAAATTAAATCAAAAAAATCCTGTGAATCGAGATTCCTAATGTTATTCTACTGTACACATTTTGCTTAGATTACCGAGTGTTGTAATTGTCGTTTTTCATGTGATAGAACCCAAAAAAAAAATTAAAAAAAATCGTAAAAAAATGTTGTCTTTGTGTTTTGTTCGTTTGAGGAATAAACTTGGCTAATGTTACCAGTAAATTAGATTGGGGGTGGTGGAGGAGGAGGTTAATGTCCTGGCAGGGCGCTTGGGGGGGCGGGGTTTGGTTTTGTCATGGATTTTGTTTCGTAGTATAGTTCTTAGAGAAAAAATAAATAAATAAATAGAAGAAGAAGAAGAAGATCAGAAGGAGAAGCAGAAGTCTTTATACATACATATATATATATATATATGAGGAAGTTGTAGAATAAGTTGTGTATACCTTGGGGTATTAAACGGCGATGGAGAGTGAAGGGTTAGGGTATCACTCAACTCCGACTCCTGAACCGATTTTCATATTCATAATGTAATTTATCTATTGAATCTCAAATTATTATGTTCTTGATCTGTTGTGTACAAAATTAAATTCAAATTCCTGTTCTCTTGCTTTAATGGCTTGAAACCATCAACGACTTTCTCTTTCTCTCTCTTTGGAATCGCCTCTTTCTCTATCTATACATTTCCGTCTCTGCGTACCGGAAATGAAATGCTATTGCCTCTAATAGAGAAGTTTATAAGAGTAATGAAGAACGAAGACATGAGTCGTTCGCAGTCGTCTACGGCGGTGGAGGCAACCATCTTCTCTGGCTCCGAAAGTTCGAGTTTTTGTGATTGATAATGGTCGGTATGCATGTATGAGAAGGCCCAAAACGTAGAATGAAACCACGAAATTCCACTGCTGTTGTGGCCATTTAGCTTCGACCTTGAATGGCTTGGAAATTCAAGATCCCAACATGAAGATTAGAGCTTAGGAAGGAGCATGAAAAATTGCAATAGAAAAAGGAAAATAACAGGGAATGAAAGAAAACGAAGCCTCCAAAAAATTAATAGAAGAAAAAGAAAACTTTCAGACATGTATAAAATTTGGTTTCTCCCCAACGAAAGAAGAAGAAGAGAAGGAAGAGAGAAAACAAAAATGGTTTGTGATTTCGAAAGCAACTCGTGCTTGAAGAGAAAGGAATGACAAACAAATCGGGGAAACTGCAGATCAAGTGTTTACTGGACAGAGTATTATCATGAGAAAGAAATTCACATATAAGTAGCCGATTTCTGGGTTCTAGAGGGAGAAACGTGAGAGATGAGAGTGAAAGAGTGGTTCACTTCTGACGCTTTAAAAAAAATGTTATTTAAAAAATGAAAGAAAAGATCCACTTTTTAAGTAAAGAAGTATAAACGCCGGCCCTTAGGGATTAAGATAGAAGATTTAATCGGAGGATGTGAGTCCAGTTTAAGGGGCGTTTGATAGACGTATTACGTTTTAATTACGTTTAAATATAATTTATTTTTGAGTGTTGTATTTAGTTGAAAAATATTTGTTTTGTATTTAAATAAAATATGTGTTTAGATGAAAAGTATTTTAGAGTTGAAAAGTTGATATGATTGGTAAAGGTAGAGATAAATAGTTAGAATTGAAAAGTTAATTTGATTGTTTTAAAAAACTTTTGGATAGTAATTATTTTTATAGCACTGTTAAAAATAATTGTATTTAAATATAAAACTTTACATTTAGTATAAAATTAATTTTTATAGCGTTAAAATACATCTTCCAAACGTAGCATTAGTGTGCATTTGTTTAAATCTGGGTTCGAGAGGGAGAAACTGGAGAGATGAGAGTGAAAGAGTAGTTCACTTCTGACGCTTAAAAAAAAATGTTATTTAAAAAATGAAAGAAAAGATTCACTTTTTAAGTACAGAAGTATAAACGCCAGCCCGTAGGATTAAGATTGAAGATTTGGATCGAGGATATGAGTTTGAGCTTAGTTTACATTCGTTTGAATTTAAGTTTGGAGTTAAGAAATCTAAATTAGATTTAGTATGAGTCAAATTATAAAATAAATTTTATATTTATTATTTAAATTTGAGTTAAAGAATTTAATTTTTAATTAAAGTGTTTTGATGGTAAAAAAAATGTGGATTTATATTAAAAATTATGTTTTTTTAAATTTTTTTATATAAAAAAGATTTATAAATAATATTTTTAAGTTTAAAATATTATATAAATTATAAATTAAAATATTTAAAACGAATTAACGAATTAAATATTTAAAACGAAATTTTTAAACCGGAAATCTTGATCCAAACAAATCTTGTTGTTTGAGTTTGATGAATTCAGTTTTTTTTTTTTTTTTCCTCTCGCTTTATTTGAAAGGTTTAATTCGTGATTTGAAAGGGGGCAAAAGAATACGCTTATCGTTAAGGAAGGAAGACAAAACCGGCACACAATTTGAAAATGTTTCCATGTAAAGTTTGAATGTCCCGTGAGTGGTGGTGGTGGTGGTGGTGGTGGTGGTTATGATAAGATCCAGAGAGTTTGGATGCCAAAAGGTGTCCACGTGAATTGAACTTCTTCGCATGGCTCGAGAGGAGAAAATAGGAAATATGTGATAAATGGAAAAGCGTGGATTCCGTGCTCCATTCGATTATGTTTCCTTTAATTTGGCGGCTAGTGGTTGGAATCATGATGTCCAATCTGGTAAGAACAAAATAATTTGATAGAATCACTTTTTTATTATTACTTTCTTTATTATGTTTTAAGTTTTTTTTATCACTTATCTTCTATTTTTTAAGAAGTAATATAACAAATAAAAATGTTATTCTTTCAAATTATATTTGTTATTATATTTCTATTTTTTTCTTCGTAAATTTATCCCACTTTTTTTTCCCTTAAATTCTTTTTCTTTTGTGAAATTTAATTACCGACTCCTCAATACTAATTTCTCTAACTTTTAAATTAGTTATAGCTTAAAACTTTACAACATCTTTTAAAGCATTTTTCCTGCTTCCTTTTTTTTTTATCTAGAAGTTAAATAATTTTGTTTTCACAACCAAATAAGTATAAACCAAAAAAAAAAAAAAAGGGTTTGCTAAACAAGACCTTTGTTGTTCAGAGCATAAAACTAGACCTTTATTTATTTATTTTTGTTTCGATGCAAAAAACATTTTCCTAATTGGATTCTTTTTTTTAACCTGTTCTCCACTAAGTAATCCTGAAACAAAACTTCAAATGTCAAAATAAAACATATCCCATCCTCCAAAAAAAAAAAAAAAGACACATCCAGTAAGTTTAAGAGAGAGAGAGAGAGAGAGAGAGAGAAACCAGTTTAAACCTTTTTTTTATTTTTTTAAATTAACCGTTTAACCTTTACAGAGTTACATCGAGGAAAAAAATACAGATAATTGTGAAAGAAAAAAAAAACCCAAAGATGTAGATACTTTGTAAATAAACTCTCTCGGTAATTTTATTTTATTTGCAAAACAGAATAACCATAAAAAATAAAACCCTACTACCATGTCCGCCATTCAAAATTTCTTTTTATTGTTTTAGTGCAAATTTTATTTTATTTATTCTAATGATTGTGCTAAGTATGTAGTAGCATACTTATAACAAATGATGGGTGGATGATTTTGAAATTTGTTTCATTTTTCTTAGAAAACGAAAAAACAAGTAGTAAAAAAGAGAATTTAGAAAATTACAAAAGAGAATGATAGAAAAAGTGACCTTAATATTTCTTGATTTACATTTCATTTTCTCTTTGTAAAGGTCCCCCAATGCTTAATTGCAAGCTATTTCACTTTGCCTACTCAATTAGTTAAGCCTTTCTTCTTATGCGTTGTTAATTCCCTAGTTATTATTACTATTTATATCAACTATAATGTCAAATAACATAGTATATATGTATTACATAACGTGATATTTTAAGTGACATGATATATATATATTTCAATATCAATGCTTTTTGGGACATTAAAACAGGGTTGCAAATATCGGTAGGTTAAATGAACTTGTTTGTTACCAGCATCTTAAATTCAAGCAAGATCTTGTAAAGCCCTTATGTCACAGCTTCTTTGGACATATAACAAAATCTAATGGTGAAATTGGAAAAGAAATATTTTAGAATATTTTACAAATAGTAAAGAATCACATCATTACTTAATCACCAAGTAATTATGTAATAAAAAACTTAAAACATCGTTATAAGAATTACAAGTTAATTATGCTATAAGTAAAATATTATAAAAATTCGCTATTTTTACATTCCACTTATATGGCTTGTAGTGTACCAAACAAAGAGAGGTGAGGTCATATGAAATTGTGGGAAGAATCTTAGTGCACATATTTAGGATTTTTACCTTATTTAATTATCAATTTAGATTTTTACCATGTTAATTTATTTTTATTTGACATTACAAAAGAATAAAAATCTTAAAGGTAATACATAAGAAATATGCTATTTACTATAAATATTTTAAAAACTTATTATTTACTTCAATTATTTTCTGAAAATTATTATTTATTATAATTTCCCTATTTCAGGATGTGCTAATCATGTCACATGTCACAATTTGTACGTGTGGATTGATTTTTACCACAATTTAAAAACTTTTGCAAAAAACAAAGTCATAAATTTAACTTACATTTGGTAAATTAATTTTTTAATTATTTTTCTCCCTCTATCTCTTCTTTCTCCCTTTCTCTGAAATGATCACAAAAGTGTGCGAGGCTAGGTGATGGCAGTGGTGGTCACTATCAAGACAAGGCCAAGCACGAGCTCCGGCTTCGATTTGAAGATTGTAAACGGCGAAAGCTGTTTCAACAATTTGATCTCAACCTTTACCTACTTTGATGCTAGCACTCCCACCTTGATCTCGACCCTGGCAGAAAAACAGCCCCAAATCACAATTGTTCCAGTCGTAGACCCACCCTTATCTCCTTACGCGTAATGGTGAGCATCAGATCAACAAGATTGGACTCAACAAGCTTCAGTTACATGATTCCTAGTTACATCATCATGATCCCGATAGCGACTATTATGGTTGGAGTTATGCTTGGTTGGCTGTAACGAGCATAGATTTGGGAAGAAGAGAAAGAGATGATGATTGGGAAAGAGAAAGAAGGAGTTAAAATTAATGATAAATATTCATTTACCATCATGTGATTTTAATAAATAAAGATTTATATTTGATAAATAAAAGATTAACAACAGAATGACAAATAAAAATTTTTATTAGTAAATGAAATATATACTGATGACATTTTTTTTGTAAGAGTTTTCGACTGCAAAAAAAAAAAAAAAAAAAATTCTAATATAAGATTTTATAGTATTTTTATAAAGTTCCCCTTTTCTCGCTATTCCTAAAAAAAACCCCGAGCCTAGTCCCTCCTTAACTTGACGGTCCATCAAATGTTGGAAGCCCATAAGCTTGTCATGGGCCCAAATCCAACCACTGTCCATTTTCTGAGCTCCGCGTGCACCATTTGTTGTCGTTTAGGGCAGGAAGTCCAAGAACAGGGAAGGGCGGCAAATGTAGCAGAATTGGGTTTGGAAAGCCAAGCATCAAAACAAACACAAAACCCTTTCTGGGTTTTCTTAAGGTAATTTTTTTTTTTTTTTCCATTTTATCATTTTGGTTTTCGTTATTTTGGTTGAGGAATTTCTTTATTCATATGAATGCCACTTTCCGACTTCTCTTGTGGTATGGGGTTGAGTCCCTTAGGCATTTGTTTGGTTACTGGGAATATTTGGGGAAGGGAAAATAAAAAAAAAAAAACTTTTGAATACATCTTTCTCGTAGTTACTTAAAGCGTTTAGCTTCGGCTGAACTAGATTAATTTTAATTTGTGTACATGTATGTATGTATGTATGTATGTATGTATCTCACTTTCAGAAGAAACCAATCCAAAATGGAATTTTAGATTTCATATCTTTTTTTTTTTGGGCTGAAATTTCTATAGTTTCAGGGCGTTACGGTGTTTAGAAAGGTATTGGAGGATGTCTGCGGATGTAGGCAAAATCGGATCTCTGAAACATGAAAACTCGAAGGACACTAGGAAAAAGACTGGGAGAATACTTAATGGAAGTGAGGATGGTGGTAGGAGCTTTAAATTGGCTGTGAAAGGTAAAAAGATTCACATTGGTCAAGAAGGGAGTGAGGGAATGTATGATGGGAAGAGAAGGTTGGGATCTTCGAGTTCTAACAAGACGAGGAAGAGAATCTATGCTCACCGAGGAATGGGCGAGGAGGTAACAAGTAATGGCAATGAGGAGGGATCTAAGTCTATCAGGAAGGCAGTTTTTGCCGGGAAGCGGCAATACAAGATTAGAGATGATGACGTTGTTGAATCAAGGGGCAGGAGTGTATCACTTGATCATCGCTCGATGCGGGGTTCCAGTAAGTTGGTGGTGGGTGGTTCTGAAAGTAAACGTGCCTCTCGAAAACCAAAGAATGCAGTGAGAAGCAACGGAGTACCCGATGAATCTCGGTTGAAGCAGATTGATAAGAAGGAATTTGCTAAAGTGGACGTTGGTTTGTTGAAAAAACATACCAAGCGTGAGTTTGATTCGAGTAAGGGCTTGGAAACAAGCAAGAAGGTTAGAGACAAGAAAAGCCACGGTGAGCATTTGGAGGACTTAGATGAGAAGCCAAAGAGGCGAAAGCGGGTAATTCGGATTGATAAGTATGATATATCAAATAAGAGGCTAGACGACGGCATTGCAAATACTGGTTAGTTTTTTTGTTTACCGATTTTTAGGGCAATTTCAATTTATATTCCCTTTAACTTTGATTATGTAGTTCTGCATTCCTTACAACTTATTTATACTTGCTTTCCAGATATCAGGAAAGAGGAGAAAACAGAGTTGGAGGAAAAGGATGAAATGTCAAAGAATGCTCAATTTAGGGCAATACAACCAAGCCCCTCCATCCTTGCCTTTGTGGAAGATAATGTAATTTGTATGCGTCCTTCTGACGTTTGACCTCTTTAATAATTAGACTTTTTTCTTATATATACCTTTTTGATTATTAGGCTATATTTGCTTCAAGTTAGTCCGAATTTATTATAATGATTTTGATAATTTGGTTGGTAGTTCTTGGGTCGAAGACGCTTGATTGAGCTACGGAGGGCAGGCTACAACACCGAACTCTCTTCCCCTCTAGATAACATTCCATTCTCTAACAGCTCAGAAAGAGAGCGAATTGAAGAAAATGTATGTGTGTTTTGAATTTGATGCATGTTAAGATGGTATATTCTTCTCGCTGTTAAATACATTCATGATTCATCAATCTTCCTTATATCTGTTCAATCCTAAACTTATCTGTTATGTTAATTAATTCAGTTCCAACTCTTTTGTATAGATATTTAGGAACAAGTTGACCTTCTTTGCTGCTGCGAAGGTTTCATCATCATTTCCACCATCTGACTTACCGGAGATCGCATTTGCAGGTGGATATTTCAAAATTTGAGCCTTTTTCCTGTGCTTAATCCGTTCTTTATCTTGACTATGGTCTGGTTAAAAGTGACTACAATGTCGGTGCTTGAATTTGACTGACTTGAAAAAAGGAATAAATATAGTGATAATTTGATTCTTCATTGCCGTAGTAAATAGGAGATAAAATAGAATTTGTTTTTTCAAAAATATAAATAGAAACAAAAATAGGAGTAATTAATTGTGGCTTGTTCACTCATTCTGAGCTTGGCTATATGGCTAGATTATGGAAAAATAAAAAAGCTCAAAATATTAAGGGCTGTCATAAGTTAGACTGCTCTTAGGATTTACTAACTTTGATTGCCTCTTTTAGGAAGGTCAAATGTTGGAAAGTCATCACTACTTAATGCACTTACAAGGCAATGGGGTGTTGTGCGGACGTCTGATAAACCTGGCCATACTCAGGTGTGTTTCTTTGTGAGAAACTTTGGTCTCAGGTTTTTTGATTACGTGTTTTTGGCCATCTGACGGTTATGGTTCTTTTGCAGACTATTAATTTCTTCAATCTGGGACCAAAGCTTAACTTGGTTGATTTGCCCGGTTATGGCTTTGCTTTTGCAAAAGAAGAAGTTAAAGATGCTTGGGAGGAGCTTGTGAGTGCAAAAACTAAAGTTGTCCTTTTATTGTTTATTTAAGTTTGGAGTTAAGACTTTGAGATTTGTCACAACTCATAATTATCATAAATCGTTAAGATTGCTAATTATCATAGTTATCTTTGATGGCTGATGGAGTATGAACTCTAATTTTGTACTTGCGTTGCCTTTCTTACTTTCCTTAGTCCGCGATTACCTTATTTTGAATTATTCACTTGGTTTCGTTTAGCTTTCAAATTTTAATAAACCTATGTGTAGTTTTATTATTATTTTTTCTCCATACTTATTAGGGCTTTCATATATAGTGAACCTAAACTATTATTTTCTTATCTATGTGCGCATTAACATTGGTTCTGATGCTTGTGAATTTTCAGGTTAAGGAGTATGTTTCCACTAGAGTTGGTTTAAAAAGGGTCTGTCTTCTTATTGATACAAAATGGGGAATGAAGCCAAGGGATCGTGAACTCATTGACCTAATGGAAAGGTTATACAAAGACACAGATTTGTAAAACCGTTATTCATTCCTTTTTCTGATTGTGTTACTGACTAAACGACTAAACTACTAAGCACAAACTGCTATATACATGCTGTGGAGCTTTGACATTTACGCTTGTAATTTGAAAGAAATATTAGTTTTCTTCTAGTCTCATAGCGTCTTTTACTTTTTCCACAGAGCTCAAACGAAATACCAGATTGTTTTGACCAAGACAGATGTGGTTTTCCCAATTGATGTGGCGCGTCGTGCAATGCAAATTGAAGAGGTGACCGTAACCCCACTCTCATTCCCTCTTAATTCTTTGAAAAAGTAGCATTGTTCCTTCAGTTTTGTGGAAGTAACAATTGTTTCTGTTGCCTTATGATTTTTGCAGAGCCTCAAGGCACATAGATCTGTTGTCCAGCCCGTGGTATGGAGAGAGCATGTTTATTTGAGTGATACCTACATCATCGTTGAACTTGGAAGCAACCTAATTTCTTTTTGATTTTGATTCCAGATGATGGTTAGCTCAAAATCTGGTGCCGGCATCCGAAGTTTAAGAACCGTGCTCGCAAAGATAGCTCGTCTTGCCAAACGCTAGTCCTTGTCTTGATCAGGTTAATTTTATGTTATTGGAATTTCTTTTCTTAAATCACGCTGTTATGCACCGCTTACCTTGGGACGTGAATTTGTTATGTTCTGATCTCTTTCTTTTCCGGCTCGGGCTTTCTGTTAACGTAGTTGTTAGGTTGCTGTTTGACTAGAGCTTCAAAATTTACTTCAAAAGCAACATGAAAAAACCAAAAAATAAAAAAATAAAAAAAGAGAGATACAATTTAAAAAAAAAAAAAAGTAGTGGCAGAGTTGTGGTAGTTATTTGTTACCGTGGTTCCATTAGCATGCTAATTGCTGATTCAGAAGTTGGATGTAAAATTTTTCTCAATACTGATTTATATATATATTCTTGATGGTATGCCCTGCAGATTTATAAATATTTTGTTTACAAACAACTTTTTATATGGGCTGATTGTGAAAGCTTCATAAAGGGTGGTTACTTTTGATCCATTTTTTCTCCTTGTGGCAATGCTTTGGGACCTAGGAGATGTTTGGTAAACGTAATACGTTTGCATTACGTTTGAATGCAATTTATATTTAGATGAAAAGTATTTACATTGTATTTGAATGTAATATATTTTTGGATGAAAAGGATTTAAATTGTATTTAAATAATAAATATGTGATGTGATAGGTAAAAGTAGAGAGGAAAAAAGGAAAAGAAAAAGAACATGTGATGTGATTAGTAAAGGTAATAAAAAAAATGAAATAATAAACAATAATTATATTGGATTTAAATGTAATGTGATTAGCATTTGAATGCAATACTTTTGCGTTTTGATGAAAATTACATTGGATTTAAATGTAATGCGTAAACAATTGAGGTATTATATTTGATTCAATTAAAGAAGAGAGATTTGGTTTCTTACCAAAAAAAAAAAAAAAAAAGAAGAGTAATTGAACGGCAGGCTCTACTTTATAACTGTTAAATTTGTGTTTTTTTAATCTGATTTTTATCAAATTTATACATTAAGCTAATCACGCAAAGGAACAGGTTACTGGATATTATCCTCTTTTAGCCGCCCGGTGCGTTGGACTCTTTGTTTACCTTTTTGACGTTATTGTGTAATTACGTAAACTAAAAAGCATATGTGCGTGTGTATGTATATACGGCTATATGTATGTTAATTAATCACCGTCGCCTTTTTCAAAAGGTAACATGCAGTCTGACTTTGGTATGGTATATATTTAATTAATGAGCACCCATGCAGTGCCTAATTTCCTTTTACTTTTCCATTCAACCATGTTCTCTAATTGTTTTTTTTCTTATAAAGAAAAAAAAGGGCGTGTTGTGTTATTGCATCTTCGTCCCTGTAATCATTGAGTGAGTCTATTGATTATATCGATTGAATATCAAGAAACCTGACCTTTCTTGTCGAAGGTGTGCGTCATGATTTGAATATGAGACTTAATAAAAGTGAAGACTCAAAATAGGCATTCAATGTCATTATACCAACACCATCAATGGTTGTTCTCCAATTGAATTTGGTACATATTTCTTCAATAGAAGTTGTGGATTTGTCTTTTATTACTTAAAGTTCATCAACACTTACACAGATAATAATAATATCATACATAACTTCGTAAAAATGTTTAAATTCTTTCGTCCTAAATTTGAGAAAAAATACGTATATATAGTTTAAAGTGAAATTGAAATCTTATAACTAATCCTGGCAAAGTTTTTCTAGATTAGAGATATTTTTTCTTTATCTCTTTTTTTTTTTTTACCTCTTTACGTAATTTTTTTGTATTTCAATAAAAAAATTTAAGCATGTGTTTAGAATAAAGATTTGAAATGAAATTTTGATATTAAAATTGATTGATTTTTTAAAATTTAATTATAATTTTTATTAATTTTTTTAAAAGATAAAAATTCAATCAAAATTTTTAGTTTGTATCTTTGTTCCCAACGTCCTTGTAAATTTTAGTCTATAAAAAGTATATATTTATATATATTTTATAAGGGTGAGCATAATAGTGCGGGTGCAGGTACAGGGTGGGGAGCTTCCCACACTAGCTTAGGGGTTATCTTAACTTCCATACTCATCCACATATCCTCTCTAATAAGAGATTGGTATTTACAGAGACCTGCACTCATGGGTAAAAATCTTTATAATGGAAAAACAATAAATTACGAATTCTGTTCCAGTTTATTAGTGAAATTGATTCTTTATAAGTGTCGTTTTGTCTATAGTAAGTGTCTATGTATGAATTGATACTTCTTAAATAAGCAAGAAGTGGTATTCAACTATTGCACCGCATGCTGAATTAGTCCTGAACCGGTGAGAAAAAGGTGGAATACAATTACTAGCTGTGGATGTGTAGCAAGGAGGAGAAGAAAAATGGGAGACAACTCAGAGAGCACAATAAGCTTTGACTTTTATTGTTTTACAATTGTTTAACGAAGCTAGGAAGATGAGCATAACTCCACCCAGAAGAAAATAAAAATAAAATAAAATTAGGACATAGGTTATATATATATATATTTAAATTAGGATTTGGGTTTGCTGGTTAGGCAACTCTACCACTATCATAAGGGTACAAGAAATGATAATGACTCCACCATGTCTAGTCATAACAATAGAAAGTAACACGTAGGGGATAGCTTTACTACATTTTTTTTTTATATAAATAATATTGAACTTAATTTCAGCAAATGAAGGGTGTAAAATGATACGAGTCATCGTCTTTATTTTTTATTTTTTATTTTTTATTTTTAATTCTTTGCTAACTCATAATTTTTTATCAAATAACTAAGGGGGTGTTTGAAATCTGTTTTGGAGACATCTAAAACCTTTTTTTTTTTTTAAACTTCACCACTTTTCATTATTTATATCTTCAAAACACTACAGTAAGCTCCAAACTTTAAAAATTCACAACTTTGTGTATACAAATTCAAATGAGATATATATTTTTTTAAATTACATAGAATTTCGAGAAGAACGAAACAATATCCATATTGATATTTTTTTTCTGAAAAAATTTTTAAAATTTTTTATTTTTTCACCCCAAACATATTTTCCAAAACAACTTTTTTTTAATTCAAAAATAATGTCTCTAAGTATCTCCCTCAAACACCCCCTAAGATTATCTATTTTTATCATCGAGTGACTTAGAACCTTCGAGATGTGCCATAACTTTTCCGATAGATAGAATATAATTTTAAACTATAAACTATATATAAAAAAATTAATTAAGATCGGTTAAATTATTATACTTTTATTTTATTTTTATGCTTTTAATAGTCATTTGATTAATAATTTAATGATACCGTATATAAATATCATGTTAAAAATATATGACTTTCTGTATAAAATTCTCTATCACATAAATTAAATTGTTAAATTCAATTCAATAACTAATGGGGTGTTTGATAAACGTATTGCATTTTAATTATATTTGAATGCAATTCGTTTTTTAAGTGTTGTATTTGATTGAAAAGTATTTGTTTTGTATTTTAATGAAATATGTGTTTGGATGAAAAATGTTTTAGAGTTGAAAAGTTAATGTGATTGGTAAAAATAGAGATAAATAGTGAAGTTTAAAAGTTGATGTGATTATTTTAAAAAAACTTTTGAATAGAATTGTTTTCATAACGTTGTTAAAAAAGATTGTATTTGAATATAAAATATTACGTTTAGTATAAAATTATATTATGTTTAAATATGATTAAAATATAAAATTTTTGTCAAACACTCTTAAATAAAATATTTTGCGCCAATCTAAATAAATAAAAAAAAAAACCTAGGGGTTAATTTTTTTTTTAATTTTCTCTTTAATGCTCTTCTAGAAGTTCTCCAAATAGAGAAAATGGATAATGGCTGTTCAGACATTGTCAAATGAGTTAGGTCAAAGGCATCCATCGCATTGTCCAATTTCCCCCGCGTTATTTAATTTCGTCCTTTTTTTTTTTTTGAATTTCGTCTTATTCTAAACTATTTCCTCATCCCAAAAGTAAAACCAAAAACCTTTGACATTTCTTTCTTTTCTTTCTTCAGCCACACCCCTTCTCTTTCTCTTCTCTCCTCTCATTTTCTTACCCCCAACATTATACAGCACTATTCTTGCAATTTTATACTTTCCTCTTCTCTCTCGCAAACCCAACATTTTCTCAACTTCTGTTAGAGAGAGAAAGCGAGAGAGAAAATTTGAGCGATGTGTCCGCTCAGAATCATCCTGATATTCCTCTCCGCCACTCTCGCCGGCTTCTTCGTCCTCAGAAACCTCAAGTCCGACCCGATTTCTCAATCCCCTTCTGACGACGAAACCCGAGAAATTCCAGGCGAGTCCGCGAAAACCCATTTGCCAAATTCGACGACTTCTCCTTTCTCCAAGGTTGGATTTGAATTTTCGTCAATTTTGGCGTCTGGGTTCTCAAAAAGTTTCGATTTTCTTCAACTTTTTTGGTTGTTTGTGTATTTTATCTCCAGGTTTGCTCGGCTATGGAGTCTGGGTTTTGGACCTGTGTGGACATGGCCAGCGGTCGCTACCTGTGGAGGCATTTGGTATCATCCAACTCTAAACGATCGGATTAAATGAATAATGTTCTTCTCTCTAGGGAAATTGTTGCTTTTCGGGTTTGGATTTGGCTACGATTTATATAACTATAAACTGCCTCTGTAATAAGTGTAATTTTAGGCTGAATTGGGAAGCTCTCGTGTTGATTGTTGATGGTGGTTATGGAGGTTTAGTTGATATGATTTAATAATATAGATCCCCCATGTCTTGTAATTCTTGTTGTAAGTGAAAATGTAGATGTTATAAGGTGGCGTTTTTCTTGTCCCATGTGGACCCTTTTTTTTTTTTTTTTTTTTTTTCAATTATAGAAATATATCAACTCCTGAATCCTCAATTTGGGTGGGGAATTTTATAGTATCTCTATGAGATTAATTTCTTTTTGTTGAGTTTGTGGAGCCTAATTATCACCCTGATGGAGAGTTAGCACCCTAATTGACCTTCTAATCTGGAAAGATTTTGCAGCTACGACATAGCTTACATGTTAAAGATGAACCGCAATGAATCTTGTTTGTGCTCTATATTATTGCTATTGTTAGTAGAGGATTAGGGCGCTTAAGCCAAAGCACCTTGCTGTTGTTTGAATGTATTTTACATAGAAGTTTGGAACATGAGGCACTTCCCAGTTGTTATGTTACTTTTGTTGCTTGCAATACCGAGTCTAATTGCACGACTTGTGATCATGCGATGTGTAGCAGAACTGTTCGAAAGTCCATTTGGCCGTCATTTTTGATGTCGCATTCAGAATGCGGTTTCATTCTTTTCGGAATTTGCATTGCAACATGTCCTATAAACTGAGCTGCAATTAGCTAGCAACATGTCCTAAGTTGAATGCCAGCACGTCCTATCAAGTTGAATGCCAGCACGTCCTATCTGTGTTTGTGCGTTGTTCACATTTTAAGTTTAGATTTGTGAATTGCGATTCTTCTGTGAAAGCCCTTGGAAGTAATAATGATAGGGAGATCAAATGTCAAATGACCGTGTCAAAAAAAAAAAAAAAAAAAAAAAGACCGTACTTGAACATCATGCTTCTTGATTTTTTGTAGAATCCTTCATGTTATGTCCTAATGTAGTTGACATCTTTAGCGGTTGTATGTTTGTGGGTGCGAGATTTGTATAGAGTTGAAGAAATTCTATGTTAGTAGGGATTAGCAAATGCTTAGATTGTGTTGAAAATCAGTCCTTACTGTGACTTGCAAGAAATAGTTATTTCCATTTACCACAATTTCTAATTAGCTGTACTGCTTTCGAATCTTAATTTGTGGGTAAGCAAAGATCGGTTTCGTGGATGAGAATATTGTGGTTAGCATGGTAGGTGACTGACTACGTGATAAGCATTTACGTTGACCAGGTGCTGATGGGTTCATCTTATGTCATTTTCCAAATCTGACCAACTAAAGAATATTCAGGGCAGCTATATATTCACATTTAAACTTCAAACACAGAAAGTTCACCGACGGCGAGAATGATATTCTGCCTGAAACTTTTACACCTTAATTTCTGCTCTAAGGTTTTTTGGTTATAATTTTTCTTCTTGGAAGTGTTCTATAATTTATTTCTTATCTGGTTTAGTTTGGGTGGTGATTCATGGCATATCAGGAGCTATTTCTGGGGAATCATGATATAAGCAATACGTGGAAAGCACTACTCTTCAGTGATGATTGAGTTGCATTATGAGTGCTTAACAACGCTCTCTCTCTCTCTGCGCCACGAAAGCAAACCTTAAAGATCTGAAAATTTGGGGAAGTTGCTTTCGTTTTGTCCTTTCAATACTTTCAAGGACATTTGGAACAATTCAAAGATCTTTGGGGTTGGATTGGTCATTTCAAAACTTAGGATTCGTTGAAATCTGGTCGATGGTTTTCATCTTTTGGTATTGCGATCTCCTAACATTGCAGTTGCTCTGAGTGTTGCTGTTGCTGATCTATCGTGATTGACATCGAAGAATGTTGGGGTCGAACTTTGTTCACCCTGGGATTGCATAGGTGACTTCTGCATGCTATCAAATGTCAGGTGATTTTAGATGAACTTTATGATTCGTTGAATCGTCTTCGTGGAGATCGAGTGTTGAGTACCAAATATCGACAAATAATGTTTATTTGTTTTGCCACCGTTGTTCGATGATCCATATGATAAGCATAGATGTTGCCTCCAACTACCATTTGACGATTGTTTGATCGTGCAATTAGCACTTGGCTCTGGTTGCATGCAATTCCCACACTACATGTCGACGTCTGATATTCAGTGGGTTTGTCGGTTAGTTTCGAGGATTCACGTCCCTGGGAATTTGGCCTTCATCTTTGATCGTGATCACATGGAGCTCATGATCTCAGTAGCATGAGTAGTGGTCTCATGGCTCACTAAGTCTTAAAATTGGGGAATTATCATCTTCTGCTCTCTCTCTTTATAAATAAAGCAAAAAACCCCTTAAATGGAGGACATCTTTGAATATATAGTTACTTTATCAAAATCAGGAAAAGACTCTTGATATTGTATCTTTATCGAAATATAGTGAAGGATTTTCAGAGGATGTAGCATATTCTGGTGAACTTCTCTAATTTTCGGTGTCTTTTATTTTTGTTCATTTTACTTATTAATTTAAAATTCATATGATATACTTATTCTTAATTACACCATCCAAGGGCCCATTTGATTTAATTTGACTAATTTACTAATTTAATTGAATTTTATTTGAATGTAGATTTTCAACCTTTACAAAGAGCCATCGATTCAAGCAAGAGGAAGAGATACCATCGCTATCTATGGGCTCCACGAGCTTTCTTCTCTAGCAAAGAGAAGTTTTGCAAAGGCGACTGAGGTTTGCGATCTTCTACATGCGATCGTTGCACTAGTTTTGATGACAGTGATGGCTTTATAAGAAACATGAATCTCGTAATTCTCTTCTGTTTTGCCATGAAGAGGTCGTGGATCTCGTAATTCTTGGTTGTGGATCTCCCAATTCTCCTCAGCTTCACGATGGAGAGGTTGTGGTCAAGCTGCTGACAGTGTCTCCTTCTCCGGCGACGGTGTAGCTAATGGTGGCAGTAGCAAGGACAAGATTTGACACCACAAAGCTGCGATCTTTAGCCGCTACAAAGAACTTCGTGATCTGAATTTGTTATGGCGAATCGGCTTGCGACATCACTGTATCTCATATCTATGACCATGATCAGGCAACTCAGATTTATGTAGCCATGATCGAGCAGCTTCATATCACTGGTTGTTAGGTGGAATAGGATATATATATATATTTTTTGTTGAAAACTTGTTGTCTCTTCCCAGGGATGCAACATGAAGAAAGGTAGGGTTAGTATTATGATAAAAAAAATATTTTTGCAGGATTTGGCACATTTACATCATAAAATATAATAAATTAAATTAATTATTTATATGATAAATTAATAATTCACATTATAAATCAACTATTAACATCTTAAATTAAATATTGGAATAAATTAAAAATTTACATAAACTTGATAATTACGTTAAGAATTTACATAAATCGATAATTACGTAAATAAAATTAACATTCTAAATCTTTTACATACATAAATGAAAGATTTATAAGTAAATAAAAATTCTATATATAAAGGATATCTTTAAAATTTTAAATTTGATAAATCAAGATTTATCAATAATATATTATTTATCAAAAATTCAAAATTTTTATATTGATTATTTTTATTCAATTTTATTTTTTTTGTTTGACTATATCTTGACCTTGTAACCGTAGACACGTTTAGGATCTGTTTCCATAGATAACTCCAAAATTGAATTTTCTTTGAAAGCAATTTTTGCCAGCTGACATGATTGATAGCTTCAAATAAGAGTCACAAGTTAAATTAACTATTTAGCTTCTATCTACTTGAATAAATCTGGAGAAGACCAGTTTCTGTGCCTTCTATTTTCTTACGATTTCATCAGAGCAAGAAAACAAAGGAAAATAATTTAATAAATGCCCAACATTTTCTTTGTTTCCTATATTATCCTGTACTTTTCGTAGTCAGTGGCCATGGTTTTTGAACCTGTTTACTAAGTTTTGGTCAATCATATAAATTTTATATGGTTTTTTATCTTAGTTTTTCAAACTTAGGTATTAATTGTATACATTTTTCAATCTTTATGGTTTTTTATCATGGTCCTTCAATCTCATATATTTATCATTTTTTATCAGTTATTTCATATATTGATGATGACTACGCCAATCCTCTACGTAACTTGCCCACTCAATCTTCCTGTATAAACATGCACTTTTTTTTCTCGGCCCGCTCCGTTCTCTTCCCTTTTTTCTTTTTTAATTAAGACTTTACAAAAACTTAGGGGTGTTTGATAAACGCATTATATTTTGATTGTATTTAAATGAAATTTATTTTTTGAATATTGTATTTGGTTGAAAAGTATTTATTTTGTATTTGAATGAAACATATATTTGGATGAAAAGTATTTTAGAGTTAAAAAGTTGATGTGATTGATAAAAGTAGAGATAAGACTTTACAAAAATTGAGGGGCGTTTGATAAATGCATTATATTTTAATTGTATTTAAATGAAATTTATTTTTTAAATATTGTATTTGGTTAAAAAGTATTTATTTTGTATTTGAATGAAAAGTATTTTAGAGTTAAAAAATTGATGTGATTGATAAAAGTAAAGATAAATAATAAAGTTAAAAAGTTGATGTGATTGTTTTAAAAATATTTTAAATAGTAATTATTTTCATAATATTGTTACAAAATTTATATTTGATGTAAAATTATATTATATTTGAATAAAATTAGAACGAAATTTTGTTGTAAAGACCACATGAGCCATTGCTCAGGTTTCGCCCAATCAAATTTTCTCAATGTTTGAGGTATGCCACGTGGCTAAACAAGGAAATCATGTTTAGAGTCGTACAGATGTCCGACCAACAAATCATTTTGAAAGTTCCAATTCACAAGCTAATTGAAAAGAAAAAAAAAAAAAGAAAACATTTATCTAATAAAAATCGTGTGAGAAGGCAGTATTTAAAAAAAAAAAAAGAAAACATTTTAAAAAAATATATATCAAATTTATCAAATTAAGAACATAACTATTCTTAAGAAAACCAATTAAAAAGATACGTGTTTAATCAATATCAACTACAGTCAAAATTAATTATAATTAGGGGAATATATTTTTGTGAAAAGTTAATCGAATCTGATTAACGTACCATTTTAATAATGACTGATTATTATCTTAATTGCTTTTTAAAAAATAAATTTTTTTTTTCCTGTTGCCTCACCTAATTTCTCAAAAGGGGCCAAAAAAAAAAAAAAAAAGGAAGACACTCTTTACGCATATATCACCAACGGTCGAATTTCAGGGTGATTCCATCCAGAGAGAGGAAGAGAGCGAGGGAAGAGAGAGAGAGAGACGATGAGACAAAGAAAGAGAGCACAGAGTCAGAGAGAGCCGTCCGAAACCCTAAAGAAGGAATTATTATCAGAAGAAGAGATCGGCGACGGAGAAAAGAAAGGATTCTACGCCTGCTACCTTTTGGTCTCCCTCAGCCCTCGCCACAAAGGCCAAACTTACATTGGGTACAAATCTCCTTCTCCACCCAATTCAATTCCAAATTATCCGCCCTTTTTCTCATTTCAATCTTTTCTTTTTCCCCCGATCTGGACACTTTCTGATGCAGATTCACTGTGAACCCACGACGTCGCATCAGGCAGCACAACGGCGAAATCGGTTGCGGAGCCTGGCGGACCAAGAAACGGCGTCCTTGGGAGATGGTCCTGTGCATCCATGGCTTCCCTTCTAATGTTTCCGCTCTTCAGGTTTGGTTCTTTTCTTATTCAACTGTTGTGGGTCTTCTTATTGATAATTCTGTATTTAGTACCTCTGAACTCTTTGTACGAAGCATTTGTTAGAAAAATTCTTATGGCAAAATTATCACCTGAAATCTTAAAAATATTCATGTTAGATCAACAAAAATCAGTTACTTATAATATTCATGTTAGATCAACAAAAATCAATTAACAAATAAGTAGAAGCATATCTGAATTTATATGGATAACTCACTTTCTATAGTCATGCAGTTTGTCTTTTAAATCAACAGGCTTTCTTAAAGAACTCTTATATATTCTCAGTGTTCAATCTCTCGTAATTAAATGTCAGAAAAAAAAAATGATGAAGATGATACGTGTAAACCAAAGACCATAATCATTATATACATAGATAACTTCTTTCTTTTTTTTGTATTTTTATTTTAATTTATCATAAAAATAAAAATTACCCTTTTAACTTTTTATATATTAAATGCACACCTTATTAAATACATTAAAACTCAAATTATCCAAAACTTAGTAAATCACTTTTGATTGGATTTAATCTTATTTGACAGGCTGTAACACATAATTATTAATATACAAGTCCAACGTTGGATTAAAGATCCAAATAGGATTGGATTAGTTCAACCGCAACAAAATCGATTCTTTATAGCTCTTTTTTTTTAAGTGGGTCTTTAATCTATGGTAAAGTCTTCAGTCTAGTGGTCGTACATATCCGGCAATTTAACATTTTGGTTAATGAATGTGTACATTTTTGTTTAATAGTTGTAATTTGTAGTCAAAGCTCCTAAAGTAACATGTTACATGTAAAAATACATTGCGTTACATGGAGAGTCAACTAATAGTTAGATGAGTCTAGATAAAGACTTACATTTTGTCGGATTGATACGGCTGTCGAACTTGAAGACTAATCCCTTAATTTATATCCTCTGTAATAATTTTCGTACTAATCTTTTTTTAGGCCATTTCATATGTGAACTTGTTGCTTTTGAATTTGTTACATTTTATTGGTTATGGATTTGTATTCGAAGTCCTCGTTGTAACATTATCTACAATGAAACTTGCAGTTTGAATGGGCATGGCAGCACCCGAACGAATCATTGGCGGTGAGGAAGGCAGCCGCGAGTTTTAAATCTTTATCAGGAATTGCTAATAAGATCAAACTTGCTTACACCATGCTTATGCTCCCCTCATGGCATGGGTAAGATGCTATGATCTGATAAGCCCTGTGATTGATTAGATTTCGATATTGCTTTGCCTGCAACATACTGAATGTTTATCTGTTTGTATGTGAATAGCTTAAACATCACCGTGAATTATTTCTCGACAAAGTACACAAAGCACGCTGCTGGCTGCCCAAGCTTGCCACAGCACATGAAGGTCAAGATTTGCCCCATGGATGAGCTTCCGTGCTATGTTAAAGGAGATGAGTGTTTGATAGAAAACGACGATGAGTGGGATAATGAAGAACGGGATGAAGCTAGCCTTGGCAGTAAAATTGCAGAAGAAACATCGTTGGATACCATGTTTGGAAATCCAGAACATGATAAGAACGGCCTTGGTGATGAGATGGCTGATGGACTATATGGATGGATCAGTGAAGGAGATCATAGAGAACAGTCTACTTTCACCGAGTTGTCGGAAATACCGTCTTCAAATGTGAGTAGTAGCAGTTCGTATGTTGGAGAATTTTCCGATGATATAGGTATCGCTGGGTTGGTTAAAGACAGCAGTTTTGAATCGAAGTGGCCAGCAAAGGCACCCTCTAAAGTTCTAGTAACTATAGATGATGATCAACCACCGAGTAGTCATGCTGTGCCTAGTGAAGTGATAGATGTGACGACTCCATCTCCTCGAAGTAGCTCGTGGGGAAACGGTTCTTGCAAAAGAGGAAGGAATAATTATCGCCATATTGTGTCTAGTGAAGCAGAGGTGATAGATTTGACGACTCCATCACCTCTTTCGAGAAGTAGCCTATGGAGTGATTTGATTTACTATGCCTAAAAGAGGCATCAAAAGGGAAAAATATCCTTACCTTTGTAACCGTTATGACCTTAGACAAGGTTCCTTAAATTTAAGGGCATTGTAGAAAATGCTTGTTTTCTGTATTATAGGTACTCTACAATAAAAGGCGAAAATTAGAGTTCATTCTCGCTGCTTGCGGGATATTTGTTGTACCCTACAATGTTGATACACTCAACAGTGAATAAGTAATTCTTACAATCTTTAAATCCTTGTTATACCGGTAATATTGTTGTTTTTGCTCGCTCTTATTTTTCTCTGTGTACTGGTTTGTGTGGAGCACCGAAATTTTACTTCCATTTATTAATAGCAAAACGTAAAGGCGAAGGTGAGAAGTTTAAACGGAAGGAAAATGAGTTTAACTGCATCTCCAGAAGTTTCTCATATTCTTACATATGAACACAAACCTGATGCAAAGGAAACGCCTGTACATTGCTCATGTCAAATATGTTTCAATAGCACAAGTCACAAAGCAATTCCAAATCATAAGAGAGTCAAGTAAAGGTCTTTTGCTACGTCTGTCTGGACATATGTTGACGATTTAATATCGATGTACTCCCCTATAACTATATGATCATTTATAAGTTAGCGCATACAACAACATTCGGAAGCAGTATATGAAAACATGGATTCCGAATATGGCTGTATATAAGTTATCGCATGTGACAATAAAAGATTGGCAAACTTTTCTACAAAAGAGACATGAAACTTTCAGGAATATAGCGAGGCAGTAAGAAGTTGACAACTTGTGAAATGTACAATAAATGTAAGATTCAAGGAAAATCTGGCAAGGGTTAGCTTTGTTGCTGTTGCTGTCGTTGTTGCTGTTCATGTAGTTCTTCCTGTTGCGGTTGCAGTGGTTGTTCTTGCTGTCCCTCATGCAGTTGTGGATGTGGTTGTTGTTGTTGCTGTTCAAGCTGCTGGTGCAGTTCTAGTTGTTCGTCATCTTGCCAAACCCAAGCTATGCCCTGCAGAGCTGGCTTTATATCGTCTTTCAGTATCTTTTGATACTCCGTTGTATCTCCATTTGATTTTTTTACCTCGACCAAATGACAGGACGGTGTGATCTCAAAGATCTCTGCATCAATGGACAGAATTCCCTTTCTGCCTTCCCTCAAACCCTCCAATCTGAACAATCCCGCATCCCTTTTCTTCACTTTCATCCTCAGTTTCTTAGCAATTTCTTCCAGCTTGGAGATGATGACCGGGGCAGGTTTTCTGAAAATGAATCTTGATTCTCTCCTCCGACAATCGTCTTCAAACAAGCCAGACAGATCAAACCCAACAGAGAGAGCAATTATATCAAACGCATTTAAGTTTGGAGGTCTGATTGGTTCTTGTTTTCCATCAGCATCCGTGTCGGCACCCTTACACCTACTAGAAGTCTCTGTATCTAAAGAGGATGCATCCTTGTTTTCTGGTTCATGCTTAATATTTTTGGACTTCAATCCTTTTTTGAACCAAGTACTTTCCTTGATTTTATCTATGGAGATCCTTGTATTTGGGTTTGGATCCAGGATCCTGAACAGCAGCCTCTTTACTTCGGGAGGGAACCAACTCGGGCATTTGAAATCTGCCCTGCCAATTTTCCTATATAGCTCCATCAAATTTGAATCATGAAATGGGAGATAACCCGACAATAAAACATATAAAACTACCCCACAAGACCAAACATCAGCTTTGGCCCCATCATAACCTTTCCTATTAATGACTTCAGGAGCAACATAAGCAGGAGTGCCGCAAGTAGTGTGAAGCAGCCCGTCTTGGTGCTTGCATTCAGCAAGGGCACTTAATCCAAAATCAGAAACCTTCAGATTATCATTCTCATCCAGTAACAAGTTCTCTGGCTTTATATCGCGGTGGTAAACACCTCTACTGTGACAAAAATCAACTGCACTAATCAACTGATAAAAATATTTCCAAGCGACTTCCTCCTTCAGCTTTCCTTTGGCAACCTTGTCAAATAGCTCGCCTCCTTTAGCATACTCCATAACAAAGTAGATCTTAGTTTTGGTTGCCATGACTTCGTAAAGCTGTATGATATTCGGATGTTTCACCAATCTCATAATGGATATTTCTCTCTTGATCTGATCAGTGAGCCCAACCCTCATAATCTTTTCTTTATCTATGACTTTGATGGCCACACTCTGGTTCGTTATCAAGCTCCTTGCATAGTAAACCTTTGCAAAGGTGCCTTGGCCAAGTAACCTTCCCAATTCATATCTTTTCAATAGCATATTCGAGTTATTTGCCATTCCAAGCATAAATACCTGCTAATATATCTATACTATATAGTTAATGCCAAAACAGTGGACTGTAGAATCAAAATCTGCTCGACCGTTTTCACTTGGATCAAGCATCAATAAAACCAGCACTTTGCACCTACTTGAGGGTCCATGGAGCTTTCCAAGACCAAAACTGATCGAACTTTGATGTGTCGGCCCTGCCTCACAAAGGGTAAACAAAGGCAGCTGTAATGAATTCACAGCCCCATGGCTTCGAGCAGCAAAGTTCCAAGCACAGAGACACATCTTTCAGCATTCCTCGGATCTTATATTTCAAGGGAAAATCGAGGAGTGCTGAAAGATCGAAATCTGATGGATCTTCAGCAGAAAGCTAAAAGATTCAGAAAAAATGTGCCATTCCAGAATCTCGAACCCTAAAGTCAACCAATAAGAATGACTTATGAGATTAAAAATTAAAGCTAAATCCACCATTGGATACTAAATTAAAGCTGAAAATACTCCGTTTAAATCAAATCCTACCTAATCAAATTTTGACGCATTTAATTTTTTTTCTTTAAATGAAAAAAAAAAATCTCATACTGGAAAAACAATCTAAAAAGGAAAATTTTCAAACAACTGAGGATCTAGCAAAGCGGAAAAAGTAACCAAAAAAAGAATAATGAAGAAAACGCATGAATTTGTCCAAACACATACGGCTTTGACACCCAAAGTTGTCCATTCAAACACGTAAAATCCTACACATTCAATCAAGATACAAATCCATAACCTTTTCCTTTTTCCAGAATTAGAGCATATATTTGGAATTTACCACAATATGGAAATTCGATCGCAGAAAAATTAAAAATAAAAAAATATTATCAATGAATTAGACACTAATTCGTATTATTAACGTATCAACAAAACTCGGACGATCAAAAGCCTAAAACAATTCCAAATGCGGCGAAACTTAAGAAAAAAAATGATATTAAAAAAAAAAGTGGGAAAATTTGTACCTTTTTATTGTTGATCGAAGAAGCGTTTTTGGCTGTGAATTTTCTAAAAGACCAGAGATGGAAATCGAACCAAAGGGAAAAAGATGTTTTTCCTTTTTCCTTTTTTTTTTCCCCTTTTTTTGAGTGGAAAATATTGGAGATTAATAATTAACCATTATTACTGGCCTTCAATGCTATTAAAGCAGCTTTTCTAAAATAAAAATAAAAATAAAAAATTTTCGCTGCTTCTGTTTGCTCCTGATACTTGGACCAAACCTGGGATTAGTGGGCCCGAACTTGACGTAAACAGCGCATTAAAGAATCTGGTACGGCCATGATTCACGATTGCCCTCGTGATTAGCTTGAGTTTTAGAGGCTAGTCTTCGCGCCAACCAATCCTGCGGTAAGGGAAGCAAAAGCCGAAGCCGATGTGATGTCTACGCCACGTGTTAAAATCTTTGCGAAAGGTCTTCAAATCGGTTGGAAATATATGTTCTTTTTCTAAGGAAGCAAGAAAATATGAGTGACCGTTTCGACCGAGGGTTTGGAGATATGATTTTATCGTTTTTAGGTTTAATTTTATTTATTTTTAATATATTTTTAAAATTTTTAATAATATTTATATGTATTTTTAAATATTAATTTTTTATTATATAATTTAAAATTGAAATTATCTCATTTTTATAATAATTTTTTAAAATATTTATCTTAAACACAACTTCTAAAATCATATTTAATTTCTAAAATTATATCCAAACTTACCCTAGAAAATATATTTAAAATAATTGTATAAAAACATGGTACGCCGTGCTCTGGAGAGTGACATCTAGATGATAAAGATATTGGCCAAATTAATAATTGGTCCATTTTTTTTGGGGTAAAAATAATAATTATAGTAATAAATAATAATAATAATAACAATGATTATAACGAGAAGGGTCAATTTCTTCTGTGTCCTCGAACATTATACTGTCTATGCTCGATGGGATAGAAAAGAGAAAAGGCGAAAGTGAATGAAGAATAATTGGATAGAAAATGGTACAATAGCTCATTTGGTAAGAAGAAAAAGAATATGAAAAGGAAAATAGAATGAACAAAAATGTAATGGAGTACATCCATTTTTATTTGTTATTTTTTATTATTGGATGGAAAATTTTAAATTCGTATAATAATAATTTAGCTTTTGTTTTGAATATGAGTTGAATTAGAAAAATCTAATTTGAATTGGAAATTTAAATCAAATGAAGAAAGATAAGTTTGGTATATATTTGGAAAACGTAAAATTTTGTTTAAATTCCTGCTCTGAGCAAATTACTATTTTCGCTTTATTTTTACAATAAAATAATATATGTAAATAAATAAAGTAATAATTATATAAATATGCTATTTCCTTTCCTTCTTTTCCATCAAACAACCTAAATAAAAATAAATATTCTTTTTATTATGCCATTTTTATATCTCATAAGTTCTCTTCATCCTATTTTCTTTCCTTCATGGAGTGTTTGATCACTCTCATTTTATTTTTTGAATTTTAAAAAAGCTCACTTTATTATTTTAACTTTGAATTAGTCTCACTTAACCTCTTTTATTTGAATTTTTTTTGTTAAAAACAAATGAAATAGAAAGGAAGTATCATTTACCCCTTTACCTAGAATTTATGTTAGAAATAAATAAAAAATGACTATAGGATTAAATTAAAATCTTTTTAGGTGATTACAAATATAACTTAACAATAATTTTATATTTGGCTTTATCATAACTCATTAGGTTATGTGAAGGGTTTGAATTCTTCACCCTAAGTTAAAAAAAATGTTTTAACAAAAATTCTAAAAAAACCATTTAATAGGAATAATTCAAATTCAAGATTTTTAAAATTAAAGTGAGAAAGTAAAAATAACCATAAAAATTGAGGGACATGAAATTATAATTCTGCTTACAATAATAATAAAGATAATAATATGTTACTCTAACAACATAATAACAAAATCCAACCGTAACTTTGTAATGAAGATTCTTAATTATAACAAGCTATGATGGACAGCTAGCAGTTTTATTTAGTTACTTGAGCTCCACCTTTTGTCCCCATTATGGAAATTTCCTATTAAATAGTGTGAAAATTACATCATAATATTTATTCATAAAAGAAAAAACATCGTAAGATCATCTATCGATTTCTGTGGAAGAAATTAAATGAAAAGAAAAACATTTCTATATTAGTGAGGCATTAATTATTTTTTAGGGAGAAAAGGTAAAATAACATAATAAGACGAAGTATGATTGTAAAATTAAAGCATAATTTAAATTATTATTAATAGATAATATAATTTAGATAAATAATAAAATAAAAATTTCAAAATAGCCCTTGCTATTCTCTTTCTCTCCCCTCTCCTCACTCTTCTTTATCTCCCCAACCATAGGAGATCTTAACATTGACAGCAACAACACCGGGATTGGGACAGCGACAGGACCAAAATTGCATCGGCGTCCTGAGGCAAGATCATTGTGATAGATCTCATCGTCCAAGGAGATCGTGACGAATCTCATCGTCCACCGCTACTTCGCCATGAAGTCCCACAGCCACGACTCGCCACGACAATGACCCAGCACAAATCGCAAGTCAGATCTTCAGTAGATTGCGATTGAAACTTCAAGACAACAGGTGATTTCCTCGTAAAGCTAGCGACGATGATGATTACCACCTTTGTTACTCCATAGTGATCGGAGATGCATTCGCGATGACGATGATCTACTGGAGACGACGGGCTAACGGCGATGACTACGGTTGTGGCGCTCCACTGGAGAGGAAGAAAGGAGGGCAAAGCTAGAATTTTGAAAAATTTTTGGCCCAAATATACTATAATTTTTACATTCTTAAAAATCTATTATAATTTTAAAACTATATGATTTAATATGCTATTTAGTATATTTTGTCTTATTCAGAACAATTGGCAATTATTAATTTTTTTAGTGATTATAAAAATAATCTAACGATAATTTGAAATTCCATATCAAATTCAAAAAAAAAAAAAAATCGGAACTCCATGCCAATTTTTTTTTAAATAGGAATCTTTTTTTAAGGATCTATAAGTAATTAAACTTATAAATAGATAAATTTTTTTTTAGGTAAAGAAATACGTAAATTTTGTGAAGTGGTGGAAGATTGGTGGTACTTGTTTAGCTTGCTTGTCTTTAAAGTAAGAAAATTATTTGGCCAATCACTAGTTTGAACTAGACTTTACTTTGCTTCCTTAGAAATTTAGAGATATGATGTCGGAGAATGAAACATAATAAAAGAATTTATATTTTATTTTATTTTAAGTAAAGGGGTTAAGTACTTTTTAATATGAAGACAAAAGGCCCGTTGAAACAAGTCGATGTAGTACACCATTTCAATGCGTGTGTATACATATCTAACGTAAATTCTAATCCAAACAATTCCCCTACGAACTAAAATCAGACTCGATAACATCCACAGGGGTGGCAAAGGAGGATAGCGCCTTCATTATCTTCTTATTCCGTTCACTCAGGTTTGATTCTTTTATAATTTTTATAAGGTTTTGCTCTAATTTTGGTTATGGGATGCATTGAGTTGGTAATATTCTAGATAATACTAAGATTGACGATTAAAAGAAATAGGATTAATAGTTTATAGCTTCTTTACCATATTTATGAAAGTAAATCCTGCCTATAAAGTTGAAATTAAAAAAAAAAAAAAAAAAACCAAAGACAATATGATGTCTATGAACTTTGATGTCGGTATTATTAAACTAGTAATTCTATTTGCAGATTTCTAAACGTGGTTATTTAAGTGCGAGTGGATAATAGAGATCAACATTCATGAAGTTTGCAGCCAGTGCGGTAGTATATAGTTATATGCGTTTGTATTTATACTCGTAAATAAAAGACAGATGTAACAAGACGTATCTACATACAAGAGAATAAATATCTGGCTATTTAATATTAACATATACATGTATACATATATATATATATCTAAAATTTATATATACAGATATAGATATATAGTTACTATTAACACCCCTCCGTTAACTTTTCCCACCCCTTTTTTAAACCACCCATCAACTAAATATCAATTATTACTTTTTATACCGCTTTTAATTTTTCAAATAAGTCACTAAAATGGAGCTTTTTTTTTTATATTTTTTTTTCACCCATCCACCAATAAATAATCCTCTATTAAAATTTTTTTTTTTTCTTATTAGTTTTGCTTCTTCTTTTTTCCTCCTTCTTTTGTCGGAGATTCAATCAAATGATCATATTTATAGCTAGTCATTAATATACATATGCATATGTATACACATATACATTAATGGCTAGCTATATATATATATATATAAACGCGCACACATATGTTGATGAAGAAAACATGATCAAAGAGATTGCAAACAAACGTGTGTTGCGCTTTTCAGAGACTCAAGATATCTAGGATGCAGGTAAAAAGAGTTTGCAGACAAACTCAGCAGTAATCTAATATCATGTAGAAAATAGATATCTAAAATTTAGAGAGAAGAATGATCGTTAGATTTCTTCGGGAAAAAAAATGATGAAGAAAAGCAACCAAATGGATGAAAGTTTGTTTTTTTGTGTGAAAAAATAGAGGGTTATTTATTGATAGGAGGGGGAAAAAATAAAGACCTATGGGTCGTTTGATAAACGCTTTTCATTTTAATATAATTTATTTTTTGAGTGTTGTATTTGGTTGAAAAGTATTTGTCTTGTATTTGAATGAAATGCGTGTTTGGATGAAAAGTATTTTAGAGTTGAAAAGTTGATATAATTGATAAAAGTAGAGATAAAAAGTTAGAGTTTAAAAAGTTGATGTGATTATTTAAAAAAAAATTTTAAATAGTAATTGTTTTTATAATATTGTTGAAAAAGATTATATTTGAATGTAAAACTTTACGTTTGGTGTAAAATTACATTGCGTTTAAATAAACGATATTAAAAAACGTTTGCTAAATGTCTCCTTAGAACTTCGTTATAGAAACCTTTTTGAAATTTCAAAAGAGGTGTAACATGTAATTTCAATTGGTGGGTGGTTTAAAAAAAGAGATGAGAAAAAGTAGATAAAGGAGTGTCTCACATTGATACATACATATATATATAAATGCTTTTTTTGTATATTCTAAATTTATCGCAAATTAGTTGTAATTTGTAATTTGAATTTTTAATTTTGATAATTTATACAATGAATTTGTAAATATATAGCAATATACACTACATTGATAATATCGTTAATTATTTAAAAAAAATTGATATGTGATTTATACATGAGTTGTTAATTTATAACATGAATGATTATTTTTATCTATGTTAAGTCAAATTTATTGAGGTTAATATGGTTAATTAAATTATATCAAAATAGAAAAGTTTAAGTTAATTTTGTTATAAATATAAATTTGGATTAATATTGATTGAAAAAAAATATTATGCTCTTAATTAACAACTTATACGCAAGTAAAGTGCCAATTTTTATTAAAAAAAATAACATTATTTACCAATAAGTTGCAAATTTTTACAGATTTGCATATTATCAAAATAAAAAATTCAGGGAGCAAATTACAATTTTTCAATAAGTTTAGAGTTTATTGATATAAAAAAGTCATATATCTATCTCTATATAGAAGTGCAAAAAGATTATTTTTTTTTTTGAACTTTCCCCATTTCTTTTCATTCTTATAAAATTATACCTTATTTTGTTTTTTTTTTTTCCCCATTTTTCAACCAAAAATTTTATTTAACATTCAATGTAAATCATTTACCAAATTAAACAGACCCTAAACCTAACCCTAAAATTGGTGGCCATCTGGCAATGCAATCGGCTGCAACATCAAGGTCGTCCAATGCCACAGATCACTAACCAACAAGCAAATCTATAACAACAGAGTTAGCGAGGCTTCAATGCTATAGATCACGAACCAATCCCCACCATCGAGCTTCGACGATCACAAACTCACTATAGTCGCTGATATGTTTGGAGTGTCGGAAGGTAGATCTCAAGCCACCTGAAACCCCCAATTTGTCCACTTGCAGACTCAATCTCATTGTTGGTCGCTATTGAAACTTGCGATTTCACTCACAGCCGGCTAGAATTGTTGATCTCTCTACTCGCGGACTCGATCTCACTGTTGGCCATCATAAAACCTGTGATTTCGCTCATGGTCGGCCATGAAAGATCGCAACTCCGAATCTACAAAAAAACTACAAACCCAGATAAAGAGAAAGCGAGAAGAGCCAAAGGAATCATAATTGGAAGGAGACTTATGACTGACGATGTTAATCACCGGATAGAGTCGATAATCATCACGATCTGGCACTACTGAGATTTTATCACTATCAGAAGTTGGGAGAGAGAGAGGGAAGAGAGAAGGGGGAGAGAGAAGAAAATAAGAAAGAGAAAGAGAAAGAGAAAAAGTAAAATCAAAATAAAAAACCTCGAAAAAGTAGGAAAAACCAAATAAAGGTAAATAAGGAATATCACTTATATAAAAATTAACGTATAGTCTTAATTTTCAATAGTTTTAAATTATACTACCAAACCACCAAAAAAAAATTGACATGTAATTTCCCTGTATAACGGGACCATACAATTGTAGAGGAGTTGCTCGTGACTGCGGACCACGTTGACGGCTACGCTTTGCTTTGGGTTGAGATATCCTGGGTTTTACCCTTTACATGGGCCTAGTTTCGTAGAAGGTCCTGATGTGAAGCCCATAGGCCAGATGCAAATCCCACTTTTGATTTTTGAAACTTAATTACACTTATGTTTTCTTCATATCAAGCTTAAATAGTCTACTAAAATTATGGATTTGAATTCTAAATCTTTAACGATGGTACCCCTCTAAATCACACCCCAGGAGAATGCTTGTTGAAACCCGTTTCAAAATAGCGTTTTGGGAAGGTAAAATAAATTAAGAAACAAAAGCCATTTCAGTTTTTCAGATTAAATGGAAAAATTGGTTACCTTTGGTAACATTTTAAAAACAATTTTATTTTTTGACTGTAAAAATATAAACAAGAATTTTTTGAGAATGTTGCTGAGATCGTTTATGAAATTGCATTTAGTTGTATTTTTAGATAGATTGGTTAATTTTATATGTATTTTCTGAAACATGTGTTTAATAATATAACCTTAGAAAATGAAAAACAGAAAATAGCTTTAACTCTCTTTTAATTTTCTTAAAATTCTCACCATTTTTTGTTTTTGTTTTTGTTTTTATTTTCAAAGTATTCACTATTTAGAAAACGTATGGAAACATTTCCAAAAACAATACCAACACCCTCAATTATTTTCCCTTTCCATTTTCATTTTTTACCGGTAATGTATATAATTTATATATTTTTATATTTGTTAGAAACCTAACCAAACAAACATGATCTCTTAGAAAGTCAGAGTCACACAAAAAAAGGGGGACAGTTTTGCGTAAATGAATGTGTTAGTCTAGTTTTCTTGTACTATTGTAGTGACATGGGAACTCCTTTATCCTCATTGACAGTTGAGAAGTCTAAAGGGTCATTTCAAATGTTAGCTTAATGTGAACTTAACTAGCAATAAATGGAAAGAAAATGTAAAATGGGAAACAAGGACAAAAAAAAGAAACAAAAATAAAGCAACAAGAATCTTTACATGTGTTGAAAAACATTTTAAATAGGAGTATATTACTGAGACGTGGTAACTGAAATGCGCTAATTAATTACATCCGCATCATTTGCGACTAAATCGATTTGTTTTTACTCGATCAAATAATATCTTTGCTTCAACAGTGGCCTTCATGTAATATGACTATTAACATCAGATATTCAAATCTCTTGATGTTTAAGTTAATTAGTTGTATTGTTAATTTAAATTTGTTGTGGTCAGAAGTATGTAGGCGTTTGATTTTTTTTTTTTTTTGAAGTTGTTGTGAACATAAAAGTAAAATTTTAAATCTTTGATATACTATACATAAAATTGCTATAAAGGTATATAATGGCTAACTATTCTCTTTTCTCATTTGATTAAATGTGTTAGCATACATATTTATAGTTTAAGTTTTTGTTTATAATATAAAGATCAATATTTATATAATCTTTAATTTACACTAAAATTGTAAAAAAAATATAATTCTAATTTATTTCCCAAATGTGTCTAAAATGATAAATTTTTAAATATTTTCATCATTTTTGAATAAATATTAATAATTAAAAAATATTTAGCAAGAGATTTATTTTTTGAAAGATTTATTGTATTTATTTAAGAGTTTGTAGTTTTTTTTTATGAAAGAAGAATTTGTAAATGTTAAACATACATTAAAAAAAAAAATCTTTTTTATTGGTTAGAGAGATGAAAAAATTGGTATATTGAGAATATTTTTTTGTCATTAAGGATATTACAGTAACTTTGAACAATGATCGGATAAGCAGCTATGCACAAAAGTAACTCTTGATCCGCTAGCTATGCAGTTTTCATTAGAATTTGTTGGACAAAAATAGCATAGTTTACCCAACATTCTAACTTGCTGTAAATTCTTTTAAAATCTAAAATCAGCCATTTGCTAAAAATGTCATTTGTAAATTCTTTTAATGTCGTTTGCTATAAATGCCAAACATGTCATTTTTTTTTTCTTGCTAAAAAAAATGCCATTTGTTAATTCGTTGACTTTGTTGTAAATTTAATCCAAGTAGATCGGTTTCCACAACATTGTTTTTTTAAAGGCTAATTAATAGCAAAGAATAATTTGTAATAATATTCATGCGATAAATGTTGTATGTGCTATCAAGTCACTGATTACAAAGGCTCTTGAAGCTTCGGTAATTGAAGATATCAGAGAAGTTATGTTAATCAATTGTGGTAGAAATTGTTATGGTTTCCGCTATGGAAATTTAATAGTCTACTATTTAGCTAGTTTTGCATTTTTTAAATGATTGTAATGCTTTATGGAATGATTCTGTTCCTTGGTTTCTAGTACCGTCATTAATGGCCGATTTATGTTTAATAAAATAAATCAAGCTTTTCCTCAATCATAATCATAATAATAATAATAAAGAAGGTATCGAGGTTTGGTTTACCGATCCCCTTTCACACCTATAGTTTATCGGCTTTGATTAAAGGCAATCGATGAAAAATTAATGGAAATGCTAACACATATATAACCTAGTCAAATATATAGATATAATTATATTTGAAAGGGTACTGGAAATAAGGGCATACCCATATGAAGTGCACATGCGCGAGCTTCACGTTCCTCATGACCTATGAGCTTAAGCTCGAGTACATATGCATCTGTACTAGCGTTAATTAAGCACTGCTTCTTGGTTCAAAATTTTTTTTTTTAATGTTAAAGCTTAAATTATTAAGGTAGCACTGCATTTCTTTCTGATCTCTTTCTCTCTGACAAAAATATAAAAAATAAAAAATAAAAAATTACTGTTGTTTCTGGCTTTTTCAGACGAAACGTCATAACGCAAAACGATAGAAAAAATGGGTGTCGAGAGTAGAGATAACAATTAGTTTGGGAAGGAATTTTTCATTGTATGACTTTCATGCTCCCTTTTTTTTTTTTTTTTGAAAAAAAAAAATTTTTAGATATGAAAAATAAAAAATCGTTTAGAATTTTTTTAAAAGTAAAAAGTTATTTGGGTGGATGAAAATTTTTTTTTTTTAAAGAGCTCTTTTTTTATTTTTAAAAAATGAAAATTTTTATATGTTCAGATACGAAAATTTAAGAATATCTATTTTTTTAAAATGAAAAATTTTTTATTTTTCAAATTTAGAGTGATCAAACAAACATAGTATAGATTAGGTTCTTAATTTTGTCATGGAGTATTTATATCATTCTTCGTACTTAAAAAAAAAAAGCATACAGCTCGTAACAAAAATAGAAAATATAATCATCAAAGGCCTACATACTATAAGAATTCTCATAATAATTAATTTTAAGCAAATTTTTTTGACCCAGTTGTAATTTTTTTTTTAGTGACATATAAAGCCAAATTAGTTAAAGTCGGACACGAAACCAATGTTGTCCCAAAATAAATAAATAAATAAATAAATAAAAAACAAAATTAAAAGGTTCCACCGAAAAAAATATTTTATCTCATTTCAAACCTGACCTAGAGCTGGGAATTTTCTTTTATATTTATATATATATATATTATATTTGTAAGTAATTGGTCAAATGAAAGGAAGAGAGCCACAAACAGCAGCCCACATGAATGAGTTATCTCTCTCTCTCTCTCTCTCTCTCTCTCTAGAAATGAATATATATTGTCATATTGATAGTAACAATAACGGAAGCATGTACATGAGCAATTTTTCATTTAACATGTCTGTAGTCGTTTAGTTTTGGATGTTAACCCGGGGCCTGACATATTGCAATAAATAAAGTTTGGATTCATTCAAATATACTGCCAATTACAAAAGTAATTAGGTGTTTTTCCTAGAAGCTTCATATCATGGACAAAATCTGTTTCACAAGGAGTAATAACAAATTGAACGTTATCAAAAAATTAAATTAAACCGATCGAGACGGTTTGGTAATTAGTCACAATCCGTTTTCCAATTTGCCATTGTAAGTTGACCATCCACATACATATACATACATATACATATCTTTTGTTTTAAACCTCCAATTTAAAACTATATATATACATATATATATGTATATATAACAACGATAATCTACGCCGCATTCGCAGGCTATAGAGAATATATAACATGCATATATAAAACTTTGTAAATGGGTCAAAGATCATATAAACGCAACAATAGTCTCTCTATCTCTCTCTCTCTCTCTCTCTCTCTCTATGTTCATGAATAAATCCCTGCATATAAATATGTCAGTTGGGTGATTAACTCGTGTACTACTGAAGCAAAAGAAATTACAATGCCTACAAGTAGTACCTCAGATCTTACCCAAAAGTCCCTCAAAATCAGTACCACTGATCCAAAAGATCATTCCAAGGACTTCTCTAAGTTAACAAGATCAGAATTATCCATGGCTAATAAGAACTTGTCATCATTCGAAGATTATTATTACCAAGGAGAATCATCAGTTTCGGTTCCATTCATGTGGGAATCTCAACCTGGTACTCCCAAAGTCAAGTACTTCCGAGAAAACCCTAATCATATGCCTCCTCTCACACCCCCACCTTCTTATTGTTACAGTCCCGTCACAAATACATCCTCACCCTCTCCCAAGAGTATTCCCAATAAGGCTCATTTTTTACAGGCTATTTTCCCAAATAAGCAATATGCGGGTAGAAGAAACAAGCGTTTCTCTCCGTCGCCGTCTCTTTCTCCGTCGTCCTCTTCGTCGCTCTCGTCTTCTCCGAGGTCAACCTTGTACTCATCGGTGCCGTCTTCTCCGGCACCGGCAGTTTGTAAGACCCCGCCGTCGTTGAAATCGCGTGGACGGCGGAGGAATATCATTTCTAGCCCCAGGCTATCAGTGGATTCCAGAGCTGGCGATCTTGATCGTGATCACGACGAGTACGGTTCGCCTGTTTCGACTCTGTGTTTCGGCCGCAGTGGGGTGAATGCAAGGTCAAGACCAGGCTGCTACTCATCCTTGATTAAGGTATTGCTTAATTAGTAGCTAGCTACGGTTTAAATGAATTTTAATGAGTTATATATTTCTCAATCAATATATAAAAGCTAGCTAGCTGGCTGGCTTATATAGCTGTTGCTTATTTCTGATATCGGGGAAAAGTGAAAACCTATATATAATTATTTAGTTTGTAACTTCTTATTTTGAATTTGTAATTTGGCAGAAAAAACTGCAGATGGTCAATTAGCTAAATATTAACATCAAGATGATATAATTGGTAATTAGAGATTATACATGAAGTCATGTATATATCATTCTGTCTTGTAATCTTTTGCTGTTCTTAAGCATGATATGAACATATTATGGCCTTGCTAGAGCAATATTGAACAAAGCAATTTGATTATATTCAATTAGTACAAAAGAGAAACTTAAAATATATATAATATTTGACTTATTTTAACGTTTTTCGAGTTAAATTTGTCTTTGTTAATGATCTTAGAGTCAACAACAAAAGCTTACTTCAAATAATAAAAGCGAATTTATATTTTTTGGACCCAGTCAAGCAATTAATTTAATTTAATTTAATTTGACATTGTGTTAGGAATTTTTTTTTAATATTATAATAGGTAATATATTTATTACAAATCATATCAAGCTATTTAATTAATTCGATAAAATTAAATAGTCAAATCAGAAAAGTCTAATTAGATTCCTAATTGGGTATAGGTTAAACGAGTAGATACCTAATATTAACCCAATTAAGGATAATGGATGACTAATGGGATAACATATAAGGAACTTTAAGGGTTATGGTCTCCAATATATCAAAACTCTAAGAACCTCCTTCTCTTACTCATCTTGAGAGAGAGCACCCTATCAAAGAAACTAGAGGTTTGATTAAGGAAGACCATAAACTGTACATCATATTCTTGTGGTGATTTCTACTGAAAATTAAAACTACACCAATAGAGACAGGTATTTGTTTTATTCTATTTTTCTCAGTAATTTGATGTGATGATTTTTGGATTGTGTGTACAGTGTAAACCCATTTTTAGAATTAAAATTTCAACACATTATATATATGTATTTATATATATAGCTAGCGCCTCTGGACAATAATAACAAACTTATAATGTAGCTTGAAATGGAAGGTTGGAATTTCATCTAGAGAATGTCAACATCATTTGAATCCTAGCGAATTTCTATACTAATTAAACTCTAGTAGTTTTTTTTTTTAATAATTAATATATCAATACCAAGCCTTACGTTCTTGATCTAGCAGATCTAGATCGGGAATCGCAAAAGAGTTCCCAGTTACATGACAAGCAAAAGGGATACAATAAAGGATATAGGCAATCAATGGTTTAGTGCTGGACCACGTTCTTCAATCTCGACCCAAAAGTTAATTATCAGGTTTTGCTAATTATATATGGTTGGAATATACATAATAATTTAAGGCCTTTCTCTGCCTTGCTTCTACCAGGCACGTGAACTTGGGAAAGGTCAAAGGATGGCTAAAAACTAGAATCTCCTAATGCCATAAACAACGTAGCTATAATTAGGTAATTTGGAAATTGGAATATTTATAACGGTGACAGTTATAATTTAGCAATGGTTTTATATCTGATTTCATAAGAAGAAGTGTTTGAATTTCTATCCTTAATTCAAAAAAAAAAAAAAGATTTATAGTTAGAGGATTTGAAAATTACGCATCCACAACTATTAGAATTACCTATATATACATAAGCACATGGTATCACAGTTAATTGGGCTGCATTCTTGCTGCTGTTTTTTTCACTCGACGTACTTTCCACAATTTACGTCCCTATGATTGATTAATTACCAAATCAAATAAATTGGCCACCATATAAAAGTATATTAAAGTATATTTTAGTAGACTGTATCAAAACATTGTATTATAGAAAGACTAATATCAATAATAAATTAATATAATTGAAATTCCATTTTCTAATACGGCATATAATAATTTCAATGCACTATATTATATTATATCATAGATCATCACCGGGGACTCCCCGTGGGTAATGGATAGGGGTGTTCATTGTATTAATGAATCCACTTAATCAAATCCAATCCAATAGATCATTGGATATAGTTGAAAGACTAAAGGATTAGTAACAAATTGAGATTTTACTAATCTGAAAGTTATAACTTGAGGATTTTCTAATCTTTGCAGTAATAAAAACTTTACATACATGAAGAATATTTTGTATATATGTATACATTTATTTCCTAAAATATTTTTAATAAATAATATATATAACTTAATAATTGAATATGTTTAAATATGTTTATTTTAGTTTTAAAGTAAATTTGTTATGATTGTTATTTTGTTTAACCATTTTATGTTTTAATTAATATGTTTATTTTAGTTTCTAAAGCATACGGGTTAAATCCGTAAATTCAATATGTATAATATGATATTTATGAACTAAAACGAGACTCTTACAGATTGATAATGGATTAAGATTTTTCCAATCTGAAAATTACAAATTGGACTATAGATTAAATCCTAATTTGGTTTACGAACACCTCTACTGATAAGGATCGGAGAATAGGTTAGTTACGTCTTTAGGATAGAGTTGTGGTCAGGGTTGATGTTGGATAGACCCATGACCGATGTCAGGGTTAGGGTCAAGCTTCGGTTTAGAGCCAGGATCGAGGTCAGCGTAGGTTATTTGTGAATGAGATTGGGTTGGTTTGACCTTTATATTGAATAGTGCAATGTTATGATGTACTGGACATCATATTAGGCTATAAACACCCAAATATTTTGTACATCAAATACCCTTTTGTATTATAACAAAATAGCAATATATGATACAATATAATACAATATGATGTATAAACAACCAAAACATGCCTTAAACATATAAAAATTGTATGTATCAAAATATAGATGATTATTGATTAAGCACCTTTTTTTTTTTTTAAATGAAGCACTTAGTAAGTAGCTTGATATACTTTTCATATATCTAGTTCTCCAAATATACCAGAGCAATATATAGAAGGCAAAGCAAAGTCAAGTCACTTAAAATGATCGATATCCACTGAACCTACCTGATGAAAGCATATAAATATACATAAATACTGATCTATATGGCATTTTAGTCAGAGATTATTGGTGAAAATTCAACTATGCTTGGAGTGGCAAGTGGGCAACCGACCTTTTTATTCATGAAGCGATCGACCTCTTTTTTTTTTTACTTCTATATTCAAATATATATCTTTTTTTTTTATTATTATTTATATCTAGCTCTTCTTTTCAATTATCCTTGACATTCACTAATACTTCTTTTCAATTATCCTTGACATTCACTAATACTAAAGTAGTGCTCCGATATTTATCACAAAACTGATAATGTGCACAAAGACTGAACCTATTATTTATTTATTTATTTATTTATCTATATAGTTTAGAAAGAAAACCACGTCCGGGCATGTTATGCTCATTTTAATTAGCTAGCAAGTGAGAAAACAGAATTAAGGCTTTCTTGGAAACAAGAGCAGCAAAGAGGCGACTTGTTACCCTATAAATACGGGTCAAACAAGGACTTATCTGACATAGATACTGATGAACCACTTTTTTTTTTTTTTTTTGTTAATTTACCATCAATTTCTAGGTTTCTATGATCCCTTTCTTACCTAACATGACATAAACATTAACGATGAAACGAGTAGTCACTTCGTCACGTGTGCACTTATTATCTTCAAGTACAGATCTATAGGCACCCACAATAATTTTACTTGATTAGTTAGGTTTAATTAATTCTGTATATAGCTATGCCATAGTACTCCATACTATATCTTTGACGATATATTTTCACCTCCTATGCCTCTTTACTTGGAATCTATAGATGAACATGCAAATAATGCTAACATTCAAAAACTTCATTGTTAATGTTGTTCTGCTTCGTTGATAAACCTGTTTCAATGTTAAGGTGTGTGTATACATATATATATATAAATATGCTATATCATAGAACTTTTTAGATGTGGTATGTTTCGTAGGTTTAAACTACAATCAAACTTCTTTTAATAGCGTTTTTCATCACCAAAATTCAAATTTGAATAAAATATTTCTATTATTTAAACCTATAACCCAAATGTCTACCCAATAATTTGAAGTCCAAAGTTAACCTAAACTCCTTTATAATAAGTTGTCGACCGGTATTAGTCTGATAAAGATGAAGTCATCAGCAAACAAAGATCTCTAACTCAAATTCTAAAAACTGCTATAGCAATGCATTTAAAAAAAAAAAGCGCTACAAATTACCAAGAGATTAAAGAGAGAAAGTGTGATGTTATATTTGGTGTTTTGACTAATAATAAGCCGGCTCCAAACATTAGTCCTTAGAAATAAAAGAGTAGTAATATAACTTATAAGAGTGGACTTGAATTTTTGGTCTCCCAATTTGTAGCTTTGTCTATTATGCAACCGTGCAAGGCAACATAACCTAACTAGACTTGATCAGCAAAATTAAAGAAATGGGAAAATTGAACTTTGGGAAACAAAGAAGACTACGGAACCCCATTGAGGAACACCCCTAATTTGTAGCCTAGCATAGAAATCATTCCTCTCAAGTAAGCATAACCTATAGGTGGATTAATATTGGATGGTCAGAGCCAGCTTTATAAACAGCTAATTAAGTAACACGTGCTTTGTATATGCGAAATAGATAAATAAATATGTGTGTAAAAAAATGCCATGCTACACTACTGGGCGATCATGTCAACTGTCATATGACGATGATGTGGCTATCACATGACAGTTAGTTAGATAAAGATGAAATCTTCTATTGGTGCTTTTGTATATAGCTATAGACTATACATATTAGAGTTGTACTTTATAACGCCTAGACTTTATCCAATTGCCATAAAATTAAGACTTCTACAAAACCTTGGAATATTTTTAATTAAAGAATTGCATGTTGTCGTATTTTAATTCGTTTTTGTTTCACATCAGTTTTCAAATTTGAACTATTTGTTCAAAAATATAAAAAACAATAAAAAGTATAGACCCTCCACTTGATATTAGATTTATTGGTATTAGCTCATAATCTCTCTATAATAATAGTGGTGATATAGTCCATGTGTAGATCTTATAAAGAACGTGATTTTTTACGTTAAACCTTACATATCAGGGAAAATGAAATCACAAATGGTTTGAGGATTTAAATAAAATTAATATATATTCTTTTTTTTTAATATTTTCTTTTTAATATAATATCTAGGACAATATTCAATAAAAATTTGATTTTATGAATTTTGGCTTATTCTTTTACTCAAAATGGTTGTAGTAGTTACTACTTTCCATTTCAATGTTTTCTGTTTGTTTCATAATTTCCTAATTTCTATCTCGTATTTTCTAACTCCTTCATGGCTTTCCTATTTGATAAATTCCTATCTATGTAAATTAAACTGCATATAAATCTATATATATTGTTTATTTTGAACTAATTAAAATATGGTGATTTGAATTATACACCTATTCTGATATGGAATAACCGCACACTAAGCTATGATCACATAAGTGCATACCAGCACTAAAACCACGCTTACAGTGTTAATTAGTTAGACGGATTAACGTTAAGCAAATTATCTGTCATATATATATATAACTAGATATACATGACCAAGCGTATTAAGCGCGTAGTGCACACATACGCTTCCTGCCTATCACCAAATATATATATATAGATATTAATTCAAGGATGCATAATTAATTTGCAATACCACCGACTTTGTAACAAAGGAAATGATCAGAATCTTGAGCCAATATTTTCTTATACCCTCTTTTGTTTGTTTCTTTTAGTAAAATGACTCGTTGACCTGCATTTTCCCACCTCACTGATTTTCCTTTTAAGCACTCTTTTCCCAATTCTCAATCTCTTTTTTTTTTTTTTTTTCCCCTCCCCTTCCTTTCCCAGTCCAGCACAAAGTTCCTCTCTCTCTCTCTCTCCTTGCCGTCTTGCACCTCAATCCAGCAGCACAACCATATATGCTTGGATGTCCAGAGACAGGTAACATCTATATTACACATATATAAACACATATTTATATATATATATATTCAACAAAAAGGGGTGGAAAAAATTAGCCCTAAACAATTAAGATCATCTACTGATTATGTTTTTTTTTTTGGTCAAATTGGTCTATGTTTATTTACTTCAGGGAGAGATTGGATGATAATGGAAAGAGGATAAGGAGATCAGAGCTTTGTGATGAAGAACTACCTTATTATGATAATTCTGAAGCAATAATTATGGGAAGAAGGCAATCATTTGGCTCTAGTCCACATGGGACCTTGAACACCATCACACCATGTGCTGCATGTAAGCTTTTGAGAAGAAGATGTGCCGAAGAATGCCCCTTTTCCCCCTATTTCTCCCCTCAAGAACCCCAGAAATTCGCCGCCGTTCACAAAGTCTTCGGTGCGAGTAACGTCTCCAAGATGCTGATGGTAATTATTTAAACCCTAAACTAGGTTCATTAGTAATTTGGTTTTCATCTCTTAACTAATATTGGTTTGTAATTTTTGATATGATCTTCTAGGAATTGCCAGAAAACCAAAGGGCTGATGCGGCAAATAGTTTGGTTTATGAGGCGAATTTGAGGCTGAGAGATCCGGTGTACGGGTGCATGGGCCTAATATCGGCTTTGCAGCGGCAAATTCAAACCCTACAAGCGGAGATCAGTGCAATAAGGACTGAGATATTGAGATACAAGTATAAAGAGGCTACTAGTCACATAGTTTCTTCTTCTCATGTTGCCTTCGTTTCTCCTCATCCTCAAGGCTTGGTGTCCATTGCTTCATTGCCGCAAGCTATTCCTCCCTCCACACCGCCCGCGCCAATCACACCGCCACCTCCTCCGGCTCCTCCTCCCCCCTCCATCGTCGTCTCTTCGTCATCTACGTCTTCGACTTCTTCTCTTTACACACCGTCGACGAATACGACAGGTTATAGCTCTATCTCGAGTGATAATGTCCCCTATTTTGATTGAATTAGGGCAGAGTCGAGTCGCGTCTGTATTATTTCCTGTCCATTGCGTAATTTAATTTCGTGACTTTTAATTTTTGTGAGTCGATTTAATTTGTTGTTGGAGTTATAGTTTTATGTTCATAATTTCTGCGAGCTTCTTTATTGATAGATCCAAGTGACTAGTTTATAGGCCATTGACTTATAAAATTATTCTTAAACTTGGTTAGACCATGTATGAGAAATTTTACAGTACTTAACTCCGGGCTTATTTAGAGTTGTGCAAATAATTTTTACCTTCAAGACCATGATTATTATTATTTTTGTGTGTGAACTTTATCTTCTTAAAAACTATTAGACATCGAAGTGTGATAATAATAGCAGATTCCATAATGCTATAGGTAAAGCTTACATATGATAAAGTGTTCAAACTCCAAAAAGTTCTGATTTGAACTCTTTTTGTTACAATATTCCCTCACAAAAATGTATAAAAAAAAAAAACCCAAACTATTATGTTCGAACTCTTTAATTCAAACGGGGATATTTTATCATATATATATATATATATATTTTGGAATGTATGATGATCTCCATTAGGCGTGTTTCCTTAGGGTGTAGTGGTTGATCAGTAAGGTTCACATACACACAATCCGGCACGATTAAGCATCCAACGTGTGGGGATTAATTATGCTTAGTTAATTTGTTTGAGTTTGAAGCCATGTGTGTGTGTGTGTGTGTGTGTGTGTGTGTACGCGTCTTAGTTTGTGCTATGGTTAAGATTTAAGAAAACGTACCTGAAACTCTATTAAACTATTTGAAGGAGACAAAACTTTAATATATAAGGTATATGATGGGCATGTCTGTGACTCTCCCCATGTAAAAAGAAGTCATAAAAAAAATTTGTGTTTGCATATTATTGTTGCAGTTTTCACATTGTATGCCGAAACATTATTAAATTAATTTCGTTTTTTTATCTGCATTTGTCTAATCATAGAATCAAATTAATTTTTTTTAGTTTTCATTTTAGTTTATGATTCCCTGCTATCATCCAATCTCCAGAGGGGTTTCCTAATTTCAAGTAGTACAGGAAAAATGTATAATTGAAGCTCCATTCTTTTCAAAAATTTCAATACACACACACGCAAAAAAAAATTCGGAGTCAATCAACGGCATAGTTCTGTTATATTTTGGAAGTTTCAGTTTCCTTGGCGTGTGGAGCTCAATATCTGAGCAGGAGAGAGATTAATAGGCTAAATGCCATGGTTCTGTTATATTTTAGAAGTTTAAGTTAACTTGGCGTGTGGAGCTCAATATCTGAGCAGGAGAGAGATTAATAGGTTTTGAAAATTACTCTATTTAATACGCTTATATATATAAATATATATATATATATAGAGAGAGAGAGAGAGAGAGAGAGAGAGCTGAATCAACTTATAGTCAGAAAGCTTACACACATTTGCGGGAATCAATATCTTTCAACATCTAGGTTACTTTGATAACTCGCATCTTAATTAATTATTAACTTGTCATTTTTCAAAACACCCATCAAAATTTGATCTTCTTATGAGTTTACACGTGCCCTATAATTGGTCTACCAAATTAGCCGCCCACATATCTTTGATATCAATCCCCTAAGTACAAATGAGAAAACTAATAAAGTAATAACAAATCTAAAAGCTAAAAATGTTAAAAATAGTCTCATACCCATTCATTCCAAGATACACAAACGCAAGTGTACACACACACACAACAAAAGAAACTATTCTATTGTTTGAATGAAGACGTAAATTAAAAATAAAGTTCTTAAAAAGATTTAAAGAAGGATAATCAATTTTTAATAAGGACAAATTGAAAGAAAAATATGACTTTTAAGATAAAATTAAAAAAAAAAACACCAAGACCGAAAACTCGCACTTAACTATGAAAGGCTTCATTGTGCATATATTGAAGAGAGGTATTATGTTGTTTTAAAGTCATTATTAATAAAATCAGGCAAGTATTTACACGTTAGGATCTGATCTTTTATATAGTTTTGACAATTGATGCACTTATGTTGCATTTAAAAAAAAATTCTTTTAAGATATATAAGTCAACAGGAAAAATTATTAAATCCCTAGAGATTCCTAGAAAATTGCACTATTCATTTTATTAATTGCTGCTATTTTTCAGACATAACTCACACAAATTAATCATCTAGAGGCTGCACATGGGCTGGATTCGCAATTTGACTTATGGAACAAGACAATTAATGACTTTATATTTGTTAATAATATCTTATTGCAAATGTTGTTTAGAATGGACAATTCAACATAATTTTCATTAATAATACGGTCACATGTGTGAGTCAATCAATATAAACTGAAGATCAATTTATAGAACAATATTAATTAACTCGTGTAATGACATCACATAAAGAACTTTTCGTTAATCAAAAGCAATGAGATCTGAGTGCATATATGCATCATACGTACATTTTGTATGTACATGTGTATATATATATATGTATATATGTATCTGTAATTATTATACAATCCTTTGAACAAATTATGGGCATTAAGCTTAGCTTCTTTTCTTTGAAGTTGTTTTTCTTTTTTATGTTTGGATTGTTGATGCATTACTTTTCTTTTCTTTAATAATATTTGTGACACGGAAAAATTAGGGATGAGTATGTGTTTCTGGAATACTCGTGGCTAGTTTTGCAGTTTGCTAAGATAATATAATAAGTTTGTTGATTGTAGTAAAACCTCGATAAATTAATAACATTATTTAAACAATAAAAACTTTTGGTTCCAACTGAGGTTAATGTATTAAATTAATAATCTTGCTAAATGCATAAGAAAATATATTTTTTAAAATCTTTTAGGGTCCAATGAAAATATAAATTAACAATTGACCAAAAAAAATCATTATATTGAAGAGTTTTTTCTTGACAACTCCTATATTCTCAATTCAACTCTTCATGTTATTTAATTTTAAAAATACATTTATTGTATGTCCAAGTAGTTACTAAGCTTCATGTTAAATGTACATACATATACATCAATTTTGGACTTCTATGCATGTACATACCAATAATTAATTTTTTTGAATAATGTACATGATAACTTCTACAATTTACACATATTGATTTTTGACCACATACCATTATCTTTCTTATTTATAACTCATGCAAGAATCTTGTTAAAAGAAAAGGTACATGCCCAAAAATAATTGAAATATAAAATATTTCATAAATTATTTACTGATAAATTAATTATTCATTTATCGATAAAAAATAAACTCTTTCAAATAATATTTTTCCTAATCACAGCACCATTTATTTATAGAGGTTTTATTGTATATTTTTGTTTTTCCTACTCTCCCTTCTATAAAAGAGAGAGGAATTAAGGAACTGAATCCATTTGGTGCAAAATCTTAAATTTAACTCGGCATGTTGACTGAACAAATGAGATGAAGGGAAGACCTTCAACATCTCTCTCATTCTGCATATATCCTATATACAATCTCACAATATTTGTCTTGCAAAGCTGGTTCGCTATTTATGTTACAAGAGTGAGATAAAAGGACAACTTTATTCTTTACTTAAGATTTGAACGGAGAAGGATTAAAATTTTTATTTAAGGGATTAAAGATGAATAAAATAATAAAAGTTATTGATAAAAATTAAGAAGAAAAATATATTAAAAAAACACTATTATAATCTATGGGATTGATTGGAGTGGCTTTTCCTCAATACACTATTATACTACTCTCTTCCGAGCTAAAAATGTAAGAGTGAGTGACTTTTCCTCGATACAAGCATATTTTTCTTACCATATAGAGTTGATGTCGGTCAAGTATAAGAGTCGAGTGACTAGTTGTGAAAACAAAATGAAAACAAAAGTGAAATTGACTTTGAGCTGTTTTTAAAATTAAGACAAAAAAAAAGGTTAAAATAATCTTAATATTTTCAAATTTTTTTTAAACTTCACTTAACTAAACAAGATTTTTAAATTATTTTAAAAATATTTATCTAAGAAATTGTAAAATCAATCTTCAGCTCAAAAACAAACACATCCTACATTTTTCAATTTGATTTTGTTCCATTAACGAAAAATTTCAAGAAAGATACTGTAGTAATGAAACGTTTGATAAACGCATTGTATTTTACTTGTATTTGGATATAATTTATTTTTTGAGTGTTGTATTTGATTGAAAAGTATTTGTTTTGTATTTGAATGAAAAATATTTCAGAATTAAAAAATTAATGTAATTGATAAAAATAAAAATAAAAAATTAAAGTAAAAAAGTTGATATGATTGTTTTAAAAAAATTTTAAATAATAATTATTTTTATAATATTATTAAAAAAATTATATTAAAATATAAAATTTTATATTTGATATAAAATTAAATTTTATAACACTAAAAGAGGGTTATCAAACATGCCATAAGTAGTTTCCCCATGTTGGAACGGAGGTGCAGCAGCAATCTGAGGAAGTAGGGGTGAACAAAAAATCCGAAAACCCAAATAACCCACCCAAGGAAAACCCGACGAGTTGGGTCCACGTCAGACCCAAAAAAAAGTCGAGTTGACCCACCCAACCCGATGTCAAATTGGGTAGGTTCGGGTTGGAATTCTAAAACCCGACCAAAACCCAACCCACCCAATGAATTTTTTTTTTTTTATATTTAGAAAAAATATAATGACTAACCTAAATCAATTTTATTGAGCCGACTGTCATTTCCCATTTATGCCTCCTCTCAAGCCAAAGTTTGTGCCTTGCCCTTACCAAACTCGATGTCCCACCAGTCTCCTCCAATCGTCCCGTTCTTCGACCATCGGCCGTCACCCCTCGACGTATTCATTTTTGCCTCCCCAAGCCCGTGTTCGTCTCGTGCCTTGCCCTTGCCCAGCCCTAGCCGCCACTTGTCACTAGCCTCCCTTAATCCTCCCTCTCGTTAGGATTTAGGAACAAGATTTTAAGTTTATTTCAATTTACCTGGCTTTAGTTCTTGTTACTACACACATTGGAGTTAGAGATTATTCTTGTGAAATAGGTTTGATTGTTTGTGATTGATGTTTCTTAGTATTCATTAAAAGCATGTTTTAATTAGTTCTTATTATCTTTACATGACTTCTTTTTTTGAATATTTGAACTTGTATTTTGATTTGTGATTAAATTTTTAAGTTATGTTTTATTACTTTATTTTTATAAATTGTCAAACCCGACGAACCCGAAAAACCTGCCAAACCCACCCAAACTTTAATTGGGTGGGTCGATTTTTTATATTAGGTTAATTGGGTGGGTTGAAAAATGTCAAAAATCCACCCAACCCACCCAACAAACAGGAAGCCCCAGTTTAAAGCTTCAACACTGCTTGGGAAGGTACACACATTACCAGTAGTTAATTATAACGTCACCGCAGATTCGCCGGCACACACACGTAGGATAGATCCTATGTCTGTTACCGTGTTAGATCCGACTGTTAAAATAAGACCGTTGGATCATTGATCAATGGCTAGATCTCCCAAAGTTATAAAAAATTATTCAAAAGGGCAAGCTATAAAGCGATCTGACACCAGCTAAACGGTAGGCTGACTAGCAGAAATATTGCACAACTCCCGGAATGAAGTCAACAAAACAATTAATGATTCTGAGCAAAATAAAAAATGTAAACAACAAATAAGAAGGGCGTTTCCAAGAAAGAGAGAAAAAGAGTAAATCTCTGAATATTATTTTTATATTATATTTAAATATAATATATTAAATATTATATTATATTTAAATACAATATTGGTTTTCATTCGCATTACAACTACTTCATTTCAATTTTACATCAAACATCTAACTGAGTTACAATTGTAAATGCATATTGTTACAATTATACCAGATCAGGTTTCAATATCCCCATTCTCTTCTGTTAATGCACGTAAATTCACCTTTATCTCTTTCATTATGTTATTTTATTTCCCATTTACTGACATTATAAACTAATTATTAATGCGTTTCTTTTCCGCTTCCACCGCCTTTCCTTCACTATAAAACACTTGTATCACCCACCGTACTACACCTCACATGAGGTAGCCTCCACGTTGGTACCGGATAAAAACAGTACCGGAAATAAGACCTCACATACACACGTATATATATATATTTATTTATATATATTTTGTTCATGGTCCTATGGCAAGAAACAATCTCTCTCTCTCTCTCTCTCTCCATCAGGGCACTGTTGGTGTTAGCTAGAGCAGTTCAATAGATTGATAATCAAGTCTAATAAATACAAATTTTCAATTATTGTTGACTTGCAAGCTATTTACTACAGTATTTAAGGCAGCACAAAACAAAAGATTTATAATGGATATTCATTAATATTTATTGAAATATACCCAAAAAAAAAATGATGCAAAGCATATTATTGTATTCGAAACGTAAAGACTAGGGGGGAAAAAAAGTTTTTATAGGGACTATTGATAGTGCATTTTTTTTTTTTAATAATTGAATCTAGTAAAAATCACGGGAATTTATACAGTAAAAATTCTTATTTTGTATTATCATTAGGCATATACATTGAATTAAATATTCAATCAAATGATTTATTATTGAAGTAATTAAATATAATGCATTATAAATTTTTAAGTCAGACATTTACAGATCAAATCCATAAAAAAAAAAAATTAATCCATTGATTAAACAAAAAAAAAAGAAATTCTATCATAGAAGATCAAATCTTAATAATAATAATAATAATAATAAAGAAGTACGAATAACTAATGGTTTCTAGAATAGATCAAACACTGAAAAATAGTCTTGTTGGTATAACATTTTTTCAAGTCTTGCAGTAAAAAATATCTATTTAAAAAAAAGTCATTATTTTTTCCGATGACAAATTGTCGTGTGTGATTGTGTTTGCACCTCCCAGCTAGAGCAATAGGTTCATTTATGCAATCTGATTGGAACATGCGGGATTTATGCCTTTCTACATGTTTGACTGTAGATGTTTAAAAAAGCCATATACAATAGTAATTTTTGCTTTTATTATTATTATTATTATTGGTTGCTGAAGAGTCCCTTTTTCTTTTTTTTTTTCTTGGACACTCCTTTTAGAAGCCGAATTTGATTTTTCATTCACTTCTTCAAGTCAAACGTACAAAATAGATAAAGACCATTCGTCCATAGAAAGAGTAAAAACGAAGAAGCGTGTAACAAAATAAAAAAAATAAAAATGATAGTAAATAAAAAAAGGTAAATTAGAAATACCATCATGAACAAATGACAAAACAATACAATAAAATAATGACAATACAAGTTCTGTTTGTTGCCAACAGAATCCAAAAAAAAAAACAATACAATACAATAAAATAATTACAATTAACCACACATTCAAACACTCAATATACTCGGAAATTTTCCAACAAATTTTTCTCCCAAGCATTAGACGTTTTTGCGTGAAATCTCCCTTGCTAATTGAACAACCACAACTTTGCTTTCTTTTCTTCCCCGTAGCGATCAATTTAGTTCACTAATTATTGTTCCAAACACGTATTTAGTTGGCCCTTGCACAATGCTTTCTAATTTCGCCCTTCGATCCGGTGAGTGGATCGATATCACCCATCTTGATCATCGCGGTGACAAAGTCGGAATGGAATTTGCCAGGGCTCTTGCTGTATTCTTTGACCAACGAATCCGCGGATCCGCCATTGAACAAGATTTGATCCGAGTGAAGGAGACCCTTTTGGTTGAGGAGGTTTTTGTAGTAGTCATTGTCAAATGAGTGAGGAGTTGTCACGTCTAGATCGGCTAGGTTGTTATCTCCGGAAGGTGCTTTTCTTGGGCACTTGCTTTGTCTAGCCTTGGCAAATGACCGATTGATGTTGGTCTCGTTGTAAATCCTGTTTCGGAAAACTGTGCACCTTGCTTTTCCAATTGTGTGGGCTCCTGCAAAGTCAGTGAGTTCGCCGTCAACAAAATCAAATGTGTCAAAATTTAGCGACCATAAATGCACCAAAATTTCATGTACTTGAGGAGAACAATTATATAAAGAGGTAAATTAGCTTAATTTACCTGACAAGGCAACCATGTCCTTGGCAGAGAGGCCTTTGTTATGGAATCTATTTATGAGGTTGCTGAGAGTAGAAGTGGGAGGAGGAATGACTCCACTATTGGCGGCAGAGAAGCTTGCTGTCTTTGAATCCCTTCTTCCCAATTTTACTTCGTAATTGGGTCCTCCAAGCTGCAATTTGTACCACAAAATGAAAACATTATCATATTAATAACCTTTTACTGTGTTCATATATATATATCATATATGGGCTAAGTCATAATAATATACATGTTATTGAGTGGTAAAAATTAAGGGAAAAAATTGTGATCTGATACCTTGTTTCATCAAAATAATGGATTGGTATTTTAGTATTTTATTTTTTTACTATATTTATTTATTTATTTTTGATTTTGAGTAAGCAAAAACTTTATTAAAAGAAAAAGAATAATGAAGAGCCTACACATTCAAAAATATAAAGGATAAGAAAAGAAAAGCCTTTTAATACTCCATATTTATTTTTTAAGACAAAATAAATCTTACGGAAATTGTAAAAATAGTCCCTTTATATGTTTAGGATTTTTGAAAGGGAAAAAAATTTAAAATTATTATAATTTTTTTAAATGCCATAACATTTTCTATTGCATATATATTCTTAAAATTAGAAATAAAAACTAAAGAAACACGAGCCAAATGACATTTATGTCCTTTAACATGTTTAAAGAGTGCTGAAGTCTGAAAGGACATAAAAGTATTGTCCCCAAAAAAAACCTGGAAGGTATTTATATTATATTTAGAGTTATGACATTGATTAAAAAAAAAAAAAACTGATGTTGTAAGTCACTATATTTCACGTTGGTCAAAAAGTGACGTGGACTTTTCCACGTCAGTTTTTGACAAAATCATTTATTGATACATGTAAATAATTAATTAATAAGATGTGATTTTCTCATTTTTAATTTAAAATTTTCATTTTATTTTTTCTTCAAAAAATTCAATAAAATGTATAACTGATTTTTAAAAAGATAATTAACATTAATATAAAATTTTCATTTTCAACCCATGAATTAGACATAGGCTTAATTTTCTCATTATAAGGTTTTAAATGCTGTGCGGGTATACACATTTGAAGGAAACGCCGTGGCCAAAACAAAGACTTACGATTGCAACAGAGTCGCGAGCAGCAATGGCTAAGATATCAGCGCAAGACACAACGCGGGGGCAAGCTTGCTCGACCTTGGCCTTAATCCTATTTACAACATCAAATCCCCTAACCGAGTTATTGTTGGGGCCAGCCGTCTTCTCACCTCTGAAAGAAGATGTGTCGTCCAACAGTATTGACCCATCACAACCCTGTCGTTTATCAAGCATGTACACGTGATCAATTTATATTAGGATGTAAATACATCTATATACATACACATATATGTATAAACAATGTTATTATATATCATGGGCTTCACAATTTTAGCCTGCTGATAATTTGAGACGTAGCTACTTCTAAGTTGGAATTTATGTCATATTTAAATAAGGGGAAATATTACGAGTCAAACCTTGTTCTTTAGTTTGATAAATTAGTAAAATACTTGAGACGAATCCACTAATCAAACTCAAGATGGATTAAATGTTCTAGCTGTATTTCATGTATATGACTGATTAATTAAAACCAAAAATAGTTACGTCAATGAAATTTAAATCGTCTTGTCATAGGACGTATCAACCAATAATAAGTGATATCACAAGTTCACGCGAATATAGATTTAGTCTAGCTATTAATTTATACACGTTATTAACGCTAAGATCTAGAATTTGAATATGTCACTTTATATATATATATTGTATTTATGTAAAGCTTTTTTATTAAGGAAAGAAAGAAAGAAAGAAAGAGAGAGAGAGGAGGAGACTGACTCCACCCCACACGTTAGAGATTGAAAACATGTTTCAACCACTTCTATAAGAGTTTTATATATATCCTTCGTCTAGGCCAAAAAAGTACTGTGGCACATGATTCCTTGATAGGTCAATGCAAGAACCACTCCCAAGCCGCCACGCCAAAAACCGTGAAATTTCCTGTGGATCTTCCTATAAAGTTTTCTTTTTTTCTTTTTTTAATTAAAAATTCTGGTTTCCGTGCTTAAACATGCATAAACTTTTCAATTGTGATATCAAATCAACGTGGCCCCACTTCTCCAACAATCAAACTTTTGTGGGTAAAAAAAAAAATAGTAAGGTTCTTTGGCCATGCTAAGCAAATGTCTTGAAGCTCAAAGACTACGTACACTAATTCACAGATTTTATATTCAATTTGTAAAACAATGCACTCAAATTGAGAAAGTTTGAGTATTAAGTAGAACCACCGCCACAGTAAAACAAAACTTTTACATGTTTACCGTGAAAAAAAATCCAATGTGACAATGTATACAATTATCTATTTAAAAAAAAAAATTTCCTACGGTAAGTCATGTTTATTAACTTTTTGATATAATTTGTAATACCGGTTGCCGAGTTCTTTTTGTGACAATATAACAACTATATATTTAATAAATTAGATTGAAAATTCAGATCCTGCCTCTAGATACATGAAGTGGGACCCCCTTGTGAACAAAATTAAAATATCTCCTTACATTCCCTGGCTGATGCCAACTTTGTTTGCACCCACCATGCATGAGATGGTTTGAAACCTTACAAAGTTAAGTTCCAAATAGCTGGACAACAACAATGACGCATAAAATAGAGCACTTTTATTTGTCATGAGAAATTATAACTATGTTTTGATGTGTCAGAGTTGTATAAGTTAAAAACAACTTCTTTTTCAGCTTTTTTGAAAGAAGAATTGAGACTCACAGACAAGTATATCACAGTGGGGAAGTCACATGCTATGTTTGAACTTTAAAATTTTGATTTTGACCCCTAAATTCTTAATAGAATGTCTATCGTGCCCCTTTGAATAGAATTACTATTATGCCCCCAATGAATAATTAAAATGTATGATTATACCACTGAGTAGGAAATTATCTCTAGTTTTAGGTTTTTTGTGTGGGTGCCCCTTGAATTTATAATTTTTTTTAATTTAATCCTTTTTTTTAAATCAATTAAAATTAAGTTTCTGCACAAAGTGTATATATAGTATAGCCTAAGAGGGACAATCTTGATAATTTATGCTTAACTTCAATTAATTATACTCGAACTTAAAATTTAAAAGAAATTTGTATTGAAATTAAGTAAAAATATCAACAATGTCCCTCTTAAACTTTAATATATATGTATTGTGCAAATTTTGTCCTAGTTTTAATTGATTTAAGTAAAAGGTCTAAATTATTAAAAAATTATAAATTTAAGGGGTTAATTGTTAAGAAAAAAAATTAAAGGACTAAATTTTTAAATTCAAAAAGTTCAAGAACATCCTACAAATAAATCCCAGTTTTGTTCATAATGTCCCCATTTAAAATAATTTCTGACTTCATCTCTGAATGTCAACTCAAGATCAAGTAGATGTTGAGTTAGAATGAGGTAACTATATAGAAACTTCCATAAATTAATAAATTAACAAAACTCACATTGACAAAGCAGTCATGAAAGTGAAGGCGAAGCAAGGAAGCACCCATGCGAGCTTCTTTCGAGATCGCGGATTTGACAACAGATTTTACTGCACCAAAGACCTTAGGACAGCTCTTGTGGTAGAATCCAGGATAAAGTTTAGCAGAACAACTTCCCGTGAAGGCCAGAAGAGCAATAGCTAAAGTAACAAGAACAATATTGGAAGAAGAAGGAGAAATAGAAGCAGCCATGATTTGATTTGCTCAAGCACGTAGCAATGGTACTTCTGAGCTGAAATAACAAGGTGGAGCTGAGAGGCTTTATTTATAGAGTGGCGGCTAATTATAAGGAAAAGTTTGGCACTGGCAGCTCACCTAATTGGTATGACCAGTTGGGGCATGGCATATCATGGCATCTTAGAAAGTAAAATCAAGAAAAGGTAAAATGAAGTGAAGGATTTGATTTGTGATTGAATATGACTAATTCATATTGATCTGATCAGACAACTGAAACCTTCAAAATTGTGTGTCTACGTGTGTAATTTTTATTTAACAGTTAGTACTGTTTTTCGGGCATACTATTATTCATCTTTCTCAAATTGTTTTTTATGATATTAGGGTATTTATCCTTAATTGGATTTTCTATGAATAGACAAGTTAACCCCCTTCAATTTGTAATTTTCAGAAACCCTAGATATAAAAAAATTGCTGCATAATGCCTTTGCATTATTTATGTGAGCTGTCAAGATTAGAACAGATACACTTTTATGTACCTGACATGACATTGTCGTGTTTATTTCCAATATTTCAATTTTCACCTTTCAAACGAGCTCATACGATACGCATAAGGATATTTCGATTTGAAAACATTTTGTAAAATTTAATTAAATAAAAGGAGTAATTTGTTAAAATTAATTGCTCAGTGGAAAACTTGCTCATTGGAGAAAAATTCAAATAGTAAAAAAGCTTCAAAAATGCGTAATTGGATTCAATAATTGCCTTGGTAATTTATTTATTTATTTTTTCTTTTTCCCTATTGGCGAAGACGACATGCAGGGTTAGACAACGACCTAAAGAGATAAATGGCAGACAATTCAAAAGGTAAACGACTATATATTTTGTGCTTATTATATAATGCAAATAATGAAAAAGGTAACAATTTTTCAATGCAGCTGACTGAGTTATAACGCTTTCCCTATATTGTTTGATGGATTTTTCTTTGCTCTCTCTCTCTCTCTCTCTCTTTTCTTTCTATAAATTGATTTGCGCATGTATTTGCGCTTTTTGAGATTTATTAACAAATATTTCTCCGACGAACAAGTCTACGACATATATTTATATTAATGTCGATGTATATTTTTAGTATCTATGCATCCTATTCTTCATTGTTAATTTCTTTTCAAGACGTACATGGGATGATTGCGTTGGATTTTTTAATTTACGTGTAATCTCTTGTTTAACCCAAAATGCGAAATTGAAGAAAGTTAACCAAAAAAAAAAAGGAATTCAAACACATTCTTTTAAAGTATTTTTGAAGCAAATAATAGTTCCAAAAGAAATAGTAACATCGTTTTATATAAATAGCTCCAAATTGATAGTCTTTGCATTTAAGGTAAACATAGACGTGTAAAACAATACAAAACAAAACTCATCTAGAGATAAAATTATTAATCCACCCCTGGATCGTGGAGAAGCTTTATTGGAAGGAAGTATCATGATTCAAAAAAATAATCATAAGAAATAGGAAAAGGTCAGTTTTTGTCCCTTCATTTTTAGACCAAATTATCTCTCTTTATAAACATATATATATATATATATTGAAAAAAATTGTCTGCATACCTCAACACGAAGGAAAAGTTAAGTCCATAGAATAACGTTCAACTCCGAGCTTTACCCCCTTGTCATTTCTATCCTACTATAGGATAGAAAGAATCCAAAGCTCATAAAGGATGCCATAAGGAGAGCCCATCTTGAAAGTTAAAGGAATGAAAGGCTAGTTTAAACTAAATTGATTTATTGTATATATGTTTTACTTATCATTATCGACGTCAATGGTCATGCAATTTATTTGATGACACAGACACTTAATAGAGACGTTGATTTTAGGATTTAGAAAAAAGTTAGAGAAAAACACAGAATAATCTAAAACTGATTTTTTTTTTTTTTCATATTAGTATTTGTTTTAAATCACAATACAGCGGCTGAAAATCATACTAGGAAGGAATCATTATAAATGACGTATGCATTCGTTTTCTTTATAAAAGATTAGGCTGTCTAATTTTTGAGGACATGCACGTTTGTTTCATATTATTGTCATTTGCAATCGTATTCATCTTGTAAGATTTGAATTTTGCTCTGTGTGGTCGAGGGAACACAACCAATACTTTGATCATGCCTACATAAAATAATAGCCGGAGGACTTAAGTTATAGTACAATAATGTATTAACTAAAATAGGACAAATTAGATAAACATATAGACGATTCTTATACACATGTTTAAAAATGACAAACCTTTTTAATTTATGAAAATAATCATCTATAACTATTAAAATGGTGATTGATTCATTGGTCAATCAATATTTAATAAGTAAAAGCACATATTAACATCAATTTATCAATAATTAATCATTTATCAAATAATAAATCATTGATTGAGATTAAAAAAAGTTTTTTTTTTCTAATTTAACAAAATTTTAAAAATTTATTAAAAGAATTAATTGAAAAAGATCATATATTTTTATAAAATATATAGTCGCAGGTATACACACATACATATATATATATATATCTCTGCATTGGCTGCTAGAATCGTACGTGATCAATTGATTGGAAAATAATAACAATAAAAGAAAAGAACGCGTATAATTAGTCCACGTTGCCTTTATCGTATAGTAATAGTAAGGGCGTTCGGTGTGGTATCATTTCATGCAAGAGACGAAAATTTCTAAGTGTGTCAGATTTGTCGGTGGAAAAGTTAAGAGTATTCCTGCTCTTTTGTATACATTCTAATTATCTTTTCATGCCATGCATGTTAACAAAAAGGAAAGGGAAGAAATAATTAACGGTATTTAAAAGTTGAACATGAGGACCAAAATATCCTTCTGTTTGCTCTTTTGTCAGATAACGGGGCTACTCAAGATGATCAAGCAGATTCGTTTAATTGCATTTTTTACTTTTTTCTTATCTTAAACCAGTACCGTTCTGTTTTCAGTAGTGTTCCGCTCGCAATTATTATGCATCAATACTCAATTTATCTCATTGAGTTTTTTTCTTTTTTTTGAAAATGGATGTTTAAAGTTTCATATATATTTTTTTATAGAGTTTTATGTGAAATTATTTCTAACTAAATTTTTAAGTATTGATAGTTGGTTTTTTTTTATCATTATTCTCATAAACTAATCACATGGTTAAAAAATTTACCACCTAAATTTTTAATTTTATAGTTTATTTTTGAATTTAAAAATGTGTTGCAAAACAGTAATTAATAACAATATTAGTTTTTCAACAGAAATTGTGATATAAAATATGAAATTTCGAAGGAGATTAGAATAGTAATGTTGCCTTCGAATAGTACTCTTGCTCTTATTTTAAGTACCAATTATGCCATGTGTCGGAACATAAAGGAATGGTAGGAAATAATAATCATGCCACTCGAAATGGTTGAACAAGGACCAAAATCCTTTTGGTTTTTGGTTTCCTCATTCATTTGATGATGGGGGCTTGTTAATTAAGATGAAGCAGATTCATTTGTAAGTTTCTCTTTTTTTTTTTTTTTTTTTTTCCTTTCTTTACTTGACAAACGAAAAAGTTAGTAATTGAATTCAATTTTTAATTTTACAAATTTAATTCCGTCCATGAATTAAAAGATTCCAGTTCATTCACTTAGTCATCGCATAGTCATGTATGTTACTAAAAACTGCATGCATTTTGAATTAAAAAAAGAAAAGAAAAGAAAAGAATAGAATAGAAAAGAATAGAAAAGAAAAGAAAAGAAAACTGCATGCATTATATGTAACATTATTGGTAGCGAGTATCATCAATTATTAATGCATAATATAATTGAAGAGGGCGTTGGACCATTGCATTTCCTACTTTATTAAGGTCACTTCAATGATAAATGAATAAAAAATTATCTTTATCTTATATAAAGGTTCCATTGAATTAGTAAAAGTACTTGGCATCGAATTTTAAGGTCTGAATCAAAGGGTAAAGATCCCATTCGTACGTAAGGCTAATGATTTTAGGTAATATGTTTGAAAAATAAATTTATATAGTAAATTTAAATTTTTATTGAGAAAATACTGTAGAAAACCTATTAATTAGAATTTAAAAATTGTGCCTGTATTATCAGTTATATTCGCTTTATTATGACCTTTTTAGTAAATTAAATGAAAATTTTCTTGTCAATTTTCATCTTTTTTTTTTTTTAATCAATTTTTCAATTTTCATCTTGCAGTATGAATGATCCTGGTTATAGGTAGGCTAGATATAGAGCTTTATGTCCAAATTACTTATATATATATATATATAATATAAACGGGGGAGATCTAAACTCCAGTAGAAACAAAAACAATAGTTGTGCAAGTTGATTTTGACTTTTCGCGTCTAAAATTAGGTTGTTAAAGTTTTTTAAACACTTTCCTTAAACGACTTTAAAACTTATCCAAGGTATAAAAAAAAAAAATCCTTATACGATAACTCCAGTAAGATTTTATAAATTTAAAATAATACTTTAATTGCTTATAAAAAAATGTAAATATCATTCTTTTTTTTTAATTAAGCACTTTAAAAATGAGTTCTTAAATATTAACAGAAATTTCAAGACCTTTTTTATTTTTTTTTGGTTGGGCCAAGAGGTATAGACAAATTGAAACAACACCAATCGGGCCGAATCAAATCTTGAATTTGTCAGCTTACCAAGTCTACAGCTATTTAGCTAGCTTTCAAGCATATCTGTATTACATATGTGTGTGTGTGTGTATTTATTTACTGTTGAATTAAGAAACGAATAATAACAATTTGAGACTGTTTAAAAATCATTTCAATAATGGAAAGATTTCAACGTGGACATTTGTAACAAGCAATCAAACTCGGTCTTGGGGAATCTTTCAAAGGTAAAGTTGGCTTGATCTTTCTTTATTAGCTTTCCAACTTTTTAGCTTTTGTAAAGAGTGAATTCCTAAATAATTCGATTTCAAGCATTTGATTACGAATGGACAGTACTACTGTAACTATCAAATGTGCAACAAGTTAAGTCATATATGTATATATGTATATAACCTTTTCAATATATATATATATATTTACACATACATGACACATATAACCAGCTTACCTCTTGCGTTTAGTTAAGACATCTCCATCAGTGTACCTAATTAAGCACGATCCTCAACAATTTATGAATATGATGTTGGCAATATTTTGGACCGCATTCAAAGTTAGGTTTCCATATGCCAAAAAAAAAAAAAAAACTAATAAATGGATATATTCTATGTAACTAGTTTAATTACATAATTATACATTCTAGCTTTATCTGCTATTTATTAATTTATTCCTCTCTGTCTAGAAACTACAAAAAATATCCTTTAAATTCTAAAAACGTGGTTCAATTTATCAATCTCACATTTTGTGGCCGAAAAAACAAGATAAAAAGACAGTGATAACCTTTATAACTAAATCAAAGTTACCTATGAAAACGTTTTTCTTGAAAATAAATTCTGTAAAATATTTTAAACATTCAAAAAAACATAAATTTAGTTGGAATTTAATGTTTTGAAAGTTGTTTTACCATTCACAAAGAGTATGAGGGGGCGGAATTGAAAAAAGTTTTTAAAATTTAAAGGATACTTTTTATAGTTTCTACATATAAAAAGATAAATCAAGAAATAGTTGAAATCATAAGGTATAATAATATAATTAACCTTTATGTATATTTCTATTTATGTTTCTTTCTTTTTTTATATTAAAATAAAAAGATTTAAATTCTTTATTCTTTAATAAAATTGAAAATAAAATTTTTATTAGATTATATCAAAAGTTATGCTTACGTTTCTTTCTGTAACCCTAATAAATGGAATATGTTACTCTTGCTACAGTTGACATAATAATGTTGAGCGCGATTTTTCGTTTCTTTCTCGATATCTAATGATCTTATCCCAAAAGCTAACAGAACGTAAGTTTTGGATGATACTGCTTTGGATAACAGAACGTAAGTTTTTCTTCAAAATTTGTCCTGCTTTGGACAATACTCCACAGCAGATGAATGGACAACGGAAGTTTCCTAGTCGCCATCAAAATTAATTCTGATTGTTTCCACACATCGCCAAAAGATAACGATTATAAAGCAATATTGTTTACGTACAGTGTATATATTTTTTCAAATCACTTTACACTGCATCAATTATTACCTTTGAAATTTCAAAGAATGGAATAACAGTCTCTTCTGTTTTTTTTTTTTTCCTAATTGTTTATTTGAACTTAAAACCATGAGTCTAGCTAAAACTTTAAGGTTAATGTAAACTTGCACGTATAATACCTCCTAAAAAGAAGGCTCTATATTTTGTCTAATTTCTGTTGAAGCACCCTCTTTCGAGTAATCTTTATTAAGAAGATGAATTTATAAGAATAATGTATACCAACAATTGATTTGAAACTCTGATGCCTTGTATCATAATTTGTTAGCAGAAAGGTCAATGACTTAAATTGCCTTAGAAGTTATCCAAATAATTGGGGTTGTTCTAACAATTGTATTAATTTCATGGAAAACATGGGACATTGCGTTGAAAACTGAGGCCTGCCCTCTAGCCGGGCTATGTAGTTCACATGTCTTTCTACTTGATAGTTTTGTTGAAATTATACCTAATTATGCATATATGCATACCAAATTACGTATTTAATTGTTTGACTAATCAAGCTGGAACGACGTCCATCATTTCAACCATGACTTGGTAATATATAACTATATTATATTGACATGGTTATTCTAATATTTTGAACTAAAACTTGTTAGCAAACGGTAAAAGAGAAAATTAGGAAATATATATAATTTTGCTATAATGTTCTCTATGGTATGGATGGATCAGATGTAAATGATGTTTGCTCTTAAATTTATTTTACACCATGGAAAGAAAGAAGATCAACATATATAACATTGATTAATTACTCATGACTTTTGTATAATCTACTATTCAAATTCATGAATCAACCTGTGAAGCCGGTTACAAATTCAGATTGCAAATATCTCTTAGTTTAACATTTTTTTTTAATTAAAAGAAACCATATTCAACGAGCATGAATTAAATGTGATGGGGACTAATATACAGTTCGCCAATGGAAATTTGACCTACTGAAAATGCTAAGTGCATCAGAATTACGAAATTGTGCATGTAGCCCAGCCACCGAGAGTCCAGTCTTGTAGGCAGCCACCATTCAATGTTTTGAGGCTAACTTAGAGAAATGTCACTTCAAAATATTTTGGATACGTATCATTTTTTTTAAATGGAAATGTTATCATAACTTTCACATCATAATGGCAAAACTGAATAACTAAAGTTCAAAATTTGATACATGTAAAGTTAGAAAAAAGTTCTTCCTTCCATTAATATCATGAATTGCGTCCTGATTAGATTAAAACGCTAGATGATGTTATCTTTGCTTTTGCTTAGAATATTTTAACATGAAGGGCAGCCAAACTCTGGGTATTCAAATATTTATGAATAAAAAACAAACATGGAGCTAGGTTAGGTATCGTGGAAAGTCATGAGGTATTAAATTTAAGTGATTATAAATTAATATATCGTTGACCAGTTGGAAAAAGTTGAGGAATTTCTATCCACTTTTTTTTCTTTTTTTCCCCTCACGTAACCGGCCTCCTCTTTCAATTAACTTAGGGGGTGTTTGGGGATGACCGGAGACAAAATTTTTAGATTAAAAAAAATATTTTAAAAAATATATTAAAAAAAATTATGTGGAGTGAAAAAATATAAAATTTTCAAAATTTTAAAAAAAAAAATCAATATGGATATTGTTTTGTTCTTTTTAAAATTCTATGTAATTTAAAAAAAATCATCTTATTTAGAGTTGTATATACAAAGTTATGGACTTTTAAAGTTTTAAGTATACTATAATATTTTAGATATGTAAATAGTAAAAAAATGATGAAGTGTTGGAAAAAAATTAGTTTTAGAGATGCCAAAATCAAATCCTAAACGGAGCCTTATAATAGCTACTAACTGATTATATTTTCATGATAAAATATTTGAATGAGGTATGGCTCCCCTCATTTCTCAATTTCATCTTAATTAAAATGTCAAATAATCATATAAAACTAGTCATGAGGGACACAAGTGAAATAGCTAGTTAGTTAAAACTATTGACTAGCATTGTGAGAGTTAATGAAATATTTGTAGGTTGTTAATGCATGTGTTATGTAGATGTGGGAATATACGGCCAAAAGAAATTCAAGTTAATAATTGAAAAATAACATATTGATAGAACAAAAAAACTAAGACGGTTAATAATCACCATAAATCGAAATCTAATTTAAGTATTAACCATAATAACATAATTAATTAAGAAAATAGAATGCAAAGTAAACTAGTTCCTTGTATTTGGAGCTTTTCTATGAAAATGAGTATAATGATAAGTATAAGAGAATTAACGGGATAAGAATGCTCTCATGATTGATGTTTTAAAGTTAAGTCCGCTATTGGAGTTAGTGGATTCGAATCTACTATAACAGTTAATAAGACTGAGTTCACTACTTGAGTCAATAAGATTGAGCCTACTTTCTTAAATGCATAGGTGTTGATCCTCTGTTTTTGTAACGATATAGTCATTGATCTCCTCGTAGCGTAATATACTTGAGACGTGAAGGACCAACATCGAAAGATGAAGTCCAGCACCGACATGTTATAAGTATTAACATGGTATTTTGTTATCTTTTAGAAAACTTTCACACTGCCGTACTAGTTTGGCAATGAGTCAGCAACAATTACGACATCTAATGACTCACTTTCCTTCCTCCTTCTTTCTTTCTTTCGGGTGTGTGTGTGTGTGTGTGTGTTTTTTTTTTTTTAAGAAGAGTTCTTGTTTTCTTTCTTATTTATATTAAGGAAGAGACAAAATCACTCGTACAAACGGCACCGTTGGGGACAAAACGTTTAAGGACGATCAGGCATCGTTTCATAAGGCAGCGGCAGATTTGGAAATGTTAAAACGGCACCGTTTTATTGTCGTACCTGTGTTAAAAAAAAAAAAAAGGAAAACCAAAAGTGTTGATGTTGCCCGCGGAAGGGTCGTACGCAAAGCCCAATTCTCGAGAGATGTATTCGCCGACACCTTTTTCGGCGGCGCGTGCTCGCGTGACACCTTCCTCCGACGGAGAACCTGGAGGACTAGAATCCTCTCTTCTCCAACTAGTCCACGATCACCACCACTCCTCTCTAAGGCTCCGCGAACTCACCGGTGAGTCTCCGAAATCACCGTTTCTGGTCCAAAATTCCTTTTTTTTTTTTTTTGTGGGGGGGGGGGGGGGGGGGGGGGGGATTTAATTCAGATTTTGCTAAGTGTATGAAATTTGATAGAGAAGAAGAAGAAGGAGGCTATCAGGAACGCCGCGCGCGTTTCGGATCTGTTGGTGGACGCTGTGAACGGCGGCGTCCAAGAGTGCTTCTTCAACGAGAAGCGAATCGAGCTCGAAATTCGCGCCCTTTCGGCGACTATCTCTCGCTTCATGAAGCAGACCGACCAATGGCTCGCCGCCACCCACGCCCTTAACACCGCCGTCAAGGTTTGGTTTTCTTTTATTTTTTATTTTTTTTTTGGTTCGTTTTGTCGGATAATTCTAAACTTGAAAATGTTGTTCTGGGCCTTGTGGTGTTAGGGAGGAAATAATACACTTCAGTCATCTAATTCGACCTAAAAATTAACTAATTAAATTTTGAATCCTTTCTATTTATGTAAACTATTTTATACTTTATTTATTTTTTATGTGAGATAATGTATATGTGTATTTTTTTCAATAATTTCTTTCTCATGTGTGTTTATCGAGCTCCCTTTTCAATTAAAGTTTTTTATAACCGATATATCCAAATATTGCACTTCAAATAAGAGTCAACTCGAACATAGGAGAACATAGGAAAGGAGTCCATTTGAGTTCACTAAATATTCCACCTACAACGACACCAATTATGGGTACCATTAACTCTTTATGAGAGGCAATGTAGGAATTGTACCGAATGTAACCGTTTGACCAATACAAACCATCGGTTGTAATATCACTTGTTGGAAAGAAAATCACGTGTGAAATTGGTCTAACACACTTTAGGAATCCAACGTGACCCTAAAGGTTAATCTATTAGGTCTTGAGTCTTTTTATATATATAAATCATTTCACATTCCTATCTACTTTTTATATAAGATAACACACATATGTACTTTTCTCAATATGTAATTGCAATAAAATTGTCTTTAGCACCAGGAATCAAGGCTTTTCAAAAACGGAAATTGTCCCTTTGTTTATTTGGGTTTACTCGCGCTTTACTTAGGATTGAACTTGTGCTGTTAAATTTTGAGAAAGAAAACAGAAGATTAATGTTGTTTTGAAGGGTCTCAACAAAATGAGCTTAGTTCGATATCGGTTGAGTTTTCTGATGAGTCTGAGCACTATTTTTCCCGCTGAGTGACCCGCAAGATTGACTGGATAAAACTAGAGTGTGATTAAATTTAAATTACAAACTGAGACACTGAATTTAGACACAAACCTACGCATTTTAAAGGGAAGAAGCTAGGTGAAATTATTATGCTGTTACAAGTATTGACCGAATTTTTAAGGCTGTTCGGTTGTTGCTTAGCCATAGTGTTTTCCAGTGCCCTGCTTAGATGACCTTTTTGAAGCTAAGTCATGATGCATTTGGGGGACCGGAGTCATAATGCAATCTTGTCTTCTCATTTTCTTTGTTATCTTTACCATCAAAAGTAGGATGTTCGGTTATCACTTAGCCATCGTGTTTTCCAGTGCCCTGCTTAGATGGACCCTTTTGAAGCTAAGTCATGATGCATTTGGGGAACCGAAGTCGTAATGCAATCTTGTCTTCTCATTTTCTTTGTTATCTTTACCATCAAAAGTAGGATGTTTGGTTATCACTTAGCCATCGTGTTTTCTAGCGCCCTGCTTGGATGACCCTTTTGAAGCTAAGTCATGATGCATTTGGGGGATTGAATTCGTAATGCAATCTTGTCTTCTCATTTTCTTTGTTATCTTTACCATCAAAAGTAGGATGTTCGTGTTTTCTAGTTGGGACGGAGGTCGTGGAAGTCGTAATGCAATCTTGTCTTCTCATTGTCTTTGTTATCTGTACCGTCAAAAGTGATGTATGGTTATCGCTAGTGCCCTGCTTAGATGACCGTTTTGAAGCTAAGTCATGATGCATTTGGGGGACGGAGGACTTGGAAGCCGTAATGCAATCTTGTCTTCTCATTTTCTTTGTTATCTTTACCATCAAAAGTGATGTTCGGTTATCACCAGTGCCCTGCGTAGTGACCCTTTTGAAGCTAAGTCATGAATCACGATGCATTTGGGGGGAGGAGGAAGGGGATGTTGTAATGCAATATTGTCTTCTCGTTTTCTCTTTTAATCTTTGCCGGTGAAAGTAGGATGTGCTTTTGTATTTACTTTTGTTGTCGATAATGTATCGCAGGAAATTGGAGACTTTGAGAATTGGATGAAGACCATGGAATTTGATTGTAAAAGCGTTGTTGCAGCGATATATAACATTCATCAAGAATGATTTTAGGCGGTAGAGCCTCGTGTTGGGATCATAATAATATCTGATAGTGTACATGATTGTCTGAAAATCCTTGGGATGGATCGAATTCATTGTGACAGAAGCACAGTTTGGATGGGGGAGGGTATACTGAATTATTGATTACTGTCAACCGATTGACGACTATGTTATGTCGGTTCGACCTTTCAATAGTTCATTCAAAGTAGAAAAAAGAATTAAAAAATTTTTTTGAAATAGGTTTTTGTTGAACAACAAAAAAAAAAAAAAAAAAAAATCATTTGTGAACGGTCCCTTGTTCTTGCTGCGTTGTGTGAAGCGAAGGGCAAATAATTCCGTCGACCATATGGGGACGAATCTATAGCGGCCTGTAAATTATTACAAGCTTTGGGAAAGTAACAGAACAGTCACCTTTGTTATATCTCACTCAACAGGAAGTATATGAATTATATTGCGATAGGCATGGTTATAAAAGGAATCACTTCACAGAATTGGGGAAAGTTACAAGGTTTGAGACGAAGAGGAGAAAGTTGAAGTCGAAGTGCCTGCACATGGAAGTCCATTTAATTTACTACAAAATCTTATTCACTTTGGTTCCCGATATTGTAGGTTTAATTCAATTTTAGTTCCCAAATTTTAATATGTTTCAAATCTAGTCTTCAAATTATTAATTTGTCCCATGACTGTTACGTAGCCCTCTCTTTCAATATTGGTATTCCTTGACTTTAAGCTAATTTGGAAGCAAATATATATGTGTCTATTATATGTATATATTTATATATATGATATTAGTCACCTTGTTGAATTCTTGTACATGAATAATAAGCAGTTTTTCCACGTTAGGCAGGTAAAATCACTAAGAATCAACCCATGCTTATCATTGTGATTATTACCATATCCGTTGTGCAAATGGTATTTATTATCGACTCTTTGGCACTTGGCAGTGACGCCTAGTTCATTTTGAGTGCATTAAAACAAAAAACAAAAATGTCGTCCTCAATCAAAGAAGACTCAACGCTCTTTAACTAATATTATAATTAAAGAAATTTGGTTGACGGTTGATAATCATACAAACACTTAATATGCCACTAGTTTTAAATCTAAGAGATCGTCATAAACTTATAATGATTAATTTAGGATTAGAAAACCACAACACAATACCAAATCTAAAAAAAATACAAGAAGAAACAACACCACATTGACCTGTAAACAAATTTATTTATTCATGATTTCAAGGCTGGTTTTCATAAAACTTGATCAATTTACTTTCCGGCAATTGGTGCGAATCTGGCCGTCGGTACCTGTGAGCAGGCTAAGGTTCCCCATTTTGATCATGGCGTTGGCAAAATCCTGGTAAAACATGTCGGAGTTTTTGCTGTACGTGGTCACCAGGGAGTCCGTCGAACCGTTGCTGAAAAGCTGCTGGTCGGAATGCAAGAGGCCCTTGTTGTCCAACAAGTTCTTGAAATAAGCATTGTCAAACCTAATTGGACTTGTCGTGTCTAGTGATGAAAGATTGTCATCATCTCCCGTGCTTAGTGTACAGTTCGATTTTAGCGATGCTGCAAATGTCGGATCGATGTTGGTCTCGTTATGGACTCGGTTTCGGAACAACACACACCTCGATTGGCCTGTTGTATGAGCTCCTGTTGATAAAAATGGTGTTAATTATACTCTGTTTTTAGACAACCTTTTTTTTTTTTTTTGGTTGGCTATATATATAAATCTTTTTACCTGAAAGAGCTACCATTTCATTGGCAGTGAATCCTTTGAGTGAGAAGGAAGTTATGAGGTCACTGAGATCGAATATTGGGGATGGGAGCTCGGTGTTTGCTCCACTAAAACTTGCCGTTGTGGAGTCTCTTCTTCCTAACCCAACCGTCCAAGAAGGCCCTCCCAACTGGTTAAAAAAAAAAAAAGGAAATAAAATGAGTTTTCTTTGAACGACAAAAACACACACACAAATATATATATATATATAGACACCGTCTTATAACCAGCGCATAGTCCGACACATGTAACATAACATATTAATGCCTTGTATCATTAATGCATAACATATTAGTTACATAACATTACATGTAGATCAATAAGTATTTGTATGAGTCTGAAATAGAAAGAAAAAAAAATGTTTTACCTGTCATATAGATAAGAGACTCATGCAAAATATATAGTGTGTAATATTACTTACTGTGACAACAGAATCGCGAGCTGCGACAGCTAGTATATCTGCACAAGAAACGACCCCGGGGCAAATACCCTCTAACTGAGACTTGATGGTGTCAATCACTTCAAAACCTCTCACGGATTTTATATTTGGTGCTGCTGTTTTCTCCCCCGTGAAATTTGAAGTGTCGTCTAACAGAATAGATGCATCGCATCCCTGTAAATGTGATCAAATTCGAAACAAAAGTAGTCGTCAAGCGTTGATCTCAATGAGCAAGAGAAACTACTTTATTCTCAGTTCGCATGGAATATATATATATATAATTTAAGAGAATATGACGTATATCATATATATTTCGATTTATTCGGATACTATTTTGATGTCAACTAACATTTAGAAATATATGGTATTATATAATAAATATGAAAAAAAAAAAAATCTCTTGTATGTATTTATGCATGAATGAATATATCTTGACTTCTGCTTTTCTATACGTTAATTGCATGCATGAATGTAATCCTAAAGGCAAATTAAAGCTCAACTTTCTGATCGAAAGGTGCTTCTGGAGAACATGTTAAGAGTTGTTCTCAATGCTATACTCATCGCTACTAATGTTGATTGTAGATAATCGGCTGAAGTTTATTGAAGAGATTGTGTGTTTGTGTGTGTGTTAAGAGATCAGAGAGAGAGAGAGAGAGAGAGAGAACATGCATTAACGAAGCAGTCATGGAAATGGAGGCGGAGCAAGGACGCTCCCATGCGGTGTTCCTTCAGCACCGCCTTCACGACTTCATTCCTTATCGTAGACAGTGCTTTAGGGCACGTCGTGCTGTAGTAATTTGAGGACAACTGAGCAGAAGCTATTTTGTAGTACAGGAACAACGACACAAAGAAAAATAATCTATTAATGGAGTGTGAGTTCAACGCCATAATGCAAAGATCGAACTTGGTCACGCAGCAATATTTTTAGATTACAGCCAAATTCTGTTGCTGAGGAGTAAAGGAAGAGTGCAAAGCTGTAATGTATATGACGCGTATATATACACAAACACACACACGCACACACACACACAGAGACAATTTAGTGCTGATCGACATGTAGTCATGTGAAACACCAGAACGCATTATAAAGTCAAATCCTACGAGTTTGTTTCTTCTTCGTCGTCCTTCTTTGTTTTTTAATGTCTTTTTTTTGAAATTTTCTTCAAACCAAACCAAACCAAACCATCATTGTAGTGGAAGGAACAAAGCGTATCATGTATTGAAAGAACCAAAAAAGATATGAGACCAAGGTCCAAGGGCTTGGCACTCATTGACGTGATTCCAATCATGGTAGCTGTTGTACTGTGTGAACATGTTTCGCATGTGGAATCTAGTTAGTCAAAACAAAAAACAAAAAAACATAAAACATAAAACATAAAAAGAAAAAGAAGTTCTTAAGCTTTGAATTTTCCATTGTGGTTAGGTTTGCATTAAGCTTTAATTCCAAAGGGATCTTGTGCTAGTACCCCAAACTTTAGAATCTTCCAACTAGTGTAAATGAAATTTTACGGACCTCCAGATTAATTAGAGACGAGAAATTTCGGAAAGGTAAACGGGTCAATAGAAAAATTATTCCTACAAAAAAAAAAGAAGTAATATTTTATTTTGAAAATTTAAAACGAGTGCAAAGTCAGAGTTGTTTATATTAATCAATAAACATGGTTTAGGTTTAGCCAGCTTGGGTTCATAACTCATAATATTCAAAGTTTTCGGCTCCATTTGAGTACTGTTGGTTGACGAATGCTATTTTGCAACAAATAACAGTTAAACTTTAACTAAGAAAGAAGAGAAAACAATTACAGAGAGCAGTGACTTTGACACCTCTGAGTTAATGTCAAATGTATTTGGCAAGACGCATGTCAATAAATTTTTTGTTTACCTTTGAAATTTCGCTGAGCTTTTGATCAACCATCATTCCTTTGTGTCTGACCAAAAACCGGAGATGGCACTCAATTTCTTCTCTACAGCATTTTGAGCCTTAATAATAGGATACGAACTCTAATATTAATTTTTAAGTATTAACTTATATATCATAAGAAATGTTAATTTTTATTACTAAGTCCTAATGTAATTATCACATCAATTAAAAATAAAAATTATATTCACTAGTGATCATTACGTGAATTAATACTCAAAAATTAAGATTAGAATTGATATATATTGCTAGTATTATTCTTCTAATTAGTTGCTTATATTTTTGGTTTTGAAATGTGAATTTGACTCTTTGGTTTCCTTTTTTGTGATAATAACATGATTGCCATTTTGCAACAAATAACGGTAAAACAAAGGTAGAAAGAAGAGAGAGCAAATTACAGACACCTCCAAGTTCATGTCGAATATTTTCGGCAAGACGCATGCCAACGGATGTTTCTTTAGCTTCGGAATTTGGTTGAGCTTTTGATTAACCATCATTCCTTTGTGTTTGACCAAAGCCTGAAATGCCACTTAAATTCTTCACGATTGCAAATGGAGCATTATAATTTTTTCCCCTATCTTTTTTTTTTGTTTAAGTACAAAATTCAAGAAGACTATTAGCGTTAACATAAAACCATAGCTATTACCAAAACCATGATAAGGATACATTAGGAGATTTTGACGTTGACATGAATGATGAAAAGAGGATGGCGTCACCCTAATCCACCGGACTTGATAAGGATACATGAAGACATGATATGCGCACCTCAGCCTTTTGGACCATTTTTACTTGTTCGTCCAATATATTTAGTTTTTAAAAATGAAAAAAATTTTATTTTAAAAAAATAGATCATTTTAAAATTTTATAATTGGACATCAAAAATTTTTTTACTTTAAAAAAATAAAAAATAAATTTCTCTCTAAAAAATAAATTTTTTTATTTATTCAAATAACTTTTTACTTAAAAAATATCCATGAAAATTTTACATTTTTTGAAAATAGACATCTCATTAAAATAAAAACTTTAATTCATGCTAAAACAATGAAATAAATTTAGAAAAACACTATAAAATCATAATTAGATTGATTTTTGTCGTAAAAGAAAAAAAGTAATTAATTGATTCTTAAATGATAAATGAAACGTTTACAAATCAGTATTAAAATATTTATTTATCATTTAATTACAATTATTATTTTTAAATATTTTTTCCATCTCCTATCTTCTCTCTCCCTCTTCTGCAGACCTTCTTCCTCCGATTCAGCGCCCTCTTTGCCGAGCTCTAGCGGAAGGGAACTAGATCCTTCCGATGATCTCCATGGGCCTCCATCGTGATCAGCCTCGCAATCTGTGCCGTCAAGAAGCCACCATCTACACAAGAACCATAGAACCAGACCATCCTCTCAGAGGAAGATGATTGGCAACGGTGATTTGCTCAGTGTTGCAGTCCCTACTCCGCCATCAAATCAGCCTACAACTAGGCTTCGGTGACAATGAGTTCCAATCTCCGATCTCCCACTCAAACTCCTACGTCATTTGCTTGTCTTCCCTCCAGACATAATTGCACTTTGCCCACCAAATCACGGCAGTTGCGAGTTATGTTGTTCTCGAAAATGCAATTTCGACAAGATCACGATATCGGATGACGAAAACCAACTACTGAACAAATTTAAATGGCAACAACGAGAACCACGCCAAAACTCCAACAAACGCAACCGGATCTTTTCCTCATGGAGCTCCACTTATTTGGTCGTCGACGATGGTGGCTTACGGTGAAGAGAGAGAAGCGAATGAGAGAGATAATTGGTATGGGGAAAAAGACAGGAAAGAGAGAGAGAGAGAAGATGGATGTTGAGGAGTAAGAAAGAGAACACAATTTTTTTCATTTTTTAAATATAAATGATTTTATGACATTTCCTGGAAACTTTTTAACATATGGTAAAAATCAATTTACTCTCCGTTTTTATGAAAATCTCCTAATTATCCCAAAAAGAAAAGAGCCTCTGGCACCAATAGCAGATCAACGTTTCCCCAAAAATACTATTTCATTGCATGGCAAAAGATAACATTCAGCAAATTTTACAGCATTCTAGAGTTTCAAGATCTAGGGTTGCATTAACAACTATAACTCTCCTCTCTAACAAAATTAACAATCTCACCATTTAATGTTAATTAAATTTTCTATCTCAAAACAAAAAAATGAGCCCACCAAGCTTGCTTATTGTCCCTGATGTGTACCTTTCGCTGCATCACTGAAACAATCAAAATACAAACTTTTCCTCTTCTGCACCAATGGTAAGTACTCTATCTCCCATCTCCCCGAGAGCAGCTGCTGTTGAATCGCTTATGCCCAACAGATATTGTAAGCGGGAAAGCTTTTCAGGTGCTGGCTCACTTTTCATGTAGATGGCGTAAAGATCAGCAAGCTCCTCAGGCACGTCCCATGAGAGGGGATTCGAAGGAACGGCTTTGTCGCAAGCCAGCAAGTCGTTAACAGACGATATCTGCAATGGCAGAAAGTAGGCTTCAAAATATGCACTTAATAAATAGATTAAAAGAATAACAACATTAAAAGAACAGAATGACAACATTAAAAGAACAGGATGTACAAAGTCTTGACGAATCATACCACTCCTTGACGATTTCTCTGCCTTAGTAGTGCAACAGCCTGAATCAACGAATTTGATAGTCTGCTTTGGGCCAGCTCGTGAACAACACCTTTTGCCTTCACTGAATTAATGTTGAGATCTGCCGGGATTTTCTCATAGACTTCATTCTCATCAAATTCTCCGGTGCCTGATGAAAAAATCTCATCCACGGTCTTTTTGAAGAGGTTCTCTCTCAAGCTCTCGGATATCATGCTGTCCAAATCAACGTTTGCCTCCTTAAGTTCTCTAATCTGCTTGATATTTAATCTCCCCTGACCAATGGCTGTCTCAATAGCAGCTGCCATTTTCGTCGTCGTAATGCTCTTTATAATCCTTTGAGCATATTGTGAAGGTAAGCCAACTTGCTTTTCCAACTCACTAAGCTGTTCCACTCTGGCTTTTGTCAATTGCCCATCAGCTAAAATCACCTCCGCTTGCTGCCTGAAAGCTTGCTCGGCCAAACTCCTATGTACTTCTACTATTTCCGTGGTGCTCAAACCCAAAATCCCACCAAGCTGATTCAGTAACACATACTCTGAATCATCTTTCTTTGTAGTGATCTGAGCACCAAATGGAATTCGGGTCACTTCACCAGTTAGGCAAAAGAGCAGGTATGTCTTGTACAGATCAGTCCTATCTCTTTCTGGCAGGTCATCTTTCAGAGTTATCTCAGTCTGTCCAGGCTTTCCCAACTTTGCAGAAAGCTCCTTGCTAGGCTTTATTTTCCGGAGAGTCTGGAGAGATTCCCATTCCTCATCCTCTTCAACTTGTTTTTCCTCCTCCTTTACAGGCTCTTCTGATGGAGTATCAGCTGGTTCACCTTTTATGTCTTTCACCAACTCCGTCACAACCAAGGTGTTGAATGCTATCATCTTTTTAAGTTCTTTTGCTGACTCGGTACGATTTCCAGCTGCCCGAGCTCGTTTTATGTAGTTAATAAATATTTTTCGAACCTACATAGATCACATAGGTGAATAAGAAATCAAGAGTAATCTACATTGGATGCAATACCAATTACAACAAGAAGAAAATGAACCAGATACTTACTGCCTTACTGGCAATTGACATTGCAGTCTCCCTAGTCAATTTCAAGCCGTGTGCTGCCTTTCTTACAGATTGCTTAATATCTGCATCATAACCATCCACTCCAGCCGCAATGGCCTCCTTCACAACCTAGAAAAAAGAAAACAAGAAAAAAAATATATAACAAGTGTGTGGCACCAACATAACAAGTGGGGATATGAGGCTGGATAACATGCATGTTCTATAACTACGTTTTTAACCATCCACTCCAATAATTTCAATCAGAATCACCATTTTTCTATTGAAAACAAATAGGAAAAAAGAATAGATGGTCACCTTCTCAAACAAACTGCCGCAGATATCTGCATGAGCTGCTTCAACTGTTGGCTGAGGTATGCAGAGCATTACACGTAGCTTCAGCAAAGCAACAACATCCTGCTCGTCCAGTTCTCCATCAGCCACACACTGCTGGAGCTTTTGACGGTAAATTTCTTTAAAAAATTCAAAAAATGTTAGAAGATAACAGTGGAAAAGCATGAACTTCCTATTTTGGAACTAAATACCATAACAGAAAATTTGAACTCATTAAGATACTTGATGCCAGTTTACTCATAAATATGCAGATGACAGGTAATACCTTCGTGAATTTCACTGGCTTTTTGTGGGTCAAAGTGCAGCTCTTCACAGATATTTTGAAGGAATGCTGCTTTGCTATCAGCCATTTCTAGATCACCCCCAGTAACAGCCTGTGCAAGTCGTTTACGATATACCTTTGAGGTAACATCGAGCACAATTGCTTCTGCTTCTCGTTTTCCTAAGCCAAATATATTCCTGAGCTGATTCAAAGCCGAAAGCTTCACAAAGCAGGAACCATAATAGATATCAGTGTCAACAACAACAAACCCAACAAAAAAAAAAAATACAGAAAATACACAATTAATATCAGGAAAACGCTAACAGACATAAAGCAGTAGACAAGCATAATTATAAAATCACACAGATAAAATTTCTCTAGAGCCACAGATTCCCAATATGCTGAGCAACTCAATTCTCTTCCGGTAAATTTTAAAAAATAGCAATCAATGAGGAAGCACCAGTTACAGACATTTCCTAAGAAAACAGACAATTGTCCATGCCACAAGAACACAACTCTACCCCACCTTCGACAAAATATTTTAGCAAAATCAATAAGTAGAGATTAACACATTAGAAAGAAAAACCTAAAACGAAGCCAGTGTTTGCTACCTTATTTTCTTCCATGCGACCACCAGATAAAGCATCTGTAACAAAAGCTCTAAAAAGAAGCTTTAACTCATCAATCTTCTTGTCACCATCATACTCACCACCTAAGCCAGGCAACAAAAAGAAGCTTAGGAATACTTCATGGTTAAGAAATTGATATAGATCTTTTTCTTTTTCAAACTGAACTTAGTTGGGATACTTACCTAGAAGAGAAACTGGACCAACCCCACGAGCAAAGCGATCTGCTTCAGGGTGGTTCTTTAATGAGATAAGTAAATTATTGAGGGCCAGTATTTTATCAAGCTCTTCCACAACTTGCTTAACTCCCTGACTGAAAAAACCTAATTCAATTAGTTCACGACAAAGCCACGCTGGAGAATAATAAAGATAAACAAAACCAAAGCCTCCAAGCTTAGAAGAAGGGAGTGGGGGTTGGGAGTACAAACACTCACAGTTACAAATCAGCATAAATGACATAAAACACAAGTGAAATTCTCAGATATAATTATTTGGATGATTCTATTGGCATGCCCCTCCTCTAAATACACACCCCTCTTAATTTGAAATAATAAAATTTACTTATTACACACCCATGTGTACTGCAAAATTTCCCTTGATTCTATTTCCATAAAATAAAAATTATTCTACCACTTCAAATATCTTCACAAATTTATCATTTTAATTTATTATATTTACTTTATTATTTTCTTTTTCTATTTCTCTCTTCATTTTTTTTGTTTTTGTTGATGATGCTCCAGGCATGAAGCCTTTTTTTCACGTAATGCATTTTTTTTTTAAATACATTTACTATTTATATTTTTAAATGAGTGTTTTTACTACTACAGTTCTTAAATTAAAAATTTTTAAGGAAAAAAAAAAAGAAAAGAAAATAAATATAATTATTAAAAAAATAGAATTTATAGTGATAGTGAGGTTTTGTGTTGTTTATTTAGGAATAAAAATGCCCTTAAAACATAAGTAACAAATTAAGGGTGTGTTTGGCACTTGAATTGCGTTCGTATTGTATTTGAATGCAATGCAATTTTCATTCAAACGCAAAAGTAATGCATTCAAATACTAATTACATCATAATTTAAATCCAATACAATCACAATTCACTATTCCGCTTTTGCTATTACTTTTATCAATTACATCACATACTTTCTTTCTCTCTATTTTATCAATCACATCGCATATAATACAATTCAAATACTTTTTATCCAAATAAATATTGCATTTGAATGCAATGTACATATTTTTCATCTAAATGCATATTGCATTCAAATGTAATGTAAACGCAATATATTATCCAAACGCCCCCTAAAGGTTACATAACACCCCCCCCCCCCCCCCCCCCCAAAAAAAAAAGAAAAAGGGTAAAAACATATAAATGGTTATATACATAGTACGTAAATATTGTTTATATGTGTCTCTATGTTATATACATTGTACGTAAATATTGTTTATATGTGTCTCTATGTTATATTGTAGAGTATAAAAATTTGTTACATTTATATACGAAACTGCAAACACAAAATTTAAAAAAAAAAAAAAAGGAAAGAAAAGAATTACAGCTTTACCAAAAAAAAGGGAACAAGGACGGATTCAATTAAAGAAGAGAGGAAAATTTTTTTTTTTGAAATATATTCCTTATATAGTTTTATGAAATAGTCATTAAAAGTCAAGATATTCTAGTTATATTTGGGAAAATTAGAGAAACTAAGAATTAAAGTCAACTAAAGTAATGTCCTTTTTTTGACCTTTTATGGTCTTTTTGTAATAATTTTTAAGTTAAAAGGGGTGTGTCAAAAGTATAATGGGGTGTGAATAGAACCACCTTAATTATTTTTAACAGTTAAATCAAAGAAAAGATTGTCAATCATTTTTTTTTTTTGACTGCTGACATACAATAATAGATACAAACAGAAATTATGTAAAGTAGTAGAGATCATACGTTGCTCTTGCCCTGTTCTTCAATATACTGAGTGCAGACGAAATATTTTCCTCAACCAGTTTTCTTGTATGCTCCTTCAACAAGTCCTCGGCATGCTGCACAAAGCATAAACATCCAAGTAAACAACTATCGGCCAGCTGCAGAAAGACGACCAATGACAAATGTACAGTGAGAAAGGCACCTCATCACTGAGTCGATACAGTCGTTGTGCTTCTCTAAGGCTAACAAGCTGCTCAATACTGATGTCTGAGGAAAAAAAATTCAAGTTCTGCAATCATTAAAGGTAAAAGGGTAACTTCCAACTCCAACTATACAGCTAACCAATTTTCCTTTTTCTTTGACGTCATAGGTTGTCAAGATTCATGATGTTTTGTTCGTTTCTGTTTTCTGTTTTGGTTTTGGTTTTGGTTTCTTTGAGGATTTCTCATCCTTTCTTTTGTATTTCATTTTATTATCAACAGAAGTTTTTTCATGACCCAAAAAAAAAAAAAAATTATACAGCAAACAAGCTAATCATATGGAACTGTTTAAAGCTGCAGAGAAAACAAAATACAACATTTTTCTCTTTTTTTTTAAATGACGGAACAAAAGGCAACATTATTCTTCTCCAAAATGTTACAGGCACGGCACTAAAGTGAGAGAATTTATCAGTTGTCCCATAGATAAGGGACAAGTCATATAAAGAAGTGTTCAAACTGCTCAGATTAAAATCGCACTGCCAAAATCATTCATCTGAGACAATTAAAGGCCTTAAAGGCATAATATTTACCTCTGCCAATTGATTTCAGTCTTGAAGCATATAGCCGCTGGGCATTATCACGGATAGCAAGCTCAACCTGAGAGAATGAAATTAACATAAACCACACGAGCAAATGAAGGGGAAAAGAAAAAATAATAATAATAAGAGAGAGAGAGAGAGAGAGAGAGAGAGAGAGAGAGAATGTGGAGCCAATACATTATAAAATTTTACTAAATTTAGATCCCAGAAAAGCAAGTTGGTAAACCAAAGGAAACATGGAACAGATGTTGTTACATATGAAATTTGGAAGAAATTAAATGTAAAACTACCTGAGAATCAGTGACTTTGAAAACACGTTTCCAAGGTAAAAGAAAAGAGGATGCATCTCCAAATACTAGAGTTGAAACATAAATCAGCTTCTGAAATGCCTGCACTGGAGAAACCACTACTAATGCTCAAGCTCCATATCATCTTCCACTACCATACTATAACCTCAAAGTTTAACAACCATTAAAAACAGCATAAAGACCTACCCGACGTTGCTCTATATCAGCATCACGATCACCTGTCTCAAGCCTTTGCCTAAAAATCCTTCGACCAATCTGGAAACCAACAAGACTAATCCAATTTGAGGAGTTGAACATTTAAATTCTTCTAAATTCACACCCCATTAACCATGTACCTCCATATGCATTGCTGCCGCCTCAGGGTCATCAATGCCCAAAGCATTCTTGAAATTGATGATTGTATCGACTTCATTTCCGCTAAGATCTTCACTTCCGGGAGGAAGTACAGACGAAACAAACCTAAAGAGAAAAAAAGGAAATAACCAAGATTATAAAGAGTAAAAGAGTCCCCAGAAAAGATAATGCTCAAACAAAATTCTGGTGTACACACACATTTTTTTTTTTACAAAATATGAGAAACATAGGGGCAGTTTGGAACATTGGTTCCAATTGAAATTTTCCAACCCAACTATGAAACTCCCAAATCTACATCTCACTTCTATTTCTTTCATTTTCAAAAAACTACAATATCAAAAATCCATAACTTTCTTTCGAGCCAAAATGAGATGATTTTTTTTTTTTTTTTGGTATAAATCGCACAAAATGACTAGGGGAACAAAACAAGTTTCAGATTATATATTTTCTTTTTTCCGAACACAATTTAAATTTTCACCCTATTTTCTATATGACAATTCATTTCTAATTCACACTTCAACCAAAAACACATTTCGATTCCATCCTAAAAAACTCCAACTCCAACCATTATTTCAAACGGGCCCTTAATAGGAATTTGAAGTGAACTCACCGGCAATACAAATCACTAAGCTCCGCGCCAAACGCCTCGTCTTGCTTGCTCACGCCATATCTAAAGACAACAAAACAACTCCAATGAAACTTGGTGCAAAACAAATTATGACAATAACTCCAATAAGAAATAAAGCTATAATCATCGTATCAAGGTTTAACGATTAGACCATTAAATCGTTCTCGATGGTACGAATCCCTTGATCAGATAATTAGATTGACAGTATCAACTTCACCGGAATTAGGGAAAAAAAAAACTTAGATACATTCAAGGTAATAGAGAAACAAGAACCGACCTTTGGGCAATTCCTTCGATGTCCTCCTTATTGACAGCCCTGGGGCCGTCGCTCCCGGCGACATAATTGTGCAATTCCACGGCAGCAACCTCAGGGACGCAGGCATTAAGCGCATAGGCGGCGGCTCCACCAGCGGCACCGAGAACGACGGCGCCTCCCAGCGCGGCGTTCTGAGTCTTCCCGAGCCGGAACCCGAGCCCGTAGCCGGCGGCGACGGCGCCGGCGAAGACAATTGCCGAGCTGGCCAGCCTCAGCGGCGGCGAGAGCTTCTCGACGAGGGGCTGGATCCCGGTGAGCTCCCTCGGCCCGCCGAATACATCGGAGGGAGTAAGCGGCAGCGGCGGAGACGTGGCGGCGCCGGATTGGTCGGCGGCGGGGTTCGAGGAGCTTCGGGGTATTGAGACCCTGAAACGGCGACGTTGGAGACGGACCGAGGTTGTGCTGGTTGGGAGAGGGAGGGGGTTGAGGAAGGTCGAGCGGCGAGGAGCTGAGGGAGGCACAAGGACGGCGGAGGAATTCATGGTGGCTCCTCCTGAGGGGAAGAAGAGAGGCGGAGTGGAGACGACGACGACGTCGTTTAATAGGGTTTAACAAGGAAGAAGAAGGAGAAGAAGAAGTGAAGAGGGAGAAGAAGAGGAAGAGGGAGAAGTGAAGATACAAGGGAGTCAAGATAGAGAAGAGGAGAGAGAGAGAAATGAAGACGACAAAGAGATGAGGAATGAGACTGAAAGTCATGGTATGGGCCTTCGTGCCTGAAAGTCAAGGAATGAGACTGAAAGTCATGGTATGGGCCTTCGTGCCTGAAAGGCATGGAATGAGACTGAAAGTCATGATATGTGGTGAATTGGGCCTGGATGGGCCTTTGTGCCAATCTGTTAACGATAAGGCAAAGTGGAAGGTAAGGAGAAACGACAACAGTTGGGAACGAATAAACGATGTTTTCTTCTGCCTCTTTCTTTCCTTTTTTTTTTTTTTTTAATATGGAGAACAAAAGACAAAATGAAGAACTAGATTCGAAAATAATAATTAAAGAACATAAATTACAGTAAATTGTAATTTTCTAAAAATAATTAAAATAAATAAGAAGTTTTTAAAATAATTATAATAAATAATAAATTTACTAAATATATAAAAAATTTATTAGGTAGATATATTTATAAGACGTTGATAAAGACGTTTACTTGCGTTAGAAAAACATCCTTACATAACCCAATGTGCAATAAAAAATAAACTTAAACAAAAATAAAGAGAAAATAAAAATTTACATATTTTAGTAAAATTGCTTACGATACAAGAGAGGGAGAATAAAATTTTTTATTAACAATTTTAAAATTATATACTTAATAAACATTCTCAACTGTCTTATACCCAAAACCTTTTACACGATTTGTCTATCTCTCCTCTCAATTTCTCTCATGGAGAAGACGCTCTTTTGATTCTTCTAAGCACACTTAATTTTAAACAATAAACCTATTTATAAATAGGACATAATATTAACACTATCATAAATTCACAAAATACAAAGTTATCCAAAATTAATTTAAGTCATATACCTAATAACTTCATGTAAATGCATCATTTATTTAATAAATTAGACATAAATAAATTATTTACTCAATAAATCTATTGTTTATTATAAATATTTTAATAACTTATTATAATCAAACATTTTATTTAATTCAATTATTTTCTTATGTACTTAAAATGAAATATAAAATAAACGACATAAACAAAAAAAGTGTAATAAGATTAAAAGTCAGCAAAATGAAAATGAAGAAAAAACTAAATAATAATAAAATGAAAATGTTGATAAAAGAAACGACATCAAAGTTAAAACGAAAATATTGTTGAAAACAACTATATATTATCAAACGAAAGTATAATAAGACGACATAAAAAACTAAACGACAACAGATGGAAAACAACAATAAAACTAAACAACGACAAATAAAATGAATACTACCAAAACTATTAGAAACGACAAGAAAAACAACACTCAAATAGTTAGACTGGAAAAATAGACATTAAATCATATATAAACGAAAGAGAGCAAAGGACGAACGACAAAATAATAAAAAGGAGAGTAAAAATTTAACAAGAAGTGACGAAATAAACGATACCATTAACAAGTCGACGAAAAGAAAAATAAAACCACAGAAAACATAGAAACGACATGATGGGAAACGACAAGAGGTGGATGAAACGTAAAATTGACAAGAAAACAGAGGAAGAACGACAACAGAGAAAATAAACGACGAAAAACAGTCTAAACGACTTAAATTGTGAAATAAAAATATACGTGATAAAAATGAAATATCGTTGAAAAGGAAGCAACGACACCCAAGTAGTAAACCGACAGAAAAAAATAAATAAATAAAACATCGACAACGCAAATCCAAGTCGTTTTGCAACAGCAACAGCAACAGATAATTAAGGTAGCTTTTGGTATTATTTTTGAAATCTGTTTTGTTTTCAAATTATCCGAATTTGAGATCGTTTTGAAAATAATTCTGAGAACGTTTCTAAAATTGTGTTTGGTTTTATTTTCTGAGTGTATGTTTTAAGAAACAAAAAAGTAAAATTGTGTTTGGTTATATTTTTGAAAACCAGTTATTTTATAAGTATTCTATAAAAACATATTTATGTTTGATTTAAAAAAAATTATTATGAATACCAAAAATTAAAAATTAATAAAAAATTTTAATTGAAAAATGAATTAAAAATTAATAACTATAATATTTAAGTAATTACTATATCAATTAAATCTTAATTAACCATAATAATTAAATCAGAGAAATGAAAGAAAGGGGAAAAATGAAATCAGAGAAAACGACTTTTAATCGTTTTCAATTTTACATTAGGAGCAAAGGTGATTTTAGATTCGTTTTAAAATCTGTTTTCAAAAACAATACAAATCAAACACAATTTCCCACCAATTTTGAAACCGATTTCCCAGGGAATCGTGAAATCAATTTTGGAAACAAAACCAAACACCCTCTAAATTACCACTTTTACCATCGATCCAAATCAATCCAGCAGTAGCAAAAGAGGGCCATTATGGTCATTTCAGTGATCCGGAACCAAAATCACTCCCTCTTCGCTCGTCAGTCCCTTCGTCGTTCGTCCATTCCGCTCCTTCTGGCGCCAGGCATGGCCGTCTCCTCCCTCCGAGTCCCGCTCTCGCCATGGCTCGCGAAGTCCCCAACTTCTCTTACCTTCAGAACTTCTTCAATCCCGATAATACCCCTACGCCTGAACCCTATTTACTACCACCGCTGCTGCTCGTCGTCTTCATCTCCGACCTCCGCGACCCACCCGGAGAAATGGGAACCCTTTCGAAAGAAGAAAGTCGTCTTGCGTGTCGGCTACGTCGGAACCCACTACAGAGGTTCGTTTTTTCTTACTTAATTATCATTTCATTCTCTTCATTACCTTTCCCAAATCCCACTTCAATTATTTATTTTTATTTTTAAATAATTTCAGGCCTGCAATTGCAACGAGACGAGCATTCACTTTCCAGTAAGTTCTCTCATTCCCTTACCCTTTTTGGCTTAGTTAATGATTACGGTTAATTTTTTCTTTGTTCTTTTTGCTTTTTTTTTTTTTTTCTTGTTACCTATCGTTTCAGTTTTGACATATATTAAAGGATAACGTTTTTTAGATTTATAAATCAATTTTTTGTGGGGTAAAATGATGAAAACAAATAATTAAATAAATAAAAGTTTATTTGGGTGGAAGCCCACACTCGGTGATGGATGGGTCGGTCCCTAATGACCAGAACATATTGGATTGTGGTTGTTATTTGATTTTTTTTTTTTTTTTTTTAATTTGCTGTTGTTGTGGGGAAATTATATTGAGTGTTGATATTGACATTGAGTAACATTAAATTCAATCAGCTTAGCATGCGTGGATGGGGTCTGGCTAAAAAATGCATTGCCATTTTGAAATGTAGCTATCGAAAAGGAGCTGGAAACTGCCATCTTTAAGGCTGGTGGTATTCGTGATAGTAATTTTGGGGACCTTCAGAAAATCGCGTGGGCGAGAAGTAGCCGAACTGATAAAGGGGTAACTATCTATCTAACAATACAATTTCTTTCAATCTGTTGAATATCCATTGTTTGTGTTGCTTATAGGATTTTCTTTTTTTTCTTTTTTTTTTTTTTGGCTCCTTCTTCTTTTTCATGGTGTTGTAAGGTTTTTGTTTTCGATCTTTTGTTATGTAGGTTCACTCGTTGGCCACTACGATATCGTTGAAGATGGAAATCCCTGAAAATGCATGGAAGAACGACCCTTGTGGGATTGCTCTTGCAAATCACATTAACACTTATCTTCCTCGCGACATCAGAGTTTTCAGCATTCTACCTTCACAGAAGTGAGAGCTTAATCCTACACTGTTTAGTTATTGGAATTTGGAACACGGTAGCTATTTACAATTTGAAGTAATTCCAATTGTTTTGGCTCTTTAAGATATATATGGCATTTGGGTATGCTGTTGAATTTCAAAGGTATAGAAAATAAGCTAATCATTTTCGGTTCAGCCTCACTTTTATGCTTTTGGTATGGCTAATTGAACCATAGAAAGTTCACTTGCATGATTCTCTGCCACAACTGTTTTCCTTACCTATTTATTTTACTTTTTTTTTTTTTTCTCAGGAGTTTTGATCCCAGAAGAGAGTGTATTCTCCGGAAGTATTCCTACTTCCTTCCTACGGATGTTATTGGGATCAAAAGTAATTTTACTGCAGATGAAATTGATTTTCATATCGCAGATTTCAATGAGATATTAAACACTTTTGAGGTGTGCTGCATTTCGTTGTTTGACTTCTTCTTCTTCTTCTTCTTTTTGTTTTGTTTTGTTTTTGTTTTTGTTTTTGTTTTTGGTTTTTATTTTTTTTTAAACCTTCTTTCCTGTGAGGAAACTTATTGAACTATTAAGTTTGTGTCCATCTTGTCTTTTGTAGGGAGATCATGCTTTTCATAACTATACAATAAGAGCGAAGTATAGGATGCAGTTCCCTGGAAAGAAATCTTACAAGAATGGCGGTGTGTCAAGAAGAAGGAGAATCTCTGAAGAGGAATCAGAGTCTGAGGCAAGTGACGGAGAAGAAAATTTTGGATTGGATGGACTGCGTATCTCAAATGCTGAGGGACTGAACCAAAATTCGTTAGCATCCAATGTTTCTCATAAGACTGTAGTTGATGCTCATGAGAAGCATGGAGATGTTGCAAAGGATCAGGGTTCCAGTTTACCTAGTCTTGCGAGATGGCTATATGAACCTGATGAGACCGATAGAATAGGTGCGTCACATTTCAGAAAGATTTTTCACTGTTCTTGTGGAAAGCTCGAGAAGTCTCTTGGATTTAATTATGTTGAAATCTCCATATGGGGGGAGTCATTCATGTTACATCAGGTGAGCCTTTTTCCCTAGCTAATTAACTCAAGATTCCGGTTGGTTTATCATGATTTTAATGGTATCAGTAAATAATTTAAGTTTACATAAACACGACACTAAGATTTTACTGAAGTATCTGTCAGCAAGATTGCCTTTTAGAAGAAATTCAGGGATAAGAAACCGTTATATTTTCCTTCTTGTTCTAGTATTGAATTTACAAATTTCACAACATTTTAATGTTATACATACACTTTTCAGATTCGCAAAATGGTTGGAACTGCTGTTGCAGTAAAGCGGAATTTACTCCCAAGAGATGTCTTAACACTGTCAATGTCCAAGTTCTCACGAATTGTCCTTCCACTTGCTCCATCAGAAGTTCTGATCTTAAGAGGAAACAGCTTTTCAATAAGAACAAGAGCTGGAAATCAAACTAGGCCCGAGATGCTGACAATGGTTGAATCAGAAGAGATTCTCAAGGAAGTTGATGATTTCTACGCATCCGTAGTGATTCCTCAGGTTACCAGGTTCTTGGATCCTTCAGCATCACCTTGGAGGGAATGGGTTGAAAATTTGGATCACAATACAAGAATTCCAGATGCACAGTTAGATGAAGTCAGGATTGCTTGGAACACATGGAAGGAAAATTATGAGCTCAAAACCGGTGTTACATCAGTGACAAACGAACGAGACGAGGTAAATTGTTACTGGTCTTATTTTGGTATTGATCTCTCTGAAATTTGGTTGCGGAGTTTCCTTTGGGCGGAGATACAGCTTCTTCTAACTTGTTACCTACGTTCTTTCCAAGCATTCCGTATGTCTAAATGTCTTTTAAGAATTCTATCTTTTTTTAGGAAGAGTGTTCTTTCACTTGAAGCCATATAATTGCTCTATTTCTTGAACTTTTTGTTAAGAATCTTCAATCATGAAAAATTTCTCATTAGCTACTGTCTGGGACTCTTTCTGTTTAGTATATACGGTAGCCTTGTATGCACAAGTTCTTGATAGTTAATACCATTACTTCATATTGATTTTAACAGGAATTTGCTGCAATTGAATAGAGTCTATTCCAATCTCGTGCGATCCAAGAAACTTGGTGATTCTTCAGTATAGGCTTCCTGCGCATTGGAGACTTACGATAAAGAGAATGGACGGAACTTGCATGTTGATCGACTGAAGAAAAAGGTAAGAAACTGAGCTATGTGTTGTTAAGAGAATAACCCGAATCCAAGGGGGAGGGAAAAAACAACATCAGCAGTTATCACTTGTCAGCATCTGGCTCGGTTAGCTAGTAGCCGGAGCACATTTATTATTGTCACAACTCACATGCATAAAAATGCCATTTTTTGTTCTTGACATGTATGGGACAGCAAATGTCTGCTCAGAGCAGTTAGCAATTATTTTTTCCTCCTATTTTGAATGAAAATCTTGTCGCAGCATTATTTACATATTGGCCACATGTAGAGAGAGAAGACAGCCTTTCAACAAATAAATCTAAAAAAAGAAAAAGAAAAAGAAAAAGAAAAAAAGGTTCACAACTGTCAGAATTTCATGTTGTTCTCCGAAATTGTTATATTTTTCCTAATCTGATTCTAATATCATCGAATAGTTAAAAACTGTGTTCTATTGGTATTCGTTGAATCTTCCTTCTTTCCTGATAATCGGCTTGGAATTTATGTATTTGTTTCTGAGAAATTGAGCGGGTGTGCGTGTCTATTCACAAGGGTCCTACTGAGTATTCTTTTTCAGGTAACTACGCGTCACGTAACAGAAATATTCCAGGTTTGTCGGACTTGTGACTTTGGGATTTCAATGGCATCTATGGAATTATAAATTGGGAATTTCCGTTTGTTGGTCAAGCTATTGTTTGGGCACCTTTAGCCTTGATAGTTGATAGCATAGCATCAACTATGCTATGAAAATCAATGATAGGCCGTTTGACAGAGTTTTTGTTTTTCTTTTTAGCCGCATAAGGAGGGAAGTAAAAGTTATGACTTTTTAGTAAGTGTTTGGAATTTTATTTTTGTAAGTACTTTTGAAGTCGAAATGAATTTAAATTTTTTTAATAAGTATTAAAAATATCAAAATAAAGTTTATAATGTGTAATTTAAACTCTAATATAAGTTTTAAAGTCTATTTAAAAGAGTTTTTGTTAGAAATTATATATATATATTTTGCTTTATTAGAAGTTATTTTAAAAACTAGAATCTTTTCTGATAAATTATTAAAACACATTTGGAAACAGTTTTTATACTAAAAGAGTTAAAATCAGTTTCTAAAAAACTCTGTCAAATAGGCTTATAAACAAGGTTACAAAGAGACCATTTTATATCTCGGCGAGATTCGATATTTAATTTCAGTTTGAATGTTAAGCCAGAATTAGCATGAGAACAAAAACGTTTGTTGATCTAAAGATTTTAAACCCTTTAGCCAATTATCTCTCCCTTTTCTTTCTATTTCTCATAGTCTACGTACCCAACATATTCTGAATGTGGCTGAGAAAAAGTTAATAATGAGTTAATTTCTGATTGAGGAAGTTTGCTTAATCAATAGTTTTCATTCAAGTGTCTCGGCAATTTGTCGTAGTTGTATTGGTTGGGTTTATTCTCCACTCAATTTGACCCCACTTTAGACTCGTATCTTGTGCAGCGTTGAGCGTGTGGTAGTCAGAAGTGAAAACTAAACTCGTCCCTGGAATAAGCGCATTTTGAACTTTTCAAAGTGACAAGAAATATGCTTATTACCACAAAATCTCCCCAAGTATTTTCAGTTGCCTATCAAAAGGGTAAGTGGATTTTGAACGTTTCAAAGTGACAAGAAATATGCTTATTACCACAAAGTTTCCCCAAGTATTTTTAGTTGCCTATCAAAAGGGGTTACGCGTGATATGCATGTATAGCTTACAAACTAACCAAAAAACCAGACACCCAGTAATTTTAATGTTAACACAGAAATAAATTAAAAGAAGAATGGAAAAAAGAATACGATCATGTTTATGTTTTATATATAAGGCAACTCCTAGTTATATTGATTAATGTATTTCACAAGAGGTGTTAGACTGGTTGTCTTACCAAATATGCCTCTTTTCCAGCCAACAAAAAAAGTCTTGCCAAACCGTGATCACTGATTAAGATGGAAACAGTACGGAGGTTTATATTTTTTGTTTTTTAAGAGATAAAACATGGGATGAAAATACAGACCGTGTTCGCTTATATGCATGTAGGTGCACGTGCAATTCTATGACACTCTGCTGTGACTGTGAGGATGTGCATGTTCGGTTAATCTGAAATAATATTGTTAGAATTCATTAATATTCGTACAATAAGTGTATCCGTAGATGTTATTTATTCACGTAGACGATGTAAATATAATTTAATAATAATCTCATATTAAATTTATTATTTTTTAACGAGCTTAAATTCATTATTATCCGACTTTGAGTAAAAAAAAAAAAAACACTTTTTGTTTTTGTTTAATAACAAAAATTATGTATATAATTAATAGCCTATATTTTACCTGTGGTGTATATATATATATTTTTTATTTTTTATTTTTTCGAGTTTAAGATGAGAAAGATTCAAATATTTTACTTTATAAAAGTTTAAATGTAAGATTATTATATATTATACCGACAATCATTATAATATTTTCATGAAAAAAAAAGTTTTTTTTTATTTAAATTTTATCAGATTTCATGATAAAAAGCAGGTCTATCATAAAAAGGACGCAACTTATTTTACTTTGGAAAAAAAATTTCTGACATTCATATACTATAGTGGCAGATGTCAACTTCATCAGTCAAATCAACTTTAAAAAAAAAAAAGCTAGGAAGTAGAAAATAGATCATATGTAAAATAGAGAACAAAGAACTAGATACAGATATACTTATTCATGAAAAAGATTAAAGATTAAGGGGTCGTTTGGTTCTAGTTTTCCAGACCAAAAATTTTTGCTTTTTTTCAAAATTTTATCATTTTTTACTATTTATATCTCCAAAACGCTACAGTACACTCAAAACTTTAAAAGTCCATAACTTTGTGTATATAATACCAAATGAGATGATTTTTTTTTAAATTGTATAGAATTTCGAGAGGAACAATACAAGCTCCATATTGATATTTTTTTTCTAAAAAAATTTTTAAAATTTTTAATTTTTTCACCCCAAACAGTTTTTTCCCCCAAACACATTTTCTAAAATCAACTTTTTTCCAAACTCCAAAATTACATCTCCAAAACCTCCCCCAAACTCCCCCTAAAAGAAGGGGGAAAAAAAGAAGAAAACAATTAAATAGGAAAAATGTGATAAAGATGAAGATTTAGATTCGTTAATTATTCTAGTGGGTTAACTTCACTCCAGCTTTGGATGGCTCGGAACATTGCTTGTTCAATTCTCTGAGCATCTTTGCCACTACTTCGCTTGTTATCCTGCAAATTCAGCAACACAAGTACATATATATATATATATATCTATGTTATATGCATATAACACATAAATGTATAAACAGGTTGGTAATAGATTGGTCGGAAACGAGTGTGAATGGAAGTGTTTGGATAGGAGCTTCTAAATTCGAAATATAAGTGTATTTTATTATTATTTTTTTGATAAATAGGAGTTATACGTTTTATGCTTTATAAACATACACTTAAACATATAAGATGTATACATGCATGTAAATGGAAGTGGAATTTAGTTAATATCTTACGGTTACGACGACGATTGCTTCAAAATGAAAGTTATGGGAACAAGAAACCCTAGCGTGGAGCACATCAAGGCCGAGCTCTTCAAAGGCTTCCAATATGAAAACAAGCAATCCAGAGCAGCTTCTTTCAATCAATACCTTGACTACAAAGCCTCTTTCTTCGACTTCGACTTCAACTTTAACCTGCTACAACAATATTAGTCAACAATTTAATTACCAGAATTAAATTTCCAAATAATTAATCATTAAACTAATTACATATTGCATGCAAAAATCATAATATAGAGTGCGCATAATTAGTTACATTAATCCAGAGTTTAACTTTAATTACCATGGGGATTAATATTGAGTTGGGGCCAGTACTACCAGTGCTCCCAGAGTTTTGGGATGCCAAGTTGTCTTGATTTATTTTCTCCACTTTTAATTCCATATTTAACCCTTGCACGTACTTTGGTAGATCATCATCCACTTTAATTGGACTTCTACTGCGCTGCACACACAACAGCCGGCCAAAAGATTATTGTCAGCCGAACCGAGCTCACTTTGATTATTGACCTCTTTCTAAATTATTCTTTTAAATTTCCTTTTTTTTTTTTCTTGATTTTTAATTTCTTTTTTTTTTCAATGGGTAATTTTTAATTTCTTTTGTGTATTCTTGATATTCTTATCAACTCAAACTTACACTAATTAGCAGCTCATGAAATTAACTGAATTAGACACATACTTATCAAAATAAATAGCTTGAAGAAGGGCAATGAAGTCACGAATATAACACGCGAGTAACATAAACAAGCATGTTGTTTGAGAATAAAGTTATTGATCTAATTAATTCAAGATGATTAGAAGGATAGAAAAGCCCCTCCTCAGGATGAATAATGGTACTCCGTATGCCATAAACAAAAACGTCAAAATTAAATCAAGAAAACAATAGGAAGAAGATTGAATGATTTTCAACTAACAAGTTCTAAAAAGGTGTACAATAACTTGAAAAGGGAAAGTTTAGAACGATATAAGCAACACACTCGAATCCTTGAACGGTCAAATATTATTTTTTTAACACATACATATACACCAACACACACATATATATATATTTATATTTATATTTGGTGTCTCAGCATATTAATTTATGATCCACAGAGAGTATTCTAATATATGTCAAGAATTCCATATTTGTACAGTCAAGGCCAAGAAAGAATATCAGAAACTTGAGAAGTTAGAGAAATTTCGCACCGCATGGGAGTTGCTGATTGAACGAAGAAGTTGCAGTTTCTTGCATAAGGGCGCTTTCTTGTGCTTCCCAGAAACCATGGCCTCTCTCTCTCTCTCTCTCTCTCTCTCTCTCTCTCTCTCTCTCTCTCTGGAGCCCTTGAAGACTGTATATAAAGTGACTCACGGTGAACTATGTTCGTGAAGGAATATGATTATAATATATATATTTTTTATTTATTATAAATTTCTTGCGAGTGTGTGTGTGTATAGACACATGTACAAACACGTTTGTCTCCTTTTGAATGCGCATGTTAATTACATGCATGTGTAACAAATATGTATATATCGACCTTAGACGTCAATTACAAAAACAGACCATTTTGTCATGTAAATATAAAAACGCAAATATAACTAGTTATATTTTAATTGATTTTGCAGTTGGTGTTAGCAATATACCAACAATATTGTCCCTACCTAATTGAGTACCATTATAAGTGTAGGATTTGATATTTATTAGTATGTAATATTGATAATGTTTTACTTTTTTTTTGCTTGCTGACCCTTGTCACGAAGGAAAGGCTTCAAATATACAAATGCTCAACGCATAACATGCCACACACACATATATATTAGAACAATCAAGGCTGAATTAATGCATTATCCTCCGTGATTGCACATGAATATATATATTTATATATATATTTACATGTATATATTAACCATGAAGTAGTACTATCTAGTTTCGTCGTTCGATCACAACGAAATTAATAAACAATAATTAAATTCAATTACTAACTAAATATTAAGTAAGCATTTTTAAAAATATATATGACAAATATTTGTATATTGAGGGTACTTTAGGGACTTTACAGATGTAAAATCAACTTCATTGGTTTTTCTCTTACGAGTTTTTTTTAATCATAGTAATAAACCATTGTAAAATTTGTGCTTCTTATTGACTTACTGTTTTATGCAATTATATATATATTGATCGTGAAAAAGGTAAAATCAAACTCTACACTTTTAATTAAAATTAAGTATGATATTATCATAAAGCTATATTTGTAATCACGTGCAATTATATTATTTTTGATAGCATAACAAGACATCTCAAGCAAATGTGCATGACATTTACTTAAACATTTGGAAGGATGTGCTCGGTGGTGCTAAACTAGGATTCCGTACTCTAATAAATTTATTTATATATATTGGAAAGGTTTCAGGTCCCGCAGCAAAATACAAGTTCGACAATTATAACGTTTTGTTTAGAATTTTACAATTATTAATTGTTTTATATGTAACTTTAATTTAAAACTAAGTATAATGAATTAATTGATTTATATGTAACTTTTTATTTAAAATTTTATAATACTCTATTTAAACTTTTCGTAACATTTGTTACTGTTTAGAATTAAGTATAAAAAGGTAAATATTATTAACAAATATTATATTATAATCAAGTTACAGCATATAAAAAATATTACAAATGCCATTTTTATAGAATGGTACTGGACAAGAGACAACTTATGTGTATCTGTATATAGAGTTAGTAAAAGTCAATTAAACCTGGACAGCAGTTCAACTATTACACAAATCTAATGTGACACTCATTAATGTTGATATATATATATACATATATACAAACATTACCAGCTGCAAGAATGCCCTGATACGCATGTGAAGAATGTATGTACTGTACATATATATATACGTATACATGATGCATAAGCTAGGCCACGCAAATAATATATAAGAGCTAGCTAGAGTTCAACGGATGGAGTTATAAGAGCCGTGAAGTAATGGGACGTAAAGACAGAGGTTTGAAACAGAGAAGATAATGAAACAGACACACATTTACATGAGAGTGGGGAGAGGTTAGTGCTGTTGTGACCTGTGGGGTTACGTGAGAGTAAGGAATCTGCTCGTGATCATTTTTTGAGTATCGGACACCAATATCGAAACTAGCAAAAGATGCGTCAAGCCTATCTTCAGTTTCTGCTCTTTCGCATATGCCTCCAAATCTTCCTCACGGGAACACACCACACCTTACTCTCTCTCTCTCTCTCTCTCTGTTTTTCCTTAAAAGGGAAACCGCTATGCTTAATTTGGGAACGTGTCGCGTTCCTTTTGTTTCGTTTCCAGCGCGCGACATACGCAACTTGCCGTATCAATTAATTAATCAAAGACTATTATATATACATATGACGTCATAATATATATATTTATATGTGTGTGCGTGCATGGCATGGAATGTCTTGACCGAATATTGTAATGTTTGTTGTCTAGCTAGTGTCATTGACGCGAGAAAGGGAGTTAATAAATATAATCAAGTAATTATTCAAGAATCCAATAATAGAATTCCAAACTCAACTAGCACTTACTTATATATGTCCCATGCATTGAAGAGGAGATGGTATATATCTCTTTACTTATGGCTCCACATTTTATAGTGGGACCTTATGTTACACACTCATATCTATACATGTATAGAGAGAGAATAGGGAGAAAGTGTGTGTGACCTATATGATAATGGTAATTCATATACGACAAAGTTTTTTTTTTTTTTGGACAATTCTTATCACCATTTCAAACTGTGATGCAAGTTCTATATGATAATAGTGCTTCGTACGTATGTGATAAAATTTATTTTTATGGGACAATTCTTATCACCATTTTAAACCGTGGTGTATGTTCAGCATGTTATTTAAAGACGAATTTTGTCTATTGGTTGGATTTATCAGCAGTGATGATCATGTGTTAGCTGGACTGATGGCCCAAGCTTTGTTTTCTTCGGGAGGTTTGTCAATTGTCACTGTTCAACACTGTGGAACCATCTATTCACATGACTATATTTAACAAATACAAACATACGTAATTACATCGAAAGAAATAAAATCCATGTCCATTTCCCGGATCCTCCTTCTTGTCCCTTTGTATCCTTAAAAATCTCCACTGTTTTATCTTCTTGGGAAATGATGATTAATTAAAAATGGGAAAAAAAATAGCATAGAGGGTATGAGGTATAAGAAATATATATTTTTTAATATATAAGAAATGCATAGCATAGAGTGTATGAGGTATAAGAAATATATCTCAATTCTACTCGTTAGATCATATATAGTAATCAATAGTTCATATTAAATTTAAATCATCCATTATGCGCGGGTATGACAATAAGAAGTGCTAGACCATTTTTAATGCAATATCAAATTAATATTTCAATGATAAATTTTAGCATTTAAATAAAAAAAAGTGTTTTTAAATGCGATGTTATCTTTCACACCAAATTTATTATATGCTAAAATTTGTAGAAATTTGCTATAAAGTATAAATAATTTCATTTTTGATTCTTATCAGTTATTGTCTTATGTAATTATTATAATAATTTTATTTTTTATTTGTTTAAATGCTAAATGTTCACTTAGACAACTTCTAAAGCACAATAATAATGAGAAAAGGTAGAAATAGCATTAGAAATAGTATAATGTATTGAAGTATAAAGTAAAATAATGTTATTTTTCATATTAATATTTTGTAATAAATATAATATTAGTATATATAAATACATTGGAGATGAGCTTACCTATGAAAACTAATAATACCTAACACATGTTTCTTTATAAACCACTTTATTTTCATTGTGGAATTTTTTACTTTTCAACTCTTAAGAGATGTTACAGTTTATCCAACAATAATTACGATCTAATTACTCTTCTAAATCTTTTTCGGAGTTATGGTTTGCAGGAACAGCTTAGCAGTAATACCACACCCAGTCTCATCAAATGAGCAGAATTTAAATCTCTCCACCCTGAGTTTAGGGGGAAAAAAATCTTTTCTAGAGTTCGAGGTTTAAGATCTACAAATCATATTGATTATTTCAATCCCTAAATATCGAAGCTAGTTATTTGTTTAATTTGATGAATCTTTTATCTAACTAGCTAGCTAGAACAATTTAGCATTGTCTTCAGTATGTGGATATGGATTAATAATTTATAGTACGTTAACTTCCTTATATTCCCATATGAAAACATTACAACTAAATGGCAAATACTCTCTCACAATGACTCGCCAAATTTCTTTTCATCTGTTTTGTTTTGCTTTCTACTTCTGTTTGGACCAATTATAGTATTCAGCCCATAAGATGACATGTTATCAAAAGTGGATTCTAATTAATGATGAAAAGTAGCAAGAACGTCCGTCCATGAGTGTTGTTATGTTTTTGTACCTCTATTAATTAGTTGATTTTTGAAAAAAGAACAAGAAAAAACGAAAAGATGGGAAATTTCCCCCCTAAGAAAAGAGAAAGGAATTAACAGAAGGCAAAAAGTATATAAATTTCTGGAATTATCATATCAAGATCTCATATATGTGTGTGTGTATATATATATATATTACAAACACATGCGATGCAGGAAAATTAAGAGAAGGGGAATTGTTTGTACTGTTGTTCCTTGCATAGCATGTTTTTAACCAGAGAAAATTAATCATAAGAATCTTTAAAAGAGAATAATATCATTAAAATTATAAGTACTGGATTTTTTTATGTGATTTAGATAATTGGTCATTGAAAGGTATTTGTAGACACTTATACATATTATAAGTACTGGCCACCTCACTCCCGTTTAAAGTGCGACTCGTCTTATTATCTACATATTTAATTTTTTAAATGAACACACAGAAAATGAAGAATATATACTCGATTCACGGAAAGGTCTATTTTAAGATCCTTCGGAAATCGGTAATGTCGTGGCTACCAATTGCAGTCACCTTTAATAACGTGCGAGCTGCCTTCTTTTTCATGTTTCATGTTTTGTTTTATTTTATTTTATTTTTCTTGAATTGTATATTATGGAGCCGCTTACGCAATAATGGTGACAAAGGCATATATTTTCATGTAGCTATTTGTTTATAAGGAATTCTGAGAATGGTAATTGTATTTATTTTTGAAATAAGCACGGTGATTTGATTTATAATGAAAATGATTGATCATGATATTTATGGGGATTTTTTTTTATCATATATATATATATATCAAAATTTCCACTTGCGAATGATTTCTTCTCTCTTGTAGTTTTTGGAATCCACTTGGGAATGATTTCTTCTCTTTTGTAGTTTTTGGAATCCACTTGCTAATGAAATCTTCTTTATCGATCGAGAGCCTCGTATATATATATTATATGTATATATATAGACACACACACGGATGTGATGTAAAAAGGAGTGACAAAAGATATATGAGACACGTCAGAGGGCAAACTTATCTTGTCTGTATTAATTTCTAGCTATAATAAGATACACTATCAAAATTTATTATTCTTCAACACTTCCTTCTTCACAATCACACTACTAATAACAAAAGTCCAAAGTTATACAGATATAGATTCCTTTGGAAATTAAATAACTAAAAAAATAAAAAAAGATCATTTGCAGAGATTTAGCTGTCGTTTTTGCTGCCGCATTGATTAGTTGATATAGTCAACTTAAGTGGATCTTAAGCATTTTAATTATATTTATATGTATTTATTTTCCAGTAGAAATGCTTGTTTGATTGGGTGCGAGCATGAAGTGTATGTATGAACCTTCAATTCCGAACGAATATATTATAAGATGCTGGAGATATTCCATGATGTATTAATTTAATGATACATGTTGCCTTTTCGGGTTCTACACTAGATATATCTATTTAAATACATTGCTATATAACTTTTTTATTGTAACTTTTTTTTATTGTATATAACTTGTTTTTTATTGTATATAACCTTTTTTTATTGTATATATGGAAAAAAAAAGAATTTCTAAAGTTTTTTTTTAATGTTTTCCAAGTTTTATTAATTATATTAGAAAAAAATTGATTGATCAACACTGATTGATTGATATCAATTAGTAGGACTAGCAATTTGAGTCACAACATGAAACTCATACAAAATTGGAGGGTTTGGGTTTTCTTTAAATGGGTTTGGGTCAAAAAGAATCGAACTTATCAAACACGATTAAATAAAAGATCGAACCCACCAACCCGTAATTGACACGAAATAACTCGTTTAATAAATTGATTATATAGAGGTTGACATGAATACAACTCATAAATTATCTATTTATAATCTTTAATATATTTATATTGTTATATATATTATAATGTTTTACTATTTTTAATTTTGAGTTTTCAAAATTCAAAATTCAAATTTAATATATATCTTTTATTTTATGTATATATTTTAAAATTTTTTAATATAGAAAAGAAAATCTAGATTTTACTTTTTTTTTTTTAGTTTTTCATTGCCTTTTCAGTTCTGCTCACTTCACCCCATCGCCCTCCCCTTCTCTCACTCCATCGACCTTCGCGACAACACGACCAGTCGTCCCTGACCCTATCGTTATTATTTTATTTATATTTAATTTAAATAGGTTAATTCGGATCAACATAATTAATAAATAGGTTGGATTTGGGTTTGGGTTTGAGTTTGAGATTTTGACACGAATATTAAATGGTTTAAATTTAGTTAATAATGTTAATTAAGAATTATAACACGACACAAACACAATACGATAACATGAATTGTCAGCCCTATCAATTAGTATTTCAATTGTAGTAATTGCCTATAGTACTCAATCATGTATTGGATCTGAATGATCAATGCATCAATTATTTTATATACACAGACTATTTCAGTCATTTTTTAAATAAAAACTAAAATACTATCACTATTTTTTTTTAGTAAACTCTTTTAATATTTGTGTTGTGTGTGAGAGAGTATTGATATCTTATATCATGCTTTAATCTAAGGATTAATATTTTTTTTTCCTTAGATTATGTATTATTTTTCACTTTACATGTGAACTTTCAAAATCATTTGTTATGCTCATTAAATTATATAAAACCAATCAAATTGATCATTCCGTCAATTTCCATTATAACTTTAAGAATTCAATTGAATTGACAAGTCATTAAAGATTAATAAAAGATATTTTAAAGATAATTCATGATTAATCAAAATATATTAATTATAAATAAGTATATCTTTAATTAAAAATATATTCAAAGTTTATCAAGAAAATTCATTGTCCTCAATTACTTCGCCCTCTCCCCCTTCTGTGACTGGACTTATAACAACGAACAATTCTGCATGTGCTCTATTTACCCTCTCGACCTCTCTTTTCTCTTGTAATCCCTTTTCCTTCTTCAATTTCGTCTGTAATTTCTCTCTTTAAGTGCTCAAAACTTGAAAAATTGAAATGGATTACGTGTTAAAGTTTTGACTTATTGATTTTCTTGTTGAAGCAAATCTTATGAACTTGTTTTCTTAATTAAAAATATTAGAGCAGATTGGTTATCTTAATTTAGTTTTTGTTTAGACATAGTTAAGTGCACTCATAAAAATTAGATTCTAGAAAGTGTTTGGATGAAGAGAAAATCTGTTTTCTCATTGAATGAATGAATGACAATGAAAACATAAAGTTTTTTGTTATATACATCAGGAAGGAAGCAAAACAAAGAAAAGAAACGATTACAAATAACAAACCAACTAACTAACTATTTACAATAACAAACTTAAATAACTAACTATTTAACAGTTTAACTACTCTAAAACTCCCCCTCAAGATAATGTGTGAATATTCTTAACAACCATCTTAGAGAGTTAGCAGCAGGCACAGGTTTAGTGAATATGTCTACAAGTTAGTGTTGTGATCTGACTGGTAGCAACTTAATGCGTCCTTCAGCAATTTTGTCCTGAACAAAATGGTAGTCGATCTTAATATGCTTTGTCCTCTCATGGAAAATGGGATTAGAAGCCATGTGAATGGCTGCTTGATTATCACAAAAAATTAGAGCTGGAGCAGAAACAATGACATGGAAGTCTTGTAAGAGTTCTTTCGCCCAAATTAACTTACTAGCAGTAGCAGCAAGAGCCCTATACTTAGCTTCAGCTAAAGATCTGGATATTGTAGCCTGTTTCTTGGCTTTCCAAGACACTAGAGATGTGCCTAAGAAACACAAAAACTAGTAATAGACATTCTAGAATCCAAACATGATGCCTAATCTGTGTTTGAAAAAGCACTAAGCTACAATGGTGACTCATAAAAAAAGAACAATCCTTGTCCTAGCTTAGACTTGATATAGTGTAAGAGATAGTGAGCAACATGTAAGTGGCTGGATCGAGGCTTAGAGAGAAATTAGCTGAGCTTGTGAACAGCAAAAGTAATGCCAGGACGAAAGAAGGTGAGACACAAAAGACGACCTATAAGTCACCTATATATGGAAGGATCAGGCAGAAGATCACCCTCTGTGGCATTTAGTTTTGTCTTAGGTTCCATTGGAATAGTTACTGGTTTACAAGCCAAAAAACCAGTGTCTTTCAACATCTATAGAGCATAATGCCTTTGGAAAAGAACTATGCCTTTTGATGAGTGAGCTATCACAAGTCTAAGAAAATACTTCAAACTCCACGGATCTTTAAGTTTGAACCAGTTATGAAGAGAAGCCTTTAATGCATTGATAACTTTGATTGAAAGACCTGTTATGACTATATCATCTACATAGACTAATATCACTACAAAAAAATCACTAGAGCCTTTGGTAAACAATGAATAATTAGCCTTAGACTGAGTGAAACCAAACTGAACTAGGGAATGGGAAAATTTTGAATACTACTATCTAAAGGCTTCTTTTAGCCTATAAATAGACTTGTGTAGCTTGCAAACAAGTTTGGTACCTTGAGCAGTGGTCTCCCCCTTACTTTTATATCCCAATGGAACATCTATGTAAACTTCCTCAAACAAATCTCCATTAAAAAATGCATTATTGACATTGAATTGCACCAAATGCCATTTTTGAGAAGCAGCCAGTAGCCAATGCCAATAGTACCTTGACCATACTAGTTTAGCAATTGGTGAGAAAGTCTCAATGAAGTCTACACCTTCCTATTGTGTAGCCCTTAGCCACTAGACGAGCTTTCTAACAATCAATAGAGCCATCAAATCGATATTTGATTTTATAAATCCATTTGCAGCCAATTGTATGCTTGCCTTTAAGAAGTGGGATAACAGACCAAGTATTATTAGATTCCAAGGCAATCAACTCAGCTTGCATGGCCTTTCACCATTGAGGGTAACAAATGGCCTGATGGTAAAACTAAGGTTCAAACTTAGAAGAAACATTGAGAAAAAACTGCTTGTGACCATAGGAAAGAGAATCATAGGATATGTGTTTGGATAAACGATATAGTACATTGGGAGGGTCAATATAATGGTTATAAGTGAGCAGGTTATAGTGAAAATCTCTCAGGTAAGAAGGCGGTTTTGTTATTCTAGAAGAACGTGTGACATGTACTTGAGGTGCTTCTTGGGTAAGGATGTCAGGCTGGATGGTTGTTTGATTATATTCTGGTAAAGGCTCATTTGTTATTTAAGGTAGCACTAGGTTAGGAAATGGATCAACCAGATTTTCTTGTGGTATCACTAAATGAAAGGAGAACTCTTCCTTATGAAAAACATCTCTTGAGATAAAAACTATCTTGTTTTCAGATCATATAGCTTGTAACCCTTTATACCTGGTGGATAACCCATAAAGACACATGTTCTAGTTCTAGGATGAAACTTGGTTTGATTGGTAGCCAATGTTGAAGCAAAAGCTAAACAGCCAAAAACTCTTAAATGAGAATAAGTCACAGCAATTTTATAAAAAACCTCATAGGGGGGGATGATTCTTTAACAGTGGAGATGGGGTTTTATTGATCAAGTATGTTGCTGTGAGTATGCCCTCTCCCCAAAAATGGATTGGAACCTGAGACTAGAAGTATAACACTTGAGCAACATTTAATAAGTGTTAATATTTATACCCTACCACTGAGTTTTGTTGAGGCCGATCCACATAAGAAAACTGATGTATTACCTTCTTCTCACTAAAAAAATCAATAAAGGCAAGCTCTTTTGCATTGTCTGACCTGAATGCCTTAATTTTAGTATTGAACTGGTTTTCAACCATAGCAAAGAACTTGGGAATAACTATTATAACATCTGACTTGTGCTTTAATATAAACATCCAGGTAAAACATGTACAATCATCTATAATAATGAGAACACATGTGAATCCAGAAGTAGTGGCAATGGGACATGGTGCCCATACATCACAATGCACCAAGTTAAAAGGTGAGTGAGATGAGATTATGAGAGACAAAAGACAGCTTCCTTGGTTTAGCTAATGGACAAACATAGCAAATGTGTGAATCATTACAACTAGAGATTTTACAATTCAAATGCAGTTTTAACAAGTTAAGGTGTTTGGTAGACAAATGTCCAAGTCTGTTATGCCACACATGAATGGACACTTTTTTAACAAAAACTACATTATTAGCAAACAGGTCTCTTGTAAAAGTTGAGTTCAATGAGCTGGAATAAAAAATGTACAAGCCTTGAATTTTATCACCCTTAACAATCGTCCTCCTGAGGTGAAGATCCTGAATCAAAAACTGATTAGGAAAGAAATCCACAATAAACTGTAAGTCAGTTGTAAGCTGATAGAAACTAAATTGAACATGAATTGTGGGTCAAATAAAATTTCCTTTAGAACCTGTTCAGTACTTAGTTTGATGTCACCACTTATGCTAACAGGAAGACAAGTGTTATCAGGTAATGTAACACTAGTGTTTTGTATTTGTTGCAAGGAAAAAAACATATTAGCATCTGAACATATATGCCTAGAAGCCCCCGTGTCAACTATCCAATATTTGGATGACAAAATTGCAGGATCCAAAGCAATAGATAAGCATGTACTTGTGGAATATGAACATGATGAGGCATCCGGTTGATTAGAAATGCTGGCAGATGAACTCAGATGGTTTAACAAGAGGGTTATAAGCCGTTGCTACTGCTCAGCGTTAAGGTTCTTGATGAATTTTCCAGCATTTTCATTGTCAGCTGTAAACTTGACTTCAGGACCAAACTTGGTCACAACCTGATTTACGGTAGCTGCTTGGGACTTTTGTCATGACTTGTACCCAGGGGGTAGTCATGAAGTTTGTAGCATTTCTTAATAGTATGCCCATGAAAATTACAGTGAGTGCAAAATGGATGATTTTTCTTCTGGTTCTGTTGTTACCAGAAGCAGGAGAGGAGAAATTCTTTGAATCAATAGCCTTAATGGCAAAAGCCATGGTGTTTGATTCAAAACTAGTCGATTGCTGAGCATTGACATTTCTTCATCGTTCTTTTTGTGAAATAAGTGAGAACACTTTGCTGATTGGTAGCATAGGATCAAGAAGCAAGATTTAAACTCGGACCTAAGTAAATGAATCTTTGAGACCCATAAGGAAGGCTAGAATTTACTCATCTAAAAATATATCTAAAGCTCCTTGATTCCACCACACAAACACTTTCCACAAGTGCAAGAAGGTCAAAAATTATTTAGTTCCTCCCACAAAGCTTTCAAACAGGTGAAGTAGACTCTGACAGAGCCTTGATCTTAGTGAAGATTAATCAAATCTCATCTCAACTAGAAAATTCATGGTCCATTACTTTGTTGGAAGCGATCTTTTAGATGGAGCCAAATCTCAGTAGCCAAATTAGAAAAAATAACACTCGCTGAGATTTCTTTAGATACAGAGTTCAAGATCCATGAAATTACCACATTATTGTTACAAATCCATGAATTAAGGAGTGGCAAATCATTACCATTAGGTTTTGCTATAGATCCATCGATAAAGCCCAGCTTGTTCTTGACAAAAAGAGCTATGATCATTGCTCAACTCGATGATGCATAATTGTCCCCTATTAGAGGCCGAGAAACCAAAATTATCCCAGGGCCATCAGAATGATGCAGGAAGAAAGGACTGGAAAGGTCATCTACAACATAATTGCTAGTAGACGATGAAGAATTATGTGACTCAAGAGTAGCCTTACACTGAGGAAGGAAATCACTAGAAAGAAGCTAAAAGCCAACAATCGAACAACATCAATGAGGAATCAGATAAAGGTGAGATCACTCAATAGTAGAAAGTCTGCTCTAATACCATATTAGATTCTAGAGGGTGTTTGGATGAAGAGAAAATCTGTTTTCTCATTGAATGAATGAATGAAAATAAAAACATAAAGTTTTCGTTATATACATCAGGAAGGAAGCAAAGCAAAGAAAAGAAATAGTTACAAGTAACAAACCAACTAACTAACTATTTACGATAACAAACTTAAATAACTAATTATTTAACAGTTTAACTACTCTAAATTTGGGTGTAGATTAGTTCAAAGATTTCACATGGTTGTCTCCCAGTTGATGGAACAAATGCAAGGTTAAAGAGAGTGATTTATTTGTTCTTTAGGAAAATGATTGGCACAGAATATATGCTAAGCGAAGTTTTGCGGGTGATTTCGAGAAGGCCACTGGGATGGGGTGGTGGCGGCCAGGGAAGGTTATCGGGGTAGGGGGGCTCAATCTTCTTGAAGTCTTAGAGACAAACTGCACACTCAATCAGAGAAGAAGAATCATAGTCGATGGTTGGGGATTTGAAGACGAAGATGGAGAGGAAGTTGAGGATGGTGGTGTTGAGGCCACAGTTGGTGGCAGCACAATCACTTTATTTTTTTATGAGTTAACAATTACTTTTTAATTTATTTTTGATTAAAAAAATTTATAATCAGAATTGTTCTTTTATGACATGTTGTATCAACATTTCCATTAAATAGATAAATAGAAGTTGACGGAAAGGTAATTTAAAATAAATTTATTGAGTTTAGGAAGTATAGCGAATAATTTTGAAAATTCGAGGTAAAAAAAAATATGTAATTTAGGAAGAAAATATAAAATTAAATTAGTAACCTAAATTATTTTTTCCATCCTTATATTATTAAATGTGTATTTCATGAGTTTGGATATGGTGACAAAACTTTTATTAAATAACTCATATTACTGTCGTAAAAAATATATATTATCACTTTAAAATCATACGATTGCCTTTAATATAGCACTTTGTTGTAGAAGTTCTCCTAGTAATAAATACGCAATTTTTATTGCTTTTGCTAGTTAAATCATAAGATTAACGTAAATCGCCCCTATGATAAGTGTTACCCATCACAGAATATCTACTGGTTACAAGTATGCAAAATTTGGCGTTTTTATTGGTTATGATCTCACAATCGTTTTCACTGCTATATTAATTATTTAACAAGTGGTGAATTTTTTACGCACATATATGCATATACAAATGCTTCCATATATAATTTAGTAACATTATGAACTCACGTGAGTCTCATATATCGCGAAAGTACATTCACGGGCAAATATACCAATAAAAACAAAACAAACATACATACTTAATATATATATATATATTAAAGTTTGAGAGAGAGTGTATATGAATGTCTGGTAATGATGCGTCCAAAAATTCCTAGGACATAAAATAAACACCAATAAAGTAGTTTGTTTGGGTACAAACCTAGAGAATGATTACTGTATATATATATATAAAATATCTGATAGCAAAAAAAAAAAAAAAAGGTACTATACAGAATATATGTTGGCTACTATAGAGTAAAAGATATATTGGCAATTCGGTGCATTATTAATTTTGAGTCTTCAAAGACCAACAAACACGAGAGGCACATGAAGATTTTATGCATAACAACTTTAAGCTACTATCATTTTCACTATTTTTCAAGGTCCACTTTAACTGGTGTCTTCCTAAAATAATAAATAAACATATATATATATACATATGTGTGTGTGCTTTAAATCACTTACGCGCTTTCGATTTTCACCAGTAAAAGCTTGGTTAAGGGTCGGAATTAAAATCTTTCAACAATCTCTGGTCTTGTTCAAAACTTCTAGCCATCTTACTGTCACTAAAAATTCTACTACTTGACCGATACTAACAAACGTATCTTTTAGTTTTCTAGTTTGAGACCACTCTTGATTTCTCCTTTTTCATCTTTACTCTTGGAAAAAATGAAAAACAAATTAAAATATTTTTTCCCTCTTAATTACGTGCCTGAGAATTTAAAGATAATATATATATATACTATTATTCTAAGTATTAAAACTATAAATAATTTGTGATTGGAGACATAACTTAATAATAATATTATGCATAACTTTATTTAAAGTTGCAGAATTCAAATCACTCACCCTAAGTTAAAAAAAAAAAACTATAAATAATTTATTAGTCTACGTACCTATGTAACGAGGTGATGTATCTTAATTGGTCACAATAAGTAAAGTTCATATTTTCATACACACCCACATATATATAATACTGTATATATGTTTCAAGATGGGTATAAGCTTAGGTCTCGTAAGGTATGAGTTTTAATTGCAAAAGTTCTTAAAGATTTCTCTTGAATTATTTTTTCTTGATTTGCTTTTTTTTTTTCTAATTTAGTTTAGTTTTTTTTTTCAAAAAAAAAAAAGTTTATAAGATCTTTTTCTTTTATTATTAATAATATTTTGCCTATTCAAAAAGTTCACACGTGAGCGCTTATATGTTATGTGTGAAAATAATCACATAAAGATTTGAAAAAAGCACATATATTAAAACTTTACAAAACAGGTACTACATTATAAATATTAATCTCGATCGGATATTCTTTTTAACATATAAGTAGTGTGCATCTTACTTTATATTATTGTGGTTTATGGACCTCTCTAACTTGTGTGAATGCATAAATAAATTTAACAAGAAGTTCATAATACTAATGTAAAAGTTATAAGCATCTGTTTAGTGGCATAATTTAATTTAAATTTAACTTAAAGTAAACTAAATTATGCATTTAGTGAAGACTTGAATTTAGTTTGATAGACCCAACTTCAATAATTTTTTATCTCTACTCTTAATATTTTAGTATAATTTTTGATACAAATTTAAACTAAACTTTTTATATACAAAACGTCCAATTTCAGCTCTAATTTAGCATATTACAAGCTAAATCTAAACTAAACTAGTTATCCAAGCAAACTCGGTAGACAACCCAAAATAGTTTTGGAGATTGCAATAGAAAAGTGGCATGCAGAAAATTATAAAAGGAATTAAAAAAAAAAAAAGGAAAAGAATTTTCAATCAAGCTTTCGAAAGTTATTTTGCCTTGAGTCCACGAGACACCGTTAGCAACTAACGGGTAAAAGAAGCAAGGAATTTATTGGGCAGGCAGGTACTGCTGAGCTAGGAAAGCCCACTGCTGAATTTTAATGGGCTATGTACTGTTCGTCTTCCCTTTTTATGCTAAATTTGTATGTCCTTTTTTTTTTTTAATTTTTTTAAAGTTTTTTTTTTAGGGTTTTTTTTTTTTTTTTTGGTCCAGAGTTATTAAAATAAATGAAACGTGGACGCATGAAGGCAAGCACAGTCCCCACTAAGACTAGCAGAAAATGTGAATACAATTTCAAATGTTTTATGTTATGCCATGCCTTTACTCAATCTTGATCTTGCCGAGAAAATGAATAAATGCTGCAACAATTAATTTGGCAAAAGATAAAGATGACAGGTGAAATGGCAACTACATCGACATGCTAAAGTCGGTGTTAAATGAAAATGAATGTTGAGTCAATACGAAACAAATTCAGGGTACAGAAATCATTTTATGTTTGACAAACATGTACTGATTGATATACAAGTTAATTGATTCACCAGTCTTGCCTACAAAATTGTTGATTGAATTACTAGAATTAACGCTTAAGAGATATTATGGCTGTTGAACGTCACTAGTTCTAAAAAAATAGATCCCATTTATAAAGCTGATTTTATGAGAATTGTCTTTTATTAATAAATGGTGTCTAGACATCGATATTATTATTATTAAATGTTCTAACTTCAATGCGTTTCTTTGGGTGCGGGCTATTATAATTGACATTGGACATGGCAAGAGTTCAGCTTTAGTGCTTGACTTAGCTCCCCATTTCAGTTCTTCTCTCTTTCTTCTTATCTTCACTTCGCCAACCTGTCTCGCTCCAACCGGGACATTGGACAGCTATTCTTTCCCGGATTAACTTATGATCATTAGATTGCAGGTAGTTAGAAGTTGTACATAATATACCAATATCTAATATAACATGCTCACTCACGTTCACTAATAATAATAACAATATACTCTGAGCCAGAACTATATCAGCCTAACAACGTAACTAATAACAACGTACCAATAAGCATCAAAATAATTCTATACAATCTTTAAATAAATTAATGGATGCTAAAAAGATTTCGAACACCAGAAACTAGTTAGGAAGGAAACTAAATAATTATATATTCTCTCGTAAAGAAATAATTATTATGTTTTCAAGATCTTGAGATAAATTATAAAAAATTGATAATATGCAAAAGGATATATAATCATTGATTCCGAAAAAAAAAAAGTACGTATAAACTTTATATTCAAAAGTGAAAAGGTTTTAAGATATAAAGATAAATCTAATTTTAATTTGACCGTATGTTTACCTTCTGTGAGAGATTGTTTCTTTTTTATTCTTTTTTTTTTTTTTCATTTGGTTTACCATTGAAGTTGGATTCATTTTTCTTTATTTTGTTTCCTTTTTTCCTTTTCTGCTAAACTTGAATGCAGTATTTTATTCCTCCTCTTCGTTTGAAAAAAATTTAGTTAGTGCAATCAAAAATTCCTGGAAAAGAAAAAACCTCTTATTGCTTGATCTCTCTCTTCACCATCGAAGATGCCGAGATTTTCACAACAGATCATTGGAACTTAACTCATTGATTTTCTAACGATTACCGCGACATGCTTCTGCTCAATCTCCTGCCAGTGTTGTCGATCTCCTCCCTAGCTTCTCTTGGTGCTCGGCCTTAGCCTCTTGATCCGAAGTTTCTTTTTTTTTTTTTTTTAGCTATAAAGTTTGCTGAATCAGCCACAAAAATATAGTCTTTAGTTATTAAAAAAAATGTAACTAAAAGTTTATATTTAGCTACAAATTTACTTTTGTAACTAATTCATGACATTTAGGTAGAAAACACAAAATTGAGTAGCCAAGCACTTTTAGTGTCAGGCCTGTAGCTACAACATAGCTACAATTATTTAAGCCATAAAATTTCGACTTATTGCTACAAAAATGTTTTATAGCTAAAGCTAAGTGTGTTTTTTTTTTTTTTTAAGGTTTAAATTGTTGAATCTTTGAAGGAAATTTTAGGTTTAAATTCACTACAACAAATTTATGTTTTAGCTACAAACATACTGTCGCGGCTAGCTTTTTTCAGCAATATGTGTACAGAGGATGTATCTTATTTCTGGCACACCCATTTTGTCGGACGTATCCGATAGCTTAATATGGACCGTTCAATCAAAGATGAATGGCAAGATTTGAACAAACAATTGAGGGCAGCCTAAAAGGCACACGTTATTCAAAGCTTTAAGTAATAACAAAATAATTGGCCTTGAAACCTCTCTTTCCCTTCTATATATTTCTATTTTCTTTTTTCCTTTCCCTCGAATCCTCTCTCTATCTTTCAATTAACCCTCTTCACATAACATTAAAGGGGAAAGTAATAAAAATATTATGCCACACATGTGTATAATAAGAGTTAAAAACATTAGCAAGCCCCTACAGAAGTTGAAATATTTAATTTTTTTTATAAAATCAAAATTTAACTATTATCATAAAATTAAATTTGAAAACATCAAATTTTATAAATCTTATAATGATGAAAACGAAACTTAAAATAACATAAATAAACCTTAAAAACCTAATTAACTTTAGGGAATTAACTTCAAAACCTAAATAAAATCATATCCAAAAATAAAATTTAGAAAAACTTTAGAAAATTAACAAGGATTTTATCAAACAAGAAATTTGATAACCCGTTTCACCATCACATGCACATCCATGCTGAATACTCTCCAACTAGCTAGACTTTGTCTTTACCTCTTTTTTGCAACATGCAGAAACAATAATAAGTAATTTCTTAATAAATACATTCATATTTTCACATATCATAATGCTCATAGACTGTTGTAAATAACATATATACTAAAATATAGCATAACTTATAGCATAAAATAATGGGACATTACATATATCATAACTTTGCAACCATTACTATTGAGCCATTACCAATAAATCATCCCCACAAGAGAGAATAAGTTCCAGGTACACACTTATTCATCACTTTTTAATCCATTACTGTTACCATAATCATCACAATCATATAATCAATGAGATAATAATATAAATATATGTACATAAATGAAACTTTCTTTATAAATCTCATTGAAACATCAACAAAATCTACATTAATCATAAACAAAGTATTTCATGAAATCTACATCAATTATAAACCTTAATTAAGTTTTAAACCAACATGTTACAATTGAGAGATGTACCTAACTCTTTGGGCAAACTTACTAAATTCACTAATTTGGTGACGTGTTGCTTCGGAACTTTAATACCTTCACTCTTGAACTTCCAATTCAATCCAATCCATAAAACTCTGGAGAGAATCAAATCCTTATGATTTAAGTGGTGGAATTCACACTCAATTAATCTTTTGAAGGGAATAAGAAAGAAAGAGGTTTGGAAAAGAAGGAGAGCAAAATTTTTGAGAAAGTACATATAACAATATTTAATTGTTGGGTTCAGGCTTTTAATGACTAATCCCTAAAATTCAAGGGCTAGGATTAAAAGTTGGATGGTAATATAAAGGTTAAAATAGGCCTAGAAAACTACTAAGTTGGTCCTTTTTATAAATTCCCAAAATTCCCCCTTCTTTTTTTTTTTTTTTTTTACAGTGGCTATGGTGCGCCCATGCAACCACGCCAGGCTCTTAGCCCCCCACCCGATATACTTTTTTTTTTATTACTAAACCGCTCATATTATTTTGACCATAACTTTTTATTCTGATATCAAAATTAGATGATTCAATAAGCGTTAGAAAGCTAATGAAAATATCTACATTTTGGGGAAGAAATTTTTTTATAATTTGAACAGTTTCTCAATCAAAATTATAATTAAACATAAAACTACACTCCTTATGTATAATTCTTAACACTTAATCTTTCAAACGTGAATTTTTTAAGCATATCAAAATCTTTAATATTGTCAACTATAAAATTACTTAATCTAATTTTAGGGGGTGTTTAGTGAGAGTTTTGGATATATTTGTTTTGGAAACTAAATATGATTTTGAAGATTGTGTTTAGGGTAAATGTTTTTAGAAAAAATTATTTTTGAAATTAATGTGTAAAAATTTTAAAACATATGATAAAAGGTAAATATCTAAAAATACATATATATATACTATTAAAAGTTTGCAAAAAACAAAGAATATAAACATATTTTAACTTAAAAACATAGGACTACAAAACACCCTACAAACGCTCCTTATGTTATAATTTTAGACTATATTTTATAAATAATTAAATCACTTATTTATAATTAATTGCTCTGAAATTAACAGACGTTACTTCTCTTTATCGCCACTTTTTCCTTCTTGTTTAGGTCTCCCTTAGCCAGGTCGCGACCTTTTCTCTCTCTCCTCGCTCTTCTTTTTCTCTCTCTAGCTTTTCACTTTTTCTATGAAGTTATCAGGTGTTACTCTCTTTCTCTCTCCTCCTCTTCTATTTCTCTCTCTAGCGTTACACTGTCCTTCCCATTCTATCAACATTATATTTATTTTTCTTTATTCCTACGCACGCACGTCACTCATTCGAATTTTACACTCACCTCCATCCTTTTATTTTAATACTTTCTATGGGCCTGCTTTTTTACACAAATTTACCATTCAACCCTCTTCTTTATTAAAAAATTTATTCTCCAACTGACACAAACACTGCAGCTCCCAAGTCTGAATATCGTCTATGACAACACGTGTTTATTGCCTGACACATTTTCCATGCCACGCCGGTACCGTTTGAGAACGGGATCTGAATTGGAGAATTGCTATATATATATATATATATAAATATACACTATCTTGATCTAGATACATTTGGTAAACGTGTTACATTTTGATTGTATTTGAATGAAATTTATTTTTTAAATATTGTATTTAGTTGAAAAGTATTTATTTTATATTTAAATAAAATATGTGTTTAGATGAAAAGTATTTTATAGTTAAAAAGTTGATGTGATTGATAAAAGTAGAGATAAATAGTTGAGTTAAAAAGTTGATGTGATTGTTTAAAAATATTTTGAATAATAATTGTTTTCATAATACTGTTGTAAAATTTGTATTTGGTATAAAATTATATTGTATTTAAGTAAAATTAAAATTGAATTTGTTCTCCAAATACCCCCTAAGTGTGTGTAAATGTTTATGTGGTTCAACAAAAGAGACTGCCACAAAATATCTATACTTTTGATAAACGTATTTAATTTATATTAAATTTAAATATATTATAATTTTTATTTAAATATAAAAATATTTTATTTAAATATCAATCACGTTATATTTTAAATATAATACAATCATTATTTATTATTTTATTTTTTCTATTATTTTTATTAATTACATTATATATTTTTTTCTCTCTTCTTTGTTTTCTCTTTATTTTTAACCATTATATCACATATTTATTATTAAAATATAATTTAAATACTTTTTATTTAAATATAATACTAATATTTTTCTTTCAAATACAAATTACGTTTAATACATTACATTCTAATATAATATAAATACAATATATTCAATGAATGGATCCTAAAATTTGCCACTAAATGTGATATAATTATTATTAAGCTAAATATTTCAGTAATGACAAAATCATATTTCTGTAGCTACATGCTTAGCTTTAATTTCAAAAAAGTGAGAGACAGAAATTGAGGCTTCCGTGCAATAAATTCAACAAAATTACATCAAAATTAAAAAAAAAAAAGGAAGAAAATTAACTTTTATGGTAGGACTTCTTATTTGTAATATCAGTGAAAATTGTTTTTTTTTTTTTTTACTATTGCATTAATATCTTTTAATATCTGATTTTTAAACATTCATGTTAAATACACATAATAAAATATATAAAACTATTACAATCATATATTAAATCATTGTTGAAAAAATAACTATACGACTAAAATAATAATTTGTATCCACAAGTGATTCTATTATTATAACATCCAAAAATAAATAAATAAGAAGAAAGGGTAATAACAGAAAGAAATATTAGAATGATTTATGACGCACTCATTGCGTGGCGTGTGACAAGAGATGCTTCGACGCATGAAGACCATAGTCCAAGAGATTAAAGCGTATAAAATAAGTCGAAATGGTTACTCACCAAAAAATTAAAAACGTTGAAATAGTCAAATGACTCCCTTGGAGAATTTATGCACCTTGCCACCCCTTTACACGACAAATGTTGGTAGTTATTTTTCTGATAGTAATGACAATAAAATACATTAAATAAGTTAGCTTCAACTCACATTTATAGTTGTGGGGTTCACATTCTAATGGTTGCAAATCACCAAAGGAACCATGACACTGGCTCTTAGACACATATACACACACATATATTTTGTGTGTGTTGTGTGTGTCTGTGTGTCCGTTTCAGAAAGGTCATTTTCCCTTGTGACCAAAATCCTTTTTTATTTTTCCTAAGTAATTGTGATCGAAATCTTTTGCACACAATGTTTTTGGAAGTCTATGAAACTATTTATCCAGACCTGATTTAATTAAGATAAGCTTGTTGCAATTTTCGTCAAAGCTCTTTTAAAATTACCTTTTATATCTAGATAAATACATGTACATGGAGTTTTTCACAAAGATTGATTGAAAATGACATGGAGATAGAACATGACTGATGGCTTGTAAATTGTAATGGAAACAAGTATTAAATTTATAACAAATTTTTGGCCGTATAGGTTTGCTGAGCCATCCACGGATATATACTATAATATCATGTTTTGATTCTTATCAAATCTCGGGCCCCACACAAACTATAATACGCATGTCATTCACTGGTCAGCCAAACGTCAGTGTAGTAACCATGAAACAATTCTTCGTATGGCAACTAGCAAGTAATAAAATGGGACCCAAAAATTCAAAAAAATCTAAACGCATGATTAACGTAGCTGAAAATTGCACTTTTGTTTTTATTATATGGACGAGGATGTGGCAGTTGTTCTCATCACTTGATTATATTCACGTCACTTATTTAATTTTGACTTTGCTTCATGAAAAATGCCCAAGTATTTTTTTTCTTTTAAATAATAAAAAAATTACAATTATATGCATCATACATTAGACGATGTGATGATATTAATTCGCTACCGCTCCCCACTTTTTTATTTATTATATGTATACACATATGTATAGGTGTGTGTGGCGTGTGTATTGACGTTTCCCCCACATTTGTTGTTATACATTGTTCTTCCTTCTTCATTTGGATTTTTGTTGGAGTTCAATGCCGGCTCAAATAAGCATGAGTTGTTCGTTCACATTACCTTTACGCCGCATGTTGTAGTTGCATGAAGTATGTAGAAGCAACTGAGAAGAAAAGTTTATCTCAAAAAAAAAAAAAAAAAGAGTTTGGGGCGGCGGCGTGGGGGTGAGGAGAAGAAAAGAAAAGAAACAAAAAAACAAAACAAAACAAAACAATACAAAACAAGTTCGTTGCAAATATGGTGTACCCTTATAGGGGCCGGGTTATTATAAAAAAACAAATAATTAATATGACATGTGTGTGTGTGGTTCCCATTATAGAACTAATGGCATAAAAGAGTATATATGAGACTATAATGTATCACAAGAGCTTGAGGCAAAAAAAAAAAAAAAAAAAAAACAATTTAGCAAAAGAAAGAACATAATATTTTAATGCTTAAAAATAATAATATGCATTGGCATTAATAAATATGTACGGATATGCTTAGTTACCCTATGATAGATTTGTGGACAACAATTTGATATTAAACAAATTTAAAAATCTACCCAACAACTAACTTAAAACGAATTTTCTTTTCTTCTTGTCCTTCTTCTTTTCTATTTGGCCTTTTGATCGAAAACCATAAAAACGTACCCTTTTTTGTTTTTTGTTTTTGTTTTTTCTTCAAACATTAAAACTTATCATTCGTTAATCTAAGTAACTAACAACTTATATACCTCCAAAATAATGAAAAATGACATGTTAAGTCAAACACTTGTTAATAAAGTAATGCTTCAAATATTAAGTATATAATTTAGTAATAATTTAACACATAACCTTATTATAAATTGTACAATTCAAATCTAAAAAAAAAAATTTCTTATACCTGCATGTTGGAATATTAATCTAAACCACAAATATTATTTTTGTTCCTTTTATTTTTGGTAGAACCATGGTCATCTCGTACGACAATGATTAGCTAGCTAGTTGACTACATCAAAATTGACCGTCATAGAGAGATACTAATAAGAGTAAGAAGAGTCGTATACGTGTTACAACTATCACCGTGAATAGAACTTCCTTGTTCGAACGTATAGAACTAGAGCCAAAACCGTCCCAAGACAACAGATAGAGCCCCAAATAACAAAAGTGCTTCTATAGCATTCCATTCCCATGCATTTCCCATCCCCATTTCCTTCCTTGTGGTAAAGAAGAGCAGCCAAGTAGCCAAAAAGAAAAGACCCTATCGGGATATTTGCAACCACAACATTGTGGTTAACAGAGAAATTCTTTGTCCCAAACAGCTCTTGTGTTGTGGACACCGAAACCGACGTAATTGCACCCGTACACACCCCTATTATGGCAGTGCTAATGAAGAGAGAGAGGGTTGTTGGGTTGAGAAGCAGGAAAAATGATCCCCCCATTGGAGCCACCAACATTGCTATAAATGCCGGTCTTGAAATCACATAGTTTTCCCTAAAAATTCAAAAAAAAAAATATCAAATCATTATTAGGTTAAGTTAAATTATCATGTAATATTCTGAGATAATTCTAATATGATCTAACAGTTAAAATTTTATCTCATCATATCATGAATTATCTAATCGTTACTAAAATTAATTTGAGCGAGGAGAGATCATCAAATCGGTGTTCTTACCTTGAGAAGTGATGATCAAGGAGAGAAGGCACGAGACGGCCAAAGAACCCAAATGAAGAAGACAAAGAGACGAGAGAGGAGGTTCTAGAGGATCCACGAGACTCAGCTATTTGTCCCAAGTTGTTCAAGAACACCAAACCAATTGTCGCACTACAAAAGTAGACAAGAAAATATAACCAAAAATCAAGCCTTGTTAGCATCTTCTTCACTCCAATCTCCTCTCTAACATCAACATCATCATCACCACCCTCTTCATCTTTCACCTCGAGATCTTGATCTCCCACTCTGTTTCCTCCCAGCTCCTCATTTGTGAAATCATACACTCTCCTTTTCCTATTCATGTTCCACTTCTCCGACATTACCTCTCTGATCTTCTCCGCCACCGGAATCGCCAGCGGCACCAGAAGGAAAATCCCGGTACCGATAACGTTATTCAAGGCCGAACTAGATGCTAACAACCCCAAACTACTTATCACAGAATAAACACCGGTAACTATGGTGATTACGAACATAGCAACGAACCCGGCGTCCGTATATTTAGACCTCCCAATCTCATTGATGCCTCGAACAAGAGGCGAAGTGATGACACAAGTCAGTAGTGGCAAAACAGAGTTGAGAAGAAGATATGCCTTGGCTCTTTTACTACTGTTCACAGAAAACAAAGCACCAACAACATCCGTGTAGATCTTTGCGCTTAGTCCTTGGTAGCTCGTCGTCAGGCCGACTGCGGCTTGGCGGTGACGCGGGAAGTTGCGAATGCTGACGACGTAAGAGACGGTGTTGATCCAGCAAATGCTGTTCCCGGCGAGGACGGTGAGGCAGAAGATTTGCCAGTACGAGAGAGGTGGAATTAGGTTTGTTATGGAGAGGTATTGCAAACCGTAACCGACCAACCCTATGGTCGAGCCGATCATGAGGACGAGCCAGAGGGGTAGGTAGACAACAGCGAGGCCCGCGAACCAACCGAACAGCTTACCAGCGTCGGAGGCGAAGGCGAGGTTGTTGAGTTGCAGTTGGGACATGGAGAGGGCATGCTTGAGTTGGGTGGAGTAGGCGGGGAAGTTTGTGTTGGTGCCGTTGATGGATTGGAGCCATATTATGCCCACTAGGCTTAGCCATTGGAGAGCTGTAGTTGAGGCAGGCATGACAAGAAAATTATAATTGTGATCTAGACAAAGGTTTGTTTACAAGTACTATAAAATTATGTGTAAGGAATTTAAGAATGTTACGTTTGGATTGGCACAACTAACAGGTGGGTTTAACAAACGTACATGTATACGCGCACACATATATGTGCGTGTTTGTGTTTGTGTATCTAAGGCAAGAATATATATAAACACATTGTGTGACCAGATTTGGTAGTAGAACTAAAGTGCTTTTTTTTTTTTTTTGTTGCTATCCAAATTTCGCCACAATCAAATGCCACAATTAAGAGAAAATTGGAAATAGGGTTTTTGAGTGCTGAAGCGGGTAGAATATCAGGTTTGTGAAAATGAAGGCCGGTTTTGCAGAGGTGTGGCTTCAGAATTTCAAAAGGCAGCTCGAGGGGGTTGGGACTAGGGAAACTCAGATAGCCCCCACATATAAGAAATAGGCAAGTTCCTTTTTTTTTTTTTTTTTTTAACAAAGATCTCGTAAGTTTATTTTTTGTTCGGATTACGTGTCTGCATATTTACTTGGACGTCACATTTAATAACTATATTCAAATAAAATATGTATTTTTATTTATAAAATGGGTGTTTTATTAAAAAAGAAAAAGAATGTAGGTTTAGATTGTTTATATTTAAATAATCATTTTAATGCGCATTGATAAGAAAAAATTATGTGATGTGAATGATAAAAATAAATAAAATTAAAAAAAGATAAATACTATTTTGATTTGATTCACTTTTCAAACAAAATGTATTGGAATATAAGATATACCCAGGTGTATTTTATATTCTATTGAAGTACCATATACAAATGGTGTGCCATCCAAACACGATGTTAGACTAATTAATTAAATACCTAATGCCTCTTAGAGGATATTATATATTGAATTAATTATCTAATTTTTTAAATAATCCTTTTCCTTTTTTTTTTATCTTGAAATTACTTTTTACGGATAGACTGTTTTCATTTTTATTTGTTCAATAATGAATAACTTAACGCACGTGAAGGGTATATTATTTTTAGATTTGAGTGAAATTAAGAATTTACTGTCTTAGAAATTTTTTCACCTTAGCTAAAATTTAATTAGTTAATTTCTTTTTTCCATTTATTGTTGTTACTTTATCTATATAGTTGCTTAACTTTTAATAGTTTATCCTTTCTCTTCGGACATATTAATCCGTTAATGCGTACGTTTGATGACATACGTTAAATCAACGACTGTTGTCTATCTTATGTGCAGATCAACAGTTCTAATTTAGGAGAATATTATTTCGATTTTTCTTGTACTTAGGCTTCTTGCACACACTATGATATATGAATTCCTTTACTATGAGATAATAAAGAGGAAAAATTAACATTAAAATATCTAAATAGTTAAGGCTTTTGTAAGAGACTTAATAGTACAATTATTTATATTTTTTGATCCATATGAAATTTTCCTTGGGTTTTAAATACGATGAATTCTTATAATGACATCTCATTAAGTGCTCTATAATTAGTAAAAAAAATAATAATAATTGTCCTTAGTTAAGCGTAAAAAAAGAAAATTTGAGAAATATAAATAGAAAATTATCAAACTAAAGAGCCCTTTGTGTGATTTATATTTTATTTTATATTTTTTACCTTGACATGAAGAGAAATTTACGTACGAATTATGATGGGTCTTATTGTTTTCAACTTTTCATCACTAGATAACCACTCAATATTGGTGAGATCTATGATTGAGAGCACCGAACCATATTAGATCATTAAAATCTAACCACATGATTAAAATACCAACACCTTTTAATAAAGTAAATATACAATATTTTCTACAATAAATGTTTTTCCTCAGCATAATAGGCGTCTCGATCTCAAAATAATAAATATTCATGTTTATAGAGTCTGGCAAAACCAAGGGGTGCCACGAACGTACTTGAAAGTGTCAAATTACATAGATGTCCATTGTCATATCAAACAATTATAACCTATTATTGTCTTTCCTGCCAACTTCCAACGTAGTTCATTATTGTTTTTTTTTTTTTCCTTCTAGAATATAAAGCTCATTAAACTGGCATATATTGCGTGTGTAATTAGGAATTAAAAAATTATACAATACCATGGAAATCAATAGCGGTTTCTCTTTCTATTCTATTTTTTTTCCAACAAGAAGGTATTGATAACATTTTTTTTTTATTGTAATTATGCGTTTGTTTGAATTAAAGGTTACGTTGGAGTTTTTTAATTGAAACCAAAATTTTTACTTTTTGAATTAGCATTAAAATTATTTTTCTCCCATTCATACTAATCCAGTTTATATTCTTAATTCAAATTGGATTTTCCCTATTCAAACTTCATACTTTAAATAGGGACTATATATATACAAACATATATATATATATTACAATCTGTCCGGTTTTACGTTGTTTAATAGAGATATTTTACGGTAGAAAGTCTGAAAAATAAAAATAAAAACGATGGCGCTTATTTTGCCCAAAATAAACGGCACTACTCTATCTAACTTGCCGTGTAGAGTAGACTGGCTTCAACCCAAGTTTGATGTGGCTTCCCATTTGATTACACAAATTAGTAATCACCTTACCTAACAGGGGTGGTAAGCTTAATCACAGTATCACACTTATATTCGTTTGGAGATAAGTTTTAATCTAATTTTTATATATTACTACAATATTTTTGTTTTTTCTTTAACTTTTATTTTTAATTTTTATTATTTCAGCCCATTTTAATTCTTATTACACAAATTTCTATCGATTTTGTATGAGTTCTTATTAAAGAATGTATTATTGTTATATATATATTTTTTCAATATTAATGTATTATTGTTATATATATATTTTTTCAATATTAATGTATTATTGTTATATATATATATTTTCAATATTGTATCAATTAAAATAATTTGTGGTCATCACTGAACAATGAGTCCGAGAAGAAAAGACTTTTTGGCCGAGAGGTCGGTTTCGCTCTTCAATACTGCTTCCCCATGAATGTCACACTGCCGTGTATATCGATCATTATATTTGTACGAAGATACGTTTACCACTCCAGACAACGATAGCCCACAAAAAACCAAAAAAACAAAAAATGAAGAGGAAGAAGAAGAACTAAAGGCCAGAATGGTACATGAGTTGAGTTTAAAATAAAATGAAAATTTGAGTCTAAACTAATTGACTTAATTATAATTTTTATTGACTTTTTAAAAAAAGAGAAAATTGAAACCAAAATTTTGGGTTTAAGTTCACAAACCATTCACACCCTAAAATAAAAGTATAACTTGTGAATTTATTCAATAATATTTTAGATTTATGTTTTATTATATATGAGTATACTTAAAGGGTATTTGGATAGTGTATTATGCTCCTATTGTGTTTGAATATAATATATTAACTGTAATATGTATTTGGATGAAAAGTATTTATATTGCATTCAAATAAAAAGTTTGTTTGGATAAAAAGTATTCAAATTGTTTTTAAATGTTGGATATATGATGTGATTAATTAAAATAGAGAGAAAAAGGGCGAGAGAAAGAGAATATATGATGTGATAGGTAAAATAAGTAGAAAAAGTGAAATAATAAATTGTGATTATATTGTATTTAAATTATGATTTAATTGGTATTTAAATGCAACACTTTTATATTTAAATAAAAATTATATTATATTTAAACTCAATACGAATGTAATACGATAAACAAACGAGACATTAATATCAAAGTTTTAAGGTATAACTGATACTTTTTGAAAAATTGCAATTAAGAAAATGAGTGAAAAACTTTTGATTTTTGGGGTTAAAGTGGAAAGGAATCCTTTAGGTAGAAGGGCAACCGCCTTCTTAATTCAAGTTGGGAAGGGAACAATATACTATTTATAATCCACGTACAACATGACATTGCTATTATTGGATCTACAAGTTCTTCCAACTGTGGGGCCTGTTAATCCCTGAACTGCAGTCTAAGGATAACGAAAAGCATCCTTGACTTGAAACGTGACCCGACCAAAAAGGTCGATATGGAGCCATTAGTATCCTCTTGACCTTCGTGAGATCGGAAATAAGTTCAACTTTTCGGTCTCCATAGCAAATCGGATCGCTAGCTGGTCACCTAATTTATAACAATTTTGTGTAGTGTTAACAGCTAGGGACTTATCAGAACATTATTCTGTGGTTTGGTCATTAATTATACCTTAACATAAGGTGAGCAATCTCATTCAAGGAGCTATAACGACAAAATTTTAGCTATTGATTTGCAAAACAAGAAACATAAAATGGGCGATTGATTTGAAAAAAAAAAAAAAAAAAACTAGTTATTATAAATGTGTCATTTTATAAATGTGTTATTTATAAGACTATGAATATATATACGCAATATCTTTTATTCGCCATCATTTATAATGCGTCATTGAGATAATATGTAGGTGTGTCAATGTTTGTCAACAGATACTGTAACTTGAAGATAGAAGCCTACGTTAACATAATATTAAATTGAAAACTATCAAGTTTAAAGAATAAAGTCTTAAAAAAGGGAGAAAGGGCAATTTTTAAATTTATAGACTCGAAATTGTTACAAGAATGGACTGCAGAGAGATGTAATGAAATTGGAAGTTTAAAGTAAATGTTAAGTAAAGACTTTGGAACTTTAGCAAAAAAAAAAAAAAATGATATAGGCTTTGTAAAGACTAAGTGACAAGCTAGATCGAATTCTTCAATTTTCAAATTTTTTGGGCTTGTCAAAAGTAAATATGAAAGGCCATAACTTTTTTCATTAGAGTTGGGAAGAGGGGGAAAAAAAAAAGCTCTTTATGCTGGAGAAAGACAATCACTTTCAATGGTAACAGAGGGCCAGCCGAAGCCTTGAAACAAGATTGAAAGGGAGCTGAAGCATCAAAAAATTTAACCCATGAAAGCAAGGGGATCCATTAGAATCATGCATTAAAAATATTGATCCTAGCTTTCTTACCCTTGAAATAAGCATCAAAATTAATCTTGAAAGACCCAAAAGGAGGACTCCATTGATACGTTGGTGGAGAAGAAATCGAACTAGAATTCATTAGAATCACGAAATAAAACAAAGATCCACGCTTTCTATAACCAACTTCCAGAGAAAGTGAATAAGCGAATATATTTTAAGGATCAAAGTGTGTATATATATATATATATTTTGAAACAAGCTAAGATACATCTAAATTTTTTGAAATGTTTTATACAATTTATGAAAATATGATCTCTTTCTCTTCACAATTTAGGGTATGTTTGGTGAATGCATTGTATTTATATTGCATTTAAATATAATGCATTGAATGCAATTTATATTTGAAAGAAAAGTATTAGCATTGCATTTGAATGAAATATATGTTTAGATGAAAAGTATCTGAATTGTATTTTAATAATAAATATATGATGTGATGGGTAAAAATAGAAAGAAAAAGAGAGAGAGAAAGAGAATATATGATGTAATTAATAAAAGTAATAGAAAAAATAAAATAATGTATAGTGATTGTATTAGATTTAAAATGTGATGTGATTGGTATTTGAATGAAATGCTTTTGTATTTAGATAAAAATTACATTGTATTTAAATATAATGTAAATTAAATGCATGTACTAAACGTATGTTTAGATGTGTTTCTTGCTCACCACTGCACCAAGTTTTTATTTTTATTTTTTGATAATTAGTCTCGGCTGGCGAGGCTGTATTTCCAGCAAGAGGCTGTTCAACGTTCGCCTCCACAGGAGAAATCGACCATGGCGCTCGCACATCGAAGTTGGAGGCCAAAGAGTGATAGTTGTGTTGGTGAAAATTGACCGCTTGTCGTTTGCCAAAAAAGTTGCTGGATTAGTTGAAGTTTTGACAGGCAGTGAATTCGGTTGTTTTGTTTAGTGTGTGACAAAAGGATAGGAAAAGAAGAAAGAGAGAGAGAGAGAGAGAGAGAGAAATTGAATTTAGTGTACACGACGTTTACCGGATCGTCACTCTTTATAGCCAATCTGAGCTTTGTTTTAGAGAAGAAGGTGAAAAAACAGTAACTTCCAAAAAAAATATTTACAGTTCTATTGCCTTCTTTGACGTTTTAGACATATTTAATATGTTTTCCTTCATGTTTTAATAATTCTTTTGTATAGGACCTATATTTCTTAATACTTCTTTTACTAGCCCCTACACATGAACAAAAAGATTCATTAATTTAGCCTACCCTCTAACGAATACAGCTATTAGTTTTTAATCCAACGGTGTATATGACCTGCCATTTTAATCTACCGAACGCGTAGTTATAGACAATTCCAATATACATATATATATATATATATATTAGCCATGCACTTCTACTCATGTCCTGACTGTGCCATTCTATGCTTGTGAGGATATAGCTGAATAGTAGGTATAAATTTGTAGTGTATTTAGTTGTATCCAATTCAAATCTAACAGCTATTGTTCATCTGCTAGTAGTCTTCTATAAAAAAGAACAAAGGAAAAAAAAAAACAAAAACTGAAAACGATTATAACAAGATCAACAACGCAAACGTGCTTGTTTAGTCCCTTGAAGAGCGGAGTTCCGTGCTCACTAAACTTCAACTATTTGTTTTGGACTTTTATTTTTAATAAGTTAATTTAAATTCTACAAGTTTGTTTGTTTTTTTTTTTTATTTTCTGCCCAAAATTTTCGACAGTGAACAAGCTTTCTTCCACTCTCATTCTTGTTCAACAATCTCACTGATTGATTACAGATCGCCATCAGAGAGGTCGGTCCAGGTGACCTTGACCAGAGGTCCAGTAGTGGGTGACTTCGATACTTGGAGAAGATTATATTTATATATATACACATATATTTTAGTGCGGATATACAAAAAAGTTATAAAATAAAAAAACAAAAATGGCATACATATCAGCATGAATAATGATAAAGGATCTCAATAATGTTCAATCTTACACGCTAATAAAATGCGGATAGTTAATGGTATTAACCTTACTATTTTTTTTCCCCTTTATTTTGCGTATGCATGGCGATTTAGAGGGTCTGACCCAACACAAGTGATAAGAGATAATCCATATTGAAAGTAAGCCCACACAATTTTTGCTTTGGACATAGAACCAGGATTTACAACCCTTTTTCAGAATGTGAAACTGTACAACTTGGCTTCTTTGCCTTTGATCATCTCCAGTTTTTTTGGGGTCCAACATCCTTGTTTACTACATCACTTGTTAGGCCTTTTTTATTTTTTTTGTAAATATCAATTGTTATGTTATATCTTTTTGTAATAACTCATCCACTTTAAAATTAAATTAGGGTTTTCTTGAGAAATGTCCAAAAAAAATTATATCTCTAAAATATTATCTTAGTTATAAAGGTTTCACTTTTTAAGATTTTTACCCACTTATAATTTTAAATAAAAAGTAGTCAATAGGTAAAACTCTAAACCAGTAATTAAATAGGATAAAAATTCTAAATATATGCATTAAAGTGGATATTCTCGTGATTTTCTCATTAAATTAAGAGGAACACTTTTAGGAGTGAAAGATTAGAGAGGCTGCAAAACTAAGTGCACACAATTTTTACTTTGGACTTAGCTTCACCGTCAATCCTATTTCAGACGACGTGGAATTACACAACTTGGTCTCTTTGCCTCCAATTATCTCCTTTTACAGGGGTTTTACCTCCCCAGACTACACTACTTGTTAGGCTAATGCTTTTTATAATCACTCATCCACTTTAAAATTTAATTAACAGGAATCTACTTTTAGGAGTGAAAGATTAGAGATTGTGTGGATGACTCAAGGAGTGACTTTGACACTTCGGAGAAGATGATATATCTACTACTACATATTTGAAAAGTCAATATTTTATAAATAATGTTTTTTTATCCTTACTGTAATGATTATTATGTAACAATTTCATCATCAATCACATAACAGTTTAGTCACTATCATGTAAACAATTCAGTCACTTTCTTGTAACTTTTCTTCTATTGCTTTGATTTATTGTTATGATTATTATGTGACTATTTCATCATCAATCACATAACAGTTTAGTCACTATCATATGAATAATTCAGCTACTTTCTTGTGACTTTTCTTCTACAATTCAGTCACTTTCCTGTGACTTTTCTTCTATTGCTCTGATTTAGTAGTCTATTTTACACATACTACCTAGTTAAATATTAGTGTGTATGATGGGAAGAGAGGAAGTTCCTGTTTCAAAAAAAAAGTACAAAAAAAAAAGAAATAAAAGATATAATACATATATATGATAATTATGATATTAATAATAATTAAAATTGTGTAAACAAGTGATATGATATTATCTGTTTTGAATTTAAATCTGTACGATTTTGCTTTGGATTTAAGTCTCTAAATGGCCATTAGTAAAAGATGGTGTCTTTACACACATGAGAAGGGGGAAAAAAAACTCCATTTTTTTTTAACAAATGATATGATATTTATCTGTTTTGAAATTAAATCGATCCGCACGATTATATGTACCTCTGATCTCCAATAGTATCAATCTATCATGATAAACCTGTTTGCCAGAATATAACTATTATCATATGTTAAGTCCATATGTTCATTAACTGTTGCGTCTTGTGATCTTCTTACTTTTCTTTTTTTCATTGTTGTGACATTACGTTCATCTCTTTTAGTTAGAATTTCTCTTACTTTCATATTGCTCTGTAACATATGGCAATCATATTTTTGTGCCTTCATCAATATTCAACAATATTTAATCTAGTAAGAGATTATCCTCAAGATGTTTTGGACTTAAATGATAATGCACCCGACATTTAGGGTACGTTTGGTAAACGCATTGTATTTTGATTGTATTAATTTAAATGAAATTTATTTTTTGAATGTTGTATTTAGTTGAAAAGTATTTATTTTGTATTTGAATGAAATGTGTGTTTGGATAAAAAGTATTTTAGAGTTGAAAAGTTGATGTGATTGTTTTAAAAATGTTTTGAATAGTAATTGTTTTCGTAGCACTATTACAAAATTTGTATTTGGTGTAAAATTGTATTGTATTTGAGTAAAATTAAAATGAAATATTTTGCCCAAACGTCACCTTAAGGTTTATATGGAGACATATGGAGATAGTATTTTAGATATCAGAGATAAGTTGAGTTGAGTTTTAAAAATATATATTTGATAAAAATAAACTGTTTAGAATGAACAAGTATAATAATTTAAATTACATTTATAATAAAATTAATAATATAAATCTTATTTCGTTCATTTCAAAATTTAATACAAATAAAAGGATTACCTAAAATTATAAATTTTTAAAATTTAAAATTTTTTAAAATCTTTTTATATAATAAAATTTAGGAAAAAAAAAAGAAAATATATTAAAAATGACTTTTGAAAAGGCCACCCCTGCAAGCCCCTTGACTTTATGAATACTTTTGCCCTCTCCACTGAAATGGACCGTCACATTTCTTTGTTGATGTTTGCGTGGGTCATTTCTTTTCTTCTTTTTTATTGTTCCTTAGCTGTTCATAACTGCTACTTCTTACACAAGCTAACACTAATTGTAATTGGTTTTCCAGCAAAAATTTAATATATATTTATATATATATTGGTTTTTTATTCTCAGCACATGAATTAGACACTTAGGGTTCATTTAGTGAACGCATTACATTTACATTATGTTTGAATGCAATACATTGAATGCAATTTGTATTTGGAGAAAAAACATTAACATTGTATTTTAATGCAATGTGTGTTTGGGGAAAAAGTATTTGAATTGTATTATAATAATAAATATGTGATGTGATGGGTAAAAGTAGAGAGAAAAAAAAGAGGGAGAGAGAATATATGATGTAATTAATAAAAGTAATAGAAAAAATGAAATAATAAATAGTGATTGTGTTAGATTTAAAATGTGATGTGATTGATATTTGAATGAAATATTTTTGTATTTGGGGGAAAATTGCATTGTATTTAAATGCAATGCCAAAAAAATGCTTGTCCTAAACGCTGCATTAAATCACTACCAAATTGGTATGTATTCTAATTTCTCCGGTCTATTGATCAAAATAAGATTATCTAGATTTGAAAACTGTTGAGCATGTGTTTGGATACAAATTTCATTCAAATGTAATTATTTTTTAATTATTTTTATCTTTTTTTAAAAGTCAACCCTAACTTTATTATTCTTAATTATTATAATAATTTTATGATTTAAACTTAAAAAATCTATAATTTGGTATATATAAACCTATAAGAAATGATTTTTTTTTAAATTATATATAATTTCATGACTAATAATAAGTATTTCATATTGATATTTTTTTATTCAAACCATATTTTAAATTTTTATACTTTTTAACTCTAATGATTCAACCATCTCACCAAACTCATATTAATTTCAATTCAAATCTATTAAGTAAATATAGAAAATACAAATAATAACAGTATAATAATTCAACTTATTATAATAAAATATTACAATACGAATTCAACTTTCAACCAATAAGGTAAATGAAGTGATAAAGATGATGTCAAGACATATGAAACACGCTCTTCTTAAAATAGTACTTGAAGATACATAGGACGTTCATTTTCCAAGATATAATGACAATGACAGTAGCATAAAGCACTATTAGAAACGTCACATCGAATTCGAACTTGCACCTTTCTTTTACCACCAAAACGACTTCAATGGCTGTAACGAAAACTCAAGAGCAAAAGAAAGACAACTAGTGCTTTGAATGTTTTTGTTATATCCTTGTTTACGTGGAGAATGACTTTGATATGGGCTAGAAAAATTAGATATTACATGCATGGATTAATAGGATTAAATACCTATTAAACCAAAATTAACTTTTAAGTTCATGAGTCTTATTCCTTGAGTTGCACTTGGTCATTTTCAAGTCTAGATTCAAAATTTTCAAGGTAAAATATTGAAGTCATTGAGCATTCTCAAGAAAAAAACTCTCATATTTATGATTTTCTCTATTAAACTCTATTATTTCTCCCATTAAGCTCGTTAACTAAGGTAAATTCGGTTTGAGGAGAATATGGATGGTCTTGGGTTTTTCTTGGGCTAAAAAAAATTGCAAAATAAAGCTTGCACAATGTGGGCTTTCGGGTCCAGTATTTTTGTCCCCACACATTGGGCTCCTAACTCGCCAGGTCCATGATTTACACCTCCTTATATGTGAGAGAGTCTCTTAGGTATACATATTTATTTAGGTCTTGAAGTGTAATCATTTATATACACCATCATAGCTTCATTTTTAACTAATTTGAGATTTTTGCAATTTCTACCATTTTAAGTAGTACATTTGGAGTATCAATTTTTTATTTACCTAAATATCATTTTGAGCATATAAATATCTAATTTTGATCTTTTCACAACGGAAAACGCAAATCTATCGAGACCTGATCCAAACTTTAATTGAGCCTCGTTTAAAACTGGACCTCAAAATGGGCATTTAAATTGGCTTATTTTTGCCAACAAAATCCAAAAAATTCAATTCAAACCGATGCATCAAATGAGAATGTGCAAATAAAAAGTCTTACATTGGCAAGACATGAAATTAAAAATAGCTCTAAAAAGGATTTAGGCTACTTTTCTTAACAGGTTAACCATTTAAAATGGAACTCTAATGTCCTAACAAATGACATCAAAGGTTTTACTGTTTGAGGAAAATAGACGAAGGATTATCATTTAAGGGAAGGCTCCTTTGATAGTGGGTTTTCATTCGAGGAAGGGATTATTGAGTGTGTGTTAACAAAATGTTCCATATTAACTAGACAACGAATTGGAAAAAAGATTTAAAAAAAAAACTTGGATTACTCTTTCTTCCAATAGGTTAATTATTTACGATAAAAATCCAAAACCCCAACAAAAACTTATCCTTATGTTTCAAAAATGGAATAATAGTCAATAAATAACCAACGTTTATAATCCTTATTACTTATTAATATAAAATACAATATTTGTAGCAAAAATCAACACAATAACCAACTTTGAGAACAATTCAAGAAATCAAAATTAACGAGGATGAATGGGCACTAAAGAGGATGAAAATAACCACCCTTATGCATTATCTGCCTGTCTAAGATGTGCCATTGAAGATTTAAATTTTAAAAGCTTGTCCGTCATGAAATCAACGAGCCAACAAAACATAAAACTGACCAAAAAAAAAAATGCAACCTTGATACAAAATTCTAAAATATTATTATTATAAAAGCCGTCTCATTTATTTGTGATAGGAAATTATCAATGTATGAAGAAAAAATCCCTAAATCTTAAGAGGAAATAGGTGCCAAAGGAAAGAAGAAGGAAAAATGATAGAGGGACTTAATGAAACTTCATCATCATGGTTCTTCGTTTCTTGATGAGTGAAAATATTAAATTTGAAATAAAAGGAGTGTATGATTATGATAATATGACGTGAATCAAACAAGCAATTGATGTTTTTGGCATAGTTTTGGACTAATTAAGTCACTTCTAAGCGAAGTTGTTTACTTTTTTTTTTCTTTCTAGGATTGGCTTACATATCAAGTTATTGACTTTTTATTTTATTTTATTTGTTTCCTTTTCTTTTTTTGGGTGTGTAAATAGTTGATAATGAAGCCAATCAAATTTTCAATTTTTCTTTTCTAGTTTAGGCGTGATTTGAGTAGGATTTAGGAGTTAATTACCAGATTTCATCATTGTAGTTTTTGTTTTCTAGAGTATAATTTGGGAAATATTCTTGTAAATTTCAGGCTATTTAAAGGCATTCATGAAGCAATGAAACACAGATCAGATTATTTCAGAAAATTGAGAGTTTTAATTTCTCTTTGGTTCTTCGTAGAACTGCTCGAATTTATCGAAATTTTCCGTGGCGTTCACCTCTGACTTATCAAATAGATTTCCACCACCATTTGTAGTTTCTTCCTTATACCAATGTTTTTGGTTCGCATTAAACAACGGGTTTAGGTCAAATATACCAAGGTTCTTGTTTTTATTGAAACAACCGGTCGAGGTCTTCTATCCATTCAAATTTGATTTTAGGATGATGTTGGGTTCCTAATTGTTGGCGGTTCTCATTATTCTTGATGGGGTTCGCATCATAATATTTAGAAAACACAGCTTAAAAAATATTAAAAATAAAAAAAATCCCTTATATTTTTACCGAAGTGTTGTATTTCACTTATTAATTTTCTAATACTATTAATGGATCATGGTAAAAATCTCCATGCATTTTATAAATTGTGTTAAAAATATTTACTAGAAACCGTACGTTATGCCTTTAGGGAGATTTTACTACGATGTGTAAAACATAAGAATAATACAGAAAAAGAAGATATTGAAAAATAGGGATATAGAAAATTTAAAAAAGCAAAAAAAAAGTAAAAAACATTTGTAAATGTTAAGTTAAAAAAAAGGGTCAATTCTATAATGAAATAAGGTTTTTTACTACATTGATGAGTAACATCCATGGGCTAAGAATAAATAGGTTGAAATTTAGGCCCACAAATTATAGGGAGGAAAATATGCTTTGGAGTAGGGGATTATTTGATAAAAAATGAAAAAAAAAAAAAGGAATTCTTCTTCTTCCCTCGTCCAAAACGCAGAGCAGGTTGATTTAAGTTTTCTGTTGATGCCTTCACCTCTTCTCCCCCGTAGTCCTTCTGCCTTCTCCTCCCCTGTCAATGCCTTCCAAAGGTGTAGGTCGACGAAAGCCCCTCTATCGAATCTCACAAGTGCAAGTGGGGGAAAGGGAGGCCGGTTTTAGATTGTGGGGACCTGTCGGTGTTGCAAATGTATTAACGGAAAAAAAAAATCAATACCTCGGACATATGATACTAGATTGTGAGTCTCATCATCACAAGTTTTTAGACTTGATCCAGTGGTCAGTATTATTTTATTCTATCAATGAGGTAAAAAAAACCCGACCTATTGTAGAAGTCTCCTAAAAAACATATTCACTAAATTATTTACTTAATTCTCCATAAATTTCAACCAAAATCTTGGAAAGCTTAATGGGCCTACTGAGTAAGTGAGTGAGCAAGACCATTTGGGCTGACACCAAAGTGATTGTAAGCGAGCCCATTAAGCTTCTTCCATATCCCTCTCACGAGTAGTTAGTTTTTTTTTTTTTTTCCTCTCAAGAGCGCGGCACTTCTGCTTCCTCGCTCTTCAGGACCAGAGCCTCCCACCTGAGTCCTAATCCATCAAAAATCCTAATCTATGCAACTTTAAGTCCTATTGCTCACGCTTTCAGGTCACTGCCCATGGCGGATGTAGCCGAGAGCTCTTCGTCTCCTCCCAAACCCACCGACGCCAAGCCTGTCGTCGTTAGGGTTAAGCGCAAAGCCTCCCAGTCTCCACTCGATGCTTTCTGTGAGTTTTTGCTTCTTCTCGTCCTCTTTCCTTCTTGTTTTCTCTTTCTTTTGTTTGTTTGGTTGGCGAGAAAACACTTTCGAAGTCAACAAAGCTTGCATGATGCTTCAGTTTTTTTTTTTCTTTTTTCTTTTTACTTTTATTTTCTCTAAGTAGTTTAAAGGCATTGCCTTTAAAATTTTATTTTGGGTAATTTAGGGCTGGAAATTAATGAGAGGCCATTGAAGCGAGCGTTCTTGGATTTTGAGAATCTATCACTCTCTGATTCATCTGCAAAAGGTATCATGTCTTTCTCAATAACCAATACCATTTAAAAATTCAACCTTTTTTCTTTTCCTTTGAGTTGAAGCGGAAACTGGACTAGTTGTAATGGTAATGCATTAAAATGCTTGTTGTTAATCAGAAGGAGGTTTACAAAGTGAAATTCTATCGGATTTTTGAATCGGTCTAGTGTTTGATAGCATGTTGTTATAGACTCTATTTATCTACTGAATTTTCCTTTTTGAAGCGATCTACAATTCTATGGCCATCCCATTCCAAATCTTTTTTTTTTGGTTGAAATTTTGCTCGTAGTATGATATTTAGAGTTAGTCTTCCAGGGAACCTATTCTTTCATGTTCTAATTTGTTACGTTATTTTACATTAGAGGAATTGAAGAGCAAGAAGGTTTTTGTACAGCATGTGGAGACAGTGAAGAGCAATGAAGCCACTGCTGACATTGTGCAATTGTTTGTGGTCAGTACTGCAATTATTTGTTGGTCTTGTATGCGATTCAATGCTTGTAAGTTGTAATAATAGGCTACAAATTTTGTGACGATTTAATAGGAACCTAATTTTGCCGATACATCGGAATCTAAAACAAAAAGTGAGGAACGAAGGAACATTTTTAGGAAGGAGAATGTAAGCTCTTTCTTTGTCTCTACATCCACTACGCACCAAGTCACACATGCTTTATTAGAACTTTGCTTCTTTTCGATGTCTCTAACCCAATCAAGACTAGTAATTACAGTATATATGTATCCTAATCTATCACAATTCACAACAGATACAGGATCAACTTTTGTCCAAAGCAAGGCAAACACAGGAGGTATGCTACTACTTACACAATAGAACTTCATTCTTTTAGTTTGCCAGCCAAATCAATGACTTGCTTTCTTTGCTATTAGTTTCTGTCCTGTTGAGATATTTTTGGTTCTCCTAGATAGCCTACTGATTTTTTATGATTTCACAGTGAAATATATGATTTACTACATTTAACTTGACCTTCTGTTTAGGCTGTTGCAAAAAATGCTCGTTTTGAACAAATATGGAGGAGCAGAAAGGGAAACAAAGAGGTTATGGATGTTAAATTGCATGAAATGTGTCATTTCTATGATGTTGTCCGTATTGATGGCAAGGAAAGAGCTAGTGGGGTGCAACCACTGGAGTAAGTTCCGGAGCTTACTAAATTCACTTTCGCATTTGTGTTTTGCAAAGTTATTTGAAAATGATTATCCTCGTGATTTTAATGCAGGGAGACGTTGGAAGACCAGAGACTTTTGTGTAGTTATTTGCCTCTTCTTAGGGAGTTTATCCCAAGTGCTGCGGAGGAAATTGAATCGGATTTACAAGCTTACAAAGTCGGACGAGGTTACACTTGTTGTCTATTCTATTACGGAAAAAGAGAATTTTCTAATATGTCCCTGTGAAAAACTTAAAAATATTCTAATTAATCTATTTCTTTTTGAATTTGACTTCAACAAATTCGCTTCCTCTACAAGAGCATATCCGCCTTCTTCACAAGATCCTTATGCTCTTGACTCTTGAGTTCTTGGTTTTCTAATTTTCCTTTGACATTAAGGTCGTGCGTTTACTATCTTAGACTAGCTATCCCTTCAGTCACAATTTCTGAAATAAGATATCTTGGTTAGATGCGCACGCGAATTAGAAACCATATTCAAGTTGAGACAGATTTTTTTGACTAGTTTCTTTTGTTTGACAATGATATGCAGATGACTATGTGTATGACTTCTATACTGTAAACGATGAGGTGGACGTGACCACTGTTGATGCTTCAAGGCCCTTTACTCTGTTAGTATTTTGGCTTCTTTTGTTTAGTTTGCCCCTCCATGTTTTCTTGCTTACTTTTTTTTAATATTTATTTTTGGTCCAGGGTACAAGTAGATGAAGAGGATTTTTATGATGGGCCTGATGATTCAGAATATGAGAGTGATGATTCAAATGGTAAGCACAGTTTCTTTTTTCCCCTCCAATATCCCATGTTTGCAATGCTCGTATTTCAAATAACGTCATTTGCTGGTTCTCAGCTGAAAATAATCCACTGAACGATTATCCCGACGAGATGTCTGAAGAAGAAGTGGATGGTGAAGCCTCTGAGAATGAATTAGAAGAAGAGAGTGGTAGTGAGGGATCTTCAGAATCCGAGGATGTTGAGTACCATGGCTTGTCGGAAGGTGCAAACCTGCTATACGAAGATGATATATACGGTGTTAATAACTATGAAGGTGAAGATGATGATTTTGTTTATGATGATGATTATGATCATTGAGTTGGTGGCTACAGCAAAGATTGATGGTTCGTTGTGACTATCAACATGGAATTAGATACTCGATATTAGAAGCTCAGATTATGAATATAAGCTTAAATGAGTGCCTTAGGACACACTATGTTCGTTGATTCCGAAGGCATTAAGATATATGATGAACCACGCCATCAGCAAAATGTATGCAAGTCCGACCATGTTCTACATTCCTTTTATTCGGTGTCGTGAGGAATTGATTCTCTGTGTTGGTTGGCAAAAAGAATGTGTTTCTTATTTGCAACCCATTAAGAAAAGCGAAGGAAAAGTGGAAGGAAAAGAAAAGGTGCAGCGTTGGACTTCGGACCGTGGTCTTATGGATTTCGAGATGTAAAATTTATTCCACACAAATGAATTTGGTCAATGTAATATAAAAATGTGAACCACCAGAGTATGACATGAATTTAGCCTCTGATTGGAGTAAGGTTTTTTCATCTCTAAATCTAATTTTTTGTCAAAATTTAATCAGTTTTTACTATTTATATATCTAAAACATTACAATAAATTTTAAATTTTAAAAATTTATAACTTCATGAATACAAGTTCAAATAAGATGATTTTTTTAAAATTATACAGAATTTTAAAAAAATAAAATAATATTCAAATATTTTAAAATTTTATATTTTTTCGTTACAAACAAATTTGTTTTTCTCTAAATACGTTTTTTTAAAATAGTTTTTTTCCAATCCAAAAAAATTATCTCTAAACTCTCTCTCAAACTCTCTCTTAATAAAACCATCTATAGAAGCTGTAACCTTCCTTAATGTAGATAATTTGTATGTATTTATTTAATTTTAGTGACTGACTAAATGAACGATATGGTTTGGTAAATGCACAATTAATTGGACATTATTGTCTTTTTGATGGATTAAAATCTTAATGAATGTGGTTTTAGATAGTTTAGTAGTAATTTTACGTATGGTTCTATCATATAAATAAATGTTTGAATCCCTCTCCTCAAACTCAAAAAAAAAAAAAAAGATAATTTTTTTTTATTAAAATGTAATTAATTTAAATGCAAATGTTCATCATTATTCAGATTTTTCAGATGTTGGACCTAGAATTTCAGGTCAATTAAGTTGAATCCAAGAATGTGTTAAGAGATTTATAAATTTTGAAGAAAAACAAGTTTAATTTAGTTTTTAACGTAAGTTGTTGGGTTTCAGAAAATCAATCTTCCCTATGTATGAGCAAAAAGGCCATCAAAGTTGGTCAAAATTTGCCGGATAATTCGGAGCAAGAGTATATTGAATAAAAAAAATAATGTTATAATCATATTTAATTCATGAATAAATAAAGAAGTGCTGACCTGAGGATATGATCCATTTAGTACTTCACGTTCAATATCTAACTCTAATATTTTCTCAGGAAAACGAAAACCAATTTTTTTTGCATGCATTTGGTGTGACAATTGCATTCAAATGCAATAGTTATTTTAACCCTTTTTTATATTTTTTTAAAAAGTTAATCTTAGTTTCACTATTTATTATTAATATATAACTTTATAATTTAAATTTTAAAAATCCATAATTTTACATATATAAATTCAAATTTGATAATTTTTTTAATTATATAGAATTTTAAACCGAACGAAATAAATTCTATATTTATATATTTTTTTGGAATATATTTTAAATTTTTATACTTGTTAACTCTAATAATTTACAAACGTCATCAAATGCGTATATGTTTAGAAGACAGGTTTAGTTTGTATTTTTTTTTTATTTTTTTTTGAAAAATAAAAAATTATAATTAATTTTGAAAAGTCATCTAACATTTTTAAAATAAGCTAAACTAAAGCATGTTTAAAACAACAGAAGCTCAAACCAAATTTTCCTGGTTTGCACCAAACAAGGGCTTAGTATCTGATTATGGCAGGCGTTAGACTTTGTTTCAATTACTGATGCTTGAAAATTATTTATCGTGGTCCTTACTCCTTAATTTGATTACGGTGGCTTTCAAATTTTTTCCTACGAATATACAACATTTTCTTGAAAATAAAGAGAAGAGGAAATCATATAAAACGTTATAACTTTATTTATCAAGAATACAGTTTGCCTGGATGTGGGCAATCTCGCAACTAAAGAAAAAATTGTAAAGAGACGGAGTTCGTTTGGATCATGTGGTTAAGTCGGGCTATTGGGCTTGCAATGGATGATGGTCACTCTGCTCAGGCTTTTTCTTTTGCGGAATTCAAAGATCCCAAGTAAGATAATTAACATTTTTGGTTGGAAAGCTTTCCAGTTTTCGCAACATACTCCACTGTAAGGTTAATTTTAACCGCAGAGGTGTAAATTGCGATCCCCTAGGGCTATGTGGAGGTTGTCGGGAAAATCAAAAGACGACTTCTGGGCTGTGTCTCTCCTTTTTTTGGCTGAATGCATTGCCCCGCACGAGGGATTGGAGTTTGCAGCTTCCCATGCCCTTACAGTTTCCGTGGCCAAGGCTGATGCAGCGAATGTTGTTCAGGAGATTAAGGTGCAGTTTATTTCTAACGTTACATTCGTATTGTATTTAAATATAATGTAATTTTTATCTAAATACCAAAATATTATATTTAAATACCAATTATATTACATTTTAAATCTATTACAATCACTATTTATTATTTTATTTTTTCTATTATTTTTATTAATCACATTACATACTTTCTTTCTTTCTCCTTATTTTCTCTTTATTTTTACTTGTCATATTACATATTTATTATTTAAATACAATTTAAATACTTTTCATCTAAACACACGTTATATTTAAATGTAATGCAAATACTTTTTCTCCAAATACAAATTGTATTCAATGCATTGCATTCAAACACAATCTAAATACAATACGTTTAACAAACGGTGCCTAATGCTCTTGATATTCTACGTGATGCAACAGTGTATATTGCTAATATTAAATACTATGTCTCTGAGTTTGCTAAAGGTTGTGTTTGAAATCATGTTTCCGGTTAGGGGAATGAGGTTGCCTACCAGTTATATCTAGTTTTATGCTTACCGATTTTTGTTTTTTGTTTTTTTTTTCGGATTGGATATAATTCTTTGTTTTATTGGGAATGCTATTCTAGTCGATTTGGCTTAATAAATTAAAAAAAAAAAAAGGGATGGAGTTCATTTGGCAAAAATCTCCAAGTAAGAAGCGTGAAAAGGATATGTTCATCCTCATGACATGAAAGAGGATGTGTTATTACTAACAAATCCAAAATTTTCACGTGTATTGGTTTGTCATTAATATAGGGTATGTGGTGGAATTTTTGCTAATGACCGATGAACATTGGAAACCAAACGTATAAGTTGGGCTATAATCTTTGATAATGTTGATTTTCGATGTGTGCTGGAGAAATTATAAGAATTTGTTGATTCTAAGTAGTTGTATTCTTTATGGTAGAGTATGATAGTTTTCTGGGTTGAAAATTATGACTATTATTAAAAGATTGATTGTAGCAAAAGTAGCCAATATGAGATTGCTAGCCTTTTGACAAAATAAAATAGGGAACTAATCCCACATTTGTTTGGAAGCATATGAGAGGGGTCTAAAAACCATATCAGGTAACGGAAGCTTTTGTTTCAAATTAACTTAGTCAGAAGCACTTTAACAATTGGCTTCTGGCTTTGATTTAATTTCATTTTGTTTCTATGTGGGGTAGTGAATGTTAGAATAGAGTTTACTCATACCAAAGGAACAGTAATATGGCAATTTCTGATCCAGCGTAACTCACATCTATTTTTATAATAAGGAGGGAAGAAAATACTAAACCAAACTTCCACAACATTTCCCTTTGAAGCCTATTTATTGTTTATCATTGTTTTAATTAAAATTCCTAGTTTTTTTTTTTTAATTTGGAAAATTGTTCTATTGATTTGATATTCAATCACTCTAACCAAAAAAAAAAAAAAGTATATTGAAGCACGTACAAAGCATATGCTTACTTAAGAAAGAAGATATATATATTTTTTATAAATATAGTTTTGAATCATGAGTCTTTGTTAAATACTTATTTCTATATTATTTTATTTATCCATTACTATACTGACTATATTTTGCCCGAGGAAAAATTATGTCGGGTAATAAAAAATTGGGTGGTATACCATTTCAAAAAATTTGAAAGAAGCAATTATATATATATATGTATATATTTGATTTTCATTTGAAAAGTGGATATAATGTACCATTTCAAAAAATTGAAAGGAAGAAAAAGATATATACTATCTTTTAAATTTTGAATCGCCAGCAAAATTTTTATCATGAAAGTTAAATTAGTTAAATTTTAAATAAAATGCAAAAGTTAAATTAAACAAAATCAAAATAAAAAACAGATCAATTAATTAGCATGTTGAAAATAAAAATTTATATACAGGTTAAAATTGCGATTAGTTAACCCAACGAGGTTTTGAAAATCATGGAATCTTCAACAATTTAACTAACAACCTATCGAGGTAAAACGAAGCTATTAAAAGCATAAATCATCACCATACATTGATATTTCAAAGTTCATATTTACCTCATTCCTTAACATAGCCATGTTCAAGCTCCTTTATTCTAGTTTGTTCATAGTATGATCTCCTCCTCATTACCACCTTTGGGAGGGGGACTAGTCACATTGTTAATAATACTCCTTTCTTGATGCCCCATATTCCATACCGTAAGAAAGTGCTCATGTTGGTTGTGTGTAAGCGCCTTTAAAAAATCATTCTTTCTTCTATTCTTTTCTTCATTATTATTATTTCTGCTTACTTGAGGAGGAGGGAATATGAGCACTATCTTTTATATGTGGAGTTGTTAGAATATGGCTAAACCGTGCACTCCTTGTCACCCTGGCCTACTATAAAAAGTTCCCATACACGAGTAATTTCCTATCTACCATCTCTTAAAAATAATATAATAATAAAAAATTATATTTTGATACTTGTCTGTGCCTTCGATTCTATTTCAAAAACAAAATGAAAATAAAAAAAAAGTTATACATGTGGTTTGGTGCATTAGTTAACTCAAATGCAATTGTTTTCTTACAGTTCATTTACTATTCATAGATGTAGATGTTGGAAATTTACGTTTAAATAAAATTCAATTAAATTAGTAAACTTGTTAGATTAAATCAGATGAATCATTCGATAGTGTAATTGAGAACAAGTAAATCATACAAATTTTAAATCAGTAAGTAAAATGTACAAGAATAAAAGACATCAAAAATTAAAGAGGTTCGTTGGAATGTGTTATGTTCTTTGAGAGTTCTTTACTAAATTTGAAAAAGGTACCATATCCAAAGTCTATTTTAATTTTGATAGAGAAATTGTATATTCAAAAAAGATGTACCTATTTGAGGGGTTTTTTGCTCTATATATAGAGGGAGAACAGTAAATGATGGTTCCTCTAATCTCAGTATTTAGTAGGTCATGAACCTACTACTCATGTTATTGAGATCGTGGGCTCCACATAATCATGATCAAAGATGAATATTGAATTCTCAAAGACGTGAATCTTCAAAATTGCTCAATAAATCCACTGGATATCGAATGTCAATATTTGGTATAGGAATTGCATGCAACCAAAGCCGAGTGCTAACTAAATGATTAAACGATCGTCGAATGATTGTTGAAGCATTTGTGCCTGTCATTCTGAACATTGAACAATGGTAACATAACAGATACTCAAATACTCGATTACTGAAGAGATAGATTAATGAACATTATTCATAGGTATCTTGTGATTCACACTTGATTTCTACATATTCGATCCAATGGATCATCAAGCTCATCTAAAATTACCTGACATTTAATAATATACAAAAGCCAGATATGTAATTCTAGGGTGAACGAAGTTTAACCCCAACAACAGTTTTAATTATAACTTTGTAACTCAAACTTTAAAAGTCTATAATTTTATATATATAAATCGGAATGAGATTTTTTTTTTTTTTTATAAATTGCATAGAATTTTGAGATACGAAACAAGTTTCATATTAATTTTTTTCATACTTTTGAAGTTTTTATACTTTTTAATTCTAATTGTTTAAATCTATATACCAAGCGCAAATAATTCAACTCAAAAACTCAATTCAAACTCCTATATCAAATGGTCAGTTTCATGATAATTATAAACTTTTTTTTTAAAGAAAAGTTTCATTATAAACTTTAACCCCACCATGACATTTATGCAGTACCTAATCCAATTTCTTTGCCAAATATTTTTCTATACATGTCGTAGTCATTAAGAGAGACATGTTTTTAAAAATTTTCAAAGAAATCCCCTCCCCAAACATAATCTGATGCGTGTAAACAGAGTACTATTTTCCCATTATATATATATATATACTAGTCGTATATAAACGTGTATTGCTTGTGGAGAATACACAAACAATATAAACAAAGAAAAAAAAACTACATATACGATTGGGTCACCATATAATAATAATAACTGTACTACTATATAACCATGATTATTGATATATGATTAATGATTAGACTATGATACATGGACTCTTTTATTCTTAGCTATAAATATATGTGTGTGTATATATATATATGCATATATATATGTCGTTGCTGAGCATCACTACTGCCCCGCGTGAAATTGGGAATCTGTGTTCCCTACCTTCTCTACCCACCACCATATTCTTCTATCTCAGCATGTAGTGCGTGGAATTATGATAATCCTGGGATTCTATTGCTATACAGCTTGTATGCACATTTATATATGTATTGAAATATTTCAATATAATAATACTTTTTTTTTTTTTTTCCAAAATGTAACGTTACTCTCACTACATTTAAAAGCTTATAAGCTGCTTTGAAGGATTAATATTTGGTAAGTGCTTTGTCTTTGAAGGATCGTAATTTTTTTTAAAGATTAGTATGAATAAATGAGATGTTTCATACTACCTAAGAACATTATTTATTCGATTCAAAATTAATGCGTTCGCATGATCCAACTATGTGCATATAGAATGAATAAAATCTTGCATTTTTTGATAGATAAATAAAATATGCACATATATATTTCATATACTCAGATATAATAACTGATATATATCAAATATATATATTATATTAATACATCTTAATTAGATTATTACCCCATTAGTAATCATACCATTTAAAATATTAGACTTGTACACTAGTTGGTGGGGTTTGGTAGTTTATATACCAGAACTTTTATAAGGGATAGTTGTCTAACACCAACAACAAAAGACTTATATATATTATATGACATCAGTTCACACCAACCGACAAAAGGCTTACACTTGTGTGTGTGTGTTGATGATACATATAAGATAACCATCTCTTCTACTTCTCTAGTACGCGACTAAAACTCTTTTAATTCACATCCACATATCTTTCTCTCTTCCATGGCAACCAACGGCCACATTACCAATAGAACAACTAGTAATATTCCGCCATTTTCACTTGTTAAGAAAGATGTTGAGCTCGTTAAGCCTTCAGAACCCACACCCTTAGATATTGTTCTCTCACTCTCCTCCATTGACAATCTCCTTAGCCTTGAAACCCTCACTCCCACCATCTTTGCCTACCAACCAAACTCTAAATCGCACCACCCCCCGTCTGATCTGCATGTTCATGATCATAACATTGAAAACAATCATGATCATGATCATGATCAGCAGGACCCAGCTGAAGTGATCAAAGAAGCGCTTTCCAAGGCTTTGGTTTACTACTACCCTCTTGCTGGGAGGCTCGAACGACAACAACACGACGGCAGGCTCAAGCTCACTTGCAACGCTAACGGCGTGCCGTTTTTGGTCGCCACAGCTGAGTGTTCCCTCTCTTCTCTTAATTACTTTGACGGAATTGACCTCGAGATCACTAAACAATTCCTCTTCGATTCTCCACCAAGTGACTGTCCTTTAGTTTTTCAGGTAACAACTAATACGCGTTGTGAAAATTTTTGCTCCCATTAATTGGATCGTAGGCTCGGAACACAATTTATGCTCCTTTTTTTTTGTTTTTTTTTTGTTGTTGGAATTTTCTGTTCAAATGTACTATTCAAAGCATACGATCCAAACAGATCAGTTATCGTTGATATCTTAATTGCATACATGTCAAAATTCTATAAAATCTGAAAATTTATTCCAACTTATTATTATTATTATTATTTATTTCTCTGAGCAAATTATATTTTAGTTTCATAATGTATATCATTTCTTATTTTAAGGTCACAAAGTTCTCGTGCGGGGGCTTCGCCATTGGGTTTGGAATGTCCCACTCAGTCTGCGATGGTTTTGGAGCGGCCCAATTCTTTCGGGCCGTGACCGAGCTATCGAACGGCCAAACCGAGCCCACGGTGAAGCCCACTTGGGAGAGGGAGAGGCTAGTGGGGAATCCCAGGAAGGAACCTCTCACAGCCCTCGTGGACATGGGCGGTTTAGCCATTTCACCTCACCTACCTGCGCACGACATTGTGCACGAGTGTCTCTCCATAACGAGCGAGGAGGTGAATAGACTAAAAGAGGCTTCTAGTGATATTAACTTCACAACAGTCGAGATAGTTGGCGCTTGCGTTTGGAGAGCGAGATTCAGAGCTCTGGAGTTAAATCCAGAGGGAAAAACCTGTTTCTTCCTGACCACGGGGATAAGAAAACTGTTGGACCCTCCATTGCCAGAAGGGTATTATGGAAATGCGTTTTTGTCATCAATTGCTGAGTTACTGGGAAAGGACCTAAATGAACAACCGGTCTCTGAAACAGCGAAGCTGATAAAGGAGAGTAAAAGAAGAATGTTAGAAAAGGACTTCATTAAGAAAGCGATAGACGATATCGAGACGTTGATAAGCCGTAACAACAATGCAAATATAAAGGCGTGTGGTGCGACAATGGTATTGACAGATTGGCGGAACTTGGAGTTAACTGAGGAGATGTTAGGGTTTGCATGGGAGCAGGTGAACGTAACGGCGTTGCCGTGGGACATGTTTGGCTACGTGGACTTGTGCTTCCTATTGCCGCCGCCGAAGAAGAAGTCGTCGGGTCATTCGACCAAAGGCGGGGCGATAGCAGCTCGGATTCTGGTTTCCCTACCAAGGCATGTCATGGGCAAGTTCAAGGAAGAGATGAAACCTCTAATTATTAGCTAATTAATTATGAAGATGATGCTTCTTTCTTTTCCGTTTCTCTTCTTCTTCTTTCAACATTGTTTTTTTGTTAAAAAAAAAAATCTTCTTGTAAATGTTTTCAATTAAGGTTGAATTGTAGCTTCCTTTCAAAAAAGTAAAGTTAAATTATTGCTTCACCCCAAATATATATATATATATCTCACGTCCGGGAAAATTATATCATGATAATATATATATATATATGTAGTTTTTATTTGAATTTGGAACTTCTTTTCAATTCGCTGCACGTACATTTATCAGCGGAGGAAGAATTTTATTTTTATAATTTGCTTGACATATGGAGCAAAGGCACTGTTTTCAGTTAAGAGATATCTACATATGCCAAGATATTCAAATTGTGAAGCAGATGATCAGGATGATAGGTACTACAATAATTTTTGGTAAATGTTATTACTATCAAATAGTGTTTAAATGGCTTTTGGCTAATCTATCTTCAAAAAAAAGAAAAAAAGGTAATAACAACAAGAAATTTGGCTAAACAGATAATTTTTGAGTTATTTTAATGCTCACCGGAGAAACAAGAAGCCGTTCATTTGATTCTTAGTGTAAAAGTATTTTCGATGCAACGTTAAATTCATATGATAAATCCATATATATTTAAGTATTTGAGTAAGAAAATTATTCTTTAATACAATATTATTTTTAGAAAATTATTCTTTAATACAATATTATTTTTTATGCTAAATTTAACCATTACTATTGATTGATCATGGTTTAGCTTTTTTATTTAATCATTATAATATTGTATTCTTTAAATTATTAGAGAAAACAATTTTTGCAAGTTTCAAGATATCAGAATTTAAATTATTACATAATATTTAAAATAGAATTATTTATTAGAGTACAAAATAAAATAATATATATGTGTGTGTTATTTTCATATTTTTAAGGTCCAATATATCATTGACATAAAATATTTATATTAGAGACTGTCCAAATAAATGACTTTGAAAGAATCTTTTTAAAGTAGCCACTTAGAGTTTGTCTACTTAGGAGGTTTCGATGTGGAAATTTTCTACTTTTGAATCAAAATTTTCATTTATTAAAAAAAAAACAGAATTTTCTAAATTTGTGTATTCGAATATCAAAAAATTTTCATTTTTGAACATCAAAGAGGACTTCTTTTTAGAAATAGAAATTTTTTACCCATTAAACCACATTTTCATTTTTGAACAGAAAAAAATCTTTTACCTCAGACAAGACTATTTTTTTTATTTTAAAAAATAAATATATCATTTAAACGAAAGTTTAATAAAAGGGTAATCATCGTAGGTGACCTCATCCCACAAAGATTCCTCACCCATTCACCCATTTTGCTTTGCCTAATTTGCACAAGCCATTTCAATTTGTCATCTTCAACTAATTATTACACTAGTATAAATTGGAATGCAATGAAACTAGTATAAGTATTAGAGCAATGTCAAGAAATAATGTGGATTGATGTCATTATCAAATTATCGAAAAATTGATGGACGCCTGGAGGCTCATAGAATTAAGAAGTCAATAAAGACCATTGCGATTCGAACGAATATTCTTCAATGAGATCATAATTGTAAAAATATACATATATGTGTGTGCGTATATATCAAAAGGAGAGATAGAGAGAGATTTAAGAGGAAAAAAGCAACACACGGACTTTGAGTAATTAAATCTCACTTTTGATCCTTATGTATTTTTCAAAGAGACTTATCTGGCCTTTAGATTTTTATTTGTAAGTTTACTGTGAGAAGGAAGAAGATAATTTATTCAACATTTTTTGGGAGAAGATTTTGAAGTCTTCGAGAGAAAGTGTTCTACAATTAAAGGGATTTCAACTATCAAGAAGAATGGTACTTGTTGAATAAATTTATTAACTAGGTGCAAGACCACTTGTAATAACAAAAAGAAGAAGTCTTTAGATTTTATAAAACCTGATAGCTTATAACTATTTAAGAGTTAGTGAATTATTCAATAATTGAGTATAGTAGATGTGATTGAACCTCATTAAATTATATGAATTTATTATTTATTTATGCTTTTGTTATTGAATTAATGTTGATATATAATTAAATTCCGTAAATAGCTAAAAACAAATCAAACAAAGACCACAGTAAATTCAAGCTCACTTGCAATGCAAACGGCGTGCCGTTTTTGGTTGCCACTAACGAGTAAGGCAAATCAAAAGGGGCAAAATCTGGTACCACACCAAATCAAGAGTAAATCTCCAAAAGAGAAAAGTCTGGAGACAATCATGGAGACCAAAAATCAAGGCAATTGTCAAAGTCAAATACGTGTTGATAGATGGAAATTATCTATTACTCATTGACAACTTTTGCATTTATTTGTTTCCTTACATTCTTATGTACAATTGGTGTATATATATTGTCCCATTGTAATGAAGAGATTACACTTCCATTTACAAATTTTATAGAAACTTTTCTTGGTATCAGAGCTTTGAACCTGCAGTGACCATGTCTTCATCCTCAAACCAAATAGAAGAACCCCAATTCACCATCCAATCTTTCCACCGGTGTTCCAGTTTACTCTCAATTAGATTAGACATTACTAATTGTCTCATGTGGCGTCGTCATATTCTCCATCTTGCTCATAGCTTAGGCGCGCTTCATCATTTTCAAAATGGTGGCGAAAAACCAGCTGCAGAGATAGAGGACGATGAGGGAAACAAAATTCCAAACCCTGTCTATGCACCATGGATCAACAACGTATTGGGTTGCATTTTTTTTTTTTTTATAATTGATGGTGGTGGACATCAAATCGGCATCCGCTCATGTTAGAAAAGAAAAAACAATTCAATAATTCTCTCACTTTTATTAAATAAGAAGATCCTTCGTTTTCCTTTGTCAGAAAGAAAAATTATCATTATTGTTAAACTTTTCGATCTCGATTTGATCTGCTAATTTGTTACAATAACCATATTTTGCTACAATACCACATCTGCTACAAAAATCGTATATGCTACAACGATTGCTCTGTTATAGGACAGTGCTATTTTAGAACTGATCTGACACTCTGATACTAGTTATTGAGAATATAAACTAATTTTAATTCTCCTTTAGAATTTAGCTTATACAAGAAAAATAAAAATGAACACCAAGAATTTTTTTATTTTTTTTATAAGTCAGATGAAAATTGAAATTTATTCATATTTCTAACACAATGATGGACTATCCACATCTTGGCTTCTTGGAACCATGAAGGAAGAGATCGTCGGATTGATTCTTGCTGCTGAGACGGCGTAACAAGTTTGGATCCCGGTGGAAGAAGAACTTCTTCCAATCACAGTCGAGAAGGAAGGACTTTGGAAGAATATGCTCATGACGATCACGAAGGGATCACGTTCTCAGCAAGAATATTTTAGAAATTTCAAATCAATATGTGATAACCTTGCTGCTATAAAGAAACCGGTTCCGGACCTATACAAAGTCTTCCAATTTGCACGTGGTTTGGATCCAAAATATGAGACTTTTCGAATTGCTATGATAACAAAACCGCCCGACTTTCAATCAATCCGTTCTTGCAATTCAAGGGCATGAACAGACGTTGGCTGCTCAGACGGAGGAAGAGAAGATTCATCTTGAACATGCACAGGCTTTCTTCAGGGAACATGGTCGAGGTGGAAATGGTCGAGGAGGCAAAGGACAATTCAACTCCAGAGGTAGAGGCTTCACACCTGCTGGAAGGTATAATGTTCAGAATAATAATTCAGGTCCATAACACAACCAAGACAGCCCTCTCACAACAAGTCTAAGGAAGGCAATTCTTCAGGACAGTACCAGCAATGCCCCAATATTAACAATAGCAATGGTAAAATCGTTTGTCAAATCTGTAAGAGATCAAAACATCTTGATATTGATTGTTGGTACAGGTTCGATTATTTGTACCAATCTGAGGAGCTTCCTCAAGCCCTTGCTGCTCTTACTTTCAATGAAAATGACCATTCCTTTTATCCTGATTCCGGAGCTACTCCGCACATGACAAATGACCTTGGTAAACTATCTCACATTAAACCGTATAAAGGAAATGATGGTATTTATGTTGGAGATGGAAATTGCTTACCTATATCTCATACTGGCGATGCTCATATCTTCACAAAGGAAGGAAACTTAAACTTGAAAGATGTGCTTTTAGTTCCTGTGAAAGATGTGCCTTTAGTTCCTGAACTGAAAAATAATCTGTTATCTGTTGGCAAACTCATCTCTGATAATGCCTGCACTTTTAAATTCACTGCATCTAGTTTTGTTGTAAAGATCAAAATCAGAGAACAGTAGTAAGGGGGCATAAGCAAGCGCAACTATATGATTTGGATACAAATTTTCAGGATGCCTTGACTGCAATAAGGAAAAGTGGCCCATCTTCATCTATCTGGCATCAACGACTTGGATATCCCAATTCAAAGATGTTGTCTTTGTTAAAGGAAAAGAAAGTCATTGATGTCACTAATTAGGTAACTAGACACTCTATATGTGTTAGTTGCCAAATGGGGAAGAGTTGTAAGCTGCCATTTAATTTATGAAAAAAAATATCAAAATTGCCTCTTGAAAAGATCCATTGTGATCTCTTGGGACCTGCTCCTGTAAGCTCAAATCAACACTCTTCTCTTCTACTTCTCCTAACTTTTTTTTTTTTTAAATAAAATAATATAAAATAAGATATAGCATTATTACTACTGGAGTTATAAATTTATCCCAATTCCCAAAAAAGAAATCACCACTTTCAGAAAAATTATATGTTTTTTATTTGAGTTTGGGATCCTTTTGTTTTTTTAATCTGCAAAGACATTGCTTTTAATAAGAAATCTTCTCACATGCCAAGATATGATAGAAAGGGTAAAACTGGTAATATTTTATTGTATTTTAAGAAATATTTTTATACATTTTCAAAATTTAAAAAGAAAAAAAAAAACAAAAACACCAAAATTTAGGATGAGAAAATGAAATCTGTCCTTAATTTTTGATAAATGTGCTAATGTTGGCAAATAGTGTTTTAATGGCCTTTGGCTAAACTTATAGTTATAAGGAAACTTATCATCGTTTGAATTCGATTATTTAACTGTAATCACACAAGGGATCTTTGGAGAATACATTACATTTCAATTAGAGTTTCGAAAATATTTTTTGAAAAACTAACAAAAAATTATAATTAAATTAACTAAATTAAATTTAAAAATTCATGAGTTCTTAAGATATATTTAATTATATAAATAGTGAAATTAATTTATTTTTTTAAGAAAAAACCAAAAAACAAAAAAAAATGTTGGGAAAATTTCAATAAAATAATATGCTATATATAGTCAGCAATGTAATTCTAGAAAGTAGAATCCTCAAAATTATAGCCAGCCTTAAGATGCTCTTTAAAAGTTTATCATATGGTAAAAGGATTGCTTCTCTCGTGGACTTGGGGAGAAGTCGTGAAGCCATAACTCTGGTTTATCACCTCCAAAAGACAGGGTCTAAAATCACAGAGTTTCTTCTCTCAGCAACCGTAAGAGCCTGTGGAAGAGTTTCTGCAATTAAGGAAGGAAAACAGTTTCATTGCTTAGCTGTTAAAAAGGGGTACAAAGGAGATGTGGTTATGATGACATCGTTAGTTGACATGTACTTCAAATGCACGCATATAGAAGATGCCCGCAATATGTTTGATGACATGCCTGTGAGAGATGTAGTTGCCAGCAACAGCATGATTTCGGGTCTGTGTTGGTCTCACTTAACGTCGGAGGCAGTCCAACTGTTTGAAAAAATGCCGGAGACGGAGAGAGATGTGGGCACTTGGAATTCGCTGATTTCGGGTCTGGGGTGTAACTCTGAAGGAAGGGCTGGGTTGTTTTACTTTGAGAGAATGGTATATGAGGGAGCTGAAGTTGATGCTTTGACTATGGTGAGTGTTCTTTCGATTTGTGCCGATCTTGCAGCGTTGCAAGATGGTAAACAGGTTCATGGTTTGGTTATTCGATATGGGTACGAGGTATATTTGCCGATTGGAAGTGCTACTGTCGATATGTATGCTAAATGTGGGGACATGAAGGATGCTTCCTTATGTTTCAAGAACATGCCGGTTAAGAATGTAGTTTCGTGGACTGCTTTAATCGAGGGCTATGGGAAACAAGGCATGGGAATGGAAGCTCTTCAGGCATTTGATGCCATGGAAATGGAAGGCGTTGTGCCAAATGAAGTCACTTTCTTGGGTGTCTTGTATGCGTGTAGCCACTCAGGACTAGGACACCAAGGATGGATGGTTTTCAACAGAATGATGCAGAAGTATTTCATCACACCGAAGATAGAGCATTACACGTGCATGGTGGATCTCTTAGCGCGAGCTGGGCGCCTAGAGGAGGCATGCAATTTTATAGAGAGAATGCCTATAAAACCGGATGCAGAACTACTCAAGGCTCTTCTTAGCTCATGTTGCGTGCACAGAAATCTAGAGCTAGCACGGAGTGTTGGAGAGAAACTACTTGCGTTGGAACCTCAAGAATCAGGTGCCTGTATGTTGTTGTCAAACTTGTATGGACTTGTTGGGAACTTGGAAGGTGTTGCGAAAGTGAAAAAATTGATGTCAAATAGAGGTATAAGGAAAGAGACAGGGTTTACATGGATTGAGATTAAACAAAGCAGTTCATAAATTTGAGTTAGGACCACAAATCTCAACCTCTAGGCAAAAGAAAAGCGTCTATTCAACTATAGCCTCTCAGACAGGGAATAAAGATGAGTAGATAAGCGCTAAAAGCAAGAAAATACCAAATTTCATAATCACAAACTTTGTATGCTATAAAATTCACATTACCGCAGAAAATTGAACATTGATTCCAAAAGACAAAGATGTTGATCTCTCGCAATAGAAAAGAATTAATCCGTATCAATTCCTATAGATAACAAAGATGAGTGGGTATAAAGCTTATTCCCTCCAAAATTTAAAAGAAAAAAAATACTATTCCTTCAGATTTGAACTCAGGATTCAATACATTGAAAACAACTTACAACATATATGCCAAAAACATGGAAAAGTAATTAACTTCAACTACACAAGCCTATTATGCTGTATATTCGCATTATTCCTCAACATAATTTAATTGAAAAAGAAAAAACTATTCTTTCGGATTTGAACTCAGGATTCAATACATTGAAAACAACAAACAGCGTAACCTCAACTACACAAGCCTATTATGCTGCAAATTCGCATTATTCTCCAGCATAATTGAATTGAATTGGTAAGTAAGAATATTGGTGCACCAAAGCCAAGCGTTGCTGAGCTCGTTGACCCTTTTTGACTGACAAAGTTTCCTATTAGAACCGAATGCCAAAAGTAAAAGGTTGGGCATCAGATGCTGGACCCGGAATAAAGGGAAACCCAAAATGTGTTAATAACATGGCCCAGGACAGAGGCGTCCATATGGGTAATATTTGCTATTTCTGGTCAGTTCCTTCCAATTTGCTTTTGCTGTTTCCCATTTCCCACCGGCATCTGACCTACTTGCTTTTCTCCTCTCCCAAAGCCGGCTTTAAGAATAAAATATAGCTGTTTTTATCGATTTTCCCTTCTGGGCAAGAGTCATATACAAGAACAAGCTTTCCTTAACCTCTCCAAGACTGAAACTCGAACTTTCCGGCACAGAAATCTTTTGCTTTCTCCGCCAAAGGGGAAATTCCAGAGGGCAGCTCAGGTGAGTTGAGTTGTGTTGTATGGATAATGGCTGATTCGGATCCCGTGCCGATCCCGGTTGATCTGTTTGTGTCAAAAAAACATCCCGCATACAAACAAGGCGTTTTGTGCTTCGTGGATTCCTATGGTAACGTCGTTTACCAGGTCAACCGTCGTTCCTCCATTGAATCATCCTCATCATCATCGTCGTCGAATAAGCGAGTTTTGCTTGACGCAGCTGGGACTCCTCTACTTTCTATACATCGCAACAATGTGAGCCTCTGTTTTTCCAACTCTCACTTTCCTTGTTCTTTTAAACTGATCTTTTAGTGCACGCCATGTTAGTTGTTAACTTGCTCTTATAACTTCTTTGCCAAATCATCTAATCTATGTTGAGTTTTTTTTTTTCCTTCTCTCTTTCTCTCTTTAAACAAGATAATTTTTAGGCCACTATACTTTGGCAATATGCAAAGCTAGTTGTTTTGCATTTTTAACAAAATTTATAAACTTGTTGCCCCAATTATTCTATCTAGAATTTTGTAGGTGGGCATGAAAAAAGTATTGCTAGGACGCAGATTTAAAAATGGCAATTTAGTAGAATTTGATGAAAATCCAACTTTTTGATACTTTGACCTACGTTTGCACCCTACCATAAAATTCTCCTTGCATTTTAGCAGTAAGCAAAAGTAGCTGTTTCACGTTGTAACAAAATTTGGAAAGCTCGGTTTGGACTTGTCCAAATTATATAATTGGCAATTTTACTTTACTAGCCCAATTCTTCTAACCTGGATCATTAGAAGATTTACAACACGAGGCTCTTCATTAATTAGCTCTTTGAATGTAATCTGAATAAGGATTGAGTTTGCAATTGCAGAAGAGATCTTGGCAATGCTTCAAGGGGGATGGTGAGAACGAGGAGTTGATATTTAGAGCGCAGAGAGCGAAGAATACACTCACAAGAACCGAGTTAGAGGTATTTCTTGTTGCTGAAAATTTGGAAGAGCCAGCCCCCCCTAAGCTCCAGGTGAAAGGCTCTCCTTTTCATAGAAATTGCACCATCTATAGAGGCAATGACATTATGGCCCAGGTATGTACTTAACCTTAAGAATTGCAACCATTACCTTAACGAGTGATCCTTTATGATCTAAATTATGAAGAATTATATCGGTAAGACACATTTATAAACAGTCATATCACATTTGTGTTGAGAAAAATGCATGTATGTATGTGTTGTTTTATATGAAAAGTGGATGGAGATGTGCAGTAGTTTATATACAAGGAAGGACATAAGACCTAATAGGTTAATCTTTTGGGTCAAATTGGACTCCTAAAGTGTGTTGGATTGTTGGGCTAGTTTCACATGCGCTTTCTTTTCTATCAAGTGGTATCAAAACCGATGTTTAATTGGTCAAGCAATCACACTCAGTTGTTAGTTCCCACATTACCTCCCATGGAAAGTTGATGTTGCTCGCAGTTGGTGCTGTTGCAGGTGTGGATGGTAGAGTATTTGGTGAACTCGCATAGTTTTGACTTATTTACATACTCGAATTGGTTTTCATTTGGAGTGTGATGTTTAGATATGCTGGCTATAAGAAACTTTGGTTTGAAAGGGAGCTTGGTGAGCACATACATGCGGGGGAGATTGTTGAGAAAAATACATGCATAGGTGTGTTGTCCTACACAGAAAGTGGATGGAGATGTGAAATGGTTTATATATATGGAAGAACTTACGACTTAATGGGTTAATCTTTTAGGTCCAGTTGGGCTCCTGAAATATATTGAGCTAGTTTCACATGTGGTTTCCTCCCTAACAAGCCTTTGCTACATCTTCTCTGATTTGCCTTGCCTACTTGTGGATCTTTTAACTTGATCTGCTTTGCTCGCGTGCAAAGTGGATGGAAAGTAAATGTAGATGTGAAATAATTTATATATATGGAAGAATCTAAGATCTAATGGGTTAACCTTTTAAATTGAGTTCCTGAAGTGTGTTGAGCTAGTTCACATGTGGTTTCTTCCATAACAACTTTTGCTTGCTCAATATATGGAAGGATCTAAGATATAATGGATTAACCTTTTAAATTGGACTCCTGAAATGTGTTGAACTAGTTTCACATGTGGTTTCTTCCATAACAAGCTTTTGCTTGCTCTGATCTATCCTGATATTTTTGCTTCCTGATTTGAAGGGGAAGGAGCTTTATTATAGAGTCTCATGACCGTGTGAAGAACGCGTAAAAATGCATTCTTCTTTTTCTCTCCTTTTTTTTTTTGTATTGATTATGGGTATCAAATACCGTGTTCAACGCCCACTATCTTTTTTTTTATTATTATTATTTATTAATTGATGTGGGCGCCGTTTCAGCGCCCACACTTTTTGACTAAAAAAGAAAACCAATAATTTTGGTTAATCTTTTCTTTTTCAACCCACAAGAGAAGGAACTTGTTATAAGTCATTATTAATTTCAACTCATACCGACAAGCTTGGAACACAACTCAAGCTTATGTCGAGTAATTACTTTTTTTAGTATTTCCACTGTATTTTTCTCAGTATGAATCTTCTGCATCTGGAGTAGCTTTTTCTCAAGTGCTTCACTAGTCCAATGATATTTGACGTCAATGTGCTTCGTTTTGTAGTAGTAGGTGGTATTCTTACTCAAATCAATTGTACTCTGGCTGTCGCAATAAACTACCCACCCATCTTACTTCAAACCCAAATCTTGGGAAAAATTCTTTAGTCACAATATCTCTTTTCTTGTTTTTACAAGCGCTATGTACTCAACTTCTATTGTGGATAAAGCAATATATTTTTGTAGTTTGGACTACCATAATACAATTCCCCGTACAAAATTAAACAAGTAGCCGGATGTAGACTTTCTGCCATCAAGATTACCAGCTATGTCTGTATTTGCATATCTTTCCAAGACTGGTTGTACTTTCTCGAAGCTTAGGCACATTTTAGATGTACCTTTAAGATATCTAAAAATCCATTTAACAACTTCCTAATGTTCCTTGCTTAGGTTTGCTAGGAAAAGGCTTATAACTTCTACTGCGTGAGCGATATCCGGTCTTATACAAACTATTGCGTACATCGGACTTTCAACTGCTGAAGAGTATGAAATAGCTGATATCTTCTTCTTTTCTACATTTGAAGAAAGACACATCTTCTTGATGAGTTTGAACTAACCACCAAGAGGTAAAGTAACTGGCTTCGTTCTTTCCATGTTAAACCTCTCAAGTATTCGTTCAATGTAGTTCTCTTGTGATAGCCATAATTTTCGATATCACCTATCTTGAATAATCTCCATTCCCAAAATCTGTTTGACTAAACTCAAGTCTTTCATATCGTAGACTCTAAAGAGTTCTTTCTTTAGCTGATTGATCATTTTAGCATCCTTGTCAATTATTAACATGTTATCAATATATAATAACAGGATGACGAATTTCTCACCAAGAAATTGCTTGATGTAAACACATGAATCTGTTGTAATTATCTTGTACTCTTAATCTATCATAAATGAATTGGACTTCTTGTACCATTGTCATAGAGCTTGTTTTAGACCATACAGGCTTTTTTTTAACCTACAGATTAGATGTTCATTTCCTTTGACCTCGAGACTATCAAACTGCTATATGTAGATTTCTTCTTTTAAATCTCCATCAAGAAATGCAGTTTTTACATCCATTTGCTCAATCTCAAGATCTAAGTTAGTTGTTAATCCCAAGATTACTCTGATAAATGACATTTTCACTACCAGAGAGTGTTTTATCAAATTAATTCCTTTTTTCTGTCCAAAGCCTTTGACAACTAATCAAGCTTTGTACTTCACCAAATTGCCTCGTCTATCATCTTTCAACCTAAACACTTATTTGTTCCTCAAGGCTTTTCTGCCTTTTGGAAGCCTTACCAACTCATAGGTGTTGCTCATTATGAATGAATTCATTTCTTTCTACATAGACTCTAGCCACCTGTCTTTGTCTATGTGGACCATTACTTCTTGAAAGCTTTCCTGCTCTTCACTTTCAGTAAAAGGGACATAGTATGACAACGGATATCTTCTGGATGGCATTCGATTTCTGGTTGACCTTCTGAACAGCTGTTTGTCATTTTTTGGTTCTTGACTTTCCTCTCCTTGATCGTTATCTTCTTGTACCGATGTGTCATCTTCAACATCATCATCATCAAGAGACAATTCTAAATTGTCATCTACTTCTTGTATTTCTCTCCACTTGGTAACTGTTGTTGTAGAGAAATTAGCTTAATTATAGATTTTTCAGGCTGTATTTCTTATTTATCTGAATCTTCAATTGTTTAGTCTTCATGGAAGACTACGTCTCTTCTCTTTATAATCTTTTTTTTTCACTGGATTCCAAAATTTATACCCAAACTCTTCATCTCCACTTTCATTCACTCATGGGTTGAAAATGAAAGTGGGAGAATTTTTTTTTTTTTTTTGGTCAAAAAATGTGAGTGCCAAAATGATACTTATATCAATTAATAATAATTAAAAAAAAAAAGAAAGATAGTAGGCGTCGAACACGGTGCTTAACGTCTACATCAATATAAAAAAGAGAGAGAGAGAAGAATGTAATTTTATGTGTTATTCACACGGTCATAGGGCTCTATAAAGATTAAGGCAGATTAGTAAGCAAAAAGATTAAAGTAGATTAGAGCAAGCAAAGATAGAGAAAATTAAAAAGGAATGATCTGTTGAGAGGAACTTCAATAGCAATAAAAATGAGATTACTAAGAGAGAATTTTGTATACTTACAAAAGTTTTATTTTGTAAAGAAAACAATAAGATTACCACATATGTGAGTGTGAGATTAAGGCAGATTAGAGCAACCAAAGATAGAGAACAATGAAAAGGAATGATCTGTTGAGAAGAATTTCAGTAACAATAAAAATAAGACTATTACGAGAGAATTTTGTATACTTACAAAAGTTTTATTTTGTAAAGAAAACAATGAGATTACCACATATGTGAGTATGAGAGAATTTGATTATTGAGAAGTGACTGTTAAAATTTGAAAGTTTGTTATATACCCATTACTTTATAGTGAAAGTTTTTTTCTGTGTATCGTGATTTTTCCTTTCTAATTGAAAAGTTTTCTACTAAATAAAATTCGTTATATCAGTTTTTATTTTTTCTGCATAAATTAGATCTTGAAGGAGAATTGAAATTTATTCATATTATAATAATCTAAACATCATAGTGCCCCCAAAAGCTTCGTATTTATGTGTTTTTTTGTGTTGTATGTAAATTTTGTTTTCTTCAATTTTGGCCTTTTTTTTACTTGTTAATTCTAACTTCAACCACATAAAGAAGTAATTGTCCGTTTGGTGAACACATTGCATTTGCATTGCATTTGAATGTAATGCATTGAATGTAATTTGTGTTTGAAAAAAAAGTATTAGCATTGCATTTGAATGTAATGTGTGTTTGAGTGAAAAGTATTTGAAGTATATATTAATAATAAATATGTGATGTGGTGGATAAAAGTAGAGAGAAAAAAAAGGAGAGAGAAAGAAAGTATATGATGTAATTAATAAAAGTAATAGAAAAAGTGAAATAATAAATAATGATTGTATTGGATTTAAAATGTGATGTGATTGGTATTTGAACGAAATGTTTTTGTATTTGGGGGAAAATTGTATTATATTTACATGCAATGCAAGGTGAATGTGTGTACCAAATGAGGCATAAGTTTTCAGCAAATAGTATATGTAAACAACCATTGTCCTCATTCCCGAATGAAGCTTTAAAAAAAAAAAAAAAAATTCTCCGTAATTTTATCGTAAAATATACCTAGAAAGTGCAGAATTTCAATTGATGAATACCTTTTTCTATCGTCTAAGGGGGCGTTTGGTAAACGTATTGTATTTTGATTGTATTTGAATGAAATTTATTTTTTGAATATTGTATTTGGTTGAGAAGTATTTATTTTGTATTTGAATGAAATGTGTGTTTAGATGAAAAGTATTTTAGAATTGAAAAGTTGATGTGATTGGTAAAAGTAGAGATAAATAGTGGAATTGAAAAGTTGATGTGATTGTTTTAAAAATGTTTTGAATAATAATTGTTTTTGTAGCACTATTATAAAATTTATATTTGATGTAAAATTATATTATATTTGAGTAAAATTAAAATTGAATACTTTCTCTAAATGTCTCTTAATTTTTTGCCTTTAAATTTCATGTACTGTGTCTATTTCAAAAGCAAGTTCTTACTTCTATCATCTCATGTTGATGCAGACTAGCCTGATGTACAAACTGAACCAGATTTTTGTGAAAAGGGGTAAATTCCGATTGACAGTATATCCGGGATCTATTGATCATGCATTGATTGTGGCACTGATTGTAATATTCCTTCATTGATAAAATGACATAAGAATGTTGGTGGCATGAGGTGTTTGAACAGGGAGCAGGGTTGGGCAAAACCGCAATGTTTTGGACTATCTTCTACCTTTATTTTAAAGAAGAAAGTACGAAATATTTCACTTTCCTAATAAATGTGTATTTACTACAAATTTTTTAAAAATTTACTATTTATTTTAATTATTTTTTTAAAAACTATTATTTACTATAATCTCTTTGATATTTTCATCTTCTATAAAGGTAAGTGCTCCGGAAAAGGAGAAAAAAAATGGTATTAATAAACTTTAATTAAATAATAATAATAATAATGTTAAGGAAGTTCCGAATGATAGGAGGAAAAAAAAAAAAAAAAAAAGGAATCAACAAACAACAGCTTTTTGGTATCCCGCTCAAAGGCGGTGACACGTGCATGGATCATCTTAAATGAAACAAACTCAAAAACATTTAAAAAAAAAAAAAAGGGAAAACATTAGCTAAAGAGACAATTTTTGGATACTTAAACAAATGACCAAACTGTTTTTTAATTAATAAAATGACGAAAAATAATTACAGAGAAAAACACTAAACGGTAAATATGACAATAACATTTTTGACGGCTGCAATTATAGGACATTTTTGAATCAATAATATTTTAAGCAACATTATACTAGATGGTCTATTTTAATCATTTAAAATTTAAATTTTTTATTTAACTTTTTTCAGATTTGATTAATTAGTGGTTAATTAAGAAAATCAATAATTTACATTATAGTTAATCAATAATTGACTATAATTTGATAAATTATTGATTGATCAGGGGGCATTTGGAGAAAATATTCAATTTTAATTTTACTCAAATACAATACAATTTTATACCAAACACAAATTTTACAACAGTGCTACGAAAACAATTACTATTTAAAACATTTTTAAAACAATCACATCAACTTTTTAATTTTACTATTTATCTCTACTTTTATCAATCACATCAACTTTTCAATTAAAATATTTTTCATCCAAACACACATTTCATTCAAATACAAAACAAATGCTTTTCAACCAAATACAACATTCAAAAAACAAATTTCATTCAAATACAATCAAAATGCAATACGTTTACCAAACGCCCCCTAAAAAACTTATTAAAAACGCTATTTTAACTAATTTTTAAAAATTTAGATCATTTATTAAAAAACTTATTAAAAAAGGTTGTTTAACTACAAATCTCATATTTTAAAGAATAGGAAGAAAAAATATTTAAGTACTAGCACAATTGAGAAATTAACTTTAGCATGTTTTAAAAAAAAAAAAAAAGGGCAAGGCTGTGGTAAAATATATTAGGATCTACGGGTAAGATTCATTTTTAAACCGTAAAAAAGGCTTCATTTGCACAAGACTCAAGTGCACACTATTGTATGACCTTTTAATCGTCCATTTCAAACTTCATTAGTTAATGTTCATTGGATTAAACCATATCGGTAGGGCTCCTTTGTTGGACTTTACCACAGTTGCTTCTCTAAAAAAAAATTAATAATAACTTTAGGATATGGTAGAAAAATTTTTTAATGGCATGTAAAAATTTGAAACTTCTAAAAACGAGAGAGAGAGAGAGAGAGATTAGCCAAAATATATGCGTCAATCCAAATATAATGTATATATTAAAGGAAAAAAATTGGTTAGGATTAATCAAATTAAAAAAGGAAGGAAATTTTAGATAAATTATAAGTTTTAAACACTTATTTAAATTAATAGTTGATTTTTCTCAACAAAAAAAATTCATGGTCGATTTTTTTATTTAACAAAATGATCGGTCATTAATTACAATTTTTTTATTAGTAATTGACAAATTATAGTTAATTAATAAAAAATACATATTAGCATAACTATATACTTAAATTACTTCAATGGAGAAGAATTAGATGAAAATAGTATTTTGAATTTGAAATTTTAAAACACAATATTTTAGGGGGGGAAAAACCAAAAAAAAAAAACAAAGTAAAAAGAAGAAGAAGAGGAAGAAGAAGCACAAAGCAACAAATTAGATAGGCAAAAGGAATAAGCCGACCGTTGTACCTCTATTTTTTTTTTTTTTATTTACTACTAGGACTCAAACTATAGGCTATGTTTAGTTAAAATGAGAGAAAAATGAAAAGAATGAGTAATACATCACTTAAGTAAGAGAAATAAAAAAAGAGGAAGATGACTTTTTATTCATGATATTTGATATGACAAGAGAGAAAAAAAAAAACCAAAATCATCTCTCTTATTTAGTATATAAATATAATGGAAAGGAAAAAATAGATTTAATTTACAAAATAACAACTTTACCTCTTAATAATTTACTTATTATCTTCTTATTATTTTTTCAATTAAAAAAGGATTATTTGTCATTAATAAAGGTATTATTATAATTTTAGTTCATAATTATTAAGGTAAATTGATTTCCTCTAATTTGAAGATATTAAAATTGTGATTTTTTAAGTGATTGGAAGTTCCTCCTTTAATCCCTTCCCTCCTTTGAAACAACTTTAATTGTTATAATTCTTCCACAAATTCCTTCATGCCTTTCCTTCCTTTCACTTTTTTTTCGTACCGTATATAATCTAAATTACATACTCACATACCTAATCACTTGAGCTAGTCTTAAATGGGTAACTGTTATACCTCTAGTGGAACAGAAGCTATTTGACTGTTCACGTAGGGTTATTCTTTCAAACTCAGTGAGTAAACCCTTGCTGAACTCTCCATATGATAGTACGATAATTATTTGTATATCATACATTAGTTCAAATGCCAAGGCTTCTTAAATCGCTAATTGACTTATCTTCAGTTCTTCATGCTTATAACTGCAGCCTCAATATTCAAAACTTTGCTATTTGGTTGTCCAATTTCCTTAGGAAAGTTCAATATTTAAAAACCCACTGCTCCTTTCGACGCTCCAAATTTTGGTTCACCAAAGAAAGCCAGCATTCCATGCATTTTAAATGCAGTGATTAATGCTAATGTTTGGAGAACTGAATGTGGGAATATGTTGAGAATGGTTAGAGAATGCTTTAAAATATTCACTAGGCTTGACAAGAGAGGTCAATGAAACATCTCACACTACTTGTATTACTAATTATAAACAATACAAATAAAAATTAAAAAAAAATGCAAATATGAGATTCTCATTCAAGCTTAGCATTACAACATCTCGCATTGTCCTTTCGACCGTGGATATTAAAGGAGAAACTTAGGGGGGGGGGGGGGGTTTTGGAGATATATTTTTGGAGATGTTGGTTTTGGAGATGAGATATAGTGTTGGAGATTGTGTTTGGGATAAAAGGTTTTGGAAAAAAGTTGTTATGAAAAAAGTGTATAAAAATTATTAAATAAGTGAGAAAAAGGAATCTTTATGGGAGTTTGTGTTATATGATAGTAAAATAAGGAAGTGTTTGGAATTTAAAGATTTTATTTTGCTATCTTCATGACAACCAGCATTTGCGTTAAAAATTCCTTGTTCACAACTTACACGCGATATTAGACAATAAGTTTTATATCACATATTGATTTGGGCCCTTTATATCTATAATAACAGAAACCTGAACTAAATTAGAACACACAACTACATTTATGATAATCATAAATAGGGGGTATTTATGTAAAATAATTATCCTATCAATTCATAACTTTGTGTATACAAGTCCAAATGAGATAAATTTAATTTAAATGATATAAGATTTCAAGATGAACCTTACCATATTCATATTGAATTTTTTATATATACATATTGTTAACTTTTTTGTATTTTTTCAGTTCAAACAGTTTTTTTTTTATAAAATTATTTTCTAAGACAACTTTTTCCTAACCCAAAATGTAGTACTAATACCTCGTCCCCCAAACACCCCCCAAAATCTGGTGGCAACGCAATGTTTGTAAAACTCAAGTCAAACATGATTGCCAATGTTAAACAAAATAATTATAAAAAGGCGTACTCCATAAATGAGCATATGCAGTTAAGCCCCCAATAAAAAATTGCATACAATCGCTAACGTACATAGGGCAATTTCTGACCATAATCATACATACAAAATCATCGGAGGGGTCAGTAAGTCATGCCTTATAATATTTATCGTGACATTTTGATTTACATTGGACAGAATACAATAACGGCATCAAAACGACAAACGTCAAAGTCTATACCAGGGATACTGTTGGTATCTCTCCCACATTTGCTCTGCAATAGCATCTCTAAAACGAGGCATAGTCGTGCTCCCACTACGATGTTGATGCTGTGCGTCAGCGTTAGCTGTGTTCGTATATATGTCCTCGTACACATCATCAATATCTTCTAATCCATCAGCATCAGCTGTATCCACTGCACAAGTAGACATAGATGTACTTCCACTGAACGTTGGCACGTCATGCATGTATGACTGAAGTAGCGAGTCTGGTTCTACCGCTGCATGCATTCTTATGAAATTATGCAATATCGCACAAACTATTGGTATCTTCACTTGTTTCTCGATGGGGTAACTATTCATCTTAGTCGGTATTTTAAATCTCGCTTTCCAAACACCAAAAGTTCTTTCAATACAATTCCGCAAAGACGAGTGTGTGTAATTAAAAACTTCTTTCATACTTGTAAGACCATATCGTCTCTGACGGTATTCTGGCAAGTGGTATGTTTCTTCGCGATAAGGTGTAAGAAAGTGATCATTGTTAGCATAACCAGAGTCTGCTAAGTAAAATTTACCTAAACAAATAATATATGTTAGTACGTATAACAGGCAATACAATACAAAAAAAAAATTAAATTGTATAACCATTTTTATTTACAAACAGATAACAAACCTTCAGGTGGCACTGGGAATCCATTGACGGCCATTTCATGTGCTAATATCCTCGCATCATGTACAGAGCCCTCCCAGCCTGCGATCATGCATGTGAACATCATATCGAATGACACAGCTGCTAGTATGTTTTGGGTGCTTATGCCTTTCCTATTCCGCCATGCCAACGAGTTATCTGCTGGCGGCACGCATGGCACATGCGTCCCATCGATGGCGCCGATACAGTTCTACGAAAATAATCATATTATTAGAGAGATATACGGTTACAAACAATTAAAATATATAAATCTAACAACAAACTTAATCACATACGTCAAACCATGGTCTGTATTTGTATGTGTTTTCCATAATATACGGTTGCACGATATTATAATCTGGAGGGCGTATAAACTCGGCCTTTAATGTGAATAATGCGTCAAGAACGGTTGTAAACCATCGCGATATCGTCTCACCTGAATGCTGCCAAATATCCTGTGTTTGCCTATTTGTTGTCGCATGGCATAGTATTTCTAAGAATATGAATAATTGCTCAGGTACGGATACACGATCTATCGCACAAAGTAAACCCTTTACTTCCACCAACTCGCACAAAGCCATAAAAGTAGCCCTACTCATCCGAGTCTTTTGTTTGATATTATCGTCATTTCCGTATAACAACTCATCTGTCTTTACAGCACCCGTTAAAATGGAGTCGTGTTTAAGGACTTTTTGCTTATGCAACTTTTTCATATATGCGTATAAGACACATGCAACACCGGCTACATCATCATCAGTATCCGTATCAGATGTATCCATAATTTGCCGAGTTATACGACCTACATTTAGTGAATTTGTAAGAAAATTTATAACTCGATTTTCATAAATCATTGCATAAAAACAAACATTATAATATTTTATAACATACAAAATGATTTAATTTCGTAAAAGTTGCAGCCAAATCATTATAACAGTTAAACTACGTAATGACATAAAAAAAATTAACATGCAAGCCGTGAACAGTTTGAAATTGCATAAATATAAATATATAAATATGAAAACAACTGTATAAGTGATAGTCAGTAAACACGAAATGGTAAAAATAATAAAGTAAACGGAAATGTCCGTGACAAATGAATAGTCTCAGAAATAATAAAGTTTCGCACGAGTAACCCAGCTTATAAGCCGCCATTCACGATCCTATTAATAATGTTCCACTTCTTCTCAACGGAAAGCCTAGTAAAGTCTCGCAACAACACTTTTTCATTACGAAGCCACATGTACACGGTAACTGCATCATTGGTAGGCACCCCCATCTCTTCCATCACCTTGTCCGCTTGAGCCAGCAACTCAGCTAGGGTAGCGTCATCAGTACTTGATGTTCGTGACGACTTATTTGAGTAGTAACTACCGATGCCCCGTATTGCGTCAGGGAGACTATTTTCCGTGTCCTGACGTTGTTTACGCTTAACCTGTTTCTCGCGACTCCGTACTGAACCTGGTGCGTATTGAGAGTCAAATTGGCCCGGGTTACTCGTGTCGGCTTGCGCGTCATTTCCATGGATCGCAACGCCAGGGGCCTGAGATATGTCTCCAGACATGTCACCGCCAGACAGCTCACAAACATTTGGACTAGGGCTGAATCGGGAATGCTGAACTCGTGCACCGGTTGCTTGGTACCTCGCAAAAACGTTAAGGTACAACTCCTTGTGCTTTAAACCCTGTGTTCGGAGAAAGTTTTGCTCTAGATGAACCTGCACGAACAAAAGTATGTGTTGCTAAATATACACCAAAACGGGAAAGTACAAAATATCATATAATATATAAGTTTGCATTCTAAATAGGAGTAGTAGTGTTTACAGCAGCGAAATGGGCCCATTGTTCGTCGGAACAGATCACTGTATCAGTGATAGGGTTGTAGCCTAAACCCGTCCATGTTTGTAACGCCTTCCACGCGGTGTACGTCCGCCTCATTCGTGTCCTTTTCCCATGCAGAGTCATTGCATAACATGGGGTGTTGATATCAGGCCACCTCCTGTTAAACAACTCGGCCCACTCCGAGTATATATCAGTCTTGGGAAGTCTTCCACCATGATTACTTTGGTAATCATCAAGGAGGTTTAAAAAATAAACCTCCTTCTCCTCATTCCAATTGTACGACGACCCATCCGCCCGAGACATATCGGTGTTAGACTAAAATGTACAAAAAAATGTAAAATTTCACAGGCACGATGGGGGCAAAATTTGGTTTTCGAAAATACACGGCTCAGTCTAATGTCAATATATCACATAATCATATTAGGCATTATGCACACCCATAAAACAAATTGCTACCTAGGTTGAACACCAGATAAAAGTGATAAAGGTTCACAATCCAGATACCAACCAGCAACAAACTCGTTTAACGGGTGTGTAAAACACCAATAACATGATAAGCGAATCAACCATGACAGTTTGCATCATAGCCAGTACATAACCACAAGGAATAGGAGGCCAACAACAGAATCAATAAGGCCCAGCACGTGCAACAGATACCACTGATCAAGGCCAACAATACAATGAAAATTAGAACACAACATGCCATAACAAAACAATGAAATATAAAAAGTGAAAACTAGGTGGCTTAATGGCAAATGCAAATCAAATCAAAAACCATAATCCATAACTAATGCAATGTACATAGATAAACGGATGAATGAAATTGGGGTATAACATACAATGTGGACAGGCACTTTATATGTTATTCGTAAGTCACAGAGCTACACACAAATTTTTATAAATACAGGAAAACAAATATATTGCACAGAAATATGTAGATTTTTTATAAAAATGTATACCGAGTTCGAAGCAGTGGATGAAACGACGCTAGTCGCCTCACGAATGGGCAACGACGACGTTATTTGCTGTATCCGCTTTCGAACACGGAAGTAATGTGTAATTTGGGCCCTTTGTTGCTTCTGGTGGCAACGCCGAGTGGTGCGTTTGTGAACGCCACCTCGGTGTCTCCTACTACCGGTAGCCGTGACGACAGTATCACGACAGGTCGACGAGGTTGAAACCGTCAACCTGTTACTGTCAACCAAAACAACAGCTATAAATGGCTAAGATCAACTTTGTAAATATCCTGTGTTTATACAAGCACCATACAAATAAAAACAGAACCATTATTGCATGAAGTGTAACAACCTAGCAGGCTGTAAACATAATGTACAGAGGGGAGATATCAACCAGAAAGGGAAAACAGAAAGGGGCCAAGCGGATGCCACATATGTGGCACAGTTGTTTGGAAAACTCTTTCACAAATTTGGTCATTTGTGAAAGAGCCATACTGGGAGCAATAACAGAATCAATTACACTTACAAACATGCCAACCGAAGCAAAACTTCCTTTAAACCATGGCATAGTATCCTCACAATGCATGACAGATTTATAAAACATCAACCACAGAGGGGAGAATGCAAGCACGTTGGGAAACATCAACCACACAGGGGATACTTCAACGACAGAGGGAAACATCACCCACACAGGGGAAACCAACAGTGGAGTAGGATGTAATACACGTCCAGTACAGAGACAGATTGCAAAGAAATATCAAAAATTAACATTGGGGCTATATGTTCATGTTCGGTGCAATAACACAAAATAATAATGAAAAATGCCAGCCCTATTCAACAACCACCAACTACAACAATTCCAAACAGGTTTGGACTCAACGCAAAACGTCAAGCACAGAGGGGAGAGTTCAAGAACAAACACGACATATCAAGCACAGAGGGGAGAGTTCAAGAACAAACACGAGATATCAAGCACAGAGGGGAGACTTGAAGAACAAACACGAAATGTCAAGCACAGAGGGTGAACATCAACAAAATCAATCGAAAATCTCAACTCCAATACAGAGCAAATCAAAGCAACAGAATGCGTTAAATTTACCGGAAATGGTTGCGTTAGGCGGCCCTACAACAATGCACAAACCAAACACCTAATCGGTAAGCTAGTTGCATGCAAATTTCCAGATCCCAAACTCATTTACCCCAAACTTCCGTAAAACTATACATCTACTATCGACAACATCAATGAAACCACAGATCGATAGCCAAACAAAAATTTTTTTGCAGGGTACTGACCGGAATTTGTTGAACAAACACGGGAGGCAGAGAAATATTTTCGGATGTATCCAAACAATGCAAACCGGAACCCCCAAAATCCGGTTGTTTTCGACAAAATTTTTTAACTTTCGGCCGCGATAAACGGGTGTTTTCAAGGGAACACCGGCGGGGATGAGATTGAAAAGCAACCGACAGTGAAGATGGAGAGAAGACGAGTGTGAAGAGGAAGAGAAAACATTACCGTTGGAGCCGGATGATATCTCGTGGAAATAGGGGGTGCGGGTAAACATTCAACCCGACAGAAGAGGGTTTTGAAGCGACGGATGGACGGGAGGAACAGAGCAAATCAGGAAACGTTGCAGAGCTCATGTGCGCCTCCTGTTCACCGTCTGCAGAGTCGAAGTCGCCGAACGCGATTTGGCCTCCAACCCTTCAAATCACGCCTGCAGACACGGTTCCCAAACGAACCCTTAAATTTGAAGCTAAGCTTAAAGGGGTAAGGGGGCAACAAAGAAGAATAGCAATGTCCAACCTTCAAAGTGAAATTATTGAAGAAAAATAATCTTACCAACGAGTATTTCAAAAGCCAATAAAATCCTCATTATGTTTGTTTTTCACGTACGTGAAAATTTTAAAATTTTGTAGAGACAAATCAAACATGCAAATAATGAAAAAAAAAAAAAATCCAAATAATCATAGTTCTATTGTTTTAAATTATTCTTGATTTACTTTATTACCTTCTTTTTTGTGGTCTTTCCATTTGTTCATATGTGCTTAATATTAATCTGAAAATGATTTGAAAAGAAATCTTTACAGTCCCTATAAAGATATTTTGGAAATATTTGTGAGATAATATTTGTTTTGCACAAAGTTAAGAAACAAAAACAAAAACTAAAAAAAAAAAAAAATTGTTAACGAAATGAGAAAATTGAAATAAAAAATTTAAATTTTTGTTAGTTTATCAGTTCGTCTTTCTTTCAAATTGTTGTTGCAGTCATTGACGAAGACGGCTTCATATTTATTTGTTCTCGTTGGTTGGTTTAGGTTGTCTTTCAAGTTGTTCTACTTTTGTAGGTTTTTAAATTAGAAGTGACTATCATTTCTACGTGTGTTTGGCTTTTATGTCCAAAGTCAATTTTTTTAATTTGAATCATGTTTGCAATCCAAACTCTTTTTTTCCTTAAAAAAAAAAATTTAAGTTTACAGTGTGAATTAAAAAAAAAATCAGTTTAAACTCTCAAATCTCAAATTCTCATTTCTTAATTTAACAATTTAAATAGAGACGATATATTTATCCGCGGATCTTTAACAGGGTGGTATGTAAGAATGTCAAATGGAGACGGAGAAATCATCTCCCTACTCATCCCTGGAGCCACATACATACATACATATATATATATATATATCTCTTTATTTTTTAAAATATATTATATCTATATAATACAAATATACTACAACAAAAATAAGAAAAAAGCAAATCTTTTAGTCTAAAGACTTTAGTTTGTTATTTAGTTTTTGGATTATAGTTTAAGAATTTAGTTTTATATCGTTGGAGTTTGCTGTGGTTAGGTATTTTTTGAGTTAAATTTTTAAAAAAAAATTTAGATGGTATTTGGTTTTTGGGTTTGGATTCAAAATTTTTGAATTTAATTGTATCTTTTTACGAAAAAATCAATAAAAATTATAACTAAATTAATTAATTTTAATAATAAAATATTATTTTATTACAAAACTCAACTTATGAAGTAATTATATTCTTAGTTTATTACTATGAAATATTAAACACTATGTTGCCGTTTTATGTTTAATTTGATGAAATTTACTTTGAATTTTAATAAATTATAAGAATGCAATTTTAAGCTCTTAATAGGTAAGTGGCTAAGATATATAAAAGTCATAATGGAAAATTTCTAACTACAACCCACCTCATGTAAGGCAGGCACCGGGAACAAAAAGCAGGCGATGCAAGTGTAGGGGTAGCATACTTATTCCTTTCCCCGTTCGCATCCCTATCCCATTCGCATCCTGACCGAATACCATTCGTGTTGAACCCATCTCCTATCATAGTGAATTCATTGAATTAGATTTTTTTTTAATTGAAATTACAGCCTTAACCCTCCAACCCTTAATCTCCCCCATCACCCCCAACAGAAAAAAAAAAAAAATCTTTGACTACAAACTACATGTCGTTTTACATCATAAGTAACACAAGAAGGCAAACTGCATGCCAGTGTACAAAGAACCACATGTTGTTTCCCACAAAAAACGACACCTATTGATGAGTCTATCAACCTGTTATTATTATTATTTTGAATTTAAGGAACATTTGGCAAAAATATTCAATTTTAACTTCACTCAAATACAATACAATTTTACACCAAACACAAATTTTACAATAGTGCTAAGAAAATAATTACTATTCAAAACATTTTTAAAACAATCACATCAACTTTTCAACTTTACTATTTATCTCTAATTTTATCAATCACGTCAACTTTTCAACTCTAAAATACTTTTAATCCAAACACACATTTCATTCAAATACAAAACAAATACTTTTCATCCAAATACAACATTTAAAAAACAAATTTCATTCAAATACAATCAAAATGCAATGCGTTTACCAAACGCCCCCTAAAGATGGAGATTTAAACTAAACAACTTTAGATAGTGTTAGATATAATAATACTGTTAGGTTATACCTCCCAAAAACTTCACTAACTATATATTTTTTGATTAACATAGAATGATAAACTTGCTAAATCATAAACAGTCAAATCACATCCGAATAGGAGGAATTAAAAATGTAAGTAATTTTGCAAAACTAGAGGAGGAGGAGTGATTGTCATATCATACAATTCTCTCAATATTATAATACCTCCCAAAAGCTTCAAGAACTATACATTTATCGATTGACAAAGAATGATAAACTTATTAAATCATAAACAATCAAACCATATCCGAATTGGAGGAATTAAAAAAATAAGTAATTTTGCAAAACTTGACGTGGAGTAGTGATTGTCATATCATGTAATTCTCTTGATATTATAATACCTCCCAAAAGCTTCACGAATTATACATTTTTTGATTAACACAGAAGGATAAACTTGCTAAATCGCAAACGGTCAAATCAATCCGAATTAGAGGAATTAAACAAAGTAAGTAATTTTGTAAAACTTGAGTGTCATATCATATAATTCTCTTGATATTATAATACCTCCCAAAAGTTTCATGATTATGATTATGATTATGATTTGATGAAAACAATTTTAGTTAATGTTTTCCTACTAAAGGTGAATATGGCAAACTATGATACACAACAGATAAGGAAGGAGTATTGCTCTCTGCCCACTTGGCCACTACATTATAATTAAGCACAGTTAGATCATTGATCGAATTTAATTTAAGTGCCGTTTGAAATTTTTTTTCTAGAATCTCTTACAAAAAATTTATAATTTTTATTTAAATCTGAACTCCAAACCTACGATAACTACTGTTATATGATTAATACAAGGATCTATACAGACAAGTATTCGTCTATAATTTATAATTAAAAATTTTATGTATACAGGGAGCAACGTATTACTTTTTTATTAAAAAAAATGTTGATGTTTTATTTTTAAATTTGAGAATGGAAGATTTGAATCTTATATCTTTAATTAAGTCACATTATATATGAAATTATTGATAGATTAAAAAAAATTGATGAATTTTAATTCAAATCTATTAAAAAAAAAATTGTTATGGAAGTTCCAGACGACATCAATAGTAGTGAGAAAACCCATAAACGACAGCATTTTAGTAGCCCGCTGTCCCGCTAAAAGACGGCTAAACCTTGCGATGTTTTGACTTGATAGAAATGCCATCGGTCATCCGTATTGGCACATATGATTAGTCAGGGCTTGAGCAAAAACTGCACCCTTCCTCACCAGATCTTTTTATGCCTTCCTTCTTCTTCCCAATATCACCGCTCCAACTCAAAAAACGACGGCTTTTCTTTTTCTCAAAAAATTCTCAGCACCGAAAGAGAAGAAAGAGGGGCTTCCAATTCCAATCCTCAGACCAACAAATAAACTTGACAACAAATTTTTTCTTTTTCTCAAAAATTTCTCAGCACCGAAAGAGAAGAAAGAGGGGCTTCCAATTCCAATCCTCAGACCAACAAATAAACTTGCCAACAAATTTTTTCTTTTTCTCAAAAATTTCTCAGCACCGAAAGAGAAGAAAGAGGGGCTTCCAATTCCAATCCTCAGACCAACAAATAAACTTACCTTTTTCTCTCTAGCTCTCCCCTCCTTTTGAACCAGAAAACGCTGCCGTTTTGCCAGAATGGGCAGGCAGAAAGGAGATGGAGCTAGGACCAAGGCACGCCCTTCGAGCAGCAGGTAAAAACTCTCTCTCTCTCTCTCTATATATATATGTATATGTATATGTATATAAACACACACACACACACACACACATATATATATGTATGCGCTTCAGCTACGGGAATTATCTTATGGACATATATGTTCTTATATTTTCTACAGTTTGGCGGCGTCGCTGTTGCCGTCGGGTTCTGCCGCGACGGCGGGATTCGGCGGCTACGTCGGCAGCTCTCGCATCGATTCTTCCCTCTCCGGCGACGATACGGCGACGGTTTTGGTACGCCTCCATCTCTTTGATTTACTTGTCTTCTTCCTCTTATGAAAGGTTTCGAATCTGTTTCGTATTGTGCACCAAAGTCTCGGTTTTGAAATTCAGTGCAGTTAAGTATAGGATGAAAAAGCCAAATTCTTTTTTTTTTTTAAATAATTTTCCTTTTTTTAATCAAATTATGGATGATATTCAATTGGTGGTAATCGTAATTTCAAATGCATTTCGATTCGGTATAAAATTCTTGGTATTTTGGGTTTTGCAGGATATAGATAGTGAAGTGAGTGTGCATTTAAAGAGGCTTGCAAGGAAGGATCCCACCACAAAGGTTTTTTTTTTTCCTCTCTCTGTCTCTTTCTCTCTCTCTTTATACTTACATACATACGTATGTGTGTGTCTACATATATATAAATATATATATATATCATTATAGGTTGGAAAAAAGGCTATAGAGGTTAGCTAAGCTAGAGATTGGAAACTCTCGTTTTATGTTACTGCGGACCATGTTTTGGATCGCATTTTTCCTTTTTGATTCGGCTTATGATTCATTTGACATCCTGTTTTCAACAGCTCAAAGCACTGGCCTCTCTTTCTGCCTTGCTCAAGGAAAAGTCTCGAAAGGACATCGTATCCATAGTTCCACAATGGGTACAGTTTCTGGTCTCTTGATATACGAATTTTAGATGCGTAAATTATTATGCATTTTGTTTGTTCTTCAATTATCTCTCGGCGTGGAGTTGGCTCTTCTCTCTCTCTCTCTCTCTCTCTCTCTCTTTCTAAAAGAATACATGCATTTTTATTTTTCATAAGTGAAGGCTTACATGATGTTTTTGTGACACCAGCAAAATGAGAATGCATTGGAGCATAGAAGAAAGCCAAGCTAATAATTTCTTTTGATAATGATGCTTAATTGAACTAAAAAGAAAAATACTCTGAATCTAAGGACTAAATAATTTTAGGTCGTGAAATTTGAAACGGAAAGTTTGGATTGTTGATATCGCAGAATCTCTCACTGCTAAGGGATATATTTTTTTCTTCACAGGGAAAAAGAAAACAAACCATACTGAGTGTCAGTATGTCATGCCATGAACTCTAGGGTGGTTTTTTAGTTTTTGTTTTATTATTTTGTTACTTAGTAGGATGTATCTCCATTTTAGACTTATGCAGCTTTTTGTTCTTAGGCATTTGAATACAAAAGGCTGTTGATTGACTATAACAGGGAGGTTCGGAGAGCTACTAATGACACAATGACCAATCTTGTTACTGCTGTCGGGTTTGAACTCCTCCCATGTATAGTATATACATATGGTTGCTTTTCTCTTTTTTGGCTTTAGGTGCTTTAAAATGTTCTAAACTACGTGGTTAACCTTTCACATTGTCTTTATTCATTTCATGTACTAAAATACCACTGTGCTTATATTAGCTTTTGTATTGCTTACTTGTAAATATTGGCCATGTTCTTTCTTGAGGGATAAACTACTCTCCTGTGTGAGCACTGCAGGGAACCAGGTCTACTAAAAAAAAAGGGAGATTAATCTCACTGTTCAATTTTGAAAAACAAAATAGATATTTTATTGTAAACTAGGTTCATTCCTATAACAGTTCCGCAATGCATGTAAGCAATATTGAGACTATTTTGGTCCCCACAAATTTGAGCGGAATGGATATTTAGTTCTTTTTTTTTTTCCTTTCTATCATGCAGCACTTTTTCTGAGGTTAAAGTTTAAATGTTCTGTAAATGTTTACAGTGTGATTGCTTATACAAGCATGTTAAATGATGAATATCAGCCTCAAGTCCATTATTCTTGACTAGTTGTCCCTGTTATTGCATAAATTAGTTGACTTGTCTTTTGCAAAGTAAAATAAAATAAAATCATTCATATGTACTATACTCTCTCGTATGTTGTTACCAGGAGAGATTTAGCCCCACATCTGAAGTCTTTAATGGGACCATGGTGGTTTTCCCAATTTGATTCAGTCTCAGAAGTTTCTCAAGCTGCAAAGCGATCATTACAGGTTTGGCTTTATGATTTCTAGCGTCTATTTTCATTTTTTAGATGCTTATTTGGGATCGCCACCACAATGATAAACTTGATACTATAAATGTAATGAACATCAGCTCAAAATATAATGCATGTAGAGTGCTTTATCCATGTAGCAATTGTCATATTCCAGCTTCTGTTTTTAATTGATTCTCTCAAATTTAGTTCTTGAACTAGTAAATGGAGAGGGGAAAAATAGTTTTTTCCAGTCAAGCCTTTCTTTATTACTCTGGTGATCTCTCTCGCTCTCTTCAAGATTAATTGTGATACATTGCCGAAGGTTTTTACAAGGAGAAAGCTTTACATAGTTATCTAAGAAATACACTTTCTGTTGGCAGTATGTGTTCATATGTGCAACACATAAAGTTGGCACCTATTGGGGATTAATTTTATTAAAAAAAAAAAAAAAAGCTTACGTTAGGTATTTCTGTGAATATTGTGAGTTCCTAACAAATTTGCAACTGAAATGTTGACAACAGGCAGCATTCCCGGCTCAGGAAAAGAGACTAGATGCTTTAATTCATTGCACAACAGAGATTTTTATGTATTTGGAAGAAAATTTGAAGCTCACACCAAATGATATGACTGATAAAGCAGCTGCTTCGGATGAATTAGAAGAGATGCATAACCAGGTATGCACTCTGAATGGAGTTATTGTTTTGGTTAAAGTAGTTCCCATTTGGTACATATACTATTTTACACTTTTCATATTAAAGTTAACTATAAGAAGGTCGCACAAAAGTAAGAAAGAAAGAAAACAAACCCATTTTAACTTTGGATTTTTATCTATTTATTTATTTGTCGTCAAAATGGAAGTGATGTTTGATCTGAAATGCCATAGTTGCTTCTAGTCAAAGGAATCCTTTAATGTAGTGACATACACGATGTTAGGTCCACTGGAATTTTAAAATGCACGGCGAGCTTTTTGTAAATTTCTCTATTTGGTATCATGTTAACAAAGGGATTAACATATTACCAAATTAAAATTTGGAGAAGGAAACTGGTTAATAGCTTAATAATATTGAATCTTTTTTGCGTTTCTTATATTCTGGTGTAGGTAATATCTTCGTCATTGCTGGCATTAGCCACACTCCTTGATGTCTTGGTTGGTATTCAGTTGGAGGGAGCAGGCTCTGAGAATGTAACTGCTCAACCAAAGCATGCTTCAAAGGCTAGGTTGGCTGCCATCACTTTTGCTGAAAAGTCGTTTGCTGCTCATAAGTTTTTTTCAGATTTCCTAAAATCTAGGAGTGCTGCAATTCGCTCAGCCACATATTCAGTGTTAAGGAGTTTCATTAAAAATGTTCCTCATGTTTTTAATGAAGGAAACATGAAAACTATGGCTGGGATGATACTAGGTGCATTTCAAGAGAAGGATCCCGCTTGTCATTCATCAATGTGGGATATGATTTTGCTATATTCTAAAAGATTTCCCGACAGTTGGACCTCCTTGAATGTTGAGAAAGCTATACTAAGCCGCTTTTGGCATTTTCTTAGAAATGGATGCTTTGGATCCCATCAAATTTCTTATCCAGCTTTGGTTTTATTCTTAGACTGTATTCCACCAAAAGCCATAGTGGGGGAGAAGTTTTTCCTTGAATTTTTCCAGAATCTCTGGGCTGGACGGAGCATATCCAATGCCTCAAATGCAGATAGACAACCATTTTTTGGTGCATTTAAAGAGTGCTTTGTTTGGGTTTTGCATAATGCATCAAGGTAGGTGCTTTTGTCATGTCATTTGATATCCTGTGCGCCAGTTACTGCTGTTTTTAATCAGCATGGTAATGAATATTGTTGAACTTTTTGCTTTTGATATTTTTATTTAATTTTTTGGGTCATACTTTTTTTCTCTCATGACAGATACTATGGTGGAGTGGATTCGATATATCATTTTCGAGTCATGGTCATTGACAACATTCTGGTAAAGATTTTGTGGCACGACTATTTCTCTTTTATTAGCTCAAATAAACAAGAAAGTGTCCGCTCTGGATTATCCACAGTTTCTTCAGAGGACAGAGGCTTGCCGTTGAGCAAGAAGACAGAAGAAGCATCGAGAATCAAGTATCCGATGAGCTATCTACAAGACTTGAGGAGCTGCATTATTGATGTTCTTTCAGGCATCTTTTTTCTTGAGCACAGTTTACTTTCTTCCTTCTGTACAGAATTTCATGAAAGTTGCCTCGGTTTATTTCAGCCTACAACGAAAACAGGAACAGAAGCTGAAAGTGTAGAACGGGTTACTCAATTTTTTCTGTTTCTAGGGCAACATGCTATGCAGAAAGGTGAAACTTGGCCTCTGGTCTATATGGTGGGACCAATGTTGGCCAAGTCTTTCCCAGTGATAAGATCACATGTAAGTAGCTATTCATTAGTACGCGATGATTTGTTCTAGTCGGCAGATTTATCCTAGCTCCATAAATCTTTATGTCAATAGAGCTTACAATTTGGCCATTGTCATCATGCATTTGTTCCTTGGAGTAACTTAGAAATTTGTGCCTGGACATCTACGTCTTTCTTTCAACTTCAAACCTTTTAATATTTAAGGCGTAAACAAGATTTTTCTTTCATTCTATATACCATCTCTGTTCTTTACCACTCGTAGTCCCTGTTACTGGTTGTAGATGGTTATTTTTGTCATGTGTTCCTCTAAGGTATTTACATTTTTGTTTGATCTTTTTGACACCAGGACTCGCTGGAAGGTGTGAAACTTCTATCTGCTGCTGTTTCTGTATTTGGACCCCGCAAGATTGTCCAAGAGCTTTTTGTTCATAACAAAGACCATTCCTGTGCTCCTGAAGATAAAGTAGACAGAGAGTTGGTGGTTGTTGAATTCATGCAAATATTCAAGACAACTTTTATTCCCTGGTGTTTGTGCAGTTATGATCAGTCTACAACCACTCACCTTGATCTCTTGATTGCATTGCTTGACGATGAATGTTTCTCTGACCAGTGGCAAGCTATTATTACTTATGCTATTAACCTAAAAGGTTCTGCAACCACACCTCAGTCCTTAGAACCTGACCAAATAACCATGTTGGCACTGCTATTAGAGAAAGCAAGGAATGAACTTAATAAAAGGAAGGCAGGTGCCGATTCTAGGCACTGGCCAGGTGCCGACCCAGCACACTGGCACTGTGAGCTTCTAGAATCAACTGCTGTTGCTTTAACATGTTCCCCTCTTTCCGCTGGAAATTCAAATTCTCAGTTTCTTTGGTACGTGAATAATATAACCTTTACATGATTCTTTCAACGTCTACTTTGAGCAACTTGTTTGAGAATTCCAAACTGTAATGTTTACCTTTTCCTTCTACATGCAGTGCTGTTCTTGGTGGTTCAACAGAAGGTGATGTGGCATCCTTTGTGTCTAGAAATGCATCAATCCTGATTTTTGAGGAAATCTTGAGGGAATTACGTTTGTTTCTTCTGGAATCCTCTTTTATCTGGGTAAGAGATGCATGTTCTATGTTAACTGTTGGGGCAGTCAATACTGTGTTAGAATCTAAGAGCTCTGTTGGCATGGCTGAGATGGCTCAATTTGCTATCCAAGTACTCAATGGTAGCTTTTTTTGCTTGAAAGAACTCGGTGGGGAAAGTGACTTGGTACCAGGTATTTTAGCTGCAGTTTTGGTTATTAATTGGGAGTATAGGTTGGGAAGATCTAATGGCAATCCTTCTGATAATGAAACAATAATAGCATGTAAGGAAAGACTAGATTTTGGCGAATCTGTTCATGTTTTTTGCTGCAAGAGAAGTAGTGAATTCCAGAAAATCTTGAACACACAGAACCTGAAGAGGTTACAGAGTATCTTGGTTCAATGCATTAAATCCGCTATCTTCACTGAAGACAAACTGAATACAGAGAATATTACGTCCTTGTGCAGCTTGTGGATGCTTGAAGTTTTAGATTGTTTCTGTCAAGATCAATCTGAAGAACAGGATCTGTTAAACCAACTTCTTAGCAAGAGTGATACATGGCCTTTGTGGATAGTTCCAGATTTTAGTAGTGCAGAGCAATTAGATGTCAAAAATGCATCCATTCCTGGCCATGTGAGTGTTTTTAACTTTGAAATATTATGGTGTTCTATCAATTACTTTTTTGTCACCCTCTGTCTCTTTATCTCTCTCTCTGTCTTCACTTATATTGCTACCACGTATCTGTCCTCTATTGCACATGTAAACTTAGATAGGAATCTGTTTACTTTAACTTTTTACCATATGAAGTCATTTGACCCACGCATCAGATGCTCTTGCATGAGTTGTTGTCCAGGTTACAGTTCTCAATATGTCACCCTGTTGGTTCCTAGATAGAGTTTCAACCTCCTTGTTGTAGTGTTGTAGAACTTTTGCAGGTCATACTTGAGACAAGTTTTGTCTCTATGTAGTTTTTAATTTTGTGCGTGCGTGTGTGTGTGTATTGGCAATGAATAAATGGCCAATCCAATAGTGAATTTCAAACATTTTAATTGAAGCTGTGTTGTACATCTGATCTGTCAGATTGGTTAAGTAGAGAAATAGTCCAGCAACCACTCATATTAGTTTAAGTATTACAAATTCCACTAGAAGACCATAACATTTATCTCCTTGTATCTATTTGCTCTCATGTTTGAACTTGTTCTACAATAAACTGATTATTACAATCTTTGTTAAGTATGCACGGCAGATAACATAAAAATTGTTGATGTCTGACAAATGCAGGATTCTGGCCATTTCAAGTTTGTCTCCTTCGTTAACAAGCTTATATTAAAACTTGGGTTTGATAGAGTTTTTACTAGTCATTTTAAGCGTACATCTCCCTCAGAAGAAACAACATATGAAGGGGTTACCACACGAGCCTGGCTTGCTGCTGAAATATTGTGCACCTGGAAGTGGTCAGGAGGCGGTGCTGTAACTTCCTTCTTGCCTTTATTTAGTGCATATGCCAAGAGTAGCAGTGGTCCTTGCAAGGCGAGCTTGTTGGATTCCATCTTCAACATTTTGCTTGACGGGGCTCTTGTGCATGGTGGATGTCGTGGGCAGAGTTTTGTCAGTCCATGGGCTGTTTCAATTACTGAAGTGGAACATATTGAAGAACCATTTCTGAGAGCTCTTGTATATTTCCTCTTGACTTTGTTTAAAGATAATATATGGGAAAGAAGCAAAGCTATGACAGTGTTTGAATTGCTTGTAAATAAACTTTGGATCGGTGAAGCTGTGAATATGAACTGTTTGAGGATTCTTCCCCGGCTTGTTACCATTCTTTTTCAGCCACTACTTGAAAGCGAATCTGGTGAAACTGGTGGAGATGCTGAATGTCATATACAAGATATCATAAATGGATGGCTTAAAAAAACTCTATCGTTTCCACCTTTGGGCAAGTTGGAAACAGGACAAGGTAAATGAATACATTTTTCTTTTCTTTCTTCTTCTTCTTTGTTATTGATGGTTCTTATATTACTCTTTGTTAATCGGATGGTAATTTCTTCTTTGCTAATAGGATTAACCTTTTTTGCTTTTGGGGGCATAGGTGTGGAGGACTGGTTTCAGTTGATTATATCTTGCTATCCTTTCAATGCAATTGGGGGAATACAAAGACTAAATTTGGGGAGAATTATTGGCCCTGTGGAGAAGACACTTCTACTTGAGTTATTCCGCAAACAAAGATTATGCATAGGCACATCTACCTTTGCTAATTATCCACCAGTTGTCCAACTGCTGCTATCAAAGCTAATAGTTGTTTCAATTGGTTATTGTTTGAAGGAATTTAATGAGGAAGACTGGGAATATGCGCTTTCTCACTTAAGGCGGTGGATTCAATCAGTGGTTGTTGTTATGGAGGAAATTACTGAGAATGTGGATGATAGTGTCATTAACAACGTTACTTCGGATAACATGGATGATGACCTAAAAAAGATTGAGCAAATTGTCTTGGTTTCAGACCCTTTTCCTATTGATGTAGCTAAGAATGCCCTTCTATCGTTCTCTCTTTGTTGTGGACCTTTTGGAATCAAACAATTAGGAGATGCAGAGATCATAAACCCTCTGGGAACAGAAAGATGGGAACCCATCAAAGATCGAATCCTAGAAGGTATTCTACGATTGTTCTTCTGTACAGGGATTACTGAGGCCATTGCAACTTCCTTCTGTCATGAGGCTGCATATATTGTATCTTCATCTCTATTTGAGCATCTTTATTTCTGGGAGTTAGTTGCTTCAAGTGTTGTCAACTCCTCAACGATTGCTAGAGATAGAGCAATGAAGTCGGTAGAATTTTGGGGCTTGAGCAAAGGAGCCATAAGCTCTTTGTATGCTATCCTTTTTTCTTCCAAACCGGTTTCTTCATTGCAGTTTGCTGCTTATGTAATTCTTTCAACTGAACCAATTTCAAAGGTGGCTATTGTTGAGGACGATACTGTCTTGGATGGTAATAGCAATGGCGAAGAGGATTCATGCCCTGTTGATTTGTCAACGGAAACAAGCATCCGGTTAAGAGGAGAAATACGTTTCGTGATTGAAAAATTACCTTTCGAGGTCCTTGAAAAGGATCTGATGGCACAGCAACGGGTAAAGTATGCTTTAACTAATTGGGCAGTTTCTTTGTAATTTAGTTGTTTCTTTCATATCGCTTCGTTTTTCCATTCTTGCCCACGTAAGTTTTCAGTTTTCAGAGTTTATCCATGGCTATGACTTTTTAATCTGTTCTTTGACTTTTCAGGTAAATGTCTTCCTTGCGTGGTCTTTGTTGCTCTCATATTTGAGGTCATTGCCATCATCATCACATGCAAGGGAGAGACTTGTTCAGTATATACAAGATTCTGTTAGTCCAGTTATATTAGACTGCCTTTTCCAGCATATTCCTGTAGAACTTGGCATGACACAGATTCTTAAGAAGAGAGATTTAGAGCTTCCTGCAGGGGTCTCAGAGGCTGCGAATGCTGCTACCTGTGCCATCACAACTGGTTCACTATTATCTTCTATAGAAACTTTGTGGCCTGTTGAACCGGTGAAATTGGCTTCACTTGCCGGAGCATTATTTGGATTGATGCTTCAGGTTCTTCCTGCTTATGTCAGAGAATGGTTCAGTAGTTTGCGTGACCGTTCTACATCATCTTTAATTGAATCTTTCACCAGGGCATGGTGTAGTCCATCTCTTATTGCAAATGAGTTGTTGCAGGTATGGAACCTTATATTTATTTATTTTTCGGCATGTCTGTTTTGATAATGTTATTGAGGATCGACGAATCTAATTATATTTTTGTTCCAATTTTTGCCTGTGCATGGATACATGCACTCCGATACTGAATCTCATGTAATGAACACGTACAATATGTGCATGCAAATACATGCATACAGCCTCAACTCAAGTCTTTATGCATCATGGATTTATAGTGATGTTGAACTTGTTTCTTTATTTCTCCTGGCACCTTTTCCAAATGCAGAGTGATTGTTTAAATACTGATTTGTCTGGCCAACCTGATTTTCCGATTTACTGTAATTTTAAATTGTTTTCCAGTTGTTCAATTTTTCGTGTATATCATTTATTGATTCTGATATTGAGACTGAATCTCATTTTTAAATGCAGATCAAGAAGAACAAATTTGCGGATGAGAATTTTTCGGTAAGTGTAAGCAAATCGGCAAATGAGGCTGTGGCTACCTATACGAAGGATGAGACGGGGATGGATCTGGTGATTCGTCTTCCTGCATCTTATCCATTACGACCTGTAGATGTTGATTGTACAAGGAGCCTAGGGATTGGTGATGTGAAGCAGAGGAAATGGTTGATGTCTATGATGTCTTTTGTACGCAATCAGGTATTTGAATTTACCTATTATGTTTGTGCGTTTACTTTTTGTTTTCTTACTTGAAGGCTCATGCCTTGATTTAATTAACGATAAACTGTGTTGAGACATGATTTGATGATGGTAAAATTTACGGAAATGGCTATCAAGACTGAGTTTCAGGAATTTAATCAGGCTGCTATATTACCTGCTATACTTTTGTGATGCAGAATGGGGCTTTAGCCGAAGCTATTGGAATATGGAAGCGCAACTTTGACAAGGAATTTGAAGGTGTTGAGGAGTGCCCTATATGTTATAGTGTCATCCATACCGCAAACAACAGCCTTCCCCGCCTCGCTTGCAAGACCTGCAAGCACAAGTTCCACTCTGCTTGCCTTTACAAGTGGTTCTCAACTTCTCATAAATCAACTTGCCCGTTGTGCCAGTCACCCTTCTGATAATGTATCAATCTCTCAGATGTTGGTTTTCCGTTGATCTTGTAGCACCAGTTGCACCTCTATGCAAGACAGGTCAAGATCATGAAGCTCAAAAGTAAGGGTAAACATGCAAATTACAATCTAGAATTATTGTGCGAAGTTGATGTTTAATTTCGTTGTAGAGAAAAAGGAGTGGTGATCAAAACAAGAATGACATGTCTCTTGACTTCTCTCGACTTCAGTATCTCCAAGGTCCAAACCGTGATTTTTGCCTCCCCGTGTATGAAGTGAAACTTGTTACTTGGAGAACATGGAATTGACAGAGCAAAATTTTATTCTGTCATTGTTGTATGGGTCACCACATCACAGTCCGTACTAAGAAGTCTAGAGCCATCACTATAGAAGAACATATATCGCGGTCTTTGTTAGTGCGTAGCTTTTTTTTAGGCTTGAGATTATCTTAGAATCCTACTTTTTGGTCATTTGCGTCATAGTTTAGAACCTCTACAAGCTTAAAGAGGGGTTCGAGAGCCTTGGCAATTTTAGAATATAAAGAGCCCCAATTCTGCTGGATTTTATGTCTATAAAGCTCTGGAGTTCTTTGCTTCATACTTAAAGCCTGATTTTTGCTTAAATACTCGTTATATCATTGGAATACGACATGGATTAGTTTTACTTTTGACAAAGCAGGTTTTGCAGTCATGATCAATGGCAGTATCAAGCATCCGTAACCGCAGTGTCCTCTTTACTCTATATTTCTCTTCGTTTTAATTCATTGCACTTTTATTACAAATATAGACTACTCAAGGAATGCATGAATTTTGCAATGCCCTTTCGTGAGTGTGCAAGTATGCAATGATGACTGATGAGACGATACAGTTCAAACATGAGAGTCAAATGATGCAAATAAACCCGAATGTAGGAAAGTTTATAAAAGGAGAGAAGTTTTGTCAAAGAAAAATGTAATGAAATTGCTTTAAAAAATTAGAAATTTTGCACGTTGATCTACAAATGGTACACTGCCTTTGGACAATAATTTGTTTGGCGTCAAAAAATTTATTAGGATCAAAACTAGTAATGGAACATCTCTCAGAGATGATAAAATTTTTGGGACGACTCGGAGACAATAAAATTGAGAGAAGCATGTTACTTCTTGCGTGCGTAAGGAGAATCTGCATAAGGAGTATCCTCTAAACGCCACTGCATGAAAGGCATTAACCATCTCAGTTCTGCTCCATTTCCATGAGATAAATAATACATCTTCCTCCAGCCATCGTCGGAGAATGCTTGACGAGCTACTAGTCTTTGTCTGCCACAGACAACAAAAACAGCTAAGTTAGGAAACCCAAAAGCTTGCTAATGTGCAAGCTATACAACATCTGGCCAGCCCAGCATTAGGCTATAGATAAAAGCTAGAAATATATGCTGTATTTTTTACATTTTTGTACGCACATGCAAGCACACATTCCAAATTTCAAAAATTCAGTACTTGGGCAAGCAGAGATACAGCAAACCTGGGGAGTATTCATCAGCTTACCTAAGGTAATAATAGGAAACAGCCTCTGCTTCATCTAAAGTGTAGCGACGAAGATTGACTCGAGCATCGGCAGGAACATCAGGCAATTGCTGACGTAGTTTACCTACAGCTGTAGAATGAGAGAAAGCACCAACCATCATGTCATCGTGCATCATAGATCTGAAAGCATTCACCTGCAAGGATTTTTCATAAGCAGCATGTCAGCTTCTTATGTATCATTCAGATAACTGATATCTGAAGTTAGCGCACATCCCATTTTGGCATTTTCATTCCATGATAAATATCAACTTTACAACACCATGCAGAGAAAATAAATAAATAAAAGTACTGTAAACAAAAATTAAATTATCTCAACCAAGCAGTGAATACATACCGTAGCTAGCTCCCTGGCATGTATCGGCCGTGTGGAACGAACAGTAACTGCCTCCTCATACTCGCTGAATGTAAACCAATTATTATACTGGCGAAAAGTAATGGCAATGAATAAGAAGGTTGTTGAGAAACGAGAATCCTCATTAGAACTCTAGAAACAAATCTCACTGAACGGTGCATAACAATTGGTACAAAAGTGTAACTCACCTGATCAATGGCAATAAGCACAGGAATATCTTTCACAAGTGACAGCTCTTTCCTCAGACGAACTACCACTCCAACGGCAGCATGAGTGTGCTTGATTCCAATATTGATCAGGTCATATAGACTTGAACTCTCAGACAACGCCATGGAAACACTGCCATCTTTTATCCATCCAACACCGGCACCTTCTCCCAATGGAATAGGATCAGATATTTGGCAAGTTAATTGTTGTAAACGGGTTCCATTATATTTCAGGAAATCCTGGATGTGTATAGAATCAACACATTAAAAATTTATGATGAATGAAATAAATGGTAACTACGTATCAAAATAAATCAGTATTACCAAAACTTGGATTTCTCTTTATCAAAATAAATCACTATTACCAGAACTTGAATTTCTCTTTATCAAAATAAATCACTATTACCAGAACTTGGATTTCTCTTACTCTCCTTTTTTTTTTCCCCCCTCTTGTTAATAAGACTACTGAAATCACTATTATCCAAACAAAAATTAAATGCAGTTCACCACATCATGTAAAATTCCGTCAATTTAATCTAACAGGGAAGGTACTTCATGTTCCTGCCTTGAGAATACTTTCAGCCTGAACAGGTGTGTCCCAAAGACCCGTTTCTGGATGTTTATAGAAAAACCCTCCGTGACTCCATTCCTTGCCTCTTGGGACATAGAAAACCAACCAGCCTTCATCACGGGCCCAATGAACAAGCATCGCAAGCGTGATGCTCTTGCCGCAGCTAACAGGACCATCCAACATAATCTGCTTTTTAACTTTCACATCTGAAAAAATAAGATCAAACACATAGATAAGCGCATCTGACCTATGACCTCTCTCAAAGTACTGCGCTTTCATTTCCCTATTAAAATGGACACACTTATGTGTTCAGTTAGATAGCCATTCTTGCCTAACAACACTCAGATAGCGACAATATGACCGACATTTCTGCAGTCATTTATCAAATGTGTCCAAAAATTGCCCATCTCACTAGTTTCCATCCATTTCTGCATTCCTGAAGTCACCTAAACTCATTTCTTTATAGATTAAAAGAAATCTACCGGTAAGATACAGTTTTAAACCGCACTATCATATAAGATTCTGAAGCATTTGAAGCAATAGACCATTTTAACAGAACTTAATCAAAATCTAACAGTTCGTAAGTGTGCCTAGCAATATAAATATATATATATATATACATATATGTTTTTTCCTCAAAGAAGCTTAAAAACTGCCAAGCACAGACCTTTACTTTTGGGGAACGACAATGGCGGATCCACGATACGACGGAAATTATCTCGGAGATCGAGAAAGCTCTGGCGAACGAGCACCGCACTCCGAAGAGTCTCCTCGAACTCCTTCTTCATCCCCGCCGGCAGCCCCTCCGGCAACACCTCGTCCAATTCCTCCGTTCTACAATTAAAATAAAAAACGCAAAGTTCAAATTCAAATTCCAAAACTACACAATCACATTGTGCAAACAGGAAATGGAGCCAGCTAGCTAGCTAGGGTTTTTCCCGTAACTTTAACTTGAAGTATTTTCCGGTGTCGGCACAAGTGAGCTGGGACAGCGACGGCGTGGAGGTGAAGAGAGGGCGGCCGTTGGGCCCCACGTCAAGCGAGGGATCGTTCTCGTCCAGGGCGAGGCGCCGCGCCCGAGCGCCCTCCTCGAAGAGGGCCGCGTCGATGTCGGAGGCCGGGGAGGCATCGGCGTCGTCGGCGGCGGCGGCGGCGTTATTTCCTTTGGATTTGCCCCCCTTGATCTGGTTCTTCGTGCCCCTCGGCGTCGACGCGTAGTTTGCCGTCGACGGGAGCCTCCACCACCGCGGCGGAGAACTTCTCGCCGCCGCTGCTCCTCGGCAAATGGACCGCAACATCTCCCTCTCTCTCTCTTCCGTACTCCTCTGTTGCAGAGGTTTTGCGGGGCTTTAGGTAAACTCCTTTCGGTAAAGTTGGGTCAATTTTGGAGGCCCAAACGAAAATTGTTAGCATAAGAGAGCTCATGGGCTTTTGTGTAATGGGCTTTTACAAAGCATTGGGCTAATCCGCCCATAAACAGTGGGTTCCACAAACCTAAAAAGCACAGTTTTTTTTTTTTTGAATAATGCCAAAAACATAAATTTGATGGCGTCAATAAAGAGTGGAGATACTTGGATAGTGTTGTCCAAGTCATCATATGCAAGGCCGAAAGGCAGAACTTTCGACGCTAAAAATTCTACTCAACTTCAGAGCAAACTAAAGTATATACATATTCTACTTAAAAATATATATATTTTTTCGTGTGTCTTACTTATTTATTTTTTCAGTTGTCAAAGTGCGCAGTGGAAACTGAACCACCCGTTGAAAGACGCTTGTAATCCAATTAAAAGTATCACACCTCAATTTGTTTAGTCATTTCCTATCATTTTAAAAATTTTCATTTCCAAATTTCAAAATAGACATTTTTAAAGCAATATTCCAAATGATATAAAATATTGCTAAATATTTACATTTACAATTTTTAGGTAAAATTTTAAATGATAACAGGTATATTTTAATCATTTAGATATATTTTACAGTGCTAAATATTTTTATTCAAATGTTTCTATCTAAATATTTCTTCCAAACAGAGTCATAATTATTGTTATTTAAAAAAATTGAAAGAATTGTAATTATTAGTGTATTTTCTCTTCAATTACATGAAAGTTATTTTGCACACTAATTAACCTAGGGTGCTCACTGAATATGTAAATTAGCTTAATCAATTTACAACAATTCAATATGTTGAATTAGGCTAGATTTAAGAACTAACAGATTCGTAATATATTTGGATTTTCTCAAACTAATTGTTACAAATTGGGTTGAAAATTAATGATTTCTCAATTCATGAAATCTGTGAATTTGAGCCATACATATATACATAAAGTTATATCTTGATGGGTGATGAACAAATTGTTTTGAGTTCATGATTGATGTTTATTCACTGTGATGGATTGTAATGTTACATCTAGTTTACCATTGAAAACTTGAATTTCTTCACATGCTTGCCACGAATTGTACTTTAGTGAGCTATTTTATACCTTAATATGATTTTTAAATACTATAAATTGAATTCATAAATCCAATCTACGAAATTTGATGTTTTATAGATTTGATTGGATTGGATTTATAGGATCTAATACAATGATAACGAATTGAGATTTTCTTAATTTGAAGATTATGAATTAGACGACTAATTAAAGACTATTTTTCAATCCATGAATGCCCTTTTTAACCAATTAGATGTGCAATTAGCAAAAAAAGGAAATTATTTTTAAAAAAAGATGTGCAAAAGTATAGCAAGTTAAAAATCACTTGGAGAAAAAGCTATAGATTCACCGAATGGGATTAAAATATTTTTCACACTCCTAATCATGCACAAATTTGCTGTCACAATCATTAAAAAAAAAAAAAAAAAAGGTCCATTGGCACTGCTCAGATCATTAATAATTTATTACTAAATTCTATAACACACATATTCAATTCTTATAACATATTCTTTCTCGTGTAGCTAGCGAACAGTGCTATGAACATGGAATGACAACTTATTCTAAAATCATAAAGTTGCATCTCACGAGTTCTTTAACAAATAAGTTATTAGAAAGTTATATTTTTTAAATTCTCGTGTCCTAAGTTCTCACACAAAGACGCCATGTCATAAAACACGATAATGTCTCCGAAGGGCCATATACAGCTTGGGGATAAGTCCCCAGTTGCCCCCTCCTTAACTTGACCCTTTAATTAATAATTAAAATGGACTCCACAAACAAAATATAGAACACCTATAATGGAGTCACCACTAGTGAATTATTATCATCACAATATTATTGGCTCCTACCTTTTTTTTGGATTAAAAAGGTCCAAAAAATACAATTAGAGTTAACATATTCCCATCGTGCATGATCTAAATTTCTCTTCAGACGTCACTAGAATTCATATGTAATTAACTAAGCATGATTGTTCATTATCATTAGGTCATCCCACTTGCTTTTATTATTGGCTGATCATAATCAACAATATCTTAAGATCACTCATCAGCATGCAACAAATTCTAACAAATCGGCCGAGTACGTGCACTTTGCAGCTATTATAAAAAACCCCCCAACATACCAACTGTCAAATACTTACTAAAATCTAAACATCCAACTCTATCGCTCTCCCTTTAGTAATCTTTTGAAAATTAAAGATAAAAAAGTTTCAAGGAAGCTGGCAAACTTAGCAGAAAATATCAAAATCATGACTAGCCTCGACCGAGAGGAACGCAATAAGAGCAAAATAACAACCCTATATGAAGCCTTTGATAATTTTAACAACGTTGATCAATCGGTGCACCTCCTCTTCGCGCCATACCTCGAGTGGTGGTTCCACGGCCCCCCCTCCCACCAGCACTACTTGAAGCGGCTGCTCACCGGCTCCTCGCCGAACCACCTCTCCTTCCGCTTCGTTCCGCTCTCCGTGGCGGCCTTTGAGTCGACGGTGATCGTTGAAGGCTTCGACGAAGAGCGTTCCGTCGCTTGGGTTCACGCGTGGGCCCTAGCTGACGGGATAATTACCCACGTCAGAGAGTACTACAACACTTCCGTCACCGTCACCCGCCTCGGAAACTCCGAGTCATTGTCGTCGTCGGAGAGTACAGTACAGTCGGCTAACAAGAAGTGCCAGAGTGTTTGGCAAAGCAAGCTGTGTGATGAATCAGCTGTGCCCGGTTTGGTTTTGGCGTTATAACAGACGCTATAACTAGGGTTACTGCATGAATACATATATATGTGTGTGTGTGTGTGTGTGTGTTCATGAGTAATCTTATGATTAATTGTGAAAGGTCGATTTAAGTAATAATTAGACTTTTATTAATGCTTAGTAAGGTCGATTTTAGTAATAATTAAACTTATATTAATGCTTAGTTTCATGAGCAAGAAACATATGTAACGTGTATTTGGTGCGATACTTAATTAGCGAAGAGATATGTAAGTAGTGCTGTGTTCTGGTTTGTCTTTTGGCCTGGTGTCATGTACATCAAGACTATCTCCTAGGGGCTTGCTGTTTCTGTAATAAAAGGGGCTGATTGTGCTTTTGGTTTTTTTTTTTTTTCTTTTTTTTATAATAATTTTAAGATTTTTGCTCTATTACAATGTCAAATAAAATGTGATTTCTTGATATAAATCTGATTATGAAGCAAATATCCCTTGACATATACACTAAAGGAATTATTTGCACAATTTACTCTGCTTTTGGTTTTTGTCCTCATTTCTAGTAATATGTCTAAATCCAAATATATATATGTCTGTGTCATGGCGCACCCGGGAGCTGGAACCCCTTGACCCATGGTGACCTATTGAGTTTTTTTCTAACAAAAATTTCAATTAATCTCCATTTTTCCTCTTTCAACTCCTTTAAAATACATATATATTTTAAAGAAAGTCTTCTATATAAGATTAAACTTAATTCAAACCCCCTAAATAAATTTTTGGTGGCTCCGTCCCTGTGTATGTCACACACACACGAAATCGAGAAAATAAATACGAACTTAGGATTGTTTTTATAGAAAGGAACATGTTCATTTGATCATATAGTGTGAACAATTATCATATATATTAGCAAAAAGGTTATATATGCATATAACATTCCCTGTGTATGTCACACACGCACGAAATGGAGAAAATAAATACGAACTTAGGATTAATATGTCGCTTTTATAGAAAGGAACATGTTCATTTGATCATATAGTGTAAACAATTATCATATTTATTAGCAAAAAGATGATATATGCATGTATAAAACATTCAAAATTAACAATCACAAATATATGTATATATAAATATATATTTTTGAAACGTAAGATTAATAGGTTCTTATAATATTCAATATTCATCCATGCATGCAAAGTATTGACGTGCCGGTTATCATTTAACTCACGATCTCAGCAGTTGAAGATTAATGCATAAATTTTTTGTATGATCAGATATTCAAGATCATCTCTTGAAAGACTTGTGCTAAGACTTTTCTTTAAACAAGTAGAAAATTTTATTACAAAAAAGAAAAAGAAAAAAATCCTACATGCTTTTTTTGCTTAAAAAAATCCTTACATACGTAATTAAAGGAAAAGAAAAAGCAATTCTAACAAAACTATATACATATATATATATGAAAAGAGAAACATGAATAAACAATTTGTGAGAAAATATTCAGTTTAAATCTTCCTACTTCGAACTCTAAGATTAACGGTTTTTTTTTTTTTTTTCAGAGTTCAATTTCTTGGCAAAGTCATTTTTCCTCAAATTGTTGAGATCCAACAATTTATCCCAACACCTATAACTACAATTTTATCCCTTTTTGAGCTAAAATCCGATTGATTGTCATAATATTATTTTCTGTATGATGCTAAATTTTAGAAAGATCTATAAATATTATCATCATCTTATATATGTGACCAAGACCATATTCCCTGCATGTATTGTCTTAATTAAGACCTTTTTCTTTTTGGAAAAACCCAAAAAAGGAAAGAAAAAAAAAGTTTGATGCTAAACACAACAAAAAGCCACCAAGAGTGCCAATAATAATAAACCTACGAGGAGAGTATAACTGGACAGGGCTATTCATGTCTTGAGAAATAAAAATCTGAACAAAAGGAGTATTTTGAATCACCAATCAGATTCAGTCAGATGAAAACCTTTAGCCGCCAATTTTCTCCATATTCTTCACTTGTTTTTTTTTTAATTTATGTGCACATTTTCATTCGAGTATATTTAGTGACATAGTCATTTTTTTTAAACATGCACATATGTATATATCTATTAAATTATATACAATTATTGATCTTTCATCATCAAACAAAATTGGTACTAACGTTTTTAAACATACACATGTATTATAGGAAGGTCAAATCTTCTAATTATTGACGTTTATTTATACGTTCATGTTTCATCAAGCACTAGTGCAGTGGCAGGCCAGAGTAAGACATTATTGAGTCCACTACTAATCAATTGATCATCTATTATCATCGTCAATTCCTCCAAATAGTTTTTCTTGTTAATTTATTCAATTAACAAAACCGGTGAGAAGATATATTATATATAAGCTAAAAAAGCACAAGCACGTACGCCAGTAAATATATAGTTACGTGACTAAGAACGCCGACTTATTGATCGTAATGCTTATTTACGAGTAACATTATACATATATAAACATATATATAATGATCGGATTAATTTTGGCCACATAAATTTTTAAGACTAGAAACCACGTTCCTTGTAGCACATAGGTCAGATTGATTTGTTCGACTGTAAAATGTTATCCAGTCAATATCATTCTGTAATAATTTGATAAATTTGCATATATTAAAATTGATTTTTTGTCATTTTTTTAAATTACATATAATTTTGTGAAAAATGAAATAATATATCTAAATTGATATTTTTTTAGCATGTTTCAAGTTTTTATGTATAGTTTTTTAATCCAAATAGTTTTTTTTAATCAAAAATAGACATTTTCAAAACTCAACGGAATTCTAATCATAATATCCCCACAATTCTGTTTTCAATTGTCCCCAACGATCCCTAAGCTCCCCAATCGAAAAGTTAGATATTAAAGTAAGAAGTTGAGTAGAGACTAAAGATCCTAACACCTACAACTAAACGAAGTTGAAAACGCACTTATTGCCATATATATATATATATAATCTTCTCTAACATTGTGATTACTGACTAACTATGACTAGTTAACTTGATGGTAATTCTATACCCATTCTACAGTCCCAGGTTCATCAAATCACCTCACCCCTAACTAATATATAATCTAATAAGAGGGTTTTCTTTTTTCACTACTTAGGCCAGTTTAATTCTTTTAAAATAACATTAATTTATTAGCAGTTTCTCCTCCGAAACCCTTCGATTTCCATTTTTAATGGTTCATTTTATTAATTCTGTCTTTCTATAATTTTTTTTTCCTTTTTAACCCTGTTATTACATCAGTACTAGGTATCAGAACTCAATCAGTTATTAATTCATTTCTCCTTTTCTATAGTGGTAATTTATAATTTCTTTGATCTTATTTTTGTTTTATATTTCTTTATTCTAACAAACATTTAAGTTGTGTGTGTGTGTGTGTGTGTTTGTGTGCGCAGATATAGTGCCCAATTATTATCAGTTCGCATGATATGAGCAAATCTCCGATGACCTAATTTAGGCTCAGATATCTACATGATCCTTCGGAAGACACAGATACATATACATATATATATATATTCTGCAAGTATATAGACACGTGTACGTATATCTGCACATACATGCATAAACACACGTATATCAGAACAGAATTAAGAATTGCCAAGCCCATGATGCAATTACCTTAAAGCTATATATTATTTTAAAAAAAATTTATATAATTATTTACATTGCTAATTTACATGCCCCACATTCCCACTTTACATACCTACTCCAATATTAAACCTTCGTCGTTGTCAAGCCCGGGAAAAAAAGGGTCAAAATAGAAAAAGAAATCACCACTAGGGAGGGGAAAAAAAAAAAAAAAAAACCTTTTCTGTTATTATTATTTGTATCATCATTCTTTCTTTCATATCTACTTTAGCCGCTCGAGCATCCAAATATAAAATTAGTCGCAACTATGTCCCAAAAGTTTTGTTTATCACAATATTGTTTGTACTTCATCCTGATAATTAACCGGATTCCAACAACTATATATATATATATATAGACATATATCGATCATTCCAACAAATATATAATTAAGAAAAGTTAGCAGCTACGAACCAAGTACTCTTTTTTTTTTTTTAATCCATTTTTCCCTCTTAAGAGATAGGATGTGCTGGTCAAATCATATTGCATTTGTGAAAATTTTCATTTATTTTATAATTATGTGAATTGAACTTGTAATTACAGATATAATCTAATAAAAATTTTATATTAGATCTCATAAAAATAAGAGTTCGTTATAAAAAAAAAATGAATTGATATCTTATATAAATAAAAATATTTGTTGCAGAGACAAAACCAGAGATAGGATCAATTACAAATAACACACACCTCAAATAAGCAGCACAACAGCCGGCAAAGAGCGGTACCACTGCTTCTTAGGCTCACACTGCCAGAGCCAAGCACTCTTATGATCATGATCATCATGATAATGATCACCATCCTCACAAATCGGAACCCTAACATTCACCGTTAGCCATGTGTCGAAATACTCCCGCAACTGAGTCATGATCCCATCCTTGAGGGTCCATACGTGAGCCCAATACGCCTGATCATGATCATTATTATGATTCGATCTCTGCCATCCCTCCACGATCACACGGTCAGCAAAGGCCGTGATGTTCCTTGGCTTGAATTTGAACCTCTCCGAGGGCTTTGACTGGTCCCCAGTCAACGCCATCATCATGTGTTGGTCCATGGAACCACCACTCTAAATCACTCGCCACAACCCTTGAAATGGTCTCTGTGTCATTGCTTGCCAAAGCCTTGTAAAACTCCTTGACGGTTTTTCTGTTCCCGGCCGCCACCGGTTGGAGCTCCGCCGCCAATAGCTATCCGAGCGATGACGTTTCTTTTCCGGGCTTTGATTCGCCGTCCTTGATTCTCTTTTTGGTGATCAGAAGCGCTAATGAAGTGTGTTTTAGTACATGGAAATTAGAATTACCATATATATATATATATATACAGAGAGAGAGAGAGAGCGAGAGAGTCAATAAGCTAGGAAAATTAATATTATTGGTTGATACTTGATTAATGGCTACGATTTTTCTGTTTCGTTTAGAGTTGAAGATCCGACGTTTCAGGTATGAAACCTGAACTTAATTATTGATTGAGTATATTCTTTGTTGGGGAAGGTAAGAATCTGGAAGGCAAATAAGGACAAGCTTTGAATTAATAAATGCGAATTTGTTACATAATTAGAGAATAAAATATTCTCCAAACTTCTCCAGCTTTGTTCTCCCCTTTCTAGTGTTGATTTTTTTTTTCAAGAAGCTAAAGCAACCTTTGGACGAACCTAAATTGTCGAAAAGAGATAAAAATATTAAGAAATCGATCAATGTAAAATACTATTTTGTATGTGGGCGGCAATTTTACTATACCAATAGATAAAAAAATTAACCATGTATAAATCATGTTTGTTTACTGTTGAATCTAAAAATAATCTAATAACCCAAAAAAAAAAAATGTTGACAGGGTATTTACTAATATGATTATTTTACAATCTGCATATTTTTTGGATTTCATTTACCCTGGCTTCTTCCAGCCCATTTGGTCACACCGCGGATAATTTTATTGAAAGAAGAAAGAAAAGTTCCATATGTTCTGAACTTATACATAAACAAACTCAAATATATATTACAAAATGAGACACGCACATATATATATATATGTAGTCAAAATTAATCAAGAACTCTTAACCTTTTGATACCCAACATATATACAGCATACATATTTAAAACTTAAGACTACTAATGAGGTCCACTCAACAAAAAATAATAATAATTAATGAGAAATTATAATATAGTAATTATAGGTTAGAAATTTGAAAGTATTATTATAATTAGTTCTAATTTGAATAAATTATTTTGATAATGACCATTATTTTATGAAAATGGCCATGTTTATTACATATTGTAAACAAAAATATTATGGACATTTTTAAATTTACAATAATATTTTATTATAATAAAATTGTAAGCTTTATACTCCTGATAATAAGGAAAAAATATCGTTATATACACATATGGTTTTAGAAAATTTTATAATAAAACAAAGTTGTATACTGTTTTTAGAGCACACGCTAATATTTAGACACTCATATCATCAATCCTTTTTACACCAATGCACTAGAATAATGATCTCTAATATCTCAAGAAATTCACAAGGGATAGAATGATAATTTTTATTTAATAAACTTGGAAAAGAGATATCATATACAAATTGTTTTCCCCCTTTTGAAGTTGTGAACTTCTTCTTGGTGATGATCAAGCTAGATATATATATATGTGTGTGTGTGTGTAAACCTTTAAACTAATTTGTATAGTCAAGGTTTATACACACACAGACACACACACACAAGGTTTATACATATATGAGCCCTTTGGTATTCTTAAAAGTGTTTATTAGGTTTTCAATAAACACATTTGTTAAGGTATAGTTTGTAATTTCACACTAGTACTATAGGTAATTCTCGTCTCGAAGTTAAAAAGGGAAATCTCGAGTGCTTTGAATAGGCTAAGATCATCTTCACAATGTTATGTTTAGTTTGAATAGTGTTACTCAAAATCGAAGGCATTTCATTTGGAGTTCTATGTCTTTTATTTGGATAATACGTTTGAAAAGAAAATTAAAATTTTATAAAATAAAATAATATATAAAATTTTTAAAATTAAACCCATAAATAATCTCCAAACAAAGTGCCAAACAAGCAATAAATATCATTTGAACACCTCATCCGGCCTTTATATATACAGAGATTTCTATTTAAAAATATATATATATATAGACAGCTTTCTCTTTTGTTTTTTTTTTAAGTAAAGAAAACTAGATCATACACGCACTTTCTAAGTGAAGGGGGGAAATCTTTAGCAGTAGTACTGCGGCCTGCAGCTGTACCGTGATCATTCCCTTTCAGATGTTTTGGAACAACATTCACTTGATAATAAGCTGCACGCATGGTTTTTAATCTTATATATATATATAGAGAGAGAGAGAGAGAGAGGTTGTCTTGCGTGAGTGGCCGGTTCTTAGACAGTTGGAAGGCAATTTGGACGTGTTGTTAAACTAGCTTTATCCCCAAGCTCAGCCAAGCTGCAGAATTTTTCCTTCTGGTTCTCCTTTTCAATCTCCTAATAATGATAACCAAAACATTAATTTATATTTTCCGATAATTAGTCATCATTCTCTTAGGCCTATTCGGCTATACGTAACAATTTTGGGAAATATTGTAGCAAATTAAACCGGCCCACTCGAGCTTGCCGTATATTATGATGTGAAAAAACCTGTCTTTTTGTAATTATGACCTGGAAATTATAATTATCCAATATACAATGCTCATTACTTCACATGGCGCTTCAACTTTTCGTGGAAGCAACACGACTATGAGAATTTTGGTTGGCAACTTTATCCCTTTTGGGTTTATTTCATTAGTTTTAAATTAAGAAATTTATTTAGAATCGAAACGAATAATGTACCTAGCTATCCATAGACCATGGACGTAAACATAAACATTTATATGATAATATATATACACAGCTTTGACACTTTGTTTTGAAAGTTATAAATGGATTGAAAATGACTGTTAATTTAGCTATTCAAGCTATTAAGAAAAAGACTGTTATTGTTTCATGGCACTTTCATGCGGAGTGGATTCATATTATTAAACTTTTGAAAGACATGCAGGTGTTTTTTCTTTTTTTCTTTTTTTTTTTTCCTTTTGTATATTTTTAGAGAGGCAATCAAGTTGTTGATAGTCGTGCTCTCATACTTCGTCGACACCTAATATTTGTGTACCTATGGTGGCTCGTGACATGGAATTACATCGTCAACACACAAATTTAAAGATAGAATCATAATTTTTGTTTGTTATTAACTGGTGTAGGTTTGGGTTTATCTGTCGATGTTTATCATAGGGACTTATACTTTTTAAATGGGGAGTATGATGGTGGATTAAAATATCTAATCTAATTGAAATGTGCTTTTAGACATTGTTTTGCTCCCTATTTATTTAAATATATACATACACGTCTTTCGTTATAGATAAAGCTCTTTCCTTTAAGACATATCCGTAACTCTTTTGATGAAATAAGCGACAAGGAAATGCAGATACATGGCTAAGTGATTGTTTCGCTGACTTGTCATTATGTAGAGGTGGACATTTCTGTTTGGGCCTTTTTCTGAACTTTTGCTCATGACATGGCCTTGTGAGTCGTGAGCATTCTGAATGATCGAGATATATTTTTGATACATTATATATCATAAAATATAGATTGCGTATGGAAAAAGTAATATATACATAGAACGACACATATACATATATATATATATGTCTTAGCGCTACAAAGTGGGCTATATTGGAGATATATGCAAACAGTTATGCATTGCCGTATATGACATGCACACGCAAGAAATAGTGCAGCAAGCAACAAAAAAACAGCTCTAATCTTTTTACTAATGAGAACAAGTATGGAGGAATACATTTTTCTTCGCTCTCTCTCTCTCTCTTTCTCTATTTCTCTCTCTATCTCTCCCTCTTTTGTTTTCTGAAGAGGAATGATATGATTAAGAAAACACACACTGATATTGCTATCCAGTTGGGTTTGTTGAGATATGATGATTCCACGTCTTCTACGCAATTTGGAGATTTTGGGTAGTTTTATAGTTAATACTGACATAAAACGGGATAATTAAAATTACTGAAATTTGAGCACAACTGAAATTTTTAAATAAAATGGAAAATTAACCAAAGAACAAATAATTTAATGGCAACTATGAAACGTCATCATTTTTAAGGATTTTCATAGTCATTTTGAAAAATTTACACACAACTCCAAATCTTAAAAAAAAAAAAAGATTTAAGTAAAAAAGAAAATTAATAACTAGGATAAATCAAATTAAAAACTCAGTCAATATTTTGTAATTTGCCTTCGTTTGATTTACTAGTTGAAGATGAAATTTTTAACTTGAAATTGATTAACTTTTTAAAAACTAGTTACAGTTTTTTAACTTTTTAGAAAAAAAATAAAAACTGATATGAAATTTTGAATTAAAGGCTAAGCAGCAAACAAAACCTTTGAATGGCATTAAAAATATGGGTGATTTATAGGACTATTCCTCAAAAAGCAAATCTCTTGATTATTATCCTAATATAATTGCTTCAATTTTTTAACCTCAATTAGTATGAATCCAAACAAGTTTTAAGAGAGGGTAAAAACCATATATATGTTTATTTGAAGTGTTATTTCCATAATTTTTTTAAAATAATTATTCTTAACTAGTCTGATCATGTAAGTTTTTTAAGGGAAAATAAATAAATAGTATTTTTATATAAGTAATTGAAATAAATAGCATGTTTTTAAAATACTTAAACAATAATAGTAAATTTATTAAGTAAATAATTTATATATTTCTTTCAAATATGTTATTTACTTGGTGATATTTAATGTTTATTTTAAATATTTTACAACATCGTTATTTATTTAAATTATTTTCATAAAAATGCTATTTACTATAAATCTCATTTTTTTCTATCAAAAATTGAAAAAAATTTTAGGGTTATTTACATGAATGTCTAAATTGGAGGGTACAACTTAAAAAACATCCAATTCTTGTTTTATTCATGTAAATGACTTAAATAATACTTGTAAAGATCATATTACCCTTTCATAAAAATTATAAATAAACAAAAAATTTGATAAAATTGAAAAGAAAAAAATCTCCAAAAAATATGTTAAACTAAACAAATCTTTTAAAAAGGAAAAAAGACCATTTCACTTAGTTTAGTATTGAAAAAAAATAAAAAGATCATAACAGATGTAGGTTTTATGGTATGTGAAAAACAATCATTATAATAGATAATCGATCAATAAAATAGAGTTCGCGTGTTTGTGTGTGTATATATATATATAATCAAAGAGCTATCGCAGAGAAATAGAAAACACTTTAAAACTAAAATAATAATAATAATAATAATAATATAGTAATTACCATAAAAATATCTGATCATAGAAATTTACACAATATTATTAAAAAAAAATGGACATACTTTAAAATGGTGTTCTAAAATTAGAGTAGTTCATTTAGATAAAACATTACATTGACATTATATTTAAATATAATATATTAAATAAAATGTGTGTTTAGATGAAAAGTATTTAAATTGCATTTGAATTTTAAATTTGTGATTTGATTAGTAAAAGTAAATAAAAAAAAAGAAAAATATAATATGTGATGTAATTAGTAAAAGCTGTAGTAAAAATAAAATGATAATTAGTATTTATATTTAATTTAAATTGTGATATAATTGATATTTAAATGTAATATTTTTATATTTAAATAAATATTATATTGGATAAATGGAAGGTAAACGCCAATTACGCACCGTTAGTGTAATTTAGCTCCAGTTTTCAACGTTCATCGTGAAAGGGGTAAAGCCCAACAATGAAGAGACGGGCCTTCGCCTGATCTGGCCCAATCAGCCCAATTTATTCACAAGGGACTGGAAAATGTGTTTGTGTTGTTCAACTTGTAGGGCAGATAGCCTCATTCCTGCAGACAGTCTGTCGGAGACATTTTAGAGCGGAGCGGTGCGGTTCGAACGGCGAAGGGTGAGTTAGCGACCATGCTCTCTGGCGATATTCCTCCTAATCAGACCATTTACATTAAGAACCTCAACGAGAAGGTCAAGAAAGAAGGTACTTCTCCTCCCCCAAACCCACCCCCCCCTTTTGTTTGTTTCCCGAGAAACACAAGGAAAATTTTCAAGAATGCTCAATCTTTTTTCTTTTTCCTGTTTTTTCACCTCTACCCAGCTAAAATGGGTTTTAGTTTCCTTAAGGTAGTGAAATTTTTGGCTTTTTACTTTAATTTTGATTTTTTTTCCTTTTTTTAATGGGAAGTCGGTTCGTTTAGGTTTAGGGTTAAATCGGAAGCAATTTTGAATTATTGACGTTAAACTTTGCTTCCTTTTGGTAGAACTGAAGAGATCCCTCTACGCATTATTCTCTCAATATGGAAGGATTTTGGACGTTGTGGCCTTGAAGACACCGAAGCTTCGCGGGCAAGCATGGATCGCGTTCAGTGAAGTGACTGCTGCGAGTAATGCTGTGCGCCAAATGCAGAACTTTCCCTTTTATGATAAGCCCATGGTGAGTACCGAGTAGTCTTTGCTAACCCGATCTCGTGTTTTATATATTTCCACGTTAAAATTGAAATTGACATATTTGATAGTGTATGTTGTTTTGACAAATAATGGTTTTGTTTTAGAGGATTCAATTCGCCAAGACTAAGTCGGACTGCATTGCTAAGGCGGAAGGCAGCTATGTTCCAAGAGAAAAGAAGAAGAAGCAAGAAGAAAAAGGTGATAAAATTCGTTTCTTGAAGTATAATATACCGAAACTACACGTTTTTACAATGTTCTTGATGTTGAGTTTTGACGCAAATTTATTGTTCAGCTGAAAGAAAGAGACGTGCTGAAGAAGGGCAGCAATCTGCAGCTGCGGGTAATGGCACTAGAGCTGAAAATGGGAGTACAACAGTAAGTTTCATCAGTACTCTTTTTCTGATTTTTAATCTTCTCTGATTGATATGGAATGCTTTTTCGGTTTATCCAATATGAAGTTGTGGTTTAGTATGCCGCTTATCTCTATGTTTTCATGAATTATATCTAGGGCCCGATCCGCCAAGCAAGCACGTCTGCACAAGAATCTGCTGCTCCGAATAATATCTTGTTTATAGAGAACTTGCCTCACGAAACCACAAGTATGATGCTTGAGCTGCTCTTCCGACAGTACCCAGGATTTAAGGAAGTTCGAATGATCGAGGCAAAACCTGGTATTGCCTTCGTTGAGTTCGAAGATGATGTTCAGTCATCTATGGCGATGCAGGCTCTTCAAGGCTTCAAAATTACTCCTCAGAACCCCATGGCCATTACCTTTGCAAAGAAGTAACTTACCAATTTCAATTAGGTAACCGCTGCTTCAGTTCGTTTTCAGGCTATGTAGTAGTTGAAGAGGTTTTGCTCATACCGTAGTCATGTAGATCCTCTAGAAACTTTTTTCCAGAAACTTTTTTTTTTTGGGTAAAACCTGATTATGTCAAAAGGTTAAAAGTTGAGAAAGTTTAAAAGTGATGTTGTTATAGTATATTTGTTGATCCAGTCAACTGATTGTGTTTAATCTGGTCGAAATATTTTGCTCATTGCACATTACTTCACTTTTAGTTTCAAATTTGTAATCAGGACAAACATATGTTGGTGGCCGAAAATAGCCTTTTCCCAAATGATATTAGGTTTCATAGGCCTTGGGGAAGTCCATCAATGTAAGAGAAAATGTTGTTCATCCCGATTTTGGTCGGTATGTCTCACATGAGGCGGGCTCCATCCCATATGTTTGGTTTGGGTACAACTCGAGTCGAGTTGGGATGGCACAATAGAGGCAACCAACATTTGTGTTCAAAACAAGTCTTGGGTTATTAATTAAATCTTTGAGGAACCATGATAGCCTGGGGAAAAGCTTTGCAGTTTCTTGCAAAATTCTGTTAAAAAAAAAAAGATGGTCAATGTTTTGGAAAACCGACTGAGCCAACAAACATATTAACACCAATGCAAGTCCCCCTTTTTATTATTATTTTTTTGAAACCACAACGCAAGTCCCTATCTGGCCAACCTACTTGGACTGGCTCTCGTCGTTTTCTTTTTCCTATTTTGGGAGGAATTTTCGATGTTGTCTTCATTTATTGGTAGTTTAATTGAGATTTTAAATATTATGAAGTCCAAGTTGATCTCGCCTCTTAAAATTTTTTATTTGCTGAAGACAACGACTCATTATCTATTGCAACATGACTTTCACAGGAATATTTTCCATGACTGGACTCTTCAATGGACTGATTTGGAGAGATGTTGAATCTCTTAAGGCGGAATTGGACTATAAACATATTTCAACTATAACTTGGTCTTTAACTCCTATTATCGTAAATGGAATTTTTAGTCAATCAAAAGTTCTAATTACTGTCCAATTTAGGTGTTTCTACATCATAACTCTGACCCTGCGAGTCCGGTTGAAAGGATGAAACGAAAGGAGCCACTTGTATCGTTATTCATTTGTCAATTCAAATGACAAGGAAAGACCCGTGTAAATTAGGTCATTCACTGAAGTAGGCCCAGCAGGATGAATGAAGGTAATTTCATATTAACACAACTCGTACAGCCGTCAAGCTCCACGAGTATACTTTGGCTTCCATTTACCCCCCCCTTCTATATTTTTTTTTTTTTCCCTCCTTTGAGAGTCTATCAAGTAGGAACCTTGTTTTATTATTGGAGCAATTTGGAACACTGAACTCAAACTCTAAAACTCCTAAACTATATATCACTTTTTTCTCTTTTTCTTATTCAAAATACTCGAACTTTTAATATATGAGCTTTTTTATTTTGAGTCAGAGTAAGAGTTTTTTTCAATTAGCATAAAATAATGAGAGTAATTAAATAAGATTTATATTACATTTTTTTTAAAATATTTCAATTTTTTATATTTTTTTAATGTGTAAAATTCTAAACTTCAACTATCATTCTAAATGAACTTTTATTTTTCCATCTGAAAAGAGGGGGAAAAGACCCCACCTTTATTTTATTAAGGAGGATTCTCTTATGGGGTAAAGTTTTTTATCTTAATAAAAAAAATTTAACTTTTAGATGAATTTTCAATAGTTAAAATCAAATAGATATACAAACAATTAAGAATATTATTACACCATATAATAATTTATCAAAACATTAAAAAAATATAACACTTTTGTGGTCAATGGATCTGTTCCTCAAACATCGACAGCCACTTACTTTCACCTATAATGACTGCAAGACCATATGACGATAATGACAAGGGATTTGATGGTGGCTAGATTTGTCTCCCTCTTGTCTTCTTTGCAATTGCCCCATGGCCTTCAGCCCCGATGTTTTGAAGGAGGAGAGTATTTAGACCCCTAAGATGCCTTCACCATGGGGATGTGCGTGATTGTCTTGAAGGTAAGAACCAATCCCGATTTGAATTGGAGTCGCGATTCTGCCTGCTCAAGCGAAGACAACAAGAACTAGCTGGTGGCATCGTTGGGCTTGGTGATCACTGTGGAGAGGCCTTCGTTAGCGAGGAAGGGGTTCATCGAACCGCCAACATGGATGGGATTGTTGTCGTCGAAGTTGTTGGCAAAGGTCCTCCACTCTTAAGTGCTCGCAAGATCGTGGCGTTTAGGTGTTTGGAGTTTGCTCGGCCGATTACTATAGGGTTGTCGGGTTTTTGTATTTTTTTTAATTGTTAGAAATATTTAAATTATTTGAGATATAATATAATGTGATAGAAAATGTATGTATTTTATTTCAAATTAAATAATTATTAAATTTTATTCTATTAATAAGATTAATAGTTCATTTGGTAAACACATTGCATTTGCATTGCGTGTTTGAATGTAATTTATATTTGAAAGAAAAGTATTAACATTACATTTGAATATAATATGTGTTTAAGAAAAAAATATTTGAATTGTATTTTAATAATAAATATGTTATGTAAAGAATAAAAATAAAGAGAAAAAAATGATGTAATTAATAAAAATAATATATAAAATAAAATAATAAATATATTAAATTTAAAATATGATTTGATTGATATTTATATGAAATATTTTTTATATTTAAATAAAAATTATATTTTAAATACGCGTACTAAAAGCACAATAAAAGAAGTTTATCGTTATAAAAGCTCTCTTTTATTAAATTTTTTCCTCACCTTTTCCTCGTTGTTTATATTCCCCCATTGTGGAAGAAGACGACAAGCGCCCACCGAAAGTGGAATTATACGTGGAGGGCTATGATTGGCCAGCCAGTCAAATTTTACAGGTACACTACACCGTGCAACGACTCTAAGGTTGGAGAACACAAGGCGTACTCGTTTGAGCGATTGGGACGCAGGAATTGAACACTTGTCCGAGCATGATTGGAGCGTGGAGGCACGCATCGAAGGAGAGCGTGCAGAGCGTCCGGCATGTACGTAATAGCTTAGGGGACCACGATAAGGCCGTACAATGTGCACTTGAATCTGTCCTTCCTCAAATGGTACTCCCCCCACATAAAATCACCTCCCCTTCCTCCCTCCCAAGAAAAGATTGCCTCGGCTCCTACCTTTTCTATCGGCAACTACTAGACTGCCCCATCTTTTCTCCCCATTTTACCCCTTTCCTTTTTACAAATAAGTCTGCGCCGTTTGTGCTATTTGTTGCTGAAATTATGAAACTACCCTCTCTCTTTCTCCCTCTCTCATTTTTCCTTCTTCTTCTTCTTTTCCTTTTGAAAATGAGAATTCTGTTTCAATAAAATCTCCTATAATAGAAAACTGGATATCAATTGACAATCGGTTTCATTAATAAATTCAAATAGTGTATGAGGAGAAATAACATATGTTGGATGCAAAATATCAAATTATTTAATAGTTTATAAGTGAAGGCTTTAGTTCCTCTTTTTAATTTATATAAATATATATATTTATGTATTAAAACTACACTAAAATGATTTATTTTTTGAGAAAAGAAACAGAATCTTGTTCCAATTAATCAAGCAAATCTGTTCTTAAAAAAAGCACTCATAAACTTAGGTAAACTATCTAGAGTAATAAATATAACAAAATTGGTTGAAAATTGACACTGAAAAATAATAATGGATCACAGAACTTCAATAACAGATTTTCTTTTATTCTTGAAAAATTATTATTCCATTAGTATTATATTCTGCACAGAATATTCCTTGTTCAAAACAATGAAGCATCGCACTATCGCACTATCACCTCTGGCGAAGGGGTGATTCGGTCATTTTACGCTGACCAACGGCAAAAAAGTTATCCAAATCTGCGAATTGTTTTTTTTTTTTTTAGGAAAATGAACAGCACAAAGGGCAAACTCGTAATTACACAAGTCTCCTTCTTCTTCACACTCTTTCTCTCTCTCGCTCCGTGGTACAAACAAATGCAACCCAACTCCCTCAGCTAAATCCACTCTTTTCCGTTAATCAGTTACCACCAAAAAAAAAAAAAAAAAGCAAAGAAAATCCTCAGAAACCTCGAAAGAAAATGAAGAAGAACAAGACCACCGGCAGCAGCACCGCCGACGACAAAACCACTTGGAAGAAGAACCCGTTCGACGTCTTCAGCGACGAAATCATCTTCGCCATCCTCGACCACCTAAACGACGACGCTTTCGCCCGGCGATCCTTCTCCGCCGTCTGCAAGTCCTTCTACTTCCTCGAGTCCCGTCACCGGCGCTCCATCCGCCCCCTCCGCTCCGACCTCCTCCCCCGGACCTTCCACCGCTACCCTTCCATCTCCCACCTCGACCTCTCCCTCTGCCCCCTTGTCGACGACGCCGCCCTCGCGGCCGCCTCCCTCGCCTGGCGGACCACGCTGCGCTTCGTCGACCTCTCGCGCTCCCGCTCCTTCTCCGCTACCGGCCTCGCCAGCCTTGCCGCGAACTGCACCGCCCTGTCGGAGATCGACCTCTCCAACGCCACGGAGCTCACCGACTCGGCGGCGAAGGCCATCGCCGAGGCAAGGAATCTGGAGAGGCTGAGACTGGCGAGGTGTAAGTCGGTGACGGATATCGGGATCGGGTGTATCGCCGTTGGGTGTAAGAAATTGAAGTCCGTTTGTCTGAGATGGTGCTTGAGGATTACGGATTTGGGGGTTGGTTTGATTGCCATGAAGTGCAAGGAGATTCGGAGCTTGGATCTCTCTTACTTACCGGTAATCTTTTCTTTTCTTTTTTTTTTTTTTCTTTGTTTGTTTGCTAAGAAAACTTGAAAGAAAATGATTGGTTTTTGCTGGTTGTTCTGTTTGATTTGATTCAGTGAATGGTTCGGCTGCTTGTTTTAGTATTTTTATGTGTCTTGATTGATCTGGTTTGCGATTTAGTGCATTTTTCTGATTTCATTTTCTTATTCCAGTGATTAGAACCAAAATTTTCAAGCTCTAATTGGGATCGACTTGTATAATCCTTTTTTTTTTTTTTTTGCTGAAAGGTTGAATTTTAAGTTTGAATACAGATTTTTCCAATGTCTGATGCTTTTTAATTTATTATTCTAGTTCTTTTCTGTGGTGGGATGTTTGTTTTGTGCTGTTTGAGTATCAGATTCTTTAGTCTGAGCTTCTTCATTAGTTTTGCTTATTATTATTATTATTGTCTTTTTATTTTATTTTATGGAATGAGCTTCTTCATTAGTTGTCTAATACAAACTTGGATTAGAAAACAATTGTCTGCTTTTGATGGAATATGTAATGGCATATGCTGAGTTGCTTCCATCTGTTGGTCTGTTTCAAACTAAATAGTGGTTGGTTTTATTAAAGGGTAAATAGGCTAATAAATCATGATTCAACAAAAGTTTCCTAATCACTAGTCACTGCATTTTATTTATTTTCTAATTGTTGAAAACTTTTCCTAGAGATTCAAAATCTACGGAAATTAGTAGAAGTTCAATTATAAGAGTTCGTTTTTGATCCGGTTAGCTAGCTTAAACGTCTCCTTTTCATTCACAATGCAGCCACACTAAGCATATACCACCTGATGTGTGGTGTCTGTATATGTGTATGTATAAGCTTTTGAAATCTTGTCAACCAGAAATATTTACCTATGCTCCTTTGTCCTGCAGATTACTGAGAAATGCCTTCCGCCAATCTTGCAACTGCAGCACTTGGAGGATTTGGTTCTTGAAGGATGCTATGGCATTGATGATGATGGCCTCGCAACACTCGGGCCTACTAGCAAGTCAATTAAGGTACGTTGTGTTTGCAACTTCATAATCATGATGCATTTAATTGGTGAACGCTACTGAAACTAGATGTGTTTCTTCAACTGTTTGTATGCCATAAAATTTTAAACAAGAACCACATTCGATTTTCTGGGGTGATAAATTAGACACCCTAGTTAACCTTGTTTCAGTTCACTATTGTTTATATTTGTTATGATAATCTCTTGAATTTGGATTTTCTGCAGATGATTGATGTATCCAATTGTCAGAATATCAGTCACATCGGTTTGTCTTCTCTGACTAATGGTGGTGAATCACTAGAGCAGCTTATTTTAGCAAATGGCCCTGCTGTAAGTGTGGAGTTCTGTGTCTTGAGTTCGCTTGCTCAATTAATGTTCTCTCATTTGGCTCAGTTGCATGTTCAATTGTGGTTCAGGTCACCGCTGATCTGGCAAAATGCCTTGGCCAATTTTCCGGGCTGCGATCGATCATACTAGATGGTTGTTTAGTTTCTTGTTCTGGGATAAAGGCCCTTGGCAATTGGAATTCCTCTCTGGTCAAGCTGAGCTTTAGTAAGTGCTCAGGACTTACTGACGAGTGTCTCATCTTTGTGACTCAGAGACACAAAGAATTGAAGAAGCTAGACATCACTTGCTGTCGCAAGATAACTTGCGCCTCTATAGATGGGGTAACAAATTCATGCACCTCCCTTACTTCTCTCAGGATGGAGTCTTGCAGCCTTGTTGCAAAAGATGCCTTTTTGTTTATTGGGCAGCGATGCCCATTGTTGGAGGAATTGGATATCACGGATAATGAAATCGATGATGAAGGTATCAGACTGAACCTAAACCCTCCTCGTGACATTTTTAGTTTGTGCTCTGTAATGATTTGTGTTGCTTGGTTTGATAAGGTTTGACGGCCATCTCAAGGTGTTCTAAACTTTGGAGTCTAAAGCTGGGGATATGCTTAAACATAACTGATGATGGACTTGTCCATGTTGGGAATGGTTGTTCAAAGCTCAAAGAGCTTGATCTCTACAGGTTTGTCCAGTAGCAAATTCTTTAAAACTTCCAATGTCTTAGCATAATGTGTCACATGGTCTGCACTCTCTTGAACAAGAAGAAGAATCATTACTAATGACAGGATATTTCTAATTAAGCTACTTGGGAAAATATGATTTATCAACTTGATGTTTCAAGTCAAGTAGATCAAACCTGGTATGCTTAGTACAATTCTTCCGAAAATGAAAGAAGTTTATCTTCAATGTTATTGGTAGGTGCCCAGGAATAACAGACACGGGCATAGGAGCAATTGCTCATGGCTGCCCTGCTCTGGAGATGGTCAACATTGCCTACAACAGCAAAATCACAGACTCTTCACTGATATCCTTATCGAAATGCTCAAGTCTGAAGGCGCTTGAAATTCGAGGTTGTACTTGTGTCTCCTCTGTGGGTCTATCAGCCATTGCCATCGGATGCAGGCAACTCACGGTACTGGACATCAAGAAGTGCTTCAACATCAATGATAACGCAATGCAACCACTTGCTAAATTTTCCCAGAACCTCAAACAGGTATATAATTTCTTTCCATTCATTGCCTAGAAACTTTGAAGGTTTTGATTTGTCTAAACTAAGAGATGGACATCATTTCTTCATGTCACAGATCAACTTGTCATACTGTTCAGTTACCGACGTCGGCCTATTATCTGTTACCCGGATCAACCGCCTACAGAACATGACAATCCTTCACTTAGCAGGGTTGACCCCAAATGGCTTAGCTGCTGCCCTATTAACATGTGGAGGCTTAACGAAAGTCAAACTTCATACATCATTTAGACCATTATTGCCTCAACATATCTTCAAATATATGGAGTCTCGAGGTTGTGTGTTCCATTGGAGAGACAAAGCATTCCAGGTAAAACTTCCTCTCTTTCCCTTTTAACAAATCTTACCTCCCATTTTGCCATAATTTGTTGAGAATACCCTTTGCCAACTGACAAAACCTTTTTTTTTTTTTTTTTAAAGGTGGAAATAGATCCGAAAGGATGGCAACTGCACCTCGGAAGGCGTTCTGAAGCTTGATCACAACAACAAAAAAGAGAAAAAAAATTTGAAATTGTTACCAAACAAGCCAAAATGCATTTGTTGGTACATTTTCATGTTATATCTCACAAACACTTGAGCGTTATTGGTCCTTGATCACTAATTTATACGTTTTTGACTTTTTTGGCCTCTCGCTCTCACAAGATCTAAGAATCTCATAATTCTCTCGAATCTTTAGACATGATAAAAAGATCGTAAGCAGTCTTGACCATTAAAGGTCACTTTTTTTTTTTTTAATTTATAACTGCCAATAAGGGACTTTAGCGTACAAATTAATTTGTGCCCGACTTGCGTTTTGTAAGCAGACAAAGAACATATCATACTTGTCATGATTTCTAATCTAGAGACAGGCTCCTAATGGAAGCGGAATTAGATTGATGCAGTGAAATAACCATACGTCTATGTCGTATGTCTAGACACTAGCATAGAAAAACAAAACGGGCAACTCTTGGAATAAACCCAATACTATGCGGAAAAGGCCTTTCTGCTCAAGCAACGCCATAGGATATCGATGGTGTTGTGCACGGGAGATCCTTTAAGGAATGAGTTGTCTCATGTGAGTTTTGGCATGTGAGGAATGAGCTGTCTCATGTGAGTTGTCGTGCTGGACATCGTTGGTTTTCAATCATGCGTGCATATATATTTTGATTTGCAATATTTTTCTCAACAAATTTGGCTGAGCAGAGATGGTATCATTTTGAGGAATTATCACATAGACCAAGTCAAATGCAACCCTTGTTAGCTGAGTTGGAAATAAGAGGGGAAAAACTTCAGTTCAAAAATACATTTTTAGAAGTCGTAAGATTACCTAGAACGGTGGAAACTTGAAAGCTCATTTTGCTTAACTTTTTTACTCAACACGTGTTTGTACGGTTGTTAAGGTGACTTGAAGGTTCTTTAATTTCTGATATATGGGTTGCTTGTTCTTTGTATTCATTTGACATATTTCAAAGAAAAATAATAATAATGCAACACTTTCTTAAGATTACCTTGAAGGGTGGAAACTGAAAATTAATCATTTTGTTGGAACTTTTTTACTAAAACTGGTCATGTACAGTGACTTGAAACTATTGTCCAAAGAATCAAATATGACCTTTTTTGTTTAGTTTGGCTACTATGAGAAGAGAAAAATACTTGCAGCTGCGATTATCATATTAATTTTCTTAGGATACCCGAGCAAAAAAGCAAACAAATACCATGCGGACTAAATTTGTCTAGAAAGAAAAGAAAAATTTAAAAAGAAAAGGAAAGAAAATTCTTGTGGTTTGACACTTAAAGAGGGTCAGTCTTGGTTCTCGGTTTTGACATATTTTAGCACTGATATTCGCCCGGTCAAGCCCCACTTCTTAGCTCTCAACTGTCAAACGCATTAATAAATCGAATCAAAGGTGGATCTCTGATAGGATAAATACACTGGAAACGCCATGGCATACTGTAGTTGTACAAGATACAAACAAATAGTACAGACTATACATATATATATATGTATGTATATATTCATATGCGCTCTTTGCTAAAGTCCATTCCAATATTTTGACCTGGACTGCAGTTAAATTACGTATTGTCTTAGTTGCTTACTCTTCTTTAAATTTCCTCATAGTCAACGGTAAGAATCTAAGCAAGACCCCACGCATCCTCACATATATAATGCCTCTACCTCTACATAGATACACACACACACACACACACACGTTTCAGCACTAAAAAGTGGTCTTCTTGTGCCATTTTGTTTCTCTGATAAATATCACTCGTCACCAAAGCTAGATTTCATTGGTTAAAACTAGCAAAGCTCACTTAGGATTTGCAATTCTTTGCCAAAAGCAAAAGGGAAACGGCAGTTAGCATTGTCGCATCTGTGACGATCACTCAAAAAAACTTTTGCATTTTTTAACCCACTAATTGTAATTATGGAACGAAGGAATTGAAAGTGTGCATTAAGAAACATGCTCTCTTTTTTTTTCCCCCCTCAGAGAGACCACACAGACAAAAAGGACCACCAACCCCAATAGAAACCATTCAAAGGATCAAATCCATCCTTGGTCTTAGTCTTATATAACTGCAGAACCATAGCTTAATAAAATAACACTAATGACCGACAATGATATGTCTAATTTTAACTTTCAAACTTTAAAACGTATTAAAACCCGTCTTTAAATTATCAATTTATTCTATAATAACTCTTCTTTTTAATATATTGTTAAAATTATACAATAACATTCTAGATTTCAATTTTAAAAGTTATAAATTCTCAAAATATTTATGCTCTAACACTGTAATGATAAAATTAATCTTGATTAAAACATGTTTATATTTAAAAATTGTTGACTTATTGTAATTATGGAACAAAGAAATATAAAGCGTGCACAAGAAACGTGTATATTTTTCCCAACCAGACCACAAAGACAAGAAGGCCCACCAAGAGAAACCATTCAAAAGATCAAATCCATGCGTATCCTATTATCCTTGGACTTGGTCCTATGGAACCACATAACCACATGTTGAAAAAAAAAAACACTAATGGCTGACAGAGATATTTTTTAAAGGCATTCTACTGTCATAGGCGACTGTGCATAACTACCAATGTGGCTTATCATATCCCAGACGCCTCGTTTTCTTTCCACCCAATGAAGGGTGAAAAAACAAGAAAAAGAAAAAGGAAAAAGAAAAAGAAAAAAAAAAACCTATACTGTATTCCATTTTTAGGTAGATGACAAATTAGGCAAGACTTGAAGACAGCTCCTCTTTTCTGCGTTGAGATATTGGGCATTATTCTTCCCCCATAATGCTCTCTGAAAATTAGAGTTTTCAAAGTAAAAATAAACTCCTACAAGCCTTAGGCTCTCTACGATCCTGTTGTGCCACTTGGACCTATCTTGGCATAGCTTCTCGAAGGCATTTGTAGTTTCCGGTGTATAAAAGTTGTTTTTAAATGTATTTAATCAGAATAATTTTTGGTATTCATAAACAAGATTAAAAAATTATAACTTCTTAAAAAAATTTTCCTAAATAGACTTTAAAATTAGTATAAGCATTCTAATAAGGTATTATAAATTATACTTTTAACAATTTTATTGTTATTTAAAGATTTAAAAACTATTTTAATTTATTAAATTTTTTTAAAAATATAGTTTAAAAAATTAGAAGAGTCATAGGTTTTATTTTTCTTTTTTACTGATAAAGAAAACTTTATCAAATAAATCCTTAAATTTATTAAAGTAGTTGTATATTAGTGTCATAGATTAATTAAGTATTTCACGGTGTTTTGGATACATATTTTGATATTTTTTTTAACCTCACAATCATTTTTTATTGTTTATATTTTTAAAACTTTATGCTAAGTTCAAATTTTAAAATGTGACGGCCCGCCCTATTGTGGAGGTTTTACAATACTATTACAGTCAACTCTTTAGCTAACCACAATAGCATGTAGACCTCTAGGGTTGCCGACATCATGCTTAACTTGAAAACTGCTTGTAAATTTTGCGGAATAAAATTTTTTTTTCTTCTTCTTGATATAAAAACCTGTTCGATAATGTGATAAGGAAATCATGTTAACAAAATAACATATACATGGATTATGATTCCCCTATCACATAATCTTGACTTGAAATCGTGTTCTTGAAATTACATATTTAAATCTTTCAAAACTGTACAGCGGAAAACTCATGGTGACCACAATCCCTTGCTCGATCCCCCTGGCATGTATCTACCATGTCCGTCGTCCATCGTATACTACTGGTGAATAGGTCTCTTACCTGCAATATGTGAACAAACTGGTAAGTTATGAGCTCAGTAAATTCAAACATAAAAACAGATTCATAACATGTAATGTTGTGCTCATGCATGAAACTTGACTCTGAAAAAAGCATGCTCATGGCTAAAAGTTTAGTCTTAGGACATTATCTGAATTTAAGTTCTGGTTTTGAGCTCCTGATTGGTCGTACCGACATGTTAGCATGACTGAGAGCGGTACTTTAGTGCTGACCTCCTCAGCCTTTACTGAAGCTAAACATGAAAACCTCCCCATGGGTCGAGAGATCGGTACGCCAATGACTGGTTTAATTACCATGTTGTCTGAAGTTCCACTGGGTAGCATACTGATTGCCCCACAGTAGGAACCTATTACATATTTTACTTTGGGTGTGAATTTTATTAAACACACTAAGGTACCTTGTGCACCTACATGTTTTCGTGTACCTAATACCTGTCTGACATGTGTACTTGAAACATGAAATTCTACATGCATGATATGAACCTGACATAAGTATCGTGATGTAGACAATCAATGTCTAACATACACGTCATACAGCAAAACATAACATGATTGTCCACGTTGCAGTCAAGACAATGCTTGAACTTATAGAAAATCTGCTAGCGTGAGCCTCTGCTCATCTGGAACTGCTGCCTCAGGGTGTCTGGCTTGAACTCCTATAAAAGAAATAATCGTTGATTATTTTCAATATTCATCTTATACTTGAAATATGACAAAATATGAAAAATCATATTTCCACTTTTTTTTTTACTTTGAACACGTCCTCCTACATAGGCGTGTTCGTGACCGTGTACTCCTCTGAACTTACGTGCATGACCGTGTGATTCGTGGAATATGGCCGTGTAATTCATGCGTGCTTACACGGGTGGCTACACGGCCGTCTTTCTGACAGTGTTTTTCTGCTGTCGAACATGGTCTGTTACACGCCCTTCCCGTGACCGTGTGCCATTTGACACGGTCCAATACACGGCCGTGTACTGTGTACTACATAGGCGTGTTCGTGACCGTGTACTCCTCTGAACTTACGTGCATGACCGTGTGATTCGTGGAATATGGCCGTGTAATTCATGCGTGCTTACACGGGTGGCTACACGGCCGTCTTTCTGACAGTGTTTTTCTGCTGTCGAACATGGTCTGTTACACGCCCTTCCCGTGACCGTGTGCCATTTGACACGGTCCAATACACGGCCGTGTTCTTGATCATGTACTTCTTGGGTCTCAATTTTCTTGAAACACAGTCGTGCATGTAGGCATGTTCGGGGCCGTGTTCTGAACACGCCCTTGTACACACCCGTGTTCATACCAGAATAAGGATTCTGAATCCGAAATTCTCTACTCTGATTTTCTAAGGCTTTTATGTCCTTTATTCTACTTCTTGCACTTAAAATCGATCTCAATAAAATCATTTCAAGGTATAGATTGCATTTCTATTATCATAAGTCCATGGTTCCTTAAGCAAAATCTCACATTTTGTTTTTACATATTTCTTAACTCAATATTTTGAAAAATCAAAACTTTCTTAATAAAAACTCACTGAACTTGGTTTTCTAAACCATCAACTCACGAGTTTGTGTTTAAAAACAACTAGACTTGAACCATGTTTCGATTTAACCGAAAATCTCAACATGTTAAACTCACGTTCTCTTTTTCTTCCTCAAAACCCCAGATTTTTCACCCAAGAAATCGTGAGAAAAACGAGGGTTTACCTTGCTTGAAGCTTAAGAACTTCTTGCTGTGGATTCTTGACTGAAAACTTGAACGATCTGCTGCTTGAAGAGAGAAATCCGAGCTGTTTAAGGGTTTTCCTCTTCTTCTCTCTCTCTTTCTCTTTTTCTTTCTCTTTCTTTCTTTCTCTCTCTCGGCTGCTTCTCTTTCAACTGCAGCCAAGTGAAGTGAATTAATTCACTTGGGCTGAATGAGTTTAAAGCCCCTCACGTGCCTCTCCTTCTCTCTTACCATTTTCTTTCATTTATTTTAAAGAAATTGGCTATTCTTGGCTAATCTTGGCCATTGATTAATGTGGCTTACATATGAGCCATTGATATCTTAATATGCATTTTTCACATACTTTTCTATTAAATTTAAAACATTATAATTTGAATTAATGTTTAGCTTTTGCACTAAGTTCATTAATTCATTGTCAAATTTTGATTAAAACTCAGTAAATCCAAATTTTCTTCTACTCTGTATTTTGTAGCATGTCTCATTATGAATGTACATTTATTTACATATCTTGTACAAAATTTTCCGAGAACGATAGATTTCTCGGTTATCACATAAAAATCTATAACTTTGTATATACAAATCAAATGAGATTTATTTTTAATTGCATATAATTTCATGAAAAACGAAATAAGATCTATATTAATAATTTTTTTCTGAATACATTTTTAAGATTTCACATTTTTTTACTCGAAACGGTATTTTTCTCCAAATACATTTTTCAAAATTCACTTTTCTTCAACCTCTAAAACACATCTCTAATATCTCCTCCACATAGGCCCTCATTATCTAATAAAAATTCTCATAAAAGCATTTTTTTAGTTAAATCGGATATTTCATTTTAGTTTAATTTAAGTTGATTTGTATTAAAAATTGTGAAAGTAAAAATAAATTTTATTAAAAATTATATTAAAATAATAAAAATTAAAATAAAAAAATTAAAATAAGTCCTACTAAACTAATTAGGCATAAACTAATTTAGATATCTTAAATTAACTCATAAGTTAAATTAGTAAATCAAATTTTTTTTTTACTCAAGCACTTTGTAATGTATTGGTTGTGTAGACGTGGGGCGTTTTATAAACGTATTACATTCGCATTGCATTTGAATATAATTTTAAGAATATATTTTGTATTTGGATGAAAAGTATTTGATTTGTATTTGAATAAAATATGTGTTTAAATGAAAAATATTAGAATTGTATTTTAAAATTAAAAGTTGATGTGATGGGTAAAAGTAGATAAAAAAATTAGAAAGAGAAAGAGTATGATGTGAATAAAATATTTAAAAATCTAATAAATAATTATTTTTAAAAAACAAAACGTATTAGTAAATGTATTAGTAAACGTATTGTATTCGCATTATATTTGAATACAATTTTAGAAATACATTTTATATTTAGATAAAAAGTATATGTATTTGTATTTGTATTTATATTAAGTATTTGAATGAAAAATGTGTTTGAATGAAAAGTATTAAAATTATATTTTAAAATTGAAAATTGATATAATAAATAAAAATTAGAAAAAGAAAAAAATATAATATAAATAAAAAATTAAAAATTTAATAAATAATTATTTTTAAAAATAAAAAAATAATAATAATTTTTATAATATTTTTAAAATATATTATATTCAAACATAAAATTTTTATATTTAAATAAAAATAAGGGAGCATTTGGATAAGTATTTCATTTTAACTTTATTCAAATATAATATAATTTTACACCAAACACAAATTTTACAACAGTGTTACGAAAATAATTACTATTTAAAATATTTTTAAAACAATCACATCAATTTTTTAATTTCACTATTTATCTCTACTTTTACCAATCATATCAACTTTTCAACTCTAAAATACTTTTCATCCAAACACACATTTCATTTAAATACAAAATAAATACTTTTCAACCAAATACAATATTCAAAAACAAATTTCATTCAAATACAATCAAAATGTAATGCGTTTACCAAACGTCCCTTAATTTAAATAGTATTATTACAGCAAACGTCATATAGATTTTAATGCGTTGCACTTGTACGGTTAACCATGTAATGTTTATTTTTTTATTTTTACTTTTTTGTTATGTTACACGCAATGGCATCTTTTTCTCACAAAGAAGATTTTGTAGGACTTACTGGATTCCATGGACAGCAGACAATGCCCCTTTCACACGTTACAGATGGATCTTCTAGATCTAACCCTTTTTTAAAATCTCTCATATATCCCTGCCAGTCAGGCTTTAAAGCTTTACACTGTAGCAGATAGTGACAAATTTGTAAATACCTTACAGTTGACAAAAAAAAAAAAAAAAATTTGAAACAAGTGGCCTTTTAACCGAAACTGCAAAGATATTTTCTACACTAGGTATGCAAAAATAAATAACCACTTAATGAGAATATTCTTTACGTCAAGTTTAGATGGCCTTTGGTATTGTTTTTGAAATATTTTCTGTTTTTAAAAAAATTAAAAATGAAAATATTTTGAAAACTGTGTTAAGATCATTTCTGAAACTGTGTTTGGTCATGTTTTCTGAGTGTATATTTTGAAAAACATAAAAATAAAATTTTGTTTGGTTATATTTTTTCAAAACCCATTTCATTTTCAAAAAACTCAAAAAACACAATATTTTTTGAAAATGAAAATAAAAAATGAAAAAACTTTTTTTCGTTTTCAAAAAACAAAAAAAAAACAATATAGTTAAAAACGGTGTTTTCGAAACGGTTTTGAAAACGTTAAATAAACAAACGCTATTTTAAAACCGTTTTTATTTTCTATGTTTTTGAAAATGAAAAATCATTCTCAAGAACAAAAACAAACGCCCCTTTGGTTCTTTTTTTTTTTTTTAATTTATCGGATATTAAAATCTATAACATTTATAAATATATATTGTCTATAACTTAACTATAAGAATACTTTTTTTAACTATAATAATACTGAACTCCACGAATTTTCTGTCCAAAAAAAAAAAAAACCTTAATGAATTAAAACCTAATATTAAAACTTGAAATTTAAACCTAATATTTTTGGAATCGAGGTTTATGAGATGAAAATGGCTCACAAAAGTTCCATAAGTTTAGACGGTACTGAAAATAATTTTGGTCACTTGATGTTCATATTTTCTGTTTATATATCAGTTGGTCCAATATGACTGAAAATAGTTTTGGTGCTTTTTGAAGCTTTAATAAGTTAGTCATGAATACTAAAGTCCCCCCATTTGTTGTAAAGTGGCCAGAACGAAATGCTCTTAAAACTTTGCACCTTACCCTTTGTCATTGGACCAACATTAATCCGAGCTCTTTTTTTGAGAGTCAGGAAATTCTCAATGTCCCTTTAACTGGTTATGGTATCTATGTGTCATTTTATTTTACAAACAAGAAGTCAAACTTTAAAAATTAAGCAAAGAAAGCCATATTGTGATAATTTCGAGAACATGAAATATAAATCCTTGAAATATTATTGCACACGTACGACGGTTACAAGGCAGCTCTACATGTGTTATATTTATGGAACAATTTGCCTTTTATTTTAATGTCATATTTATTTAATATATTATATTTATACTATATTTAAATATAATATAATTTTTATTTAAATATAAATCATATCAAATACTCTTTTTTATTTTTATTAATCATATTATATATCATATAATTTAAATATTTTTTTTTATTTTTATAAATCATATTATATATAATACAATTTAAATATTTTTTATCTAAACAAATATTACAATTGAATATACACAATATTCTATCTAAATACCTTATTAATTTCTTCTTTCACCTCTAACCATCCTAAAGCCTCTACACGTTAAGCATCATATTGGAACTAAATTTAGTCTAATACTAATGAATGAACATTCTAAAATTGGAAAATAGGATCCAACAAGCAATATGATCGGAGTTTGGTCTTTAGGGTTGAATAAAATTTTTTACTCTTAACAAAAACAAGCAATATAATCAGTAACCTAACTTTAATTTTTTACTCCGCCTGTTTAATGTTTGAACAAATCACTCTTACAATTTATGATGTCCAATGAATTTTTCTGTTCTTAACAACTTTTATTGTGACAAAAATGCTCTCCAACACATTATTCTCGTAGTTAGATTTTCATCGATAATCATCATATATATTTTAACTTTATACGATTATAACAAAATCCAATGATATTTAAAGTTCAAAGAACTTTTTTTTCATTCATTTAAAAACATATATATATATACACACACATATAACATTGTCCCAAGAACAATCCAATAATTAAACGGTAATCATAGTCCGTCGATTAATTTCAATGACTGAGCAGGAAGCCCATCAATTTTTTCACCAAGGTAGGAAATTGTCTCCTGAACAGGGGAAATTATTTAATTAACTAAGTATATTATATTATCATATTTATATAATATATCTATCTAATAAATAATTAATATTTAAATAATTTATTCATATTAAATATATTTTAAATTTTTAATCATTATTATTTTTAATAAATCTCAACATATTTGATTAATTAAGATAATTAACATTAATAACTTAAATAAATATTAATTATTTATTAAATAAATATTATTATATAAATATTACCATGATATATCTAATACTAATTTCTCTATCTACCCATTGCCTTCTCCCCCTTAATAAAAGGGCAAAGAAGGGTGGGGGCAAAAAATACATTCATACACATATCTGAATGTGAGCCGCCAACCAGTCAAACGCACGAGCTTTGACCAAAAGAATAAATATTTTTTTAAGAAAATAAAAAAAGGTAAATGAAAAAAGAAAAAACTTTTAGTAATAAGAGGGACAAAATATTTTCCATGGTCAAACCTCCACATGAGCCTTCTTAGAAAATACCCCCCCTTTGGCTTGGGCAATACGTGACCGTCTTCTCTTCTCTTCTTCTTCTTCGTCTTCATATTCACATACATCTCTGTCTCTCCTCTGTTCACAAAAAAACCCAACTCTCTCTCTCTCCTCTCACTCTCTCGGCTTTCTCTCTCTTATGATCTTATGGCCTCTTCCTCAGGGAGCTTAGACACCTCGGCCAACTCGTACCCCAACTTCACCTTCCCCTCCCACTCCTTCATGACCACCTCTTTCTCAGACCTCCTGGCCTCCGGCGGCGGCGCTGGCGATGCCTCTGCCGCCGCCGGATTAGACACCCACCGGCGTGGCCTCTCCGACCGCATCGCCGAGCGCACCGGCTGGGGCGTCCCCAAGTTCAAGTCCCTCCCTCCTCCTTCTCTCCCCATTTCCCCTCCCTCTGTTTCTCCTTCCTCTTACTTCGCCATCCCCGCCGGCCTCAGCCCTGCCGAGCTCCTCGACTCCCCCGTTCTCCTCAACGCCTCCCACGTAAGCTTACACAATTATATATATGTTTATATATGTGTATATATATGTATATATGTTTTTTATTGGTTTTTGAGTAATGGGTGGTGACGGATATGTTAAAAGATTTTCACTTTGTTTGGAAAGTTTGTTTGAGGTGTTATTTTTAGTGTTCAACTATTGGACTTTCCTATGGTCTCATCATGTTTTTTGTCCGAATTGGTGTGTGTGTGTGTGTGTGTTTTTCCCAATCAATCAAGAGTACTAAATTTTTTTTTTTCTTTTTCTTTTGGTTGTTTTTGTTCAGATTCTGCCGTCTCCTACGACAGGATCATTTGCAGCTCAAGCCTCCAATTGGAAGAACAATCAACAAAGTGTCAAACAGGAAGACAAAAGCTTCTCGGATTTCTCTTTCCAAACACAAACAAGGCCTCCCACGTCTTCATCCTCCACCTCAATCTTTCAATCCTCAAACACCTCAGCTCAACCCGTAAGTAAAAACATCTCCTTCCCACCATTAAATTTGACTCAAAATTTTCCGGTTTTGTTTTAACTTTATTTTCTTTTTTTGGTACCTTTGGTCATACAAAAACAGGCATGGACTAATTATCAAGAACCCACTAAGCAAGAAGTAAAACCCGAATCCGAGTACAATAACAACTTTACTCAGCAGACTCAGTCCCTGAGCAGGAGATCAGACGATGGGTACAACTGGAGAAAATACGGTCAGAAACAGGTCAAAGGAAGCGAAAATCCGAGAAGTTATTACAAGTGTACTTACCCCAATTGTCCAACTAAGAAGAAGGTGGAGAGGTCCTTGGACGGCCAAATCACTGAGATTGTTTACAAGGGAAGTCACAACCATCCCAAGCCTCAGGCCACAAGGCGGTCGTCTTCGTCTTCTTCGGCTTCTTCTCATGCGATTCCGAGCTCTAACTTTGCAAACAATGAAATCCCGGATCAGTCCTACGCCTCCCAAGGCAACGGCCAAGTTGATTCCTCCGTCGCCACGCCGGAGAACTCGTCCATTTCGATCGGAGACGATGAGTTAGAGCAGAGCTCGCAGAAGACGAAATCGGGAGGAGATGACTTTGATGAAGACGAGCCTGATGCCAAAAGATGGTAAAATTCTTCTACTTTTCTTTATCTGATATGATTTCGTGTTCGATATGTGATCAGAATTGTACTTTTGAATTTCTTTGTGGGGTTGGTTGTTTCTGATTAGTCCTCTTTATTATGAATGTTTTTGTTTTGTTCAGGAAAAGAGAAGGAGAAAATGAAGGCATTTCGGCACCCGGGAGCAGAACCGTGAGAGAACCGAGAGTTGTGGTTCAAACCACAAGTGATATCGATATACTTGATGATGGTTACAGATGGAGAAAATATGGGCAGAAGGTGGTCAAAGGAAATCCAAATCCGAGGTAAAAATAAAAAAAAAAGGGGCTCAAACTTTGTTCTTCATTCCTTTGCAAACTCTGAAAAGATGGTTTCTTCTTTATGTTTTGGTATCATTATTAACATTATTGCGTTACTTATTAGTAGTAGTCTGTCTTCTTGTTGGGACCAGTTTTCTTGGAAGCATATCATTCACTTATTTGGTTATCTTAAATATATATATATATATATCTGTGATTGTATATGCCTTAACAAGGTGTAAGACTATACCCTTTTGAGAAAAGTCAGCTTTTTGTCTTAGTGTACCAGTTATAGGATAGTAAAAGGCAACTTTTCTAACAATGTGGTCACTTACACTTGTTGCAGGAGCTACTACAAGTGCACAAACCCTGGATGTCCAGTGAGGAAACATGTTGAGAGAGCATCCCACGACCTCAGAGCAGTGATCACCACCTACGAAGGGAAGCACAACCATGACGTCCCCGCGGCACGTGGCAGCGGCAGCCATTCCATCAACAGGCCATTGCCAAGCAACTCCGTAGCCGCCGCCACCACCACCACCAACAACAACAACAACAATGCATTGATCACAGCAATAAGGCCCTCGGCCATGGCTTACAGCAACAACAGCAACACTACTAACATCCACCGCCATTCCTCTAACAACGAGGCTCTTCAGAGCCTTAGGCTACCGAGCTCGGAGGGGGAAATGCCCTTCACCCTGCAGATGCTACAAGGCCCGGGCGCGAGCTTTGAGTTCAATGCAGGGTTTGGAAACTCCAACGGCTCTTACTTAAGCACTCAGTCTCAGCTCGCTGATAGTGTCTACTCCAAAGCCAAGGAAGAACCTAGGGATGACAATTCGTTCCTTGAATCTTTACTATGCTGAAGAAGGGCCAGAAACACAATCAGAAACAATAATAAAGAAAGAAGCATCAGCAGGTCCTCATCAGGTCGATTTGATTCATTGGTTTTTGTTTGTCATATGTTTTGTATATTTTTGTTTCCTCTTTGAAATATTACAAGTATTGGTTTGTGTATATCACCCAACAGTGTATGGTACAGGGGCTGTTACAACTAAATTTTTTTATTGTTTTGAGGCTCGTCTTGACTCCCACACGGGGGAGTTCCTCAATTCACCTTTTTTTGTATCACACGTGGTTGTGATTTTTTTTTTTTAATTTCCTTAAACTCTTAGTAAAATATATAAAAGTTGGCTATCTTTTCTTTTCCAAGCAAACACAAATCAGACAATTTCACTTACTTTCAATTAAACCTCAATCCAAATCAAAATGTTTACTTCTTGTAAATTAGAATTCAGTCTAAATTCTTCAATCCACACCTAGATTTTCCAATTCATATCTATCGTCTTGACAACTATTGCCCCGGCACCCATTTAAGGCGGAGGAGAGTGAATTGCCATGAAAATGCCGTAACCTTCTAGAAGGGAGGCGGGGCCCCATTGTATATTCAAGCTTTTCCCTTTGGCCAAGGTCAAGTCGTCATTGCATTAGAGACTAATTGAGAGGTTTGAACGAGTCAAAGATGTGGAGCTGTTGATTTTAACTTGGCGCGCAAGTAGCACAAACAAGGTCTTGGGTCAACCATTGCGTTCCCACATTGTATATTTCCGGGTAGTTCCCTGTGGGCCCCCCCATGGCCACGAATTTACTCTTTTGCCCTCATCCGCACCCATTGTTTATGGGAAAATCGAGGGCAAAAATGTACCACTTGGGGCCCAAAAAAGGAGATGGAGCCAAAAAGGGTGGGACCCTCTATCCTTTGTTCGGGGTTTGCCCACCCACCGACCAAGCAATGCCGATCCTCCTTTTTGTTGTTCTTTTTTTAATTCGTAATTAAATCCAAAATTTTTCCATTAGGATGTCATTTTGTTTTTTTAATCGCGGTGCAAATTTGGCTTTTTTCCTTTTGGCGTTTTTGAGCTTTTCCCTTTTTAAGTCCAATTTTTTAAGAGTTCGTTAATCTCGAACTGTTGGTGGGGTAACTTAATTGGTGTGTGTGTGTGTGTGTGTGGAACGTGGCACTGCCTCTTTCTACGGAGTTTTTTTGTTTTCTTTTCTTTTTCTGTTCTGACGTAAGATTCGCATAACCATCAGAAGGCAAGCACGTCACGTCTTGGTTCAAAATATGGATTACATACAATGAATGAACAGGGTGATTAAGAAAATCTTTTCATTTTCATGATGATTTTTTTTGTTAAAATTTGAGCACGTTTAATGTCTTGCGTTAATTGTCGTTTTTATGGAGTGAAAGTTCCAAGGAGTTTCACCTAAGTTTTGCAAGGATCCAAGGTTGAATTTTGAGGCTACTTAATGGGGGAAAAAAAAATGGAAGTCCAAATTACGAGTATAAATTTCAAGACTGAATTATCATTTAAAAGAAAAAAAAAAAAAGGCAGACTGTGGATTGATTGACATAATCACGGGTATTGAAAAGTGGGCTTGGCCATCCTTTTTTTTTTTTTTTGGCTTCAATAAGGAAAACAGAGAAGTATTAAAACGTACACAGTAGAAAACAATGTTCAAACAGTTTAAAGGAGCGACATGTCGCTTTAATGCTATTATTTCATAAGACGACATGTCGTCTTCTTGATATAAACTAAGACCAACTTTACCTGAAGAATAAAGTGCCATTTGTTGCACTTCCGAGTCTCCGACAGCAAACTTGTGCATGCTTGTCTTTCTATTATTTTTTTTCATGAAACATAGAAAGCATCGTGTTTGTTATACACTAAAGTACGTTTTTTCACCAAAAAAAAAAAATAGATATATATATATATAAATAAAAACAACGTTCTTGAATACAAACGACATGACGTTCTTATTGCTATACAAGAGTTTACATTACAAGACAAAACGACACATCTTTCTAAGGCATATCACTTAAAGTTTACACTGATCCAAGGTTGAATGTTGACGCTACTTGAGAGGAGGGGAATGGAAGTTCAAATTACAAGTATAAATTTCAAGACTGAAGTATCATTTGGGGATGAAATGACACAATCACGGATATCAAGCTTTTGCATTGAATTGGGGTAGCCTTTTTTTTTTTCTCCCCGATTTTTAAGATTGTTTCTCAAAAAAAAAAAAAAATTACCTCTCTAGGAGGGCGTTTGGAGAAAAAATTTCATTTTAATTTTACTCAAATACAATATAATTTTACACTAAATACAAATTTTACAACAGTACTACAAAAACAATTACTATTTAAAACATTTTTAAAACAATTACATCAATTTTTCAACTCTACTATTTATCTCTACTTTTACTAATCACATCAACTTTTTAACTCTAAAATACTTTTCATCCAAACACACATTTCATTCAAATACAAAACAAATACTTTTCAACCAAATACAACATTCAAAAAACAAATTTTATTCAAATGTACTCAAAATGCAATGCGTTTACTAAACGCCTCCTATATTTATTTCAGTGACAATAACTTCAGCATTGACATTCAATTTATAAATATAAAAATAAAAAATCCAGACTAAATATTAAAAGATGACAAAAATAAATAAATAAGCATATCTACTTTAAAGAGGATTTTCACATTTTTCCCTTTTTTTTTTTCCTCTTCTTTTGACCCATTACACCTACACAATCTCCTATCTATGAAATTAATAAGGGAACCAGTAGCAAACAATGTTCAATCAATTTAAACGGAACGACATTTCGTTTTAATTCTTTTATTTCATAAGACGACATGTCACCTTCTTGATATAAACGAAGACCAAATTTACCTGAAGAATAAAATGCCATTTGTTGGACTTCCGAGTCTGTAACAGTAAACTTGTGCATACTTGTCTTTTATTATTGGCTATCACGAAACATAAACAACATCGTATTTGTTATAAACTAAAGGACGTCTATTCACATGGATATCTTTAGTTTGTTTTATTACATTTTTAAGCTTTAAACCCAACCTTATCCTCTTATAAACTCACATTTCTTTTTCTTCTCCAATGTTACATTTAAGTCTAATCTTCCAGAATATATAGATTTTTAAGTCTTCGTAAAGTTTTCAAGCGGTATATATTGGTTTTTGTTGCTTTTCAAGTCTTTTACAAGTATAATAAGTCTCCGTTTGCCATTTGAGTTTTGTATAAATATTGGATATGATTGTTTTATGTGGTGCTTTTGTTGAGAAAAGTACATATATATATATATATATATATGTTGTCTCATATAAAAAGTGAATAAGAATATGTGAAAGGATTTATATATATAGAATGACCCAAGACCTAATGTATTAACCTTTTGAGTCAAGTTGGTTTTCTGAAATATGTTAGGTCAATTTTATATGTAGTTTCTCCTTACAAATGGTATCAGAGTTAATAGTTCGTATTGATCAAGTGATCACACTTAGTTACCAGTTTTTACATTGGCACCCATAGAGAGTTGTTGTTGATTGAAGTTGGTGATGTTACAAGTACGGATGATGGAGCATTTGGTGAACTAGCATGGTTTCAACTATTTTCTATACTCCAATTGACTCTCATTTGGAGTATGATGTTTGAATGTGCTGATTGCTAAAAACTTTAGTTCGAGAGGAGCTTAGTAAATACGTACTTGAAGGGAAGATTATTAATAAAAGTGCACGTGTGTGTTATTTTATATGAAAAGTAGATAGGGATATGAAATGATTTATATACATAGAAGGACTAAATACCCAATGAGTTAATTTTTTGGATTAAGTTGGGTTCATGTGTGTTAAGCTAGTTTCAGGTATGATTTCTCCACTACAACTTTGTATCTCTAATACACTATACTTATTCCTTTCGTGTCTATGACATAGAGGGATGAACAATTCACTTCTTCTCTCTTTCACTTCTATCTTCTATATTTGTTACGTAGGATGCTTTCATTTTAATTTCATCTATTCATTTTCAATATATCTTTTCCTTCTTTCTTTCTTTTTGGGAAGTTACAGATTTCTAGAAATTAATATCAACTTAAATAACTTTTTTTTTTTTTGCAGGATCTACAACTTTTACACCGTTGATAGCTAATTCCAATTTTGAAGACTTTGTTTAGCGGATCTTTTCATCAGTCTTAGTGTTTGGAACAGAACTTTGACTTTTAGCCTTTTTTTCACCTATTGACAGAGATAAAATACTTGATATTTCTTTAAGCATCCATCAGGTTCCTGAAAAACTTATTTGGCATTATATAAGAAATGAAGCCTACCAGGTGAAATCTGATTATCATTTAGCTTCAATCCTTACCGATATAGTATCTCCTTATGAGCCTTTATCCCTACAGAACTGGTGGAAAAAGTTTTGGTCCTTTTCCTTTCCCTACGAAGTTAAGTCTTTTGCTTAAAGAGCATATAACTCTATAAAATATAGTTATTTTACCACTTTTTAATACACAAAAATTGGTCTATCCTTGAGAGTTTTATTTGTTTTTGATTTATTTTTGCTTTGTTTTTTTTTTGTACAAAAATTGGTCCATCCTTGAGAGTTTTATTTGTTTTTGATTTATTTTTGCTTTGTTTACTTTAATTTAAATTTTTTATAAATTTTATGAGATTTTTAGTTAATTTTGCTTTATTTTAGCAAATAAGTTTAAAATTAAATATTTTCAATAAGTTTATCTATTGCATTATTTTAGAAATATCTAATTTTAGCACTTTGTTTGTCTATAGTGTCAACTAGTGATAAAAAATTCATGTGTTAAAAGTGGGTATCACCGAACATTATTATTCACAGTGGAAAAACTGTAACTTGACTGGTCTTATTTTGATCTTTTCATCAATACGGGTATTTTAAAAAAAGAAATATTCAAATCGAAGTTCGTATGAAAAAATTATAGTATATTATAACTTTGAATCAATAAGGAAACAGTTGAAATCTATGTATAGGTATTTTTTTATTTTTAATTCTTATTATTATTTTTTATTTTTTCCTTTTACTCTTTTGTCTTCTTCACAACGCAAAATGGACCTTATGCATTCATGCCTCGAATGCCCATAATGTATAATCTTTCCTACGCGTCCAATGATTGTGAAGGAATAATGTCCTTTTTTTTAGCCTATAAAAGGCATAGCAAAGAGCAAAAGCGAAGCAAGAAAATAAGGAGCTTCAAGGTTTAGTTATCTATAGCTACACTTAAAACATAAGTTATTTATAATTTTTTCTTTTTAATTTAAATTTGTAATTTTCTTATCAATAAAAAAAAGAGTTTCTGAAAGTTCTGCCAGTACAAATATCAGTAATTATTGTAGACTCTTTCCTTTTATTTTTATTATATTGAATTTGTCCTGTTGTGTTATTTTATTTTTCTTTATGAATTAAATAAATTTTTACTAGAAACTATAATATAACCTGATTATGATGGTTTAATTAAATCAAACATGTTATTATGATTGTCATATTTGTTGGCGTATTTGTTATCAAACTGAATGCTTTTAAATTTCGGGTCAACTTTTAAATGAATTAAGGAACAAATGAAATCGATAGAATATTTTTGTGATATAGCTCTGGAATAAATATCGTAAAATCTGAGATAAAATAAATATATATCTATCTGTTTTTGTGTAGTTATATTATTAATTATTACAGATTTCTTAAAGAATAGTTTTTATAATTGAATTTGAATTCGTATTCTACTGTTCATATGTATAGTACTATTCACATGTATAGCATTGTTCACATACATGATACTATTCACATATATGATACTATTCATATATACGATACTATTCACATATATAGCACTATTCATCATGAATTTTATGGTGCGTTTGGTAAATATATTGCGTTTGTATTACGTTTGAATGTAATACATTGAATATATTTTTTATTTAGATAAAAAGTATTTACTTTGCATTTGAATGCAATGTGTATTTGGATGAAAAGTATTTGAATTGTATTTTAGAGTTGAAAAATTGATGTGATTAATAAAAGCAGATAGAAAAAGTGAGATAGAGAGAGAATATAATGTGAATGGATTTTTAAAAAATTTATTGTTAAAATATTCTGAAATAGTAAATTATTTGAGATATTATAGAAAAGTATTGTATTTGAATGTAAAACTTACTAATCCTTTATGTTTTACATAAATTTAATTATAAAAATATAAAATTTATGTATAACTTGAGAAAGAGGACATAAAACAAAAAGGGTAATTGATCATCAACAAATATGAACACAAAATAATATTAATAGACTTAAATAAAATTAAATTTGATTAATTACTGTGAAATCATAATTTTTAGTATTTGTGTGTTTACTTGTGTGCTATCAATTTATGTTTATTTATTTTTGTAATGTTCATTTATTTATTTAATTTTTCAATTAAAACATTTTTCAATCGCCTAAATAAAATTAAAATTAACTAATTTCAATATTTAATAATATATACTCAAGAAAACGATACTTTCATCATTACTTTATTACTGTTTGATTCATGCACTTATGAAAATTAACAACACCTGTTAATAAGCTTGGCCTACCACTGTTGGCCTTTTTCTTCAAATAATTATCCCTTCTATAAGGCGTTCTCTTTATACTTCTACTTGGGAATCAATTGGTCATATCCTTATCCACTGTAAAATAGAAAAACAAGTTTGGAAATTTTCTCTTTTTTACCTTCAGTTTTCTTCCCTTGTTTCTTTAAGTTTCTCTGACATCCTCCATTTTCTAGCCTTATCTTTTTTCTATAAAGGAATTAAAGCTTTTTCTTTGTATAGTTTGGGCAATTTGAGAAGAGAGAAACAAATTCATTTATAACACTTCTTGTAGGCAACCTTCTCTACTTATTAACTAGTCCTTGCATTTTCTTGTTGACTACCAATCGACTCAGATCAAGGCAATTGGAAGTCCTAAGAAGCTTTCCTCCTATCATACCTCAAAATGGACTCTTCCTGATCATTTTTATTAAAAACTTAACGTGGATGGTTCCATCTCTAGCTCACAAAAGATCATAAGAGTTGGTGTTGCTATTAGAGATTTAAAAGGTTTTGTTATGATGGCTCTTACTAAAAAGCTTGATAGACCCTTCTCCGTATGTGAAGTAGAAGCAAAGGCTATCTCTGTCAGTCTTTTTTAGACTCGCAATATTGGTCTAAATCTCTATTTTATGGATTCAAATGCATTAATAATAGTCCAGGCTTTGAAGAATTCTTCTTCTTACCACAATGAACTTGGGGTTTTTATTGTCGGATGTTTCTAGCTTATATATATTTTTTTCTAGAAGTCAAGTTATGTTATATATAGAGGGAAACTAATAGAGCAACCCATTACTTGGCATCTTATGCACTTCATATAGATGATAAGTTTGTTTAACTGGAGGACTTACCTCTACTTATAAGCTGTTATTGTATTTGACGCTTCAAGTTTATAATAATAACTTCTATATTTAAAAAAAAAAAAGTATGTCCTTTTACAAAAAAAAAAAAGTATGTCCTTTAACAGGAAAAAAAAAAAAGAAAATCCCGTTATTGAATACAAACTATAAAACATTCTCATTACAATACAAGAGTTATCTACATTACAAGACAAAACGACATATTTTTCTATTTTTTATTTTAATTTATTTTTTTTAAAGAATACATCTTTCTAATTTAAGTTATCTAAACGATAATAAGATTTACAAGATTTTTCTCTGATAAAAAATAAAAAATAAAAAATTACATGATTAGTTAAAGGTCATTTGTTAGAGTTTCGTACTAAAACTTATTGTCTTTGTCTCCTTACATAGACTTTGTATTTCTAGTCAAATATAAAAATAAATTTATTTACTACCTATTTTAAGGTAACCATATTTATTTACGGAAGAAGGGGCGAAATACCATAATATAATATAAAGTTTTAACATTATAGTATAATTTAAAATATTATTACTCAATAGCATATGTTTGGTAAAAACAACACAAAATCTTAAAACTACCCCTAATCTCTCCCCTCTTTCATTTCTCTCTCTCTCTCTCCCCCCGTCTATTCGTCTCCCTCCTTCTCCTCGTTGACTGGCAATGGCATCACACCAAGATTAAGATGACGAGATCGCGATTGTGGTGGAACTAGGATCACCATGATGAGATTGCGATCACGACTGGATGGAGAGGCAACTGCAATCTAGCGTCATGTCTCACCATCACGATTTTCGTGACCCAGACGATACGATCTCCGGCAACATCCTCACAATTGTGATCGCAATTTCATGATCTTCCTGGAGCTTCGTGAGTTACAAAGAACGACTCCCTGCTATGATAGTGATAATGTTCTCGGGGCTTCGATAATGGGTGGTGAGGGAAGGTCCAATGGTATTTGGGAAATGAGTTAAAATGTTTGGATTTTTTTAGATGTTGGGCCTAATTAAATTATTGGGATTTTTGGTTAGGGCTTGGGATTTTTGGGTGCTGAGGCTTTGAAGTTGTAATTTTATAAAAATAAGTTTTTTTTTTTTTAGGAGTTTCAAAAATATAAAAGAAACGTTTGTAAGGAAATAAAGTAAATATTTGATTTATATTGTAAATTTAATGATTTACTAGTAAATCCTTGGATTTATTGATAAATCATAATAAATGATTTAAGTTTTACTAGTAAATCATTAGATTTCTTTATTTATCAATATATGTTTATTAGTAAATATTTATATTAAATACTAAATATTTTTGATTTACTTGCTAAGTTGATAAATTTAAAATAACGTAAATACGCAAATACTAAGAAAATTATGTAGAAGGAAAGAAAGAAATGATAGAGAAATAGAGGAGAAAGAGATGAGAGAGAATAATAGGTATAAGAAATAAATCAAATCTAAAAGGGTAAAATAAAAAAATAGTAAAATTGATTTCAATAATAATAATAATAATAATATGCTATAATTTATCATGTATAGAAAAATATGTTATTTATTTCACTATCACTTATACATTATAGTACTTTGTATGATTTCCCTTTATTTACTATTTGCACTTATTTATATATATAATTTTTTCCAATAATATCTTTTCTTTTTCCTCAAAGCATAAAGTTTATTTATGATTTATTTGTATTAGGAATTTTATTCTTAATTTATTTGTTGGCCCCCTTTTTTTTAAATAAAAATAATACGTTTGTTGATTTTTGTTTATTGTTATATGTCTGATATTTATTTGGATATTTTCCTCTAGAAAAAAAAAAAAAAAACTTTTGGAGACCAATTTTCATTGATGACTATCGTGTAGAATCTCTTTGTTATTTAGTGGAGTATTTTTTAGAGTTTTTAGTGCTAATTTTGAACCCAGATAAGAAGTTGAAATATACTAACATGCAGATTTATTCTTACATAACATTGATATCTTTTTTGTTGAATAGAAGGGACATCATTAGAAAGTGAAAGGACATGTCGTCTCTTTGCCTTCGGATGAAAACGACATTAAGATTTAGAAAAAGCGCGAGATCCAAACGACGAAATAAATGCATGTTTGACGGCAAAAACGGCAACAAACATCTAAAGACTCAACTACACATCGTTTTTAACTTGTAACGGACAAAATTACTACAAGGTGAAGCGACATGTCGTTTCTTTGCCGAGTGATCTGTAGAAAGACATTAAAAGATTTACAAAAGGAAGGAGATCTAAACGACGAAATAAATGTTAGTTTGATGGAAAAAACGGCAACAAACACCTAAAGACTAAACGACATATCTCTCTTAACTTCTAAACGACAAAAAAGACCTTTCAAACATGTATAACGACATTTTTGTACTTGAACGACAGCAAATGTTCCTAATATTCGTTTGCATTTTGGCGGGGAGAAGATAGCGTCTTTCCATGTTAGCCCTCGTAACATCCTCGAATTTGCAAATCCTACCGCCTGTTAGTGTTAGCTCTTCCGTCAAAGTTCAAACTTGAAAAAAAGAAACAAAAAATAAATAAATCATCTTTCTTGATTTATGGGTTTTGCTAGGTTGAAAACCCAAATCCTGAGGAACATTCTCTTACGAATCATCTCCTTCGGCGTTCTGGTACTCGCCGTCAGATTTGCCTTCCTCCTCACCCTCACCGGCGGCCACTGCGGCTCCGCCGATGGCCTCTGCCTCTTCCCGGAGAACAACTACCTCATCGGCGCCGCCGAAGTCTGTCTCCGGCGCGAACCCCGCTGCAGCGACTTCCGGCGCCGGAGAGCCGTCGACTACTACTCGTCCGTCTTCCAAGACTTGATCGCCGAGGGCTTCCTGTCCCCAAATTCCAAAGTCCTCTGCGTCGAAACCCTGGCCGGCGAGGACGTCGCGGCGCTTAGAGAGATCGCTGTGCTCGACTCCGTCGGAATCTCCAAGAAGGCCTCTCCGCCGTTGATCGTCTCCGGTGAAGCTCACCGCCAGCCGTTCAATGACGACACCTTCGACTTTGAGTTCTCTGGCGATGGCTATCTGGAACGGTCGCTTCGACCGGCGGATTTCGCTTCGGAGGTCGGCCGGACTCTGAAGCCCAGTGGAATCTTTGTGGTTCACACCAATTCCGCTCAAGATTCTTTTAGCTTCAATTCGTTTCTTGAGTTGTTCAATTGCTGTAGGCTGATCAGGGCCAGCGAAATCGACGGCCTGGATTCGCCGGCGATTTGCGAGATCGTGATGAAGAAGAAAGAGACTAGCGATAAACCTCTTGGCAGCGGCAGTAACGATAATAAGTGCTCTGTTCCGGGGTATAAACGGGACATAATCGCCTATGCGGAGCCGTTGATAGAAGAAGAGCCATTGAAGCCATGGATCGCATTGAAAATGAACATGAAGAACGTCAAGTACCTTCCTTCCATGGCGGACATAAGCTTTAAACAGAGGTATGTTTACGTCGATGTCGGAGCTCGCAATTTTGCTTCAAGCATAGGATATTGGTTCCTAAAACAGTATCCGAAACAGAAAAAGAACTTTGAAATCTACGCGATCGAAGCCGATAGGGCGTTTCACGGCGAGTACAAGACCAAGAAAGGGGTAATTCTCTTGCCCTACGCGGCTTGGATCAGGAACGAGACTCTTTTCTTCGAGATATCGAGGGGCGGCGCGGCCAAGAAGATCGGGAAAGAGAAGAAGAAGCGGAGGGGAATGGGAAGGATTCATCCGGTAATGCCTTCGACAAGCCACATGCGCAATGTGGGCAGGATTCAGGGCTTGGATTTCGCGGCGTGGCTGAAGAAGACGGTGTCGCGGAGCGATTTTGTGGTGGTGAAGATGGACGTGGAAGGGACCGAGTTTCATCTGATTCCAAGGATGATTGAAACTGGAGCAATGTGTTTGGTGGATGAGATGTTTCTGGAGTGCCATTACAACAGATTGCAGAGGTGTTGCCCCAGTGAGAGAAGTGTCAAGTACCAGAAGACGTATAATGAATGCTTGGAGTTGTTCAATTTGATCAGAGATAATGGAGTTCTTGTGCATCAATGGTGGTAAAATTTTCTTTTTCCCACTTGAAATGAAAGATACTTTTGCTGATATATAGGCTGCAAATTTTTCTGTATATAGAGAAGCTTCATTCGGCATTTTAAAGAGACAAAATCAATGGAACGCTTTCTTTATTTTCTCCAATTCTCTTTACTGTGTTCATGTTTTCTTTCTTCTATGGTTTGTTGATTGAAACACGCACAAAAAAAAAAAAAAAAAGGGCAATTATATTGTAATTAGATTTCTGTTGGATTATGATAGAGAAGCCTTCGGCAATTTGATGGGAATTTTCTTGTAAAATATAGAAAATGGCGATGATTTTCCTAAGACTTGTCATTTTCATCATTATCATAATCTAAATCAAGGTCCAAATTCCTTTCTTTTATATAACAAAATTGCACAAAAAATAAAATAAAATGAAGCACTGTAGACCATACAAATTAATGAATTTGTAGACACCTCATATAGAAAAAAAATGTGAACCATGCATGGAACGACAAAATTGACCAACGTCCGTGCCAAGTTAATTGGTCAAAGGTCTTAACGTATAAGGAGGAAAACAAAATAAACTTACCTCTCGTTTTTTACTCTATGATTCCCATTTGTCTCCCCAATTGGTCTCCATCGTGCAACAGCAATAGCCTTGTCTCTTTCCTCTCCGTTGCTTTCTCCCATCTTTTCTGCAGCTCTCAACAACCAAAAAACCATAGGAGGGATCTTGTCACCGTCCCTCTGTTATGCTGCAAGGTTCAAACAGCTCGCGCGGGACCCGATGCAACTCGGTGTGGATGATCAGGACGAGGTCGCCACCTCCTACATTTGCCATGCCATCGATCACATCAACTCCAGTGGTCTTTGGTTTGGAGATGACCCTCTTACCTTCTCTGTCCCATTGTTGTTGTTACAGCTTTCCCTCATCTCATTCTTCACCCGCTCCATTTACTTCCTCCTCAAGCCCTTCGGCCAACCCTCTATTGTCTCTCAAATTCTTGTACGTTTAATCACATTTTTTGTGTTTTTATTAAATTTTCAATCTTGTTTGAAGATTTGTGATTTTTGTGATATTTTATTTTATATTATTTTTTTGTGATATGCTTGCACCAGGGTGGTGTAGTTTTAGGCCCTTCAATCATAGGACGCAACTCGGCATTTGCAACCAAGGTTTTCCCACCTAAAGGGAGAGCTCTGTTTGAGACGTTATCAGTTTTTGGATTCATGCCTTTTGTGTTTTTAATCGGGGTGAAGATGGACCCCAATATAGTTTTAAGATCAGGTAAGAGGACCATAGCTATAGGTTTGTTGGCCTTCTCGATTCCTTATGTCCTTGCCGGATTCGTCGCGTTCATCCTCAAGCAGTTTCTGTCTTTGGATCATGATGTTGCCAGTGCCCTCTCACTCGTTGTTTCAATACAGTCTTTAACCGCCTTCCCTAGTATTGCTTGCTTTCTTGATGAGCTTAGGATCCTCAATTCGGAGATTGGACGCCTAGCATCTTCTGCTTCAGTAGTATGTGATATATGCTATGGGTCTATTGTAGCCGTGAAGTTCGTAGCACATTTAGCTTCTCACAAGTCCATTATAATGTCCATCGGGTATTTATCCTCGGTTGGCCTACTTTTTGTGTCCATTTTCTATGGAATCCGACCGGCGGTTTTATGGGCAATTCGGCAAACCCCCGAAGGAGAACCTGCAAAGGACATATATGTTTTTGCTGTTCTGGTAGCCTTAATGGTATGTGGGTTTATAGGTGAAGTTGTTGGTTTGAATGCTTTTGTTCCATCTTTCCTTTTGGGTTTGGTCATTCCAGACGGCCCACCACTTGGAGCTGCTTTGGTAGAGAAACTTGATTGCTTTGTCTCGGTGCTACTCATGCCCATCTTTTTCACCATGTGTGGACTGAGGATGGATATATTCGCCATTCAGCAGTTTAAGAACGTCGGCGTCATTCAGTTGACATTTTTTGTTGCCTTTTTTGGGAAGATTATTGGAGCAGCACTGCCTCCTCTCATGGACAGAATGCCTATCATGGATGCTCTCTCGCTCGGCCTCATCATGAACGCAAAAGGCGTTGTTGACCTCTTCATGTTGATGTCTTGGAAGGCTAAAAACGTGCATAAGCTGTCTATATCCATACCTTCAATTTCCTTTTTTTTTTCAAATGTGATACAGTTTTTTAGTAAAATCCGTTGTCTAAAAGCCTGTTAGCCTGTTTGGTATACAATTCAAATCTTTTGGATTTTCTGTTCGAACATATAATCCAAATCCTAAGTCTAAATTATCAGATGTTGGAAATTTGATGTAGCTTTGACATCATCATACGTTAATCTGCAGGTTGTGAACGACGAATGCTTTGCTATTATGATGATCTCTGTGCTGATTGTGACAGGAGTTGTCTCACCTGTTGTGAAAGCCCTCTATGATCCTTCAAAGCGTTTCCTTGCATACAGAAGGAGGACTATTTTACACCACAGATCGAACGAAGAACTTAGAATGCTAGCTTGCGTCCACAGGCAAGAAAATGTCCCGGCAATCATGGACCTCATCGCAGCCTCTAATCCCACCAAAGAGAGCCCCATCAACTTGGTCGTCCTCCATCTTGTAAAGCTCGTGGGGCGAGCTTCTCCCCTCCTTGTGCCCCACCAGCCGCGCGAAAAGCCATCGCAGTACCCTTCCCAATCCGAGCGCATCTTCAACGCCTTCAAGAAGTTTGAAAAACACTGCAGCGACCGCGTGTCAGTGCAATGCTTTAAAGGCATTTCTCCCTACGCAACCATGCATAATGATGTCTGTTCTCTGGCACTCGATAAGCGATCAACCTTCATCATCATCCCTTTCCACAAGCTCTGGATAGGCGGGACGGTGGTGGAGTCCTCTCACTCCTTTCGGCACCTCAACAAGAACGTGCTCGACAAGGCTCCTTGCTCCATCGGGGTCCTCGTCAACCGGGGCAATCCCACGAAAGTCTTCACAACCAGCTGCGTAAACACATCGTTGTACCGAGTGGCTGTGCTCTTCTTCGGGGGAGCTGATGACCGAGAGGCCTTGGCGTATGCAGGCCGCATGTCGAAGCATTGCAACGTCTTCACCACCCTGTTCTGCTTCTCTTCTTCCGACGAGATCGTGGGTGGAAGCGCGAGGAGCAAGGCGCTCGACACCGACATCCTGAGCAAGTTCAGGCTGAGCGCGTTCCGCAACGAGAGAGTGTCGTTCAAGGAGGTGACAGTCGCTGATAGACAGGGAGTGTTGGGCGTGTTGAGGTCGTTGGATGGCAGTTATGAATTAGTGATGGTCGGTAGGCGGCATGAGGAATCATGGCTGGTGTCCGAGCTTACTAAATGGAAGGACCATGGAGAGTTGGGGATGATTGGAGAAATACTTGCTAGTTCTGATATCAGAATTAGTGCAGCGATTTTGGTAGTGCAACAACAGACTAGAGTTTGGGGGCTGCGCGATCCAGAGGAATCCTTGCGTTTGAAAAGAGAGACTAATAGACAGGATCTTTGATGTGACCTTTTTTTTTTTTTTTTAATAAATATATAATAAATATGTACAGCTTTAGATCTAGTATTGGTCAAATTCGTTACTAGACATATTAACTACTTATTTGGTACCTTGAAGTTTCTTCCAGTGTAGATTACATTAACACAGATAGAGCATAACAAGTAATCTGATACCCAGCCAAAATTTTAAAAAAATATATAAATAATAAAAAAAAACCAGTGCATTAACAATAACCAAAGCAACAAATTGATAATGTAACTCGCTTCTTCTTGCCTACTCTCATGAATTCATGATCGTCTAGCACAATCTAATCACCAATAACAGATGCATACTCGTGAGGGTGTTTGTGAATTAGAATGATTTTATTTTGCCATGATTAATAGTGCCTGTTTATTCCAATGACTTGGAGCATACAAACATGAAAACCGCAACAAAGTATATGGGGGCTACCTATATATACAATAATACAAACAATGCAAGGTGCCATGTACGTATATTGATGTACATCGTTCAAGGCAATATGTGTGGGTGTTTTTTTTTTTCCCCTTCTTTTTGTCTGTCTTTTCTTTTAAAGGAAAAAAAGGAGACTTTATAACGAGCTATATCAATTTTTTTTTTTTTTTTTAAGAAAAGCTACCTAATTCCATTATATGCTGCATGTTTGAATTTCCCACCGCCACAAGTTAAAAAAAAAAGGACACATCTCTTTTATTCTGTCGTAAATTTTTCTTGAAAAAAATAATAATTATACAATTTGATAACTATACCAATAATCTTTTCCAAACAAATAAAATTTTCTTTCTAAAATATCAATTATTTAGTTACCATAGAAAAAAATGAGGATTATGATTTTTCTTTGTTATGATAAAACCGTATATGAATTAATAACAAATTGGGTGTGTTAAATCACCGTATTTATATAATATATTTGTCTAATAAATATACAATATTTAGAAGTTTTGTCAACGTCGGTTTTATTTTTAATTTTTAATCATCATTTTATTTCTAAATAAATCTTACCAAATTTAGAAAAACCAATATCCGACCTCAATAAACATAACAAACAAAAAAACAAAATAAAAAAGAAACAATCATCCACTACTTTTGCATATGAAGTTAATAAATACTAGTTTTTTGTATTGATGATTATATTTTTTATGCATGGAATTTTATTTATTTATTTATTTATTTTTTGTATAGACCATACAAGCCATGGAATGATGACGTTTATCAACTGCAATCATCCTATTCATAGTATGTAAGTGCATAAATGTAAATTGTCAACGACATAGAGAGTCAACAACCTCAGAGAAGGAAAACTAGTGGTCATTCAATCATTAACGTGACTTCCAAACACAGAGCATCGGTCGCCAAAATTCCATACTCAAAGAATTTTTACCAATCCGCATCATCCTCTCGTCCACACCCCTTCTCCTTTTCTCACCATCCCCACATGCATCGGAAAAACTCTCTCTCTCTCCCTCTCTCTCTGTGTTTGTTTGTTAATTTGTTCGTTCGTATGAATCGTGATTGAATTCATTTTGGGTGCAAAGCAATTAGCTTGAGCTTCCTAAATTCACAACATAATGAATGACACAGTACTGCCTCCTAGGATTGTGTGCATGAACTATAAAGGCATGAGATCCGGAGGTTTCTTCTATGGCGAAAGTCCTTTCAACTACCCGTCTTCTGTCCTTTTCTTACAGCTCTCCATTTCTGCTCTTCTCACCTCCCTCCTCCAATTGCTTCTCAACCCACTTGGCGAATCCGCTTTCATTTCCCAGATGCTCGTACGTTCATTCTGTCACCAACATTTATGTCGTTAAAGATTTATTGATGTCGTTAAAGATTTGCTAAATTTGAACTACTTTTTTCGTTGATCAACAGATGTTCGTTTATATGCGCCAATGAAGGCTCTTATTATTATTATTATTATTATTATTATTTCTAGTGCCCTTTTGTTCTGATTCTGTGATTGTTTCAATTGACGTAACAAGGTAGGTATTGTACTGGGACCATCTGTTATTGGAAGGGATAATGTGATCGTGAGGAATGTGTTCCCGCGGAACAGTTTTTACGTCAGTGAAACGTTCGCCTTCTTCGGTTGCATGCTCTTCATGTTCCTCGTGGGAGTTAAGATCGATTTGAATTCGGTAAAACAGTTGGGAAAGAAAGGCCTCGCGATCGGATTATGTTGTTTCTTTCTTCCTCTGTTGTTGAACACCTCTGTAGCGGTACTTCTACAGCAGACGGTGAAGATGGATCCCATTTTACACGAGTCCATAATCAGCATAGCGGTCTTTCAGTCCTCGAGCTCTTTCTACGTCACAACGTGTCTTTTAACCGATCTGAAGCTCCTAAACTCGGAGCTTGGACGCTTAGCCGTGTCTGCATCGATGATCAGTGGGATGTTGTCTTGGTGCGGGCTAATTTTGGCATTCACCGTGAGGCAAAGCTCATTCAGAGGGGACAAAGCTCTGCCATTTATGGTTTCAAGTTTGTGCTTCGTGCTAATTCTTATAGTATTCCTCATGAGGCCGATAATGCGCTCCATGGTCAGACATACATCCATGTGGAGAGCAATCAACGAGAAATACATCTTTTACATACTTCTTATGGTCTTAAGTTGTGCATTCCTTTGTGAGTTTATTGGTCAGCATTTCATGCTGGGGCCTATGGTTCTGGGGCTGGTCGTGCCAGATGGGCCGCCGCTGGGATCAGCGTTGGTCAATAAGATAGATTCTTATGTGTCGTTGATTCTGTTGCCGGGTTATTTTGTGTTCAGTGGTGCTGCGATGGATGTGAGCTCCGTGTCGATGAAAACTTTTGGAGTAATTTGGCTCTTGGTTATCTGTAGTTTCTTCGCCAAACTCACTGGGGCTATGGTGCCTTCGCTCTTATGCAAAATGCCCTTGGTCGACGCCCTGTCGCTGGGACTTGTCATCAGTGCCCAAGGCATCACTGACATCCTCATATGGCAACATGGCATGATGCTTCGGGTAATGATGGACTCGCTCATCAACTTTTCCTTGATTTTTCTTCCGCCAATTTTTATAGCTTGTGATAACATATTTGAATACCCTCTCAGAAATGAATCATGGTCGAAATAATTTTGAAAGTTCGAAGAATATTAAGGAGCTTAATAAGTAAGACAAATCACAGGAATGCTTTTCGGGAATGAGATTACAAACAGAAACATCAACTTTTTCTTGATATTTCTTCTGCCAATTTTTATAGCTTGTGATAATATATTGATTACTCTCATAAATGAATCCATGGTCTAAATAATTTTGAAATTTTGTAGGATAGAAAGGAGCTTGATAAGTAAGAAAAATCACAAGAATGCTTTTAGTAAATGAGATTACAAATGGAAAATATCTCATTTTTCACTATTGTTTCTAATTCTCTTGTACTAATTTCTTGCTTTTCGAGTGGGAAAAAAAATGCCAATTATAAGTATATCATAGTAGTTATGATGAGTTCTAACTACTTGTACTATTTGCCCCCATGAATATGATCTCTTGCAGCTGATCGACCAACAATACTATAGCATCATGGTAATATCAACCGTGGTGCTAACGGGAACCATAACTCCCATCGTGAAGAAGCTCTACAACCCCTCCAAGCGTTACGCCTCCAGCAAGGGAAGAGCCATGGAGCACGCGTCAGCACACGACTCAGAGCTCCGCCTGCTTGCCTGCGTCCACGGCCAGGAGAACACTCCGTCCCTCATCCGTCTCCTCGACGTCTCCAACCCCACCACCAAGAGCCCTGTCTGCTGCTACGTCGTCCACCTCATCCCGCTTGCCGGCCGCTCCACCCCGCTCCTCATAACGCACCGGCCTGGCTGCCGTAGCTCCTTCCACTCCAACCTCTCTGACCGCATCATCAATGCCTTACAGCTCTTCGAGCAGCACAACCACGGCAAGGTCATCATGACCGCCATCACCGCCATGGCCCCCTGCGCCAGCATGCATGACGACGTCTGCTCCCTTGCGCTCGAAAAGCAGGCCTGCATGGTCATCATCCCTTTCCATTTCCACACCGCCGCTGTCACGGCCGATAACAATGAGGCCCTAACCCCCAACAACCATCTTAGGACAGTCAACCTCAACATCCTCAGGAAAGCGCCCTGCTCTGTCGGCATCTTGGTTGACCGTAGTGGCAGGGCTGCCGCCGCAGTTAAATCCCTGTCTTTAGAGACAATGTACTCCGTCGGGGTGATATTCATCGAGGGACCAGACGATCGGGAGGCGTTGGCATACGCATTGCGGATGGCGGGGAAGCCCAATGTCGTCATCACGGTCATCCGGCTGGTTACCGATTTCACTGACCATGCAAAGCTTGATTTGGACATGGTGGATAAATATAAGACTTTTCTTAAGAGCACTATTAGTAGTAGTAGTACTAGTAGCGCCAAGACGAGGCATTCTTACAAGGAAATGGCGGTGAAGAACAGCTTGGAGATGATAAACGTGATTCGGTCGATGGATAATCACTCTTACAACATGATATTGGTGGGGAGACGGCATTCAAGCGAGTCACCGCTGTTTGCGGGGCTGACGGATTGGAGTGAGTACCCGGAGCTGGGGTCAATTGGGGACGTGCTGGCGTCGGAATATACTAACAGCCAGTTCTCGCTGTTGGTGGTTCAACAACACGCGTTTGAAGAGGTGAAAGACTACTCAGATAGCCCTAAGTATCATGTTATGGTGCCGATGGATAGCCCGAAATCCGTTCCTGATGCAGCATCGGATCATCACCATAACTTGAGTGGTAATAAAGTGAGGCCGGTACCCTCGGTTTCTAAAGAAACAAACAGAAAATCGAGAGGTGTAGACGTGTAAATTTGTATGTACAGATAATTGGGTCGTTATATACAATTTTGAGTGGGTAAAAAAAAAAAAAAAAAGGGAAAGAAAAAGAAAAACGTAGACGATACCATGATGTACCCCTGTATGGTCATTATTAGTGCCGTTAGAGATGCATTATAAACATGAGGATGTAATTTGAATTTTTATAGACGTATTACATACATTCTGATCTTTCTGGCCAATTCAGCTCATTGTGCTAAATTTAATTTTCGAGAAGCTAGGGAAAGCAAATGTATATTCCTCCTCCTGCATTTCTCAAGAGTGCTAAATTGATGTGTCACTAACAAATTAAGTTGGGTAGTCAGTTTAGCCACCCCTTTATTATGTGGCCAACTTTATTTATTTATTTATTTTTTAAGTTAAGAGGCCGAAGGCCATATTATTGGTTAATCAACGGCAGACGAGGCTTAGGAGTTGTCACCATCTCACTGGAAACAGTCAACCCAGTAATCAGAAACGACAAACCAAACCCATGATCGGAGATGTTAGCCTGCAGCGATGTTCGAGACGAAGCATGAAGCAAAACCTTCTCCGACGACAATGATAACAACAAGAGGTTTACGACGACGGCGCGAGGTTAGGCTCGTGAAGGCTAGGGTAGGGAGGGAAGGCAATGAGATCATATGAGAGAAAAACCTAGTTTTTATTTGGTATTTTTAATGGTAAATTGGTATTTATTATAGACAATCAAGTACTGTTAAAAAAATTAATAATTTATATTATAATTAATCATTAATTCATCACAGTTAATCGTTGATTTAACATAATCAATCATTGATTTATTATTTTACCCAATTGATGGACCATTTCTTATTTATGTAGTTTTTATGCGTCTAACTTTTGATAATTTTTTAATTTATCATGTTGTTTTAAAAAACTACAAAGGTATACTTTGAATTTGAAAACCTTGCTTTATTCGTCCATATTGTGCATTTGTTAGACGAATGAACAAGGGTAAAAGACAAAGATACCCTTTGTTTCAGAAATTATTTTTTTCCCTTGAAAAATACAAAATCATTTGATAAAATTTTATGTTTTGTTTTAAAAAATATGAAATATCTTTCATGAACTATTTAAGAGTATCTATATATTATGTTGTTTCACCTAATTTTTTTCCATTCACAAAGTAGGCAAGGGATGAATTTAAATTGAGTATGTTTGTAGTTTTTAAAAAGAGATAGATAAATTAAAATTCTAATGGCTTTAGTTGACATGACTGTAAGAAGTCTGGGAAATGATTCCCCTTTCTTTGCCTTCCATGCAACTAGATCATGTTATATGTACAAGTAAGCACAAAAAGTTAATAATCCTCTACAATTGAAATTTAATTTATCACCTCTTAAAACTCAGCAAAGAACATATATACAAGGATTCTTTTGAAAAAAAAAATATATATATTAAAGGGCTATAGTTTTTTTTTTCCTCCTTTGCGAAAGAGCTTGCTGTAGATTAAGGGATATACCACTCGTACTAATTAGTTCATGTGACACCTAACAAAATTCGATTGTATATATCATTAAAGGGCAGCACTATGGCTTATAGCATTAATGTTTTCTATATACTTAAAAGCTAAACCTGTAAATCATACACAACAGCAAGGCTGAAAAATTTTTGGGCGCCTAATATATATTTGGCATAACTTCTACTTTAAATATTGTGCATGGAAGAAGTAAAAGCTAGGTCTAGTTTTCATTTAACTTACTGTTTGGATAAAAAATGTTAGAAGAGTGTTTTTAATTAATTAAGGTTCAGTGAGGTTTTCTTTTTGTTATTTATCACTAAAAAGGTAAATAGAAATAATTGAAACTCAAAAATAACTTTATGGAAGCTTTTATATATATATATTTCAAGAGAAACTAATATTTAATATATATATATATATATTATCTGACGAAAACATATTACCGACTAAATCTCTTTCATTATTTCATCCAAACAAATCTAAAAGATAGTTTTATTTGTTTCCTACAATATATTTCTAGTACCGCACGCGAATTCACAAATGACTGGACAATAATTGTGGCCAAGTATTTGTAGAGTTGAATTCACTTACGCAATTATTAAGGGACCCGCCCATATCGTATTCATGCGTATGGATAGCCAGATCAAGTAAACCCCAAAATTCTGGAGGAAATGAACAAACACAATTGGTTCACGGCTGTACCCATTCATATGTGTGGATATACGTATGCACGTTTGTATATGTATATGTGTATGTGTATGTATGTATATGCAAATATATATTTAGATATTTGGTGAAGAAGAACTAATTAAAAGGGTCACCCGAATCAAACGAGTGCGTGCAATCACAGCCATGAAAATGACGAAATGAGGTCATATACATGATTCATTGTGAATTAATGCAACCTAGAAACGATGCCCCAATCAATCATACCAGCGTGTGATCTCTAGCTAGCTTCCAATTTATTCTCTCTTCTTTCTCCATTCCTTTAACAAAGCCAAAAAGGGGAAGAATCAAAATTATAAGAATAAAAACGATGCCCAAGCTAATAATAAAAAAGGTCTAGCTAGATAGCTAGCTTAACTTGATCTGGATGGCACACGGGACATGAAATGAACTACAAATTGATGATGTTGAGTTCTCAACAACTAATAGCTAGCTAGGGGACATGGCCAGCCAGGATGGGTCAGAGACTTTCCAATAATGAATCGCACATATACCCTACACTTAAAACTATATATATATATATTTTTAAAGATCTTATATATATATGTATGAAAATTCTACTATAGGGTGTAAAAAAAAATTTACTTATAATATCTGTTTTAACCTGTTTTACCAATTTTGTTAGTTTTATCTTTTCAAAATGTATTAATATGATTTTGACTAGATTAAAATTTCATATATATACATATATATATCGGGAGTGTAAAAAGATGTTCCATTTTTAGAATAACATAATTTTGTCTTTCCTTGAAAATTTAAAAATGTCGCGATTTGAAGAGCCCGAATATAATTAGGGTTATTTTGGGACATTGCAAGATTGTTTGACTGAAATTGACCAATGAACATTGAAACTTCACCTCCCAATATCATATGCAAATGTATAATTATAGAAGAAGGCATCCAAAAGACTAAATATGTCTCCAATCTAGAGAGATTCAGCCAAGTTCTCCTCGTCCGGAAAATGGAGTTGGACCCGTAAACTCAGATCCTCTCTTTAATTTGTCCTAACCAATGCTTCTCTAGGCTCAATGCATGCCTTACTTCATTGGGATCTGCCATATTACTATTTTAATTATATCTAATAATTGAGCAAATTAATTAAGGCTTCATAGTTAAATGCTATTGGTTTTCCGTAAAAGACCATTGATTAAGTTTACATTAACGATCCTCCAATATAACCAATGAAAGAATGCCACCACAAAGAAGATCTATACATATATCTATATATATATGTATGTATGTATATATGTATGTATGTATGGGATAATACAAAAACTTCCGCGAGATTCTACGAATTTAGAGATAATATTGTACTTATCTCTCATATTTTACAGATTGTGTTAATAATCTACGTGGAATATCAGGTTAAAAACCTTGCTACTGCAAAAACACATAGAATAAGCAAAGTAATTCTGAAAACATAAGTTTCAATATCTAGATAAAACACAAGGGTTTTTTGTTATTATCCAAAAAAAAAATTTCAAACTGAAAAAAAAAAAAATGGAAATCTACGATCTAGTATTAGCTAGAACCGATGTTGGGGCTTGTGGTACAAACATTAAACAATAGTGATTGTAATAAATAATAGTATGGGTGAATGGGTGAGAAGAAAGAAGAGGGAATCCATGCGAGAACCGAGTCACACGAAATATGTTTAAGAAGATTTGCCAGGTTGTTTGCATTTAATTCTATGTAGCGTGAAGGTGTCGCTATTTAAGAAACTTTTGGCTTTATTCTAATAAGATAATACAACTTAGCTATTAAATTATATGTGACCGTGGAGAGGGATTGGAGTTTTTGTCCTTCATATATATATATATATAACTATATATAGAAGTGGTGATAGAATTTGCACTTTTGCACTTGATCTTTTTAATCTAATGGTTGAAAGTTTTTGTTTTTTCACTTGTATAAATCTAATGGTTTATACACAATTCATTTGTCTTAATTAAGTTCTCACATCTCACATACAAACTTTTTGATGTAATGGTTGAATCTTATTGTTTTTTCACTTATATTAGATCTAATTAATAGTTTATACACAATCCACTTGTCTTATTTAAGTTCTCACACCTCACACCAATTTGTTTTTAGTCAATTTCTTCTCTACCTTGTACATCTACTATATCTAATAATTCATAGCATAAATACAAGAGAGATATATGAAAAATTATTCAATAGATTGGGTATATCATATCATTATGTTTACTTGAAATATCCGTCCAATAAATAATTGACATTTATTTGAGTTATTAATATTAACTATGTTAATCACTCAAATAAGTTGAAATTTATTAAAAAAAATTAATGGTAGAGAATTTAAAACATAATTGATATTAACAAATTACCTAAATATCAATAATTCATTATATGAATATACCATGTATACATGATGACATGATATATTTAGTCCATTGAATAATTTCTCAGAATATATAGTAAATAGCTTTATTAATTTAGGTTACTTTGGACCCATTATCTATATAAGAAAAATAAATTATAAAAGTGCTAATAGCTTTTGAATTTTTTCACTTCAACCATTTTAATCTAATGGTTTCAAATCTTTTTTTTTTTAAATTAGTTTAAGTTCAATGATTTTAACTTAGTAAACATGGCTTCTTTATTTTCTCTCACCTCACGTTTTTTTTAACATATCTTATACTTCTACTACTATTTTGTGAATTAATTAAATTTATTTCTTTTTTAGATTTTGCTACTTCAACTAATTGCGTTGTTTGTTTGTTTTTTTTTTTAAGTCTTGTATTCTTTTATAATGGTGTTTATCAAATTACTATGGTGACATTAGACAAAAAAAGAAAAAAAGGAAGAAAAGAAAAGCAAATTGTATGAAGAAACTGTTTTTGGACCTTAAAACAAATCCAGCTAAATCAATGATTTAGTATAATTTGATTTTTTTTGCCTTTTTTCTTTTAATTTATCAAGCTATATAAAAGTAATATTCTGTAAAATTGTTTGAATATGTTTTTACTGCAATAATATTTTTACCAATAAACAGAACATGTTATATTTAGTAATATAAAAAATATTATCTTCCCTTTCTCAAAAAAAAAAAAAAAAATCTTTCCACTAGAAATTTGAAAACCGAAACTGTAGTACAATTGTGCCGTAGGCACAAAACCATACTAGTATGTATATGTGTGTGTATACATATATATATATATAAACGCCAAAAGTATATATCTCACCCCTCTCTCTTTCAAAAATAAAAACTTTAATTTGTAAGAGTCATTCTTATTTTGTCTCTCAAACTTTCATAACTCCTATTTATTTTTCAAATTTTAAATTAGTCTTAATTAACCTTACTATTATAATTCAATTTTAAAAACATGCTAAACAAGGTAGTGCAATTTCATGATCTTTTTATTAGAATTTCTATAAAAACCTAATAAAAGAAGATTATACGATAGCACTTTTTTTTTTCTTTTTGTTTTTAACAAAAATTTTAACAAAAAGAATTACGTGGGACTAACTCAAAATTAATCATGATATAAAATGAGAGTTTTTAAAATTTAAAAGGGAAAATGAATATAACGTTATAATTTGTGGGATAGAGATGAGAGTGATTCTAAATATATGTGTACATATGTTTATAATTTAAGCAATATTTTATGAATTTATGTATTGATTAGTTCACTCAATCTTATCAATGAGAAATAATTGTTAGTCAACTACTCAAAAACCATGTTTCTGCCCTATGATAGATGGAGAAAGTTACCAATTATTTATAATGTCTTGATAATAATTAAATAGTTTACCCTTGAAGCCAAAGGCATTGTACTACCTTAAAGAATAAATTTAGCAGCTCACATTATATATGAACCTAATATAAAGTCATGTAAATCATATAATACTTTTCCTATACATTTATTTTTCAACAGTTGTTACCGGCCCGATATTCCCTCTATTTGTTGGTTACTAAAATGCCTCATATGCTAAAAGTATTTTTCAGTTCATTAGAAAGACATTTCTATGTGTGTTTCTCAACATGTATATTATAGAATAAAATACAAAAAGTCATGTGGTCAGCTTTAAATTAAATTTCCATAAAATTAAGATGAACCAAATGTGCTTGATTCCATTTATCACGACTCTATAATCATGCATGATAAGTGGCATGACAAGTTTGGTCCAATCATATAATACACACAAATAATAAATTTGCTATGAAACCCATGAACTTCTGTTGAGCCAAAATTCCAATAGAAAAATGGTCAATTGGTTGGACAATTAAAAAATTATTGTCAATGGTTAAAGGTAAAGACTAAAAAATTATGCTAGTTCTAGTTATTGTTAATCATTAAATGGATCTAAACTTGAAAACTGTCACCGTGTGAACTTGAAAAGTTTTGCTTATATTTTTGTGTTTGGCACAACGTTTTTAATTCAAAAAATTTATCTCATTTTAAATCCAAAGTCCACTTTTTCACTTTAGATGTTCTGTAGTGTATTTGAAACTGACCACATAATAATTTATAAATTGGTACAAAACCCCTCAGTTGAAATGCAACAAAAAAACAGGGTCAGATCTAAAAGGATCAGCGAGCAGAAATTAGTACATTAATGTATAAATATACATATAGAACGATCAAAATATTCGATTAACACACAGATTATAAATCAGGTTTATTTTCTCTTTGTTTTATATAACTTGTTGAAATACACTTCTCATTCGAAAATACCACACAAAACAGTATATTGATTAATTTCAATCTCGAGGAAGAACCACAAATTAATTCCTGGAAATAAATTACACAAACCAAATATGAAATATGGAATATGGACTTGATCGGCAAATTTTTTCTTCTCAAACCAGAAACATGAGATTAGAAAGATATCATACCAAGAAGAACACACACACACACACACATATTTATATATATTTACTTACAACTTCCGGTGTAAATACAAGCGTGCTTTTGGTACAACTATTTTATTTAATTACTTATTTATTTATTTTCTTCTTGCTCTGCGGTTTCTTTCCATGATAGTATTATTTTCTCGATGATCATCTCATGAAACTTGGTTATTCCGGATCTGCCATTATTAATACGCGCAGTCCGAAACAAAACCAAAGAAAAGAAGGAAATTAAGAAAGATGAAATAAAGAGTGAAAATAAAAATATTTATCCACAAAACCGAATATATAACCCCACGTACATTTTTAACAAAGGGATAAAAAAAGAAAACAAAAAAAAATAAAGGAAAAAAAAAAAAAACCGGCCCCATATATTTTGCATGATTGAACCACTTTCGGTCATCACCGGAAAAAAGTCAGATTCCGGCTCCGGAAAAAAGTTAGTCTTCGGAGATGCTCTCAAGGTGAGGCCTCCATACGCCGACTCGGCCGCTCCGGTAGCGATCCCGGCGGGACGAGGACTTCTTCTTGGAAATTATTTCCGACAAGTAACGATCACAATCTGAAGTGGTGTTTGTAGTAGTAGTACATGATTTTTTGGTCTTTATTGATCTCGAGGACTTCTTGAGGCTAGTACCGGACTTCTTCTTCTTCTTCTCCAGCACCGACGACGCCGGGATCAAGAAGTATATGCTTCCCCTCTTAAGCTCCGACTCCGGCGATAGGATCAGAATCCGGCGAACGACGCCTTGTGAGCAGGGTTTGCTGAGGACGTGGTTAGGGTTTGCCTCGAGGATCTCGCCGGCGGTGACCGGACGTGTAATCTCTTCCACGTAGCCGTTCAAGTGGACTATTCGGATCAAGTCTAGGGCTCCACAAGGAAGAACACAAGCTAAACAGCACCTTAAACTATTGCCCATGGTGATCTAATTGTAAAATTAGTTTGATATTAGTATTGATGATCAACAGTTCTGATCTGATGATCTCTTTTAAAGCTTTGTTTCTCTCTCTCTCTCTCTCTCTCTCTCTCTCTCTCTCTCTCTTTCTATCCCTTGCTCTTGCACTTGGGGGTTGGTCCAATGCGATGGAGAGGACCGAGAATGGGTTATATATATATATTAATTGGAATGGGTGGTGAGATATATATATATATAACCGTACATTTACATATACGATATATAATTAATATCATGTATAGTGGATATATTGGAAATGACCAAAGCGTCCCTGTGTTGGATTTTTCCAATCATGGAGTTTTGTCTTTCCATTGTTGCCCTTCCTTCAGTATGTTAATTGACTTGAGCCGCCTGGTTAATTGGGCTATTTAGGTTGCTTCCAAGTCCCAATTGACCTTTGGTACAAGTTGATTAGGGCTTAAACCAAGTATTTTTTGATAATAAAGTACGAGAAAGTTGCCTTATGAGAATTTATACGTACCTTAAAGCTATCTAGTGCAAGTAGCACACTATCAACTATTTAATTTAGGATCACTGAGAACTTAACGGAATAATAAATTTATTCGTTTCTCATGTAAAAAATAATGAGTTTGTATTATAATCATGGTGATCAACATATATGAATAATTTATCTATCCAATCTATAAAGGACTACTACGTACTATATATCATCTTTTATTCTTATAACCCTTATTTTCAAAAAATAAATAAATAAATAAATAAAAGAACTTTTGTTAAAATAATGGAAAAAGAGAATTTATTACATATTATTTCGTTAATCATGACATTTGCAATGAAATTACCACACTTAATCTTCAATCTCCCTTTACTCCTGGTGTAGTAATTACGTTCTCTCTTTAGTACTGCTAGATATTAGAACTAATTTAGGGTCCGTTTGGATGGGGTGTTTATTTTTGGAAAATGAAAAATTTTTAGATATGAAAAATAAAAAGTTGTTTGGAATTTTTTTTAAAAGTGAAAAGTTGTTTGGGTGGGTGAAAACTTTTTGTTTCTAGAAAGTTCTTTTTTCATTTTTCAAAAATAAAAAATGTTGGATGTTCAGATACGGAAATTTAAGAATGTTCATTTTTCTTGAAATGAAAAATTTTTCATTTTTCAAATTTAAACGTGTCAAACAGACGGAGGGTTAATAAATGATTCCAAAACTATTGAAGTTTATGTGGGCCTGTTCATTAAAAACCAATTATCGCATAATCAGTCATATACTAATTTCATGTATTCTACTGAGACTTATACTTTTAAAATGACAAACAAACAAAACACCATTTTCTATGCAATTAAGTTTTTAAGTTAAAAAATAATTAAAAAAATGGATGATACAGAATAGTGCTGCTAAACTTACTTCCATATATAGCCAAATGCAGTCATTGGAACTTGTTAGTGTGTTTGCATTAAACAAAATTTAATGAACACACAATCACAGAAACTCCGGACTCTTTGCATGCCCTGAACTTAAACTAAACAACAAATCACGAAAGTTGAGGAGCTCATTTATTAATTAAGTTGCCAACTAATTAATTAACTGTTCATCTATTTTAATTATGTTTTATCCAAATCTTAGTATAAAACATGAAAAGAAAAGTGGATGTACAAAATAACCAGACTTCCAAATTCTTCATTAAGCTAACTAGATAACTTGATCTACGTAATTTTTTACTTAGGAAGTCATATCTCTGATCGTATCTTTAACCAACTCTTTCTTTTCGGTAAGCTAACAAGTAAAACAAAATAATATATTGAAGAATCTTTATATTTATATTATTCTTTATTCTTATTAAAAAGTGTAGGAGAAAATTTAGTATTGCTACTTTATATATCTAAACGAAATAATTAATTAAACATAGAGTTTGGTGTGGATCCCACAACATGACCAAGTGACTGGTTATTGCAAGTTCAGGCATTGAGAAGGTGTAGGAATTAGGAACAAACTTAAAATAATGCTTATATCGATTTATGTGATTAGGTACGGATGGAAATTTAAGATAGTACATGTTGTGTTCTACATGTTGTAATTAGTGATTATCTTACCTTAAACAATCTATTAAGAATTCATATTTTTTATCTAAAATTTTATATTTCAAATCATATTCAACTATTTATATCATATCATCTTAAAAAAATATTATTTTTACTTTTTTATTTATTTTTTATCTTATTAAATAGTATATTATAAATGATTAGACATGAAATTCTATATTTCATAGATATAGATTGTAGGTTCGATTATTAATTAGCTCACAGTGAATATCATTAGTTCAACCCGCTGGCCTGTGGGGACCACACCCAGTCAAATTTTATTTTCTTCTTCTAACTAATTAAGAAAAAATTCACCATTTATTTTAGGTTAACTCATTGTAAAAAGAAGGTTGACTAACTTTTAAAAGGCATTGCCTAAGAGATTAATTATGTAAAATAAATGATTTTGAAATAACAAATTTTTATTCACTAGGTTAGATTTATAAATTGTTTGTTATGAAATAATTGAACACTAAACAATCCATGCAAGATTTATGTTACTCTGTCACAAAAAGTTTCTAATTTTATCTAGGAACACGTTTATATTTCCTATTACTTTTAATTTTTATTTATGAAATATTTACAGAAAGTTTATGTGACCTGCTCTGTGGTAGATTTATCCATACCTCTCACTCAAACCTTCTTTAAAAAAATCCAACGAGCAGTCTTAAAAAAACTAGTGTTCTTTTTTTTATTCTTTTTTCTTTTTTCGAAAATTTATTTTGTGAATATTACACAGTCGAAAATGAAGGGAGAAAGAGAGAGAGAGAGAGAGAGGTCTTTCCCTGCTAGTAAATATGTATGCGTGTGACAGCACATTATATTGAAATTAAAGCCCTAATAGAAAAATGCATAATATTTCAAATGACGATGTCCATATGGTGTCCCATAATAGTTAATAAAAGACAATTAATGTTTCTTTTGTCGATAATAAAACTACTATCTTTAGTTTTTTTGTTTAAAAAAGTACTATATTTATATTTATATTTATTAAAGGATGAAGTGCAGAGATATCTAGCTGGCTATTTAACAGATAATAATCAGATTCTTTTGACTATAGAATTCACATCCATATGCTCTTGTTTTGAACTTATAAGTACGATCTTAAAATCAACATCCTCGTTGATTATGAGCAATTTTCGCCTATTTGTCAGCCTGAACTACTTCTCTCCCTCAAGTACATTACGTATATATTTAAATAGAGATATTTCTTTTTTTTTTTTTTGCCCCTCCTCAAAGTGCACAATATTCTGCATTTTAGAAAAAAAAAAATCAATATTATTAAACGAAAACAACACAAGCTAAAATTTATGTGAAAGTGAAACTATAATACCTGTTTTCATCATGTTCTAATTTAGGGTTCTCAAAATTAGTTGATTAAACAACGGTGATACACTAGTTAGTTTTACTTCTTTGCCTCAAGTGCATTGCATGTATTTAAACAAATGTAGCTCTTCTTCTCATTAGATTACATTATATTCTGCAATATAAAGCTAGTACTAAATGCTATTAATGAGTCGACCTAAACAACGAGAACTTTATAGGAAATAATAGGAATTTTCATGTTATGATATGGCTCTCAAAATAAAGATGAAAATTGATAAACAGTAGTAATTATACACTAGTTAATTTTGCTATATACAAATGTATATGTATATATACATCTGAGTGTGTGCCACTGACTCACCATGTCCACGTGCTTGTGGCTAAGTGCACTGCAAAATTTATTAAACTTCGATCCTAAGGCGTTCAAAAAGCCTTTTTTTTTTAATTTCTTTTTAGACGGAAAGGACACTTCGTGTTTACCATTTTAAAGAAAATTTCATTGCGTTCTCTTTTATTTCTCTTAATGGTATGTGTAATGTGGGTAGCCTCTTCCTAGCTTTTCGGGAGGTTTGTGGAGAAAAGGGGAACAAAAGGCAAAGTCTTACATGTAACAAAAGGCAAACTTCCCTATCATATCAACTTTTAATTTTTCTCGTTAACACTGTCCAGTTAGCAGAAAAGATATGTGTATATATTTCAAACAAACCTCTCGAAGTTCATTCACGAATTATATATGATTAAAAATTAGACATCTTAATTTTATATTATCAAGAACATTAAAGATAAAAAAAATAAGTGAATAAGAATACAAAAGATTTATAAAAATTCACCTCTTAGAATTATATTTACTTTTAGTCGTTGTAATAATACACTATTATGAAAAAGAAGTTTACAAGAGAAAGTGCTCATCATTTAGTCTTTTTTTGTTTTCTTCTTTTATCTCTTATAATTTTCCTAAATTAGAGACGCTCTTTATATAAGAAACTAGAACAATTGAAACTATAAATGTAAATTATTTTAAATTATCTTTAATAAAATTTTGGTTTAGAGGTCCTGTCCTTATTCCTGAGAGGGGACTTCCCACCTCCTCTCTAGTTTCTAACCTCACATTGATCTTATCGCAAATGTTGACTTGTGTATTCATGTATTTATATCAGGACAATAATTAAACCCCAACTTAACATTTTTGTCAAAAAAAAAAAAAAAAAGAGATGTCTTTTTTAAAAAGGAAAAAGATGGGTTAAAACTAATATAGAACTGGTATATAATTACATGTATGTTTAAGGGATTGTTTTCGCGATTTTCTTCCGAACATTTTCCTAATTATGCTACAAAATAAGTACACAACATCCCACATCATCGCTTAGCCTTAAATTTAGTGATATGAGAAAGCACCATCATTAAGATCAAACGTCTATATATCTTGTCGGTCGAAAGTACTAAATCTAGTTAAGGTGGGGGAAAAGGTGATCAATTTGTAACCCATTTAGGCAGTACCACGACAAGTGATGAGAGTGTTCTGTCTATTCGTACGTGTGAGAAGTACGTGTATCTATACCTTAATTATTACAAGAAGATTAACGAAGCTTCCTGGTATGGAGGTTTCGGGCACCGACCATGTTTGGCCAGCGGCAAAGCTTTGTATTAAGGCTATTACTTAATTACGTATGATTAAGTAATTACAAATAGATGTATATATATATATACATAAATATATTTATGGTTGTTAGGGGAAACGCACGAGGTGTCCCATAAGATTCCTCAACTTATATGTAAGATTGAAACAAGCAGTTTAGAGAAAAAAAAAAAAAAAGGAGGGGAAAAAAGGCTATATATTTGTAATTATTGGACAACGTGAGCTTAGTCTGTCTTTACACTAAAGCCAAGGTGGAAGCTCTATTTATTAATCAAACTCTTTGTTTTCTTTCCAAGAAATTTTCTTCTGGGGGACAAATTTTTTTAAGTAACTGAAATATATTAGATTACAAGGTTTTGATGGTTAGGTGATTTGATACGTATTAATGTCAATATTGTTAAATAGTATGAAAATAATATATTTAAGATTTATGTTCCAATACATAATATTAGTTCTAAGCTAAAACTATTTTTTATATCATCATCAATGATCTTTGGATTCAAAAAAGTAACTAGTATTTAACTTATTTAATAAACTAATATTGTGTTAGTAAGTACAAAAAAGTAAAGCCGTCATCCAATAGCATTCAAATGTTAAATTTAGGTATCATTTGTTAAAAAAATTACATTTTAATTTTACTCAAATATAATACAATTTTATACCAAACACAAATTTTACAACAGTGCTATGAAAACAATCACTATTCAAAACATTTTTAAAACAATCACATTAACTTTTCAACTCCACTATTTATCTCTACTTTTACCAATTACATCAACTTTTCAACTCTAAAATACTTTTCATCTAAACACACATTTCATTCAAATACAAACAAATACTTTTCAACTAAATACAATATTTAAAAAATAAATTTCATTCAAATACAATCAAAATACAATGCGTTTACCAAACGTCTTGACATTTGCTTATTTAGTGGTGAATTTATTATCAGATTTAACATTTATCAAATTTGATATTAAAAATAATATTTTATTAAAAAACAATATTTTTTTATTTAATTATCAAAATTTAGCATTGTCACATCTGATTAATGAAGCTGCCTCTAACTGCTACGGTGGTATTTTTTTTTTCGTGTCCTAATCTTCTCGTACTTCCTCCACCACCCCTCTTTATAAAAACATTAGTTTCCATGATTTAAATAATTCACTTTTCCTTTCTTTCTTTCTTCTTTCTTTCTTTCTTTTTTTCCTTTTTCTTTTTTCTTTTTTCTTTTTTCTTTTTATATGGTTATCATCTCTAGGTACAGAAGTGTACATAAAAGAGGCCTACACTTTCATCTTGAACCATGGATTTGTCCCCCTATAGCAGCTGGCACTGCCGGATTGTTGTGCTAAAGCTGAATATTATTGATTCACAAACTAATCTTTAATTGGGATTATTAATTGCTTTCCAATTCATGTATCCAAGTTTTGTTCAACATATCATGTAAGAAAAAAGTGAAGTGATCATTTCACTTGTTCCTGATTATTAAGCCAACTAAATAAGTCTCTCTCTTTTTTTTTTTTTCACTTGATGCTTCCTCATACTAGTACTACTAATTTGCTTACCTTTTTTTTTTTTTCCCGAAGGGATAATTTGATTAACTTTTGAATACGTTTTTCTAACACAAAGTAACTAATATTTATTTTCTTTTTTCTTCCCAGGAAATCAAATTATATATATTCGCTCTACTGAGTGCATCAAAATTTTATTCAAATAGTCCCCGATCCTATAGTTTTGATAATTTCTTTCTTCTCATTATAAGTAATTTTTTAGGTTTTTTTTTTATGAGATTGCGTTTCAGTGAATTTTTGTTTTATTTAAATTTTTGTATTTTTAATGTTACTTATACATATTTATTTAATAAATTTTGTGGGGAATTTACTGTGTTATAGTTTTTTTAGATATATGATGCCTATTTAGTTAGGATATTCTAGTGAATTTTGACGTTAATTAACTGTTCATTCTCATCTTTTTTTGTTAAAGTGAAAATTCTCTCTCATCATTATAAAAAAAAAATCACCAAATATATTTCTATGTGCACTGCGTTCATAACACAACTGAAAGTTCATAACTGCAGCTCCAATCTACTACTAATTACTTTTTTTTTCCCCTGAAATTACTAATTACTCGATACACAGCTTTCGTTATTGTTCAATAAAATGGCAACACTGAAACCAGGGAAACGACAATCAACAGTAACCTTTTAATAGAAACGTCCTCTGGTACATGCTCGGACACCTATATAGCATGATGAGCAATATGAGTCATTTGAGTATCTATTAAAAAGCATGCAAAGAGTATAACATCATATATTGATGCAAAGATTCATATAACGCTTTAGCCTTTTTCTTTTTTCTTCAAATTTATGCTTTAAATTTTCTTTTATCAAGCAATTTTTATGTCAATATATACATAAATAGCTTTTGCTTCAAATAGGCCCCAGCCAAATGGGTGGTCAATAAGTTCTGCACATGAATTTCCGTCTATTATTTGGTGAAATGTCAAGTTTTCATGAATCTGAACATGCAAGGATTGATTTTCCGGATCGTGCAAAGGATGGAGATCATTATACATCCATATATATATATATCATGGATTGATATATATATATATATAGGCCACCACCATTATGCAGGCTCATTTAGATATAGTTTTTAGATGTTTGTTTTTATTTTTACTGCATGCATGGACCCATCTACATATTTTGTATATATATAATTCACATACAGTTACAAAAATCAGTGTATCATGATCCATAAATAGAACTCATTAATTGACCCATCACGTTTTATCGTATCACACATATAGCATGAATTTGAATTTTTGGTATCGATTCATTTTGTTGTTCTCTTGAAACAAAATAAACACTACATAGCTAATGGCTAGCTAGTATGGAGAGAAGTGACAAAAATCATTGCATAAAAACAATTATATTGTCGATATAGGGGCCAAGGATAAAACAGTGGGATTGAGGATTGCTACCACACAAGTCTATTCGGACGCTTAAGAGAACAATATTGAAATTGCAATGTAGACGTTGCAATACAAAAAAAAAAACAAGACGCAACTAACAAATTAATAACCAAACACGTACGTTGATATATATGTTGAGATAAGCCAAGAAGATAGTTCTATAGAGCAAAGCAATTTGCTTTTATTTGAATAACACATTAAGTGGTGATAAAAACTCCACAATTTCCTCTTGGACACCATATATATCCAAATAAGAAACGTTTTTCTTGGCCTCTATCTAAAAATAAAAATAAAATAATAATAAAATCTAATTTTAATCTTTATTGAGTCATAAAATTAAGTCACTCTACATGAGAACTAAACATACAACAACAAATAGTTTGATCATCGTTTTGAATATTTCCCTTTTTTCTTTATTAATATATACACACATATATAGCTAGTTAGACGTCCATTATCCGGTATCCTTTGAAAAACGGTGCTTGCAACATAGATCAATGACATAAAACCTAAAATTCTTAGTATGTAAAATTCTCTATAAGTAAATATATTTATTATACTAATAACTCTAAATAATACCAACTTCATTTCATATAAATTCATATAAAGCTACATATAAAATCAAATAAAGTTAAAGTTAAAAAAAAAAAATCGAACAAGGTTACATGAATTTGTAAAAAATAATTACATTACGACTGCTAGACAACAGTCAATTTATGTAAATGCGTGTATCTTTCAATTATTCAAATAGCTTTTTACCAACCATTTAACAGGAAAAAAAAATTGTGGAAGATATGAATCATATGTTTCATTATATAGAATTATTTCCAAAATCCTACCTAACACCAATGTGATGCCAAAAGTTTGTCTAATTCTTAGCTTAATTCCAAAGAGAGCAGTGCATGTTATGCAATTATCAGTTTCGAATATGATTCTCTTAATAATCTTTGACGTCTCAATTGAAAATTTCTTGAGCCAGCTAATATCTGTCAGTTGATTCAAACTTCTTATTACGAGGAGGGTTCTTTTTTCGATATCACCCGTGGAGATCGATCAAGAACAATGAATGTTTACAACTTAATTTTAGATTTTTTTGGAGATACGATAGAATTTTGAATGTAGAAATCTGCGGTGGGTGAGATATTCTGTCTCATGCACTACATTTTTTAATCTTTCTATACATGGTATTTACACGTTGCAGAGTGCAAAGTTTGAGGAAAACATATACATATACATATACATATACATATACATGTATATAATATATACATCAAGCTTGTAATTGCAACAGCTAGTTTTGAAAACTAAAACTGTATTTATTTGTTTGCTTCATGTTTCTGGACATGAAGTAGGGTTTGGGAAAGATCTATCGATTGATAAAAGTACAATATATATATATATAGTTCCTGATGCACACATATGTGTTTGTGTGCATATATAAATAGCGCTATATGTTAAATCATGTTTGTATCAAAGTAAAATTGTATTAAATATATAGAGATTGTTTCTGTACTAGATTAATATATATATATATATTGGTGGTTGGCATCAACTCCAATACGAGATATCCTCCATGATTCTGCACCAAAATGCTATCAAAATTAAATCTATTTGAGATTATAGATGATGATGAGTTGATTTGCCTTTGTCTTATCTTGTAAAATCTGTTGCACTTCACATTTTATATGTCATATTTAACAGTAGTAACTAGTCCTGATTTTCTCTTAATTATAGCAGCATTATTATCAGGAAGGAAATCAGCTTCACATGAGACTGCTTTTGTGGTCTCTACTCTCTGTTAAAGCCATTACAGCAGCTAGAGGCCCGAAGCGTGAAGTCTAAACACCATAGTCCATGGCAACTTCGAAAAGCATTGGGCCAAAAATCATAATGTCCATATCAATTCTATTTGCCCCCGTTAAATTCAAAGTTGAAAAAAAATAAAATAAAAAACAAATTTCTTATTTTATAATAATCAATTTACTAGAGTCATTTTACCTAATATATTTGTTATTTACTTTAAATATTATTATAACCTTACATTTTCTAGGAACTTTCTCTCCTTTTCTTCTGGCACAACATGTTATGCCATTATCTTTAGGGCTCTAGAAGCATTCTAAAAAGGTATAAATCATTTCTTCCAAAACTCGTTCTAATCTATGTGATGAATTTTACATCATTTTGATTTTTTTTTTTTTACTTTTTTTTGTTTACCAATTAAACTTGTTGTATGTTCTTTTTAACTTAAAAATAAGATATAATTTCACAAATGTGCTTTTTGGTTGGAATATACCTTGGTCGCTAGCAATAAAACTTCTATCTACCCTCTCTTTATCTCTTTGAAACTAAGGCAACCCCTTAATTACACGGTGAACTTTTATAGAAGTTTTTTGGTGGCAAAACTTTTATAGAAGTAGTACCATGAGAAAATATCACCACCAAGTATGAAAATAACACATATCTTTTTCATTTCATTTTCGTCTCCAAAATCATTTATTGCTTAGTATAACTTCTAAACCATAAATTTATGGCTTCAAACAAAAAGGGGAAAAAAAGTGAGACATCAATCGAGTACATATTTGCACCTATTCAATCTCGTCTAAGCAAAATATTTGTCCTTTCTCATATATTAAGTAAAACCAATAGCTTGGCATCCATGTCACGTCTCGTTTTTATCTCTTTAAAGTTTTCTTTTAAATCATGGAGATGCATTAGAAACAATTTTAGAGCCTAACACAATCTATAAATACAATATACGCAAATGAAAAAAAAAAAAAAAAAAGTTATAACAATGGCGCCCCCTTCCACCATGTTCCTCATAATGTTGCACTTATGGACCTTCGTTTCATGCACATGCAGTGCCTCTAGGGCAAGATTAGCTTTGCCCAAATTCTCCGCCATTCTAATCTTCGGCGATTCGACGACTGACACAGGCAACAACAACTACATTAACACACTGTTTAAGGGCAACCATTACCCTTACGGCAAGGATTTCCCTGGTCATATCCCCACAGGCAGGTTTTCTAATGGAAAACTAGTTCCTGACTTCATTGCCTCAATGTTAAGGATCAAAGACACGGTTCCTCCTTTTCTTCATCCGAGACTATCAGATGACGACATCCTCACCGGTGTTAGCTTCGCATCCGGTGGATCGGGGTACGATGAACTGACTGCCGTAACGTTGGGGGTTATACCAGTTTTGAAGCAAACACAATACTTGAAGGAGTACTTGTTAAGGCTAGAGAGGATTGTAGGGGAAAAGCAAGCCAAGAAGATTGTTAACGGGGCTTTGGTTATTGTAAGTGCTGGCACTAATGACTTTGGTTTTAATTACTATGACATACCCAAAAGGAAGATTCAGTTCAACATTAGTGAGTACCAAGATTTTCTTCAGAAGAGACTGAAAACTTTTGTCAAGGTGAAGCTTTTTTTTTTTTACTCTCTCTCTCTCTCTCTCCCTATTTTTCATGATCACAAATCTAATCAAAGGTTTCAATATATGCTTGTATTTCGTATTTAATTTTAAATGTCATGTCAAATTCCTTCATTTAAAAAATGTTATCAGAATTTAATAAATATTTGATGATTAAAAATGTAAAGAGCTGTAACTTTTTTGCGCCTTAGTGCAAAATCGACCTAATTTTGATATGTGGAATATGAAATAATTAATTTTATATACTCTGATCATATATTGGACTTTTTTTTTCTTTTCCTTAAATAATACAAATTACTAAGTACAACTTTTCATGTTACAGAATTATTTGGCGTCCAAATTTTGTTGTAATTATTTGTATATATGCATATATATAGGAATTGTACGATCATGGATGCCGAAAAATGGCTATATCAGGGCTTCCTCCAATCGGTTGCTTGCCCATTCAAATAACTGCAAAGCAAGAAACTGTCGAGGATCGGAGTTGTATAGAAGATGAGAATTCCGACGCAAAAACTTACAATCTCAAGCTTGCAAGGCTTCTACCAAGATTACAGGCACTGCTTCCAGAAAGCAAAATTGTCTATGCAGATATCTATAAGCCCGTGATCGATATGATCAATCGCCCTCAAAAATATGGTGAGCAAAAGTTTATTAAAATCCCAGAGAAGAAGCTTCCTCCGTTTTTTTTAAGATGTATTATGTAAACTCGTATTTCAATCATTAACTTTTTAACTAAAAACCGATTACTTTCGTTTCTTATGGCTGTGACTAAAATTTGAGTTGCATGATACAATCTGAAAATTTTCAAAATGAACCGTAGTTTTCACAGAATGTTTGATGCTTTAGTATGAGGGCAACCACATGTGATTGTTTTATGGGGGGCCACAGGTTTTGTGGAAACGAAGAGAGGGTGCTGCGGGACCGGACTTGTGGAAGCGGGGCCTGCGTGTAATTTGTTGACGCCAACGTGTGATGAGGCTGCAGAGTACTTGTTCTGGGATAGCATACATCCAAGCGAAGAAGCTTACAAGTACCTTGCTAAATACCTTGAGATAGAAGTCCTTCCAAAGCTTTATACTAATCACTCTCAGGCGTACTTCATGTAAACTTTTAGTTAAGTATGATGAAAATTGCTCCATGGATTATGTCTCTAGCTTTGAATAAGACTTCCTTAATTTAGAGTGTTTTTAGTGCATGGAATTGGATAGAACCACTGCCTCATAAGATACTTGTCAAGTTCTACATACTTGTGGGTATTATGTAATTGGTATAGTATTATATTGAATTGTAGTTCATTGCACTAAACGACTGCTAGATTTGTCGTCACGAGTAGTACATACTTCAGTTTAGATTATAAGGTATTATTTGAATTGAGCAAGATCAGATGTTTTCTTTTTTGTTATACAATGTGGAGTCTATAACTCCCAACTTATCGGCAAAAATATATATATATATATCTTAGATGTTGAAACCGATAAAGCTTATCAAAATCTCTCCCTTGTCACCCCCGCGGTTAGCTCCGACAGAATTTAATTGGTGAATGGTTTATGAGGAGCAAAAACTAATGACATTTTATTGTAGATGTTAGCACGTTTGAATCATTGCTTTGAAACTGTTTCTAGGTAGTACTGAAAAAGTTGTATAGCGCTCTTTCTTTCAGAAACTTACATTTACCGTTCGAATTATCCAAACGGAGAACTTTCTCGATAGAGTTTTTAATTGTTAGTACTTTTGTTTTTCCCAATGACTAGAGGATTACGCACCTTGGACAACGCAGCGAGGATTTCCTTCTTTTAGATGGTTCCATTGCAAGTAGCCAAATGTTGTGGAAAATTTACTAGTTCCCCAGATCAATGTAACACAATTTCAACAATAGTCTAGTTATATCTTCTTCAACTTGAATGAAAGATGAGATACAACGTATACAAGGCCATGTCGCGAAAATCTAAATCAAATTTACGGAGATATGTTGTGGCTTGTATGTTTTGTACTGAAAACAAATAACGTGCTACCAAAGTGGCAAATCGCCTCCTTGTACGTTTCTTCATACTCAAGAAAGTGGAAGTCTAGTCAATATTTCATCATATAATGCTCTGGCAAGAAAAGGTCACGTAGAATGGTGAATGTTGGAATTGTTTAACTATAAGGACAAAAAGACATGCTAAAGTCGCACGTAGAAAGAAAATAAAAAGTTATAGCTCTTTATAAGAGAATGCCTTTCTAGTGAGCCAATGATGTGGTAAGTGAAGGGACATGCCTACACAACTCGCACATGCGCAGACACGCACGTGGCGTAGGCGCACTTGGCACTTGACACGTGTCGCGTGGAGATTAAATGCTGCAATTAATATTTATTTATTTTTATAAAATAAAAATAAAATAATTCAAATTTGAATTTCGAAATTTTGAATTTCTGAAAAGACGTGACTTTTCAGAATTAGCATTCAAATTTATTTTTTCTGAAAAGATGTGACTTTTCAGATATAACAGCAATAAAAAAAAAACTATTTGTATCAACAGTTGTATATGTTGATGAATGGATGCCATTGAGTCTATATTAAGGGAAATCAGAAAATATTTAAAAAATAATAATCGTTATTATTTTTTCCTTTCGTTTTCAGTTTTCCTCTATTCTTTCTTTACCAGATACTCAATTGTGTTCTTATTTTCTTTCTGTAAATTTCTAGTTTTGCTTACTGAAAATTTACGTGAGGCTTGTCATATCCTAAGAGCGATTTGCTATTGAAACCTAAAGCAATCACTACGGAGAAGGGGCAAATAACGCTTTAAAGAAAGCGTATTTCTTTACGTGTTTCAAGTCTCCAATAGTTTTGCTTACTGAAAATTTACGTGAGGTTTGTCATATCCTGAGAGCGATTTGCTACTGAAACCTAAAGCAATCACTACGGAGAAGGGGCAAATAACGCTTTAAAGAAAGCGTATTTCTTTACGTGTTTCAAGTCTCCAATATTTTCTCAACAATTTTAAAGCATTATTCCATGGAGACCGAAACTACTACTGCCACCATCAAACTGATGAATCAAGATTTGATCAAACTAGATCGTTTTGATGGAACAAACTTTACTCATTGGCAAGACAAATTGGAGTTTTTATTGACTGCATTGAAGATTTTCTATGTTCTTGATCCGGATTTGCAACCAATTCCAGAGCCCACTGACGAAGACTCTGAAGAATTGAAGGCTGAACGCAAGAAGCGTGTTGAAGACGAATTCATACGTTGCGGCCACATTCTCAATGCTTTGTTTGACCGTCTGTATAATCTCTACACAAATACTGCATCTGCAAAAGAGATTTGGACAGCACTGGAATTCAAATATAAAGCAGAGGAGGAAGGTACCAAAAAGTTCCTAATTTCGAAATATTTTGATTTTAAAATGGTTGATGATAAACCTATTCTGTCTCAAGTTCATGAAGTGCAAGTTATTGTTAACAAACTGAGCGCTGTGAAAATAGATCTTCCTGAATCGTTTCAAGTTGGTGCAATTATTGCAAAATTGCCATCGACTTGGAAAGGCTATAGAAAGAAGATTCTGCACAACTCCGAAGATTTTTCTTTGGAACATGTTCAGAAACATCTTCGAATTGAGGAAGAATCAAGGGCACGAGATAAGAATGACAATTCTTATATTGGCACCTCCAAAGCCAATGTTATTGACAAGCTTAATCCCAAAAAGAACAACCACAAGAAAGGAAATTTTTTGGATCCTAAAAAAGATAAAGAAAAATTCAAGAAAAACAACAACAACAACAAGAATTCCAAAAATTGTTTTGTTTGTGGCAAACTAGGGCATTATGCTCGAGATTGCAGGTACAAAACGACCCCAAAAGATGAGGTAGTAAATTCTGTTAAAGAAGAAAAAGAGATTGTCGCTACTGTGAGCGAAATCAATGCTGTCCATGGAAAAGTTCCTGGATGGTGGTATGATACTTGTGCCACTATTCATGTTTGCTATGATGGGTCGTTGTTCAAAACCTATCAAGAAGTTGATGGACAAGAGATTCAAATGGGAAATGAAGTTCGCTCCAAAATGATTGGCAAAGGGAATGTGGAACTCGTTTTCACTTCCGGGAAGAAAATTACCTTAACTAATGTACTTCATGTTCCTGATATGAATAGAAATTTAGTTAGTAGGGATCTTTTAGGAAAACCTAATATTAAATCTGTGTATGAATCGGGCAAGTTAATTTTGTCCCGAAATGGCATTTTTGTTGGGAAAGGCTATTCGACTGAAGGAATAGTCAAGGTTTGTACTAATGACAATAACAATAATAAAAATGTTGCTTCTGCTTATATGGTTGATTCCGTTTCATTATGGCATAGTAGATTAGCACATGTTGGAATTTCTACTATGAAAAGGATGATAAAATGTGGATTGTTTTCATGTGATGTTGATAATTTTAAAAAATGTGAAATCTGTATTAAATCAAAAATGGTAAAGAAACCTTTTCATAATGTTAAAAGAACATCTCAATTATTAAATCTTATACATACAGATATTTGTGAGATGAATGGTATGTTAACAAGAGGTGGTAATAGATATTTTATTACCTTTATTGATGATTGTTCTAGATTTACATATGTCTATCTACTTAAAACCAAAGATGAAGCTTTTAATGTATTTAAAGTTTACAAAGCAGAAGTTGAAAATCAATTGGGAAGGAAAATAAAAGTTCTTAGAAGTGATAAAGGTGGTGAATATTTTCCAAATGATTTCAATATTTTTTATGAGGAGCATGGTATTGTTCATGAGTGTTCAGCACCACGAATACCTGAACAACATGGTTTGGCTGAACAGAAAAATCAAACTTTTCAAGAGATGATTAATGCTATGTTATTGCATTCTGAGTTGCCATTAAATTTATGGGGAGAAGCATTATTTGTTGCATGTCATATTCTTAATAGAATTCCTTTAAAGAAAAATAAGATTTCTTCATATGAGTTATGGAAAGGAAGAAAACCCAATATAGGGTATTTCAAAGTGTGGGGGTGTCTTGCTTATTACAAGAACACCAATCCTAAAAGGACCAAGTTGGGTCCTAGAGGGATAAGATGTGCGTTTATAGGATATGCTACAAACAGCAAGGCATATAGACTCTTGAATTTAGAGTCTAATGTGATAGAAGAATCTAGAGATGTGGAGTTTTTTGAGAACTTATTAACTTCTGGAAATAAGTCTCAAAAAACATTGAATGAAGAATCTCAAAATAATACTCCTTCTAAGGTTGTTGAGCAACCCGGTGAGTTAAGGAAAAGCAAAAGAATTCGAAAAGAGAAAGGGTTAGGATCTGATGAAATAGATTCTTAACTTATTTCTTTTTACTTAGTAGAAAGAAGTAGAAACAATGTAATTAGGAAAATTCCTATTGTTCTACAAGTTGAGGATGATCCTAAAACTTATAAAGAAACTATGACTTCAAGAGATTCTGCTTTTTGGAAGGATGCGATCAAAGATGAAATGGATTCTATTATGTCCAATCACACTTAGGAGCTTGTTGATTTACCACCGGGTTTTAAGCCCATTGGTTGTAAATGGGTGTTTAGAAAGAAGTATCATACTGATGGTACTCTTAATACCTTTAAAGCTAGATTAGTAGCTAAAGGTTATCGACAAAAAGAAGGAATTGACTATTTTGACACATATGCACTTGTGACAAGAATAACTACAATTAGAGTTTTGTTTGCTCTATCATCAATTCATAATCTTTATGTTCATCAAATGGATGTGAAAACTGCATTTTTAAATGGTGATCTCGATGAGGAGGTTTACATGGAACAACCCGAAGGATTTATTCTTCACGGAAGTGAACATAAAGTGTGTAAACTTGTTAAATCATTATATAGTTTAAAACAAGCACCCAAACAATGGCATGAAAAATTTGATTCTACTGTTCTTTCAAATGGTTTTGTACATAATACTTCTGATAAATGCTTATATACAAAGATGTGTAATAAGTGTTACATCTTTATTTGCCTTTATGTTGATGATATATTGATCATTAGCAATGATATGAAAGGCATAATAGAAACAAAGAGGTTTCTATCTTCCACATTCAAGATGAAAGACCTTGGACAAGTCGATACAATTCTTGGTATCAAGGTGATTCAAAATAGTGGGGGTTACACTTTAACCCAGGTCCATTATATTGAAAAAATGTTGAACAAGTTCAGTCATTTAAAAATTAAGGAAGCTAATACTCCTTTTGATCCAAGCATAAAACTTGTAAAGAATGATGGAAGAGCGGTGGCTCAAATTGGATATGTTAGTGCTATTGATAGTTTGATGTATACGATGCAATGTACACGACCCGATATAGCATTCGCAGTTAGTAAACTAAGTAGGTTTACTAGCAATCTAACTGTTGAGCATTGGAAAGCCATTAGTAGGGTTTATGGCTACCTTCTTAAAACAAAAAATCTTGGTTTACAATATTCTAAATTCCCTACTAGTTTAGAAGGATATACAGACGCAAGCTGGATATTGAGTGTAGGAGACAATAAGTCTACCTCAGGATGGGTGTTTACTCTTAGAGGAGCCGCAGTTTCTTGGAAATCTAAGAAACAAACATGTATTACCTATTCAACAATGGAATCGAAATTTATTGCCTTAGCAGCAACAGGGAATGAGGCTGAGTGACTTAGGGATTTTCTTATAGAAATCCCATTAATTGAAAATAATTTATCTGCGATTTCTATACATTGTGATAGTCAAGCTACTCTAGCGCATGCATATAGTGAAATATATAATGAGCAGTCTAGACATATCAGTTTAAGACATGACTATGTGAGGAAATTAATCAAAGATAGAATTATTTCTCTCACATTTGTGAAATCCAGTCATATCCTCGCAGATCCTTTTACCAAACCTCTTACAAGAAAATTAGTTAGATCAACATCTAGAGAGATGGGGCTCAAACTCCTTGAATAAAGTTCACCAATGATGGCAACCCTACCTAACATTACGAAATGAGTAATTTAAGGTTCAAAGGGTACAAACAAGTCATTGATAAGTGAAGGGCATTTAGCACTAAATTAATATAGCCATGTCTAGGATAACTAGTGCTAGTTGTTACAGATAAGTTTGATGAAACTCTTAATGAAGTTCAGTGTATAAGACAAATATCTTAAATGTAACAAGGATACTGGAAGAACTTCACCTATGTGTGCTTTGAGGTGGTGCCGCCTCAAAAGAGTTATGGAGTTTATTTTTTAAAAGTTCATGAAAACAGGATGAGCACATGGCCATTAAAGTGCTAAGCGAGTATTGTGTAGAATATAAGAACATATGGGTGTTTATGTGTGTAGTATCACCGGTTTTTTGTCAAAGGAATAACTGGTTCAAAGTTTAAAGCTACTAGAAATTTCGACTTATACTTTGTGGTACTTACACTAAGGTAAAATTCAAATCGAAAGATATCTTACTCTATTCATAAACATCATTATTGATATCTATTAAAATATTTTGCATTTATGTTTAAAAAAGTGAAGATTGTTGGAATTGTTTAACTATAAGTGCAAAAAGATATGCATAAGTCCTACATAGAAAGAAAATAAAAAGTCATAGTTCTTTATAAGAGAATACATTTCTAGTGAGCCAATGATGTGGCAAGTGGAAGGACATGCCTACACAACTCGTACACGCGCGGACGTGTGTGTGGCGTGGATAACGCGCGTGTGCGACGTGGATAGTGAGGCTGTAGAGGCGCTTTTGGTGCTAATTAAGCGCACTTGGCACTTAACACGTGTCGCGTGGAGATTAAATGCTGCAATTAATATTTATTTATTTTTATTAATTTTTATAAAATAAAAATAAAATAATTCAAATTTGAATTTCGAAATTTTGAATTTCTGAAAAGACGTGACTTTTCAGAATTAGCATTCAAATTTATTTTTTCTGAAAAAATGTAACTTTTCAGATATAGCAGCAATAAAAAAAAAAACTGTTTGTATCAACAATTGTATATATTGATGAATGGATGTCATTGAGTCTATATTAAGGGAAATCAGAAAACGTTTAAAAAATAATAATCAATTATGTTCTTATTTTCTTTCTGTAAATTTCTAGTTTTGCTTACTGAAAATTTACGTGAGGCTTATCATATCCTGAGAGCGATTTACTATTGAAACTCAAAGCAATCTCTACGAAGAGGGGGCAAATAACGATTTAAAGAAAGCGTATTTCTTTACGTGTTTTAAGTCTCCAATATTTTCTCAACAATTAATACTATTGAACAGACTTCCACTTTCTTGAGTATAAAAGGAAAGCATGTGAGGCTATCGTGACTTGGATAGCACCCCTCATATTGCCGAGATTTTCCCGATCACCTTTCTACAGAAGGTTTTTGAAAGGTGAAATTTTTGCCGACTTCGTCGGGAATTTGCTAGGAGCCAGGGAAAGTATTTCACCGTTTCTGGATTTGAATCTTACTAACGCAGAACTCTAAACTTGTTTGGTTTTGCTCAAGCTTGTTCAGGATGCGATGAGCTAATAGCTGCTGCATCAGGTGCTATCCACTCTGAAAATTCTTCGAGACCTCGCTGAGAGACTATAGGCAACTGAAAGGGGAATCAGTCTACAACATGCAAAGGATATAGTTAGGGGGTCTTTTTGATGCTATTAATGCAGCAAGCAGGACAGTCTATAAAACTCTGTTAAAAGAATTTTCTGGCCCTTTGTAATCCTTCTGATGGAAAGTAAACAATAGTCTCTAAATTTTTTTCGGGAACAAGATCTCAGTTGTTGTAAAATGGCTGTTGCTAATACCTCCAATAGGATGGCTAACCATTCAAAGCAGAAGAATTCAAAGGAAAGAAACGATGAATCGCCCCTGTGGACATGATCAGCCATCCAGAATCATAGAACTGGCAAACTGCGTTAGTTCTCTCAAAGAAATAGGCAGTAGTGCAACACGGTTGGCATTTGGCACGACATCATTTCTAATGCAACCTAGTTTGGTAGATACCAGTAGAGGATTCTGCGGAACAGGGTTTGTGGAAGCAGCATTAGCATGCAACCAAGGGGGGTTCCAACATGCAGAAATGCCTCCCAGAACCTGTTTGGGAGAGCATTCATCCAACTGAATCATCATTAGCACTGTAAACCTTAATGAAAACCATTTTCCATCTCATTGAATGAGAACAGTCATTGATTTCAATCTAATCTAAATCTGAAATCAATGACCGTTCTCATTCAGTAGATGGCCAAGACTCAGAAGTTATAATAGCTTTATCAGTATACCTTCTCTTTTCAAGAGTGAATGTTCTATTGGATGGGAATAGAGGTTAACTTGAATAGTACAGAAACTGAAATATACGATTAACCAAAATTAATCCGAATAATTGAAAAGATTATTAAAAGTTCAATCGAAGTCGTTAACAAATAATGAAATATGGAATCAATTAACAATATCTTGGTAGCAGCCTCATGTTTCATCTCCTCAAAGTGGCATGATCCAAAGTTTTTTTTTTTTTTTTTTCTTTTTAACGGATGTTACTAACCCATTCTCTCTTTATATCTATTCTCCCTTGATCAATATGATCAAACTTTCCCCTCCACGGACATTTCTCTTTCATTATAGGGCCAAAATTTGAAAGTATTACTAAAGCTATAAAAGCCAAGCACTTTAATCAGCCCTTAAACAAAAACAACGCACATAGTCCTAACTAAAAAGTAGAACGTTCCATTATAATTTCTGCATGGGAACTGATTGCCCAATCAAACAGTAAGTATTTCCATACTAACTTAACTAGACTCTTTCAAATCCGTGTATAATAAGTTCAATCCAAATGCTATTCTACATTGAGTATACATTACCTATTTATGATTTTTCATTTATGAAACTTGGGAGGTTTAAAAAAACCTTTACTTTATCACAAGCAAACATCTAACAGAAGGCCACAAAATAAATTTTAGACCATTCATACAAGTGGGGGGAAAAAAAAGACTGTAAACAGACACTTCTAGATACAAACTATCATCAGTCGGTTTACCTCTACCTCCGGCCACCAGTTGATCCGGCACTACCCCGAAACAAGTCGTTAATCCGAGCTTCTATCTCTTCCACTCCATACTTTATGTGCCTCTCTGCATTCCTCCCCAGCTCAGGAACATTCATGAACCTTCCAATAAAGCTTTGATACGCGGGTATCAGATTTTTTGTCACCGAAATCCTCAATTCCTCACGTAGCTGCTCGTCGAAAATTATCCAAGTCGATTGGTTTTTGCAAATCTCCTCAAAGCTCTGGTTGAAAGACTTGAGCTTCTCTTTCATGGACCTTGCGGCGAGATTAGGCGCCACTGAGCTGTCTAGCTTCAGCAAGCTCAAGACCTTGTTCCATGAGCTCCGCTGGTAATTCGAGTGGAATTGCCGGACCTTGGCCGTGTGTTTTCGGATCCAATCGTCGCCAAGAAGCGATCCCAATTCGTTGTCTCTCACCTTCTGAACAATATACCTTCCGTTGTTCATCATAAACACCGAGCACAAAGCAGGGTCCTTGTATATCTTGGACTTGGCCTCTAGATTGCTCTCCAGAAGCTCCATTATCCAAGCCATCTGAACTGACAGCGACGATGAAGAAGCTCGGTCTTCAAGCTTCGCCGCGGGGGGGATCGACGAAGTGTTCTCCTCGAACACTTGCTCTAGAGTCTGCCGCGATCGGCACGCGGCTCGGAGATAATTCATCACGTAGCGAGTGATCGGATGAAGCCCACCACAGGGAACGGGGACTTTGGCCGGGTCGCGACTGATCAAATTCTCCAATTCCATGAAAATTCCTCGAATTGCTTCCCCCAATCTTTTCCAGATGGTGATAGCTTCGTTCCTGAGAAACATACAGTATTGATCGGAGAAGACAGACTCGAACTCCGGTAGCAAATCCCTCAACGTCTCGAACACATCTAGAATCTTGAAGAGGCGCTCCGGCGAGCGCGATCCTATCGCGACGGCGTCGGCGAAGTTGAGCAGCTGAATCGTGGATCCCCGGCAGACCTCCATGAACGAGAGGTCAGCGGCGGATGAGAAGCCGAAGAAGACGCGGTCGACGAGGCGGCGCTCGCTTGGGAAGAGGATCCGAAGAGTGACGTTGGCGGCCTTGATCCACCGTTCGATTTCGTCCTCGAGGTCCTGCCATGCCATCTTGTGAACGTCCTCGATGCTCAGCTTCTTCAACCCTAACCTCGACAGGCTTTCTTCCAGGAACTCCCTCCGGCAGCTGCTGTACACGTGCGAGCACTCCTTCCCGAACCCCGCGGCGACCATCCGCTTCGCCATCTCGTGGAGGTCGTTGATCGTCGCCGACGGGAGCGCGTCGATCACGATGTCGTAGTCGCCGATCGGCTTAGCCGTCGGAATCTGGCTCTCCTCACCTCCCTCAGCCTCTCCTTCCTCCTCCTCCTCCTCCTCCTCCTCCTCCGAGTCACACGACAGGTGCCCGGCAGCCTCGCCGTTCCCGTACGCGCGGCTCAGCTCGATCGACTCCCCGCCGCGCTCCATCAGCGACCTGAACTCGTCCTCGACCCGGAACATGGCCTGCTGTATCAGGTCGTCGGCGCGTGCGAGGCAGGCGCCGACGTTCTTCTCCTCGGCCAGGTGGCTCCACTCCCTGACGGTGGCGATCAGCTCGTCGATGGCGTCGAGGAAGGCGGAGGAGTCGGCGGAGTCGAGCCAGATCGGCTGATCCGCCGCCACGTACTGGGAGATCTGACGCTCGAGAGACTTAAGGGAGTGATCCAGTACGGCGCAGGCCCTGGGGTCGTCTTCTCCGCCGACCTTCTCGGACAATTTCTCGCGAGAAAACCTACCGTCGAAGTTCGAGAAGATCTGCAAAATATCGTCCGCCATGGTGTCGTTACTCCCCAGGGTTTTCGCTATGTGGCGCGCCACAGCTAACCATTTCTCTTCACCGTTCTCAGCCATTATTTTTTCTTTTGTTTTTCTGTTGTTCTTCTTCTCTCGAGTATTTAAAGATTCAAAGATCGAAGTACTTCCTCGAGAGCAAGAAAAATACGAAATAAAGACATGGTTTAAGAGCTGAGCAAGGAAGGACCTTGGAAAACGCGGTTTGTGGGGATGGAGAAAAGTAAAAGGAAGATAAGTAATAAAGTTAGAATAAAATAAAATAAAAAATAAAATAAAAACTGATGTAAGATTAGACCAAACAAGGACCAAGACTCACCACAGACGAAAGAGTTGATGGGGACAGGAGAAGATAGGAAAAGAAAATTAAAGAAAGAAATTAAAAGTGAGCTATCTCTTTGACTTTGAACAATTCTTTTTCATTTTTTCTTTTCATTTTTTTTTATAAATATTTGGTGGCTTGATTTTGGTGGGAAAGGATAAGGAGGAGAAATGAGGAAAAAGCAACGTTCCAAATGGTGTTTTTTTTTTTTTTTCTCCTGTACTTTGACTAATTAGTTGGGGACAAAGGCGCTGTTTTTGTTTTGTTAGCGATGATTTATTTAAATGCAGAGAAATTACGGGTCCGTTGCTCACTAGGACATTTCGATAAATATTTAATTTTAATTTTATTTAAATATAATATAATTTTATGTAAAATATAAATTTTATAACAGTGTTACGAAAATAATTATTATTTAAAATATTTTTAAAATAATCACATAAACTTTTTAATTTTACTATTTATTTTTACTTTTATCAATCACATCAATTTTTTAATTTTAAAATACTTTTTATCCAAACACATATTTCATTCAAATACAAAACAAATACTTTTCAATCAAATACAATATTCAAAAAATAAATTTCATTCAAATATAATCAAAATGTAATGCGTTTACCAAACGCGCTTTTAATGTTTGTGCACTTTCTTTGTACAAAACTATAAAGCGAGTCAGTGACAGTTACTTGGATTTTGGAGTGGAGCAAGTCTGGTCTCTCATCTCGTGTAATGGAAAGCACCACTTTGGTCTTTGGACTTCGGTTGCTTCCTGTGGAATGACAAACTAGTTGTCTTTATTTATTTATTTATTTTTTTTTCCTAGTAATAAAAACATTATTTTTTTTTTGCTAATGATAAAAACATTAATTAAATTGCTTTGAATGTTTACGCGTTTGTAGAATTTGTGACCATGTGATTAAAGAAAAAAAAAGAAGGAAAGAAATGAATTTATGTAGCAGGATCTTGGTTGGAAGTTGGAACTCTAGAATTTGCAGTGAGTTGTTGTTCATATACCAACATGGAATTAGCCTCTAACAGGCCCACACCATCTTTCTTCCAATTAAGGATACGCTCGGATTCAAGAATGCTTCCCGTTTGTTTAAGCCTTTTGATGCATAGAACTTACTAAAACTTAGCCCCAACTTTGTCTTTGAATATTTGTGCCGAATTAAATCCTTGAATTAAAACGAATCCACCGATGGGTCCATTTTAATATATAGAGATTAGTTCTGTTTAAATTTTAGAAGTTTTAATCTCTTATTTTACCTATTTTAATCGAAATTTGAGAAGTTTAAATCATTTGTTTTTTTGACATTGAAGCTAATGCTATCCAGTTAAAGCTTAGAAGCAGGCCGAGTAAAATAAGTCGGTGAATTTATTGTAATTTGGTGGCGAAGATAATGTTAACGAGTGTCACGCCGTGATGGATGCTTTAATTCAATGTTGCCTTTTTTTTTTTTTTTACTTTTCTCTCCTGCTGCTGTGGTTTCAGATGCCATGGTAAAGACATGGAAGCAAGTAAAGGAATCTTTCTTAGATCCAAATTTACATGCCTAATTCACTCACAATGACACCGATATACTTGGCCACACCATACTAAACTCTTTCTTAAGATCCACCATTTATGCCTAAACATTGTCAATCCTCACTAATAATGACATAATATGATAGGCATGATGATAATGGAAGACATTGTCACAAGTATGATGATAATAATGAAAGACATGTAGCCAATGACAAAAGATGACGAAGAAGAAGAATTTGATCTTGTATTTTTAAAGGTTAGAGATTTAAACTTTCACCTTAAGATAAAATCAGTATAAATTTACTATTAAATTATACATATAATCATTGTTATATGGTAACTTTAATACACTACTATGCAAAAATAATCATATGGCCGTATTTTTTCTTTTCAATTCTGCTCACCACATTATTAACCTCTAGTAGTCAAAAATTAAGACTTCATTAATACCTCATTTGAAACAACGGTTTAACATACGTTTGATTTTACATTCTAATTTAATCTAACTTGTAAGTTAAGTTAAGTTAATCATTTTGTTTCAATTTAAATTTAACTTAACTTGTATTGTATATTATGAAAATAGAGATATCTTGTATTGAAAATTATTCTGAAATAGTAAAAGTAGAAATAAGAAATAACAAAAATAAACTGGATCAAGCTAAATTAAGTTAAAACTAATTTGATTAATTTAATTTAAACTAATTTGATTAATTTAATTTAACTTACAAGTTAGATTAAACTAGATTTTGAGACTAAATGAACCCTTAATTTAGTTTATTTTAAAAAAGTTGATTGATTATTTATAAACTAGTTATAATTTTTATTTTTATTTTTAAAAGATTAAAAATATAATTTAAAATGAACTTTTAATTTAGTTTAATTTAAAAAATTGATTGGGTATTTATAAATTAATTATAATTTTATTTTTAAAAATACAGTTTAGACTGAACTTGCAAGTTAAATAAATCATAATTCTGACATCAACCCAATTAGAAGCTATAACTTCTAACCTTCCTTCCCAAATTCCATCAATGCCCTCGCCTCCACCAACCAATCCCAACTACTTACTAGATGCTACTTCGTAGGTTCAATTACTTGGAACAGTGGTTGTTTGTGGGACATGGGGGAGATACACGAGAGGACCTTCCTTTTGCCCGAGGGAATTCTCTTTGACAACGACAATTTGGAAGTGGTCTAAAGATAAAGACATTGCTTCGGATTATTTTACAAAAACTATTGCCCCTTTTTTTTTGGTTTTTGGGTGTCGTTTGTGTTAAAAGATTATGATCATCCAATTGATGTCACAGTGGAATGATGGAACTGGCTTATTCTAGGTGTGGAAATATCTCTAAGTATTTAATATAATCAATTATTAAGCAACATTTTATCAAACCACTAATCAGAAAAGAGGAGAAATCGAATAGTTGACTGTTTTGCCTTATATATATATATACATATATATATTTTATAGTTTGGAGTGAATTAAAAATCCTTAATCTTGAGAGGGTCACATTTAGAATCATTACTAGACTATTAGCTTGTAAATTCACATTCAGAAAATTCATATAATCAAACACTCAAAATTAACCGTGTTCGGGACAATTTTTCTAAACAACATTTTACTCATTAAACAAAAATTCCTAATTATTCATCTCACTTTCTATCCCTTCTATTTTCAAAACACTTAAAAAAATAAAAACTATATTATTTCAAATCTAGATAATACTTGTGTCAAAATACTCCCAAAAATAAACAAAACAACATCCGTTTCATGTATCTATTTTACAAGCACATTCAAAATTTTACACTTTTTATATATCACATAACTTTTTTAAAAATCCTCCCTCAAACAAATATTTCTAACTCAATCCCTAAAACTCCATGTCCAAAAGGCTCTTAAATAGGCCTTTAGAATCATATCATAGAAAAAATGACAACGGATCATACCACTTCCGAGTAATAAATCAGACAGAGTGAATAAATTGAGAGAGAATTTCATTTTTCACTTCACTGTCGGTAAATCTGAGGAATTTCTAAAAATTACCATGATCCCACAGTCCCTTGTAAACAAAGTCAAAAGTGAGAGCTCAAAGATGTAAAAATCTCAAATGGCAAACAAGTAGCATCATAATTTACAGAATCAAATGTAAGTCCCGCAATTTTTCTAACAGATACAACTTGGGGAAACTAAAGAACTCTACCAAGTGCACTCTATTTTTTTCTGTTTATTGGTTCGATGTAAAGAGAATTCCATGGGGTGGGCGTCAATAAAAATCTGAAAGAAAAAGAGAAAGAAGAAGTAAGTTGCGAATTTACAACCTTGCGCTTCAACTGCTCTCTCTTACATACCCACTAGTATCCTCTGCGACCTTTGACCATACGTTTGAAATTTTCTCGGCATATCCCACCTGAAAAATTGATACAAAACAGAGACTTGGGATGAACACTACACACAATGGAACAGATTTCATCATACTACAGACGCCAAAAACAAAAATAAAATAAAACAAATTAAAATGAAAATCTTCAAGCCACGATAAATATGTAAGGAAAGAAATTTCAGTATAAAAAGAGTGGACGTGAGAGGTAGCAGACACATTAAGGTCAACTGTACCATTTTAGCGACCGGTCCACTTGCGTTCAAAGTAAGAGTTTATAAAAACTAACATATGAACGAGGCGAACAAAGATTAACAACATAAACATATAAGCAATGATGGTTTATAAGGCCTATATGAATCCTCCTTTGCCTATTTTTAGAATACAAATTCGTTGAAAGCAGCTGCTTGGAGACGGAAAACAAATGGAACAGAGAGGGAAAAAGAAAATGAATGACTAAAATATGGTGCAAAGTACCGTTGAAATTGCCTTGATAGTTAAATATCAAAAGTAGGCAAGACGAAAAGGAAAGTACCTGATTAAGCATAAACCCCTTCAACATGTTCAAGAAGTCGGCATGCCTCTCTCTGTCAAATCTTTCAAGTTCATTCCTATTGTTTTCCTGTATCAATGATGAATTTTGGCAATTAAAAACGGCTATAAGAACGAAATAAAGAGCAAGGAAAAGATTCACACTCCAGCCACTAAAGTGACATCCTAATGCTCAATTAACAGTTAGAGCAGACACCTAGTTCATCATGTGAGCTAACTTGTTTTTCCAGGTTAAGTATTGCCTACTGCAGTGAGGGAACAAAACCAGAACGACCTCTGTCTCACCAAATAGGAGATGATGGGTTTTGAGAAACAACATCGTTAGAGCAATGGAACGTCTCACCAATATTGATTCTAAACCAATAAACACACTAATGTCGGAAAATGTATACGCCTAGGCATTTTCACACAGGACCATATCAACAAGCATAACAGATAAGCAATGCCCATTATCAGAGAAGGCAGGAACGTGCTCCACATAGATAATATTGTTTACTAAAAAACTAAGAATATCATCCCAGCATTGCAAGATGAGATTACTACAAAGCATTACAGATTAAAATCCAACTTATACACTAAGCAGTCATTACCAAACAATTGCTAGCATCCTCTTGGAAAAGGTAGCATAGTTTACCACCGGTACTCCAAGGTATTCCAGTCATCTCATGCATGAAGTATAATATCACACAAAAATATATCTGCTTAGACACTTAACCAAGTTCTGGATGTTCAAGACACAGTAACATAGTCATCCCTCTATCTCCTCCAAAGACATTAAAAGAGCCCAGTCTGCCATGCATAGGCATGATAAAGGAGAGAGCTCTGTGAAAATTGAATCATGACTGTAATTGCATAATCCTGTCCTACCAACCAACTTCCCCATATACTAACAGTTTCCCTTGCCACAACTATCTTGAAGTTCTCAATTTACTGCTTGGACAACATTTTATATTTGAGCTATTGAGTCAAGTTTAAACACCAATGACTAAGAAACAATCTAACTCCAAATTTCTGATAGAAACATCATTCTTCACGGGATCAGGGATCATATTAGTCAACTGAAGAAAAGTAAACATGCAACCATTGATCTCAGCAACCACATTATCTCATTGACGCCAAAGGGATTCAAACGAATGGAATTGGGATATGAATGGAATGTAATGAAATAGGGTGGATCACTTTGTGCTTCCCTATGAAATGAAGCATGAAATGGAACCATACGAAGACGTTCATGAAGCTAGAAAGAAACTTCGAGCTTGGGGACCAAACTTCATGAGATCTAAGCCCCTGATTAATCCTAGAGCATCACATGAGCAGGGAAGAAAAAACAACGGTTCATGAACAAGAAAGTAGATGAACCAATACACAGGGAAAAATTAATAAGTTGAAAGTGCTCGAAGAATCAAAGGAAATACAACTCATGGTATTTGCGAAAAGCAGTAGGAAATAAGCAGGAGAAGCAATTTCAGACACAATAAAAAAATAGGAGAAGCCTGATTATATAAGAAATAGACTGTGTGCAAAGGGCAGGATATAATAATGGTATATAACTAAAGTATCTGTAACTATAGTTTCGATAAGGATAACCTCCTTTTGCAAACTTGAGCCATTTATCATAAAGTAAATTAGACGGCCTGTTTACCTCACATGAATGGGTAAGTGAAAGTGAGGAGCGTTTCCCTTTTTCACTATTCATATATTTACTTACAATTACAAAATCAAGAATGGTAATTTAGTAGGGCCCAAAGGATGCAGGGAATGAGTTAAGGGAATACCAATCCTAACTCCCAAGTCCCCATTGGTATTGTTCCCATTAATCGAAATAATTGCCAAATTTACTTGTATGTCTTTATAAAGACAATGATTATTTAATGATACACAAGGGCATTTTGGCAACAAATTGATAAAATTCCTAGTCCTAAGTTTGATAACATGAGAAAGGGAATTGGATTGTTTTCTATTCCACTTCATATCAGATACACAACGCAAGAGAATAATGATCCTCATTTTTACTCCTTTTCTTTCCTTTCAAAACCCGTTATCTTTTCCATTGCATTCCATTACAGTTTGGTAAACATGTTCTAAGTGTCTCCGGTAAAAGCAAAATGTCATATATGTGGAACACAAACACGTATACTATGGATCCGCCAGTACAAGCTACATCCTTCATTACCATAAAAAGATTAGCCTGAAATAAGAAAATTTAAAAACGTTAAGGAATTAAATGATACCTTAATTCGCTCATATTCCCTGATGGCAACATTTTTGGCATCCTCAGTTACCCTTATGGTCTCATGCAACTCCTCTAGTTTGCGAATCCTGGATTTGTCGCCGCCAAATATTTTAGATGATGCCACTTCAAGTTTTTCAGCCCTCGACTGCAGTGAAGCTAGGTCTGATAGAAGAGTTTGCACAGTAAGTAACGCATTCGAGCGATCTGAAAACGCACTGTTGACAGCTAGCATTAGGCCGAGATATTCATGGAGTGTATCCTGCAATAGACATAACAGAATCACAAAAAAGGATAGGGTAAAAACGCAAACATAATCCTGCTCCCATTACCAAGTTTGAGATTCAACTAGCCATGCAATTCACAAGCTTTCCGTTCATTAAAATCATAAAGCTTCCCAGAATCAGCAAAATATATGAAAAACATAAAGCATTATCTATGCATGCCTAATGACAAAGATTTAAAATTACCAAGTGTTTGACAGTTTGAGCATTCAATTCCCGGTAGAATCTGCTTGCTTTGACAGCAGCAGTCGCCAGACCTTTCATGTCCGCAGCCCGAACTCTCTGGGCGTTACAAACAGACCCGTCGTTCTCGAATTTGGTCAGCTTAATAAATGCCAATCCTAATTCTCCCAGTGTCTCTCCCATATCTTGTTGGGCTTTGACTAGTGATTCAGCCTATCACCACAAAACCAACAACCATTCAAGATTTTCGCAATTGATACTAAAATTAAAAAAAAAAATAACTACACAAGATTTTGCATTCAACATCAAACATTAACCAACTAACCATACTAAATTCTATAAATTGCATGAAAATTACTGCAAAAGGCAACGAGTTTTATTTCAGCTATATTATCAATTACCTGCTGGGAAGCATGACTGAGTTGTTGCTCGAACTCATGTATCTTCTCCTTCTTCTCCATAAACTCCTTATCCTCCTCAACCAACGGCGGCTTCGAGCCACCCCAGTCGTTGGCGACCGACTGCCTCAGCTCCTTGAACAGCCTCAGCAAGTCCCGCCCTCCCTTGGCGGGCTGAACCACCTCGTGCGGCGCCACCACCGCGCTCTCGCTGAAGAGCTGCTTCGGCAGCTTCACCGCCCCGTCAAGCATCCTCGACGCAACATCGGTGGTCGTAGGCAGGGGCAGCTTCCCATGGACCTGCAGGAAGACCTTGAGCTCATCACTCTTCCTGATCACCGGGTGATCCGCCAGCCTCCGCAGGTACTTCTCCAGCGCTACCCTCCTCTGCTCAACAAACTCCTGTTTCTGCATCACCTGGCTCTCCACCACACTTTTGTCCGGCCGCGGCGGCACGAAGAACCCCCGGTACGCCTCCGCCAGCCGGTCCGACAGCGTCACCACGTCGCGAAACCGCCTCCGAACGCTAAATTCCGATCCGCCGTAGTCCGCAACATTCGTCCTGGTCGTGATCAGATAAGTAACATAGGTGTTTCCCCCGGGTACAAGCGAATTCGTCGTCTCCTGCTCCTTCTGAGGGTTCGAGACCGTGATCTTGATGTACTCCCCGCTCGAAGCCGTCCCCGCCGACGACGATCTGGAGAACGACGCCGAACGATCCGATCTCTGGCTAGGGCTTTCGACGCCGTTGAATTCGGCGGCGGTGTCGGCATCGAAGGGGCTGAAAATCACGTCAGCATAGGACGGAGGGTCGAGGTAGGAGCTGTCTCCGGCGGCGGCGCCGGTGGGGTGGAAATCGCGGTAGGGTTGGGGAGCGAGTAGGGGATCGGAATCGGCTGGGGTCGCGACCACTGGAGCGGCGGCTGCGGAGGAGGAGAGAGACGACATGGCGCTGCGGTAGTTGGAGTGAGATTTGTTGTCGTTTAGCGGGTCATCGAGAACGAGATTTTCCATTTCCTCTTTAGAGGCGTAGACGTGGGCTTCCTCGAAGCCCTGGTTCGCAGAATCCATCATCTTCTCCCACACACCAACGACAATTACTATGAAATTGAACAAGTGTATATGTATATATATAATATATGTATATGTATATCAAAATTCGAAGGAGAAGAAGAGGAGGAGTACTATGAAATTATTGGAGACATGGTGGGTTTTGGGAAAGTGAGGGGGAGGAGGCTAACGTACGCCGTGGGGTTGGGGAGCGGGCGGCCAGCTGGGAGAAGACGATGAAGGTGGAAACAAGAACGGCACGTGCGTGAGGGAGTTCGTACTTACGAAGAAACGATAAAATCGTGTTTTTGCGATGAAAATATAAAAGGATAAATGGGCTGTTTGTACTTCTGTTTAGATTTTGTGTTTATCGGGTTTTCGGAGGATAATTTTTCTTTACGAGTTTTGGATTTTTTTTTCCGCTGTTGTTTGAAGTTTGATGCATTGGTGCTTTTTTGGTGGGGTTGTAGGGATGTAGGGATTGGGTACTTGAACAGCCATGGTAGCGACGTGTGACGTGCTTCTTGATCGCTGATTGGGTCTTTTGAGCCTTGTCAGCCAAATCAAGTTAATAACTAAATAAATAATTCAAATTTAAAAAATTTAATTTATTTTTATCTCTTTAAAAAGTTAATTTTAATTTCATTATTTATCGTTATTATTATAATTTTAGAATTTAAACTTTTTAATATATACAAAATAAGTTTTATGTTGATTTTTTTTAAGTGTATTTTAAATTTTTATATATTTTTAATTTTAGTAATCCAACGTCTTATTGAATATATATTTTAATTTAAATCTAATGGGCTGTTTGGTAAATGTATTACGTTTTAATTACGTTTGAATGTAATTCATTTTTTGAGTGTTGTATTTAGTTTAAAAGTATTTGTTTTGTATTTAAATAAAATATGTATGTAGATGAAAAGTATTTGAATTGTATTTTAGAGTTGAAAAGTTTATGTGATTGATAAAAATAGAGATAAAAAGTTAGAATTGAAAAATTGATATGATTATTTTAAAAAATAAATGAATAGTAATTGTTTTCGTAGCACTATTGAAAAAGATTATATTTGAATACAAAACTTTATGTTTGATATAAAAATGCATTATGTTTGAACACAATACGAATATAAAACTTTTGTCAAAAAGAGCCATAAATTTTAAATTCAAGGTAACTTCTTAAATGAGTACATAATAATGTCTTTTAATACTAATGTATTAACATAATATTTTTATATAAACTAAACTTAAATGTAATTTTATTGATAATAATTTGAATATGAAAAAAACTATCACATCTATTAAATCATACGTGGAACATAATACTCATATTATATTATATGAATATATAAAAAATTGATTTTCGATAGAATTATGATCGAAGATATTCGTAATTTTTGTAACTAACTTTTAAAAAAAATATAAAATCTAAGCGTTATTTGGTATATCAATTTGAATTGAATTGAATATGTATTGTGAGACATTAGAACTTGTAGAGTTAAAAAGTATAAAAATTTAAAATATATTTAAAAAAATATATAAATATGAAACTTGTTTTGTATATTTAAAATAAAGTTGTCACATTTGGATTTATATATATAAATTTATGAACTTTTTAATCTTGGATTATAAAATTGTAAAAGTAACATAATTAGTGAATTGATATTGATTTTTTAGGGGGAAAAAACAAAAATAAACATATATTAATGTTAAAATAAGTCAATATTCCTATTAGTTTAGTCATGGATGACGTACGAAATGTTTTTTCTTTTTTCTTTTTATTATAAATATATTTTTTCTTTATTTATATTAGAGATGAACAAAAAAACCTAATAACCCAATGAATTCACCAAATCCAACACATTATAACCCAAATCTGATTAATCCAATTAAGAGATTAACCTAATTAACTCAACCTGATTATTAATTTGGTGATTTGGGTTGAGTTTTTCTAAACCCAATTTAATCAGAATCCACTCAATTTATTTATATATAAAAAATAATAATTTTCATGTCTTGTAATGTATAGTATTTATCTTATATTTTATATTAATTACTTGATAACCTGTTATATTTCATGTTATATAAATTTTTATTATTATTTATTTATTGGTTTACAATTTTGTTATATGAACCTGTTTTACATATATTTTATTTTTATTTTGATTTACAATTTCTGAGATAATTTTAAAACTTTATAATATTAATATTATATTAAAAATTATTTTTCCTTTTATATATTTCTTATTTTTAATTAAATAATTAATTATATGTATTATTTATTTATTATGTTCAATCCAATTAATTTATTTAAATTTTAATTAGGTAAATTGATTTTAAATTTTAGATCGATCGAAACGAGTTAAATTTAAAATCAATCAATCTACACTTAGTTAAATGGAATCAAAATTATGAAAAATTCATGAAATTCAGCTGATGTTCCTCTCTAATTTGCACGATTCACGAATTGGCTCCAAAGATAAAATAAATAATAAAAATTGGCTCCTAAGTGTTGATGAACAATACGACAAAATTTTACAAGCGACTTGAAAAAAATACATAAAAAAATAAATATGTATTTTTTTTAAGTAGTTTTTCTAAGTACAGTATTTATCTATCTTTTTGTCTCCCTCTGTTTTTTATTTTCATTTGTGAAAATAAATAAATAAATAAATTTACGAGTGACCTTCACCTATGTTTATCACAAACGGAAAAAAAAAATGTTGAGCTTTTCTAATGCGACAGTGACACCGTCACACAATAAAACAATAAAACATACTTTTCCTTGTTAACAAAAAAATTCCTACATTGGTATTTAATACATATATTCTTTTTTTTTTTTTTTCAGAAAATCCAAAATAGTCGTTATGTATTTTTTTGATATAAAAAACAAAAAGAAAATACGTAATAACGTTGATTTTTTTTTTAACTTGTTACTTGCGTATTTCATGCTTGTGAAATATAGACAACTATAAGTCTTTCACCACAATTTAACGATTAATATGTTTAATTATGTTTGATGATTAATAACGTTGAGTATTTCACCATAATTGCTTATGTATTTTTTTTCATTGTTGCTTAAACATAATTAATTTAAGCAAAAATGACAACTATAAGCAATTTAAACATTACGAAATTATGTTTAATGTTTTATTAACTTTTTTCTATTATTGTTTTTATCATTGATTCACTATTTACTAACCAATGGAAGGATATGATGTAAAAACGGCCCGTTGTTTAGAAAAAAACTTAATACGACATTTTGTTTGAAGGAACATCGCTGTTGTTGATCCAACTAACGGCGTTGCGTTTCTCTGAAGTATAAACGATACATAGTTTACTTTGTCATCTTCTCAAGTAACGACAAGTCAATTCTTCTAGTAAAATGACATTAAACAACATAAAGCAATCCAAGATCTCCCTATAGCACGTATAGGCCTCGTTGGTTGAACGCATTGCATTTGCATTGCGTTTGAATGTAATGCATTGAATGTAATTTATATTTGGAGAAAAAGCGTTAGCATTGCATTTGAATGCAATGTATGTTTAGGTGAAAAGTATTTGAATTGTATTTTAATAATCAATATGTGATGTGATGCTTAAAAGTAAAGAGAAAAAAAAAGGAGAGAGAGAGAATATATGATATAATTAATAAAAGAAATAGAAAAAGTGAAATAATAAATAGTGATTGTGTGGGATTAAAAATATGATGTGATTGGTATCTGAATGAAATGCTCTTGTATTTTGAGGAAAATTGCATTGCATTCAAATGTAATGCAACAAAAAAAAAAAACATTCACCAAACGCATGCTAAACAAAATAAATGATCCTACAGTATATGAGAGAAAATCCATTTATAAGACTGCATATATCAGTAAGACCTTTTTTTTTTTTTCTTTCTTGTATTAGTACACTTTTAACTTATTACCCAATTGCAATTTAGATTTGGAACTTTTAATTTTGACAATTAATATTTTAAATTTATAAATTTGTAATAATTTATATTTGATTGATATATAATATTGACTGTATAACGAAAAGTAGTACTTCATTTGCATACGTAGATTGTTAATTAAGAGTATAATTTCTTTTAATTAATGTTAATTTAAATTTATATTTATAATAATTTAATTCAAACTTCTTTATTTTGATAATACTTAATTAAATCTTAACCTCGATAAATTTATCTTAACATAGATAAAAATGATTATTTGTATCATAAATTAACAACTTATGTACAAATTACAAATAAATTTCCATCAAAAGATTAATAATGTTATTAATGGAGGGCAAATTATTTTACATTTGTAAATTTTGAGTGTAAATTATTAAAGTTAAAAGTTTAGAGTGTAAACTTTATAATAAGTTTAGAATGTACTACTACTACTACAAAAAAAAAAAAAAAAACCCATCAGCAAATTTTGATAACACTCAAAAAAAAAAAAAAAACTATGTCTAGAGATTGGTTAATGGAAAAATATTTTGACACGCTGAAATTAAGCATATATAAAATTACTTTTTACAAAATTTTAACAATCGATATAATCTTTTAATCGATCAAAAACCTAGAGTTGTTAGCATTATGATTACTACCAACTCCGCATGAAAGCAACTCCAATAAAATCAAAACAAAACCAAAACTTAGGGCCATTTAAGGAGACATATCCAGATGGAATTTTCCTTTTTTTTTTTTTTTGTCCTTTTTCTCAAAAAATAAGCATAATTTCACTCTTTAAATTACTAAATATCTATTATAAACTTAAATTTTAAAAGCTCATAAATTTATTATTTCAAGTCGAATTTTTTTTAAAATGAAATAAATAGCAGTTTTTAGAAAATAATTTAAATAAATAGTATGATTTTAAAATATTAATGGTAAATAACAGAGTTATTAACTAAATAATTTATTTACGTTAGATATACTAGATAAATGATGTATTTGTACACCATATAAATGATTTACTTTTGTCTTTATTAACTAAATAATTTATTTACATATTGAAAATACATCATTTTTTCCAATAAACTTTCTATTTATATGATAAGTTTGATATTTATTGTAAATAATTTAAAGACCTGCTATTTACTTTAATTATTTTCAAAAAACTACTATTTACTGTAAAATATTTTTTTTATTTCATAAAATTTCAAGAAAAACAAAAATAAGTTCATATTTTTTTAGAATACATTTAAAGTTTTTATAATTTTTAATTCTAAATAGTTTATTTTCATTTAAATACACATTTTAAAACTTAACCTAGCACCAACAAAAATATATCAAAAACTCTAACTTAAATTGTCCCCAAATATAGGCTTTTTTTTTTTAATTTTTCCTCAAGAAATAGGGACTTAAAGCATTTTCAATGCAATGTTAAATTAGTCTTAATATAATGTTATCTTTCAAGTTAAATTTATCATATGTTAAATTTTGTAGTAAATTTGTCATAAAATATTAGTCAATGTTAATTTTCACTTTTAATTTTTATTGATTATTATTTTATATAATTATTATAATATTTTTATTTTTTATTTATTTAAATATTAAAAGTTTATTTTTATAATTTTTAAAGAATAACATTATCTAAAAAAAAATTCAAAACACAATAATAATAACGATAAAAGGTAAAAGTAGTATAAGATTTTGTAATAAATATAACGTTAGTACAGAAAAGTGCTTTTTATTTTTAGGGAAAAGCATTTTCTCAGTAACATGTCGTTTTTACTGGAAAAATTGACATATCCAATTACTTTGTATTTTTTAAAATTAATTTTTAGGCCTTAGCAGACAAATGTAATACGACATTTACGTAAAAACGACATGTTGCTTACAAAGAGCGATTAGGTTTTCCCGTCCCCGAGTTCGTGCTCCAAGCCCAAGCTTCTCTCTCTTGTTTCGTCTTCATTTTGAAAAACATCCCAAATCCCCCCACCACCATAATCAGTTGCAGTAACATTTCCCGTCTCTCTCGAGCTCTCATCCATGGCGTCGAAGTTCGGCCTAGCTGGTGGCTTACCGGAGCGCCGCGTCCGTCCCATATGGGACGCCATCGATTCTCGCCAGTTCAAGAACGCTCTCAAGCTCGTCACTTCTCTCCTCTCCAAGAACCCTAACTCTCCCTACGCTCTGGTACGCCCTTCGTGCCATCTAACTGCCACTCCAAATTTCCACAATTTGTTGATTCTTCGTTATGTTTCTCTCCAATAACCAAATCAACGGAATTTACCAAATCAACGGAGTATTTTTTTAGTGAAATTTGTGTCTAAATATTCTTAAGTTTTCGTTTTTGTATATGAATTTTGTTCTTTATTAATCATTTTGCTAAATCCTCATGCATTTTACTTGATTTTAATGCAGCGTAGGAGTGTGTATAATATACATACATATGCATGCATGCATGTATTTTATAATTATGGGCGTTGTTTCTTCAGGCACTTAAAGCTCTAATCTTGGAAAGAATGGGGAAAGCTGAAGAAGCATTATCCGTTTGCTTAAATGCGAAGGAGCATTTGTATAATAATGACGCTGTGTTAATGGATGATCTCACTCTTAGCACCCTGCAGATTGTATTCCAACGACTTGATCACTGTCAGTTTTGATTCTTATTGTTGTTTAGAATTATGTTTTATAGAAATGGGGTTGGATAATTTTCTGATGTCTCTGTGTTCTGATTCTCTTTAGTGGATCTGGCTACTAGCTGTTATGAATACGCGTGCGGGAAGTTTCCGAACAATCTGGAATTGATGATGGGTCTTTTTAACTGCTACGTTCGGGAGTACTCGTTTGTGAAGCAACAACAGGTTGGTGGGTCTCCTTGTGTTTTCCGGGTTTTCAAGTGGTGGTAGATGTGTTTTGATGTCTGTTTGTACATGTTTGTGTGACTCCTTTTTTTGGGATTTGCTCACTTTGTTTTCTTTCTGTTGACTGACTTTTTTTTTTTTTTTGGCCTTTTAATTGCAGACAGCTATCAAGATGTACAAACTTGCCGGTGAAGAGAGGTCTTTGCTGTGGGCGGTTTGTAGTATCCAGTTACAGGTTCCTCCAGCTTTCTTTATTCCCTTCAGAGTTGTTCGTGGTGACGTTATTTAGTATTAGTAATCCCTTGGGAAAAAGCATCATCAAAAAGTGAATGAGAAAAGTGCAACACCACGGAATGTGCATATGCAAAGACGAACATTTTTCTTAACTTCAATTATGATATATGATCTGAATGCGTTTGTAGTTTTACTTTTTCATTTGTTGGTTCATCACTCGTGAGTGGTAGCTAGCTCTGCTTTTGAGCCTAGGTTAAGTATTGTAAACGTGTAGTCCCAACTTGTTAGGAAGGTTTATAAGAGTTTGACTTGCGGTAAAGTACCAGTGCCTCTGTATCTGACAACTTTTTTATTTTTCAATATTAGCCTAAGTGCAGAAGCCTTAAACAAATTATGTTTTCAAAACAGGGATTCTGAGTGATTTTATAGTTTGGCCACTTTGGTAAGTAAGATTAGAGCTTAGATTGTGAAGGCTCCTCAGAAATAGAAATCTTTAGATCCTTACGTGTGTAAATTGCCAGGGCAATGGGGATGTCAATAATTTATGAGATGGTTTAGGGTGGCATGATGATCGTATTTGGTCAGCTGTTATGTCCACTGTCATTAAAGATATTTGAGTTGGAGTCGTATTTATTTATTTATTTATATTTATTGTCAAATCCTAATAATCCCCGAGTCTGCTGAGCAAGTTTGAGTTCAAAATTGGAGCCTTGAGCCCCTAAAAAACAATATATTTAAGTCCCTTGTCAACATATGCTTCTGAACTTAAATGATTTGGACGAGTCTTGAACAGATACCACTAAGATAATAGTTTCCAAATGCTAAATGGAATTTCTTTGTTAAGCTTTTGTACTGTTTGTCTCTGTTGAAACTTTGATTTTATTTTAGTTTTAAGGTCATGATTTCAACTTATTTTGGGTTGAACTTTTGTAAGGTGCTTTGTGGAAATGGGGGAGAAAAGCTCTTACTCCTAGCAGAAGGTTTACTTAAGAAGCATGTGGCCTCCCATGGTTTGCATGAGCCTGAAGGTATACATTCGAAGGAAATTTTCTGTTGTATTCTCGTATGTTTTTTATTCCCTACTAAAAGCTCGAAGTCCTGCAGCTCTTATGGTCTATATTTCAATATTGGAGCAACAAGCAAAGTATGGCGATGCTTTGGAAATTCTCTCAGGGAAGCTAGGATCATTGCTAGTGATTGAAGTTGACAAGCTACGAATACAGGTAAATTGTGAGGATTTGATAATTTGAACATCAATGGTATCACTTCTTTGCAGAAATTTTATATTTTGGCATTTATAGATTGTTATAATTTGAATTTAGGTTCTTTTTGTGACGAGAAACATAAATATCGATATTAAGAATTTAAAATATGTGTTTATCTAGTAGGACTAATTAGAATTTATTCACGTTTATCATTTGGTTATGTTTATCTTATTAACATGGTTTAGTAAGCTATAAATAGGCATCGTGATTGTATTTTCATTTTGGACCTTCACAGTTTTTAGTGAATATATAGATTTCCTCTCTATTCCTCTCTGTTCACCCTAAATTCTTCTATTTATGATTTCTTCCCTTAATTCTTGTATGTGGAAATTATCATCTTCTCCTTCTCTTTCTTTATCGTTCTTTAATCTATCTTGGTCCTACATCACTTTGTCAGATCATCTTGTCTGGTGGGGTTTACTGATTTACAGGACAAATCACTGATTCTTCTGAATAACTAACTTGCTTTGATTAACGGGCATATATTTCTCTTACTTAGAACTCTTACTTGAGCCTTTGTTTTGCAAACGTAGTGTTTTCTTTAACGACTCATAGAGTATGAAGTATATATTGATTTTCATTCTCTAAATCTCATGGAGGTCTTCTAGTTCTAAAATTATGGGACTGGGTTATTAGTACTCAAAGCTATTATTTGCTATCCTTATCAACTTGTGAACTTTGACTTCAAGTTGACAGGGGAGGCTTCTTGCTCGGGCAGGTGATTACAGTGCTGCCGCTGATATATTTCAGAAAATCTTAGAACTAAGGTATGCCAGTGAAAACCTGTTGTTTTCATTTTTTATTTTAAATTCTGGAATCAATTTACGTACAATATTTTTAGGCAGTTGATGGTAGTTCCTTATTTGCTGTTAGACGCCCAAGGCTTTAGTAGGCTTTAGTAAATTATGCTGATTATAAGCATGATTTCAGTATACCTGTTGTCTTTTTGTGCTCCATCTTTATTTTACCGTCTAGTTCTTTTTTCTTTCTTGTTTGTTCTTTGAATAATATGAATAATAATAATGAAATAGTTGCCATTTTGGCCTTAAGGCCTGGAGTTCAATGTTGTCATTATTTTTTATAACTGCTCCTTGTCCTCTTTACTCTCTGTTCTTTTCCATTGTTATTGCTCATTATTTCCCCTCATTTGGCAGTCCTGATGATTGGGAGTGTTTCCTAGATTATCTTAGCTGTTTGCTAGAGGATGACATATACTGGTCTGATAGGGCCATGAATGATCCCATTAATCGCTCAAAATCTGTTGATTACAAGATTTCACACTTGACAGATGAAGTGGTGCGTTTTTTGGACATAGTCGATCTTTCTTGTCCTTTTAGTCCATCTTTTTTAAAGCAAAAATTTTGGTGTGATAGTTGTATGTTTACTTTTGCAAGTTGAATGTGCAGTTTGATTCTCGGATATCAAATGCATCAGCTTTTGTGCAAAAGCTACAGGAAGATACTAATAAGAATTTTATAAGGGGTCCGTACTTGGCAAGTATTGAAATTGAAAGGAGAAAGCGCTTGCATGGGGAGGGCGATGATGGAAAGTTAATGGAGTTGTTGATGCAATATTTTGTAAGGTACTGAATAAGCTTCACATCTTATTTGTAATTCTCAATTAGTTTACCTATAATCTTATTTTAACTTGTCACTAAACCAACACTTATCATCTGTCTTTAATAAAAAAAAAGAAAAAAGAAAAAAAAAAAAAAAACTCTTCTGTCTACCTTATCTGCTGTATATTTGTTTTCTTGTAGGTTCTAGAAGGTTTCAGTAAAACTGTTTCAAATTATTAGTCTGGTTGAATTCATATAAACTGGTGCTTGTATGGATATATCGAGTTTTCCCCCCCTTCCAGTAGTTACTTTGGGAAAGTCTACAATTTCTTGCATATGATTTTTTTATTGCTTGAACTCAGGTTTGGTCATTTGGCCTGCTCCCCTTCAGATGTTGAAATGTTTCTTGATGTCTTAAGCCCTGAGAAGAAGATAGAATTTGTCGACAAGTTAAAAAAAGCTTATGAGTGTGTTCCTACAGTGCCGACAAAAGTGCTTGGACAGTCAATTACACTCTTAAAGATTCAAGAATTTATGGGAAATATGTTTGAGCTTCCTATCACTGGTGGGTTGCGGAAAGCATTTATGAATTGATTTTTACATCTTATTTTTATTTTTGTACTTTTATTATGTGATGGTATCCATTTGGAGAATATATGCTAGCGTTGATGTATGGTAATATGCCATCTGATCAATTGACAACCATTGAACTGTTATCAATAGAATGAATTCAATGTTGTCAATAGAATAATTCTGGTCGTTGGTCTTGAGATTTTGTTACTAATGTTACATGCTGTTATCACACTCATCGTATCTATATTTCTTTGTAGAGGTGGCCAGTTTTGTTGTGATACATATAGAGATAGATACGTTGTTTTTGTTAGTGTAAAATGTTTTACAGTTTGAATGCTGAAGTTGCCTATTTAATTTCGTTCAATAATTTATTCTTTGCAGAACTTGAGGCCCGTGCTGTTAAAATGGCAGAGCTTTATTGTAAAAACCTTCCGCTTTCAAAGGATTTGGATCCACAAGAGAGCATGTATGGTGAAGAGCTGTTATCAATGTTGTGCAATATATTGATTCAGGTATATATTATACAATATAATTTGTTATGAAGAACTTAAAAATTTAAATTGTTTTACGTACTTCCTAGTTTTGAAGCTGGTCTCATATAGAGCTTTTCATAGTTATTCTGGCGTACTGGGCATGTTGGATATCTTACAGAGGCAATTATGGTCCTGGAGTTTGGCTTGAACGTTCGAAGGTAAGGACTTGTTTTAAGTTTGCTACCTTTGGTTGTTATCAAATGAATTTGCTTTATACTTGGCTATCTGATCATATTTTGCAGGCATGTATCACAGTACAAGATCTTATTGCTGCATTTGTATTCTCATTGGGGAGCTCTTTCGTTAGCACATCAATGGTAAGCTTTCTTTTTCACTTCAATTGTTATGTATCATTAGGTAATTATAATACAGTGCCTTTGCCTTGTAAGAGTAACAGGAGTGGTATATTCCTTTTCTATTAGGTTTAAATTGCTGGATGTCAAAAACATCCTGACAGAAACTGTTTCGCACCACATTTTACCTCAGATGTTGGTTTCTCCACTTTGGATGGATTTAAATAATCTACTACAGGATTACCTCAAGTTTATGGATGACCACTTCAGGGAATCTGCAGACCTGACATTTCTTGCGTATCGCCATAGAAATTACTCGAAGGTATATAAGACATCTTTTGTGTGTGTGTGTGTGAAGGCCCGAAGTTGTTCGTGAAGCAAATAAGATGCTAATATATGATTTTAGGATTTATTCATACTTGTCCTTCCAAATTCCAAAATATGCTAAATATGGAAGGGATTTCTTAGTTTTAAATTGTCTATTACCACATAAATGTGAGTGCATAATATTTCAACGGGCACAAATTTGGATGTATTTGTTTTTACAATAATAAGCAAGAATAATAAGAACTGGAGGAGCTTGCCAAGATGGCTTGGTAAGCAAGCAACCAGTTATGTAGGCATCAACTCTGATATAGTGTTAGAATAATACTAGGATAATTTTGACTATTGAAACGATGTAATTTTTACACGTTTGCATATTACAGGTGATTGAATTTGTTCAGTTCAAAGAACGACTTCAACACTCTTATCAGTACTTACTCGCAAGGGTTGAAGCACCCATTCTGCAGCTAAAGCAAAGTGCAGATAATATTGAAGAAGAAGAGGTAATTTGTTTTGCAACTTCAGCATTATACTACATGTGTTTATCCTGTTTTACATCAAATGGAAAATGTCATTTTTATGTCTCCATCTGCAGGCTGTCCTTGAAAAGTTGAAATACGGGATTCACTTCCTTGAACTCTCTAATGAGATTGGATCCAAATCTTTGACTTTCAACGAAGATTTGCAGTCACGCCCTTGGTGGACCCCATCTTCGGAACGAAATTATCTTTTAGGTCAGTGGTACACTTTGTTTCTAGTGTTAATTTCCTGTCAAAACGTTAAGGGACATTATTATCTCGGTTTCTTTTTCCATGGTCTTTTGGGAATTACGTGAATATTTGTTGTCCAAATTTGAAATCCCCCCCCTCCCCCCAAAAAAAGTGAAAATTTGTACTCGTTTCAGGCCCATTTGAAGGAGTTTCTTACTGTCCTAGAGAAGACTTGGTATGTTATATATTCTACTTGTATTTTGCATTTAACTTCTCTGTACTCCAAAAACTTGTTTTGCTAGTAGATCCTCTCTTGCTTAACAATGTTTTCTTCTATATAAAGATATGCTGATATGCTCCATTATTTATCTAACACTTTCTCATTTGCATTTTATTTTATTTTGAATTTTCCTTTTCCGATGGCACCAAAACTAGACCAAAGTAAGGGAAGCAAGTGTACGGAGAGCTGTTGAGAGGAAATCACTTCTTCCTCGGATGATATATCTGTCCATTCGGAGTGCTTCCGCATCAGTCAAGGAGAACTTTGACGCCAATGGTTCAATTTCTGACCCTAAAATTTCCTCCGAACTGAAGATTTTGCTTGAGCGTTATGCAAAAATATTGGGATTTTCTTTCAGTGAGGCAATGGAAGTTGTTTTGGGTGTTTCTGGTGGCCTAAAGTCTTCTGAGGTATGTAATTGCACCATTAATGTTCTGTTGATTAACATAACAAACACATTATTCACTAGCATTTCAGAGTTGGTACTTAATCGATCATCATTGTGTTAGTTTATGAAGTATTTTCTGCGTGTCTACGAACTTGTGAAATAGTTAGTCAGCTCATTTTGGTGGCTTCATAAACAGTTAAACTATTATGTTTCTTGTGCTCTAATGGTATGGGATTATCTTAGTTGATAATTTTGCCCATGTTTGTTTCACCCATTTTCGTAAATGAAGAACTATTCTATCTACATAACCAATCTATATAAGTGTTTTTGTTTTTCCCATTTGAAATGCTCTACCTAAATGGTCCAATTTTGTCTTGTTTTTCCAAATGATTTAGTTTAGTTTAACTTAAAAAAGTTGATTGATTTTTCAAAAATTAGTTTTAATTTTTATTAACTTTTTAGAATAAGAAAAAGAAATACAAGCTAAACTCAACTAAACTTGATGTCCAAACACACTTAACTTTGCATATATAAGTCCAAATAAGATTTTTTTTTTTAATTGTGTAGAGTTTCAAGGTGAACGAAACAAGATCCATATTGATATATATATATATTTTCTGAACACATTTTAAGTTTTTATACTTTTTAACTTTAATAATTCAAATTTCTCACCAACTATCTACACATAAATTTAAATGTTTCCATTTATTTATTTTTTCTTTCTAAATGTTTACATCTAAATGTTTATTCAAATGACAATTCAAATGTTTACATTCTAAATGTTTCTATCTAAATGTTTTCATCCAATCTACATGCCTCTCCCAATCGGAGGCTTTATCTTTGATTATCAATAAAGATGTTTTTTCTTATAAAAACTGGCATGGGATTATCTTCTTATAACACTGACATTTAAATTTGTCATAGGTATTTGGTTCGGACTTGATTGATTGGTTAAACTTCACTGTGTTTTTGAACTCATGGAACTTGAGTTCTCATGAACTTGATCGAGCAGATGGAGATGGAAGTCAGCCTCAAACTTGGCAAATTGTAAATTCTTTGCTGGAGAAGTATATTCTGGAACAGATGAACTTGACAGAGCCTTCAATTAGCACTCCTTGGAATAGTTTTCCGATTCTGGTGCAGTTGGTTACTGAACCATTTGCTTGGCATGCTCTTGTGATTCAAGCCTGTGTCCGTTCCTCTCTTCCATCTGGCAAAAAGAAGAAGAAAACTGGACCTTCAGATATGTCAGCCCTATCTCAAACCCGTGATTCTGTCGTGTCTTTATGTAGTACATTAGAAAACCTTGTCCAGTGGTGTAAAGAGATTATTAACCGGCCAGAGGATGAGAAATTAGATTCTTTTCTCTCCTCTTTTCAGAAAAAAGAACAGGAGGGCCCTGGGCAGGTGTTCTGGATTCTAGAAACTCTAGCTTCATCCATAAAGGACATTGACCTCGGTGAGCAGATCTCCCAAGCATTGAAGTCGTGGCATCATGTTGATGTCGCAAGGAAAATAATAACCGGGAAATGTGGGGCAGTGGCTGAATTTCTTCAAATTTGCGAGTTGAAGTTCAAGATGTTGCAGAAGTTAAAACAGCAAATAGCTCAATTCTAAAATGGTCGTCATCTTTCTCAAATATAGTTTCGTGTCTTGGGGCCTGGCCAGTTGGCGCTTTGTTTGCTTCAACTTTTGTTGCCATCATCCACCAATTGTTCAAGTGATCCAGCTTGGAAGATGTTGAGATCTTGTTTTCGTTTTTGCTTAGTTAAACTACACCTTTCTCTAGCATTAAACTTCTTTCCTTGCCAGCCTGCCGTATAACGTGGCCTCCATGGATGACTGTGGTTGGTAAATCGTCCATGTCCGTAGTGATTGTTTTGTTTGTTTTTCCCCCTTCTGTAATCTTATGCCTGACAATGTACATTGGGAAACCGTAATTCTTTTCCATTTTCTTATTTATTTTTATTTTTTTCCTGATGCCGAGTATAATTGAGATTGAATACAGGCTTGAAGCGTAGTGCTGATGAGCACAAATTTTGTCAGTGTATTTTGTTGTTCTTAGGTTAAAGATTTTCGTTAATACATACGTCCAATCAGTGGATGGCGCTGATAGAGAAAGATGAGTTACATTGTTCGAAGGATGAGTTACATTGTTCGAAGGATGAGTTCCATTGTTTGATAGATCCTGCTCTTGCTCCTAGGGTCTATTTCCGTTCTTTTTTATGAGCGTCAATGTATGGTTTATATCTTATACCATCTCCAAGAGTCAACGCCAATATCTGTCAATGTTATGCCAATATCTAACAATGTTATATTTGTTCAAAAAAATATGTATTATATTCAATTATTTATGTCAATGTTTTCCATCATATTCTTTAAGTTGCCAATTAGTATCTCGAGAAAAAGATGTGGGATGCCATGATTGTGCACCATTTGAATGTTTTTGTTATGGTTGGTACATACTTTCTCTTTCTAATAGGAGGCGGTTTCAGTTTTCTAATTTTCTTTTTACCCATTTACTGATTTTCAATTTTGTCCTGCCAGTTGAGGTATCATTTATCTTTCTGTTTTCCTTCTCTCTCGCTAACTCTCTCTCTCTATCTTCCCTCTCCCCCTCTCTTGCACTTCTCTCTCTCTCTCAAAACTCATAGCCTTCACTCTCTCTCTCTTTCTTTTCTGTTCTCTCTTTTTTCCCTCTTTTCTCGCTCGTCCCTTTCTTGCTTTGATCTCACCCTGTCGCTATCTCTCTCTCTCTCTCTAACGGTGGTCGGAGCTCGCGCGAAGGCGGTGGAGGATGACGGAGCTACTGCCGATACTAGATCTAGCAGGATCTCTCTCTCTCCGCCCTTTCTCTTTCTCTCTCCTTGGCTAGATCCGATCTTAACTCGCACGAACAATTTGACAAGCGAAGACATCGGTTTACATTGATGCAGCATTGGAGTCACGAAGAGCATTGGAGTCTCCTTGGCCACTGTTAAGCTCCTGAACTCCACCTTCTCCAACCTCAACTTCGTCAGCAATGTCCAGATCGTCACTGTCTCTGACCTCACCAAGGGGAAGGACGCCTTTGTGGAGAAGTCGGCAGAGCTGAAATCCAATGGCATTGACACCATCGCTCACATCTCCGTTAACGACACTTTTTTCATGAAGGCATTGGATCGGGGTAGATAGCACTGAACGACAACAGCAGATTAGAGCTCGCACGTGGAGGAGCGACTGAGCCGGCGCGAGGAGGAAAGAGGCTCAAGGAATAGTTGGGAGAGGGCTCTAATCTTCCGTGCCTCCACCGTGAGCTTCGATCTCTACATCTCTGATCGTAGCAACAACAGTTCGGCAAGATCCAGTTCCACTATGTTCTGCAAATCTACAATTCCAAAGTCACCCATGGTGGTCTTAATCAATTCCAAGAGCGAAGCTGTAACAACCGGGAAAATTCGCATTTTTCGGAGAATAAATATACAATGAATTTAAGCATTTAAAATGTGAAATTAAGTGATTTAATATTGTTTAGAACTAAAATAAAATGTTCTAACAATATTAAAGGATGAAAAATGAGTAATAGTGATATTATGTGTGTGCACGTGTGTGCCACTCACAGTATCAAGAAACAGGTCAAGATGATATTATCTTGACATAAAACTGATAAATTTGGGTTCAGCACACCCAAATTAGTAAGGTTAGCCTATCAGCACGCTCAAATTTGATAATTGAGCACAAGGGTAATTTTTGACCGAAAATTCGCAGTATCAGAACCGGGTCAAGATGACCTCAGATGAAAATAAAACTGATATATTTGGATTCAGGACGCCCAAATTAATTAGGATAGCCCATATTGAAATTTTGGGCGAAAAAGTATATAAAAAACGGGAAAAAGGTGGAATTTACTCATTTGTCCACAAATTCTCTCTCTCCTCATTTCTCTTTCTCTCTCTAGCCGAATGTGTACAGTAACCGACCATCGGAAACGGTGTCCGTTTTCGACACCGCCGGTGTCATCGGAAAGCTCTCGCCGAGCTGAGTCCGATGGTGGGTCGACGCGACGGAGCAGCCGCCGGAGCAAGCCGCACGCGCCGCCTGAAGCTCGCCGGAGCCGAAATCTTCCCGGTGAGATTTCTCCGCCGTCCGGCCACCATTTGCCACGAAACCGGTCCCAAAATGTTCGTGGTGAAGAGTACTACAAAACCCAGGTGGTGGATCGCCTCAACACCGGCGGAATCGCGCTGCCCGAAGTCGCGACATCGCCGCCGTGGAGTCACCGTCGAAACCGCCTTTTCCGGCGATGTTGAGCTGCACCACCGGTGCAGAAATGGTCGCCGTGAAGAGGGGAGCAAAAGCCCTCAATCAATTTCGGAGAAAAAGTCCGGCACGGCGGAGCTCCACCGTCGCCGCCGTGGCCGTGACTTTCGGGGGGATTTTCCGACGATTGGGGCCTCCAAATGTGAAATTGAGGTTACCAATGGATTCCTCTCGTCGAGATCTTCAAAATGGACTACCCACTTGCCACTGTCGCCGCCGTCGCCGCCGGTCAACGGCCGGTCAACGGCGACCGTTGATCGAAAATGGAAGTTTGGCCCGTTGGCCTATTTTCGACGTTCCGGACGCATCCGCGGTGTCGGATTTGCAAGACGGGACCTCAGATATGAAGAACGAGGAATTAGGGTTTATGCCGTCGAGACCGGACTGCAATTCGGTATAAATCCCGATCCCTTTACGTTCCGCAATTTAATTATTTGGGACTATTGTATGATTTTATAATTATTGGTATGAAAATTATGAAAAAGAAAGTATGTAAAAAGAAGAAAATGGCTGTAATGGAGAAAAAAGAAAATATGTGATAATGTAATGATTTTACGTAAACAGTATGAGTTTTACGTAAAATCTAGGCCTCTGGTATAGTACGTAATAGAATTAGATTAGGATAGATGGTTTTCAGGCGTTTCCTAAACGATGGAACCTCAAAAATTAAGCGGAAATGCTGCCGAAATTTCTAAAATGGCACCAGGGGTAATATGGGAAACGAGGGGTAAAAATATGATCGGGAAGGTAACCCGAGCCCCCTCAAGGAATTAGGGCAAGGAAAAAGGAATGGGTAAGGTACGATTAGTAAACCGACCCTTTGAAACCCTAGAACGCAAGAAAAACATGAAACCAATTCTTAGGTTGGAATAGTACTTCCCGAGGGCCGGGAATGTGAAAATTGGTAAAATGATAAGAATTGATCCGGAAAAGGTCCGATAAGATTTAGAAAGTTAATTAAATGATTTTGGGTTTAGAAAATCCAGCCTAGGCACGAAAATGAAAATGTTATGATTAAACGACATATCAGGGGCAAAATGGTCATTTTGCCCAAAGATACTCAAATTATGAGAAAAGAGCCCCAATGACCCCGGAATAGGTTAATGAAGTTTGTAAAAGCCAAAATTGAGGTTTAAATTATGAAAAATCACGTCAAAGGTAAAATTGTAATTTTGTCAAAAGATAGGGGTAAAATCGTAATTTTTCAAAAGTTGGGGAAAAATTCGAAAAGGGTCATTAAGGTTTGGAAAGCTGTCCTAAGGTTATAATTAAGGATTATAAGATCAGAATTAAGCTTTTAATAAAATAAAAGCTATAAATGAAAATGTGATTAACGGACAAAGTTTGTCTGTAGGAACCTAATCCAGAAGCGACAAAGGACGTCGATGGATCTCAAAGAAAGGATAAGCACGCTATGAGTAAGTTCAGACATTTACCCGTCTGCAACTATGAACAAGTTCATCGTGTTTATATGTTTTGTATGTAAATGTCAAGATGTGATTTATGATGATGCTATAGTAATGCTATAGTAATGCTATAGCAATGTTATGATGATGTTAAAAGATGTGTTTTAATAAATAATTTATAAATATATATATGTATATATTGAATTACGAAGGAAAGATGTTATAAAAGTTTTATGAGAGTGAAGATGTGATAAAAAGTGATAGAAGAATGGAAAGAGTAAGAATAAGAGTATTAGAATAGAATGCATAAGAAAGAGATGAGGTATGAAAGGAAAGAATAGATGTTTTATGAAAAGTTTTATGGAAGTTAAGTTATGATTGATAGAGCAACGATGATCGGTGAGGAAAGGAATTAAGAAAGGGTATATTTTATGAGAACGAAAGGATAGATGTTTTATGAAAAATGATATGAAAGCAAAGAGTTAGACAAGAAAGAAAAACAATGATAGGTTATGAAAAAAAAGGTATGATGAATGTTTTATGAAAAATGATATGGAAGCAAAGAGTTAGACAAGAAAGAAAAACAATGATAGGTTATGATAAAAGATATGATGAAAGGATTATAACATAACGATAAGATGTGATTGATTGAATAGAACAATAGGCTATGATCGATAGGCTATGATTGATAGAAATATGATGATAAGATACGAAGGTGCGGTAGATTATAGGATGGACCAACCCCGAAGGTGCGGTTTTTATGTGACTGTGAGGTAGGTTGGCGGGTCGCTCCCCCTCCTCCCACTGTCCGCGCGCAACTAGGTACGTCCAACAACGGGCCCAACCAAAGGAAAGTAGAAAGAAAACAAACGAAAGAAGAGTGAAAAGAAAAGAAAAGAAAAGAAAAGAAAGGAAAAGAGAAGAAAAGAAAAGAAAGGAAAAGAGCGTGAAAGGAAAAGAGCGTGAAAAGAAAAGAAAAGAAAAGAGCATGAAAAGAAAAGAAAGGAAAGCAGAGAGAAAAGAAAAGAAAAGAAATGATACGAAAAGAAAAGAAACGTAAAGAATAACATAAAAAGAAACAAACGATATGAAACATAATAGAATTATATATGTGATGTGATGTGAATGATACGTTTTTACGTGATGTTATGCTAGTGTGTATGTTACTAGTTTTTAAGATATGAAATGTTAAGAGATGATGATAAAGCGATAGAAAAGTTATAAAGGTTTAGAACAGAAAGTTAAGAAATGATAGGAATGAAAAGTAAAGAAATGAAGAGATTGGATTAGAATGATAAGAGATTATCAATAGAATGATGGGAATGATTAGCGAAGAGATAAATGAACATGAAGAAGCTCACATTTTATATTATGTTTTGAGGGTATGTATAAATGATGTATATGATGTGTATATACGTGATGACATATATTCTAGTAATAATATATATTACTAGTATTTATAAGTTAATGAATGTATGTTTGAACTTACTGAGCATCTAGCTCATTAGTTGTTTATATGTTGCAGGTAAGCAACGTGTTTATTTAAAGTAATATGATGGACAACGGACGGATCTGCACGTGCCAAGGGACTGGGCGAGGGTATGGTACTACCACGAGTCTTTCGCTGAGCGTTCAAAAAGGAAGATGAAAGAAAGAAAGTTATGATATATGTGTTATAAGAGTATGATAGAGATAGGTATAGTATGTAAGTAAAACAAAAAAAAAACAAAAAAATTTGCTATAGAAATTGCTTCCGCTATAAGATGAGAACGTTAAGAATGAAAAGTTAAGTATGTTAAGTAAGAGGATGACGACCCACGAGGTTGCCAACCATCGCAGTGGGGCGTCAGAGTTTGGCTGGTTGGTATGGTAACGTACGTTGGGGGGGGTCGCCACAGAAGCTTTACCAGTTCATGGCCGAAGAGCAGGTTGTTTCTCTGATTTGTTATCATTCTATTATGGTTCTATACTAAATTGTTGGTGAATTGTTTGGTTTATTGAAGCAATTACTTTATGAAAAAATAAATTTTATGTTTATACATGAGAAATTAGGTTAGTTATATCACAACATTTCATAAGATCTTTTGGAAATTTTGTTAGTAAATAGTGGAACATAAATTGAATTTCTTCGTTGTTGCTTTTGTTTGTGTGTGTGTGTGTGTGTTAACAAAGTTGTTCCATGTAATTTTGCAGATATTACTATCCTTGGGTGTTCATTTTCTTGTTTAAAAAACTTAGTTTGATAAAATTTAGTCAAATTTTAGGTGCAAAAGGATTATTTTAACGGACTTTAAAACGCCTCAGCTTTATCAAATAGGTTAATCTCACATTCTAATCAAAATGTTGTTGTGAACTAATTTCAATTTCTTATTGATATTTATTTAAAGAGTTGATGTTAAAGTCTATTATCAAACCAAAGGGTGGAGCTAAATTTCTTCAGCTGAACTGGTCATGCTAAATGGTAGCAATGTTATCCTCTCATGTTCATGGATTTGTTGCTTTGGTTCTTATATTTTTTTTGTTGTCTATTAGTTGGGATTGTATTGAATGCTATCCAATTTCAACTTAGTCTGATAATAAATTAAATGAAAAGTGTGTTTGTGTTTGTTTTTCAACCCAAATTTGTGTTTAATTCATCAAAATTTTTTAAATTATTAGTCAAGTTTTTGTCTTCCACGTTTGTAAGTGTGTTTGTGTTGGTTTTTACCTTCGTCTTGTTGGTGGAAAAATTTTTTTTGAAACTTTCTGCACTAGGGGTTGCTTTGTCGATCAAACCATTTCTTTTGTCATTCTATGTTTGTATATGCAGATAGTTGTTGTTATTCATGTTGTTCCTCATGGTGTTGTTCAACTTAGTTATTCCATAGCTGCAAATCTTTTATTAGTCCGTTGGTTGCCAAATTCTTGCATTTGATGGTACACACAACAATAATGTAATTTATGTTTATTAAAGAAAACAAATGTTCAAGATAAGGAATTTTTAATTTTCTGGTTTCTTTATTAATGTAACTTTTATGGTTAATATAGTCATTTTTATTGAAAACAAAAATAAATATTTTGATAGAGTACGAAAAATATTCTTGAAGAATCTGTTGAACAGTAAAAATATTCTAGTAAAATAATTAAAATATTCAGGTAGAGTTTACTAAATATATTATTAGAATATTCAAATGACTGATGCCAAGGTCAGAGCTTGAAAATATTATTGTAGAATATCTAAAATATTCTAATAAGTTAATTAAAATATTTTAATAGAATATTTCACGATTGATGACGGCATTCGAAGTCGGAGACATCTGGTCGTCCATATTGAAAATATAAATATTCTAGTAAAATGTAGTGTATTCTATTAGAAGACTCACAATATTCTACTAAAATATTCCAACGTCTAAATCCGGTCATCTGCATTGAAAATTGAAAATATTCTACTAGAGTATCCAAAATAATTTAATAAAGTATACAATATTCTCTACTAATATATTTTGACGATCAACGTTGATGATCAGAGTCGGAGACATCCAGCCATCCAAGTTGAAAATTAAAAAAATTTTAGTAGAATATCAAAAATATTCTAATAAAGTATGTAATATTTTTTACTAGAATATTTTGGTTACTAGTGACCGAAGTCGAAGATATCCGACTATTCATGTTGAAAACTGAAAATATTTTAGTAAAATACTCAAAATATTCAAATATTTTGACAACCGTAATGGCAATCGGTGTCAGAGACATTCAATCATCTATATTGAAAACACGAAATTTTTTAGTAAAATATCCATAATATAGACAATTTGATGTCTTACAGATTTTTTTAAATTAATATGGATAATTTAGTATTTTATCCATATTTTTTAAATTAATTAAGGTATTTTGAATAAAACATATTGTGTTGACTACTTACTAGTACCTTTGAATGGTAGATAAAGAATGTGTCTACAAACCATGTCAAAATTGTTCAATAAGTGTCAACATAGTATCATTTATGTCTTTCTTTCTATTATCTATGACAAAAGACTAAGTCGCTGGTCACCGGTTGGTTATCATTTGGTATCCATTAACCGAACCACCAGCTCTTGTGGGATACCAAATGGTTATCGACTGGTAACACCTTCATCTGTAAGATATCAGTTGCTGACCTGTAATCACTCTGTGATAGGATACCAGTTGGTAACTACCTCCTTTGACAAGATACTAGTTAATTACTGGTCAATAACTACCTCTATCGGTAAAATACCAGATGGCAGTCGGTAACCACATCCTTTGGTAAGATACTAATTGGTTACTAACTGGTATCTGTCAAATTTTCAGATTTTATTACTAGAAATGGCCCTCCACTGGCCCAATAATTGCCGAATCCATTGAATCTTATGAATTTCATTACCAAATGCTAAAAATTACCCCAAAAAAATATCAGTGTCATAGAAAACAATAAACACCTGAAATCAGAGAAAAAAAATTCAAAAAGTTTCACATAATCAGAAAAAAGTGGTCGGTATCCATTGGCTTAAAAAAAAAAAAAAAAAACTCTTTAAACCTCCTTTTAATTAAATAGAATAACTCATCTTGTGAACTTCGAGCATTTTCCCCACGGATTCGACCTTAGATTCACCAAGTTTTACTACTTGGGACAGCCTATGCTTGGGTTTGCAACTTAAAAGTTGTATCACTTCACCAATTTGTATTAAGAGTGGTAGAGTCCAAAAAACAATCGGTATAATGAAGCAACCAAGCTTGGGATAGCTTGGTGACAGAAGAGTAGGTTTTTTGTCAAATCTCTATAAAAATTTTGTTTGCATTTCTCTTATCCTTCTCTCACTATTTTATTGCTCTTTATTTATTACTCTTTATTTTTATTTTGAGTTTGTATGGTTTATTGTGTTTATCCTTAATATCATTCCCCTAATTGCAATACTTTTTTATAGAAGGGTCCAATAATTTAAAAAGTTTCCAAAAGTTTTAAAAACACAGATGTAATCACTAGTGGTCTTACAATCTAAAGACTCCCTCTCTTTATTATTACCGATCGTCTTGCATCTAATTTATAAATTTAATTTGCAAATTCCCTTCACTTTATAAGTTGAATCCTTTTTAACTGCTAGCGCCTTCACTTAAAGACTTCATATCTTTTTCTTAAAAGACAAAAAACACAACAGCTCGTGTAAATATGTGCTTTGTGCTCTACACTCAGTTTTTGAGACATATATATGTAGCAGCGGCAACAACAAATTTCCAAGTGAATCTCGGATTGAATTGATTCAAATTTTAAATTGTTTCAAGATCTATTACAACACTTCTTGAAATACTTTGAAATTCAAATATTTTAGATTTTGATCGACAATCCAAATTAAGCTATAAATTGTTCACAATAAATGTTGCTAATTTTATTTTTATAATAAAATCGTCAATAATAAATCCTTCAATATTTAGAATACATGATATTACATAGGATATTTATTTGAAATCCTAATTAAAATAGAATTAGAATATTACCTGAATTAGAATTCTTTTTTTTTAAATTAAATTCCTAGATTATCTCCAAATAAGTCCACTTTATTATCTTTGATTTACACCAAATCCGAATATTCTAAAGATCTTCCACATCATCTTCCACACAAGTAAATCTTTCCAAATGGAGTAGCTAGCCAAAGTCTTCATGCAACTCACAACACCTACCTATGTTACAACACATCATAAAAACATCTAAAGCTAACTAACAAAAATTGTTTTTGATTTTTTCTAACAAAAATTATCATAAATGCAACACGTAAAAAATCTAACAGTTTCTATTCTATTTCTTTTTAAGAAACAAATATTTTTATTTCAAATAACAAATTTCAAATGTTGAGAAATAAATACATATTCAAATAGCAAATTGGCAACTCCTTAGCCATTCAAAATTATTAGAAAGGGTTGAATCAAACCGGACATTAATTAATTTTTTTTTCCTCTTACACGTCTTATAAATTTTTTGAGAAAATTTTACGTATCTTTTTGATGTTTCAAAACTTTCCTTTTTTGTTTTTTATTTATCCCCCTAAATCTTTTCTGTCAAAGTATCTACTTCGAATATCATGATTTGTAATTTTTATACTTTCTGAGATATAGAAATTAGAATAATAGTCGCGTCGAATTGTTTTAAAATTATTATTATTGTTTTTTGTTCTTTTTGATTGTAGCATCAGTGTTTTTCGGACTGAACAGAGTTAATATTTTGTCTCTTATCTCTTGAAGATGAAGAAGACGAAGTGTGGATCGAAGAAATCCACCGATGTCTCCTGGGGTGAAGATTGACTCCAAAAATTGGAGAATGGAATCCGTAATTTCTTAGTGTAAATTTGTTTTTTTGAATTTCAAGTGTGTGTGTGTGTGTGTTTGTTTAATAACTCAAGTGCGTTTGGATTTCATTCAAATTTGTTTTCCCAGTTTGTTTGGTTAAGTAGAAAGCGTCATAGGAAAACGATAGACAAAATACTGCATTATGTTCAGTGTTCCGTTTTGTTGAGTCTATTGTTATCTTAGGTGACAAATTGTGATGATGTGCCAATATATAAGTCTTGAGACAGATAAGACGACAGTAAATCTAAACTTCTTTAAATTAATAGCATAATTGAAGGATCATTTGTGAAAATAATCTAATTGTTTTAAAATTGTTATTATTATTTTTAAGGATTATTTTCATAAATAACTTATAAATTATAGACTTCCATTTAAGTTGATCTCTATTTGTTCAAAATTGATCATTGTGCCTTGATATATTGAAAATCATTCAAAATACCCTTTCCATTTATATGTGTTTATGATTTTAACAGGAAAGCCTAATTTATAATTTAAAATAATATTTTGTAAGGGTATTTTAGTAATTACGAATATGTTGCTTTATGTTATTTGATTCTTTAGTTTCTAATAAGATGAGAAAACAAAAATTAAAGAGAGAGAGAGAGAGAGAGAGAGGAAAGAACAAGAGGACCTCTATTCTATATTTTCACCTCCATTATTTGCCATTCGAATCGACCTTTTAACACCACAAAAACTTTCTCCAGTCGCATTCTCAATCGATTCTTGAAAAATGATTTCTTACTATTCAAATTCTAATGAGAGCTGATTAGGATTTTTCATTAATATTATAAATAGTTTGGATGGAATGACCATTTTAAATGATATTCTATATATTGAGATCATAATAATTGGTTTCAAACAAATAAGAATCAAATTAAATGAAGGTCTATAGTTTATGAGGTTATTTATAAAAATATTTTTTAGAGTAGGAGAGTAATTGCATTCATTAACTTTGTTATATAAACAATTTTTATTAAATCATAAACGGATGTAAACAGAATAGATTTTTCAAAAGATTTTTTATATGTCAGGAATATAATAATCAGTTTTAAATAATTAAAAATCAACTTAAATAGATCTATAATTAATGGGTTATTTTAAAAAATAATCTTATTTTTAATTAAGAAACTTATCTTTTTAAGATAAGGAATGATCCTAGGACGGAAAGGTATCCTCGAACGGAAGGGAAAATAAAATAAACAAGCACTAGGTTTGTGTACGTATAAGAGGAGTCGGGGGGGGGGGTGAGGGTGAAGGAGAGTTCAGCTAAAAAAAAAGAGAGAGAGAGAGAGGGAGAGAGAGCGGGGCTAAGGTTTTAGCCTCCGTCTGTTTGACACGTTCAAATTTGGAAAATGAAAAATTTTTCATTTCAAAAAAAATGAATCTTCTTAAATTTCCGTATCTGAACATCTAACATTTTTCATTTTTAAAAAATGAAAAAAGAGCTCTCTAGAAACAAAAAGTTTTCACCCACCCAAACAACTTTTCACTTTTAAAAAAAATTCCAAACAACTTTTTATTTTTCATATATAAAAATTTTCTATTTTCCAAAAACAAACACCCTATCCAAACAAACCCTATACTATCGAAAACTTAAAACGCTGCACTTCATCATGGTCGACCAAGGTGTGGGAGATATTAGTTTGAGTCAATGTACCAGGAAAAGGAAGAGGGGCGAGATTCTAGAAACGTCACCTGGGAGTGAGACCAAAGATACAACAGCAGCATCCAAATTCTTCTCCATAGTAGCATCTGATGATATCTTGGTCGAGATTTTTGTTCGCCTCCCTGATGCCCGTACTGCTATTCAATATAGCTCCGTCTGCAAGCGCTGGTATAATCTTGCTCTTGGTAACCCGAAATTTATTCAGAAATTCATCCAACACCACCCCAGACAATTTACTCTTTTGTTTGAAAGAAGTACTTGTGCGAAAAAATATCTGTGTTATTATGACTCCAAACTCCCTCAACTGGTTTCTGAGTCTAACAGTTCTCTGTATGAGTCACCGTCATCTGGTTATATAAATTTGTTATCTTCTCCATGGCGTATAGGGGGGGGGGGGGGGGGTTTGCAATGATCTGTTGTTGGTTTTTGGAGTAAGAGAACGAAATTATTACATCTGTAATCCAGTTACTAGGGAGTGGCTTACATCTGTAATCCAGTTACTAGGGAGTGGCTTCAGGTACCTAGGCAGCCTTCTCCCGAATTTTGTTTTAATACCGGGTTGGGATTGGTGTGCCAATCCAACAGCTCTGATAACATCGACACCACCCGATGCAAATTCAAAGTGGTGTTTATGTCCGGTAGGAATGATCAGGCGATTATCTTTTCCTCTGAGACTTGACAACGGATCACGTCCCCGGTCTCGTTTCCAGGGAAAGTTCATCCCACTTGCGGGTATTACCCCGTAAGTTGCAATGGAGTTCCGTACTGGCTAGATGGGATGAAAATTTTCAATGGCATTGCTGCATTGGATCCATTCAAGGATGTTGATGTTGAAGGGCGCTGTCGTTACATTGATATGCCTGTGCCTCTTGGTGATAGGTGGCCTGTCAAGACAAGCTGCAGTTATCACTCTGGCTTAAGAAGAGAAAGGGCTGCTTCGCTGTGAACATTTGGGAATTGGATGGAGTCGCTTCGTGGCACTTGGTGCACCAGCTTGTTTTGAAAAAGTCCGATACCAGTAAGATGCATGTGCTTGCTTTTGATCCAAAAGATGGAGATGTTATTTTTGTGTTATGCGACCAACAATTTTGTCGATACGAGATTGGGACAAAAAGGTTTCAACAACTCGGGGAACGGCCAGATAATACTCGTTATCGGGGACTTAAATTTTGTGCATATCCTCTCGTGCATCCTTTCTGGCCTTCACCGATTCCTGCTCTTCCATCTACCTAGAGTTAACCAATCCTGCAAATTTCTAGTTTTTCTAATTATTGTTGCTTTCCCTTGCGAGTGTGAGTAGTTTTAAATTTGGCAGATCTTAAATTATTAGTGACAGTGGAACTTTGATTTTCTTTATCACATATCTATTCGAAATGATATAGTCCAGTCTTTAATTTTACCATTCATCAACGTGGCTATTTTATAGTCGTATATATAATCCATCCATTGGTGTAATGGTAACACTTTCTCACTCGAGTTTGATGGGTCTACTTCTGCTTTCACTTATCTTGGTTGACTAACTGAAAACTACAAATCAAGTTTAGATTAATATGAACGTAGTGTAGCAATTATCTCAACGCTAATGTATCTTTCTCTATCCGATTCTAGTCTCCCAAAGCTAATGATTTAAGTAAAAAGTTAAACTACCTTAAGATTATAGTCATTTTCACACAAACTTGTTACTTGCAGGAAGGAGTTAAAGATTTCATGAGATTAATCGCACTCAAAATGGTCCAGTAAAAGCTTAGAGGCATAAAGAATAAGATTAATTAGTGTGTAATAATTGAAACAATTATTAAAAAAAATTTTAAAAGATTACGTGCTCATGCCCTCAATGGGAGCACGAGGAATTAAGGTATATGCTAACATTAATTGCTGCTTCTCAATCAGCATTTTCCTAAATCAAACAGACCGTATAATTGAACACCGAAAAATCGAAGTTAAAAACTCCAACATACATAATCCCCCACAATATACTGTTATATAGTGCAGTCCAGTGGAATTCACAATGAACCGCCAAAAGAAAAAAAAAAAAAAAAAACGAAAAAGCTCTTGAAAGCATAATAAACTGCAACGAACTCGTGCACGCTGAAAGTCCAAAAGATTATACGGAGAATCAAGCTCAAAGCACATCACGAAAGTGAAATAAAATTTTATAATGCCTTAGGCAACTGAACAACTAATAGCAACAGGTCCCCGCCAGCTTCTATCATTCAACAGCAGAAGACGGTCCAATAAATTAACATTTAAATAAACAATGTTGTTTAACGATTTCTCTTGCTTGTGATATAAATATTGTACAAAATACATTAGCATTTCAGTGAACAATATTGCCATAAAACTAAGCCTGTCGTGCATAGGCGTAGCAATCTCTCGCACGTCTGTAGGCATGTTGCATGCGCTAGTTAGCTCCATCAAGAACTTTCATCAAAGAAAAAGGTATAACAATAAGATACGAGCTATTCAACCTTACATCCTTTATAATTGATGTCAACCAAGCCCATGAGTAGCAACACTAATAGCAACTAAAATGAAAGAAAACAAATTGCCACAACACCAATGCCACCTCCGATACTATATGCAATCTGATCACACAACACTTTTGTGGGACAGAAAATAAAAACCTCGCTGTTGTTCTCCAAGGAAAGGATCTACATAAGTTGCTTCTCCACTTGTAGACCTTTTGGTTTTAGTTTCAAACATGTAAAATCATGGATTTCTTTCGTGCCAAGTGGAGGTTGGTTTTTGGGGCCGAGGCTGAAGTGGAATGACTGTGGCACGGATTCATTATGGGGCACAGGCTTCTGTCGGTATGCTCACTTGGAGGTCAAATGAGCATATTGCAATGAGGCCATAATTACCCAACAAGTTTTAGTTATAAAAACAGAGACAAAATTTCATATTTATCGACTTTTAGTTGTGTCTGTTATTTTTAGCTTGATTGACTCTAAATCTTTATTGTTTATGAATTTTGTACAAATGTTCTACACTTTGCTTTTTAACCTTGAGTTGGGTTCTCTTTCTTTAAAGAAGTAAAACATGGTAATTACTCATCATTGTTCATATAATTAGTGAAAGCCAACAGTGGCTATTTCTACACAAAAAGGCCATTTATTGTATATTTACTAATAGGTCACAACAAGGCCTAACATAATTAATATAGCCAATAAGGACATATTATGCGCCTAATTGATTGAGGCTTACAACCCGCATAGCCCCAGCTTAGTGTTAATCCAAGCGTAATATGCTAGAAAAGAGGGCTATTTCTACACAAAATGGCCATTTATTGTATATTTACTAATAGGTCACAACAAGTCCTGACATGATTAATATAGCCAATAAGGACATTTTATGTGCCTAAGTGATTGAGGCTTACAACCTGCATAGCCCCAGCTTAGTGTTAATCCAAGCGTAATATGCTAGCAAAGAGGGCCATTTCTACACAAAATGGCCATTTATTGTATATATACTAATAGGTCACAACAAGTCCTAACATGATTAATATAGCCAATAAGGACATATTATGTGCCTAATTGATTGAGGCTTACAACCTGCATAGCCCCAGCTTAGTGTTAATCCAAGCGTAAAATGCTAGAAAAGAGGGCTATTTGTACACAAAATGGCCATTTATTGTATATTTACTAATAGGTCACAACATGGCCTAACAGGATTAATATAGCCAATAAGGACATATTATGTTCTTAATTGATTGAGGCTTGCAACCTGAATAGCCCCAGCTTAGTGTTAATCCAAGCGTAATATGCTAGAAAAGAGGGGCACTTCAAGAATTTAATCCGAAAACTGTACGGTATAAGATCTTCAAGGACACTCCAAATATTCATACTACTGATGTAACTTCATCTATGATGCTTAGAAGTACAGATCACCTAGTAGATCTATGTAACTTACATGAAGCATAGGACCCTGGAATATATGTTGGGGAATGTCGATGGAAAACAATATTTCTAGTATGCAATTTTGTTATATATGAGATTTCGTAAATTAAATTGAATAGTCACTCGATTAAATTTGTTCATATCATCATTTTGATAAAAGGGGTAATAAAAGGACAATTATGTTCTTATCATAGGTAGAAAATTTGTTCTTATCATCGTTTTGTTGTAAAGGTTCTTATCATCTTAGCTGAAACGCCCTTTTGTTTTCAGTTCTTCAGTTTTTGATTTCTTGTGTTAGTACCACTACGATTATTATGGTAGTTTGTTGTGTATTCTGCTGAGTCCATTACTTTTTCTGCTTATCCATTAATCAGTGGTCCAGAGTGTTAAGGTGTGAAGACAAATCAAATAAGCTGAAAAGGAAAAAAAAAAAAAAAGGTTGTTAGGATTTTGGCTTAGGGGAGCCTAGTCCCACATCAGAAAACAAGTAAACCTCGAGGCATTCTGAAAACTAGAAGGAGCCGAAAGACTTCCTTTATAATTGCCCCAGTAAAAGAGCACTTGAAGCATTACATTTTGACTTTGGTTAAAATCCTTTCTTTTTTCTCATATTTTTTAGCGCAAAAGGGGTGCATGCTTAGGTGGGTAAAATATATTTTTGAGTGCAAAAGGGTGTTAGTTGATGCATGCTTAGGTAGGTAAAATATATTTTTGAGCGCAAAGCATGCTTAGGTAGATAAAATATCGAGAGATTGTAAGTGAAAGACTGAGAAACACAAGAGAAAAATTGAGAAACACAATTGAAATCTATAATCTCCTTCATCGTTATAATAGAATCTACAACAATAGAAACATGACATAATCACGAATTTGGGCAAACCTAAATTTTGGTTTCTTATGCTAGTACCACTAGTTGAACCTAGGTTTCTTGTGCTGGTATCACTATCTGAACCTAGAATTTGGTTTCTCGTATTAGTACCACTACAACTACTATGGTAGTCTGCTATGTTTTTTGATCATTTGAACAATTTGTATTTTTGATCAAATTTAGTATATTTGAATCACTATGGGATATTTGATATTTTAATGTGTTATTATGAATTTGTTTCTTTTTTTTTTTTTTTTCAATTTCTTATAAATAAAAATTGTAATGAAGTGGACCGTGGCCATCTCTCCGGAGTGGGAACTTTAGGAAAAAAAAAAAGGGTAGAAAATGGTAAAAATCACATTATATTGAATCACTTTTTATTTAATACACATACTAAAAAATTTGTTTTATGATTTGGATTTTTATATTGAATCACTTTTTATTTAAAATTATAAGAGGGTAAAAATTCTAAATAAATTAAAATAATATAATTTGTGCTCTAATACAAAATTTTATTTTTGATATTATATCTATTTTGTTACTATTATTGAGTTTGAAATTCTTAAAATTAAATTTTTAGTGTTTAAATAATTTGAAAATGACAGTGTTTATGATTAAATAAAAAAGTTAACAAATTGTTATCAGGCTTAGTATTTGTTAAATTTAATATAAAAATAATATTTAAGTGTAGAGTAGTTTTTCTTAATCAAATATTAAAATTTAGCTTCGACACATCAACCTGACACTTGTGTGGACAATTACCTTAATACGTTTCTACGTCGCAGGAAAGTCCAACGACAGACTTGCAACGTTGAAATTGAGGCTGCACGGATGCCTCATGAAATTGCTTTGCACCTTTTTAAATTGTCAACCCAATAACCGGAACAGTCCTACAACTTTGACCCACAGACACAATGCCAAGACTCCATAGGTTAAAACTATCCACAAATAAAAACAAATATCAGCATGAAACGCCTGCATGAAAAAACACGTTGCAATAGTAAACTAAAGGGAACAAAAAGTAAAATGACAAAATGGAAACACTTGATTGAGGTCAGTGAGCAGTTTACCTAATTCACGTTGTTGGGATTTTGTAATGGGCTCCAAGTACCAGTTTGTCATGGTTTGAAGGAAAATTTTTAGGAATAACTTTTATGTCTATCTGATGGAGGAGTGAACTGCTCTGCATGCTAATTAGGGCCTTGATTGATGTTTAACTTTAGAAAGTACACAAAGTAAATATGTTGACAAACCAAAACTAGTTTTTTTGTTTTTTTTTTTTTTGTTTTTATTTTAGAACTATTTGTGTGTGGTGAGACGGTGGGGGTTTGCTGGTTTGATACTACTACTCCACTTACCCAATTCCAATTTTTTGTATTTGATTTGTTTTTATGGTAACTAATTATTTGCAGCATTAGTATTAGAAGACATTGGTTTGGTATTTAGATTAATCATTAGATACTCTGTGAAACAAGTTATAATTCTAAGGAAAGGAAATCACTTAATTTGTAATAAATTATAATTACAAATAATTAAGCTAAATTCACCCAAAAAGTGATTTTCCTTTCCTTAGAATTATAATTAAGTTCAATTAGAATCTTAAATATGTTTGATTTCTTCACTAGATAACATATCTAAGAAATTTTTTTTGGGTGAATTTAGCTTAATTATTTGTAACATTGCATGTAAATTTTACGTATTTAAGATTCTAATTGAACTTAATTTGTATCATTGCATGGAAATTTTATGTTCTTTTTTTCCCTCCAACTTTGTTAAGTTTTCTTGATTACATGAGTTCAGATTTTGAGGCATTACAAAATGTATTGTTGCATGGATGTCTATTAGCATGTTTTGTTGGGAATCAACCAAAATTAAGAAAAATGAACTTCAGTGTTTATGATCTCATAACGTAAAGAGTGAGATTGGACTAGTAGATTTGCCACTAATGATCATGGAGCTGATGAGGAAATTGTTTTATTGTGTGAGAATTAACATTGTTTGAAGACTTAATCTATATCAATCTATAATGGAAGTGGTCAACCACGGCATTAGATTGAATTCACTCTTTTCTTCTACCAAATCAAACCAAAATTCAAACCTTACCCTAACCATTCTATATGATCATGAGTTTTAAAAAAATAATAATAATAAGAAAATGCCTTAAAAAAGAGAAGCGTGACAAAACTATAGAAAGTGAAATAATCTTAGTAATGCTTGTCTTGTTCCAAATGGCGTTATAGAAGATTGGATTGTTGAGCTAACAATTGATCTGGCATTTGTTAGCCAATCATGAGATGAAATTTTTATCTGTCAAACTAAATGGAAGCGTTGGAGAGAAATATTTTAAGAAAAAAAGGAAAAGAAAAGAAATATATCATTACTCCTTAAAGGGATAATACTAAACAGTTGCTCTAGATACTGTCTCTTAATCCGTAGATTGAAAACTCTTACCTAAATGAATTCGAGGGCATTACTTAGTTTACTATACTTTTCTCAACTCAAAGTGGCGAATTTGAATCGTATATCTTATTATGAAGTCATATGCAAATATACTATAAACCTAGAACCATAAATATACTTTTGAATGCCTACGAAACTACTATATTCTTTAATGCTTACTTTTCTGGCTCTCACGTTATTAAATAAAGCTTTTCTACCTTCTAGTTGTAAGACTTCCAATCTTGACTTATACAGCAGTATAATATTATGAAACTTTGAGTTGAAGATAATCAGATGTATACTAATCATTGAAGTATTTCAAAGTTGGTACTAAATAAAACACAAAACACATAATTTGTATCTAATTAACAAGTGATGAGGCTATATAGTGGGTGCACCAAATCCCCTTTATGGTTGGACTAGATGTCCTAGATTGTCAAGTATCATTTTTTTTTATAACTCAAAACCTAATTTTCCAATACATCACTCTGAAATTAAAATATTTAAGTTCCCGCTTTATCTTAGTATAAATAGCTGCTCTCCTATAGGTATATACTCACGCAAAACCACCTTACTTAACAGAGGAGCCAAGAAAGCAATGGAGGGTTCCAAACTCAATGTCAAGCCTTGCCGCTCTAACCTCTTACTTGCCATATTCGGTTTGCTTTTTTTTCTAGCGTCTTTTGCAGATGCTGAAACTCACTATCATCAGTTTGTTGTATGTCCTTGAATTCGTCATCATTTCCTTAACATTTCTCTTGAATTATATAGTATCCAGTTTGACAACACACTGATATATATATATATATTTTTTCTGAAATTAGGTTCAACAAACGCCAATAACGAGGCTGTGCAGAACCCGGAACAGACTCACAGTCAACGGGCAGTTCCCGGGACCGACATTGGCATTCAGAAATGGAGATACCCTGGTGATCAAAGTTGTGAACAGCGCACGAGACAATGTTACCATCCACTGGTAAAACTCATGCAGACACATTGCTCGTACATAGTAGACTAACATCCTTAAAAAGATAGCCAAGCTAATGATTTCCCCGTACTTGATCAAAAGATGGTTGAACGTTAAAAACCGAAGATTTTATACAGGTGACAAAGGACTAGAACTATGAGTCTTGGAACCCCATGAACGGTTTACCTTTAGGAATATCAACACTCGTAGGTGTACTAAGTTGCGTTGTGTAACTTGTTATAGTTGAGGTGTATTCAACTTCATGGTACTTGTAATTTCGACGCTGACGATTATCTATTGTCGCTTGTTATCTTTCAGGCATGGAATTCGACAGTTGCGCAATCCATGGGCAGATGGACCTGAATATGTTACCCAGTGTCCCATCCAACCAGGAGCAACCTACACATACAGGTTCACAATTATAGACCAAGAGGGCACATTGTGGTGGCATGCTCACAGCAGATGGCTCAGAGCAACTGTTTATGGAGCTCTCATTATCTATCCCAAATTGGGCACTCCATATCCCTTCCACGTGCCCAAGAAGGAATTTCCAATTCTTCTTGGTAACAAATGATCAATTACTATTGTTTTGTTTCCTACCCGTTTTCCTAGAATCTCTTAACCTTCACAGAATTCTCTCTTAAACGAGTTGCGGTAATTGACAGGGGAATGGTGGGACAGAAACCCCCTGAATGTCCTGAGGCAGTCACAATTTACAGGAGCAGCACCGAATGTATCTGATGCATATACCATCAATGGTCAACCTGGTGATTTATATAGATGCTCCAACCAAGGTTTGCCAAACTTCTCCTAAGACTAAAACCTTTAATTTCTGTTTGGACTTAGAAATTTTCTGTGCTTAAATTGTGATAACAAATTTGCTATGCAGGAACCGTGAGAATTCCTGTGGATTCAGGGGAGACAATCCTCCTAAGACTCATCAACTCTGCACTCAATCAAGAACTCTACTTTGCCATTGCCAATCACATAATGACTATTGTGGGGGCCGACGCCGTCTACCAAAAGCCTTTCACAACTCAGGTCGTTATGATTGGACCAGGTCAAACAACAGATATCCTCCTTACTGCTGATCAGACACCGGCACGGTATTACATGGCAGCCAGTGCCTATCAAACCGCCCAGAACGCTGCTTTTGATAACACAACCACCACTGCAATCCTTGAGTACAAATCTGCTTCCTGCAAGAAAGGGCAACAAGCTCCAAGACCAATCTTACCACGATTACCAGCTTTTAACGATACAGCCACTGCAACCGCATTTACCGCCCAATTCAGAAGTCCTTCCAAGGCTGATGTTCCTATACGGATAGACCATAACCTTTTCTTTACAGTAGGTTTAGGATTAAACAATTGCACACCTCCTAATGGCCCCCGTTGCCAAGGACCCAACGGAACTCGTTTCACTGCAAGCATGAACAACGTTTCTTTTGTACTCCCAAGAAGGACCTCCCTAATGCAAGCTTACTACCAAGGTATACCTGGTATCTTCACCACTGACTTTCCTCCTGTTCCTCCTGTACAATTCGATTATACTGGTAATGTGCCCCGGGGGCTGTGGCAACCATCTACTGGAACTAAGCTCTACAAGTTGAAGTATGGTTCCAGCGTACAAATCATATTGCAGGACACAAGTATCGTCACAACAGAAGACCATCCTATGCATCTTCATGGATACCATTTCTATGTTGTTGGATCAGGTTTCGGCAACTTCAACCCGCAAACAGATCCTGCAAAGTTCAACCTCATCGACCCGCCGCAGAGGAATACCATAGGAACTCCTCCAGGTGGATGGGTAGCCATCAGATTTATAGCAGATAACCCAGGTAAACATTCTTGTGTCTTCATACGAGTAAAGAAGTGTTTTATAACTACAATATTATTACTACCAAGTAGAGATTTCACTAACCCGTGTTTCTTGCTCACCGCCCATAACAGGAATTTGGTTTATGCACTGTCATCTTGATGCCCATCTCGTTCTGGGTTTGGCAATGGCTTTTCTTGTTGAGAACGGAGTTGGAGCATCACAGTCCGTGATACCTCCCCCTGCAGATCTTCCCAGATGCTAGATTATTAATAAAGAGACACCAGTTGTTAATTGATATACCATTAGAAGGATTGTTGTTTTATTGTGTGCTTTTGATTTTTATGTATTTGTTATGCCGAATTTGATGTCATTAGTTCAATTATGTGATCCAGAGTTAGATAGTGCTCAAACCAACAGCTTGATTTGTCATGTTCCTATGTTCACCAAAGATTGTTTTTAGATTGAAAGAAAAGGATTTCAAATTTCTAATAATTAGCTTACCACTTTCATTAGAGCGTTCTAATGCAAACAAGTCGAGGTCACAGACTTCACCAAAAGTTATCACTCAAGTACAACTTATAATGCAAATTTAGCCCATGGCATAAAGCAAGAGGGGTTATCACTTATCACTTGGAATTTACAAGCATACAGAAATGAGAAAGGATCTTCCACTTATCTTAACCAAACAATAGAAAATCCAAAGCAAGAATACTGGTATGAGAGTCTGAACACTAGCTCTGAGATTCTAGAATGTATCAACATCCAGTTTCACTATACAAATTTTGGTTGGCTCAGGCTACAAACTTTAGACAGCGAGTATCATTATGTATATTCTGGCAACGGCAAGAACAAAAACGTACACCACACCTCACACATGTATAGCTAGCAGCAGAACCACAAACTGTGCAAAAATGGCGGCGAGAGGTAGAGCTCGGAGGTCCTACTGCAGCTCTTAAGTAGGATGGGATATGTGGTGGCAAGGATTCCAGATTTGCCTGTTTTGGAAGGTGCACGATTGTTAGTGAAGGTGAAAAATAAAAAATTGCATAGAAAAAGATGTAGTCAGGCATTTCATTTTCGACAATCCAATTCTACCTCATGTAAGAGCTCAAGAAATGTTCTTGGAGCTTTCCTGGCCTCGAGAGCTTTTGCCTGTCTTGTTTTGCGCTTCATGCTCTTGGACTGCTTCTTTTGCATGTACACTGCAACAGAGGTTAAAGAACTTCAAGTCAAATAGATGCAGCAATTGAAAGAAAGGTTCCAAATTGTAACTTTAGAACAAAACTCAGATATAAAAATACACAACTAGACACTAAACTTTTGCCCTTTTCCAATAAGTAACAGAAGCAAGGAACGTTTCAGCACCTCCCCTTAAACTTTAAACTTCCACTCTGCTTCCTGAACTATGAATTAGCCCCTACTTAACCCTTTCCATTATAATTCCAGTTAAAAACAGATGGAAAAACAAAAAGGTGAGTAAAGTGCAATTATGTGATCTTTTTCTTATTGTTTTTAACATATAAACCCTACCTGACAGGGTTTAGTAAGACTAATTCTCTCTTTTCATCTGGTCTTAACGAAAATTCTAGTAGAAATGGTTAAGTGGTACAAATTCAAAGTTCAGGGAGGAAAAGTAGGAATTCTTAAAGTTCAAGGATAAAGTGAATAACGATCCTAAAGTTTAGGGGCATAGATGAAAATATTTTTATTTTTTCATTGAAGCACAAGATAGTTCTTGTTAACCAACTTTCTGAAACTTATTAGATAGTTGGTTTCTGCCGGTGAATATTCTACAGATAGGAGTTGGGTCATCTTATGCTTCAGCAACTCAGTAGTTATAAACGCTGTTTCCTTCTATTCCACCAACATCTTTCAAAGTGCCGGTAAGACCAACCCAATGTTTTACTTGTTATTAGTATCACCTTTCCAAGTAGAGTTGAAAAATAGTCCTGACAAGTAAGGCATAATTATTCCACTATAGTTCCAACAAAATCCAGACACTATTTCTCTGCTTAATATTATGCTTTACAATCTAGAATACCCAATAAGAATCCTATTAATTAGCTAAAGATTGAAATTTTACACCTTTGCCTCAAAAAAGAACTGTTTTTCTTTCCATTCTTTTCCCAATATTGTGTTTTAAAAATAACAACGAAAACGACCTTGATCGTCATCGTCGAGAGATTCTTCATCTTCGTCGTTGATCTCAACAGCTTCGATACCCGCATTGTCGTTTTCCAAAGCTTCAAGGCGAGCAAGAGCTGCCTAAGAAAAGCATATTTCCAAAAATTGGTGCAAAAATCGCAGAGACGAATCTGAAAAACCTAGAAGACTACACCCAAAAAAAAAAAAAAAAAGAAACCTGATTCCGGTTGTCGGTACTTGCAAGAGCAGCAGCCATTTTTGGAGCAACCTTCCGAGTTCGGCTTGACATCCGGCGAAAGGAGTTCGATGCGTCGTCGTCCATGGTGGAAACTCAGCTGGAAAAGCAGAAAGGACCGAAGATCCTCAGATATAGAGGATTTTTTTGGGGAAGAGAGGCGGGGAGGGAGGGAGGGAAGAAAAGAAAAGAGAGGAAATTAGTAGACGGGGCTCACATGTCGTTTCTTGGGTTTCAACTATATGTCGTTTTTTTGGGAACAGAGAGAAATGTGTTTTTGTCGTTTCCAGATTCGAGCTATACGTCGTGTTTGTTCTCACACGACAACAAAATTTGTTTGATGAACGACACAATCAAACTGTCACTGAAACGTGAGAATTTATTTATAATATATAAGTTAATTTTATTCATTGGCATTAAATCAAATATGAAGGGATGAAAAAAATTGACGTTTCCTTTTTTTTTTTTTTTCCTTCATTTCCTATACAATATGGGGCCACTAAACTCTATTATCTGTTTCTTGAAAGGAAACATATGATTAAATTGGAAGAAAAAAAATTGACTGCTCATTTTTATTTTTTATTTTATACGAAGTAAAAATATTAAACCAAAACCAAAAAACGGGACAGAGAGTCCATTCATTTAAAAATTAAAGAAAATGAAGTAAATAGCAGTTGTTAAGAAATATTTAAAGTAAATAATAGCTTTTCAAAATATTTAAAGTAAAAAACATTATTATATAAATGATTTATTTATGTTAAATTTATCAGATAAATTGATTTATTTACTTTAAATTTATCAAATAAATAATTTATTTATATTAGATTTATAAGGTAAATAATTTATTTACATAAGATTTACCTAATAAAATTTTTATTTATTCAGTAAATTTACTATTTTACTCTAAATATTTAAAAAAACTCATCATTTATTTCATTTATTTTTAAAAAACTACTATTTACTATACAATTTATTTATAAAAAAAAAATAAGAGAGAAAAGGAGAGAAAAACAAATGGACCCATGGCCCATTAATTATCCCAACTTTCATGGCTAATTGCTGGCATCAAAATGGCCCATGCATCACCATCGCCAGTTACTCGATTGCCTAAAAAGAAGGCGGCTCTCATGCGTCTGCTTGTGGAGAGGATTTAATAGTTTGCAGCTACAAAATAGCTACATTTTTCAGGTGTACATAATTCAATAACAAAATCTACATAATGACCCCTGGATTCCCATTTATGCATGTCTCCCTCAGCTCTAAAGAGTGTAGTTGAGGAGGACTAACAATACCAAAACTCCCCATTATCTTTCACAATAAATAAAATAATCAATGGTAGCATCTGTCCATAGAAATCCCTAAGTGGGGTACCCTTCCTTACACTCTGCTTGGTTGGAAGAAAAGAAAATAAGAGAGAAAGCAAAACTATGATGTAAAAGAAAATTGTAAGGAAAGAAAAGATTTGGAGTTTTCTTTTAATTGTTTGGTATGAGAAGGTGGGAAAAAAAATGATTTTACTTTCTTTTGTTTGATATTGTAAATGAAACCAAGGGATAAAAAACTTATTATTTCAAAATTACTATTTTTTTTAACGGACAAGGTCAATTATGTGATTTTAATTATTTGCATTGGTGTCAATTTTTTCCCTCTCAAAATCCTTCCACATTCGGGAATATTAATTTTGGTGGGGCTCATCTTAATATTCTTCCACCCTCCTTTACTTTCTATCTAAAATTTCATTCCATCAAACAACTCAAATTATTAATTTTTATCCTAAATTTCCTCCAATATTTTCTTTCCATCCACTTTTCACTCGTACCAAACATAACATTAATGCCTAATATACTCCAGCCAGTAACTTGGCCCATGCTTTAGTTCGGCCCCACTTTATATATATATATATATATTAACTTTGAATGAGGAATTCAACTTCAACTTACAATTATAGTAATATTAACAATCACAGTCCTAGTTGGAATTTGACCCCTTAGCTAAATGACTCTGCTTGGTCAGCCCAAATTTTATCGCTCGTGATGAAAATTTGATGTGCTATAAAGTAACAAACACATTGATTGAGCTCTCTTTATTGCCAATCACTATGTCTTTTTTTTAATCAAACTGCCTGTATTTAATTCATTCATTTGGGTTAGCATTTAGCAAGAATGTCATAAGTTGATCTTGCAATCACTCGCCAAAGATATTATAGATTAGAATATTAGGCCAAGCATTGGTTTGGGTGAATAATTGGTCTAACAAACTCTTTACATAAAGTACGGATCATGGATTGCTTTGCTGGTATTGGGCATGGCAGAGTAAACTTCAAGCATTGACCTACAGTGATTGGTACTCTATTCTCCCTTCAAAGTTCATAATCTTGGACTAACCACATATTCGAAACTCTCCCCAAAGCTTGACCTATATATATATATTTTTTATTTTTCGCCTGCTATTCTTCCTTAGTATCATGTATACGTTTCTTATAATATTGAAGTGGCATTGAGACGCTTTAAAAAGTGAGGAAACCTTTTCGTTATTTGAATGAGAACACGTGCTTGTTTCATTTAAGTAAATAAAATTTTGATTTTTGCGTATGAAATTTTTCTAATGGTTTCAATCTTACCTCATTTGATTAGAAAAATTACAAATGTACATGTCCCCACTAAGATAAGAAATTTATAATTATATTTCCATTAAATAGAAAGTATGTATTTTTATTTTTCATACCGTGCTCATTGAGAAAATTTCATGCCCATGCCACCCCTTAAAAACTTCTTCATGGTATCTTAAATTCAGTTTTAAGACATAAAATTTCCTTTCTACTCTTTTAATTAATTACTCATAAGTTAATATTTTAAAAAATTATAAATTTAAAAAAATAATACTTGAGGAAAAAAAAACCCATATTAAAAACAGATTTGTCCCTCACCACACCACTCTCCAAATCCACCCCCGCCCCCCTTCTACAATACCTAGAAAAGCAATCCAGTCTTTGGTGCACGGTCAGATTGAATTAACTTAAATACAAATAGTACAAGATAATATATTAAATTATAAATATGAAACGATCCCATGAAATATTGCTAAGCAATAAGCAACACCAAATTTGTACAATAACATGGTTGTAACTTGCAAACAAAACCTAACTATAATTCCACCTTTGATTGCATCATAAGGTGTAAAATAGGAATATATTCACATATAATTGCCTTATAGAGTGTAGAATTCTCATTCTCTTATCTCCAAAGTTTAAAAAAATAATTACAACAATATATATTTTGAATTATTTAATTAATCAATAGAAACTTTCTAGTCAATTAAAAATAGAAAAAGAAAATACATTTTCTCACTTGTGATTTGTAAGGAAAACAAATAGTAAGAAAAAAAAGAGAGAAATAGATAGAGAGAAAATAGAAAAGGGATATGGGGGTTTGAGGAAAAGTGTATAGGGCGTTGCAAGAGGGGGCGCCAAGTTTCTAGGGTGGTGCTCGGAAATGGGTGGCGTGAGGGTTTAAAGCGCCAAGCGGCTGTGATCTCATGCTTGGGCGGCGATCATCGGAGGGTTAGGGTGCTGCTAAAGGGAGGGATTTGGATAGGGAAAATCACTCCATCACAGTCCTAGGTCTTTTTAGAAGAATTACCATTTCGACGTTTGTAGAATTACTTTTGTCATTTTAGCTTTACTCATCCGGCCTACATTTGTCACCAATACGATAGGTTATAAATAGTTGTACCCTTATTGTTTTTTAAAACCTTTTAAATCATTCCAATATTTAAGTAGGAAAGTAAGAAGTTCGTCAACACAACGTATGCCAAATTGTGTATCCTAATTTTCCTAATAATTACCTGACAACCACCACAATCTGCATGCACTATTCAACAGCTCAGATAAAGGAAAAACTATTACTCACTGAAACCAATTCAATTAGTCTATGGTCTATACTATGAATTCGCTTTACATTCAAAATAACAATTAATCAGAGTTTGTGAAGGAATTATAACTGTTCCTTTAACAGCCTACACTGGAAAAAGGGTGCAGACTTGATTATTAAAGTCTTGAAGAAAACATAAAACTTGATGTGAATTACCATTATGACTGCAATAATGTAATATCCCTTTTTAACCAAATTACCTATTTTGGCCTTTCATAGAATCTAAATTTAACAACACTTCAGGCTTCAGGTTTTTCTCTTCCCAATTTAAATCAGGATTGCAATTATATAACAAATAATTATACACAAATCTGTACCATTCAATTTTTTTTTTTTTTTGGGAATATATATATTTATATTATTCAATTACCAAGAAGGTAAAATTACCCTAAAAATTACAGAAAAGGTAATTGTAATGAAAGCTACAGTAAAGAAAAACTTCTAAGTAAAATCCAGGATTCATTAAAATATTTATTAAAATAAAATTTGAAGTACAGTTATAATTCCCCCTGAAAACTTCACGTTCAAGGCTACATAATTTTGCATTAGTCCCAAGTATTTTTGGTCTGCCACAGCCACTACATTGAACAAATAAAACCTCATTCGCTGGAGTGCAAAAGACGGACAATATTATTGGAGCAGATCAAAACTGAAAATACAAGTGGGCTTGTATTAAACCACAGAATATATAAACAATATCTATACAAACAAAAATAAAACACCAAACAGAAAAGAACTTCAACAACACCAATTTAGCTTATAAAGCTGGACTAGAATTTCAATACAATTTTTATCATCATCATCATCTTGGATATCGGATCTCCTACTATTGAACCAAAACCTCTCAATTTCCCGAGATTGAGAAGTGCAAAATCTGAAGAAATAATTAAAGTGGGGGGTGCTGTTCAAGCACATGACTGATCAGTACATATATATCTTAACGAATGATGATATGATAAAAAGAAATCATAGCATTAAACACGGTTGGAAAGCCAATACAGGTAAACTGGTTTCTTTGTCTCCAAACAATTAGACACCCCTTGTGCCCTAAAGTTGGATCAACCTTCTCAGTGCTAGCGATCGGGCCAAAAATTTATTCATAGTGGCCAACCTGATGATCACACATTTACATTTTAAACAGATAGTGGATTATAATATATCACAATATGCAAGAGGAAAAAAAGGGGGAGATTAGATAAGATTATTTGAAAGAGTCAACCTAAACATCATCATAAAAATTTAACCAAAAATAAATTGACCTTTATTAGATTGCATTAAGTATGATAGCAATACAATGGTGATTATGATTTATGTATGTGGAAAATGAAAATAGATTCTTATAGCAAGAAAAGAAAAGAAATCGACGAGAGCTTGACCAGAAGAAAGTTGAGAAGGAGTCAACATCGAGAGATATTTACAACAATAGATACACATATATAATTGTATGTAATCTCCATTATTGAAAAGCCTGCAAAAGCATCAGTCAAAGGCATTAAACCCTAGCTCAGCTTTACGAAACTACATACCCAGCGTCTCTCCTCTGGATAATGACTAGGGTTTCAGACTGCCATCTAAAAAAGATGCCTGACCCAAGACACGAAAATCCCTGGAGAGTCCAAGAAAGTTGCCGAAAAGTTATTTTCAAGAATAAGATTTTTGTGAAAAGTGATAAGTCAAAACAATCAATAACGGGTAAAGAACTGTTATCTGTATGGCTTTGATCTCTGAAAATTTTTAGGCTTACTTTAGAGATGGCTGGCTCTAGCTAGCTAGGGTTTCAAATATATATTTCACAAAAGCCCAACACTAAAACCAAAGAGAGAGAGAGAGAGAGAGAGAGACAGAGATTAGAAGTCCCCCCTTAGTCAAATTCCTGAAGGAATTATAAAGAAGAAAAGTAAAATTAGTAATTGTTAAGAAAGGAAATAGTAGTTTAGCATGAACCTAAGGATCTAGAAATATGAAGAAAAAGCAATCCTCGGAGAGGTAATAATAAAGAAAATCAAGCTAAATCAAGAGAAAAAACCAAAAAGAAATCAAAATAACGGAGAAAGCCAACCTAAAAATCACCTCTTTGTTTGCCATAGAATATTGGGGAAAACGATTTCATAGTCAAGAGATAGATAAACAAGAAGATCAAAGACGCAACCTTTATTTAAATATATACTACTTTTAAAACATATTCTGATACTATATCCAACAATAAACTTATGAACAATAATATCCCAAGAGAGTTGAGAGATATGATCAAGACAAAGGAGAAACCTTTCAAAGTAAATACGGGTTAACTTGTGAGAACCAAGCAAGAGCAAGCACAATATTAGCACATCCTTCATCCGTGATTGTCAGTCTGGGATAAAGCAAGAACAGGCGGTGATCCAAAATAAGTTGTATTACTAATATTTTTGGCAAAATAAAGAAAGTAATTGAAAATCAAAATCAAAAGACGAAAAGGGGAAGCAAAGTTCACTAATCTCAGAACAAAGCATCCACAGGATCTATAAACACAAAAAAAACACTGTAGGCCAAAGAAAAATAAACAAATAAACAAAAAGACATGATACAAAGTTGATGATGTTCACCCCAGAAGCTGAATATAGATCGCCCTCCATAATAGTAAGAAGAAGCCATGAAACTCAGGATAGATAGCGCCAACTCAAAATCCTGATATTATTGTTCCTAAGCCATGACAAATACAACACTGGCTTAGGAACTCTTTTTGTTTTTATTTTTTTGGGTTTTGATCACGGCGCTATCCCTCCTGAGCTTTACAGATTCTACCTTACTTTGATCACTCTCTTAAATTAACCTGAAGATATTAAGTCCATGAGCTGATCATTTTTTTATACAAGTGAAGTGAAAAGGCTATAACTATACAAGGGGGGGGGAAAACAGAAAATAAATAAAAAGCTAAATTAAGACCCTGAAAATAGGAAGTGAGGAGAGCTGAAAAAGTGGGTGGGGAAGGAAAGGCAAGGGGAATGGCCGTATTTATAAGGGGGGAGGAACGTGGGGCATGGCTGTTTCTTGACTCGAGCTTATTTTAGGCTTTTTTTTTTATTTACATTAAAAGAAAAATGAAAAAGAAAATTGATTGTGATAACCTTTTGTGTGGAGGGACGGTACAAAGTTATTGGATTATTTTATTAGATTTCCCTGTTGAACTAATTCCACATACTTTTCCTCTCTCTCTCTCTCTCTCTCTCTCTCTTAATTTTTTTCTCCTTCTTACCAAACACTTTGCCGACTACAATAGTCATCTTCAATCCAAATGGAAGGGTAAAATGAGGTGACTCAGATTATTATTATTGTTTCTCTATTGCTGGTGCTCTATGAAATCTACTAGTTTTTTTTTTTTTTTTAAGGATTAATTGTATGCATTGTGTATTATATTTATTTTACTTTCTAATACTCAAAATCATTCATCATATTTTTTTTATCTATATAATACTGTTTAAAATACTCTTTCCATCTAATTTCATCTATAAATTTAACAAAATTGTTAATGTGACAAAGAATCTAGGATATAAAGTGAAATATGATATATAGTTTGGGGAAATTTGTATAATTAATCTATAATTAAACACATTTTAAAATATAAATATTTTTATTAAAACACATTAAAAAATAAAACAAAAAAATCCACATTACAAACCTAATAGAAATTAACTCCATACTTGCATTCCTATTTTCAATCTAAATAGCAATTCAAATACCAAATCTATTAATAAATTTCAAAAATAGATAATAGAATAGAAAAATAAAAAACTCTTATCGAGAATATTTTACAATCCCAATTCAAAAAATCAAATTCTTAACCAAAGAAAGTTAAAATAACCATGTTTAAGCTAAATTTTCATCAAAATTTGCTTTTCCCCACCAGAGTATAAAAAATCATAAATTTAACCCAAAAACATAAAAATTATACCAAAAAAAATCAAAATCAAAATTAAATCAAGAAAAAAAAAAGAAGAAAATTTTGAAAAAAATTTGAGCGACAAAAGTTGGGATTGAATTCCCAAACGAAACAAGATTGAATTAGTGGCTTCTCTTTGCAAGCTAGAAGACGATGTGAGTGCTCTGACACTTGCATACCACACACTTGGCTCTCTAATGCAAACTCAAGGACAAAAAAGATGAAGAAAACGACGACACAGACCACACCATTGTAGAGCTTTCCTTCAAAGACCTCGTATGCGCCTTATTCTTGTTCTTCTTAACAAAAATTTATGTATAACCTTCCTCAGTCCCACAAAAGGTGACGGAATCTTTAATCCAATAGTTATTTATCGTATCCTTGTTTGTTTTTTTCTTAAGTTTTATTCATTTTTTTATTAATGTATTTTAATGAAAAATATCTATATTTTAAAATATATTTAATTAATATTTAATTTTACATATTCTTTATGAATTATATATCTTATTTTACTTTGATTTTTAAATTCCATTCTATACGTATCGGTAGTTCTATTAAATTTTTATATAAAATAGCGATTTTAAACGATTTTATATAAATAAAAAACTACTATAAATAATTTTATGATTCTAGAGAATAAATTAAAATAGATTACAAAAGAATCTATATAACTAATCCTTTTTTATTTTTTATTTTTTCGTGAATCTATGACATCTAATTGTTTTTTTTGTTTTTTTTTAGCTGGAGCTTGGAATTACGTGCTATGTCTGCGCCTTTCAATGTTAAGGATCTGTAAATATTATTCTTTTAGGAGTTTTCTTAGGTTAGAAAATATATATTATGAAAATTTGAATTAAAGAGGGCCTCAACAAAAAGAATTATTAAACTGGGGACACAATTGAAAAAAAATTATAATACTGGGACAATTAGGAGAAAAACATGTACAAGGCCAGTTTTGAAATAATTTAAATGACAAGTAAAAGAAAAAGATATTTCAATGAAAAATATCTGAAAGTATATTAAATTTTTTCTTATTAATTTTTTTCTCTCTTTACAAAACAAAAGAAAAGCACCAACACCTATTTTTTTGGTTTTCCTTCAAATCCATTGAAGCCATCGGTTTTTCTTTATTTTTGAGAAATACATTGGGAAAAAAAATTTTCTAGAAGACCGCAAGAAAAAACAACTAAAATGGGACACATTTTAAACAAAGTACTTCAATGGGGAAAATTTAAAATATTATCTAGTTTTACACACTTAAAATATAAGTTTGTCCAAAAAAAAAATGTTGAGCCAAAAATTAGAGTTTCCCTCAAAGCCAAGATAGATCCATCTATATATGTAGAGATGGTGTTTCAATTCGATAAATAAGTAGGGCACATTTTAAGGGTGTAAAGATTTTGATAAGAATGAGTCAGAACAAAATGACTTTAGAAACATACTCCTTAAATCGACACCAAGACATGAATGAAGACTCTCCATCCCATCCTTACCAAATATACATATTTAATAGAAATGTATATATTTTTCAATTTTAATTATGCATTAAAATTCTAACTCTTAGCCCAATTCCAAACCTGTTTTGTTTACGAACAAGGAAGTTATACATAATGCAATTACGATCTCATGGAGGGTTCGATTGGTTTGACCTAAAAAATTTGGTTTGAGTTGAATTAAGTTGAAATGGGCATTTGTTGATGCATTTGAATTGTTAAAGCTAAAAAGTGTAAAAACTTGAAATATGTTAAAAAAAATTAATATAGAGTCTCAAAATTCCATGTAATTAAAAAAAAATCATCTTATTTGAACTTGTATATGTAAAGTTATAAAATTTTGAATTTTGAATTATAAGTTATAATAGTAATTATAAATAATAGAATTGAAGATAACTTTTCTAAAAAAACAAAAATGAATTAAAATTAAAAACTATCACATTTGAATGTAATTGGCATACCAAACGCATACTTAGGTCTCGTTTGGTGAACGCATTGCATTTGCATTGCATTTGAATGTAATGTATTGAATGCAATTTGTATTTGGAAGAAAAGCATTAGCATTGCATTTGAATGCAATGTGTGTTTGGGTAAAAAGTATTTGAATTGTATTTTAATAATGAATATGTGATGTGATGGGTAAAAGTAGAGAGAAAAAAAGGAGAGAGAGATAATATATGATGTAATTAATAAAAGTAATAAAAAAAGTGAAATAATAAATAGTGATTATATTTGATTTAAAATGTGATGTGATTGGTATTTAAATGAAATGTTTTTGAAATTTAGAGGAAAATTACATTGTATTTAAATGCAATGCCAAAAAAATACGTTAACCAAATGCATGTTTAATTTTGTTCTCTATGTCTATTTTGTTAGGTTTTTTTTGTGAGATTGTTGAATTTAAATGGAATTTTTGATAGATTTTAACTTCTTTTCAGTTATTAACTAATTGAAATTTTTGTATCATAATAAATAAACATATTAAATAACAATTTCAATCGTGATCCTGGCCACAAACCCACCTCTCCTTAAACAAGGATTTAGGTGAGGATAAGAATTGTCCTAGAGGACAAAAATGAGGATGAAAAAGCATTTTGTAGGGGATTTTTAGTTTAAGGCTCTAATCCAATTATTGCAATTTGATTTTTGTATTTTCGTAAAAAGTTAATAATTTTATTAGACACTAATTAAGATTATAACTTAAAAGTTTAAATTTTAAAAATCTATAACTTTATATATATATGATAAAATGAAATGATTTTTTTAAAAATTATATAAAATTTTAAAGCGAATAAAATAAAATTAATATTAATTTTTTTTAAACATATTTTAAAATTTTAAATTCTTTAACTTTAATCAGATACACAACTTAATTCTAACTACAATTTAAATTCAAAATTTTAAATTCAAACACAACAATCAAACGTGCAGTTAATTTCCTATTTGAGAGTAGTCGTGTTGGTCAAGTAATTAATTTTTTGCTTTGAGCCCAGCCAATCTCAAATTCTCACCTAGCCGACTAAACCAAAAAAAAGTGCCAAAAAGTTGCGGAAAAGATTTGCAGGCTCCTTAACACATACGATACGATTGTTCCTCAAGAAAAAGTACGAAATGAATATTATTTTTAAAATTAAATTTGGGTGAATGAAAAGTACAAATTGATAACTTAAATTATAATTAAGCGGCGGTTGGTCCAATAAAGCATAATTAAAATCACTGGTCAAACGGCTGCCCTTCACCACCCCAACATCAGTTGTTGTGGGGGCGAGATCGCGATTCATTTCATGCTTTTGAAAAACTGCCATTCGCCGTCAAAGGCAATCATAATATTAATGAGCTAACAATGTCGATCAATATTACAGTCGGCAATACCAATGTCTTTCATTTTCTAGTTTTATTTTATTTTTTTCCGGCAACAAAATTAAAACAATTGCACTTTTTTTTTTTTTTTGGGTAAATAAGCAGCTTCACTTAATGAAATGACATTTGCGACTCAATTCTCAAATCTCTAGCAATTGCCTTTTGTTTAAGTGCGCTTCACCACAGTCCTACGTGACGTTCCTCTTGGGACAACACCAAATCCGTCAATGTGATTATTAATACTATGAATTTCGAGTCCTTTTCATTGTCTTTTGCCTTTTTTTTTTTTTCTCACCTTTTACCTCATTGGGGTAAATTTGTAAAACTGGAAAAAATTTAAAAGTAAATAAAATAATAAGAAAAGAAGGTACTAATCGTGCATATGCTAGAGGGGCTCAGCTTAGTGGAGAGTGCAAATTAAAAGATTGACAATAATTGTAATAATTGATGATAGATCCATAATTGTAGTAATTAATCATGTATATAAGAACCCAAACTGAAGACGAAAGGACGTTTTGAAAGTGCGAATATTCATTTCTTGTGGTACTCAAATTCAATCTCTTTTGCAAAGTTACATGCACAATAACCATAAGAAATGTACGAAAAAAAATCCTTCATGTTCTTAATTTATTATATAACAGATCATTTGTTAAATCAATCTTGGATTTTTTTTTATATAAGATTCATGATTGTAATTAACGAAAATTCTGCCCCTCATTAAAAAAAAAAAAAAGGAATCATAAAATATTAATCAAATTTCATTTTTACTCCATGAAATTTTACTCCATGAATTTTATGTTCTTATAACTTTACCACTTGAATTTTAAAAACGGATAGAAATACTTCTTTAACTATAAAATATAATCATTTTTACTCTTTCTGTTAATTAAATAGATGAAATATTTTCTTAAACTCAATTATTCTTGTAGTTTTATCCCATAAACTTTGAAAATTGATAGTAAAAAAAATCTTTCAAATTTTAAACTATTAGCAAAAATACATATTTTTTCTTTTTCTTTTTTTTTGGCATTTAAAGTTTGAAAAAACTTTATTTTGCCACCTAAACACGATTAAAGGCTAAAATGATTAAAATGTTCATAAAATTTATTTTTAAAATTGAAATCATTACAAGAAAAAAAAAAGAATTTCTATATTTAAATCCCTTAATAGATTTTTAAGGTTATTTTGTAATTATAAATATTTTAATTTAAATTAACCTTTTGTTATATTCATGTCATATCAATTTTATCAATTTTAAGTTGATAAAATATAAGTGATTTTGTTAATAATTTAAAAGTTAAGAGGTATAAACACTGGTTTTTCAATGCTTCGAGATAAAACTACAAGTATACTAAAATTAAGGAAACAAAAATAAAATTTTTTTCAAGTCTTATGTGGCCAAAATATGAAACTAAAAATATATATTTTTGCTAATAGTTTGAAGTTCAAGAATATAAATATTCAAATGAATTAATTTTTTGGAGATAAAAATAAAATATTTTATCCATCTAAATAATTAAATAAGTAAATATGATAATATTTCATAATTCATGCAGTATTTCTATTAATTTTTAAAATTCAGGAGCAAAATTATAAAAATATTAAAATTTAAGGAGTAAAATAAAATTTGTCCTAAAATATTACATATACACATACACATATATACTATGTATGGTGTTAATTTGTAATACTAAAGTTGGCAGTTACTAAGGAGGAGTTTGGGGGAGATGTTTGGAAATATTATCTTTGGGTAGGACAAAAGTTATTTTGAAAAAAGTGTTTGGGAGAAAAAACTGTTTGGGGGTGAAAAAATAAAAAATGTTAAAAATTTTTTTAGAAAAAAAATCAATATAAATATTGTTTCGTTTTTCTTGAAATTCTATGTAATTTAAAAAAATTATCTTATTTGAATTTGTATATATAAAATTATGAATTTTTAAAATTTAAAATTTATTATTATATTTTAAAGATATAAATAATAAAAAATAGTGAAATTTGGACTGAGAAAAACAAAGGCTTGCGCGTGAGGAAAGAATGTACTTCAAACATTATTTTCCCGTCAAGGGAAATAAAATAGGAAAGAGACCAAACTAATGTTGTCGTCACTGTTGTCATGTGATCCAAGAACTGTCTTTTTGCGTCAAGAAAATAAAGGTCAGATGGATCATGACCCTGGGTCAGCATTCCGAAGATGACCAAATAGTTAAAATAGAATCAAATTTTTACCATTCGAATCACAAATACAAGAAAATAAGAAAATTATGAGGATATGTTTAGATATCTTTTTGGAGATATTTTTCTCGATGAAAAAAAATTGTTTAGAGTAAAAAAATATAAAATTATAAAAAAAATTTAGAAAAAAATATCAATATTTATTTTATTCATTTCGAAATTATTATGTAATTTTAAAAAAATCTTATTTGGATTTATATACATAAAGTTTGAATTTTTAAAATTTAGAGTTTATTAAAGTATTTTACATATATAAATAATAAAAAATAATGATGAAATAGAAAAAAATTGTTTTAGAGATTTTTTTTTAATCCCAAACGACCCTAAGTTAAGACCAAATAAAAAAAAAACAAATGGGAAGAAAGAATTTAGCTATTTTTCATATTTTGCTGCTTGTTTTATATATATAATATTGAGCACAACTATTCATATTACCATAAGTATTTCTTACTCCAAACTATAAAACTTTAATATAAAAGACATGACTTTCTCATTTATTATTTCTTAATATATAAATTATTAAAGTAACACTTACGGTTTGTTGGGTGAATGTATTGTATTTACATTGCGTTTAAATGTAATATATTAAATGTAATTTATGTTTAGAAGAAAAGTATTAATATTGTATTTGAATGCAATGTGTGTTTGGATAAAAAGTATTTGAATTGTATTTTAATAATAAATATGTGATATGATGAATAAAAGTAGAGAGAAATAATGAATAGTGATTGTATTGGATTTAAAATATAATGTGATTGGTATTTGAATAAAATATTTTTGTATTTTAGTTAAAATTATATTACATTTAAATACAATACAAATTGTGTTTGGCTGAAAAGTATTTTAATTATGTTTTAATAATAAGTATGAAATATGATGAATAAAAGTAGAGAGAAAAAAATATGATGTAATTAATAAAGGTAATAGAAAAAATGAAATAATAAATAATAATTATATTTGATTTAAAATATAATATAATTGATATTTAGATAAAATACTTTTGTGTTTGAGTGAAAATTACATTATATTTAAACGTAATATAAATTAATTAGGGGTACCGAACTCAACATTACTAAACCGTGAATGGTCCTAGTCCCTGACATGGCAATCGAATTGTTCAAATCCTTAAAAAATAAAAAATAAATAAATAAAAATAACATAGCAATCGGACTCACAGAAAAATTTCTTTTTCAAGAGTAAACTGTGTCAAAATTTAAAATTCAAAGTACAATACAACAATCTTTTACCTTTTCATATGTTTTTTTTTTCCCCATGGTGAACTACTATTATAATAGAGTTTAGGAGTTGTATTTTTTTTAATTGTTATAATTGTCTCTGATCTCTTGAATAAATGCTCCAATCCTATCTGATATGAGCTCTTAATTTAATTTATTTATGGGATGCTTGATTATGATATTGTCTTTGCATTGTATTTAAATATAATTTAATTTTTATTCAAATATAAAAATATTACATTTAAATATCAATTACATCATAATTTAAATTAAATACAATCACTATTTATCATTTCACTTTTTCTACTATTTTTACCAATTACGTCACATGCTCTCTTTCTCTATCTTTTTCTATCTCTAATTTTATCAATCACATCACATACTTAATATTTAAATATAATTCAAATATTTCTCATTTAAATACACATTGCATTTAAATACAATATACATACTTTTCATTCAAATATATATAATATTTAATAAATTACATAAAGTATTACGTAATGCTTTATCCAAACGAACCATTAACATCTATAAAAATGTGACTTCATTTTGTATTAAGATAGATTTTCTTCCTTGGGATTTTGTGTTTGAAATATAAGCACTTAAAAATCAAGACTATGTGTAATTTAAAAATATATATATAGATGTTACAATTTTGAAAATTTTCAAAAGACATTTGACACAAAGATTTAAAAAGTAAGATATAAAAAATTTCAATTCAAAATAAGAATCTTTTTGAATATATATATTTTGAGTTAGAAGTGATTATATCAATTATTGATGTTATAGTAAAATTAGATGTAAAAATTATTATTAAATTATATTTATAACTTATTTTTTGATAGCGATTGATGCCGAGAAAAATGAATATATTTCAAACTAGCAAAAAAATCTACTTAAATTAGAATCAACTTTCTAAACTTGTATGTCAAACATGACAATATTAGTCTTCACACCAAAGGTTATAAGTCAATGAGATTTTTGGTAATAATAAGATTAACCCTTATCTTGAAAATTTACACTGAGAGAGTTACTACTATACGAATTTCACATCAGTGATTACATTCATAGAATTACTACTATACGAGTTTCACAATGTATGATTACATTCATAGAATCACTACTACACCGTATAGTAGTAAATCTACAATACGTAATAGAATTCAAATTTCTTTATTTAAAAAAAAAGAAAAGAAAAAGGGTAAAGTCGTCTTTTGATGTTCCCCTAGTTCCCGAATCCTGCCTCAGAAACCAGAGAATAAAAGAAGATAATTACAAAAGTAGGAGGCGAAAAGAAACAAGAAAAGTTAAAAGAGAATAGAGGGTTAACGTAACGTGGGGTTTGGGGCCCCTGGGGTTGTGGGGGTCGTTCATTCTTACCCGTGGCCCAACATCTCTCTGACTCAGAGGAACGCCTCGGCACTTGCACCAACGCCCTAAAACATGAGTAAAATCGTTATTTTTTAGAACTAGGAAGAAAGGCAGGCCTAGACTAGCTTATGGACAGAAAAATATATATATATTTATATATTTCTCCGTGATTTTATCTTTATTATTAAATTTGTCATGTTCTAAAAGCGTCTCCATGCGTGTTATTTATCGTACGTTTGACACGTGTATTTAAAATTATTATATATTTGAATATATAATAAATTTTATTTAAATATAAAAATATTTCATTTAAATATAATCCTATCTCATTTTAAATTTAATATAATCATTACTTATTATTTTGTTATTTCTATTTTTTTATTAATTACATAATATATTTTATTTCTCTATTTTTTCTTTATTTTTACCCATCACATCATATATTTATTATTAAAATATAATTTAAATATTTTTCACTCAAACATACATTGCATTTGTGCAATGCTAATATATTTTTTCAAATATAAATTATATTTAATGTATTGCATAAACAATATAAATGTAACATGTTTACTAAACAAATTCTTATAATTACTTAACGTAAAATTTTTCATATTTACACTTTATAATAAATTTATTATAAAATATAATTAATATTAAATTCAATATTTGATTTTTATTGATTAGGGTTTTTTTTTTTATAATTATGATAACATTACAAATTAAAATACAAATTAACATAATATTATATATTTCACGCTATTGTTTTGAAAAAAATTTATATTATTGACATTTACATTGTCATATCTGTTGAAGAGGTCTTAAAAGACAAATTTTAGAAATGGAGTGAAAGCACCACCGAGTGTGCAGGTAGCCTAGGTTAGTGGACAGCGGTTTAACGTTGGGTGATCTTTTTATAAGATGTTAAATATGAAAACTTATTTTTTTATTAATTTAATATTTGATAGAGAGTATTTAATACTATATTCACATGTATTTTTACCATTAACATATTTTATGACACTAGGATTATGAGTTTTTTTTTTTAATAAAAGATATGATCTACGAGTAAAACTTTTAGTAAATATTCTTACAAGCGTATAAAGAGTTCTTTTAATAATAAAAGGGGTGCGCTAGCTAACGCCGTGTCTCATCAAAAATTTTGTTTTCAAAACACTTTAATTGATACTTTTTTATTTTATTATTATTTTTAATTATTTATATCTTTAAAATATTATAATAAATTATAAATGTTAAAATTTTTAATTTTATATATACGAATTTAAATAAAATATTTTTTAAAAAATTAAGTAGAACTTTAATAAAAATAAAATAAAATTTATATTAATAAAATTTTTAAATAAATTTTTAAAATTTTTATTTTTTATTTAAAATATATTTTTTAAAATTACATTTAAAAAAAAAAGATATTTAGGGGGTGTTTGGTAAACTTATTGTATTTTGATTGTATTTGAATGAAATTTGTTTTTTGAATATTGTATTTGGTTGAAAAGTATTTGTTTTGTATTTGAATGAAATATATGTTTGGATGAAAAGTATTTTAAAATTGAAAAGTTGATATGATTGATAAAAATAAAAATAAATAGTGAAATTAAAATGTTGATTTGATTGTTTTAAAAATATTTTGAATAATAATTATATTTATAATATTATTATAAAATTTATATTTAATGTAAAATTATATTATATTTAAGAAAAATTAAAATTAAATTTTTTTCTCCGTATGCCGCCTTATAAAACTTGTCCAAAACGGACACAAATTGTCACCTTCTTGAACAAAAAAAGAAAAAAAAAAAAAGGAGAGATTTCACAGAGAGAGAAAGAGTAGTAAGTGGGAACTGGCAAGTAGGTAGCGTAGGCAGAGCCCCCTTCTCTTCTCGCCTCTGCTCTGCCTTTTCAGTACAGAAAGAGAAAAAGGTCACAGCCGGAGCAGAGACAGAGCCACAGACTCAGGTCCCCAGGCCATATCTCTCTAAATACTCTCTGATGGGCTCAAAAAGCGAGGCCCCACAGAAACCCACCCTAAAAACAAAACCCCCCAGAATAAGAGAAGTGAAAGAGAAGACCCCCATCGCTACTTTTTATTAATTTTCTCCAGCCTAGTTTTGTTTCATAACATTTCATGTCATTACCCTGTCCAAAAGGACTTTAATGCCCCCCTCTCCCCTAGAGGGCGATAGGTCTGACCCCCCGTCGGCATTAACTGCAGGTGTATTTCGATTCCTGAGTTTGCTCCTCATCGGGAAAAGAGTAAAGTACTAAATCAATTTATCCATTCCGCGAGAGGATAACGTTCACGTTACATCCAAATAAAATATAATTTTAACTTACGAAGACGTTTAAATATAATTTTTTTTAGTGTTAGATTTGATTAATAAGTATTTATTTTATATTTAAATAAAATATATATTTAAATAAAAATTATTTTAGAATTAAAAAATTAATATAATTAAGAAAAATAAAAATAAAGAGTTAGAATTAAAAAATTAACATGATTATTTTAAAATATTTTTAAATAGTAATTATTTTTATAATACTGTTCAAATAATTATATTTGAATGTAAAGTCTTATGTTGAGTATAAAATTGATTTTCGTAACACCAAAAAAAATTCTCCAAACAAAACATAAATATGAACATATTTCATTTAAATATTAAGGGGACATTTGGTAAAAATATTTCACTTTAACTTCATTCAAATACAATATAATTTTACACCAAACACAAATTTTACAACAGTACTACGAAAACAATTACTATTCAAAACATTTTTAAAACAATCACATCAACTTTTCAACTTTATTATTTATCTCTACTTTTACTAATCACATCAACTTTTCAACTCTAAAATACTTTTCATCGAAACACACATTTCATTCAAATACAAAACAAATACTTTTCAACCAAATACAACATTTAAAAAACAAATTTCATTCAAATACAATCAAAATACAATGCGTTTACCAAACGACCCCTAATTATATTATATTATATTTTAAATTTAATATAATTATTATTTATTAATCATATTATATTTTTTTTCTTTTTATTTATCACGTCATATATTAATTATTAAAATACAATTTAAATACTTTTTACTCAAACATATATTTCATTTAAATACAATACAAATATTTTTCTTTCAAATACAAATTATATTTATCACATTATATTTAAACACAATACAAACATAATATATTTATATATATATTAATTCACATATTTAAATTTAAATTTTTTAAATTAAATTTTATTATCTTTTTAAATAAATAAAAATTATGATTAAATTAATTAATTTAAATTTTAAAAACAAATTATATTCAAATACAATTAAACATAATAGATTTACTAAACATTTGAAATTTAACTATTTTTTTAATAAATTTTTTATTATTTTAATATAATTTTCAATATAAAATAAAATAAAATATTTATATATTTATATCTCTTTTATTTGTTTATTATATTATATTTATATTATATTTTAATATAATATAATTTTTATTTAAATATAAATATATTATATTAATCATATTATATTTTAAATTTAATAAAATCACTATTTATCATTTTATTTTTTCAATTACCTTATCAATCATATTATATATATATTTTTATTTTTTTATTTTTATTAATCAAATCACATATAATATAATTTAAATATTTTTTATCTAAATGTACATTACGTTTAAATATAATATAAACATTTTATATCTAAACATATATTATATTTAATATATTACCTAAACATCCTATTAATATTTAATTTTAAATTAAATCAATCATTTAAACAAATATTAAAATTAAAAACGATTGATATTTTTATTTAGATAATTTAAAAAAGATTATAATAATAACAATTAAAAATAAAAATTATGGAAAAAAATAAGAAAATACTGTATTAATTTTTAGGGGTGTTTGTTTTCAGTTCTGAAGATATTTAAAATCATTTTTTTTTAAATTTCATCACTTTTCATTATTTATATCTTAAAAATGCTATAAAAAATTTTAAATTTTAAAAATTTATAATTTTGTACATACAAATCTAAATGAGATAATTTTTTTTAAATTATATAAAATTTTAAGAAAAACGAAACAATATCAATATTGATATATTTTTAAAAAAAATTAAAATTTTTTATTCTTTCACCTTAAATAATTTTTTTCTCTCAAACTTATTTTCTAAAACAACTTTTTTCCCACTTAAAAATACCGGACATCTTGCCCTAACATCCCTTAACGGATCTTCAAACAAACCCAAATGGTTGATGAACCCGAGTAGGCAGTGCATTTGGCCGCTAACTTGATGAGAGAGTTGTCATGCGAATTATTAATTAAAATGGGACCCACAATTTTTTCATTTTACATTTTTCTAAAAATTATTTTTCTTTTTTTTTATCTCTGATATTTCCTCTCTCTCTTTCCAAACATCTCTGTCTCTCTTCAAACCCAATTCCTTCTGCATGCATGGGGAAGGAGATGGAGAGGTTCGTGGTGAGTGCGGAGCTGCTGAACCAACCGGTGTTGGTGGAGCTTCTGGAGAAGTCGGCGCAAGAGTACGGCTACGAGCAGAAAGGCGTTCTCCGCATCCACTGCCATGCCCTCCTCTTCGAGCGCCTTCTAGAAGCTCTCCGCCTCGGCCTCCCACCTCACTCCCCTCTTCTCCGCGTCATCTTTGCTGACCACGATTCAGCTCAAATCCTCGTCTCCTGATCTTACCCACCAGCACCAACATCTTCATCATCACCGCCGTCCATTTTTTTCCTCCTCCTTTTTCTCTTTCTGTAGATCTTCGGTGGGGTGAGATTCTTTTTGGGAGTTTTGATCCTGTAAATACACTTCTCGATCGGAAGAAGAGGAAGATGACGAAGGATTTTTAGTTTTTTTTGTTGGTTACGGTGTAAAAGAAAAGATACTCGACTTGTAGTTCCAGTTTGCTCTTTGTTACTGAAACAGCAGTGTTCGAAAAACAGACAATTTTTTTTTAGTTTGCCCTTTTTTTCTTTTGGTCCAATTTTTTTTTTTGTATATATGGTGTTTGAAATGGCGCAAAGGATGGGAAACTGGAGGAAAGTTGAGTGCGATCTCGATTATTCTGGCCTCCTCTGAACTGCAATTTTGTTGTCTGTTCGAATCCTGATTAATTCAAAAGGACAAAACATGACGAAAAATTTCCGTCAGCTGCCAACTCAAATGGATTTGGAACATATCTGGAGTAGTTTATTGTTTTTTTTTTTTTTGAATTCTTAAAATTTTCAGAGAAAAAGGATATTCTTAGTCCGTTTGGACAACGCTTTTTTTATTATATTTAAATATAATATATTTTTTTAAATATAAAAATATTTTATTTAAATATTAATCATATTATATTTTAAATTTAATACAATAATTATTTTTTATTTTTTTATTTTATATCATATTTTTTTTTATTTTTATATATCACATTATATATTTATTATTAAAATATAATTTAAATATTTTTTATTTAAATACATATTATATTTAAATATAATATTAATATTTTTTTAAAATATAATTTACAATAAAAAAATACGTTGGTAAAACGCGGGTAAAGTATATCCTTTTCGTGTGAAAATTTTAAGAATCGAAAAAAAGAAAGAAACAACAAACTACTCCAGGTAGATTTCTTTATCTGATAAAGTTCTAAGAATGACTGGCAAGAGAAAGAATAAAAGTGCGTTGAAAAAAACAAAGAAGGTGAGGCCTTCTTCAAAAGGGGCAAGGACTCGGGCATACTGGAATTTTATTTAAGAGATAAAAAAGAATTAAAATAATAAAAATTGAAAAAAAAAAAAAAGAGATAAAAGATATTGTAACTGAAGGTTGGTGGATTGGAAACTAATCCGAAGAAATTTGGATACCGTAAGAGGAAGTGGGTTTGAAGAGAGAGAGAGAGAGGGGGGAGAAAATAAAAATAAAAAATCATGGATCCTGTATTAATTAATTATTAATAATTAATGGTATGTTTAGATAATTAATAATTAATGAGATGTTTGGATAATAAATTATTTTTAAAAATAAAATATTGTTTGAATTTTTTTTAAATAAAATATTGTTTAGATAGGTAAAATTTTATTTTATTTAAAGACAATTTTTTTATTTTTAAAAATAAAAAATTTTAAATGTTTAGATATAAAAATTTAAGAATATTTATTTTTTTAAAATAAATTTATTTTTATTTTTTAAAACCAAACTCTCAAATAAATATAATATAAGTATTGTTATTGATTATTGGTGATAATAAGAATCATTTATTAGGAGAAGATAGATTTTATAACATAAGATTTATTTATTTTTATTAACGATAATGTCTAATATCCGTACTTTTTAAAGTATTTTTATTAAGATATGTTCAAATTTATGAGTTTAAATTTAAAATTTAATTTTATATTTTTTTAAATTAATAAAAATTATAATTTAATATATTAATTTTAATAATAAAACATCAATTTATATTTATTTCAAATTTAACAATTATTCCGATATATATTTAGAATTTATTTAATTTGTTGATTTAATTTAATTTAATATTTTAATGAAATTAAATTATTTAAATTAATATATTAATTTAATTTTATAAAGTTATTTTTATTATTATTTTCTTTATTTTTATTATTTTAATATATTCTTTAATATAAATTATTTTTATTTTTATAATCTTTAAAATAAATTAAATTAATGAATTAAACGCACGTTTTGTAATTCCAATAACACTCTCTGACCTAGTCAAGTTGGCGTCCAAATCAGCTGCCAACTAGCTTTACTCTTGGGAAAAACAAAGAGTCTGGGCATTTTGGTAAATACGAGGTCGCTTTATTCGCTTGCCCAGCTCCAGCTGCAGCGGCTGCGATGCAAAGTGCGCAGTGAGAGCGCTCTGCCCGGGGCTTGCTGCCTGCTGCCACTACAGCAGCTTCTTCTTCTACTCTCTTGACCTTCAGCATCTGCCCTCTTTTCTGCTTTGACCCTCCTCTGCCCAAAAAGCTAAAATCCACCCTTTTTTTAATTTTTGTTATGCAATTCTTCTTATTTGTTAAAGATTCATTCAGTAATGGTTTATTAATATATTATATTTTAATTATGTTTAAATATAATTTTTTAAATATTATATTTGATTAAAAAATATTTATTTTATATTTAAATAATATATATATTTAAATAAAAAGTATTTTAAAATTAAAAAGTTAATGTAATTAGTATAAATATAGATAAATAGTTATAATTAAAAAGTTAATATAATTGTTTTTATAAAATTTTTAAATAGTAATTATTTTTATAAACCTGTTGAAAATGATTATATTTGAATGTAAAACTTTATATTTTGTATAAAATTAATTTTCGTAATGTTAAAATATATTTTTTCAACTTAGCATTAATCGGTTTGATAAGATCTAGCTTCGTTTATGAGCTAATTATATTTATGTTTCTTTTAAATATAATATATTAAATATAATTTATATTTAAAAAAATATTAATATTATATTTAAATATAATATATATTTAGGTGAAAAAATAATAAATATATAATATGATTAATAAAAATAATTAAAAATAATAATATATAATAATTATATTAAGATTAAAATATGATATAATTAATATTTAAATAAAATATTTTTATATTTAAATATAATTAAAATTAAATGCTTTTTCATACATCACACTACTTTCTTTATTATTAATATTATTATTGAAAAAATGTTATGGACACTGTATAATGTGTTTGGAATATACCTTCATTTTACATATTATATTAATGTAAACTAATGCAGATTTGTACACTACATGAGACAACGTTTTACTCACATTATATTACAATATAATACACTGAATATAATAAAAATTTAGATATTTTATATTTATATTATATTTAAATATATTATATATTTAGATATATTATATTTATATTATATTTAAATATATAATGTGATTGATAAAAGTAGATAAAAAAATAAAAGAAAAAAATGTAATGTAATTGAAAAAAGTAAAATGAAAATAAATGATAAATAATGCTTATATTAGATTCAAAATTTAAAAATATTTGTATATGAATATAATACTTAATGATTCAAACAAAAATTATGTTACATTTTAACGTAATACTAATTGAATGGTTGATTCAAACACCCTTTATATATTTCATCCTAATACAAATATATTTGAACAGTAAATAAACTCCAAACAGTATTGTTTATCTATTCTATTTTTTTTATCTAGTTTTATCAATCATATACATACTCTTTCTATCAATGCATATTAAAATAACTATTTAAATGTAAGCAACCCAAGAAAACATGTTATTTGAATATAATGTATAAAAAGACATCCAAATTGCATATTGTGTTATGTATATTAAATTGAAATACAAATATAAAATAAAATAACTATAATTTTAATATTAACTTTTAACTTTTAAGTGTCAAACTATATGATGTAAATCGTTATTATTAAACATTAATATAACAATTAAATTACATCGATGATTATAAAATAATGACAACTCACTCCAACATGAGTTCATATAAAGAAAATTAAGACTAGAGTTATAACACATTTTGTCCTTAGCATTACTTTATTATTATTGCTATAAGCTTTTGGAGAATTCTACCTTTGCATACAAAAAATATATAAATAAATAATGTACTATACAAACCGTATCTTTGTTTCATTATTAGTACTGTTATCATAGTTCTCAAATTAGTTTTTTACCGACTCTTTTATAATTAAAAGCAATTTTATATCATACATTATAAATTTCTTTCTAAAATACTTATAGATTAAACTTTATAAAAAATATCCAATGGGTATAATTATTCCATTTGCCATTAACTCTGTTATAATAGGTGAAAAAATATTTTTTTATATTTTTCACTTTTATATTTAAATAAATAGTTTAATGAATATTATAATAAATATATATTATTATTTTTATTTTGAAAACATGATTGAGAATGAGTATATAGATAAATATATAATAGTTAATTCTTCATTCTGAATTTAAGTAAATGAATAAATGAGATTTATAATGATTTCAAATTTCGTATTATGTAATCTATAAAAATAATTTATTTAGATTCTAAATCCTGTTCATTTTGAATCCTATTTATCCTGATTGCGCTAAAGTAAACACACTATAGTAGAGGAGCGATGGATTAAACCAGCCAATACTCAACTTTGTAAGTCAGACGTGATTAGCGAATATATTTTATATAAATTCAAGTTCTTTAGAATATAATTACATGAGATAACATTTAAGCACCCAAAAGACTTTTTAACACCACATAGATAAGCACTTACATCAATTGTAACGTCGATCGTGTGAATTTCAAAGGCGTCCATGATGAAAATTATATTGCGAGGCCAAGGCCGACACTTGTAATAGCTTTTTAGTTGTAGAAGTTGCTCTTATTTTTTCCGCCATAATTTTCCCAAGTCGTAATTAAAGTCGTCAGAAAATCAATGCTAGAAATTCTACTTTTGAAGAGCAAGATTTTTTAAATCATTAGATTGAATTTTAACGATCATACGTTATTTTAACATAAAGATTAATACATCATTTTATTTAGTTGTTAATAATCAATCCGATGGTCTATCATTAAAGGTAAAAGCATACCATGTATCATAAATTATTTTAAACTATCACTGTATGTCTGCATCACAATTTCCATGAATGGACAATTCTGAATCTTGAAAATTTGGTGCTTGCCAGAGTATTCAACTTTGCCAATTTTCTAACTTCTCGAACCCTCTTATTTTCTAGTGAAGCAACCAAGGCATATTAATCAATGTTGTTAGTCAATTTCCTTGATAACTTATACAGTCACACTATTTTCAAAAGAATTAATTTAAATTATTAAAATGGAATGATTGATGATTAAGGGGGTGTTTGGTAAACGCATTACATTTTGATTGTATTTGAATGAAATTTGTTTTTTGAATATTGTATTTGGTTGAAAAGTATTTGTTTTGTATTTGAATGAAATGTGTGTTTGGATGAAAAGTATTTTAGAATTGAAAAGTTGATGTGATTGGTAAAAGTAGAGATAAATAGTGGAATTGAAAAGTTGATTTGATTGTTTTAAAAATGTTTTGAATAGTAATTGTTTTCGTAGCACTGTTGTAAAATTTGTGTTTGGTGTAAAATTGTAATTAAAATTGAATATTTATCCAAATGCCCCCTGAATAAATTAAACAAAAAAAATGTTAAGTACTTTATATGGCGTTTAATAAACATTTGCATTTGTATTGCGTTTGAATGTAATGTATTGAATACATTTTGTATTTAGATAAAAAATATTTGTTTAACATTTAAATGCAATGTGTGTTTAGATAAAAAAGTATTTGAATTGTATTTTAGAGTTGAAAAGTTGACGTGATTGATAAAAGTGAGGTAGAGAGAGAGTATGATGTGAATAGATTTTAAAAATTTTATTTTTAAAATATTCTATAATAATAAATGTATTTGAGATAATACTGAAAAATATTGTATTTAAACGTAAAATTTTTACGTTTGGATGAAAATTACATTACATTTAAATGCAATACAAATGCAATACGAAAAATAAACACCTTATTAATGATTTCATTTTCATAGCAGCATGTGCATATATAAATATATATATATATAGAGAGAGAGACAGAGAGGGGAAGAGTTTTACCGTTGGTGAAAAATTGGATGGAGAGTTCTTTGTAAATCTATTAAAAAAAATCCTCTAAAAAGACAAGTTGCTCTAATTCTATGTAATAAAATTAATATCTAGCGATTATTGATCAGTATTGGATCTTATACATTGACTCACACGAAGCATTTGTATAATACAAGTCTTCCAATCCACAAAACCTATCATCATTGCTCAATGGATAACACAAAAGTCATAAGAATCGCAACTTTAGTAGTATTTCTCATCAGACAATTATTACTAAAGTTGTGAATCATAATTTCTATTTACATAAACAGTCAAATTAGAATCACGCTTTAAAAAAATGTTTAAAAGCAAACTTATTTATAAAATTAAACAAAAAGGAAAACTAAACATATTATGCTGATAATAATACCTTTAAAATATCTCCTACAAGAATGAGTAACTAGAAGTTCGCCTTTCGCGTAATGAATCCTCAATCCATGGGTGTCGGGAGGAGTAACACCAGATTAATTGGCGCATCCCCAATAACTAGAAGATTGGGTCACACTGACCCACTAGGTCGTAGTTGATCACTATTTGTATTCACAATATACCTAAAAATAGCCTACGAAACATTTACCTACTAATAATATATTTGGGAGAATGAGAAAAATAGGTAAAAATTAAAATTGAATAAAAATAAATAACGGAAAAGTTTTAGATCTTTAATAAATAATATATTTTTGGTAAATAATAATTTACCATAATTAAAATTTCAAAAATACCCCTTATGTATAAATCTTGATAAATTTATTTGGAAATCATTTTTTACTTGATAAATCATTTATTTACATGTGTACATCATTGATTTATCAATTTTCTACCTATAATTTTATCAGGAAACAAACAAATAGCTTTAAAATTTTATTAGTAAATCATTTATTTATGTGTGTAAATCATTTATTTACCAATTCTTTACCTAAAATTTTCTCAAGAAACAAGTAGTGAACAGTAAAAGCTTATGTTCATGATATAATCATGGCATGATCTTTGGTTTCTCTTTTTAGATAGTAGATTTCCAAGACTTCTTTAATCTTATTGTGTTCTAGGAGATGTTGTAGGAGATCTATTTGTGTTTAGATATTTGATTGTGAACGATGACATATAGAGAGAAAGGGAAAGAGAGAGAAATAAAATCTAGAAAGAAATATGAATTTAATTGTAAAATTACATGACTCTTAAATTAAAATTGCTATTTATTTTCTAAGTTAAGTAAATATGCTATTTACTTGACTAAAAAAATTGGCCTATTTATTACAATTTCTCAATGTATTTTAGGACCCATTTGGGACATATTTTGAAGACATCTAAAACTATTTTTTTTTCCAAAACTTCATCATTTTTCACTATCTATATATTTAGAATACTACGATAAATTCTAAACTTTAAAAATCCATAATTTTATGTATATAAGTTTAAATGAGATAATTTTTTTTAAATTGTATAGAATTTTGAGAAAAACGAAACAATATCTATATTGATTTTTTTTCTAAAAATAATTTTAAAATTTTTTATTTTTTTCACCCCAAATAGTTTTTTTTCTCAAACACATTTTTCAAAACAACTTTTTTTCAACTCAAAAATAATGTTTCTAAGTATCTCACCCAAACACGCCTTAGGTACATGCTTTCTGATCAGAACCAATCATTGACTTAAGCATCAGGGAGTTTAAGCAAACACTTTGTTTGATCCCCTTACGCCAAAATGCCCTCTTGTGTTGCGAATTATTTAGCTAGCATGGTAAAAGTCTAAACCGCACGCACGATTTAGACATCAACACTCAAGATTTCAAAGGTCTCAATTGAAGAAATTTAATGTACATGGAATAAAGAATACTAAATTGTCAAATGGAAATAGCACAGGAAGATGAATAGTTTCTTTGTATCAAACAAAAATAAATAAAAAATAAAAAAAGAGAGGGAGAATAATGTTTCTGATCTTTGAAGAATAAAACTCCAACGCTTATTTTGTATTACAAAATTCATCCAAATTGGGAAGGAGAAAAGGTGACATTCATTTGAATTCAAATTCCATTGGATTACGTTACACGATACTTGTGTTTACTCGTCGGTTTTGTATGTTTTCCAGTGTTCTTTTGAATGTTCATGACACAAGGTTCTTGAAATGGAAACTACACTCATTTTTTTCCCTATTCTATTAAATATAGATTTTCTGGATTTTTTTTTTTTCAATTTGAATACCAAACAGATCATAAAACTCAGGAGACGGGCTGGTCTATTGTTTTGTTTGGATAGCAGGTACAAATACGTTAATAAATTTATTTATTTTTTTTGTAAAAAAACAATATTATAATTTTTTTAAAGTTGATTTAAAAGGGGTGTTAAATGAAAATTACTAATCATAGTCGGCATGCCCCCCGGTCTTGGCCCTGGCCTTGGCGCGTATATATATATATATTAATACATGATTTTGTTTCATTTATCAGTTTAAATTAAAATTTTAATTTTTTTTAAATTAATAAAATTTATAATTAAATTAATCAATTTAAATTAAAAAATTTTATATTATTTTAAATTTAGTTGAGAAATCAAACGAAGTCTATATACATGTATACAGATATATATGTATACATATGTATGTATTTAATTTGTACGTGTGTCACATCAACCCTCTCAAATATGGCCACATATTTTCCACGTGGGGCCACGGCCCCTTTTTCCCGTCCACCCCTGTTTAAATTGCAAACATAATGTGACGAAAATACCGTACCTCTCATGCCTTCTCATCTACTCGTGTCGTGTTTGGTAGACTTTCCAATCCAATCAAATCCCTTCTCGCAATTTGCAACAAATACAAACTCTTCTTCTCGAGAAAGTTCCATACGGTTCTATGGTACAATAAAAAGTGAGTCCATATAGTTATATCACTAAGGAGGCGTTTGATAAACGCATTGTATTTTGATTGTATTTAAATGAAATTTGTTTTTTGAATGTTGTATTTGGTTGAAAAGTATTTGTTTTGTATTTGAATGAAATGTGTGTTTGGATGAAAAGTATTTTAGAGTTGAAAAGTTGATGTGATTGGTAAAAGTAGAGATAAATAGTAGAGTTGAAAAGTTGATGTGATTGTTTTAAAAATGTTTTAAATAGTAATTGTTTTCGTAGCACTGTTGCAAAATTTGTGTTTGGTGTAAAATTATATTGTATTTGAATGAAGTTAAAATGAAATATTGACACCAAATGGCACCTAAATATACTTATATTGTAAACTATCTCTACGTACTTACTTACAATTCTTTTAATCAACTTGACAATTTGTAGAAGATATTATATCATAGTCATCTTTTTTATTTTGGTTTTGGATTAGATGTCATTTTAGTTGACAAACAAAACAGAAATATGTAGTAATGTCCTAGATGAAATCTTTTGACCAAAATTTGGTAGGTGGTCGACATCAATCTGTCCATTAATGCTCCACCTTTCAGCGTGAGGATATACACCCAAATTATTCAGCTTATAGTTTATGACCACAGAAAAATAAAAAACTTATTAGTTATTAGTATTTATGCAAAAGTCTTATTTTTAAATTATTAGAAAAAAAATGATCCGAGTTGTTTATTATATACGTTAAATATGATCAAAATTACATTAAAATAGAGAAATAGAATAACATCATAATATCAATTTTAATATTAATTTCTAAGTATTAATGTATGTGGTAGCAATTAATTATCATTTTTCCATTAATATATGTAATCTTTTAATTTAATTGATGTAACATTTATTTAAAATCTTACCAATTAAAAATGAAAATTTATGTAGGTTAATATTTAAAAATTATAATTAAAATTGGTAACCATTCAATTCAAAAAATTATATATACAAATTTGATATATTACAATACAAATCCGACCTTTAAAAATAGAATTACTAATGTCAATCGAGAATTTTTTTTTATACCATGTGATTGGAAATTTAACATACCAGATTGAACATGCATTTAATGAGATCGTTATTAAACCTAATCTAATGGTCATGTTTTTGTTTTGAAGGAAATTTAGTAAGTCAGGTTGTACATACATCTAAAAGAGAGGAGATCGTGTACTATGATAATCTTGATATTGGTAGGTTTTATGCTCTATAGTACGAAAAGATGTTTTTCATCACCACCGTGAACTTAGACAATCTCCCATGCAAGAAGTCGTCAACAAGAATTGAGACGGGGAGACAATTAACTTTAGAAAGAATCTATGTATCTGGAATTATCCGACCATGTTATCTTTTATCTCAATAACCTTTTTAGCATCTATTTGATAAAATATTTTAACATAGATTTAGTTTGGATTAAGTTAAATCATACATTTAAAGGTCAATCTTAAATTTAGCCTAAATTTAGTTTAATAAATCTTATTTTAATAATTTTTTATTTTTATTTTTATTAATTCAACAAAACTTGCAGTACAAGTTTAAATTAAATTTTTATACATTAAATGTTTAACTTTAGCTCTAATTTAGTTTATTTTAAGGTAAATCCAATTTAAAACATATAACCATATGAATGCTTAGTTTCAGTAAAAAAAAAAAAAAAAAACTCTGATTATGATTCAACATGTCAGTTTTTGAGAACAAAAAACCAGCTAATATGCTTTAGCGTTTATAAAGATGAAGGAATTATCATTGCTTCTAAACACAATTTAGCAGATAATCAGCATTGTTGGATTTCGGTTCCGTGGTGTGGAAAGCTGACCCCACAAATGTGACTTGTTTTCCGTTCTGTGAACTATTAGCTGGTGGTCGAAATCGGAGTTTGCTTCAAGGCTGATTTCAAAATCTTTTAAAGCAAATTTTTGGAAAACAAGAGGGCACAGTCTAGCATATATATATATATGTACAGGTATACATGTATTTGAAAACAGCAAGCAGGAAAAAAAAAAAGGCATTTATACACTCTAAGCCGATAATCTTCTTGTTTTTGTTTTAAAATAATATCAGAGACAATTTAAATTTTTAAATTTCAATTTATATGATATAAGTTGTGATCATTTTTTCAACAAGTTTTGATTATAATTAATGTAATAATTTTTTAAATATTTATAAATAAAAAAACAATTGGTATGAGATTAAAATTTGTGCAACTAACATTTTTCTTTGTTTTTTTTTTTTTTTAAACATATATTTAACATAAGTTGTATGTACCTGGCCTAACAAGCATGCGCCTGTCACGAAACCTAGGGTAGCTGATAAGTGATAATGTAGTCCGTACATATGAGGGTGACTGAACGTGGAGGTGGTTTCAATTTGTTACTACATACGTTAATGGATGACGAATATCTGAAAAATATTAAAAATCAGATGTGATCTAAAAGAGGTAGGCATTCTTTTAACTCACATCTCGATCGGCATTTCCATACGCCAATCTCATGCTTGGTAATAACTTTGACTCGTTTTCATACACGTCTACTGCTATATCTATTTCTATATATATATATATTTCTGAAAGAATAAGTTTGCTTTCTGCAGCATCTGTCAAGCTCTTTCTTTCTTTGATTGTTTGCGCTTTTCATTGTTTTTTCACCATTTTCAGATCAAGGGTCGTGAATGATGCAAACTTTCGAGTGTGGTGAAATATTTGATTCTATCTTTACAACTCGATCTTCAACCCATATATAGCTGTTATCTTCCACTCATCAGACAAACGTGTTTTAGTGTACAGAAAAAAGTAGTTCTTTTCAACCACCACACAGCTTCAGCCTTCAGTCGCTCGTAAATATTAATCATGCTAAGGCATAGTACATGATTTCATGATACACACAGACACGTGTGTGTGTGTCTGTGTGTATATGTCAGGCCTTAGGACTATATACGATTATGGTACTGATCAATTACTATTTTTTTTTATGGCTCAAAGGATGAAGTACTTTAGATAGACATATATGCTATCAGCAAAATTTCGTATCTGCGACGTGTGATGTCAAGATCAATGCCTTATAAAACTTATGTTATGGTTTGAGTATCAACCCCAGTTCAAAAAACTTAATTTATTCTTTTAATAAAAAAAATGAACAAAAATTTTAATTAATTTTTAAAAAATCAAGAGCACGTTTGGTAACAAAATTGTATTTTAATTTTACTCAAATGCAATATAATTTTACACCAAACACAAATTTTACAACAAAACTACGAAAACAATTACTATTCAAAACATTTTTAAAACAATCACATCAACTTTTCAACTCTACTATTTATCTTTATTTTTACCAATCACATCAATTTTTCAACTCTAAAATACTTTTCATCCAAACACATATTTCATTCAAATATAAAACAAATACTTTTCAACCAAATACAACATTCAAAAAATAAATTTCATTCAACTACAATCAAAATGCAATGCGTTTACCAAACGCTCCCTAAACAATTTTAATATAAAAAACCCAACTCCAACCTATAGATAAAACGTATACTTACTCATTAATGTATAACTTTTTTCTTATTAATATTTGTTATTGCTAGCAAAAGTTTCAAAACAATACATGTTATGCATTAAGTTAAATAAAATTACATATAGATCAATTAGTAGTTACATGAATCTGAAAAAAATTTCATTTATTAAAATTATATGATTGTTAGACAGGAGACTTATCTTATATATATATATTTTTTATAGGCAGATATACATACGCGTGTCCAATAATTAATTCAATATTTGAACTAATTTTTTGCTCAAAGGAAAAGTAATCTCATTAGTATACTTTCGTACTCACTAGTTATTTCAAAAGAAATACTTCTTTTGAATTCCATAGACAATCAAAATTATTTTTATCGTTTGATACTTTAGCAACAAGGGGCTCGAGTGATAAATCTAGATACTCTTATATCCACAATTATTTGTCAAAAATGTAGCTTTATAGTGGAAAATACTAGATACTAGCATGCTAGTTTTCCACAAAGCGGGCATTGGGCAGGCAAAGTAAGCAGAAATATAATATGGCCTGTCCATTTAGTGTGCGTACTCACTTCTTGGTTTGACGAATCTCTCATTTATATATCTTTTGCATTAGCACTTGAGATATTAGAGGGAAGAATTTTGGTGGGGGCTAGAATCGAAAATTAGATACCCTAGGGTTAGGCGCGGTGTATAATTGATTAGACATGAGGATCTGGGAAGGGTGGACCACCAAATATAACATGGTCCCTCAACCATATCCTGGACCATTGGCATCAACATCACCAAAATTATTCGGCAAATTTAGATGTATAACATTATCATGCTTTCGAGATACATAATTATTTAGTAAGGTAGATGCATAACGTAATCATGTTTATAAGCTATATGTTTGGTTAATAAATAATTGACATTTAATGACCTTATCATGAAAGACAATAGTAATTATTTAAGATAAAATTGATATTAATAAATCATCTAACTCTCAATTATTTATTAGATTGATATATCATATAAATATATTGACGTGATATAATTAGTAGTTAGTCTACTGAATACTTTATACCAACTATCTTATCCATCGATTGTTTAAGATCCCATTTGGGATAATTTTTTCAAACGGCATTTTGCCATTTAATACAAGATTACTAATTCTGCATTTCACTTTCTTTCTTTCCATTTTTAAAAAACTTAAATTTTAAAATTCTATAACTTGTTTTATTTTAAATTGAAATAAGATGATTTTTATATTAAAATGCTCATAATGAAGAGCCAAATAAAATAAGATTCATTTTACATTTTTTTTTCAAATACATTTCAAATTTATGCCTTGTTTTCTATATCACATAACTTCTTTAAAAATGCTCTCCTTAGATACATATTTTGTAAGTCAACCTCCAAAACTCTGTCCCTAAAAATCCTCCAAATTGGGCCCCAAGTATAATTGTATTGTGTGTGACCTTTTGTATTAGTGGCTGGCCATCGTATAACCAAAGTAAGCGCTCGCATTGGTTGAGTTAGTTCGAGATCCTAGCCTTGGGTTTTTATCCTCTTTTCCATTTGAGTGGATGGTGTTCACAGTCCACTTAAATATAACAATCCAAGCTTCTTTGAATTGATTCATGGGCAGAGATGGGCTTATCCAGGAGTCCCCATCCCATTAAACTGGGCTTCCCCTGCCCACATTAAAGAAGCCTATAAAATGACTGGCCCACTTTGCTGGCTCTGGTGGGACCTTTGGAACATGCTCACGCAGGATGCCTTAGGAGGGAAAAAAAAAAAAAAAAGCAACATTTTTATATGTATTTTCTGCAGTAAAACGCGATGATATCTAGCGTAAGGGGAAAAAAATAGTATACATTAAGTGAAAGGGAAAAAAATTAAGAAATATATTGATGGATAGCCGAAACCCCATGAATCACAGTTATCGTGATGTAGTTATAATTGTCAGTTCGGCATATTCATATCCAAGAATCTCGAAACAATGTTTTCAGATATTTAAATTTTAAATAACTAATCAAAATTATTTGATATTTATAATAAAATCTACAATGTTTAAATATTACCTCTATATTTAAATTTAAATATTAAATATTTGTATTTAAATATTAAATAAGTATTATCTCTTGCGAGTTTATAAATATATGAGAATAGATTGCCAGAAACTCAACTCATAATTTAATATATTACATTGTTTGTAATTATAAAAATATAATGAAAACCTAAACATTGAAGAGAGGGCGTTGCCTTCTTATTCAGGGTAATCTTTAATAAATTTCTATGTTCTCTATTTTCTGCACTTTACTTTTATTGTATTTTGTATTATCTTGCATTTGTGATAGTTCTCGAGGATCCTCATCATCATGAGATTTATTAAATAAGTTTTACTTGTCAACAATTAGTGCTAAAAGGATGACCTAAAGCTTTGAACCCTAATTAACCAATGAAAATACCCCATTGAGAATGGTCTAATAGCGAAGTGTTGGAACCTTGCTATTAAGAACGCAAGTGTTCCCATATAGAGCACACCACTAGTAGGTCATGTGTCAGGAAGGCTGACAACTAATTTGGCAGCACTTGATGGCTGTTTGGGAGAATTGACTACAATTGTTAATGAATTGCAAAAGCAAGTTGCGTTGTTGCTTCAAGGCTTGCAACAACAAAATAACAATGCCATGATGGGAACTGCTGTTTATCAATACAACCATACTTTGAATGGTTCCAACCAACCTCCTATGGCAGTTTAGAATGCCTAATAACCAGAGACACATAATGATGTTCAAACTGAAGCAACATGAGAGATCGTCGACAAGAAAGGAGTCAGAGCATGCAGTTATGAAAGATAAGCTGACCTACTTTCGAGGCCATCAGTAACGGATCTAGTTGTTGACTTAGGGACAACTCAAAATTTGAGCCACTCCATCCCCTAAAGTGGTGACCTTTGAGATTATATTAGGTCTAGGCAGCCTCAAACACAGGAAATGTCGGCGGCTTGACTCACTGAAGTCGTCGACTACATAACTTATTACGTGTCATAATTTTACTTGTTAATTTAGGGATTCGTATTTGAAAAACCATAAGAATTATTTTTTGATAACTTAGTAAACATATAAGTTTCGAAAAACACATATATATATTGAAAAGGGGTTTGTTACGTGGAAAACAGTTTCTAAGTTAGACAATCTCTATCGTAAAAACCCCTAATTTAATTACTAGTTTGTTTCTTTCAAAATATTTCAAAATCCATAACATACATACGTTCTTGTTCTTTTAAAATACTTTATTGACATAAACACGCATTCATATTTGTCTCATTTTCCTTTATATAATATATACATTTCTTTACAATAGGAAAAACATAGCGGAACCCTTCCCTGTCCATGACATCTTAGGAATCTGTCTGCCAGTCAATCAGTTACACCTTTTAACATGTGGACTACTTACCTATGTTATCTATAACATAAATGGACATGTGAGTTAAAGCTCAACAAGTACAAACATACATGTAGAACATTGCATATGCATGTCAACTTATGTCAATTTCATTATGCTTACTTATCTTTTGTTTTTTTGTTTTCATTGTTCTTTCTTTCATATCATTCTGTTTTTTTCTTTTACTTTACTTTAGTTTCACTTGTGTGCTCCGTCGATGGTTGTACCTTATAAGCGTAGACTAATGAGAGGAGGGGGAGCAACCCACTAACCTTAACCTTACAGCCAAACTTTAACCTTTAACTACCTCACCTTGTAAAGAGGTAGTGCCCCACTGGAGTGGATGCCATAAACATGAAATCTCATCTTATGCGAAGGCTGGTACGCCAACATTTAAGGTTTTAGTCTTATTATCTTGCTTGTTTTTATCTTTTTTTTTTTTACTTTAATTTGTCGTTCTTTCTGACTCTGTGAACATACTAAAATATCATGTCATGTATGCACAACTTTTATAAAATGCATTCTCGGAAACTTCTTTATCATCTCATAAAGCATTTATTTCATGAATATTCCATAAAACATTTTTTTCATGAACATCTCATTCACATGCATATCATAATATCGTATCATAGCATCGTATCATGAAACATTCATATGGCAAGTCAATTTGTGGGTAGATAGGTATATGTCTGTACTTACAGTATTTGATTTAGTGTGAGCTTTTGCGGGTCCTCTAAACATCCTTTTCCGTCACTTGTCGGGTTTCCTATAACTGAGATAATCAACAATTATTTTCAATATTTATTTCATACTTAAAACTTAATAATAACATAAAAATTTTAAGTTTAATTCCTAACGATGAACTTAGAGGTTTAATGTCCTATTCTCAACTTTTCCGCTAATTTTTAGCAAAATGATCATTTTACTCTTAGCAAGTTTTTCATTCATAAACATTTTATTTCTTACGTTTTATTTCAATTATCGATCTTCAAACATCTTAAACATAACCATCTATCATCCCAAATATTTTATTATATTTCATTTACAGTGATTTTTCACTATTCATCAACTTGATGCCTAGGTTGTACTTTCTGACAACTATGTCGTTTTTTCTTCATTTTCTAGTGTTTTGGGATTTCGACGAGCATTTCACTGATCCTTAAAACGTCAATTCTTCTTTTGTTATTCTAAAATCATCGAGGGTCTCTAGTTTACTTATCTAATGTTATATTTTATCATTGTTTCCAAAAATACCCCTAGGTGTAAAACCACACTTGGGTAGTATTTCTGCTTACTTTTTCACATATTTGGCATAATCTTGATGCCATTAATTTATAAATATATCAATTACTATACTAAAGGCCTAATTCTATGTAAAAGTTAAAATCGATTTATGTAAAATTTTCATGCAAACATAAACTTTTTCCTCAATGTTTTAATCTTATGTTTTCTACTCAACAACTTATTCCACACAAAGCTTAGCCCATGGTTTTAATACCCATGATCAAGCTTAAAATTTTTCTTCACTAAACTTGTTTTTCACTAGCCTAACACTTGGATTTTTCTATGTCTTCCATGGATAAAATTCAAATTTCAAGCTTCCAAACATTTAAACTTTCATTCGAATTAATTACCAATCAATTCAAGTATTTATCTAATGTTTTAACCATCAAGCTAACAGAATTTAAACTTAAAATTCACTAACCAATTTAACCTCATAACATATGAATATTTTCATCAAAAATTTAATCAAAATTCACTAACCAATTCTACAAAGTCGGATGTCGTACTTAGTCATTGTTAGCAACGGCATTAGTAGTAATGAATTCTCGGAAAAGAAAAAGTCAATAGTAAATGGCAGCCATGATTTGTTTGATAATAATAGACATTATATGATCGATGATTGTTACCCTAAACTCTTTAACAGGTTTGAGACCTACAGTAAACTAAATTATGGCTTCAAGGATATCTACTATATAATAAGGAACAAATATCTCTTGCAGTGCTTTTCTTCAATGTAAAAGGATCTCGTTAAAAGAAATCAATCAAAATATAGCAACTTATATGAAGAAGTTGGCCACCTCAGCTCGGAATGCAACAAATTAAAGAATAAAATTTAGGACATAATCAAGCGTTGTTACCTTAAAGAATTCAAAGAGGATTCAAGAAGGGGTGATCAACATAGTGGCTGTATAAGAGAGGAATGTTGAACATCTCAAATTCTATTATCAGTATCTTTTACTATTAGGATGTCTTTTTTCTTTATTATGATATTTAGTTATCATGTCTCTTTATTTTGTGTTCAGTATACCATTATTATTAATAAAAGTTCAACTTATTAATTCACTTAATTTCTTTATTTTTATTTCATGTTTTTTTTTGGCGGCGACTACGTTTTCAATGTCTTAATAACTTACAAACTCTACTAAGTGCAAAGAAAACTGTAGTTAAGCTGCAATAATACTAATCTTTTGAATAATTCCTTCTTAAAAGGAGAACAAAAAGGCGGGTGCCAAAAGGTCACCCACATACAATGCATCAATGATCATAACTACCACCAACATAACTGTCCAAAGTCAGAGCCAAAGTTTAACCAAGGATAGAAGAACACTATTGGCTGTCAAAAACCCTTAAATGCTTATTAAAGGAAAAACAGGAGGACGAATGGCATTAAGTACCCCAACATTAAAGATATTCTACTAAAGGTACCTCAAACAATTTCTAACGGAAGAATGAGAGGACGGGTATTGAGAGTTATCCTAAAAATTCCCCTATTTGAATAATTTCCTCTTAAAAGAAGAACAAGAAGATGGGTGCCAAAAACCATCCAACATCGAGCCTCTGAAAACTTTACTAATTGAGCGCATTTGCTTTCCTCCCCTACCAGAGCTTTTACAGTAGCCTCTAAGTCATATTAATAGGCTAAAAAATCACTTGCATTTTAGTTATCAGATCTAGAATACACATATCCAATGACTTAAAGCTACGTGGTGAGTCAATGACTAGGACAAAAAGATGAGAGTTTGGAAAATCAATTGATAGTTAGGATTTGAAATTCTGAAATGATATAACTATTCCTACACTCGAGGCATGTGTCAGCTGCAAGGCAATTATGGTAAAACTGTTAAGTTTAACAATGAAGTAGGCCACTACTCTTGATAGCCAGTAGCTAGAACCTAAAACACTTTAAGGTAATGAGATTGAAGCATTATGGGCTGGGGGACAAATGTTGATGGGTAATTGAGATCCCACGGATCACATCGTTGAGATCCCACAGATCACATCCATCGTGATGTGGACATATTTACCAATTAGGATATCAACACTAAAAAATCTAAGAATAAGGTTTTTAGAATTTTGAATTTTAAATAATCAATTAAGACCATTTGATGTCTACAAGAGAATTTATAATATTTGAAAATTATCTATATGTTTGACTTTACATTTTAAATATTTGTATTTAAATATTAAATAAGAGTTATCTTTTAAAAACCTATAAATATATGGAAATAGGCCTCTAGAAACCTAATTCATAATTTAACAGATTACACTACTTATAATTATGAAAATATAATAAAACCCTAAACACCGAAAAAAGGACATAGTTTTCCTATTCACCATGAACCTCTATAAATCTTTGTGTTTTTTATTTTATAAACTTTACTTTTATTACTTTTTGTATTGTTTTGCTTTTGTGATAGTTTTTGGAAATCTTCATCATTACAGGATTTATCAATCGAGTTTTACCCATCAATAAAATACATACACAAACTAGGAAAATGATCCATAAAAGCGAATATATCTAGTGAAAAGAGAAAAAATGTAGAAATACTTAGTAAATTATTTAATAAAAGAAAATTTTTAATGATATATCATGTAATTTATTAGGACATCAGCTCTAATTCTAAAATAAAATAAAAAAGAGAATGTTAAGGATACTAACTCTAATGTTAACTTTTAAAATATCAATTCACATGTCATATTTTTATTTTTAGATACAATTAATTAATATAATAATGTTTTAAACTTTTACTTATAAAAGAACAACAAGTCACATGTCATATAAGTGTTTACTTAAAAGTTGATATTAAAGTTGATATCCCTATTATTTTGTTATGGGATTCTTGACTCTGAATTTCTTTTGGATTTTTAATTGACTTTTTAACCTCATTTGTGCTCTAAATTGCTATTTTCCCCCTTTTATTCAAATTTACCTGTATAATTGAGAAAATATAATTATTTGAACAGGAAAATTAAATTAAATACTAAACTTATAGCAAAAATATGTGTTTAGATGTGTTAAAATAACTTTATTTTTTAGAGTTATTATACTCTCAAACTTAACATTTTGCTAGTCCTCTATCAAAAGAAAGAAAAAAAATAAACAAATAAATACTGATTTATTTTGATTTACATGTCTTAAAGATTTCACATGGGATCTGTTTGGTGCACAGGATTAAGGAAGATATGATAGAATTAGATTTTAATTCTTTGTTTTGTGAGAAATTTTAAATACTAGATTAAAAATTTAATCTCCTTAGGAAATTATGTAATCTTGTCCTTTCCTATATATTCCAATCTAATCCCTTAATGTTATCCTACTGAACATAGTCCAATCTTGTATACCAAGCAGACTCATAGTGTATAGCTCAAGAAATTAAACAAAGTGAAAGTTTAGAATTTCAATTCAAATGCTTGCCTTATCTTACCATAGATCATTTCAATGTGTATGTGTGTGTAAATAGCCTTTACAATTAATCTCTTATAACTCTGATCAGTTTATGCAAATGAGTAAATATAATGGATCTCTAGACAAAGAAATTGACAAACTCTATAGGCTTGTATTTTTTTCTATTACTTTTCACTAATGTTGACGAACACATTACCAAGGATCATTAAGATTTTTTAAGCTTGTAACGTTGGGCTGGGATAGTGGTGAGATATGGATAATAATATGGCTCAAACAATCATAAACACATAAACCATTCTATGATATCTTGTAGAGCTTTTTCAACATTCTTTATAACACTGCAAACTTGAATTTGACTTTTTTTATCATCCACTTTTATTCTCTTTTTTTATTTTGTTTTGTTTTATTTTTTAGAGTTACTACACTAATTAACTTATTATTTCTTTCATGGACAATGGTGTAGTACTTTTTTTTTTTAAATAACAAATGAAAATAAGCTTTACTTTTCACAACTCCACTCATCATCCTATACTTTATCGTAGCTCAAAATAATATCTAGAATAATCAATAGGCTTAAGGTTAAGAGTTGAAAAGTTGAAAATTATTAAAAATCTATTCTAAAATATATGAGTAACAACAAAAAAAAAAAGGTAAACATTAGGTGGGGGTGACTGGGGATATACATATATAAGGGTTAGCTCGAAAACTTCAAACGACTCAAAGATGGCCTAAATCATATTTTGTAACTGCCCATAGTTTGAGTTTCATCTTGAGTGATTATCGAACAATTTTTAGAGTTTGTTGAGATTAAAGGAATTACTTAATTCACATAAACTTTTTCTTAGTAAGCAAAACAACTAAGTGATCAAGGCTATGTCCAAGACAAAACTTACACAAGAATCAAGCACATAAGTAATACAATAATTATCACATTTCAAGAGCTATATTTAGTTTAATCCATTTTAAACATTGGCGTGTGACAATCAAACATAATCAATACTCAAACTCTTTTTTCAAATTTTTTTTCTTTTTTTTTTTGTTAGGCTTTTATCCTAAAACTTAAAATGCACATCGTCCTTAATGTACAAGTAATCATGAAAATAAAGAAGGGTTGTAGGAAACTTCTCTTGTTGGTGCTTAGACATGTTAGCTTGAGATCCATGAAATTGCTCCATAACTTTACAGCTTGTCCCTGTAGAAGAAAAACAAAGACAAAAAAATAAAAAATAAAAAGATCTTAGAATTTAAAATTTAATGAAATTCAAATAAAGAAAAGAAAAATGATACATAAGAGTTTCGTTTGCCTCCCAAGAAGAGTTTGAGTTATAGTCATTAGCTTGAGTATGGAACAACAATCATCATGAGTGGCTTTCGCCTATACTAGGTCATGGAAAAACAATACTATATATGGGTCTTCGTTCTTGATGTCCTCAAATTTGGCAAGATGTGGAATGAATTGACATGTGCAATCGACAAGATTCGATTTTCATGTATGTGCTTGATGGGCATGGAAGAATGATGCTAAGGTAGGTGGAAGAGGTGTTGGCCACATTAGATCTTGATAGATGAGTTTTGATGATCAATGTGAGCACAATATGTTGGGCACTATAGACTTCTTCTTGGGATCCTTCTTCCATGGCTAAGTCTTGTATCCTTTCCTTTCTTAAAGAGTCGTTGTCACGCAACAACTCCAAATTCTCCTCACTTTATGCCAACGACTCAAGGTGGCTTTCTTTAATGTTTTTTATTGATACATACAAAAACATGAATAGATGCTGCCATTAATTTCTACAAAACATGATTTTATTATTGGTAGAAATTAGTGGTATTATCTCCTTTTTCTACCCATTCCTAGTTGTATAACATAAGCTGTCAAAAAAATTTTCAAGCATATCCTCCTAAGACAAATGATGATGAGGAAACTTTACATGCAAATCTTTGTACCACCACGAAACACTATACAATGATCCTAAAGCTAGTTGAGCAAAATTCATGATAATCCATCGATGAAAAATCTTGAATGATCAAATAGGCTTACTAAACGCAAACATAGTTAGAAACAAGGGAAAATAAATTAAAAGAAAAGAAAATATTGAAATCAAAACTAGAGTTATTTCATATTGATATTAATAAAAACAAAATAGTCCCCCATAATGGTGTCAAAAACTGTTGAAATCCGATGATTATTTCCAGATTCAAAAGAATTGTTTTTTTTTCTTTTTTAGTTTATTGGTAAGAAATTGGCATGATAATTAGCCAGCTATTTAGGCTTTATTTATTTGATTGAAATGAAATTATATATCTGTAAATTTGATTGATTATCAGGTTTTCAAATTTATTACTTCATTAATTTCCTAAGATAGATTAGTCTATGAGCCTATAAATTGTATCCTTGTTGATGATGAATAATATGGAAGAAAAAAAGTAGCTTTATCTTTTATTTCATTAAGAAAAACTTGTTGTGGAAAGCTTGACTCTAAATTTCTTCTAGATTTTTAATTGACTTTTTAACCTCATTTAACCTCTAAATTGCTATTTTTGCCATTTTCACCAAATTTTTCTATACAATTGAGAAAACATAATTATTTGAAGGGGAGAATTAAATTAAATACTAAAATTATAGCAAAAATATAAGCTTAAATATGTTAAAATAACTCTATTACATAGAGTTATCACATTTTTCATAAAAAATAGAGACATGTAATTTTATTTTATAGAATTTACTAATTTTGGACATTTAGGGGGTGTTTGGTTTCAAAATCGGAACTCAAAAATATCATTTTAAATTTTGTCTCTTTTCTGAAAAGTTTGTAAAAATTATAATTAGTTTTTTTTTAAAAGTCAACCAATTCAATCTAAAATTTTTATTTAAAATCAGTGCAGCAAACACACCATTAGACATTTCTTATATTCATGATAATTTACTTTATATATTTCTCTTGCAAGGTCACATTGTTCATATAAATCATATAAAATCAGATAATTGGTTTTTCATTATTTTGGTAAATTGTTCTTCTTTTTCTATTTGATAAAGAAAAAAAGAATTGATGGTATCCTCATACCTCATTCTAATGATTATTGGATGAGTTTATTGTTCGTACTAGTAGGATGATAAGGAACCTAATGTTAGGTTTTTATAGTTAGGTGAATTTAGATTTTAAAAACAGATAGCATATAGTCTTTCTTATCGAAAATTAAACTTTTATGTGTACAACAACTTAAACTTAAGATGAGATAAAAGTGAAAATTTTAAATATATTCTTTATTATCATGTCATTGCCACCGGCAATATGTTCTTTTTCTTGTTCCTTATCTAATTTGGCCCCGTTATCCTAAAAAAAAAAAGTTCCTTCGCGTTTCTGCGACGAGGAAAGTCAGAAACGCCAAACGGCGACGCAGTCCCTCGTCTTCGTACTCCAAATACGACAAAACGACAATGTGAAGTTGCCAACACCACTAGGCCACCACTCAAAATAACTCCCTCCAGAAAAAAAAATAATACAAAAGATCAAATAAAAACAACTAAAAAAAAAAAAAGAAAGTCTCCTAAAAGATATATATACCAAAAATGCTTGGCTGAGGAGCTCTCACTTGTTTCTGTGTTTAGTTTTTCTTTTTCTTTATCTTTTTTATTTTCATCATGAGAAGAATTATATTCTTCTTCTTGTGTGCACTGCTCCAAAGGAAGACTATGAAAGGATGTTATTGACATGTCCAAGCAAATTCAATGGCGTCGTTTTGTCTGAATTCTCTACCTCTGCCTCCGCCTTCTCAACCGGCTCGCAGGATCTTGAAAACTTCACTTTCGGCACTTAATATTAACACCGGTAACGGCCATGTCAAAGGAGAAGCCTTGAAGCCCATCGTCGTTAGTGGCAACCCACCAACTGTCGTTTCTGCCCCGGGTCGCCGCATCGTCGCCGGTTCGTTAGCAATAACCCATGTTTCATATTTTTCTTAAGAATTTATAAGTTTAGTTCCTTTGATTGAAACGTCTTCTTTACTATCAGCTATATGAGTTTGTGTTAGCTTAGTATTCAACAACTTGTGAAGAATACGAGTTTTGTTTTGTGAACAGTTGGTGATTTGCATGGGGATCTTCACCAAGCAAGATGTGCACTTGAGATTGCTGGAGTGTTGAGTTCCGATGGTCGAGACTTGTGGTCCGGTGGCGAAACGGTATTGCCTTTAATTTTAGTGCTCATTTGGTTCGTGGGTTTGAATTGGTTTTGGATGTATGAATTCAAATTTTTATCATAGAAAATTCTATGGAAAAAAGTTTGGACTGGAATTGAGTACAAAAAGAAAGAAAGAAAAAAGCATGTGGAATAACTTCGATTTTCTTTCTGATCTAGGTATTGGTTCAGCTGGGAGATATACTAGATAGAGGGGAAGATGAAATAGCTATTTTGTCCTTGTTAAGGTCTTTGGATGTTCAGGCCAAAGCTCAAGGTGGAGCGGTTTTCCAGGTTAGTGCTGCTAAAACTGAAAAAATATATGACATCTCCATGGGAAAGCTCCACAGACTCTAATAAAGATTGAAAATTTTCCATTCTTTATATTTTTAGTTTTGATCTGGTTAAAACATTAAAGGAGTTTAGGAGAAGTGGCGTTTCTTTATCCAGTTAGATAAGAATGAACAACTAGCTTAGGGGGCCTTACAGTCTGGTTGATACATATTTGGATTCTCATAGCTACCGAATTGAGAAAGGATGTACCAAATTAAGAAACCAGCAATTGTTCTTTTTTCAATTTTGCTGAACTTCATGTAAATATTGCTTATGAATTTTGAACTATGTGTATATGTTATTCCTGATGGTTTAGGTCAATGGGAATCATGAGACCATGAATGTGGATGGGGACTTTAGATATGTAGATCCTGGAGCTTACGACGAGTGTAGCGATTTCGTCGAGTACTTGGATAGCTATGGAGATGACTGGGAAGAAGGTTTTGTCAATTGGGTTGGGGTCTCCGAAAGATGGAAGCAAGAGCGCAAAATGTCCCAAAATCATTGGGGTCCCTGGAAACTAGTGAAGGTACTCACATTTTTTTTTTTAATCAAAATGATTGTCTGACATGCTTGTATGAACTAAATCTTTGGTAAAATGTCGATTCTGGAGACCTTTAGAGACTAGACGATCTTTATCTCTCTGCTAAATCTGCCCTCTCCTTTGTAACTAACAGCAACTTGCTTGTCGCATTTAAGTCTCCAATTTCTTTATCTTGATATTGTTTCTGATCAAGTTATTAAAATATTAGGACAGAGACAAAAGGGGATCATTGCTAGATCAAGCCTTCTGAGGCCAGGCTGTAAATTGGCATGCGAGTTAGCACGGCATGCTGTTATTCTCAAAGTTAATGATTGGGTCTTTTGTCACGGTGGCCTTCTTCCTCACCATGGTAAGCACAGTTGCTGCAATTTGGATATAACTATTCTTGCACGTATTCGTTAATTAATAAGCATGTACATTCGTATAAATTGCGACGAACTTTGAGTGACTGATATGGGTTTTGGTTCTTCCGCAGTTGCATATGGCATAGAGAGAATGAACAGGGAAGTGTCCCTCTGGATGAGAGGCCTTAGTGAAACAGAAGATGATCCTCCCATGCCCTTTCTAGCTACTAGCGGCTATGATAGCGTTGTTTGGAACCGCTTGTACTCGAGAGATACTTCAAATTTAGAGGACTGTCAGCTTGAGCAGGCAAGTATTAGCGCGTATTCCTTTACTGTAGTGGCTGCATAGTATTAGGAGTAAATTCTGACTGAATGCATGAATTTTATGAAGACAAATGACGATTAAACTTGGATCATCTTGAGAACCTGATGTAGGGAAAATCGGGTAATTTTAAGCAGGGAAATTTTAAAATTTTTTTCTTAGGGTTTGAATGGATCAGGGTTAAAACTTTAAATTTTAGTTTTAGTTTTAGTTTTATTTTTTTTAAAAGTCAATAAAAATTATAACTAAGTCAACCAGTTTAAACTCAAAATTTCATTTCATTTCGGATTTGACTCATACACAATTTAGACCCTTAAATCATATTAATTCAAGTTATCATATACAATAAATCATTAAATAATCTACATATATTAAAGAGGATAATAGAAATATCGGAGTAGGTGACCAAAAAAAGCTTTAACCTAATTAGCCTTTTTTTACTATTCTTCAAATTCTGTACGGTTAAGTGTATGGTTATTCAGTTTCTTGATTGATATTTGTGTATGACTTTCTCCTTACAACCATTCAAAATTTTTGTAGCTTATTAATATTATAACAGGAAAATAATAATAAGCTCACTCACCTTAGAGTTTGTGGTTTAAATAAAATAAAAACCTCTAAGGTCGTATTTATAATAAATGAACTAAGTAGAATTTGAATTTAAATGAGATATTTAAAAAAAAAATTTCTCTTTCCTTTTCTAATTAGCCATTTTACCTACACTGGAAGGCTCTAAAAAATCACCCACCACTGGGTATAGAAAACTTAAAATTTGATTCAAATTTCAATGTTCATTTATCTTATAATTTTATTTATATAAATAATATTTAATAAATCTAATTTAAATTTAAAATAAAATCATGATAATTTTATTTGAATTAAAGAATTTGTAATAATTATCCAAATAACATCAATAATGAGAAAATATTTTCCTTACCTTATCCTAATGGAATATCCTAATTGATTATCATCCGTTAAGGAATTATATTGAACTAGTAAAGAAATCAATTAAATATATATATATTATGAGCTCTAATAATCTATATTATTTTATATCAAACAAGTTAATTACATAATTATTAGTTTTAAAATTATACCAATATGAACCTGAAACTAGACTCTTAATTATATAACGTATTATATAAGCCAGTGTATAGCTATAATCCAATGACCTTATCATGTATGCAATACCCTTATATAATATTTATGATTAACTTAAAATCAAAGTCTGTTTAACTTTTTGATCACGTTATTTTAAAAATCCTTTATACATCTAGTAAAAAATGATAATTTACCATATTTGAATAATAAATCATTTGTCAAGTAAATGACTAAAGACCTTGTCTATTTTCACATCCTGTATAATCTTGTTAAGAGGATAACTTTTATTTCTTATTAGAGTTATGATTCCATATCTATAAACAAAATTCATATCGTATACAAGTCATATACTCAACGAATTGGTTTAATAACTTACTACTATGAGACACTTTATTCTTTAAAACATCAAAGTACACATGTCATATATATGAAGTCATTTGCTCACTCAAGATTAATGTTATTATATAATAAACATTAAAAGTTAATTAATTTATTCAAACAGACTACATAAATTAATTACACTTTACTTTAAGTCCAATACATCACCATCATTAGACAATATGTCTATGTCCTTACTTAGGAATTGGCTCGCTCCTGACGGTCAAGACAAACTATCTTCTCAATTGAATTTAGACAATTAATAGTTTTTATATGAATTAGATGCTCACTCTAACCCCATAGAGTATAAACTGTAAAATTTAGAATACTTATTTTAAAATATTATCTTCTTACATATAAAATCTGTTATATGTAACATTTTAACAGTTTAAACACTAAGTAGTCAATAAACCATATTTACTTATATTTACTTTAATATATAAATAAAAATGAGGATAATATAGTAAATGCGTGATAAAAAACCTCGTATATATTACTAATCAATACAAAATAAATAAAATACAACTTAATTGTCTTTTTCTTAGTGTATTCCCAACGGTTGATTATTTGAGAATGCAAGAAACTTGCTAGTTTACTAACGGTGACCTTTTCCCGTTCTGCTGATGACATTCTCGGGTTGTTTGACTTTTGGAATTAAAAAAATTCTATTAGATAAATTCTATTCTTGAAGAGACCCTCCAAGCGGTTGGTGCCAAGGCAATGGTGGTGGGGCATACTCCTCAAACCGCAGGAGTAAATTGGTACGAGGCCACATCTTTTCTCTAAGCTCCATCATCACGACATGAAATATTACAATTTTTATTTTTATCTTGTTTTTAGATGAACATGCACATAAAATAGCCGAGGTCCTCAAGTTATGATTCTTTCCCTGCAGTAAATACAATTGTAGCATATGGCGCATCGATGTGGGCATGTCAAGTGGTGTCCTTAATTCAAGACCAGAGGTAAACTGAAAATACGAATTTGTGCCAAGGGAAAACTCCAACTTCTAGTCTAAGACCTTCTCGTGTGTACTTGCAAAGTGACCTTTTTTTTGTTTTTATATTTTTCAGGTTCTAGAAATAACAGACAATCGAGCAAGAGTTATAAGGAGCAAGAGGCGTGCCTTTAGTGAACTGCAGGCCGTTGACTATACATAGAGACGAGCTGTTAAATTAACCAGGTAACAAATGTCCATTTGCGTAGTTTCAGTGTCAAATCAAAATTTGTAAAATGAGAACTTCACCTCTTGAACTATCTTTGACGCTTCTTAGGATACGTTGGCTATGCCATTCAGCACTCATATGATGTCTTATTTCGATCCCTGACTTTTCATGCAACAAGAGGAGGTTTAAGTCAAAAGACGAATGGAGTGGTGGATCAGCTCGACTGGCATCGAATCTTCAGCATGGAATCGAATAGTTTTGGGACCTGCTTGAGAAAATGATTGTCTTTACTATGCCAATATGATTTGATGTTGCCCTCATTGTATAACCACATTCATTTCCCTTTTAATCAGATTTACCTGTACATACTATTTGTAACTTCTCCTCCATTGTATTATCAATTTTTGGGAGTGTGGCTTTTGAGCTGTGTTATAATTGTATGCATGGGCTGAGCTGAAGACAGAACCCAAAGGGAACGTCCCCTAAAGCTTAAAAACAAAATTGATGATTGGGATATAAAAGGTTCATATCATTTCATTTTATTTTATTTTATTGAAAAGAAAAGGAATTCCAACTTATGGAATTTAAACTATAGAAATCCAAATTTTTGTATTGTAGTTTTAGTTAAGAGCGCGTTTAGTAAACGTTTTTTGGTGTTACAAAAATTAATTTTATATTAAACGTAAAGTTTTATATTCAAATACAATCATTTCAATAGTGCTACGAAAACAATTACTATTTAAAAGTTTTTTAAAACAATCACATCAACTTTTTAACTCTAAAATACTTTTGATCTAAACACACATTTTATTTAAATATAAAACAAAAATTTTTCAACCAAATACAACACTAAAAAAAAATTATATTCAAATATAATTAAAATATAATATATTTATCAAACGGCCTGTTTTTTTTTTTTCCTTTTTTTTCAATTTTATAAATTACCCTGCTCGACATATAAGAAGATGAAACTTGTTTTATTTTTATAGCGTTTTATCCAGTTAACTATCACCACCACTCTTAAGATAAATATTGATAATAATAAAAATAAAAAACAGCAATTAACTAATAAAAAATTTTCACAAAAAAGAGTAATTGAAAAAAAGAAAAAGAAAAAGGGTAATGAGAAGAAAGACAAGAACAGGGGGCGAGAAAGGAAAAGGCAGTTGACCGGTTTTCCAGCCTTGTCTTGTCCATCTCCTACGAACGTCTCCCTTCGTAAACTCCGCAGAGCTTAACCTACACACCTCCTGCGCATTTTATAAAACACTGCTTCATATCAGCCAACACACGTTTATGCAAATAATTCTTCACAATCGTCGCCCTCTTATCGTACGCACCCTCCCCGTCTCCTCCTATTCGCTCGCCGTCGTCGCCATGACCATGAGCTCCTCCCTCGCTCTTCCCTCTGCTTCTCTCGCCCTCTCCGGCTCCACCAAGGCCTCCGCTTGCTCCTCCCTTTCCGGCTTCCGAAATGGATTCCGAAGCTCCGGCGCCAGAAGCCCCGCTCGATCTCGCGTATCCATGAGCGTCTCCGTCGGATCACAGACCGTCGTCCACGACGGCTTGTTCTCCGATTACACTCCCAGCCTCGCCTTCCTCTTCCCTGGCCAAGTGAGTTTCCCTAAGCTTGTTTATTGGAAATGGACAATGTAATTGACTGAGAATTTGTTAATTTCCTGATTTTTGTTGAAAATGTGGATTAATGTTCAAGTCATATTATAGATTGGGAAAGCGAATTAGGCTGGGAATTATGTCAATTAGTTCTAATTATAGTCTGATTAGGAGAATTTGATCATTTGGTGTGTGTGTGTGTGTTTTGTTTTTTTTTTTTTTTTTGAAGTAAGTCGGATTAAGATTTAATTATTCGTATTTTTGCTTATTAGGGTGCTCAAGCAGTTGGAATGGGAAAGGAAGCACAAAATCTGCCTGCTGCTGCAGCGTTGTACAAGAAAGCAAATGATATTTTACGGTATCAATGCTCATTATATTATATTACGCTACATGGCATTTTTATAGATGTGGAATTGAAATAAAGCAAACTTTTTGGAATAATTTCGTTAATCAAAACTAATATTAATTGTTATAATGATTTTCAAGTTTTATGCATAATTATTTCAATGATGTGCTTTTTTCCTATTTGTTAGACATTCTTTTTTTTTTTTTCCTATATTTTAATTCCACTAGCTAGATTAGTTTAATGTGGTCATTCGACGCATTAACTCCCGTGAAAGCCTCATATGTCGTTCTTTTTTCTTTTATGTTCTCGCTGTCTAAATGATATCAATCTCTTTTATCTGCAGCTTTGATCTTCTTGATGTTTGCATCAATGGACCAAAAGATAAGCTAGATTCTACTGTTATAAGCCAGGTGCCAATGCACATCTCTATTTTTTTGGCTACATTTATCGGAGTCCAGCAGTGGCATGTTCAGATGTAGTGGTACCGGGATGGTATCTGTTGCAATGTATGTTGTATAAAAAAAAAAAAAAATCAGTTCCACGTCTTTTGAACTCAGGCCATGTTTAGGGTGTGAAGCGGCATTAGATTTTAGAAATTAGATGAGTTGTAGGTTTGAAATGTATTTCTATTTATAGTCATTAGTTAACTTTTAATTCTTATCTTTGCAGCCAGCTATCTATGTCACAAGTCTGGCTGCTGTAGAGTTGTTTCGTGCACGCGATGGAGGTCAGCAGATAATTGATTCGGTTGATGTTGCCTGCGGTCTGAGCTTGGGAGAGTACACTGCTCTTGCATTTTCTGGGGCCTTTAGGTGAGTCGACTGGTGAAAAAACTAGAAATATTAGATAATCGTTTGCATCTCTGTTGCGTATTTTGTATCAATGCTTATAATGCTTACGAACCTGCACAAATCAGACTGCATGGAATACAGTAAATCACTGTTTGAGCCAACCAATTTGTTGCTTTTCCATGTTAAAGACATGTAACTTAAGCATCATAATCATTGGATATCTTGTGATTTATATAAGATATCAATGTGCTGCTGAAAAATTGTGCAAAACTATATTCTCAATGCATTTATTTTTCTCTAATGAGTTTGATTCGATATGCAAGTTTCGAGGATGGGCTCAAGCTGGTCAAACTAAGGGGAGAAGCTATGCAGGTGCTTTGATGGTTGTCCAATAGTTTTCCAACATTCGTGTTCCTTGCATGATTTTGCAATTTGTTCTCAATAATGACATTTCTTTTCAACGTCCTCAAGGAAGCTGCAGATGCTGCCAAAAGTGCTATGGTCAGTATCATAGGACTGGATTCTGATAAGGTGCAAGAGTTGTGTGATGCTGCTAATCAAGAAGTTGATGAGAATAACAAAGTTCAGATTGCAAATTACCTATGTTCTGTAAGGATTATAGTCAGAATATCTCGGTGATTTCTTGTTAATTACTTATTAAGTATTAGACAATGAATGCTTCTGTTCCTTCGTCTTTGTTAGGGGAACTATGCTGTATCTGGAGGTTTAAAAGGAGTGGAAGCCATAGAAGCGAAGGCAAAGTCATTTAAAGCCCGCATGACGGTACCAATTTTTGAACTCTAGTTTTCATCTTCTTCATACTCAGTAAGCAACAAGCAATTATCTCCTCTTTCTTCCCCCTTTTTGCTCAGGTGCGTCTAGCTGTTGCCGGTGCTTTCCATACTGGTTTCATGGAACCAGCAGTATCGAGATTGGAAGCTGCATTAGCGGCAACTGAGATCAGAACACCTAGAATTCCAGTTATCTCCAACGTCGATGCGCAGCCACATGCAGATCCCAACACAATTAAGAAGATATTGGCACGTCAGGTTGGTACTCTGACCTTTACAATCCCAATTATGGTGGGAATGCCGGAATGTTAATTTCTACCCATTTGCTATCACAGGTGACTTCTCCTGTTCAATGGGAAACTACAGTCAAGACCCTTCTATCCAAGGGCCTGAAGAAGAGTTATGAATTGGGACCTGGAAAGGTAAAATGCTTTGGTCTATAACGCTTTCAACTTTTAATTTCGGTTTCGATGCTAAGCCTGGTTCAGGTAGCACATATGTTATAAAATTCTGTGCTTCGGTACATTTTTCTGAGTTTGTGCTTTGAATAATTTATCAGGTCATAGCCGGCATAATCAAGAGAATGGACAGAGGTGCAGACATTGAGAATGTTAGTGCTTGAGAAGGCAATATCACTTTCTTTCTTCAGTAGCATCCCAATTACTATGAGATTACATCAATTACATCTGCGAGACAAACAGACTAGGATCGTATCCAGAGTTTTCCTAGTTCGGCCAAACTATGAAAGACATTTGGAGTAAATTTTTGGGGAGTCTAGTTGGATGGAATCCATAAAACAATAATGTTCATGTAGAACCATGTTAGTTTTTCAAATTGGAGTGACATTAGTGTTTGGTTTGCTGGATTATATTATATAATAATTCCCAAGTACCTTTGTTTTTTTTTTTTTTTTTTTTTTCATTTTTTGATTTTTGGCTAAAAACTAGTGAATGGCTTTTCTAAACATTTAAATTTGAACTTTGTTTCATGGATTTTGTGACACTTTGAGCAGGAATGTATGCAAGTAAATTTGACAAACAGTTTGTGGGCAAGAACCAAAGACAATTTCATTACACTTTTCTTGAATAATCCATCTGAATTCACAATACACAAAAAAGAAACATGAAAGCGAAAAGAACAATTCAGGACCTAAATCCAAAGTTCAACTTTAAGCTCGCGGCAGCCGTCGGAGTCCGCGAAGCTGGTCGATCCAGTGATTCTCGGGGACTCGATCAGCCCAATCTGGAGCGGCGCCACCGAAGGAGATCCCCCGCATGGCCTCCATAACTCTCATCGCGTTCTCCGGCGTTAACGGCGCATTCCTCCGATTCTCGTCTTCTCTGAAAGCCCTCGTTATCGCCGAATCAGCAGCCTCTCTCGTCCTCTCCTCATCCTCCTCCTCCTCCTCCTCGTCTTCGCTGCTGCTCTTGTTCCGATCACCATCGTCGTTTAGGTACAGCGACGAAATTCCATTCTCTGCTTGTCTCGCACTACAATAATTTCCGTTTTCAAGAAACTCAGCCTCTCCGTTTCGGTGGATACCTTCATCGGCCGAGTCGCTGATCCGACCGGAATCTTCCTCGTCGTCATCGTCGGCGGCGGCGGAGATTGGCTGGTAGTACTCCGGAGCGTCGTCGTTGTCGTCAAAGTTCGTGTCGGAATCGCTTCCGTTGACATGGTCTGAGATAGCGACACACATAATGGAGAGAGAGAGAGAGAGAGATGGCGATTGAAATGGGAACAAGTTGGATGGAAACAGATGCAATAAAATTTGAAGTAATATCAGAGAAAAGGAGGAAGTATGCACTGTTCGTTAGCTAAAAAAGTCTAAATGAAGGTGGAAAAAACAAAGCACAAAACCTTGTACGAAATCAGCTGGAGAGACGGCCGTGGTGTTCATCGTTGGAGATCCCCACAGGCTGAGCTTGGGAAAGACGTTGAGAAAATGTACCAGAATATTCCACGCGTAAATATACCGTAAATAAATAAATAAATGAACCTGCAAATTTTTCAAAAAGAAATGCACCAGCCGGGAATCGAACCCGGGTCTGTACCGTGGCAGGGTACTATTCTACCACTAGACCACTGGTGCTGGATGATTTAAGCTCTCAAAAACATATTTTTATGATGTTATTTTGGCAGATATTTTGGCAGCTTAAACTGGCGACTTTGGGCCGCACCACACATTTTTTCTGCGCGAATAATAGCCGGCAGGAGGAAAGGAGTGGAAGTGGGAACGTAGGCATGGCAGTTCCCATATTCAGGGCTTCAGTTCCTCAGTCTCATCCACTATTCCATCCTTTTCGTCCTTCTTCTCTGCCAGGCCTAGACGACACTGCTTCAAAGAAGAGAAGGCTGCTCTTTTGTGTTCCCCCCGGAGTGGAACTCAATCCTATTCGGTGAGCCAACGGCTCCTTTTACTAATTTTCAAAACTCCCATTTTCTCCAACATTTTTTTTTTCTCGGTACACTATTTTCCATATTGTTAGGCCTTGTTGACTAGGATTTTATGACAAATTTATCACAATTCTGTATTTTTTTTTTTAAATTCTTGACCATGGTAATATGATTTCTGTAAGTGAGTTCTTCCCATGTCTTTGTTTAAGCTACAACAACTGTTCTTTTTGTGCTAAGCATGATTTAAAAATGAACGGCTGTAGGCCTGCCTTGTCGTTTTGTGTCGGAACTCACCTTATTCCACACCCCAACAAGGTATTTACTATTTGGAACTCTACTGAAAGCAAATGCGATTTCAATTCCGTCTTGTTCCTTGTGGTGTATAACCATCAAGCTAAGAAAACAGAATATACTACTTCTGTAACGTTTTTTTTTTCTTTTTTATTGCTGTTATTAAGGTTGATCGAGGTGGGGAAGATGCTTTCTTTGTTAGCAGCCAATACGGAGGAATTATTGCGGTTGCTGATGGTGTCTCCGGGTATGCATTGATGGCGGCTTACTGTCTTTAAATATGGCTATTTCTAGAGTTTTGTGACGGAAAAAATGAAGACATAATAAGCAGACTTTATTAAGTTTAATGTTTTAGTTGCTATGCATCTGTGATGGTTCTTGAAATTTGTTGTTTCTGATTTTTATTTTTTTTAATCCCTTCTTTTCGTTTTCGCCAGTTGGGCTGAACAGGATGTGGATCCTTCCTTGTTCCCCCGGGAATTGATGGCTAATGTTTCTTCCTTAGCGGAGGATGAAGAGGTAGTACTTTACCAAGCTGCCTATGATTCAAACTTCACCATTGGCAATAAATTCACAAACTTTAATGTCTTGTAAGAGCGATGGTTATAAATTGAAACGTCGGGTTGTGCATATGTTAATGTTGGCTGACAAGCAAGATATGTCGACTGCTTTACCAGGTTAACAAAGATCCGCAGATTCTCATTGGGAAAGCACATGCTGCTACCACCTCTGTTGGTTCTGCTACGGTGTAAGTGGACTGGTTTTGATTTCACTTAAGTTGTCTGGAGCACCTCTTTTAGCTTTCATGTGTCAAGGTCTGTTTTTTTCTCTAGTACACTTGATTAATTCAGTTCTCCGATTGTCTGAGTAGAATTGCCGCCGTTTTGGAGAGGAATGGAATGTTGAAGATTGCCAATGTGGGGGATTGTGGGCTAAGGCTCATCCGTGAAGGTCCCCTTATTTGTCCAAATTCTCAGCTTTTCTATTGCTTTCCCTGGATTCGCTTTTCCTATTTTAACAAATGAAATGGCGTTTTACACTGGGTTTTCAGGTCGAGTAGTTTTCTCTACATCTCCACAAGAACATTATTTTGACTGTCCTTATCAGCTGAGCTCAGAGGCCATTGGCCAGACTTACCGTGATGCAATGGTATGAGTTTTACTCCAAACATTCTGATATATCACCAACTTTGCTTCTGCTTTTGTAAATTCTAATAATGCTATACGGATTTCCTTACATAGATTCAGGTCTACTAGTTTCTTTTTGGCTAATGAAGTCCTTACATGAGCTATATCTGGTCTCAGTTTAACAGCTTATGACATTTCTAGTACATGTCCAACAAAATCAACATTCTTCAAGAAGTTTGGCGATTAGTATGTGCGTATAATTAATAAAATGATGGGACTTTTCTCTGTATTGTTACGTTATCCTAACGGCTCATGTTGTCCTATTTGTGAACATAGGAGAAACCAAAAATAGTTTGGAATTATGTCAAAATGCTTATAAGCTCGGTACTTCTTCCTTTTTTTTTTTTTTTTTTAATATATTGTCCTTTGTCTCTTCAACAACAGGTTAGCAGTGTAGAGTTGATAGAAGGGGACACCATAGTGATGGGCTCGGATGGCCTTTTCGATAATGTTTATGATCATGAAATTGTTTCAACGACATCCAGATACAAAGATGTAGTCGAATCTGGTACGTGTTTTTTCAATCATGATAATCTATTGGTGTGATTAATGACTCATCAACAATCTCAACAGTGATCCCATTTCAATGCTAGCAAAGGCATTAGCTGATCTAGCCAGAACTCATTCAATGGACTCAAACTTCGATTCTCCCTATTCATTGGAGGCTGTCTCTAAGGTAATATTATTTGTCAAAACCAACCTACTAATTATTTGGCTGCAAAAATTCGACGTTCATGATCAAGGTGCTTGATCATTTTCAGGGTATTGACGTTCCGTGGTGGAAGAAAATTCTTGGGAGAAAACTTACAGGCATGGTTTTCTACTGTCTTCCATGATAATGGTCCCTTATCTGTTGATGCCCTAACTTACCCTTGAGTTTTATTTTCTTTAACAGGGGGAAAACTTGATGATATTACTGTGATTGTTGGTCAAGTCGTGAGCTCTTGAAACTTGTTTTTTGGAAAGCAGTTGGAAGAACCGCATGCAATCGCTATGACTTGCAGAATCACTACTCAGGAAGCTCTGATACATTGGTAGTCATGGGTAAAGAAAAACATCAACATATTTGAACATCGATAGAAAAGCTACATTCAATTTTGCCTGATTGATGCTCTTGAATATTCAAACACATATATAAAGATATATAGTTCCCACGTGTTCTCCTAATTATTATGTATATGATATTACGAAGCTACAAAGATTGAATTAAAATTTTGGCACAACAGCTTTAATCAAAACAGACAAACAGCATTAATCAATCATTATCAATGTGTATCAATGAGATTTACTACCAACAAGAACAATTGTAACAAAAACTAAAACAGAATCTCTTTTATGTTCTTATTCTAACATACACTGAGCAAGGCAAAAAAAAAAAAAAAAAAAGGATCAATAGAAAAACAAAACAAAAAAGAAACTGATACAAAATAAATTTAAGCCTCAGATTCTAATTTGACTAGCTCCGGTTACAAAATAGATGGCGGTCCTGCATAAAAATTGCCCTGCTTAGTTGTCCCTCGTGCGACGGGAAATCTAATTCTCCAATTACACAAGACATATCTGTATCCTGTAATGCCAACTCAAGAATGCTGTTTTTCTATCTTGAAACGTTATTCAAGTTGAGCCACTACTAGGTCTACTGTTCAATTCCTGAAAGAAAGATTTCCCGGCTTCATATGTCGCCCAGCAGATTGCAGCAGCTGGTGCATGAAAAAGCATCCTTGGAGTCCATCCTCTGATCAACCCTCTGTAACCATCCTTCTCTACTATTGTCTTTATAACATCTCTGATTGAATCACTTTTGAATCTATCACATCCACACACACCCTAGACAAGAAAATGAATGCTGGATAAGTCATTTGTAAACAACATAATCTATGTTACATATTTATCACTGAGAATAGGGCTTGCAATTTAGATTACAACACAACAATACGGCACGAAACTAGCACAAAATTAAACGGCTTGGATTTTTCTTAAATGAGTTTGGATAAAAAAAAATTGACCCGTCGAATACGATTAAATAAAAGGTCTAACTCGTCAAATCCGTACAAAACCGCCAATCCACAGTTAGCGTGAAATAACTCATTTAATAAATGAATTATATATGGATTGATACAAGTATGACCCATAAATTACCCATTAATAATCTCTAATATATTTATATTGTTATATATTATATAATATTTTACTATTTTTAATTTTGAGTTTTCAAAATCCAAAATTCAAATATAAAATATATTTTTTATTTTTTATATATTTAAAAAAAAATTTAATATAGAAAAAAAAAAATCTAGGTTTTGTTTTTGTTTTTTTTAATCTTTTATTGTCTCTGCAGCTCTGTTTTTTGCCTCCCCTCCCCTCACCCCGTTGCTTTCCCCTCTCTTCACCCCGTTGACCTTTGCGACAAGAAAGTCAATCACCCTTCACCCTGCTTGCCTCCCCCTCACCTCATCCCGTCGCCCTCTCTTTTCCCTCACCACAAAACTATATATTATTTTTTACTTAATTGTTTACTTAATTATATATGATACAAAACAAGAGTTTTCATAACTTATAAAATACAAATAATATAAATTATAAACTTTTATAAGTAAATTTCACTTGTTTTTCATAAAAGAAAATATATGTTATCTAAACAAACATGTCAAAATATCAGTCATATTACATAAGTTATTATTTAATTCATATTTAATTTACATTTGAATTGATAAAATTAACACGATTAATAAATAAATTGAGTTTGAGTTTGAAATTTTAACACAAATGTTAAACAGGTCGGTTTGGGTTTCGTATGATAGTATCACCTAAGCAGCATAACACGACATGAATACGATACGATAACACGAATTGCCAGTCCTAACTGAGAACATCCAAAAAAAATGTATAGGATGCTGCAAGTAAGAAGGTCATGGTGAGTTGAGGTCCAGGAAGGTCTCTTGATGGTCTTACTCTCCTGTCTTTCTTATAACTTGTATTACATAAGGAAAGCTATCTTGGGTCCTCTACTCAAAAAGGGTGTATAAATTCTGTACATGAGCAACAGGCTTTCTTTTTAATTCAACACAGCATCCGCACTTGGCGTTCAGACAATAATTCTTATAGTTTTCAGAAGGGATATTGTTGTTATGTCCCCCATCTCTGTTTCTTTTCAATTCCTTTTAATAATCTCTCATCTTACTAAGAACGCCAGGCTACACACACACACACACAAGGGAAGCTAATAACAAAAAACGACATACAATGCAAGTTAAAAACAAATTATAATGCAAGTCAAATCAACTTTATAACGTGCAACAATGTAAATCTTAACTAATTTATATATACTTGTAAATTCTACAATAACCTCTTCTTCACTCTAATACCTTGTTACAAACAAAATCAGTGCATAATTCAATTCACAACTACTTCAAACTACTCCATGTTATTACAACCACCACCGCCCCCCCCGCCCCCCCCCCCCCCCCCCCCCCCCCCCCCTTTTCTTTCTAATAGAATTACTACAAGCCATTGGTTCATCATTGTTCAATTGGAGAATCCAAATAACCAAAATATGAACATATAAGCACAAACTGATGACAAAACAAGCAAAAAAAAAAAAAGTGTATGAAATTCACCTGACACTGCAACTGAGTCTTAACCACGTCGAGCGGCGTAGTTACCACAGCAGCCAATGCCCCGGCTGCCGCCCCGGCGGTGGCGTGCACGACCAAGCGCTCATCGCTGGCGCTCTTGGGCGAGACCTCTATCAACGCCCTCTTCGCAGCCTCGTAGGTAGCGAAATGCACTGCGGTGAAAGGCGCATTCATCAGCACCGTGGTCCGGTACGACGCGTAGAACGCCCTAATCCCGTCCTCCCTCAGAACCCTAGTCACGCAATCCCAGACCCCCTTGTACGGGCTGTTGGCCAATTGCAGCCGCTGCTTGACCATGTCCATGGGCGTGAACACGGCGTCACTCGCTACGGTGGCGATCACCCCCGAAGCGGCGTGGGCGGCGGCGTTGTTGGGGTTCCCACCGGAGAGGGACTTCTTGGAGAGCTCGTAGACTGAGAAGTAGACGGCATGCGCGGGCCCGGCGCCTAGGCCCATGGCGCCGATGCCGCGGTAGAGGGCCTTGGGGCCTTCGGATTTGAGGATCGAGCGGAGGGCGTGGCGGACGCCGACGGACTTGATGGGGCACGAGCCGAGGGCCTGCATGTGGGTCTTGACGGTGTCGACGGGGAACATGGCCATGTGCTCGACGGAGCCGGCGATGGAGCCGGCGATCATGAACTGCCAGAAGTGGAGGCCGTCGTGCGCCGCCACCGTGATCTCCGGGTGGAAGTCCGGCGGCTGCGGGACCGGTCGGAAGTCCGGATTCTGGAACTTGGGCGACGCGTCGGTGGCCATAGACGAGAGAGAGAATGAGAGAGATAGAGAGAGAAAGCTACGTGGTTGGGATTGGGGTGTCCAAAAAGATGGGATTATGATAGGGATTTGGAGAAGGGTTGGTGAGGAAGACTGAGAATTTGAGGTTTTGGAATTGGATTGGAGTTGGATGTTGGGTTTTCGCCATAAACAGAAGTAATCTAGAATTTACGCAGTTTCATTGCTTGGGAAGACAGAGATATAGAGAGAGAGAGAGAGAGAGAGAGAGAGAGACCGAGAGACACGCAAAGAGTGAGAAAGAGAGAGAGGCTTTGTTTGTTTAATACTCTGTTTGCAGATTGCAATCCCGGTTAACCACGAACACGAAGTGTAGATAAATTGGAATTTATTGATTTTTGACTAGTCTTGCAGCTCCTCAATTTGGGGATTAGGGTTCTGTTTTCCACGGACATTTACGTTTTAGTTTATTTTATTATTCCGGGTCAGAGATAGGAAATTGAGATTTTTTTTTTTTTTTTGTTTAACACTTCATTGAGTGGAATATCTGAGAATTAGGTGGATGATGGGGATTTTTTTTTTTTTTGGTTTGAATAAAAGTATAAAATTGTAATTACGTGAAGTCAATTCCGAAGAAATGTGGGGGCCGAAATCGTGGACAATTGCAATAAAAAATTTTGTTTTGTCCGCAATAAAAATAGAGCTTTTACTTAAAATTACTAAGAAAGATTAAAGGAACATCATTTTTAAATTTAGTTAATATAGTTTTTTATTTATGTTCTTGTCTTTATCTTTTTTAATAATATTATAAATTATATATAATTAATTTGATTTTTTAATTTATATAATATGACATTGTTTGTTTTATCTACAATAAAAATTGAGCTTTTACTTAAAATTTTTTTAAGCATCAATTTGGTTCAACATTTTAATTTGATTTAACTTATAAATTAAATTAAATTAATCATTTCATTCTAATTTAGTTTAGTTAAATTTGTATTAAAAATTATGAAAATAGAGATAATTTGTGGTCAAAATTGTAATGAAACAGTGAAGGTAGAAATAAGAAAGAATGAAAGTGAATCTTATCAGCTTAAACTAAGTTAGAATGAATTTGACCAATTTAGCTTAACTCACAAATTAAATCAAGTTAAATTACAAAACCAAATGGATTAAAGAAAAATTAGAAGGGTGTTGTTTTTGGATTTAGTTAATATACTATTTTATTTGTATCTCAGTTTCTATCCTTCTAATAATATTGTGATACCTATGTAACAAATTTAATTTTTTAGTTGATTTAATATAAAATTGTAATTAATTATAAAATTTTCAATGATGTGTTATGATATTATTAGAAGGATACAAAAGAGGCAAGATTAAGGGATACAGAAATTGATCCCATCGTTTTTGAGTAAACAACTTAACAAAACTGCACATCATAACAATTTACGACAATATACATATTTATACATATATATAT